>CM060922.1:373451955-375851955 GCA_030737875.1 Allium sativum
GTAAGTTTCAAAAATTTATAATAGAAATAAGGACGCTTTCGAAAGTAATTATAAAAACATGTCAATTTCTGTCAAAGTCAGCTATTGGTGTTTTGTTGCACAAATTGCTCTGATACCAATCTATTGTACGAAAATTGCACAAATTGCTCTGATATTAATCTGTTGTGCGGAAAATTGCACAAATGCGAAAAAACAATTAACAAGATCTAGATTTGTCAATTGAACATCAATGAATTCAATAATACTTATTCTATTACTCCAAACAAATAGTAAATAACCATAAAGAAGAAAATAAAGATACAATATTTGTACTGGTTCCACTATCTTTAGTGTACGTGCAGTTCAAAAGGGACATATTTTATTCCACATAAGAGAAATATACAAGTGATTACAAGATAAGAGTTTACATAATCAAAATTCTGGATTACGATTAACAAGAAGGAAAACTTTATTTGGGGATCACTGGCTGAATGCCATGATGGTTTACAGTGAAGACTACCCCAAATGTATAACCAGTGAAATATATGTGAGTCATTAATCAAATTATCAAGATATGATAATAAATAATGGATATAAATTACCGAGGTAACAAGTGGTGCAAACATAGCAAGTAAATCACAAATTCCCTTAGGAAAGATAGAAAAAAATAGTTCCTGTATTTATGTCTTTGTCATCTCATGCAAATGCAAACAATGATTTATGCATTTCCATATTTAAATATTTACTTTCCATTTTGCATATTTGTTTACACCTATTTGTGATTTTGTATTACCAAAATTTAACATCAACTTCCACGTACACAGTTTCATGAAAATGGGAGATGAGGTATGTATTTTGGAAAATGACAGGAGAGAGTTGCGTGCAAAAGGAAATGGAGAGGATTTGGAAAATTTTGTTTGTAGGCTCATGCACAATTTTTTTGGGCATTTCTTCAATATATATATATATATATATATATATATATATATATATGTATACATGTATGTGTGTATTAGGGCTGTCAATGAGTAGTATCGGGTCGGGTCAAGTCGGATTCAGGTTGATTTATACACGGGTTGTGTCAACCTGTTTATTAAATGAGTCATTTTTCCCAACCCTAACCCGACCCGATCCGTGCAACCTGTTTAACTAAACGAATCATGTCAGATTTACCCATTTGACTCATTAGCAATTATTGACGATTAATATAAAAACCAAAAGAACCAAATCGCCAATAGGCAGCACTATTATATAATCACCAACGGACAACAAGTTACAAAATCACTAACTGGCAACAAGTTACAAAATCACCAACAAGCAGCACATATGTAAAGCTGAAATCACCATATCCAAAAATCAATCTTCATACATAAGAATATATGAGCATAATGCATGAATAAAAAAACTAATAGTATGGAAGAGATAAAGTTGTTATAAGTAAAACATAACTAACGACATAAAAGTATAAATTAGTAAAATATAACAACTTACACAGATTATATGAGCATACTAATTAGTGCATACATAACTAACACAAACAGCATACATAAACGACAAACAGTATGGAAGAGATACAACATATAATCGGGTATGACGGGTCAAAATCGGGTTAGCGGGTCAACCCTAAACCCACCTGTTCATAAACAGATCAAATTCGGGTAGACCCGAAAATGACCCGCCAACTAAGAGCGGGTTGGGTTAACCTGCTAATTTCCGTTAGAGTTTCGGATCGGGTTTCGGATCTGGTTTCGGGTCGCGTAGGAAATTGACAACCCTAATATGTATGTATATGTATATACATATATATAGAGAGAGAAGCGTTCCAGGGCATCCTTATTTTGCAGCACTCCTTTAGCACCACTATACTACCGTGAGCTACAATAATCCAAATCCAACAAGATTTTGTAGACGTTCAGTTCACATAAATATTATCATCTATCCAAAATTTGAGCTCATTCCGACATTCGTAGAATAATATATTTAATGTTTAAATTTAATGATTCGAATAAATGTTTGAACGACGAATAATTGAGCTAAGATTTTGAAAATGTTATGAATGTCAGAACGAGGTCAAATTTTGGATAGATGATAATATATATATATATATATATATGTATGTATGTATATGCGCTGTGTGTGTGTGGAGGCGGAGGGGCGCGGGCGAATTGAACAACTATACAATCTTGTTGGGTTTGGATTAGTATAGCTCAATGGTATGATAGAGGTGCAAAATAGGGATGCCCCAGACAGCGTTCTCTGACACTCCAAATAGTGCTAGCACTCTTTTAGCCTCTTGTTTTCCAACACACATCCGGTTTCTCTCTCCCTCCACTACCTTATTTTATAATAAACGAATGGTGGAAAGTAGGGGCTAAAGGGATGCTCCATTTTTTGGATGCCATAAAGCATGCCTCGTATGTGTGTGTGTGTGTGTAAGGAGTGTTCCGGGGCATTCTTGTTTTGCAACACCCCTTAGCATCCCTATCTTACCGTGAGCTGTACTAATCCAATTCCAATAAGATTTTGTAGATATTCAATCCACATATATGTTAGCATCTATCCAAAATTTAAGCTCGTTCCGAGATTCGTAACATTTTTAAAATCTTAGCTCAATTATTCACCGTTTAGACATTTATTCAAACCGTTAAATTTAAACATCAAAAATATTATTCTACGAATGTCGGAATTAGCTCAAATTTTGGATAGATGATAGTATACATATTAAATAAACGTCTACAAAATCTTGGTGGATTTGAATTTGTGTAGCTCACGGTAGGGTAGGGGTGCTTCAAAATAGGGTGCCCTAAAATACTCCTATATGTATATAGTCTATACGAACACAAAGAATAGACATAGATGGTGACACAATGAATCTGCACCATTAGATTACCCCCTGATTTCCACTCCTCACACAAAGACAAACTGATCAAATGACTCAGATGTTGTGTCTTTCAATTTGTGCCAAATTATGTGTTAAAATAGCCACTCATATATATATATATATATATATAAATATATATATATATATATATATATAACAACCTGAAATTTTGACGGTTCTAATTTTATTTTATTTAAGAAGTAAATTTTTTATTTCTTTTGAATAATGATAATGATTGTATTTAATTTCTAGATATGAGTTAAAACACGTATGTCTAACTTGAATAATAGAATTAGAACGATCGTTTAGTTTAAGACCACAATTGCGTAAAACTAGCATGATATCAAATAAAAATTAAATGTTGTAATATTGATTCATAAAATATAATATTTTATATAAACTTTATCCTGCAAAATTTATAATGAAAACGTCAACTTTCGCCTACTTCCTTTAAATCGATTTATGTGATTGGTTCACGATAGCGACAATCGATATAGGGAAACTAATGTTATAAACTTAAAATTTGAAATAAAATCTGAAATTTAATGACACAACATAAATCCTTGATCCACGGTGGCAAGGTCTGCCTTTGGAATATAACAAATTAATCATATCTGCAGACCATAAAATATAGCATAATACAAATATCAGAAAATAATTTACATCATATCATAACAGAGGAATCATAAGCATCATATCATCAGAATTACGCAGATATATTATCCTACTTAATATACAACATAATTTTACCAAATTGATAACAAGTCTACAGCAGAATCAAATATAATTATACATGAGATAGTGTTTAAGAGTTCAAAAGGAACGATAGAAAGATAAGTCTTTATCTTCAGCCAAAAACAACACCTAATGCTACGTTGCATATCCAAAAGAAAGCCAATCACCTGTTCACTTGGCTGTCCATGTAAAAATATAGTAAACCGAGTTTGCAAGGGAAAAATAAACTACGAGTTAGTCATGCGACTGGTATGAGAAATCCTACAGTTACTTAACTTATTTTAAGAATGAGTCATATCACAAAACCACGCCATATGACACAGAACGGGTTTACTCCATTAGATTGCCAGTGCAGAAACAAAGTAAATAAAATAAACAACACCATGCTTTTTTAGAAAAATGAAGCCATTATAAGGCTTAGGTCCCATCACACAATGCGACGCAAGTCATAGGATAGAGTTTTACCTTATAATGTCCAAATAAGCTTGATACGTGGAAAACGAAAAATCATTTGTATTATCATTAGTGTCTAGATGTTTTAAAGGCAATTTCAACAAAAATGTTTCAATCTTAGGAGGCATAGGTACCTTATATTATGTCGCCATATAGGTTTACAACTAAAACCGTAATATCACGTATTGGAAATTGGATTCCATCTATGAGTCGAGGCAAGGGATGTCTCCTCTCCGAATTCGGGCCATCTCTAGCGGGATGCCCAGGATCACACACTTTGGGTGACCTTGGATCGGCAGGGCCGGTCAGTCACTACGATGCTGATTATTTATGCATGAATCATACATTTCTAGACTCTATTACTTTGAAAGTGCTAACTGGAGTTTTTACATATTAACTAGACTCTATTACTTCGATAATCTTGAACTCTTGATATCTTAATATTCATGAGTCTTGAATCTCTAAGATCTTTAACTGTATAGTCTTAAGTATTTATTTCCTACAGATAAAATGTTGTATATACATATATATATATTCTGGATAAAGATGTCAGTATATATTTTATAATCAAGAATGTAAACAACTGAAACAAGGTTGTTATCATCAAAATTTTATTCTCCAACAAGAAATGTCTATCTATTAGATTCTTTACTTAATACTATTTAGATTTGTTGATATATGTTGAAATACAGTCTGAATTTGTAAAATATTTAATTGATAGTTCATATTGTTAAGTAATAATATAAAGCTAAAGATATGCCAGGGTATTTTTGGAAATTCGTGGTCAGATGAAAAGTTTGTACTTCCAAAACAACTTTTAATAAAAAATTATCTTAAGATTACTAGTGTAAACATTCGGTTCGGTCTGGTTTAACATGGTTGATTTAATCATCTAAACCGATACGAAACCATATAGATGTAGATTAGTCCAATTTGAAGTGTTTGCTTTGGCTAAAAGACCCAGTTTTGATTTTTGCATCATTTTTCTGAAATGGGAAGATGCGGTATAGTGGTGCAGTTTATACCCACTTCAGATCTTATGTTTTACATGGGGATACAAGTGGCCCAAATCGAAGCCCATAATCAGAGCTGCGTTATTCAGCGCTATGCGTCTTTTGCTAGGAGACCTGACTCATGCTCAAATCTAACTTTGATACGATTTCATCTTAACCCATATAATTCTCGAGTCTAGTAAATTTCCCCAAATCTCTAGTCCCTAATTTCAATACTGAAAGCGATGCTCCTCTCCCTTGCATGTTCTCCTTGCCATATCTCCACACCTTCTACTTCCTAGAATACCCCAAATCCTAACGATTCAACTTCCATCACAAACCCTAACTCCAATTCCACCGCCATCCCAAACCATGCTAGCAAAAACACGGTCCTTCCGCCCTAGACGAAGATTCGTACGTCGCATCCATCGAAAAGATAATCGAGCGTGACTTTTTCTCTGATATTCCTTTGCTTCCCGGCTGTCTTGACCTTCTTCAAGCCCTCCGATTCGGCGATCCCGTCCTAATCCGCGACACCCATAATATAACTTTTACATATAATACAAATTTTACATATAATACCATTTGTTTTTGTAACAGTTTAATAAAAAGTCATATAAATATATGACCGTTGTGCTAGCGTAATTGCTCAATCACAATAATGGCTCTCTCTCTCTCACACACACACACATGCACACACACACACATACATATATATATATATATTACCGTATTAACTTTCAATGGCTCAATTGCAATAATGGCTCGATAATAAATTCTTAGTAACTATAATACTTTTTCGTAAATTCACTAAATATACAAAAGGTTTCAAACAGTAGGCATTGTTCACCTTCTTCTTCTTCCAATTTGTGCCTTCTTTTTATCGTCTTCCACCTAAAGTAAGAATTAATTCCTACCTCTGTTTCAATTTTGAATTATACTTTCTATTGCTGTTTAATTTAACATAGTTACTACATCGATTTTGCCTTCTTCATGTTAGGTGCGCTGTTGTTGTTCTATTTGTTCACTTACTGCCTTCTTTGCTCTTTTTTGTTGTGATCTTCCATTTCCGTCCTCCGTTATTTTATTCTCCATTTCTATTATTTTATCTCCACTTCATCTTCTTTGATGTTTAAATGCAATATAGTGTTTTACTTTCTTGTACAAAGCTATGTACTCTTATGGACGGCTATAACTTCTAGCAGGTCGACTACTTCGCTACTGCTGTTGCTGCGGTGATCAAAATTAATAACTGCTCTCATAAAGGTTTTTATTATACCTTTTTTTGGTTCTGCATTGGTGTTGCTATTCTTTCGATTGAATAAGGTTTTAATTTATTTTGGTACATCAGTTTTAAATAGATTTGCTTGCAACACCTATTCACCAGAATTGAAGTTCCTAAAATGATTCGAAGATTCACCAGAACTGAAGTTCCTAAAATGATCCGAAGATCCTCCATGATAAAAATCGATCAAGTATAGTGTAAACTACACCAAGATAGTAAATATAAGAGTTAAGCCACATGTCCTATAACCACTTGCCCTACTCGTATATTTACGTACATGTTGTATATACTCCTGGAAATACTAAACGATCATTTCAACAGTTTTCAATCGAATGAGTTCAAAAATTAACCGTCGAAGCAAACGCAAGGGTTCATAGTCCTTGTTTTTACTAAGGCATTTAATAAAATTTCTCATGCGAACAAGAAAAAAGTTTATATAATTATATACTAGTAGACTGGAAGACAATCTATAAAATAATCTAGTATAATGAAGTATAATTATAAAGCATTTTTAATAAAAGAATTTTGTATCTACCAATAATATAAAACCCTTCTATATAGTTTCGAAGTGGTAAATCTCGTGGAATAGCGATCAAAATAACAATCGAACTTAAAATTCACGTTTTAATAACGTAAATTAAATCTCATGGCTATCGATTTTAAATTTGTTTATCACGAAGGAATTTAAAGTCCAAAAAAGAAGTTATCGACCTAGAAATAATGATAGAAATCAATGCGAAGTAAGTTGGATCGATAAAACTTGAAATATCGCGAAGAAAAGGCAAGTGTACACTTTTCGTCAATTCAGCCATCTAAAATTATATTTCAAACGTCTGAATTGAATTCATTGAAACCATGTTTCTGCTCTGAGTTTCAAACGTTTGAATGGTGTAAATCGGCCGTCTGAATCTGCGTTCCGACGTCTGAATTATCCATTCATCCGTCTGAAACACATATACATTTTTTTTAATTATCTATAGCAGGTCAGACATCTGAATTACTGCCTGGGCATTGGTTTTCCTGGGTGGCACGACGATTTCGATAAACAAGAGAAGGCTTAACATTATATATATATATATGTGAAAACGAGGCTTCCATGGCTTACTGAACAACATAAAACCCTAAATTTACATGCACACCAAGAATCATACCAGAAATCACGAAATAAAATCAAAAATTCATATATTGGAAATGTTAAAACTCAAGCCAATCAACACAACCAATTTAACACACAACAAAGATGTGCCAACGACACACTAGCCAAGCATAAATGCTTGAGACATAGATGTGAATTCACAAGAACTCACCTTGGGTTGTTGCAAGAAAAGAGATGAATGAAGACTTAAGCAAATCAACCTCTCCTCGGTTAACCGGCAATTCTTCAACTTCGGTTTCTCCTTGAATTAGCTTAGCTTTCACTAGAATTCCTAAGATTGGAGATTAGGAATTTCAATTTCCTCTTCCTTAAGGTTTGGAATTTCAACAAATGAATGAAGAGTAAATTAAAGGGAAACGTAGGTGGAGTGGCTAAACAGGGGAGGCTTACTTAAGGCTAATAGGCTAGACCAAGCCCTAAGCAAAGTCCTGAAATTCTCTTTCTTCAAATATATCGATGTTTATGGTTTTAAAAATCATAAACAACAATTTAAACTCAATGAAAGTGGTCTCAAGTCCACATTTATCCGTATACAAAAAGTGACATTTAGGAACAATACTTGTATAATTACATTATATTAAATAAATTATAAAAATTCGTAAAATACACGGGTTGTTACTTTTTCTCTTGACCATTTATCCTTAAGTGAAGCATGAAAGTTGGCAGAGTTATGATCACCCTCATCTTTCCACTTTAACCTTTCTTTTTTGCTTAGTCATCGAATCTTCTTTAAGGAGAGCTTCTCAGTACTGTCTTGTGATATAAGTTTATGTACTTGAATGTGTTGAGTTGGTGGTGTTCTCCATCATGGTAGTTTTTATTTCACTAAGCTTATTTTTCTAGCAAGTACTCTGCTTTTTTCCATATCTAAACATTATACTTGACCATTCTCTTAGAGCAACCTTGATCGCCTTCAATTTTGCCTGCAAAATATACATTGGAATTCCATAGTTTGGTCTCCCTTAAACTTTACTTACTTCATCAAGGAAGTTGGGTTCATTGCCCTAAGAGTTAAAAAAATTAAAACTTTTTTACCTTTCATGTCTACACCACGCACATGGAAAAGGATAAGGGAATGCCAAAGAGAAGTGGGGGAGGAAAATGGTAAAAGATGGCAGACCACATGTCAATGGTGGGTTGATTACGGAAGGCATGATCAATCTCAGAGAATGTTCCTGATCCATGAATTTTCTTATTATTCCAAGAATATGGCATACCAGTGTGTTTGATGTTAAAGATTTCAGTATAATCTGAGGCATTCTTGAGGGGTTTAATTTCATTTAAGGTAAGGGGGTTGCCTCCTGTTCTTTGAGAAAGTTCATAACAATAGTTGAAACTCCTAACAAAAGCAATGGATGTATGGATTGGTGTATGAAGGGAATGGTATAAAAAAGAATCTTCTAGCCTTGGCAGAATTCTTGGCATTAATGAAAGATAAGTAAAAATAGCATTGGTTATGAAGGGACAGAGCATGGTAGAGGGAAGGATGTGATTGGAGAAAGAATGATGGAAGAGGGATCAACCATAATCAAGATTCCGCCATAAGGGTGTTCAGTACGATTACGTATGATTTTCCAAATAAGGTTTATATATTTTGCAGCTCTTAAAGTTAAGTCATGATTGAGTTTAGTTTCAAGGGTATCCAAATCACTTAAATTCTTTTCTGCAATGAGAACCTTACACTAATCAAGCTTAATATCATGATGTTCTCCTCTTATATTCCATACCCCTATGGCTTTCATCATTAATTGAATAGATTGGGGTTAGCATCATTTTCCTTCCTACTCCTTCCTTGCATAATAACCACAAGTTTTTGAGAAATGGGTGTTTTTATTTTTGTCATTTCGTTGAAAAAGGATTGGGGAGCTTGCAATTTGGCTTGAGGGTAAAAGTGGAGGTGGTTTGTAAGCAAATGGTGGTTTGATATGGGAGTATGGGTTAGGTGAATGTTGATCGGGATGGTTGTTTAGAGAATGGTGTTGTATGCGTGTGATTTCAGAAAGCAATTTTGTAGAGAGCTTTCATAAAAAGATGCATATTCACTTGAAGTATTCAAGTGGAAAGTTCATGGTATAAAACTACAGTAAAGTTTGCAGCATTGTCACTTAGAATGTTTGTGGGTTGGGTTTCATCATTTGAGTGGAGGTTGATTGAATCACAGCTAGCATTAAAGAAAAGACCAACATTTTGGTTCTTTTCAGAGGCATGTAGAATTTTTAGAGAATTGGGTTTTTCCTTTTGCATTAATAGCTCTTGTTGTTCCTCCATATTGTTAGCATTAAAATCATGTGGACATTCACTGATATGTGCATAGCTATTTAATACGTGTTCATTAACACTTATGATAATCTCTGTCATTTCTTCCTGAACTTCAACTGGATTTTGTAATAGTTTAAACATGTTAGTAACTTCTTAAACATAGTTTCCTTTTCTTATATCAATGTTAACATGTTGTGTACCCTCATTATGTTATTTGTCCTGGTTTTTTATTTCATTTAAAATCGTCTGCCTACCTTCCTCAACTGCTTTCCTTATAGAGTTATTTAATTCTATAGCATTGTTTTGCACATCATTGTTAACCTTTAAAGGGGAAATCCCCTCCTGAATCACAACTTCAACTTCTTTTCCTTTTCCACTTTCACCTTGGTAAATTTCTCCTTCTTCCAAATTATTTTCTTGTTCAAAACTTTAATTTCTCTTTGTCTTTTCTTGTCTCTTTTCTTCCATCTAAATAACTTACTTCTTACATAACTTTATTATTAATTCTAACATTGATTCTCCTTTTATTACTTGTCCCATTTTTCCATTTCTGATTTTTTCTTAACTCGCCAACATCCACTTTGGGCTTTATAATAGTTTCCTTTTGAACAACTTTGTTACCCATTTACTTCATTTTCCTTCTTTACTTTCCTCACTGTTAACTACAATTTTGTCAAAGTTCTCGCTCATTTGTTCGAAAGATTTGCATTTCGTACATAATTGCTCTTTTCAAAGGTACTCCGCATAGATTTTCTACAAAACCCATCAACTAGCTTTAACAAAAATTCATTAACTAACTCCATATCTGGTTTCACTTCAACCAAGCATTTTGCATGCCCAAGTCTTTGCATATACTCTCGGTCATTTCATCCATACATAGCATTCTTCCAAGTCCACTACAAATCCAATTTATCCCCAAGTTTGACCACATGAAAATAGGGATATTATACATCCTCACCGAAACAGGGACTGAGGGAATGTTACCACAAACATTGCTTATAGCTGAATTATAAGGTTTTGGTATGAATAAATTGTTATTCGTAATGATAGGGTCTACCTGTAGAACTCTACTTCTATCTTCAACACTTGAAAACCCAAAAAGAAATAAAGCACCATTATATTTGATTTTTAATGACCCTATAAGTTACCATACTGTTTTCAACTTGTTGACAACGACAAAGTAGGATAATGGTTTTTCCAAAAAGAAACCAACTATGTACTCATGACAAACCTTTGTCCCTGCCTCAGGAACACCACCGAAGTTCTCTAGAACATCATCTGTTAACACTGAAGAGAGGTCAACAAGAATGTACTTCCCAGTGTTCAAGGGCCTACGCTTGAATAAATAAGTCCATTGTAACGACCCAGGGAAAAACTCGACGCTCGAATTTTCGACAATAATACATAAACCCATATTACTTGCCAAAAACCCAAGTATCGAATCCCAGATTGTTATTAGAAAGAAATTAGAGGGTGAGAAAAAGAAAGAAAGAAGTATTAGAATAGAAGAAAGAAGAAGAACAACACATCAGAATCTCAAAGAGGAACGAATAAAATATAATATCAAATCTGTTTATACAAAAGAAAACTGTATATACATACCAATCATCAGAGTACAACAGATATCAGACACAACGGAATAATAACTTTATATAATTAGCGGTGAAGCCTCTTGCTTCCAGCTCCTGAAACTCCAAGCGAAACTTAACCTGGAATATACTCGGTCTGACCCGAGCACATTTGAAGCAAAGCAAAATACACCGGGTCAGTCTGGAATACTATCAGTGATAAATTCACAGAACACACAACTTGTTTAACTTTGGAAAATCTTTTATGAAATCAAAGGATAATAGTAAGACCAGCCCACACATAAACACGGACGGTTTTTTACCTTACTATAACCCAAAACATTTTTTGAAATCATAACTTATTCTGATATTATCATAGTGTCTAAATACAAATAATTAACAATCCAGCGGAACGGTTGCATCTCACGCTCCAGATATATATTATACAATCGAAAATCGCGGGTGCTTATTGGATATTGGATTCCAACCATGACAAGGTATGGGACCACCTTCCGCTTGTGTATCTCTAGAGGCGAATACACTGGGTTCAACAAGAACGTCTTGCAACCCGACCCACACATGACCGACCACTCATTTCGCTTGAGTGTATCGAATGTACATCACCGACGGTTGGGATCAGCAACCGTCTCCCGAAAAGGGACAACATCGAAATATAGATTAAAAAAGCAAATGGAATTTCTCTAGATAGGTGATTATACACCCTAATGGGAGCGACCCACATAGCCATGATGTCTGCCCGATTTTTGTCATTTCCCGGTTGATGAGACTTGAGGCTAGAATTTTCCCTTAGAATATCTGGTCACCATTCACTTTGAATGCCACATCGTTAGATCCGCCAGATATCACTAATTGACGTCCATAAAAATACTCTGTGGTTAGCTAAGAGAAGGTGTACGGCCTTCTCCACCATCAACAGAAATACGTTTGAAGAAATCAACGTACGTGACCCCTTTGGAAATACTCTGTCAGACACTCGTCCATACAAGTCATCCAGGAACAGGACGAACCGAAGGCACCCTCCTACCGCATCCTTATATAGGAATCACCCCAAGGATCAGTAGCAAGTAGTCCTTGCCAATCCGTAGATTTCAACCACGACAGAATCACAACTCAAATAACTCTGGTTGGAAGCCAGAGAAATTCGACAAGTAGTCCTTCTGCTTATGAAGATCCACGGTCTTCAATTGCTCGATCTTCAATTACCATCTTCAAGTATTTGTTGGTCGGAATGGTTTTCGAATATAAATTCGATCCCGGTCTTTCCATACCAACAATCGTATTGGTCAGGATTGATAGTCAGTGATTTAACTATCAAATAACAAATGTGTAAATGAAATGATTTCACTGATTCAGTATTTGGCATTTCTTGGCCTATTTAAAAAAATTAATAAAATGGTTAATAAACTTTTAAATCTTCCCATAAATTTTCCTCTTATATTTGTTCTTAAAATATTATAACAAAAACTATTTTACCTGCTTTAGAACATGTATATATATACTTCCACCTTTCCATTTCCTTTAATATGGGATATATCGTTATATTTATCAAAGACCTTTTTCCACACTTCCTTAACTTCGGTTATCTCGGTATATACACATATAGGTATATAATACTAAATGATATTACACAAATTACCAATTCTGATACGGTAAAACAAATGTCGAATTTTATATAATTTAAAACCCAATACTCTTATTTATATTGTAAATCAAATTTCAGTCTTCTTTATTCTAAATTTTTCACACTAATATCCCATGTCTTTTGTTTGGGATAATAAACCAATTTCAACACCTTAACTCCTTTTAAACTAATACCATTCCTTGATAATCGTGAAGCCGTTCAAGTTGGGGTATTTATTTACCTCTCAGACCTTGATCGACAACGTTCTTACCTTACAATAATGTTAGTTTGTAGCCTAAACCATCATAAAATCTTATTTACCATCTCGAGCTCAAATCTGGCTTTACAAGCCGTTTCTTATATTTGAAATCCCTATTCAAAAATCTCCTAACTTAATTCCTTTAATTAAGTAAATATTCACTAAACATAACTTTTAACTTAAAGCATTTCTACGCTTATAACTTCTGGGTTTTATAATAAAAATCCCTTGTCGAATAATTTGTTTCAATCTATCTGGGCATTATAATAATATAACTTATATTTTGATTTTTAAAACTAAAATCCCCTTACCATTTTCATTTCCATAAGACCCCTTTCTAAATTAAATAACTTAATTAATTTAAAATCACTATTTAATTGTTTAAAAACAATTATTCTATTTTACCAATCCCGTAAGTACATTATTTGGTTTTCTGCTTTTAAAACTTGTATAAACCATAAAATCTTATTACATAAACCATCTGAATAATTCTTTTTATAAACACGATTAAAATATATTTTTATAAATTTCTAATTTAATTATTTACATGAAACAACTGAAAAACTTTAATTCAGTTATAAAATAATTTATAACTTTAAAACTGCGTCAATTCACCAAATGGTAAACCGACGTCTAAAACAACACATTTTAGGCCATTCACTGCCAATTACCAAATCAACACTGTCGATTGATTTTAAACACAACACAGGTGAATATTTATTCAACCATCATGTTCGAACAGGTTTCACTACCATCTGGGGTTAAATCAATTCATATATCAACAATATAAAACAAACAAATAACATATATAATATTTGAGGAATCCGGTCGGATCCCTCCAACCTGTTCTTCCCTGCATCACAGCTCGTTATACATTCCAGAATTAGATATGAAATAAATTTCAATGATCTACAAAAAAATGATAAAATATAAATGACAGCAACCAAACAAACAATAAACAACCAATAACAACCAATCAACCAATTTATACTTTTAAATGGTAAATTATATTATAATATGAATTTACCACATCACAGGATTCCAGAAGGTGTGAGAATTAACTTACCAGATTATTCAGTCGACAGTTGACGCGTTTGTTCCTTTTAATTTGAACGAACGTTCAAAATTTGCTGAAATTTTAACTACGTCAGATCAGTGCCTAGTCAGTGCCATCACCTAGGTCTCGTCCCTGCGATCCCAACGGATCCAGTTTCGTCAGATTTCGTTAACGTACGTAAAAGTTATGGTCAATACAAGTGTATATAAATTATACGATTTCTAACTAACTACTAACTAATAATTTAATTAAATAATTTAAACTAATTACCTTAATTGCTGTCATTAACCCCTACTACCCCACTAATCCATGTCAGCAAAAAGAAAACACGCTTTCTCCCATCTCTACTCCTCAAACCCGATGGCTTCTTCCTGATATCCCGATGTTTGCCATCATCTAAACTTCACCTACTTTTAGCCATCGGCGGAGCCATGGATGGCCACCAGACTGAACCTTGACCACTGACACATCACCGTGCCACCATGCCCCTCTTTAGAACCGAGCGTCGCCATCCCAAATGTCCAGGTTCTCCAGAAAACCTTGATCGAACAGAACATGTTCAAATCACCACCCACACCACCACAGACCACCGGACGTCACACCACCACCTCCATTCGATCGGCCTCGCCACCCAGCACCAGTCCCCCTTCAGACCCGACACCAACTCACTCTCCAACCACCGGAAAACTAGCAAATCCGGTCATGACTTTTGAGAACAACCCAAAACTGAACACCTCCGTTCATCCTTTGATTTCTCCGACCACCGTCAACCGTAAGACCCGAGACCACCTCGAAATTAAAGCCTTGTCTTCCCACTTTCATTTCCCCCAGGTCCTGACACCTATAGATCATCCAATCTCCCACAATCAGGCCAAAAACAAAACTGAATTCATGGCTTTAAACCACGATTCCGGGCACCACAGCCCTCTGTTCCACCCCAATTTTCTCCAGTAGGTAGATATCGTCCTGATCTACCACTTTTGTTCAGGTTCCCCTTGTCGATTCTCACCAGAATTGAAGAAATAACTTAAAAAGGGAGTAGGGTGTTTTCTGCAATTATGCTGAAGGGTGGAAAATGGTTTGGGCTGAAATACTGATTTTGGGGGTATATATAATTGTAAATATTAATATTTTAAGTCGACGTGATAAGCGATGTTGACTAACGATTTTTATTTCGTACCTATCGCAATTTCTGAATGTCGTTTATTGTCCCTATGCTCACATACAAATCCCATTTGCGATGCGAATGGACGGCATAGTATAATTTGACCTACGGTCCTAATGAAACTTGTTTCGTCGAATTCCGAGTTCGTTTGCTCAAACGGCGCTCGTTCACGTTCAAATGGTCGTTTTTATTTGTATTTTATTTTGCCATGCTCACAAATTAACCCCGATTGACACACCACTTGAAACCTAGCAATAATTTACTATTGAGGTCTCAATAAAATTTGTTTCGTCGGAAACGAAGGTCGTTTGAACAAAGTCCCTTTTATAACTGCCCAATTCAAATAAAATAAACCAATTTTAAAGTACCTCAATATAATATTAATAAAATATTATAATTGGCCATACACGACCAGAATATCATACACTACCATAATAAAATATCCCGGTTGAATTCCAATCCAAATCGATATTATAAATATTTTAAAACCCTTTATTTTATATAAATAACGATAAAATATATAAAGGAAATTCCACAACGACTATTTTAAAATTTGATTTGGACATAAAACAAAATCTACAACATGAAAACTCGATTTTTCTCCTCCATTAGAAAAATATTATCCAACAGATTCAGACGATTCTTGTTTCGAGAAAATCCGGCTTATTTTGAATCCTGTATAGCTGTTTAAAGTTCAAAACGCCAAATTACGAACTACCGCGCCGCTGTAGCTCGTTTTGTAATTAAATTATAAATTAAATGCTCAATCATCGTTTTTAATAACGAATATATTTATATAATTCAATATAAACCAATGTTTAATCATTTTAAATCATCTGTTCACATTATACTTCATATTCAACATTTTCCCAAATAACCCGAAGTTAAAATATTATTATATTATTAATATAATTTAAATATTCAAATTAAAATGGTCAAATCCCATTATTTAAACTCAAATCAATATTTTAAATAAATAAAATATTTCAAATAAATGGTCAGAAAATACGGGACATTACAACCATGACCGTTGATAATCACTTAGCTCTAAAATATCAGAAGGAGTTGCATTGGATAATGGAAGGGCAGGTAAATCGAGGACAAAGGGCGGTGGGTCGGCGAGGGGGGAGGGCGGCTTGTTAGAGGTAAGTTCGAAAGGAGTAGGGTTGACTGGCACGATGAACAAGGTAGGAATGTTATGTGGAGTGATTGATGGTAAGGTCGCGGTAGGAAAGACGATAGGGGTTGACATGAAAGCCTGAAATTTATGTTGAATTTTGAATTTAAATTTGAATGCACTAAAGAATTTTCAAGTTTAAAATTAAAATTAAGCAGAATTAATTATGCAATTAGTGAGGGACAACCAAAATTAAATAATTGATTGATAACTAATTTGGAATTTAATTACGTAATTAAATATACAATGCAACGGTCAAAACTAAGCGCCTAGACCAAAGGGTGGTCGACCACGACTTTGACCTAGCGGTCAGCCGGTCCCAAGGTTAGGTCGAACAGTTCGATTAGTAAAAGTGGTGGTAGCTAGGAATTTTTTAGGGTAAATATTAATGTTTAATGAATCAAATTTTATTCTAGAAATCAACAGTTCTCATTGATAAGAAACAATATATACAACCCTAGACACAACCTTTTTCCTTACAATTTTTGGGTAAACGTTCTGACTCTGCTATTTTCTTCCATTAGAACTAGAGAATTGCAAGGTCTCGGTATGTAAGCGTACTTTATCCTTTTCTCTTTAAGTTTAAGTTTATAAATTCTCGGCTTAAATTGTTAGATTTAGATGTGCCTAAGAATTTTGGGGTTTGGGAAAAGAAAACCATAAAACCCCTTCACAATTCTATTATAATTGCTGAGATGTGAATTTTATGTGTTGAATCCAATTATGTATATAAATCAAATGAAACTGTATATTTCTAGAATTTTGATGTTAACCATAGTTTACTTCACTCCTTTGTTGTTATTTCTCTTTGAATCCTGTATTCTTTATGCAAAGAATGAGTTTGAGAATGGAAAATTGTGCGTAACCCAAATTTGTTATTTCCGTAATTTGTTTTCTATATTTGAAGTAAAATGGAATAAATTATGAACACAAATGTAATGTCCAATTGTTGAATATTTCATTTGATTTATAAGGTGATTTGGAATTAAGTTGCAAGTTTAATATTTTGATAAATGTTGTAAATCCTTATTCTTTTTGGGAATGATTCTAATTATGGGAGAAAAACTTATATTTTTGAATTATGTAAAGATTCACACTTCTTGCGAATAGCTTAGGACGTGACTCAAAAACTTGTATTTTAGCACAATATTTAACTCTTATTATGTAATGTATTGGATGTACGATTAATGCAAACAAACGTATATTTAATTAAGTTTTTTTTATTTTGAATGTATTGTCCTATTGGGATAATTTATAAGTATTAAACGGTTATATAAGGAACATTTTTTATGCATATATATTTTATTTTCTTTGGTGGGATGCGTGAATAAAATGGTGAAGTTGTAGGAATAATTTCCTATAATAAGAAGCATGAGGATGCAACGTTAGTCCCTTTCTATTGGATAAGCATGCTCAGTCAATTTTGCTATTGGCATCAACAAAAGACCGGATTAATGTGAGACGTCATAGTGTTATGGTCATTAAGAGGCATAAGGATGTGCTTCAAAGATAAGGTATTAAGTGGTTGGATTCACCATTGGGTATTAAGTAGTTGTTGGATCCTCCTTAGTATTAAGTGATCATTGGGTCCTAAACATGAAGATTAAATGGTCGAGAAGGGGTTTTACAGGGTATCTCCGAAAGGGTACGCTTCTTATTATGTAGTAAGTGATGGGGTCAAGGTCCGCCTAGGGATAAGGTATCAAATTACCACGACGTGGGTACCTTATGTCTGCCTATGCTAAAGGAAGTACTAAGTGTCTAATGGATTACCACATAATGTCAGCCAGGTAGCAATAAAGGGATACACCCAGGAATGGTCTTAAACGTAGAGATATCATCCACCTAATAAGTAATAATTGACTGCTTGCTACTCTTATTATTTAGTTGAATATGATTTAGGAATCAACTACAATGCCTACTTTGAAATTCAGGTAGTAAGTGGTTAATCCACCTTTGGATATTAAGTGATCATTGGATCCTCATTGGTACTAAGTGATCATAGGACCAGCCTTTTTCCATATTTGAGTAATATGCCACTATTACTTATTGTTATGATATATACACATCCCTATTTAAATTAACGTTACTCAAGTACATAAAAATTGTAAAGTTTAAAATTTATTCACTGGGATTTGTTATTCTGACCCCTAATCTTAACAGGTTAGGATAAAGGATAAGGACATGGAGCATGGAGACAAAAGATGAGTGTATTAGAGGTAGTTATTATATGATTATCGTTTTAATTATGTACCCTAAGACAGTTATGGAAATTGCATTTTTATAAAAGATTGTTGTCATGTGATATTTTTATCAATTATGGAATGAAGGGTACAATTTTTGATATTATATTTTATTCCTTCTAATATATGTTTTGAACGAATATATACAATGCTTTGTGATGTTATTTTGCTTTTTTAACCAATGTTTGTATTAGAATGGTTCTAATTTGCGATGGGCCTTTTCTCGATCGAAATATAGGCTCGTTTTGGGATGGGTTGTTACATCATCCAAGAAAGTTTAATCCGTTCTTCCATTTAAGCATCCAGAACCGAAAGTTTGCACTATTGTGAGGTTCTTGCATTTTTGATATTTAATGAGAATGGACATTGATGCATAAGATCCACATCTCTATTAACAAGGCCTCCTCTCAAATCTCATCGAATAATATCGCAAGCTTGACTTCATATACAAATTTACTTCCAGTCGTCAGCATCAACACTTGATGTTTGAATACCGAAATCTTCCAATGCATAATTTTCTCCACTAACTATTATGTTTGGATCAACACTGATTCGATGGTTTGGTTCGATGCGACATGGCTCCTACAAATGGGGATAGTCCTATGTGCTCCACGCTTGATTTGTTCCATATTTCCCTACTTCAGCTTCTATGTTCCAAACCCCGTTTGTTCTAGTGTCGATCCATAAGTCCAGGGGGTGTGCCACTACCTGAACCGGATTGGTATCGATCTGGGGATCCAAATCGATATCAACCTATGATTTTTGATAAAGGTTTGTCCATATGCCATGGATCGCCGCTTCTACTCTACTAGGTACGAATCGAATGCCTTCATTCCAGCTTTCAGCTTGTCCTACCTATCCAGATTGTTAGAGGAAAGTTGTCATCATCTCCTCCTGCCTTTTAAACGTGTCTTCTTGCCTAATCAATCTAGTTTGTAATTGGTCCACCAAATTGTTTGTATCCTCCTTAGTCAAGTATATGGAAGGGTTCTGCTTGAGAAAGCTTCCTGACTTCCTCCACGTCAAATCTAAATCCTAAGAATTTAATTCAAGTCGACCCTTCTTGATGCACCCAAAATGTTAGCACCATAAATGGAATGCAATAAGAAGGTAGTTCCGCAATTCCTAACACAGATCCAGACCAGAAAATGCAGAAAAAGTAGAGAACACAAGGTTTTTTATAGCAGTTTGGCAAACTTTTTCCTACATCCATTTGTTTTAATCTTTTATTTGTATCGCTGATTACCAGTACATTTGTTTATTTATATGAAAGTACAACTAAGAAGATGAAGTTGAGTATAGTAATGATCGAGCTTTCCCATCCCTTGAGAAAAAGATCAATTTTCCAATGCCATGGGTTTCCTATTTATAGTTGTAGGTGAATTCAGGTCGGTCCAAAAATCCATGGGGAAGTCGAGGGTGTCCAGTCGACCAGGTTGTAGGTTTTTAGACAAGATTTCCCATAAGTTGGAGTACATATTGATATCAGTCCGAGGCTAATCGGATTGGTACCAATCTTGTTTGTTTCGATCATGGTTAATCCGATCCAGTGTATGGCTTCCTTCCTCCTTCCCTTCATTTTGTTGGAACCGATCTAACATCATCCAATCATGTTGATTTGGCGTACTTTGCTTCGTTTATACTGATTCGATCTAAAGTGCTCCACATTTATCCAATTTGCTCCAATCCACTATACAGCGATTCGAGCCTTTGGAGGTATGTTGATTCGAAATTGATCGGGCATACCAACCCAAGTTAATGTGCATTCCGATTCGAACTTTCACCTGGAGCATTTCCATATTTATACAATTTCCAATGTATTACCAAAGTAATTTTGCTTTTCATTCTTCCTAAATCATTGTTCGTGCTCGAGTCTGAACCATTCAATCATATTTTCGGACAATCTGTCACGATAATTAAGTAATTTGCATATTTATATCCAATGTGTAATAACCTTACAAAAAGCCAGGTTAAGAATCATCTTGAGCACTACCTTAAAAAAGAACGCATGATGTTTCCTTCTCTCATTGGGATAAACAATTTGGTATATAATTCGCTGGTGTTTGTGTACTTTATATCTAGAATAATTTCAGGTTTGGAGAAGTGAGTCCAAAATCCTCATGGCAAGACCTAGGGAAAAATAATATTTATCGAAAAATCAGGGTATTTTGATCACGGGCAATCATATGTCTAAAAATACCCATTTCGGCTAATATGTCCAAAGCATAACATACCATATGTCAAATTTGTTTCTTAAAGTACAAAAAATAGTCAAATATTTAATTTTGAACAATTAATAGGTGGTAATGGCATACTAGATGAATGCATATGACTCGTTATAATAAATTGCATGTAATATTAGTTATAATTTTGGAAAAGATCGAAGGAATAGTTAATTTTTTTGCATAACAAGCATTTATCTATTTTCAGGATATTAATGTGGACAAATGTCAGATTTTTGAGTGTTCGTGATTAATCATAACACAAAAAACTCAAAATTATATGTATATAGAAACTTTTAATGTTTTGAGCGAGCCGTGTGAAGTTTTACACTTAAATGTCAATGTTGTACTGAAATGAATGATTTGTTCATAAATGTATGAATATTTCAATTTAAAGTTTAACTACAAATGAATATTTTAGCAGATTAACAAAACATTAATTAGTGCATAATCATTAAGTAAAATAACTGTGATAAGAATATAACTAACATTTATCTAGAAAACGAGATGAGAAACAATATACTAAAATTCCAACATTTTCTTTTTTGACAACAATTAATATAACAACATATGTTGAAAATACAGCATCCAACATTAGAATTTAAAATGATATAGGACTTGGTCTTATTTTCCTATCATGACAAGTTGATTTTGTATGAGAGCGTTACGCCACGCGCTTCGCGAGTGATCATTGGACATGATCTGTGTGTGACTTATGTTTTCAAAATATACATACATACATACATACATACATACATATATATATATATATATATATATATATATATATATATATATATATATATATATATATATATATATATATATATGTTCAACACATTTAATAGAAAATGATTTACATGAATATTTAGATTCAATCGTCTAAACCGGTACGAAACCATATAGATGTAGATTAGTCCAATTTGGAGTGTTTGCTTTGGCTAAAAGATCCGATTTGGATTTTTGCATCATGTTTCTGATGTGGGCGGATGCCATATAGTGGTGTAGTTTACACCCACTTCTTATCTTATGTTTTACATGGGGATACAAGTGGCACAAATCTAAGCTCATAACCAGAGTCGCGTCATTCAGCGCTACGCGTCTTTTGGAATGAGACCTTGCTTAGTTTCTCAGATCTAATTTTGATACAATTTCATCTCAAACTAGATAATTCTCGAGCCTAATAAATTTCCCCAAATCTCCAAACCCTAATATCAATACTGCACGCGATGCTCCTCTCCCCTGGCCGTTCTCCTCGCTATATCTGTACGCCTTCCACTTCCCAGAATACCCCAAGTCCTAACGATTCAACTTCCATACAACCCAAGCTCCAATTCCACCGCCACACCAAACGCTGTTAGCAAAAAACGCGGTCCTTCCGTCCTAGATGAAGATTCGTACGTTGCCTCCATCGAAAAGATAATCAAGCGCGAATTTTTCCCTGATATTCCTTTTTTCGCACCCGTCTTAACCTGCTTTAGACCCTCCGACCCAGTGATCCTGTCCTAATCCGCGACACCCAGCTCAAGGTCGGTGAGCGCCACCGCAATGGTTCTGTAGCAACAAATCGTAATAACATAGGAACTCCTACTTTCGTTGCTAGGAACAATCAGTCTGCTAATCCTGATTTTGTGCCTTCTGCTACTCCATCTGGATCAGATCGTGTGGCTAGAGCAAATCATGGTAGGATAGATGGTAATGTTCCTTCGGAAAGTGACCTTGATCTAAGTTTAGATGAATTTTTTAGAAAGTACATCAGAGAGTATAATGAAAGTTTTAATAAGATTTTGGAAAAGGTTAACAGAAAGAAGAAGGAGAAGCATGCTCACTTGCTGGAAGGAGAAAAGGAACAAACATTATTGTTATAAAATGGAAGTGGGAGCAGTAACAAAGGCATAATTACTGATGGATACTGGACATCAGGGTAGCCAGCGAGTACGCTAGAAACTTGGAACTATAAAGCTAAGAATTTATTAATGTATAATATTGAGGATACAGAAGTGGTTCCGTTAACTGAAGAGGAAAGAGCCGTAAGACTGAAGGGGATGACAAAGGAGATTAATAAAACTAATCTATGTTTGATGGAAATCAGTGGTAGAAGCAAACCCAAGTAAAGAGGGGGCTGCAATTTTGTATAGACTTATACCGGGTACTACACCAACTTGTGCTTCATGGCCTTTCGTGAATAGGGAAGCCGAAAAGGATAAGAAGTATGATCTTGAGGATTTCAAGAATATACCAAATCAGTTCTTTGAGGAATCGAGTAAAATGGCGGAAAATGGGTATAGATTTGTAAAGACTCCGAGCCCTGCTCCTGGTGTGGTTGAATCTCCTTTTATGATGTGGGGGTGAAATTGATGGAACTCCATTAAGGTTAGACATAGGTAATGGTTAAAACATTGGTAGTGGTGGTGGTAGCGAAGGGCCACAATTTAGTATACATTTACCTCCAACTATTGACGTTAAGGCACATTCTTTGTCCGGGGAGGCTGCTCGGAAAATAAGAGAAAGATTTAGAATGTATACGAAACCATCACGTCCATTTTCTTTCCTAGTAGAAGCGGTAATTTTAGCCTAAATGTAAGGAATTTTTCTCTAATTGCGCAGAAATTTGTGAGAAATGCTATTGCAAAGTCTTCCAGGTCGGTTGACGAAACTCTACGTGCAAGTTACAGGGGATCAAGTCCGCTCATGGCGACACCTAAGGATAAGTCGAGGTTGTTTAAAGGTGGAACCTTGGGGTTGAGGTCACTTTCTGCTAAGCAAGGGTCACCTTCTTCCTGGTGATCCGTTTACATTTGGTACGAGACCTTTTCTGTGTCATGTTCATGTTTTGGGTAGTGGAGCTTTTTATAATTTAAATGTATACCCAAATTTGAAATGTTCTACAATGATTCGATTATGCATATTCTTTAGATTGTTATGTTATGAAAGCTTTGGGTTTAATGAATTAATTCAATAACAGTGGTTAAAAACTCTACTGCAGTGAATTTGTTCTTTGTTAATGTGTTTATGTTATTCTATTTTCTGGGTAGTATTAAACATGTGTACCTATGGACTTTGCATCAATTTTTCATGCTTCCAATATCCTACCTCCTTGAACCTTTAAATAAGGATCGAATTCTTTCGGTTTATACATACAATAGGGATCCATAATTGACTTGCATTGCATGTATGGCTTACAAAAGATTTCCAAAACCATTGAAAACTCATATGCTGGATTCGAATCTGCTCAACTTTAAAGGTTTGAATAGCCTAATTCATAGAGCATTTTAGTCCATTTTAATTAAGCATATGTACAGATCCGGCTCTTGGGCCAGGCCCATCAGACGCTCGCCTGGAGCAACCCACCCACGATGAAAAAAAAATTTAATTCTAGAAACCACGAATCACCATGTAACACCCCTAAAGTTCCACATCGTGAAATCCTGTGTGAAGTGGGTACTTATATAGTAGAGTCCATCTCTTACTAACGCCAAGGCCTTTTGAGGAACAAAACCCCACACCTATATGGTGGCTAAGTTGAGGACAATATCTTGCGTGAATGGAGGTGCGGGTTGTTACAGTGGTATCAGAGCTGTTGTATATAACGCATTTGTATACACAATTATATGATTTTTGTTTAATGATAACAACCAAATATATTTTATTATAAATGTGTTTGTTATTGTACTGTTTCATATATTCATCACAGAATGGAATATAATATTTATATTTAAATAGAATAGGACTGTACAAACATTCATACAGTATTTTATTTAGATTGAATATTATATTTCAAACATTCAAACAGTACAACTTTTTATAACTCCACTATTTGAATACATCACTGATATACATTTCATTTCATATCCACTTTCATATACATTCACAGAATATTTGTACTTGTAAATAAACTGAATACGATAGACAAATTTGTTTGAACACAACGAAATAATATTTTATTTCATTCAAATTTGTTTATTACAAATATCAGTACATTTTTCTGTACATCAGCTCCTCACTACATCACTCATCACTATGTACAGTCATTTACATACATATATTGACATGATTACTTTTTGACATTTATATGCACTCTTCTGTCTTCAGTCTTCTGCCTTCACAGCCTTCGCCGGTCCAGTCTTCATACCTGTCACATACATAAACACACACAGTATCTGGAACAAATAGAAATATTCTAAATTCTAGCGAATATAATTTTTATTTTGAAAATTTATTTGCCTCAGAATTTCGGTGTGTTTCTCATCATTTTTCATGACTTGATCTGATCTGTGTCTAGTCAATCTGTATATGTATAGTTTCAGGGACAAAAAATAATACTGAATGGCTGCATATACACACGTGCATATATATACACATGTGCACTGCCTCGCCAATCAGTGTGCAACTGAGGAGTAGCCACGTGGACCATCTCGACTCAGCGCACAACAAACAAGGGACAGTGCAACATGGACATGAGGCAAACAAATCAAAACTGTGGAGTTGGTCAAATAAAATCAAGAAATGGCATGCAACTCAAATCATCCAAAAGTGTTCGAGCCACTCAAACATGGAGCAACCCAAGTTTTCAAATACATACAGCATACATGTACAAGGCAAACTGGATGGAGGACAAGTGGCATATAACAGTGGTGAAGCAAGTATGAATGGTGCACAAAGCAGCATGGTGATCAAGTTCAGCATGCTCTGGAAAAATAAAGACAAACACAACTTATTTGTTCAAGTCAAAATGGTGCATGAGATATACAAGTGGATGTGTCGAGGTGCATCTCAGTTCAGCAACATGTATTCTTCAGCAACATGTATTCATGGAGAAGATTCAAGCATAGGTGGTGCACACAGCAAATATACATCTCTCAAGCAAGCATGGTGCAACACTCAAAGAATGGGATTAGTGATAACAATAAAGTGCAACAAGTCAGAAAAGCAGTCAGCACAAATAATATACATGATTGTACATAAGCTTGCATGGTACAACATAGTGGAAAGCATCAACAATGAAACAATGCAGCAATACATAATTGTTGATCAAAAACAACTCAAGACAGTGTGACAAAGCAGCCCAGATCAGCGCAAAATCAAGTTTTTTTTTGGCATGAACAACATGAGGTAATCAAGTGGTACAAATGCATGGAGAAGCTATAGCTTGTACACGGCAGTTACAAAAGGACAACCCATGCAAAAGACAAGTAGCATATATATATATATATATATATATATGTGTATATGAAAGTATGGTAGTTTCATATGTGCATAGTGGAACACAAGACAACAACATCAAAGTGAATGGCACAAACAGTTCAGTGCAACAATCTATGGCAGCCTCACAAATGAAGCTACAACATACACATGTGCATCAATAAGAAACATGTCTCAGTACACAAGCATATGGAAGCTACAGTGGTCAAGCACGATGGTGAGACAATGGTGGTTCATGGCAGTCCAAATACAAGTGTTCATTCAGCAATACATGGAAGCAATCAATTTTGACAATGGTTAAAAGAAGCAGGTGATAATCCTTCATCATTTTTGGCACAAAATAATCTGAATTCTTTCCAGAATTGCATAAGTCGGTGTAAGGAAATTTACTTTCTGTAAATCAAGCATCATGTTTCAAGAAGGGCCAAAATTTAATATGTTTCCAGATTTATAAATAAACATACATGGTGTATGCTCAGAAAATCACAAAGAGAAAATCAAGGCAACAGTTTAAATGAAAACAATTTCGGCATCTCATATATGGCAAGGTGTTTCAATATTTCCAGAAATCATTCTTCAATATTTAGCAATTTGTTTTTGAATAATTTCAAAAAATCCAGGGTTTTATTTTGAGCAAGATTTTTGTTATTGGAAATTTATCAATCAATGATATTCTCGCAAGAAGCAACAAAATCAATGCCAAGGAATTCATTTCATTCAAACCGCAAATCAAAAAGAGGAAACTCGTAAATCAGGGACAAATCATTCAACAATATCGGGCCAAGTCATTTATCAAGAAATCAGAGATTAGGGTTTCTAAATTACCCTATAAGTTTCACACCAATTCATCATCGGCAAGGAGATCGAAAACACACAAAATAAATTCAAGGAAATCAAAGAAAAATTCAGAAAACTCACATCGGTTTTCGATCACAAAACCAAAACCTCAAATCAGTGACAAGAGAGAGCCAAGCATCATTCGTTCGAACTTCAGAGATCAATTCCAGAGACAACCGATTGAATTTGGGGATAAAGGAAACCCTAGCATTTTTCACACCCGCCATTTCTAATTTCCAAGGAGGAAAGTGATCGGGTCAAAAGGGTGCAACGCATATCAACAATGGGCTGGCCAATTCCTTAAGGGCTTAATTTTCAAAGGGGACTTAGTTTTCTTCTTTAAAGCTAGGGTTTTATTTTTAGATTTAAATTTGTATTTGTTTTTTAATTTCATTGTAAACCATTCTGAATCAGTTCTAGAGTCTGTAAAATCTAGGAGATTTCAGTCAGGGTGTTGACTGACAGTTGATAGAGTCTGTAAAATCTGGGTTACTGGTTACGGGGTTGTAATCAGGGGAAATCTGATCGAGGGGATATCGGTCAGTCTAGGGTTTTGAGCGTAGGGTTAGTGTAACACCCCACGTCCATTAATGTCACTCACAAAGGGAATGCATTAACTTCCATGGAGGTTTTAAGTGAATATAGAACAGTAAAATTACAACAAGACAGATATAAAATAGTACTTGGAAATTCAAAAACTTTATTTCATTGTAGCAGAAGTCAAAACATGTTTGATTACATCATAACACCATATTCAATGTCAAGTACAATATCTGTCTTGATAAAACAAGTACATAATCCCATTACATGAATAGCCATTAAAAAGAAAGATAACAAGCTGGACTTTACTTCAGCAGTCCAAGCTTTCCAGAAGATAAGCGATCCAACTAGACTCCACTAGAACTTGGCCCAACCTGCGGACCTGAAGGGAGAAAAAGGATGGAAAAGAGGGGGTCAGACATAAAGTCTGGTGAATATGATAATTCTACAATACTATTACCAAAATAACTGGACTAAGGCATAAGCTGGAAAACAAGAAAATGTCTATGAAGAGCAGATTAAGCACATAGACAATCGCTAAAGGCAACGTTATAGGCGCTCCTAAATACTAAAGGATAAACACTATACTGCACCACACCAGTCACCCTAAAGATTCATCCCACTTAGCTTCACTTAGAAACTTTCCCAATGGCTTTACGTACCCCTAGCTGACTACATAGGTGCCGCCTGCCCCTATCTCCACTAGGTGTACCCTACTTCCCATTATTCGATCGGCTCCCTAACTCGTAGATACCCGTGCTGGCCCCACAGTGGGGTGTATCACTCCCCTAAAGTGGCAACCTGATACAACGGACATGCACGGCTTATACCTACACGATGCAACAACGTCTTACCTACCAGCCCGGGTCCACACACGCATATGAAACCCGTTGGACTTGCGTTGCCACCGCTCCCTGTTTTGGCCTCTTATAGTCAAACCCAGTATGCGTGTCCCGTCCTCGACTTGGGTCGAGCCCACAAAGATACGTTTTGGGATACTGGTTGAAATGGGCCCCCACTATTTACCACAAGCATTCCACCTAAGCTTGTCCCCATTAGTCCATCCCACTTAACCCACTTAGTCATGTTCATTTACATGTGTGTTTGGTTAAGTCTAATCGTATTTCAAATGCCTCTAAAGGCAACCACCAGATTCCTCATGCCACCCAAGGCACCTACTTAACCCCCATGTCCCACCTTACATGATTATCTGGTTAAGTATTTCTTAGTTCATTAAGGCCATAACCTCATAAAGACCTCTCACATTAGACTGACATTTATGGTAGCTGGATTTGCCGGGCGGGTCCGGGCAGTCTTACACCATAAAAGAGTCTAACCTCGTGTCTTTACAACTGTTATGCTTTAGTTTGGGCCTAGGACCTCTCACATTGGGCCGACATTTGTGACTACTGGATTTGCCGGGCGGGTCCGGGCAGGTTTACATCACAAACGGGTCCAACCTCGTGTCCTAAGCATTGATTATTAATAATAATCCACTTTCCCCCAATTTTAATAATTCCCTACTTGAATTATTAATTACTTCCATTTTTTAACAATGTCCATAATTGACTCAATTATGGACATCCATTCATGGTATGCAAAATCTTACAAAATTGCACCCAATTTATTAATTCCTAATATTACCCCTACCCCACGTTTGAACGTTTATTCGCAAAATATATGTTAGACTCGAATAGCCTAACTCATAGCATAAAAGAGATTATCATAATAACAACATGTATATGTGACCAAATGAATCATAATAAGGGGTGAAACTTGCATATGTCCAACTTGCATAGATTATACATGTCATGGACCTAAAGGTGTCAACTTGTTCAAAATTCACCTAATATAATCTCAATCAATTTTCATAAACTTACATATGAACATGTGTGAATCAACATCATCTAATTTTTTAACAACATGGTTTTATATGGGTACACCTAACTCAATAGGCAAATTCCCACAATCAAGTTTTATTTAATTATAGTTTCAAGTTTATGGGTACACCTAACCTAATAGGCAAATTCCCATAAACAAGATCCATTTAAATTAAGAAAAAAAAAAACATAACTTTAAGCATGATCCAACAACATCATGATTTTTCAACATAATATAGCATGATTTATAACATGGCATAGTATGATAGTATAACATAGCTTGACATGATTCTCAACATAGCACGACATAGCATAAGAGAATTTACAACATAGCATGACATAGCATATATAATTTACATCATACGACAACATAATAACATAATAAGAGATCCACAATATATAGAATTTACAATTACAAATCACATCACTTTCTTGTGATCCATTCATAACTGAGTCAAATTAGTTTGTAATAGTCTTGTGAGAATCATCATACTCACCAACAAAAGAAAAGAATTAGAGAAAGAGAGATCTTTTGATTTGATTTGTGTAGATTTAGTTGTAGATGATTAGGCTTCCTCTTCTTAGTTTGTGATGGCTATGCTGAACTCCATGGCAGCAGCATGACGGTAGCTTCTCTAATTTTACAAGTGATTTAGGTCTAGGGTCTACCCACTTATTTATAGATTTTAGAATTCATTCTAGGCCATTAGATTTAACCTAGAAATAACCGCAGCCGTTCAGACAAGATGGGGTTTATCTTGTTGACTCAGCAATGAGTCAGAAGTGACTCAGCAAACACTCAGCATATTAATAAACTTCTATTTATGTCATAAATATATATATATTTTCTACAATGTACATATTAGATACATCCCCCTTTACTTATTATTGTTTTTATATACACATTAGATACATCCCCTCTCTCACACACTTATTAATATTTTTATATTCATATTAGATACATCCCCTCTCTTACACACTTATTAATATTTTTATATTCATATTAGATACATCCCCTCTCTTACACACTTATTAATATTTTTATATTCATATTAGATACATCCCCTCTCTTACACACTTATTAATATTTTTATATTCATATTAGATACATCCCCTCTTCTACACACTTATTATTATTTTAGCAACTTTAGTGTTAATAGAAAATTCAGGGTGTTACATTCTCCCCTCCTTTTAGGATTTCGTCCCCGAAATCTTCAAGTCTGGAAGAATGTATATCCTACCATCCAAACGTCCATCTACTCATCCATCATACACAGGCATCCATTGTCCTTACAGACTTCTAATGCTTTCATGTTTAAATGCACAGTGTGTGTATATGTCCGTATCTAATGCAAAATCAGGCGGTCCACTGATTCAGTTGACCTCCTTAATGCAACTATGATCGTGCCATGCATCCATTATGTATGCAAAAGATTCTTAATGCTACATAATACTTCTATATGCGTGCACAACCATCATCTGAATGCAGCATCCATATGATAATACAACCATCGTTCATCCATTTTACTAAATACATCCATATATATATGCAATATGCAATATGTAGTGACTGAGCCGATCTAGTGCCTAAAGTGTGTGTATATATGCATCCACGAGCAACCACTAGCAAACACTTGCATCCATTTTGCATCCATCATACATAACATGTCTCAAACACATGTTTCAACCATAGGATTATCCTAACTAAAGGTCAAAGATACTAATGAGAGGACATACTAAAGATAAGATAAGATAAGCTAAGCGATAAAGGAGAAATTAAAAGACATACCCTCAAAAAGAAAAGGGTACAACGAACGCATCTTCTCTTCTGTCTCCCAAGTTGCGTTGCTCTCATCATCTCCCCATTGCACTTTAACCAGTCTGACCTCTCGATTCCTCAACTTTTTGATCTCCGACCCAAGAATGCATGTAGGAGCTCGTCTAATTGTTGCATCACGCTCTATTTCCACCTCTTTAAGCAAGCTCGGCTCTACCACCTCCGCGGTCTTGTGCAAACACTTCCTCAAATGTGATATATGGAATACGTCGTGTACTCCACTAAGTTTCTCAGGCAACTCCACCCTATATGCCATCTTCCCAATCCTGTCTTTTACAGGAAACGGCCCTACAAACCTTGGTGCTAATTTCCCCACGGACCCAAAGCGAACAACATTCTGTAACGGAGATACTTTGATAAAAACCATGTCCCTAATGTCAAACTCAAGATCTGTCCTCCTCTTATCAGCATACGATTTCTGCCTATCTTGTGCTGCTTTCATCCTCCTTCGAATCAACTCAATCTTCTCCGAGGTTTCCCTAACCATATCGGGCCCAAGTAGGATTTTATCGGTAGATTCCCACCAACATGTAGGCGAACGGCAAGGCCTTCCATAAAGAGCTTCGAAAGGTGCCATGCCAATACTAGACTGAAAGCTATTGTTATATGCGAATTCTACTAACGGAAGGTGCTCTTCCCATGTACCCCCAAAGTCTAGGATACAAAGCCTTAAAAGATCCTCTAGAATGCGATTCACCCTCTCGGTCTGGCCGTCTGTCTGAGGATGATATGCGGTGCTCAAACATAGCTGAGTCCCTACCGCCTCTTGTAAACTCTTCCAAAATTCGCTAGTAAAGATGGGGTCACGGTCGCTTACTATACTAGAAGGAATACCGTGCAAACGAACTATCTCCTTAATGTATACAGAAGCCAGCCACGGAGCAGTCCTCTTACTTTTCACGGGAATAAAATGGGCGCTTTTAGTAAGTCTATCTACTATAACCCAAATCCCCGTGTTACCCTTCCTTGATCTTGGTAATCCATCCACAAAATCCATTGAGATGCTTTCCCATTTCCATAGTGGAACTTCTAATGGGTGAAGCAACCCACCGGGTTTCTTTTGTTCTGCTTTAACTTGTTGGCACACCAAGCATCTAGCGACGTACTCGGCCACATCCTTTTTCATACCGGCCCAAAAGAAAACCCGCTTCATATCTTTGTACATCTTATCCCCGCCGGGATGAATGGTCATTTTTGAGCGATGAGCATCATCAAGAATGGCCTTCCTTAAGTCTTCGTCTTGTGGTACACAAAGTCTATTATCCCTTCGTAACCAACCCTTATCGTCTAGGGTATACCTACGAAGATGGCTTAACGACTCCCCCCCTTTGAGCTTTTCTACTATCTCAACCAACTGTGGGTCGTCTCGCTGTGCCTCACCAACCCGTCCGAGAAGTGTAGGTCTAACCTCCAAGGATGCTAACAGACCGGATACTAAGTCAACGGAGGGTCTAAAGTCAAACATAGAGATGAATTCTAAGCTTTGTCGTTCAACAAACAACGGACTCAAGGACAACCTTTTCCTACTTAAGGCGTCTGCCACCACGTTACCCTTGCCCGGGGTATATGCTATTTCAAAATCGTAGGAGGCTAAGAATTCCATCCACCGTTGCTGCCTTAAATTCAAATCCTTCTGAGAGAATAAGTATTTTAATGATTTGTGGTCAGTGAACAGTTCGAATTCCTCACCAAGAAGATAGTGATGCCAAGACTTAAGCGCGAAAACAATTGCGGCTAGCTCTAAGTCATGCGTGGGGTAATTCTTTTCATGAACCCTCAACTGCCTTCCACCATAGGCTATTACTCTTCCCTCTTGCATGAGGACCGCGCCAAGTCCCGTCCCACAAGCATCAGTATAGATGGTAAACGGTTTATTCCCGTCTGGCAGCACTAAGACTGGGGCTGAAGTTAAGGCTCTCTTTAAACGTTGGAACGCATCATCGCAATCTTTGTCCCACGTAAAAACCAGGTTCTTCTTCGTTAACCGTGTTAATGGAGCTGATATTTTTGCGAAGTCTTTGATAAACTTCCTATAATAGCCAGCCAACCCCAAGAAACTTCTTACTTCGGTTGCATTTTTAGGGACCTTCCAATCTTGGATGGCCACCACCTTTGCGGGATCCACTGACACTTAGAAAATTTTGCCTTAAGGTTATGCGCTCGAAGGGTTTCCAACACTTCCCTAAGATGTAGGGAGTGCTCTTCTTTATTCTTAGAAAAGACTAAGATGTCATCCACGAAGACTACCACGAATTTGTTAAGGTATTCCCTAAACACCCTACTCATCAAATCAACAAAATATGCAGGGGCGTTTGTCAAACCAAAGAGCATCACTAGCCATTCATAGAATCCGTCAGGAGCCCTAAAAGCAGTCTTATCTATACTATCCTCAGCCACTCTCAGTTGATGAAAGCCAGTGGCTAAGTCCAACTGCGAAAACACTGAGGCGCCAACTAACTGATCAAAGAGATCGTCAATCCTCGGCAGTGGGTGTCGGTTCTTTTTAGTAAGCTTGTTTAGTTCTCTATAGTCCATACAAAGTCTAAGAGACCCATCCGCCTTTGTGGCAAAAACTACTGGAGCACCCCACTCTGATATACTACGTCTTATGAACCCCTTCTCAAGCAACTCCTTTACTTGCTTATTGAGTTCCCTCCTTTCACGAGGAGCCATGTGGCGCACTGGCAAAGATACGGGTTTAGCATTATCCACAAGATAAATTCGAAAGTCTATCTCCCGCTTTGGAGGTAAGCCCTTCACCTCCTCAAACACATCCGGATATTTCCGGACCACTTCTATCGATCGCAGGTTCTCTACAGACGCGTCAAGCGATTCAAGATAACTTAGCATAACGGAATTTATGGGATTACAAAAGATGTCGAGAGCATTACCAAGGCGAGTCACAAGCCTAACTACTCTCCTTTCACAATCAAGAATGGCCCTGTTTCTAGACAACCAATCCATTCCTAAAATTAGCCCATAGCCCGTGAAGCCCAATACATAAGCATCACATCTAAATTCAACGCTAAGTATAGAGATTTTCAAATCCAAACATATCATGGTCAAATGAGCCGAACCCCCAATTGGATTTGAAATGACCAAGGGATCCTCTACTAAACTGGTGTTCAAGTGCAGTGATTCAACTAATGATGCAGAGATAAACGAATGAGATGCGCCAGAATCGAATAAGGTACGGACATGATAATCAAACAGAAAAACTAAGCTTTCAACAGAAATTGTTCTACCTCTTTCTTGCAGCGGTGGGGCCGCAATAGCCTGAACTTGCCCCCTTGCCTGCCCTGGTGCCATAAGAGCCTGCACCTGTCCTCCCGAGGTAGACCCTGCCCTCTGCCCCTTCTTTGGACAGTCCTTCACTAAATGTCCCGCATCTCCACAATGAAAACAACCAGTCTTCTTTTTCTTTCTACAATCTTTGCTGAGATGGCCAGGCGTCCCACAATTGAAGCATTTCTTCTTCCCTTTGCCATTATTGTTTTTACCACCCTTCTTATTTTGCTGTTGGGGTTTCTTCTGATCCCCTTTCTTTTCAACTGCCTTATCCTCATGCATAAGTGCCATTTCTACTAGCTTTTCAAAGGTGGCTCCCATAGAGATGTGGGTCATAGCCAACCCTTGCAACGGTTCATTCAAGCCTCTAACGAACCTCAAAGCTTTCTTCTCTGGCGTGTTCACCAACTCCAAGCCAAACCTTGCTAACTGATTAAATTTATTGACATATTCCTTTACTGATGAGCTCCCTTGCTTTAGTGCCAGGAATTTTTCCATATTTAAGTTCTCCTCTGCCCTTGAAAGAAACTTTGCCTCAAACCTTCGTCTGAAATCCGCCCATGAATCAACTGGACGTTCCCCGTTAGTGACCTCCCACCAAAACGAGGCCTCTCCCTTCATTAACCAAGCAGCTAAACGGACTTTCCTCCCATCTTCTACTTCAAAGATATCCAACAATTCCTCAGTCTCCTTAAGCCAATCTATGGCCTCCACAAACGTCTCAGTCCCTTGAAAAGTTTTTCCTCCCATAGCCTTGAATTCCTTGCACGTCTTTGCAAAAGTGTCAACACGAGGAGGAGGAGGAGGAGGAATGGGTGCAACTAGGGGTGGAGGAGTATCCGCTGGGCCTGCAGTGGTGGCCCTACCCTCCAAGTATCTCCTAAACCACCCTGGAATCGTCACACCTTCTGGGAGATTAAGATCTTCAGCCATGCTGAAACGAAAAAGGAAAGATTCAAAATGGAGAATTCGAAAGATAAAGATAAGGATGTGGCTATTTGGGATTATGTTTTGCATAAAAACTCTCTTTAAATAACATGTTTTTTTTTTTGAAAGCACTTCTTCCAAAAATACTTTAGAAAAAAAAATATTTTTCTAATTTTTTTTTTTTATCTGTTCTGGTAACCTTATGCTCTGATACCACGTGTAACACCCCACGTCCATTAATGTCACTCACAAAGGGAATGCATTAACTTCCATGGAGGTTTTAAGTGAATATAGAACAGTAAAATTACAACAAGACAGATATAAAATAGTACTTGGAAATTCAAAAACTTTATTTCATTGTAGCAGAAGTCAAAACATGTTTGATTACATCATAACACCATATTCAATGTCAAGTACAATATCTGTCTTGATAAAACAAGTACATAATCCCATTACATGAATAGCCATTTAAAAGAAAGATAACAAGCTGGACTTTACTTCAGCAGTCCAAGCTTTCCAGAAGATAAGCGATCCAACTAGACTCCACTAGAACTTGGCCCAACCTGCGGACCTGAAGGGAGAAAAAGGATGGAAAAGAGGGGGTCAGACATAAAGTCTGGTGAATATGATAATTCTACAATACTATTACCAAAATAACTGGACTAAGGCATAAGCTGGAAAACAAGAAAATGTCTATGAAGAGCAGATTAAGGACATAGACAATCGCTAAAGGCAACGTTATAGGCGCTCCTAAATACTAAAGGATAAACACTATACTGCACCACACCAGTCACCCTAAAGATTCATCCCACTTAGCTTCACTTAGAAACTTTCCCAATGGCTTTACGTACCCCTAGCTGACTACATAGGTGCCGCCTGCCCCTATCTCCACTAGGTGTACCCTACTTCCCATTATTCGATCGGCTCCCTAACTCGTAGATACCCGTGCTGGCCCCACAGTGGGGTGTATCACTCCCCTAAAGTGGCAACCTGATACAACGGACATGCACGGCTTATACCTACACGATGCGACAACGTCTTACCTACCAGCCCGGGTCCACACACGCATATGAAACCCGTTGGACTTGCGTTGCCACCGCTCCCTGTTTTGGCCTCTTATAGTCAAACCCAGTATGCGTGTCCCGTCCTCGACTTGGGTCGAGCCCACAAAGATACGTTTTGGGATACTGGTTGAAATGGGCCCCCACTATTTACCACAAGCATTCCACCTAAGCTTGTCCCCATTAGTCCATCCCACTTAACCCACTTAGTCATGTTCATTTACATGTGTGTTTGGTTAAGTCTAATCGTATTTCAAATGCCTCTAAAGGCAACCACCAGATTCCTCATGCCACCCAAGGCACCTACTTAACCCCCATGTCCCACCTTACATGATTATCTGGTTAAGTATTTCTTAGTTCATTAAGGCCATAACCTCATAAAGACCTCTCACATTAGACTGACATTTATGGTAGCTGGATTTGCCGGGCGGGTCCGGGCAGTCTTACACCATAAAAGAGTCTAACCTCGTGTCTTTACAACTGTTATGCTTTAGTTTGGGCCTAGGACCTCTCACATTGGGCCGACATTTGTGACTACTGGATTTGCCGGGCGGGTCCGGGCAGGTTTACATCACAAACGGGTCCAACCTCGTGTCCTAAGCATTGATTATTAATAATAATCCACTTTCCCCCAATTTTAATAATTCCCTACTTGAATTATTAATTACTTCCAATTTTTAACAATGTCCATAATTGACTCAATTATGGACATCCATTCATGGTATGCAAAATCTTACAAAATTGCACCCAATTTATTAATTCCTAATATTACCCCTACCCCACGTTTGAACGTTTATTCGCAAAATATATGTTAGACTCGAATAGCCTAACTCATAGCATAAAAGAGATTATCATAATAACAACATGTATATGTGACCAAATGAATCATAATAAGGGGTGAAACTTGCATATGTCCAACTTGCATAGATTATACATGTCATGGACCTAAAGGTGTCAACTTGTTCAAAATTCACCTAATATAATCTCAATCAATTTTCATAAACTTACATATGAACATGTGTGAATCAACATCATCTAATTTTTTAACAACATGGTTTTATATGGGTACACCTAACTCAATAGGCAAATTCCCACAATCAAGTTTTATTTAATTATAGTTTCAAGTTTATGGGTACACCTAACCTAATAGGCAAATTCCCATAAACAAGATCCATTTAAATTAAGAAAAAAAAAACATAACTTTAAGCATGATCCAACAACATCATGATTTTTCAACATAATATAGCATGATTTATAACATGGCATAGTATGATAGTATAACATAGCTTGACATGATTCTCAACATAGCACGACATAGCATAAGAGAATTTACAACATAGCATGACATTGCATATATAATTTACATCATACGACAACATAATAACATAATAAGAGATCCACAATATATAGAATTTACAATTACAAATCACATCACTTTCTTGTGATCCATTCATAACTGAGTCAAATTAGTTTGTAATAGTCTTGTGAGAATCATCATACTCACCAACAAAAGAAAAGAATTAGAGAAAGAGAGATCTTTTGATTTGATTTGTGTAGATTTAGTTGTAGATGATTAGGCTTCCTCTTCTTAGTTTGTGATGGCTATGCTGAACTCCATGGCAGCAGCATGACGGTAGCTTCTCTAATTTTACAAGTGATTTAGGTCTAGGGTCTACCCACTTATTTATAGATTTTAGAATTCATTCTAGGCCATTAGATTTAACCTAGAAATAACCGCAGCCGTTCAGACAAGATGGGGTTTATCTTGTTGACTCAGCAATGAGTCAGAAGTGACTCAGCAAACACTCAGCATATTAATAAACTTCTATTCATGTCATAAATATATATATATTTTCTACAATGTACATATTAGATACATCCCCCTTTACTTATTATTGTTTTTATATACACATTAGATACATCCCCTCTCTCACACACTTATTAATATTTTTATATTCATATTAGATACATCCCCTCTCTTACACACTTATTAATATTTTTATATTCATATTAGATACATCCCCTCTCTTACACACTTATTAATATTTTTATATTCATATTAGATACATCCCCTCTCTTACACACTTATTAATATTTTTATATTCATATTAGATACATCCCCTCTTCTACACACTTATTATTATTTTAGCAACTTTAGTGTTAATAGAAAATTCAGGGTGTTACAGTTAGGACAGGAGCAGGTGTTGCAAGTGTACATGGTCTTGTATGCGGGATCTGTTTATAACACCTAGTAGAAACCTTAGGAATGCAGCAGTAGGTAGGATTTTGCCGAAGCTGGGTATCTTTGTGTGTTATTTCTTTTCTGCTTTTAATTTCTATTGCAGTCTGTGATCTGTTTATTATTTAATATTCCGTCAGTTTTTTTAATTCATCAAAAAACTGTGATAAACCCTATTCACCCCCCTCTAGGGTTAATCTAGATCCAACAAGAGCCAATACCCAGTCGGAATTGTGACTCTTGTGTGGACCACAGCGCCTGGGTGAGGTGTTTGTGAGCCAACGAGGACGTTGGGCTCTGTAGGGGTGGAGAATGTAACACCCCTAAAGTCCCACATCGTGAAAGCATGTGTGAAGTGGGTACTTATATAGTAGAGTCCATCTCTTACTAACGCCGAGGCCTTTTGAGAAACAAAACCCCACACCAATATGGTGGCTAAGTTGGGGACAATATCTTGCGCGAACAGAGGTGTGGGCTGTTACGCACCGATTCACCAATAGACAACAACACGAGAAGAAGAAACATGAATTTAGAAAACAACGTATCCAACAGGAAACGCGAGGAGAAACCTAATTCATAATTAGGGATTCAGGCACAGCGCATCTAAGAAGAAACCTAATTTCATAATTAGGTTTGTCGTTTGCACATTTAAGAACTTTTAGTTAGCATAGTTTTTTATTTCATTTTTTGGTTGGATTTTCATTCGAAGCTTTTGTTCTTAATTCATGCATGGTATTAATATTACTTTTTGAATCCATCTTGACGCCTTTGCAACACTGTAATTAAGTGATTCTTCTATAGAAACCTATAGCTTAGGGGAAAAAGCAAAACAATGTAGTTTTTTTAATTAACATAGCAATTTTTTTTATTTTTTGTGTGAACATGTCAGTTTTTTTTGTTATATATGAATATATCAGTTAACTATTTTATTAAGTAAATCGCTACGGATGAAATAAATTAGTGAATTAGCAGGAAAAAATACATAGCTTCTATTGATTTTAAGTTTCCGTGTTGTTAATTTGGGAATGCATAATATCGGAGAAATGACGAACGAAGCTGATAAAAATCGAATTTGATTTCGAAAGAAAAATTCCTGAGCTTATAATAGAAGATTTTTGGGGAAAAAAGATTTTTTCATAATTGTATGAATATTTCAATTTAATGTCTAACTACAAATGTATATTTTAGCAGATTAATAAAACATTAATTAGTCCATAATCATTACGTGAAATAACTATGATAAGATTAAAATTAACATTTATCTAAAAAATGAGATGAGAAATATTGTACTAAATTTCCAACATTTTCTTTTATGACAACGATTAATATAACAACATATGCTAAAAATACAGTTTCCATCATTCAAATCTAAAATGAAATAGAACTTGGACTTATTTTGCTATCATGGCAAGTTGATTATATATGCAAGCGTTACGGCACACACTTCACGAGTGATCAGGGAACATGCTCCGTGCGTGACTTATGTTTTCAAATATATATATATATATACATATATATATATATGTTCAACACATTTAATAGAAGACGATTTTCATGAATATTTAGTTCTATTTTTATGTTGAAATCATGTGTAATTAGTTTGAATTGTCATTTCTAAGTTGCAATATCTAATTTTTAATTAGTTTAAATTCTTATTTGTATTGTCAATTAATATATAATAATGATGTAAGAAATGTTTGTCTACTAGATTCTTTATTTAAATACTATTCAGCTTTGTTGATATATGTAGAAATAGAGTTTGAATTTGTAAAATATTTAATTGCTAGATCACATTGTTAAGTAATAATATAAAGCTAAAGATATCCTAGGGTATTTTGGGAAAATCGTGGTCAGACTAAAAGTTTGTACTTCCAAAACAACTATTAATAAAAGATTATCCCAAGATTACTAGTGTAAACATTCAGTTCGGTCCGGTTTAACATGATTAATTCAATCGTCTAAACCGATACGAAAACATATAGATATAGAATAGTCCTGTAACAACCCTAAAATTCAGAACCAATTTAAAAATTATTTTTAAGGTAATTTTATCAGATATTGTGTCAGAATGTAAAAACTCGATTTATAAATTAGAATATAACCCTTAAAAATATCCATTTTGCGAATGATCTTCGTTTTCAATGAAATCACTTTTATTGGATCAGGAATGTCAAATTATTGCTAGGTTTAAAATTCCATAATTTGTGGTAAATTAAAAAGCATTTGGTAATTTCAGTTGAATTGGATCGACCAGTTAAAAGTCCATTTTTCAAACGGTCTCCAAATTCAACGAAATTAATTTTGTAAGGACCGTATTGTCAAAACATAGTTGGATTCCAATTTGCAGAATTTTTGGAGTCAGTATGTGGCCTTGGTAAATTAAAACGTACGTTCAAATTCAATATTGAACATTATATATCTTAATTTTGAGAAAAACTGACTGAAACAGTAGAATTGGCTTACAAAACATATTTCATTGTGTCCGGAATGGGGGTATTTGGCTGGGAATGACAGTCGTTGGGTTTGATTTGGAGTTTGAATTTAAAAACTAACATTTTTGGAATTAAGAGAATATATATATATATATATACTGGCCAACAAGAATTCTCATGCCCTATTTCACTTCAGTCAAACCCGCCGCTCTTATCTTGTACGACGGCGATAAACTTTCCAACCAAATCCCCTTCTAATCGATCGATCCACACAACAAATGCAAGAAATTTCTAAACGATAATTGTCGAGCTCGGAGAGATCTATAAACGCATACGGGATTGATCATCTGAAGTTGTGTGTTCATCTCGAAATCAACACCCAAACCACCGCCGCTCACCCTCGTCTTCATCGTTGTAGGGTCCACCGAGTTGGACAACGTGGCATGGACTGGAGGCTCTTGCGGAGGCCGTTGAAATGGTAAGGTTCGATCATCGCCACGGCAACTGTGGTGCTCATGAAATCGAACCCTAGTTTCGAAGGGTTGTTTTGAACGTCGATCTGGAATTGATTAAGGAAGAAGGTAATTTTAACTTAATTAATTACTTTAAAAAGTCATTAACCTTTAAATTGATACCGTTTGCTCATACGATGTCGAAATCCAATGAAATTGGAACCGTTGGGACCGTGGCAGCGTATTCTACATTCTAGAAGTGACTGGGAGAATTTTAGAGCTAGCTACCAATTAAGGAGTAGTGGAAACCAATGTGAGATTTCTAAATTCAAAATAAAATGGAGTAAAAAATATATGCGAAGTATATAAAAAATATGCATGGTAAAATATATATACGTATTGTACATGAAATGTATATGCGTTGTATGAAATATATGTGCGTTGTATAAAATTGAAATGCGACAAAAATTGTTTGTGTCGTGGTAAATTGGTTGAATATGGGTTTGGAACCCCTAATATTGATTTGATTGGATGAAATGGTTGTGTATGGCACGAGCCAGTATCAGGAGAGGGATAATGCTAGACATTATATTCCCGGTGCTATATATCGCGCCGTTATAATAGCGAAAATTTCTGAAATTGAAATGAATAAAATAGTCATATGTTGAAATAAATATTTGTTTGCTAAAAATATTATTCTTAACATGTATATGAAGTATTAAAAATAGTGATGTGTTGAAATAAATATTTGTTCGCTAAAAGTATTATTTTAAGATGCATATGAAGTATTAAAAATAGTCATGTGTTGAAATAAATATTTCTTCACTAAATATATTATTTTTAACATATATATGAAGTGTATAAAATATCCATGTATTGAAATAAATATTTGTTCATTAAAAATATTACTTTTAACATGTATATGAAGTAAATAAAATTGTCACGTGTTGAAATAAATATTTATTCATTAAAAATATTATTTTTAACATGTGTATGAAGTGAATAAAATTGTCATGTGTTGAAATAAATATTTGTTCATTAAAAATATTATTTTTAACATGTATATGAAATGAATAAAATAGTCATGTGTTGAAATAAATATTTATTCACTAAAAATATTATTTTTAACATGTATATGAAGTATTAAAAATAGTGATGTGTTGAAATAAATATTTGTTCGCTAAAAATATTATTTTTAACATGTATATGAAGTATTAAAAATGGTCATGTGTTGAAATAAATATTTGTTCGCTAAAAATATTATTTTTAACTTGTATGTGAAGTGTATAAAATAGCCATGTGTTGAAATAAATATTTGTTGATTAAAAATATTAATTTTAACATGTATATGAAGTGAATAAAATTGTGATGTGTTGAAATAAATATTTGTTTGTTAAAAATATTATTTCTAATATGTATATGAGATGAATAAAGTAGTCACACATTGAAATAAATATTGGATCATTAAAAATATTATTTTTACATATATATATATATGCCTTGTATAAAACTATTGTGTAATGGAATAATTATTTGTTTGTTAAAAAATTATTTTTAACATATATATGAAGTGAATAAAATTGTCGTGTGTTGAAATAAATATTTGTTCACTAAAAAAAATATTTTTAGCTTAGATATGCATATATACACGCATGCTAAACAGGTTATGGATATATACTGTTGAGTAGAGAAATATATTCCGTGCCCGATAAATAGGTACACATTAGTGAGTTGGATGCGCAATTTTATTATTTTATAAACTCCTGTGAATGAAATTGGATGCGTTGTGATGGTTATTCTGTGTGAGATTATAAACGACGTTATAGGATAGCAATAAATAAATTATGAACTACACCACATGGCATACTGCATGAAGATAGCATATCATATCATATTCCATATAAGCATTTGGAGCTTATATGACGAGGTTGGGATTAACATACGAGCGAGATGCTCGTATGGTGATGACTATATTACAGGTTGAACAGAAGACTGATTATGGACATAATTAAGGAATACATGTAGCAGTGCTCGGGGCTGGATTTAATAAAACCCCACACGTGTCTAGAGATGACAATAATTCATGTCTCTCTTGATTTTAGATACGACACATGGATTATTTATTTCCAACACTGGGCAAGGCATGAGATATGATTTTTTACACTCTCCCTTGGGCATAGACAGGTCACTAAAAATTGTGTATGCTTTTTATTAATTTATTGGGTACCTATTACAGCCCAGTAAATTTTTCAGACCCTCCCCGTACAAAGGAGGCTATGGTGAAATTTTCCAAAATTTAAAGACGTTAGCCAAATATTTGAAGAAATAAATGGTTTCGAAGTCGTCGAATAAATTATACAATTTATATATAATATATAAATTAAATAAACGAATCGCGCAGTGGTAGTTCGCGTTTTGGAATCGTAATTTTAAACGATTATACTAGGAGATCAGACCATCGGATTTTCCCGAAACTGGAACCGTTGGGTTCGTTTTGAAAAGATCTTTCCAACGATATTAAATTTGTTAAGATCCAGTGGTTAGATTTTGAGAAATGTGTAATTCAAATCTAAATGAAAACAGCGCCAGTGCCGCAGAATGACCTGAAACATCGTTCGATTAAAATGGGCCATTTTTATATAAATAAAAATGGAGATAAATCGTTTTAAAATATTATAAGCGTTTTGAATGGAAATAAACCAATTTCACTTGGTTTATAGAGTAATATGGACGGTTAGATTTATTTGACATTAATCTATAATATTGAATTGAATTTAACCATGGAAAGAAATGATTTGAATTATATATATTCGAGAATTATTCGAAAACGCCGAGTTAAATCTCATTTCAAATAATTAGACGCTGACTAAAAGTCAAAGAAAATGAAGACGATGCAAGACCGTAATCTTCACATTGAATGGAATACTACCAATGCCTTTGATATGGGTAGCTCCTTTGATGAGGATACAATGGTAGTGGTCCGGACTTATTTGTTGATTGTCCGGATATGTGAGGGCCTCTCTTTCGTGTTGGACATATGGAACGAGGAATAGGGTGCCTTCGGTTTCGTTCAGGCCCAGAACAGACTTGTAAATGGATGTGTGTCTTACATTGGATTTCATTCTGTGTTGATTGATTTCTATTAAATATATATCTGTTTGGTGGCAGAGAACTTATTCCCTTGCTTAACACCCTTCTATGATACGTACGACCTTAGAGGTTATATATTGACAAACATCAGTCGTAGGGCGTGAATTGCCAATGTGGCATGCTAAGATGAAAATGATCACGACTTATTGTTGAAAACCAGAGTCATGTGGATGCTGATCGAAGCACGGGTTTAAATAGCATAGCTTCATGTTGTAGCGTTAATTCGCGAGCTTCACACCCCGGTATGAAGCAGAAACGGGATGAAGGACTGTAGGGAGGACATTAGTTTTTCTAGCTAGGAGTGATATCATGGTATGGAGCACATACATTTTACTTATGTGGTTGTTGGAAAGCGAGATACCTCGGATTTGAGTCCCTAGTGGCTCTTGATGATGGTCGACATATTGACCATATTTTACGCCCCACAGAGCAGAGAAACATATTGTTCTGGAATAACCAATCCACTGAAGTAAGTATGGACCGGCCCTGAAGATCCTAAGGGATCAGCTGAGTCTGAGTCTTGAGACATGGTAGGCTAGATTGTCTCGAATCGGATAGGGAAGATCCCTTGCCTTGATTCATGATGGAAATCCAATTTCCAATATTTTTTGTGCGGTTTTGATTGAAAAACTAGTATGGAGACATAACATATGATACCTATGCCATCTAAGATTGATACATTTATACTAGGTTGGAACCCGTGCTTCGCACACGGGTCATTGTTCAGAATGTGCTTTGAGTAAATATATTTGATATTAGTTATGTTGTATCATCATTCATTGCAATGAAGTTTGGTGAATATGCATTAAAATATAAAAAATATTTTGCTTTCAAAAATATGCATTAAAAAATTGTAGAAAAGGTGAAAAAATAGGCATACAATTGGAATACATATTCCTATTTCATAGATCTACTTGCATGTACAATATAAGTTAGCACATGTAGAGAAAGCAGATGTAAACGCATGCCCAAGGATCGTAGTCGAAGTATGAAATGTAAAATGATCTAATGTTGGATCATACGAAATTTAGGTAAGATATTGTTGTGGCAAGAGATGATCTGGTTTAGGATTTGCAAGGGGAAGAGAGTATACAGAAGTTCAGGGTGCAATACGAATTTAGGGAAATTGTTTTTGAATGTGTATTCATTGATTTTATTCTATTTTTTCAGTTTAAAAAATTACAGAAAATAAATAGAGCCATGGAATAGTGGAAGACACTATAAGAAGCAGAGAGATTTCTGGAGAACAATGCTATCATCAACCATTTTAATAAGATGTTGAAGTGAACACTGAATATCAGCATGAATCCTTGAAATTTAAGCAAAATATACAAAGTGGTTACTTTTTAAACCAGTATGTGATGACTTGACAGTCTATATACTTCTGACATTGATTAAATATCGAGAATTAAGGAAAGACAGTCTACTAAAAAGAATTTGTGAAATAAAGCACCAAAATACACGAATTCATTGGTATGGAAGAAATACACCTATTAAGGACACACTATGTAAACAATTTGACTTTTATAGTGACATCATACATTAAATATAAACAATTTGGTTCTACCTATAAATGTGTATTAAATATTAAATAGGTTAGGTATTGTTTTAATGCAAAATCACCTAAAATTTTACTGAAGTTGAATACCGAGAACAACACAAGTACTCAATGTTCAGTTTTTTCATCGTTCTTTATGATTTCTATTAGTCTGGGAAGAAGGTTTATAAATGTTGAGAGTTGATACTACGAAAGCGGGAGAGAGGCAAGCGCATGGCTTAGCCATGCCACCATTATTACACGAACTCTTTCTGTTTCCACCGAGCCTAAACACCATGACATGTTGTCCAAACAATTCTTTTCCACTACTCAAAAGGACTAAAGCTATTGTTTTCAAATATTCTTCCTTTTCCTCTTCTTCATCTTCTTCCTTTAAGTACACAACCTTTTAGTAATATAATTACCTATTTTTGTTGCCAAAAAAGCACAAAGTAAAATTTGGTTCAGAACAATGTTATGCTCACTACAGGATTTAGCCTAGGTTCAAACTTTTTTACCACTTCCACATCAATAAACCTGTAAGTTGTTCATGGAATTCCTTTTTAGCATCTTATCGAAAATTTTGTCTGCTAGTCTAGGTGGTCATGCTCATACTCCTCCCTAAAGCAAAAAGTACACCATGAAGCCACATTTTAAATGATAAAACAAACATTTGGTAAGGGAAACATGGTGATAAAAGTAGCTGTTAAATTGCTTTCAACTATAAGGTTTCAAATATGGAAAACATATGATAAAGAAATGGTTTGAAACGAAGAAGAATGACCATATTATAACTTATCCATACCTCTAATATATCATCAGATTCAACATCATAATTGGTAAAACTTTTACTGGAATTTTGGCAAATTCCTACTTTCCTAAGCAACCAAGTATTGGATGAAATTTCACAAGAAAAGGAGGTGTTCTCCTAGCATAAGTGTAACACCCCACGTCCATTAATGTCACTCTCAAAAGGAATGCATTAACTTTCATGGAGTATTATTGGTGTATAGAACAGAATATAACAAGACAGATACATATATTGGTACTTTAAAAATTAAAACAACTTTTATTGCAGCGGAGAAATAGTTTGGTTACAACAACATCAAAAACCAACAATAAAACCAAGTACACTTAATATCCGTCTTGACAAATTATTTTCTGAGTACATAAAGTAAAAAAGCATAACCCCAACATAAGTAGCCATAATAGAGATAAGCTGAACTTTACTTTCAGCAATCCAAGCACTTCCAAAAGAGAGAGAAAGAGGTCCAAATCAAGCTCCACTAGCACTAGTCCCACCCTGAGAACCGGGGGGGGGGAGGAGGAGGAAAAGAGGTGAAAACAAAGGGGGTCAGACATAAAGTCTGGCGAGTCCAATAACTTTAACAATATAATTATTAAAGTAATTAGGATAAGGCATAAACTGGTAAAACAAGGAATGACTGTGAAGCAAATGGGCAAGACAAAACAAGCAAGAGGAATATGCTGGCGTTAATCACGCTCCTAATCACTATAGGATAATTACTATACTGCACCATTACTAGTCACGCTAAAAGTTGATCCCGCATACTGAACATAATAATCATAATGGTAGTTTCGTGTACCCCTAGCTGTCTTCATAGGTGCCGCCTGCCCCTATCTCCATTAGTTGTACCCACTACCCCCATGCGATCGGCTCCCTAACTCGTAGATACCCGTGCTGGTCCCACAGTGGGGTATATCACTTCCCAAAGTGGCAACTCGATACCACTAAAGATGCACGGCTTATATCTACATGATGCAACAACGTTTTACCTACCATCCCGGGCCCACGCATGCATATGACCCCGTTGGACTTGCATTGCCACCACTAACCCGTTTTGACCTCTTACAATCAAACCTAGTAAGCGTGTCCCGTCCTCGATCTAACTCGAGCTCACAAAGATACTTAATGGGTTACTGGTTTGAAAAGGGCACCCATACTTGACACAAGCTTTCCACCTATGCTTGGTCCCCACTATGATTTCCCACTTAACCACTTCTTATTCATGTCTTCTTATATGTTTCAATTTGGTTAAGTGTTTCTAATCGTATTTCACATGTCACCCACTTAACCCCCCATATCCAACAACATGTTTATCTTGGTTAAGTGTTACTTAATTCATTATAACTGTAACCTTGTAAGACCTCCCACATTAGACTACCATTTGCTGTTTCTGGATTTGCCGGGCGGGTCCGGGCAGTCTTATACCGCAAACGAGCCTAACCTCGTGTCTTTACAATTGTTACGCATTTAATTTTTTCCTTCGACCTCTCACATTAGACTACCGTTTATGGTTGCTGGATTTACCGGGCGGGTCTGGGCAGTCTTATACCACAAACGAGTCTAACCTCGTGTCTTAGGCGTTTATTATTACACAATATTTATTTCACCCCGATATGAATTAATTATCCCTATTCAGATTGTCAATAATTTCCAAATTAATATATGTCCATAATTGTCACCTAAATTATGTCCACACTTTTTAGGTATATAAATTATACAATTAGTGTCTCAAATTAATTAAATGCCTTTAAACCCATTTTATGCCAATTCACAATTTGTATAATTAATATTTTCCCATTATCCCCACGTCGTTCGTACGTTTAATATGAAATATGTTAGACTCGCAAATAGTCAAACTCATAAAAAGAAAAGAAACATCACAACTTGCATAACACATAAAATAGATCTAACTTGCGAATAAGAATTATAACATAAGTTTGCATAACCAATAACTTGCATAGGCAATGGACATATAGAACATAAATTTGCATAAACTACCATGGATCTAAATATAGATCTAAATATGAATTTGTGAACTTGCATATATGAATATGGGTTTCACCTAAACTTGCATATGTGAATATGGTTTTCACCTAAACTTGCATATGTGAATATAGTTTTCACCTAAACTTGCACATGGATTCCTACAAACTTGCATATGAATTTAAACATGTAAACTAATATCACACGTTTTACATATAAACTAGCATATGTATATACTTGATTCATATATAAACTTGTGTATAATTCGCATACAGACTTGCATAAGATTCACATACAAACTAGCATATGTAAAAACAGACTTGCATAAGATTCACATATAAACTAGCATATGATTTACATCCCAAACTTGCATATAAACTGATGTCATAAAATGAATCAAGTTAAACATATGTGATTGGACATACGAAATAGATCTGCCAACATAAGTTGACAAAACTGTCATATGTTCACCAACAGACGATAACAAAGTTAAGTAACATCACATGATTCAACAGACATGTTCTCATAATCCAGATTATAACTCATCATAATTAATTTATTAATTATTTTGTGAAATAAATTGTACTCACAAAGACGGATTAGAGAAGAGAATAATTCGTTCATCGTTTGTATTAGAATCCTGACTTGAAATTCCTAAGCTTTAAGAAGAAGAACTATTCTAGCAGCAGCATGGAGGCTAAGAGATTAATTTAGTTTAGGTTTAGATCTTGAGTCTACGCGTGCTTATATAGAAGTTTAAATCAATATAAGCCATTAGATCATCCTAGGAGCAATCACAACCGTCCAGACTAGATTGAGTTATCCAGAATTGCCACCTATGCCCTAGTGACTCAGCAACAGATCAGAGAAGACTCGCAACAAGTCAGAATCGTCACAGTTCAGATCTGCCCGAGGGGTAGGTCGACCCCCAGGTCAACCTGTATAGGGGAGGTCGACCCCTTGGTCGACCCCCTAGTCGACATGGCCTGGGGCGGGAAAAATCCCACCCAACCCGCTTCCTTGTTTGAATTTGAATTTTGAATTTAATTCTGAACTGTTTTAATTTATATTAAATTCCTAAAACTTCTGAAGGCCATAACTTCCTCATACGAAGTCCTATTTATGAAAACTTGAACTCTATTCCAAGCAGAATTTCGAGACGAACGCAGTTGCGTATCCTATTTCCCTTAATTCTCACTTTAACAATTAAGTATTATTAAAAAAATTAATTTTAATATTTAAAATTACGAGGTGTTACATTCTCCCCTCCTTAAAGGATTTCTCCCTCGAAATCTCCAAGTTAAGGAGAATGTATATCCTAACATCCAATCATCCATCTACTCAACCATCAAACACAGGCATCCATTGTCCTTACAAGATTTCTAATGCTGTATGAACTTATGCAAAAAGTGTGTGTATATATTCCTTATCCAATGCAAAATCAGGCGGTCCACTAATTCAGTTGACCTCCTTAATGCAAATCATGATAGTGCCATGCATCCATTATACATGCGAAAGAATCCTAACGATACATATTATTTCTACATGGTGCACAACCATTCATCAAAATGCAGCATCCATATGATAACACAACCATTATACATCCATTAATTTAAATATGCACACATATTTATATGCAATATAAAAGTGATTGAGCCGATCTAGTGCCTAATGTGTGTGTACATGCATCCACGAGCAACTACTAGCAACCACTCGCAACCATCAATCATAACATGTTTCAAATACATGTTTACATCCATTGGTTCCTACCTAAGGATAAAGAATAGGACCGAGGGGATATACTTAAAAGATAGATATAAGCATAAATCAACTTATGGAAAAAGAGATCAAGGAGGTACCCTCAAAAAGAAAAGGGTAGGCTACGCGCATTTTTCTCTCTGTTTCCCATGTCGCGTCTTCCTCAGTGTCACCCCATTGAACTTTAACAAGCTTGACTTCATGGTTGCGTAGCTTTTTGACTTCCGTACCCAAGATACGAGTTGGAACTCTTCTCATAGTCGTTTCTCGTTCCACTTCTACTTCCTCTAGTATACTTGGCTCCACAACTTCCGCAGACTCATGTAAGCACTTCCGTAGTTGAGAAACATGAAAAACATTATGAACTCCAGCCAGTTTTTCGGGTAGCTCTACCCTGTAAGCCATTGTCCCAATCCTTTCAGTGATAGGAAATGGTCCTACAAATCTTGGTGCTAGCTTTCCTACGGATCCAAAGCGAATGACATTCCTCAAAGGATATACTTTAAGGAACACCCTATCTCCAACCTCAAACTCAAGGTCGGTCCTTCTTTTGTCTGCGTAGGACTTCTGTCTATCTTGTGTAGCCTTCATCCATCTTCTTATCAATTCTACCTTTTCTGAGGTTTCTCTATTCATGTCTAGCCCAAGTACGAGCTTGTCTGTAGACTCCCACCAACAAGTTGGTGATCGACATGGTCTTCCATATAAAGCTTCAAAGGGTGCCATGCCTATGGTGGCTTGGTAGCTATTATTGTAAGCGAATTCCACCAAAGGAAGATGATCCTTCCATGTCCCTCCAAAGTCAAGAATGCACAATCTCAAGAGGTCTTCCAATACTTTGTTCACCCTTTCCGTCTGACCATCGGTTTGGGGGTGATAGGCCGTGCTTAAGCATAATTGTGTGCCTACAGCCTTTTGCAAACTCTTCCAAAACTCGCTCGTAAAGATAGGATCTCGATCACTCACTATGCTGGAGGGTATCCCATGGAGTCGAACTATCTCTTTAAGATAAATGGACGCTAGGGACGAGGCAGTCCTTCTACTCTTAACAGGTATAAAGTGAGCACTTTTAGTGAGCCTGTCCACTATTACCCAAATTCTGGTATTGCCCCTTCTTGACCTAGGCAACCCATCAACAAAGTCCATCGAAATGCTGTCCCACTTCCATTGTGGGACCTCTAAAGAATGAAGCAGACCACCAGGCTTCTTCTGCTCCACTTTGACTAGCTAGCATATCAAGCACTTATCGACGAACTCAGCTACATCCCTCTTCATGCCATTCCAAAAGAAAACCCTTTTTATATCTTTATACATCTTATCTCTGGGTGTATGGTCATCTTAGAATGGTGTGCTTCTTCGAGAACCGTCTTCACTATATTCCTTACTTGTGGGATGCATAGCCTTCCATCCCGTCTCAACCAACCCATATCATCGATGGAGTATCTATTGAGGTGACTAGAAGTCTCTCCCCTAACTAGCTTATCCATCATATCAACTAGCTGAGGGTCTTCTCGTTGTGCGGTTCCTATTGAGTCCAAAAGAGTAGACCGCACCTCTAGCGATGCTAACAGACCAGGTACAATTTCAGAGGAGGATCTAAAGTTAAAGTTCGATATGTACTCCAAGCTTTGCTTTTCTACAAAGAGAGGACTCACCGTCAGCTTCTTTCTACTCAAGGCGTCTGCAACCACATTGCCCTTGCCAGGGGTATAGGAAATCTCAAAATCATATGAGGCCAGAAATTCCATCCACCTTTGTTGTCTTAAGTTAATATCTTTCTGTGAGAAAAAGGTACTTTAATGATTTATGGTCAGTAAACAATTCAAACCTTTATCCTAGTAGGTAATGACGCCTTGAATTTAGAGCGAAAACAATGGAAGCTAGCTCCAAATCATGAGTTGGGTAGTTCTTCTCGTGTACCTTCAATTGCCTTCCCCCATAACAAACTACCTTGCCTTCTTGCATCAAGACAGCGCCCAACCCTGTACCGCATGCGTCTGTATATACGGTAAACATTTTGCTCCCATCAGGCAATGTCAGAACTAGGGCTGTTGTTAAAGCCCTTTTCAAACGTTGGAAAGCAATATCGCAATCCAAATCCCAAGCGAAAGTTAGGTTCTTCTTTGTCAATTTTGTGAGTGGGGCTGAGATTTTTGCAAAATCTTTAATGAACTTTTGGTAAAAGCCCGCTAGCCCGAGAAAGCTACGGACTTCGATTGCATTCCGTGGAACCTTCCAATGTTGCACCGCAACTACTTTTGCGGGGTCCACAGCTATCCCCTCTTTGGACACCACATGTCCAAGAAAACTCACTACTTCTCTCCAGAAATGGCATTTGGAGAATTTGGCTTTCAGCTGATGTGCACGAAGAGTATCCATGACTTCCCTTAAATGCAAAACATGCTCTTCTTCATTCTCCGAGAAAATCAAAATGTTGTCTACGAAGACCACCACAAACTTATTAAGGAACTCCCTAAACACCCTCCTCATCAAGTCAACGAAGTAAGCGGGTGCGTTTGTCAAGCCGAAAGGCATGACAAGCCATTCGAAGAAACCATCCAGGGTTCTGAACCCTGTCTTATCAATGCTGTCTTCAGCCACTCTTAGTTGATGAAACCCGGTAGCCAGATCTAGTTGGGAGAAAACCGACGCACCTACAAGCTGATCAAACAAGTCGTCTATTCTTGGAAGTGGGTGCCTATTTTTCTTGGTTAGCTTGTTTAGCTCCCTATAATCAACGCATAGGCGAAGTGAACCATCCGCTTTGGTTGCCAATACTACTGGAGCACCCCATTCAGAAATACTCCGCCTTATAAACCCTTTTTCGAGCAACTCTTTGACTTGCTTGCTGAGCTCTTTTCTCTCCCTTGGAGCCATGTGTCTAACGGGTAGAGCTACGGGTTTGCATTATCAACAAGGTATATGCGGAAGTCTATCTCCCGCTTCGGAGGTAAGCCCTTCACCTATTCAAATACATATGAGTATTCACGGACTACTCTAACAGACTGCAAGTTTTCAACAGACGCATCAAGAGATTCTACCTCTTTCCTGTCCCGGTGCCATGAGAGCATGAACCTTCTCTCTTGCATGCCCTGGTGCCATGAGAGCCTGAACCTTCCCTCTAGAACTAGACCCTTTCCTCTGCCCTTGCCCTTGTCTTCTCGGTCAGTCTTTAATTAGATGTCCTGCCTCACCACAGTTGAAACAGTCAGTCTTCTTCTTCTTCCTACAGTCCTTGCTCAGATGGCCTAGTGTTCCACAATTAAAGTACCTTTTCTTTCCTTTGCTATTGTTATCCTTACCACCTTTCTTAGGTTGCTGCTATGACTTCTTTTGATCCCCTTTCTTTTTCGGTGCCTTATTAGCATTAGCGTCTTTCTCCTCTTCATGCATAAGTGCCATGTCAACCAGTTTCTCAAAGGTAGCCCCCATAGGAATGTGGGTCATAGCCAATCCATGTAGCGGCTCATTCAAACCTTTAATGAATCTCAGGACCTTCTTTTCAAGTGTGTTCACCAAGTCTAAGCCAAATCTCGCCAACTGATTGAACTTGTTGACGTACTCCTTTACTGATAAATTCCCCTGCTTCAATGCCAAGAACCTCTCCATGTATAAATTCTCGTCTGCTCATGAGAGAAATTTCATCTCGAACCTATGCCTGAAATCCATCCATGTCTCCACTGGACGTTCTCCATTCGTGACCTCCCACCAAAACGAGGCTTCGTCCTTTATTAAACAAGCGGCTAATTGGACCTTCTTTCCATCTTCCATCTCGAAGATACCAAACAAATCTTCCACCTCCTTAAGCCAATTTCGAGCTTCAACAAATGTCTCTGACCCGTGAAAAGGTTTCCCGCCCATTGCCCGAAAGTCTTTGCATATCTTCGAAAAAGTATCAACGTGGGGAGGGGGAGGAGGAGGAGAGGCTGCAGATGGGGGTGGAGGAACGTCTGCTAGGCCGGCGACGGTGGCCCTAGCCTCTAGATACCTTCTGAACCAGGTTGGTATCGGTATGCCCTCGGGTATCTCGGGTACCCCAGATATGCTGAAAAGAAAAAGGAAGAGATTCAAAACGGAGAATCGAAGGAAAGTTATATGGCTCTTGGGGGTTATGTTTTTAAAACAAACTTTTCTCTTGAAAATACTCTCCTTAAAACCTATTTTTGAAAGTATTTCTTTATAAAATGCTTTTGAAAAAAATAGTTTTTCAAAATCTCTTATCTGTTCTGGTAACCTTCAGCTCTGATACCACGTGTAACACCCCACGTCCATTAATTTCACTCTCAAAAGGAATGCATTAACTTTCATGGAGTATTATTGGTGTATAGACCAGAATATAATAAGACAGATACATATATTGGTACTTGAAAAATTAAAACAACTTTTATTGCAGCGGAGAAATAGTTTGGTTACAACAACATCAAAAACCTACAATAAAACCAAGTACACTTAATATCCATCTTGACAAATTATTTTCTGAGTACATAAAGTCAAAAGCATAACCCCAACATAAGTATCCATAAAAGAGATAAGCTGAACTTTACTTTCAGTAATCCAAGCACTTCCAAAAGAGAGAGAAAGAGGTCCAAATCAAGCTCCACTAGCACTAGTCCCACCCTGAGAACCTGGAGGGTGGAAGGAAGAAAAGAGGCGAAAACAAAGGGGGTCAGACATAAAGTCTGGCGAGTCCAATAACTTTAACAACATAATTATTAAAATAATTAGGATAAGGCATAAACTAGTAAAACAAGGAATGACTGTGAAGCAATTGGGCAAGACAAAACATGCAAGAGGAATATGCTGGCGTTAATCGCGCTCCTAATCACTATAGGATAATTACTATACTGAACCATTACAAGTCACCCTAAAAGTTGATCCCGCATACTAAACATAATAATCAAAATGGTAGTTTCGTGTACCCCTAGCTGTCTTCATAGGTGCTGCCTGCCCCTATCTCCACTAGTTGTACCCACTACCCCCATGCGATCGGCTCCCTAACTCGTAGATAGCTGTGCTGGTCTCACAGTAGGGTGTATCACTTCCCAAAGTGGCAACCCGATACCACTAAAGATGCACGGCTTATATCTACATGATGCAACAACGTCTTACCTACCAGCCAGGGCCCACGCACGCACATGACCCCGTTGGACTTGCGTTGCCACCGCTAACCCGTTTTGACCTCTTACAATCAAACCCAGTAAGCATGTCCCATCCTCGATCTAACTCGAGCTCACAAAGATACTTAATGGGTTACTGGTTTGAAAAGGGCCCCCATACTTGACACAAGCTTTCCACCTATGCTTGGTCCCCACTAAGATTTCCCACTTAACCCTTTCTTATTCATGTCTTCTTACATGTTTCAATTTGGTTAAGTGTTTCTAATCGTATTTCACATGTCACCCATGTCACCCACTTAATCCCCCATGTCCCACCACATGTTTACCTTGGTTAAGTGTTACTTAATTCATTATAACCGTAACCTTGTAAGACCTCCCACATTTGACTACCGTTTGCGGTTGCTGGATTTGCCGGGCGGGTCCGGGCAGTCTTATACCGCAAACGAGCCTAACCTCGTGTCTTTACAATTGTTACGCATTTAATTTATGCCTTCGACCTCTCACATTAGACTTGGTTGCTGGATTTGCCGGGCGGGTCCGGGCAGTCTTATACCACAAACGAGTCTAACCTCGTGTCTTAGGCGTTTATTATTACACAATATTTATTTCACCCCAATATGAATTAATTATCCCTATTCAGATTGTCAATAATTTCCAAATTAATCTATGTCCATAATTGTCACCTAAATTATGTCCATACTTTCAGGTATATAAATTATACCAATTAGTGTCTCAAATTAATTATATGCATTTAAACCCATTTTATGTCAATTCACAATTTGTATAATTAATATTTTCCCATTGTCCCCACGTCGTTCGTACGTTTAATATGAAATATGTTAGACTCGCAAATAGTCTAACTCATAAAAAGAAAAGAAACATCACAACTTGCATAACACATAAAATAGATCTAACTTGCGAATAAGAATTATAACATAAGTTTGCATAGGCAATGGACATAAAGAACATAAATTTGCATGAACTACCATGGATCTAAATATAGATCTAAACATGAAATTGTGAACTTGCATATATGAATATGGGTTTCACCTAAACTTGCATATGTGAATATGGTTTTCACCTAAACTTGCATATGTGAATATAGTTTTCACCTAAACTTGCATATGGATTCCTACAAACTTGCATATGAATTTAAACATGTAAACTAATATCACATGTTTTACATATAAACTAGCATATGTATATACTTGATTCACATATAAACTTGTGTATAATTCGCATACAGACTTGCATAAGATTCACATACAAACTAGCATATGTAAAAACAGACTTGCATAAGATTCACATACAAACTAGCATGTGATTTACATCCAAACTTGCATATAAACAGATGTCATAAAATGAATCAAGTTAAACATATATGATTGGACATAAAAAATAGATCTACCAATATATGTTAACAAAACTGTCATATGTTCACCAACAGACGATAACAAAGTTAAGTAACATCACATGATTTGTAACACCCCACATCCGTTAAGGTCACTCACAAAGGGAATGCCTTAACTTCAATGGAGTATTATGGGTACTGGAACAAAAATATTACAAGACAGACATATATAAAACAGCAGAAAGTAAAGTAGAAGTACTTCAAATCATTTATTAAACATAATTGTTTACAATAAAAGACCATCAACTTCCAATACTCAATTACATAGCTAAAATATCTGTCTTGCTCAAAAACAAAGAAGCATAAAAATAAGCTGTAGTATTCCCCAATAAAGCAAAGCAAGCCATAGCCAAGAGAAATCCAAGCCGTACATGAAAGAGCCTTGAAGCTTGGTAAGATCCGAACTAAGCTGTATTCCCACCCTGTGAACCTAGGGGGGGGGGGACGAAAGAAAAAGAGGCGAAACAAACCGGGTCAGTCATAAAGACTGAGTAAGTCCTAGTGACTTTCAGCATAAAAACAGGTAAAGATAATATGGCATGAATAAACTGAAAGTAAACATAAGCATGATGATGAGGTAAGCTACAGGCACGATGAATCAAGTATAACATCCCATACTTCCTCTCAAGAGTAGCATCACAAGGTTCCTACCAAGTATCACATCGCAAGGTTTCTATCAAGTATAGCATCGCAAGATTTCTAAGCTTCACCATATTTTCCTTGATTTCCTATGTTCTCTGCACCACCTAACTAGCGTTCCAATTAGTTTACTTAGTTGTAATTACAAGATAAGTGATCACCCATAACCCACATGATAGTTTTATAGGTACATATCCCACGATGAGGGTCCCACCTCATATTGACAGTTTCGTGTCCCCACCGTACCTATTTGATCGGCTCTTACTTACAATGTTTCACATGTATTATATACTAAGGTTATCCCAACCCCGTAGTTGTGGTAGCCTTCAGGACTACATCTAATATGAGGATTTCTCCTCAACCAGCCCAATTGCCATGAATGTGTTAGATGTATCCTTACTACCCTAATCGATCGGCTCCTACTCGACCTAGTTCTTGTTTATGTCACGCGGCCCCCTACTTGTAGATACCTATGCTGGTCCCACCCTAGGGTGTATCAATCCCTAGGATGGCAACCCCGACACAATTCTTGATGCACAACTTTATATCTACTGATGCCCAATGGCTAAATTTTCCACTCTGGAATACGTGCACATCCGTAATCCGTCGGAACCTACACTGCTGCATCACCCACCGCCGTTTTGACCGCTTACGATCAACTCGGTAATCGTGCCCCACCCTGCCTAGCTCAGGGTACCGTTGATACCTAATGTGGGTTACTGCTGAAACGGGTCCCGCTACTAGGGTTTTCCTAGGGTCTATTCGTATACCCCACAGGTTGGTTAAGTGTTAACCATTCAAGTTAACTTAACCCCACCCCCCATCATGTTACCTTGGTTAAGTGTTCACTCTTGTGTTACTTAACCCTACCACATGTCTTGTTATATCGGTTAAGTGTTGCCTTCGCGTGTTTACTTAACCCTACCACACACCATGTCATATTGGTTAAGCATCGCCACCCCATTTAACTTAACCCTCCCATTCGTCAGATTGCATAGGTTAAGTATTTCAAGTAATTCATGGCTTAACCCGCCCACGTATCATGTCAAGTTGGTTAAGTGCTGTCTAGTGATTCATAACTTGACCCCACTATCTTAGCATATCAAATTGGTTAAGTGTTTTCAAGAAGTTCATGACTTAACGCGCCCACGTATCATGCTAGGTTGGTTAAGTATTATCTATATGTTCAAGTTGACTTAACCCTGCCACGTGTCATGTTATATTGGTTAAGTGTCATTAGTCTAGTCATATTACTTAACCCACCCATTCATGTCATATCGGTTAAGTGTCATTAGTCTAGTCATATTACTTAACCCACCCATTGGTCTGATTAACAGTTATGTTGGTTAAGCGTTCTTAATTTACTTAACCCTACCCACTGGTCTAATTAACATGTTATGATGGTTGAGCCCACACTTATAAGTTTTACGTGTTCTTAACTCATACCGGTTAGGTCCACATTTACATGTCAAATTTTCGTGTCATCCCACCTAACCCTCTAACCATACCCACGTCTTATTATGGTTAGTTGTAACAACCCGTATTTTCAATAACCTGTAATAACATAAATCGAGGCAGAATTTAATTCTAAAATGGGAATCAAGGGAAACGGGCTATGCCATTGCGTTCGTCTCGGAAAAATACGCGAAATAGAGTCCGAGTTTTCGAAAATCGGAGTCCGTATGACCAAGATATGGCCTCGCGAAGTTTCACGAAAATTCCCAAATTAAAGTATACTTAATTAAGTGAAATGGGTTGTGTAGATATATATATATATATATATATATATTGATATATATATATATATAATTGAAAATTTAATAAATAAATATGCAAAAATGCTCAAAACAGCGAATTGGGAGAGGGGAATAACCGAACCGGCCGATTTTTGAAGTCGACCCGAGCCCGCTGGGTCGACTAGGGGTTAATCCAGGGTGTTTGGCTGTCAACCCGTGGGCCGATTCGCTCAAGTGCAGATTTTGCATTTGAATGGTTCTCATGGTCCATCTTTAATCTAAAGGCCCTAGATGGTTCCTACACTTGACTTCTTCCCCAAGACATGCTTTGATGGCTTGGATTGAATCTAGGGTTAATCCTATGGCCTAAAACACTTGCCTAATCTATAAATAAGACCCTAACCTACCCTAATTCATTCATAATTAAACCTAGTGACTAAACTATGGCAAAATGCTAGCTCTCATGGCCTCCACTAATTTTATGAAGAGGGTTGCATACTAATCACTCTCTAATCAACTTCTAATCCCTTCTTAGCATCTTAATCTTCTTCATTTGGTGTTCAAAGTTGCTAGTTGTGAGTTTCTATCACTTTGATGATCTTTTGGTAAACTAATTAGATGAGATGTGATGAGATTTATGGTTTTGTATGTGGGTTAATGAGCTTTGAATCATATGATATGATGTTAGCATTAATCTTATGTTTATGCATGTTGAGTATGTAAGCTTATGCAAGTTTAATATGATGTATGTTATGTTTGCATGATGCTAAATATGCAAGTTGTGGGCTATGTAATCATATGCATGTTATGCAAGTTCATGGTAATATGCTATGCAAGTTACATGTATGTAAATATGCAAGTTACATGTTTGTTAATATGCAAGTTACATGTATGTAAATATGCAAGTTACATGTTTGTTAATATGCAAGTTACATGTTTGTTAATATGCAAGTTACATGTATGTAAATATGCAAGTTACATGTTTCTTTATATGCAAGTTACATGTTTGTTAATATGCGAGTTACATGTATGTAAATATGCAAGTTACATGTTTATTAATATGCAAGTTCATGATGACACATTATGCAAGTCTATAAGCTAATATGCAAGTTTGTTATGCAAAATGAATATGTAAGTTATGTGACATATTATATGCAAGTTATGTGACATGTTATGCAAGTTCATATGCAAGTTATGTGTTTGTTAATATGCAAGATGGCACCTTTGAAACATGTTCATTCATATGCAAGTTGACACCTTTTATATGTGTTATATCATGAACGAAATTACGTGGGAACGATGGGGTAATTAAATGCATAAGTTAATAAGATTGTGTGAAATTAATATAATTATGCATAACACAAAATAAATAAACATAGTATGGGAATTTGCCTATTTGGTTAGGTGTACCCATACTATGTGTTGGGAATTTACCTATTGAGTTAGGTCTACCCCATGGGAATTTACCTATTAAGTTAGGTCTACCCATGTTAAGGAAAACTTGATTAATTAGGGATAATTAATATAAAATTATGAGGGTGATTAATTAGGTGTAATTAATTGACTAAGACACGAGGTTGGACTCAGTTGTAGCGTAAAACTGCCCGGACCCAACCGGCTTAACCAGTTGCTACAAATGTTAGCCCAATGTGAGAGGTCTTAGGCACAAACTAAATACGTAATTAATGTAAAGACACGAGGTTAGACTCTGTTATGACATAAGGCTGCCCGGACCCAACCGGCTTAACCAGCGGTCATAAAAGACAGTCTAATGTGAGAGGTCTTTACAAAGGTTACGTTCTTAATTAATTAATTAAGAAACACTTAACCACATTAGCATGTAGAGGGACATGAGGGGTTAAGTGGGTGCCTCGGGTGGCATGAGAAAATCTAGTGGTTGCCTTGGGTGGCAATAGAAAATACGATTAGAATACTTAACCAAAATGGAACATGTAATTAAAACATGATTAAAGGGTTAAGTGGGATATACTAGAAAAAGGGACAAGCTTAGGTGGGTAGCTTGTGGAGGCCCATTTCAACCAGTAACCCATACGTATCTTTGTGGGCTCGACCCATGTCGAGGACGGGACACGCATACTGGGCTTGACTGTAAGAGGCAAACGGGTTAGCGGTGGCAACGCAAGTCCAACGGGCTTCATATGCGTGAGTGGGCCCGGGCTGGTAGGTAAGCCGTTGTTGCATCGAGTAGATATAAGCCGTGCACCTTTAGTTTCATCAGGTTGCCACATTGGGGAATGATACATCCCACGGTGGGGCCAGCACGGGTATCTACGTTAGGGAGCCGATCGAATGGGAAGTAGTGTGTACACCTAGTGGATTGTAGGGCCCCGTGGCGCCTACTTGGTCACCTAGGGGTACGCAGGTACTAATTAGTAAATTTTATAAGTCCTTGGGTGGGATCAACCTTTAAGTTAGGAACGACTGGTGTGGTGCAGTTTAGTAATTTACCTTAGGGAGGGTAGATGCGTCTTTATCCTTTATCTTCGTTTAGTTGACTGCTTAGGGTAGCCATTCATCCCTATATGTTACCGTATATCAGTTTATGTCTTCTCTGGTTACTTTAACGATTGTATTGTTAAAGTTATAGGACTCGCTCAGACTTATGTCTGACCCCGTTGTTTTTATCTTTTTCCCAACCCTCAGGTCCTACGGTGGATCCTAGCAGTAGTGGAGCTTGATCGGATTGCTGTTCCAGTCTTTAGGAGCTTGGATAGATGTAAAGCTCCAGTTATCCAGTTATCTTTTCTTTTGTTTGGCTATTGTATGAGAGTGGGATTATGTACTTCTTTATTTTGATGGATATTGTACTTGACCTTTATTGTGGTTTTATGATGTAACCAGACATGTTTTACTTCCGCTGTTATGAGATGATGTTTTAAAATTTCAAGTACTATTTATATCTGTCTTGTTGTAATTTTTCTGTTCTATATTCACTAAAATACTCCACCGATGCTATGGCATTCCCTTAGTGAGTGATCATAGCGGGAGTGGGGTGTTACACGTGGTATCAGAGCTTAAGGTTACCAGAACAGATAAAATTTTTGAGAAAAACTACTTTCTAAGAGTATTTTCGAAGAAAGTATTTTTAAAAAAGCATGTCTTCTAAGAGAAAAAGTTTTTGAAAAAGAAAAGCATAATCCCCAATAGCCATATCTTTATCTTTCGGAATCTCCTTTTTGAATCTTTCCTCTTTCGTTTCAGCATGGCTGAAGATCTTAACATCCCGGAGGGTTTAGTTATACCACTATGGTATAGGAGGTTGCAAGAGGCTAGGGCCGCGGCTGCGGGTCCGGCCAATGCTACTACACCAGAGACAACCGCTCCTCCTCCTCAGCCTAGAGTGGATAATTTTGCTAAGGTTTGCAAGGAGTTCAAGGCTATAGGAGGAAAACCTTTTCTTGGTTCAGAGACTTTCGTAGAGGCTAGAGATTGGCTTAAGGAAGTGGAAGAGTTGCTAGATATCTTTGAAGTGGAAGAGGGAAAGAAAGTCAAGTTGGCGGCTTGGTTAATGAAGGGAGAGGCCTCATTCTGGTGGGAGGTCACTAATGGAGAACGCCCTGTTGACTCTTGGGCAGATTTTAAGCAAAGGTTTGGGGCTAAGTTTCTCTCAAGGGCGGAAGAGAATCTGTTTATGGAGAAGTTCTTGAATTTGAAGCAAGGGAATCTCACGGTGAAAGAATATGTCAACAAATTCAATCAATTAGCAAGGTTTGGCATAGAGTTGGTGAATACACCGGAGAAGAAGGCTTTGAGGTTCGTTAGAGGCTTGAACGAACCATTGCAAGGAATAGCTATGACTCACATTCCTATGGGGGCCACTTTTGAGAAGCTTGTCTACATGGCACTTATGCATGAGGATGATAAGAATTCTAAGGCACCAGAGAAAAAGGGGGATCAGAAGAAACCGCAACAACAACAACAAGGCAAGGGCGGAAAAGGCAATGGTGACAAAAAGAAGACGAAGAAGAAGTGCTTCAATTGTGGAACACCAGGACACCTTAGTAAGGATTGTCGCAAAAAGAAGAAGACCGGTTGCTTTCATTGTGGTGAAGCAGGGCATCTTGTGAAAAACTGCCCAAAGAAGGGGCAGAAGACGGGGTCTACCTCAGGAGGCCAGGTGCAAGCTCTTATAGCACCACCTCAGTCAGGGGGGCAAGTTCAGGTTCTCTCAGTTCCACCGATTCAGCAGAGAGGTAGAACTATTTCCGTTGAAAGTCTGGTTTTTCTGTTTGATCATCCAGTTCGTACTTTGTTTGACTCTGGCGCATCGCATTCTTTTATCTCATCATCGTTAGTTGAGTCACTGCACTTAGACACCAGTCTAGTTGATGATCCCTTGGTTGTCTCAAACCCAATTGGGGGCTCCATATATCTGTCTATGATATGTTTGGGTTTGAAGATTTCTATACTTAGCGTTGAGTTTAGATGTGATGCTTTTGTATTGGGCTTCACGGGCTATGGGTTGATCTTGGGCATGGACTGGTTATCCAGTAATGGTGCCGTTCTTGATTGCGAAAGGAGAGTTGTCAGGCTCATGACCCGCTTGGGTAACACTCTCGAGATCTCTTGCAATCCCATGGAATCTGTTTTGCTAAGTTATCTTGAATCGCTCGATGCTTCGGTCGAGAGTTTGTGTTCTGTCAGAGTAGTCCGGGAATATCCGGATGTGTTTGAAGAAGTAAAGGGTTTGCCTCCGAAGCGGGAGATAGATTTCCGAATTTATTTGGTGGATAATGCCAAACCAGTGTCTTTGCCAGTACGCCACATGGCTCCTCGTGAGAGAAGAGAACTTCATAAGCAAGTAGGGGAGTTGCTTGAGAAGGGGTTCATAAGGCGAAGTATATCGGAGTGGGGAGCTCCAGTAGTGTTTGCCACGAAGGCGGATGGGTCCCTCAGACTTTGTGTGGATTATAGAGAACTTAATAAGCTCACGAAGAAGAATAGACACCCATTACCGAGGATAGATGATCTCTTTGATCAGTTGGTTGGCGCGTCAGTATTTTCGCAGATGGACTTAGCTACAGGGTTTCATCAGTTAAGAGTGGCGGAGGACAGTATAGAGAAGACTGCTTTCCGGACTCCGGATGGTTTTTATGAGTGGCTAGTGATGCCATTTGGGTTGACAAACGCCCCCGCATACTTTGTTGATCTCATGAGTAGAGTGTTCAGAGAGTATCTGAATAAGTTTGTAGTAGTTTTTGTGGATGACATCTTGGTCTTTTCCAAGAATGAAGAAGAGCATGCCTTACATCTCAAGGAAGTGTTGGAGACTCTTCGAGCGCATAGTCTTAAAGCTAAATTCTCTAAATGCCATTTTTGGAGAAGAGAAGTGCGATTCTTAGGGCATGTGGTCTCTAAGGAAGGGATAGCTGTGGATCCCGCAAAGATAGTATCTATCCAGGATTGGAAAGTTCCTAGAAATGCTACCGAGGTAAGAAGTTTCTTGGGGTTGGCAGGATATTATAGGAAGTTCATCAAAGACTTCGCGAAGATATCAGCCCCATTAACCCGCTTGACGAAAAAGAATCTGGTTTTCTCGTGGGATGTAGATTGTGATGATGCTTTCCGACGGTTAAAGAGAGCTTTGACCACCGCTCCAGTTTTAGTGCTCCCGGATGGGAGTAAGCCGTTTGTTGTTTATACCGATGCTTGTGGAACAGGATTAGGCGCAGTCTTGATGCAGGAGGGAAGGGTAATAGCCTATGGAGGGAGACAATTGAGAGTGCATGAGAAGAATTACCCTACCCATGATCTAGAGTTGGCCGCGATTGTTTTCGCACTTAAGTCTTGGCGCCATTATCTTCTTGGTGAGAGATTCGAGTTGTTCACCGACCATAAATCATTGAAGTACTTATTCTCTCAGAAGGATTTAAACCTAAGACAGCAAAGGTGGATGGAGTTCTTAGCATCCTATGATTTCGAGATAGCGTATACCCCTGGTAAGGGTAACGTGGTGGCAGACGCCTTAAGTAGAAAAAGGCTATCTTTGAGTCCATTGTTCGTGGAACGACGAAGCTTGGAGTTTCTTTCTTTGTTTGACTTCAGACCTTCTGTTGATTTTGTACCTGGTTTGTTGGCATCCTTGGAGGTTAGACCTACTCTTTTGAGACGGATTGGCGAGGCTCAGCGAGACGACCCACAGTTGGTTGTGTTGGTAGAGAAGCTTATAAGAGGGGAGTCGTCCAGCCATTTGGGTAGATACACCATAGATGATAAGGGATGGTTGCATAGAGACGGTAGACTTTGTGTACCGCAAGATGAGGGTTTGAAGAAGGCTATTTTGGATGATGCACATCGTTCAAGAATGACTATTCATCCCGGTGGAGACAAAATGTACCAAGACATGAAGAGAGTTTTCTTCTGGGCCAGTATGAAGAAAGATGTGGCCGAGTATGTGGCTAGATGCTTAGTGTGCCAACAAGTTAAAGTGGAGCAAAGGAAACCCGGTGGGTTGCTACACCCATTGGAAGTTCCACAGTGGAAGTGGGATAGTGTCTCGATGGATTTCATCGACGGGTTACCGAGATCGAGGAAGGGCAATACGGGAATTTGGGTTGTGGTAGACAGACTTACCAAGAGTGCCCATTTTATACCCGTAAAGAGTAAGAGGACCGCTCCATGGCTTGCTTCAGTCTATGTTAGAGAGATTGTTAGATTGCATGGCGTACCATCCAGCATTGTGAGTGATCGAGATCCTATTTTCACTAGTGAGTTTTGGAGAAGTTTGCAAGAGGCGGTAGGGACTCAGTTGTGTTTGAGCACCGCATATCATCCTCAGACGGACGGTCAGACTGAGAGGGTGAACCGTATCTTAGAAGATCTTTTGAGGCTTTGTATCTTGGATTTTGGAGGTACATGGGAAGAACATCTTCCTTTGGTGGAGTTCGCATATAATAACAGCTTTCAGTCCAGTATTGGTATGGCTCCTTTCGAAGCTCTTTATGGAAGGCCTTGTCGATCTCCTACATGTTGGTGGGAATCTACGGATAAGATCTTGCTTGGGCCGGATATGGTTAGAGAGACTTCAGAGAAGATTGATTTAATTCGAAAAAGGATGAAAGCAGCGCAAGATAGACAGAAATCTTATGCGGATCGGAGAAGGACGGATCTTGAGTTTGAGGTTGGGGACATGGTTTTTGTCAAAGTATCTCCATTGAGAAATGTTGTTCGCTTTGGGTCCGTAGGGAAGTTAGCACCGAGATTTGTTGGGCCGTTTCCTATTAAGGAAAGGATTGGACGGATGGCATATAGGGTGGAGTTGCCCGACAGACTTAGTGGTGTTCATGATGTATTCCATGTATCACATTTGAGGAAGTGCTTACATGAGACCGCGGAGGTGGTAGAGCCGAGCTTGCTTAGAGATGTAGAGGTAGAGCGTGATGCGACGATTCGACGAGCTCCTACTCGCATCCTTGGGTCAGAAACTAGGAAGTTGAGGAACAGAGAAGTTCAGCTAGTTAAAGTGCAATGGGGAGATGACGAAAGCAATGCTACTTGGGAGACGGAAGCAAAGATGCGTTCTTTGTATCCATTTCTTTTTGAGAGTATGTCTTTTAACTTCTCCTTTATTGCTTGTCTAGTACTTATCTTATCTTTAGTATATCCTCTCGCTAATACCTATGACCTTTAGATAGGGTAAAACCTATGGTTGAAACATGTGTTTGAAACATGTTATGGTTGATGGATGCATATGGATGCAATTGTTTGCTAGTGGTTGCTCGTGGATGCATATACACACACATTAGGCACTAGATCGGCTCAGTCACTTCATGTTGCATATTGCATAAATGGATGTGGTAGTTAGATTGATGGATGTATCATGGCTGTGTTATCATATGGATGATGCATTTTTGTGTATGGTTGTGCACGCATGTAGAAATTTGTATGTGTCAATAGGGTTTCGCATACATATTGGATGCATGGCACTATCATGGTTTGCATTAAGGAGGTTTACTGTATCAGTAACCGCCTGATTTTCGCATTAGGTAAGTACATATACACACACTTTTGCATATATCCATCCAGCATTTAGAATCTTGTAAGGACAATGATTGCTCGTGGATGATGCTTTGAGTAGATGGATGATTGGATGGTAGGATACGTTCTTCCTAACTTGAAGATTTCGGGGACGAAATCCTTTAAGGAGGGGAGAATGTAACAACCCGTATTTTCAATAACCTGTAATAACATAAATCGAGGCAGAATTTAATTCTAAAATGGGAATCAAGGGAAACGGGCTATGCCATTGCGTTCGTCTCGGAAAAATACGCGAAATAGAGTCCGAGTTTTCGAAAATCGGAGTCCGTATGACCAAGATATGGCCTCGCGAAGTTTCACGAAAATTCCCAAATTAAAGTATACTTAATTAAGTGAAATGGGTTGTGTAGATATATATATATATATATATATATATATATTGATATATATATATATATATAATTGAAAATTTAATAAATAAATATGCAAAAATGCTCAAAACAGCGAATTGGGAGAGGGGAATAACCGAACCGGCCGATTTTTGAAGTCGACCCGAGCCCGCTGGGTCGACTAGGGGTTAATCCAGGGTGTTTGGCTGTCAACCCGTGGGCCGATTCGCTCAAGTGCAGATTTTGCATTTGAATGGTTCTCATGGTCCATCTTTAATCTAAAGGCCCTAGATGGTTCCTACACTTGACTTCTTCCCCAAGACATGCTTTGATGGCTTGGATTGAATCTAGGGTTAATCCTATGGCCTAAAACACTTGCCTAATCTATAAATAAGACCCTAACCTACCCTAATTCATTCATAATTAAACCTAGTGACTAAACTATGGCAAAATGCTAGCTCTCATGGCCTCCACTAATTTTATGAAGAGGGTTGCATACTAATCACTCTCTAATCAACTTCTAATCCCTTCTTAGCATCTTAATCTTCTTCATTTGGTGTTCAAAGTTGCTAGTTGTGAGTTTCTATCACTTTGATGATCTTTTGGTAAACTAATTAGATGAGATGTGATGAGATTTATGGTTTTGTATGTGGGTTAATGAGCTTTGAATCATATGATATGATGTTAGCATTAATCTTATGTTTATGCATGTTGAGTATGTAAGCTTATGCAAGTTTAATATGATGTATGTTATGTTTGCATGATGCTAAATATGCAAGTTGTGGGCTATGTAATCATATGCATGTTATGCAAGTTCATGGTAATATGCTATGCAAGTTACATGTATGTAAATATGCAAGTTACATGTTTGTTAATATGCAAGTTACATGTATGTAAATATGCAAGTTACATGTTTGTTAATATGCAAGTTACATGTTTGTTAATATGCAAGTTACATGTATGTAAATATGCAAGTTACATGTTTCTTTATATGCAAGTTACATGTTTGTTAATATGCGAGTTACATGTATGTAAATATGCAAGTTACATGTTTATTAATATGCAAGTTCATGATGACACATTATGCAAGTCTATAAGCTAATATGCAAGTTTGTTATGCAAAATGAATATGTAAGTTATGTGACATATTATATGCAAGTTATGTGACATGTTATGCAAGTTCATATGCAAGTTATGTGTTTGTTAATATGCAAGATGGCACCTTTGAAACATGTTCATTCATATGCAAGTTGACACCTTTTATATGTGTTATATCATGAACGAAATTACGTGGGAACGATGGGGTAATTAAATGCATAAGTTAATAAGATTGTGTGAAATTAATATAATTATGCATAACACAAAATAAATAAACATAGTATGGGAATTTGCCTATTTGGTTAGGTGTACCCATACTATGTGTTGGGAATTTACCTATTGAGTTAGGTCTACCCCATGGGAATTTACCTATTAAGTTAGGTCTACCCATGTTAAGGAAAACTTGATTAATTAGGGATAATTAATATAAAATTATGAGGGTGATTAATTAGGTGTAATTAATTGACTAAGACACGAGGTTGGACTCAGTTGTAGCGTAAAACTGCCCGGACCCAACCGGCTTAACCAGTTGCTACAAATGTTAGCCCAATGTGAGAGGTCTTAGGCACAAACTAAATACGTAATTAATGTAAAGACACGAGGTTAGACTCTGTTATGACATAAGGCTGCCCGGACCCAACCGGCTTAACCAGCGGTCATAAAAGACAGTCTAATGTGAGAGGTCTTTACAAAGGTTACGTTCTTAATTAATTAATTAAGAAACACTTAACCACATTAGCATGTAGAGGGACATGAGGGGTTAAGTGGGTGCCTCGGGTGGCATGAGAAAATCTAGTGGTTGCCTTGGGTGGCAATAGAAAATACGATTAGAATACTTAACCAAAATGGAACATGTAATTAAAACATGATTAAAGGGTTAAGTGGGATATACTAGAAAAAGGGACAAGCTTAGGTGGGTAGCTTGTGGAGGCCCATTTCAACCAGTAACCCATACGTATCTTTGTGGGCTCGACCCATGTCGAGGACGGGACACGCATACTGGGCTTGACTGTAAGAGGCAAACGGGTTAGCGGTGGCAACGCAAGTCCAACGGGCTTCATATGCGTGAGTGGGCCCGGGCTGGTAGGTAAGCCGTTGTTGCATCGAGTAGATATAAGCCGTGCACCTTTAGTTTCATCAGGTTGCCACATTGGGGAATGATACATCCCACGGTGGGGCCAGCACGGGTATCTACGTTAGGGAGCCGATCGAATGGGAAGTAGTGTGTACACCTAGTGGATTGTAGGGCCCCGTGGCGCCTACTTGGTCACCTAGGGGTACGCAGGTACTAATTAGTAAATTTTATAAGTCCTTGGGTGGGATCAACCTTTAAGTTAGGAACGACTGGTGTGGTGCAGTTTAGTAATTTACCTTAGGGAGGGTAGATGCGTCTTTATCCTTTATCTTCGTTTAGTTGACTGCTTAGGGTAGCCATTCATCCCTATATGTTACCGTATATCAGTTTATGTCTTCTCTGGTTACTTTAACGATTGTATTGTTAAAGTTATAGGACTCGCTCAGACTTATGTCTGACCCCGTTGTTTTTATCTTTTTCCCAACCCTCAGGTCCTACGGTGGATCCTAGCAGTAGTGGAGCTTGATCGGATTGCTGTTCCAGTCTTTAGGAGCTTGGATAGATGTAAAGCTCCAGTTATCCAGTTATCTTTTCTTTTGTTTGGCTATTGTATGAGAGTGGGATTATGTACTTCTTTATTTTGATGGATATTGTACTTGACCTTTATTGTGGTTTTATGATGTAACCAGACATGTTTTACTTCCGCTGTTATAAGATGATGTTTTAAAATTTCAAGTACTATTTATATCTGTCTTGTTGTAATTTTTCTGTTCTATATTCACTAAAATACTCCACCGATGCTATGGCATTCCCTTAGTGAGTGATCATAGCGGGAGTGGGGTGTTACATTAGTATTCCTTAATTCATTCATTATGACGAACGAATCATGACCTCTCACATTAGACCGTGCATTTTGTGGCCACTGGATTTGCCGGGCGGTTCCGGGCAGATTTACACCACAAACTGAGTCTAACCTCGTGTCATAAACTGTTACGCCTACAATTCGACCTTCGACCTCTCACATTAGACTGACACTTTGTGGCTACTGGATTTGTCGGGCGGTTCCGGGCAGATTTACACCACAAACCGAGTCTAACCTCGTGTCAAAGGTTCATTAATGGTCATATTCCCCCCCAAAACCCCAATATCAGTTCATGTGTTTAACATATAAAAATGTTCATGTTTCAACCACGTTCATATTTCCAGTTATATGCCAATTATCAAGTTCATAATTCACGTTTTTGCCCCAAAACGTATTCCCAAATTATTATCATAATTCACTATAAGGTTATGCCAAGTTATAGCCTTTTATTTACAATACATGCCAACTACCCAAAACCCAACTTAGGCGCGTTCATATTAAACCTCTACCAAGTCATAAATTATTATATATGTTTCAAATCCAAATTTTACATAATTAACATATGCCCAAGTTCTAGATTACATGTCAGTTGTACATAGGCCCAATTCATACCAAATTTTTATATGTTCAATTCATGCCGTTTTACATATGTCAAGATTCATGATTTACATGTTTACAAAGATATGCTTAATTTACATAGATCAAGTTTTATACCCAAAATTCATGTATACCACGTTTACACCAATTTACCCATAACAAGTTCTAGCCAAATTACATATATCAAGATCCATATCAAATTACATATGCCAATCCCCACTCTTGCAATTACCATTTTAATGACAATACCCAAATATCCAATTTCATGTTAATGGTAGTAATACCCAAATATCCAATTTTTATGTTAAGCCATCAATTCCACCAAACCCATATATTCCACTAGACAATATTCCAATATTTCCCCCGTATACCCTCGCACGTATATCGTAGTTTAGGCCTAGGTCCGAAATTGACCTAGGTTCATCAAAAGAAAATAAATAGGGGGAGGTAGAAGTTGCAATAAAAACAAGATCAGAGAGAAAACGGCATAAAAACATCATCTCAGGCATAAAGAATAGATCTTGATAATAATATCAATATGAACCAAGAAAATTGATTCACAACAAGCTGAATAGACCATAAACTTGTCATGAGAATAAAGATAGAAAAGTTCCCAAAATCAAGATCCAAGAAGAAACAAGAATAGACTTGAATCAAAAGTCCAATTTCATTTCATCACATGTCCATATTAAATTTAATTATTTTAATCTGAAAATAACTAGAACTTACAGATCGTGGACAAGGAATTAAGAACTGATTTTTGTTGTAAAAATGTTGCGGCGTTGTTGATTTATTGTCTTGAATCATTGTAGAAGCCTTGTTCTTTGAATTGATTTGAGTTTGAATGCTTGTACTTTGATTTGGAGATGGCGGCCATGGTTTAAGAGATATTTTAGCAGCATAATGGTGTAAGAATGATTTGTTATGAATTAGGTTAGGTCTTAGGATATATTTATAGGCGTAGGAACTATTTAGGGCCTTTAGATCAACCCTAGAATCAATCCGGACCATCAAAACACGTCTCAGGCTTCAAAAATGGGTTCTGGGTAAAAACAGGCCGACCAGGTCGACCTGTAAGGTGGGGAGGTCGACCACATGGTCGACCTAGGGGGTAGGTTGACCCTAAGGTCGACCACATGGTCGACCTGACCCCCAGGTCGACCTGCCTGGTCCTGTGCTGCCTGAAATTTGCTGAATCTTCTACAGGCCATAACTTCTTCATCTGGATTCCGATTTTCGAAAATTTGGGCTCGATTTCATGTAGAATTCCGAGACGAATGCATTGGAGCAACCCGTTTCCCTTGATTCTCATTTTAAAAATTAATTATACCTTGATTTTTAGTTTTAACATGTTATTAAAATTTGGGTTGTTACATGATTCAACAGACATGTTCTCATAATCCAAATTAGAACTCATCATAATTAATTTATTAATTATTTTGTGAAAGAAATTGTACTCACAAAGACATATTAGAGAAGAGAATAATTCGTTCGTCGTTTGTATTAGAATCCTGACTTGCAATTCCTAAGGTTTAAGAAGAAGAACAATTCTAACAGCAGCATGGAGGCTAAGAGATTAATTTAGTTTAGGTTTAGAGCTTTAGTCTATGTGTGCTTATATAGAAGTTTAAATCAATATAAGCCATTTGATCATCCTAGGAGCAATCACAACCGTCCAGACTAGATAGAGTTATCCAAAATTGCCACCTATGCCCTAGTGACTCAGCAACAGGTCAGAGAAGACTCAGCAACAAGTCAGAATCGTCACAGTTCAGATCTTCCCGAGGGGTAGGTCGACCCCCAGGTCGACCTGTATATGGGAGGTCAATCCCGTGGTCGACCTGGCCTGGGGCGGGAAAAATCCCGCTCAACCTGCTTCCTTGTTTGAATTTGAATTTTGAATTTAATTCTGAACTGTTTTAATGTATATAAAATTCCTGAAACTTCTGAAGGCCATAACTTCCTCATACGAAGTGCGATTTACGAAAACTTGGACTCTATCCCAAGCAGAATTTCGAGACGATCGCAATGGCATAACCCATTTCCCTTAATTCTCACTTTAACAATTAATTATTCTTAAAATTGTTAATTTTAAAATTTAAAATTATGGGGTATTACAATAAGAAGTGCTCTCTTACAGTTTACTATGCGTTTCATATTGTTAGACATTTATCCAGTGCTAGTGTAATACTATCGACCACGCCTCTTCTCTGCAGATGCAATATCTTATTGGTTCTACCTGAAACTGTTGAAGTGTCATATTGTCCGACATGGTATGGTCGTTTGTTGTGAAATATAAACAAAGCTTAGCTTATCTATAACATAATCAAATACAAAATTTTAGTGTGTGACCCGTGCTATGCACACAGACATTAGTTATATTAGTAGACTGGAATGACAAATTGTGCCAGTGTAATTTTTTTTATAAATTTTGTGTTTCTTCCTTATACGTATTGTGAGATGAGTGAGTATTACTATATGTATCGTTTTTGTTCTTTCATGTTAACAGAGTATGGATGAGTATGGATAACGCTACAAAATTTTGTTACACATCCGTATTATATTACTTGTAGAAATTTCTCCATATCCTTTTGAACCTACTCAAAATGAACAACAGAGTGGAACTTCCCATTATGGGCAACAAATAGCAAGAACACAAGTTTCTAAACCCACAACAATAAAGAAAAATCAGGATTGATGGCTAAGTAAAGTTTGAAGCTTCTTTATTTATGCAAAATTTAAGATGGAAATTAAACCATTTAGTTTTGTTAATATTTCATCATAGGAAGTACAAAAACATTGAACATCGCACTACTATACATCTCAAAGATTGACTAATATATCTTAGTTCTATATAGATTAAAAAAACATTAATAAATGTATGATGATAACACAAATATTTGTAATAAAAGTATAATCATAACATAAACATTCTATAAAATGCCATAGACAATGCATTATAACAGCCCATGTGTCTTTGCAGTCAAAAACAGTTCTTAAGAGGATAGCAGGAAGTCAGACATGCATAACCGTTGGGTTCATGAGATTACTTTATCAACACGGACTCCTACACAAAAATTTTACAATAAAATTGGCTTTAGCGGGAAATAATATTAAGCAACGCATCTTCGAATCTGATTCAGTAAACCACTTTGAGCAAAGGTTTCACCCTTGCTACTTCAAGATATATAAAGACCAAAATCGAATACTTATCAATAACAACCCAGTTTTGAATACTTCCATCTCCACATTGTAGCTATTACGGAGTTCCCTCTTCAATGAGGATGTTAAAAAAAGAATCATGTTTATAGTTTTCTCCAATTGAAATCCTATAACAAAATCTATTATCTTCAACAATCTCTAATATAAGAAGAGAATAAGCCCACAGACTGCAAATTAATCTGAAATGAATGGAACAAAAAAATAGGAGAAGAGATTATATATAATTCAAATAATGTAGAAATTATTACATAAATATTTAAATTTTATGTTGATGAATAAAATATGGTTTATAGTTTCAAAGGTGTTTCTTTAATTTTCCAATAACACATAAAACAGTGCACCAGAACTTGAACATCTATACTAATATATTAAAGCTGGGTTTTCCTTCGGGTGCGCACAAGCCTCCCAGAGTTTCGCAGTGAAAAAATAAGATCCGAACCGTCTCTCCTCTTTCATCTTTTCTCTCCAGTTTCTTCCACCGTCTCATTATGCTGCGCTACTTTTCCTCCATACAGAAAAGGGGGAAAACAAATTACCTGCCAAACCCATCTGCGATTCCCACTCCACCATCTTTTCCGCCGTTATTTTCCCGTCCATTGGTGAGCGGAGCGCTCCTTATTTCCCCTGTTCGTCTCTCCGCCCTAGATGGATTTACCCCTAAATCTCATCTGCGTCACCCTCTATAAGGTATGCGTTCCTTCCTCCTCTTCCTCCTTTTTTTTATGTGTCGACACCTTGATTTGGAAATGCTTTCCTACTGCAAACCGATCGGAAAGTACTATTTTTGTTCCTAAATATACGTATTTTTTATTTTTTATTTTCTTAAATCATATCATATGGTAAGTTAAGATTATGTAATTAGAAAACTTTCAAAAGTTCATGGAAATTGTGGAAAATATGATGAATGCATGCATGGGCATAATTTTATATTTATATCATTTGTAGTTCAGTATTGCTAGGATAATTTTGGTTGATTTTGCCATTAGAATCTGCATATAATCTTTCTTTCCCATTTCAACTAGGTCTTAGAATACGGAAAAGAGTTTGCAAAGTTAGTTTAGCAAAATAATAGTATTTACTGATACATTTACGGCTTTAAAGTATGTTTCTTCAGTTGTACATATGCTATTATGATGAGTTAATTACTCCTTCGGAAATTAAAGGATCATGCAATCAGGATCAACATTGGTTAACATAGTGTCACTTTTATTCAAGTGAGCTGTTTTTAGATAAATCCAAACTGTTAGAATTCAGGCTTACAATTACATAAATGGTTAACCAACATAATTTTTTTAGAATGGTCCTGGCAACATAATTTTTTTATGTCCTTCAGTTTTATAAAAAAATGATTTCTTATTCAGAATTAAGGGAGTTCTTTTTTGTGTCTCCAAGGTTTCAAGAAAAACAAAAATTCTTATGGATTGCAGGTCAATATGAAACGTCTCTCCCCTTTTATCTTTTCTCATAGTTGGACCTCAAGTAATGGAAATTGATATTTTGTTCCTGTTCGTAAATCGTAGAAGGGTAGCGAACCATTTATTTTTGGTTGCAAGTTGTGAATATGATATATGTACTCTTTCGGACAAGTTACATTATTGTTTTTTTCTTCTTTGCATACAGCAACCAAACTGGTGTTTCTTTTATGAAGAAGGAAAATGGAGTGAGTTCTATGGATGAGTCGATTGCTAGGTGGAATGGCTGAAGGGTAACTCACATTTTATTTGAAGTCTGACACCAAATGCAGCTGTAAATATTATATTAGTTTGACAAGAAATCATTCTTATTGCACTTTCCTTGAAGGATAAGTATGGTGATAAATATGCAAAATACTTCTATTGCAAAGCGGTTAAAGTGGAAATTACACATTCACATATTTTCAATTCATAGTGCCAGCTATCTCCATGCTAAGAAGGTACTTTTGATTGTTATATTTGGTGAATCCTAATATACATTTCCTTTTCTCATGCTCAATGTTACCGTTATAGTCCTCTGTGTTAATTTTTGATATGCAATCAAACATCCTATTTATATGTTAATGTTATCAATATATAAATAAACAGTCGACAACTATTTTGCATTGGTTTGCTAACTAATTTGCATTTTTATGGTAAACAAACACTGTAGGAACCAATTATATATTCTTCTTCACTTTATATTTTTTTGTCACTAAATTTTGTAGCAAATAATATCATGCTATAAACAAAGATTTCGTTTGGATGCCTCAAGTTCATCAATGTTCAACAATGATAACAGTATATTGCATAAGTTGGGTGAAAAAAGAATTCTACTAAAATTGCATGTATATGTTAAACATAATATGTTATACTATGTTTGTCCATTAAGTTTATTAATTTAAAGTTGAGTTGTGGTTGACCCTTTTAGCTGAATGTACATCCGATGATGAAAGTTACAAAGACGGCAATCCTTACTAAAATTCTTCCAAGTACAATAAAAATGCCAAGAGTTGTTATATTGGTTTTCAATATTTTTGATGCCAATAATTGTTGATTATTTGAATGTTGCATAAGATTTACCAGCATGAAAATATGGTGTTTTAATGACCTCTATTTAAAATAACAATAAAAATAGTCATGCTTGCAAGTGCAAAAAAATTAAAATTAACAATAGTTTCATTTGATTTGGAATTTTTTTTGTTTATTAGTACTAGAACATTGGGTTAAAATTATTCAAATGAGTTGTCGATTCTGCAATTTTTGGTGATATGATTTTTGAAAAGATAAAGTATTTTTCCTACTAAATCAAGATGGTGATACTTGCAAGTTCAAGTTGTTCAACAATAACTTTAATCTGTGTTCGATGTTTCAGATAAAATGAATAAAAAATAAAATGAATAAAAAATAAAAGTTAAAATTTGAATTTTTTTATGTTGATGATTTTATTGACTCATTTTATTTCGAATAGTGCTTTAATAATTAAAGAGAAAATGAACTAAATGTTTCTAATCTCTTACTAATAACGAGGGAACTAGCAAGTATGTTTTCAGTTTTTCTTTAATACAAGGAATTCAATGCCTTAACAACATATCACCTTGCCTCCAGATTTGGTTCTCAAATCGTGTCTGATACAATTTTAGCTGCCAATTGCTAAGCTATAGTTTTAGCTAAGAGTTTCTGACATGGAAAATTAAGCAACTAAAGAAACCTCTGCCCTTGCATACATTCACATCTAAGAGATATACGATGAAAAGTAAAGTGCACAGGAATGCAAGAGTTGTACATTACAAATATCAACTATGTACCATACCCTTTTTTGTCTACTATTAGAAAATCTTTCACTGTTTCTAATCTCCACTAATACACATTCATGTGCGCAATTATGGACAATGCAAGTTACTTTTTTAGTCCTACCTACAACTATGCAGCATTTTTTTTCTAACTTTTTTTTTAATACATAGTCCTTAATTTAACAGGTCCTAAGTTATAATATTTGGAATCCTGTTATAATTTTCTGGACAATTTTGTTGTATGTTAAGTTGTTTTAGAATATTTTTTTGCTATCTATTTTCAGAAATATAAATATATCATCCATTCATGACTGAAACATAATGGCTACCAAGAGTTTAAACTAAACTATGACAAACTAATGCATTTGAGGCACATTATTGTATCTATACCGACAAATTGTGAGAAGCTGGGACAAGCTAAAATTTAACAAACTATGACTAGCTTAAGTGAAAAAATAAAGGTTGATATTCCTAAAAATAAATTTCCAGTTACACGCATTTTGTAGGTAAATACATAATGTTTTTTAACCTCCTCTTTGAACATTGCCTATGAAAATTTACTGATCAATAAATTTGTCTGAAATGATGGATATTATGTAATTACTCTGGAACTTCATGGTTAATTTAGTATTTATCACCTTTACCCTTTTAGGATGTTATATATATATAACAATATAGTTTCTTACCTGTTTGTTGCGCCAACGTGATAATCTGCTAACTCCATATCAACGTATGCCAACGTTAGCAAACAAAATAATGTAGCATACAAACATCCATATACACAAAATTTTAATCTTCGGTATTATGAACACTATTATCTTTTTCTGCATTTTTCATGATCTTTATTATATCTTGCAATTTTTCAGGCACAAGCGCGAACAGACAGTACTATATTATCTGGCCAATATTGTTCGCTACAGCTTGACAAACTGCCTAAAGCCTTTAAACTTTACTTGCATTACTATTTTGGTTTAGTTATCCCAGTTTTGCAGACTGTGTACAGTGCCATATTTTTTTAGGGTCTACTGCCTTATGTATTTAATACTAAACAACATTTGGAAAGTGAAAACCCATGTTATTGTGCCGCTTGGTAAATAATAGTTAAAGATATTGACCTTTTTATTATTTGAAACTCCGATTAAATCAACACAAACTATGTGCGATTATCTATATTTAGTGAACACAAGCCTTTACATACACTAAAATATCATATGTTAACTGAATGGTACTACTATATTGTAATTCTCTGTAGTTTTAACATTGCGTACTGATCCGATGTTATGAAATATGTTCCTACTTTTTGCGTCTTGACGTAATGTTTCATTGAGGTGACCAAACATTTTGCTTTAATCTACAAGAAACATATGTTTTCACTGTATCAAATTATTATTAGAGCACTTTTTTCCGTTCAATTGTGCGTGGGTTGAAACTTTTTATCCCCAGCTTTTCCTAGGCAAACACACCGTGCATATTACTGTTTTACTGGATTTCAGCAGTGCCCCTTTATTTTGTCACTTCCCGTTTTGAGCTATTTATGCTGCTTCCCACAACAGTAATTTAGACCGTTCACAATAATCACATTACTAATTTCTGATATGCTTGGGTTTAATCACAGCGGCATGAAATACTATGTCAGCATGTGAACTTACTCATTTGTAAACACGAAATGTATTCCGACGATGCAATTTTCAACTGCAAGCTATGCCTACCCAATTTTCATTCTGTAAGGTAGTTGTGTTGCGTGTCATTTCAACTGCAAGCTAACTTTCAACGCAGCCGTTGTTTTATGATACACCCATATGGAAAAACTGGCATGTTTTCTCTATGCTTGGGCACGCTACTCTAATGTTTGCTGAAGCAAACCAATGTCATCCAATGGAGCCAGCTGAATTATGCTTTACTCATTTGGTTTTTGGCTTTCAAAATGAAAATTGATAATAAAATACTAAAATATTTTTTAACAAATATTAAGAAGCTATGTATTTGTTTGTACTTTATGTTTTTATTGGTTGCTTGAGACTCAAAATGATAAGTTGTTCCCGAATTTACTGTATTACAATGTTATTTACTATATTTGTCCAATTTTTGGTTGTTGAAGCATGGTTAGCATTTCATTAATATCTGTTGTTATTTTTGAAAAATATAAGTATTTTATTTATCTTATCATCGTTTCCTATTAATAGAGCTTACATTTATATTTAGCCTGCATTAAAGAGATACTGGGAAACAAGAATTTTGCTTGCAAGGATCAAACCTGATGGTCGTCAAAAGAAGGCAGGTGATAACACTTTTGCTTTGTTATGCAATTTGGCTTTTGTGCTGTTATCATTTGGCATCGTCACAATTCTAATGTTTATTTATGTTCTTCCTTTCAAGCCTGTTACCTTCTTTTAGTTGAAGTTTTTCCCCTACCTAAATCACGTAATGAAATCATATCATTGAGCCTATAAGCAATATATTGTTTAGTCTTTTGAGCATCACTGACCATGCATACTGTGGAGTTAACACTGTTTATATATGTGATTTGTTTTGAAACTATTAACTGTTTTTTTTTCTCTGAAGCTTATTATTTTTGGGCAATGCAAAAGCTAAAAAAGCATAAAAAATTATTATACCAAAGGTAATTAGGCATTAGCACTATTAGTTTCCAACGATGTATAGATTTTTAAGTTATTTTTGTGACAACTGTTTTACGTCAACTATTCTATTTATATGGAATATTTATATGATGCATTTGCCTAATATAATCTGATAAAGTTATACCGATGTAACACGTTTAGGCTTCTTGACATGAAACTCCTAATTATGTAGTTTTAACAACGATGCAGACTAATATCAAACATAAAACTATTAAAATGCAATTATCAATATACATACTTAAGTACTTACATATAAACACGCGCTCACACACACGCACGCGCACACACACACACACACACACACACACACACATATATATATATATATAGACACACACACTATATATGTATCTATGTGTGTGAATACATACACACATGCACATCTTTGTATGTATTCACACACACTCTCTCTCTTTCTCTCTCTCTCACACACATACACACACACACACAAGAGAGTTCTTGTGTGTGTGTGTGTGTGTATCCGCGTGCATAGCACAAGAGAGGTATAGCCGTACAACGCTCAATTTGCGTGCATGCAGGCGTGTGTATATCAAACTACAATACGCCGAGCTAACATATATCAACAGCCAAATTATCTTGCATGCTTTTTTTTTCCAAAAAAATGCTAAGTTACTTAATTATCTTTTTTTTAGTAGCCCTAAATGCTTAAATAAAAACCATCACCCATAAGGATTTATTGTTCTTTACGAGTTCTGTTTGAATTTTCACTGGCTTTAAAACTAGGAGAAAAGTAAAATGAAAAACTAATAAAACCTTACACCTTTAGTGGTTATCTCTGATGACTACAGTTTTTAAAGTAGTTATAACACAAAAATAAATGAATTTATTGATCCTGCCATGAGATGTAACATTTCAAAATTTACTCATTTTATAGGCAAGATCAAATTTCAATATGTTTTGAAGGAGTCATGGCACATAAACATGTAAATGCATGCGAACTTATGCCGAAATATGACACAGGCCTTCTCAAAGTCATCCCTATTTTATTATATATGAAATACGACACTATACTGCTTCATCTTCTGTAGAAGATGTCAGTATAAAATCTATTATTGCCATTTTCAGTTCGTAATGAAGAATAACGGATTGCTTGGCTCTAAATCAAATGTTTTTTTATGATTTATGTGTCGCTAGAAAAAAAATGCGATTGTTATGTCACTGAATTTTGATTCCTACCTCTTTTCATGGCATAGAAGCATTTATGACCTTTATGTCTATGTCAATATCCTATAATATATTTATATTCTTCGATAAATTTCTGAATTGTGATTGTTAGTAAAATGCTTCCAATCTATGGATTTACTTTGATTTAATTCTATATATACACATATATTTATAATGAGAATTGCACAGCTATGCTTGACCGCGCGTGTGTGTGTGTATCAATCATTATTTGTAACCTTTGTAATTTGTAGTCGCATTATCATTGCTATGTAGAATAGTGTATTTGATATATGTTTGCGAATAAGAATATGATTGAAATCGTATAGAGAGCCAATTTTTTTACTAAGAAGGCAGAATAGGAAGGATCCTTATCCATTCATATTACATTGTATATAACATTTTAAAGTTATTTATATATTAATTTTTACTTACATTGTGTGCAGTTTAACTATTTTCATGAATTTTAGTCTTTCTCAATCTCATTTTAAAGTTGCAGTACCATATTTCAAACTATTGATTTCAACTAATACAGCCAATCCTTGAAATTTACTAGGAACTCATTCTTACGACATCAGTAATTTTTATTGGAGCAACTCGATTGTATTTCATATGCAATTTAAAAAAAGGGGTTATATTAGAACTTACAGTATGTGCATATCAAATATTTATTTATGTGTATTCCTTACAATTTGACTCCAATGTCCTCTTAAATTACTTTTGGTTGTATTATTCACCTAAATTTAACAACGTAGTCCCAAAATTTGACATGTTGCTACAGATCATCCTTATATTATGATTTATAAATTTCTCATAGCCTAACACAAGTTAAATATTAAAAGCCTAGCTTCAATTTTGCACGTGAAATGGGCTTTCTTTGCAAATTTAATGAAAATTTCTAACATTTTATGAGTCTGTTTTACTTTTCAAAATCACTATTATTTGAATACTTGGTACAGGTTTCAAATTTGGATTTCGACCGTGATAGAACTTGAGAAAATCGAATCTGCTTAAACAATGTAACAGTAGTACATTTCATCATACAATGACATTTAATCCTCATTTGCCTGCATTTGTGTTGGATCCATTTCCACTACAACAAAAAATTAGGTTATGTGCATCGATCATTGAAATCAATATAGAAGTAATAATGTCTTAATGTTGTGGCACAAGAAGTATCGATAACTAAGTATTCTACTGTCTTAATGATTAATATTGATGTGGTCAAAATTTCTAATACAATAAGTATATTTCAGTGCCAAAACCGAATGTTTTGGACTGTTTATTAAATTGCTGGTAAATATGAGGTTAGTAATATTTTACGAAATTTAAACACATAAATTTGAGTTGTTATTAGTTATTACAAAACCAAACGAATGTTAATAACTCCTAACTACATTGGATGAAATATTAACATGCATCAGTTACCACGTCTATCCAATTTTTGGTTAGCAGTTAACATTATCGTTGATGTAATAATAAAAATTTTGCAACTGTTTGGAGTTACATGACTATACAACTGAAAACTAGGTTGAAGAATGGGCTAAACAAATTTCCTTTGAAATTTCTTCATTTTATGTTTTATCTCCTGTGACTGGGCAGTTAGTATGTATTTTTGCAGGTACTTTACAATAGCATGCTTCGTTGCTATGTTACTGTACTTTTGCATGGTAGGATCATTATTTGTTACATTGCAGGAAGGGAATCCAGCACTGCTGCAGCACCTTCATCGTCGATAACAAAGAAGGCAAAACAATTCGAGATCAAGAAGTGGAACGGAGTCGCGCTTTGGGCTTGGGATATCGTTGTCAATAATTGTGCGATCTGCAGGTATCATATCATGGATCTCTGTATTGAGCGTCTAGTGAATCAGGTTAGTGCAGCGTCCGTTGCTTGGGGTGTGTGCAATCATGCGTTCCACTTTCATTTCATCAGCAGGTGGCTCAAGACCCGCCAAGTCTGCCCGTTAGATAACAACGAATGGCAGTTTCAGAAGTACAAGCATTAGTAAATGCTCCAGTGCAGACAATGGCAATCAGGCAGAATGCTGCTTTACAACTCATCTTTGCTGTATATATATATATATATATATATATATATATATATACATATATATATATATATATATATATATATATATATATATATCTTAGTTTAGTAGAACAATTTTATTTTTGTATGATGGTAATCTGTTACTGGAATCAATCTTTACATGCACACTTTTTTTTTGAACCTAGCTACTTTTATTATTATTGTGGCAGTGAATGGTGTGAAACAATGACTTTTTTCCTACAGTACAAATGGAGTTAGATTTCCCTGAATAGTTTCCACGGAGGCTGATGAAAATTAGACGTTTAATTTCATTAGCATACTGAGTACTTTGATTTGTTTAGTTGATTTCATGCAAGATGATTTTTACAATCCGTCTCCAGTGGAATAGATTGTTATTGCTATTATTGTATTCAGAAATTATCTATTAGCACGATCATCAGTAAATTTACGACAATCTTGGATAAGTAGTTTATTTGAACGTCCAATTTTTTTTTTCCTGTTATGTTCTGGAAATAGTTATATAGAATTGTTTTCTTTCTTAATGAAGTGAGGATAATGATATCAGTCGCACTATCTTGAATACCAAGCATTAATATAATCTGCAATATCTTATCGATTGTATTGTTGGTAGTTTACCTGGATAAACAATATTGAACTTTCCAAATGTATCGACATTATAAAAATGATAATCATTTTGCAGAAAACTGACTTGCTCCTTGCTGAATAATTTTTTGTTGTTCATCCACGAAGGTCCAAATAATACAAAGTTCGCGTGTATTTCTAAGATTGATAAGTGTTCTAGCAATAGTAATTTTGCAACTCCTGTGTGCAAAGCACGGGTGCGCACTTGTTGAAGTGGGTAAATGGTTGTACCCTATTGTTTGAGTTTGTTGACTTATAAAATTTCTAAATAAATTTGAGAATATTAAAATATACTAATGACGATGGTTGAAAAAATTAAAACCATAAAAGTCTCATATGTCAAGTATAAGCACATACTGCATTTAAGGTTACCCACTTTTTTTGGTAGTGTTCTTTGTTTCTCAAAAGAAAGGTATTTACCACAAAACCATTAATAAAATTGTGCCAAAAGATTATCATCTAGATATACCAAAAAAGGGTACATCTTATAACATGTTCAATGCTTAACTTAGCCGGTACGTGGTTTGACTGTGTGTAGCAGGCTGGCTGAAATGTATCATAATCGACATATAACCAAAAAACATCCTAGTGGTGAAGGAAAACTACAATAAGATACTAAGATAGTACCAATTCCTTGATATAGTTAGCGATACCATAAGGCTGCATTAGTACAACGCTTGCTGGACTTGTTAATATGCAAGTGTTTATCTCGAATTGTATAAAATTACAGTAGTTTACTAAGAATTCCATTGTGTAGTTCCCAAATTTTAATTAATCATTAGAGTAGAGAGGTAGCCTTGAATACTATAATTGTAACAATTGGTTATTTTACTGTTTTGGAAACCAATTATGTTCAATCAAGGACTATGTATCAGTAAATATCAAAATATTTCAGAAGTAAGTTATATAAAGAAAAATATATTTGAATTACTAAGTATTGTCTAGTTTGCTCAGCTATAAGGGTATAAAATGAAACACAAACTTAGTTAATTCTCATAGTCTTAAAAAGTAAAATAAATGCAACCACCTACTTTCACATTGATAATTCATGACATGTGTGAGAAATGCATCTTCTTCCATTCTATTTTGCATTTTCAAAGACCAGTTGATTTGAACAAAATTATAAATAAAGAAAAATAACATCTATATACACTTTGGCTGTTTTTAAACTCCTTATTAAAAGATTATATGCCTTCAAAAAAATATTAAAAGAAGATTTGCTTATGCTAAAACTTCTGAAATTTTTTGGGATTAATAAAATTTGATGAACCTTCACTGTCTGCAGATTGTAGCATTTCATACCCATGAGATCTCATATTTAAAAGCACAATTTTGTCGGGTAAATTTATACTTATATATATAACATTTGCATTGTGAAGGGATATACTTATGTGAGCAACATTTGCAATGTAGCTATACTGATAACATTTATAATGCTCATTTCATGTAAAAAAATGATTTTTATTGCATTATTGGCTCTCTCTCTCTCTCAACTGTTATTTTTTGATATTGTTAATGGATGGTTTACAACTGGCAAGTATGCAGCCTTAAATACACGTGGTCTATATATGTCACCTGTTTTAGAGTTGAATATACTGTGGTGAACATTTTATTGTTTCATGATGCAAATCTTAAGGTTAATGAAACATGACAATTGGAATTGCTTGGAAAAGAATTTGCATGTAGACCAATAATTGAAAACTTAATAAAGCATAGGACCTACAGAATACCAAATCTCAACGCAATATAGATTTGACGCAGATACAGATCTCACAAAAATTCGGTTATCTTTGTTGCTTTTTATTGGTAATTATTAGCAATACACCTTACTATATATTATAAGCTTGAAGATATGCATCCTATTGCTTCCATCTCAAATTCCTCATTTAAAGTACATGATTTACAAAATTTTAAGGGAAAATGAAGTAACATGATGTTAAATGGATAAAGAATATATAACATTATTCACAGATGGCTTTCAACTATAGATGTGATCATGCAGGTTTGTTTAATTCTGTCAATAAAAGTGTACATTAATCTATTATAACCATTACCAGGTTTAGATAATACGTTAGGATCTATGGTCTTATCAGCCAACAGTTCATTTTTATAGTTGTATACATGGTTTATAAGCACTTGCATAATTATACAAACCATTACAGCATTTTGTACTTTCCACCAAAATGCACTTTGTCGTCTTCAATCGTCAAACAGCTTGTTCTTGCATTGTGAATCATTTCCTTTCTTTCTTGCAATTGGATATATGAACGGATTACAACCACATATATTATTTTTGTAAAATATGCCTTCTATTTTGGAGGCCTGTGTTAAGGTTTTATTAACAGGAAGAAGATTGGTTATTACAGCTGTGTTAGGATGTAGTACGATTGTAAAATGTTACTGAATTCATCAATAATTTTATATATCTTTGAAATGCTTCCAATAATAAAGATATAGAAAAATGCTTGTTGTTTAAATAAGAGCCACACCCTACCATAACAATAATAACCATTGACGATCACCGCTAACAAGTACAATTTTAAATAAAATTTATGGATTGGCATGCAACATAGATGTTAAAACTTGTTTATTTTATTCAATATTTGTTATTTTTAAGGTGTATGTATATATATATATATATATATATATATATATATATATATATATATATATATATTGAAAGTCCGGCCGGAACCACGGAACTCCGGCCGTCTCGGTCCGGTTCCGGTCAGAACCGGAACGGAATCTGGTCGGAAATCCGGTTCCGGCCATGGCTAAACCATGAATATGTTCAGTTTTCACTTTTCATCTTACATTATTCTCTCTCATCCTCATAGCCCCTCTCTCTCCTCTTCCTCTCACTTTACCTACTCCTCCGCTGCCCTTCTTCCTTCGATCCCGCAACGTCTTGGCTCGCCGACGCTGGAAAACCCGACACCGAAGATTTCCAGAGCGTCCAGGGTTCTGTTCACCATAAAAGAGGAGGAGGCGAATTTCGACCCCGAGACGGGATTGGGTCTGAATCTGATAAGGCAGAGACGCCTTACCACACGCCATTGTCTTCTCCGGCCAGAAATTAGCACCTCTTAGACGTGGGCAAAATGGGAAGTTTGGTGCGAAATAGTTGGGTTGGTGAAAAGCAACAGTGGAGTGGTAATTAATTGTAGTGACAGCTGTTCCTTTTGATTGTTGTGCTATTCTTTTTTTTTTTTTGAAAGTCGATGCTTTCTGGGTTGGTGAAAAGTGCCATTTCTCTTTTCACAACTTATGCAAGTTATTACGCCTATTATTATATGCAGTGAGAGCGCTGACACTGAAATATTTGTGTATACATATACACAATCCTGGACATGTTGAAACTATTTATATAAAGGAAAACACCGGAATTGTTAAACCGAAATTAAACCGGAATTTCCGGAACGAAACCGAGATTCTAATTTTTCTTGGTGACCGGAACGGAACAGGAAACCGGGATTTCAAACCTTGATATATATATATATATATATATATATATATATATATATATATATATATATATATATATATATATATATATGTGTGTGTGTGTGTGTGTGTGTGTATGTGTGTGTGTGTGTGGGGGGGGGTTCAATGGCATCCGAAACAGTGGAGCGCTCTTTTGGCCTTCCTAATTTTCCCCAAGTATTTCCCCTCTGTCTTCTTCCACTCGTTCTCTCAACTTCCACTCACTTATATTAAATTGAATGTGGAGGATATATCGAGAGGCTTCTAGGATGTTAAGTTTTTGGGGGTGTCATTGAACGCTCAATATACATATACATACATACATATATATATATGTATGTATGTATATGTATATATGTATGTATGTATATGTATATATGATAAATGAACATTAAATAAAGGCAAACGTTACATTATGCCACCAAGCGCATTATAGGTGAAGGTTATATCATTTAAAATTTTACATTAGCATCATACTGTAATGGTTATTTTAGAAAGAATATGTGAGTTGTTAATACTACAGCAGTAAGCCTTTAATTCTATTTGTGGACTTAAAATTCAATCCATTCCTTTTTTAATGTTTAGAACGTCGTGAGTTATAATATGTAGCCATTTAATGTCCATGAATATCAAACATTAAATATTTGTACAATAACCCACTATCAATAAACAAAACATTTATATTTCAATGCATTTTGTTGCTTGTGTCCAAATATAAAACGTGGTAAATTTTCCAAGTGCCCAGCATTTAATACCAGTTTCACTATCTCCTAAAAAAAGGACGTATCAATTAACGCCTTTTAGAACTTAGCATTTAAAAGCATAATATTCAACCATAATGAACAAAATGTTTATGCAGTTTAACTCTTTAACTGTTGCATTTGTCCAATGTTACGTATAGTCAGCGCAGATTTTTTTAAAAATACTGAATATAAGCGATGTCCTGTGTCAAGGATAACCAGCACAACAAATTTTTAAATGCTAATTATAAACGATGTCCAAAGATTGTGTAAGCTGGCATTTTACACTATCCTTGAGAAAATCAGCAGCCTTTGCCAAGGATTAAATTTGTAAACGATTAATTTGTATAACATATAATAGTAACTAAAACAGTAATCAGAACAGTTAAAATAAAAGTTGGTCCCGAGACCTTCATAAGTAGTGAAGATTTCACCAAAAAATAATTCGTTACTACATGGAATAAACTGCAGATAGAATTTCATGTAGCCAGACATTATATTGCACTATTGAAGTTCTTATAAATATTACAGTGGGCATGTAAAATTATCCATACACACTAAAAATCTACTTAATAGTCTCTACATTTTTCAACGCCTAACTGATTAATATTGCCAAAACCAAATATGCTTCCATGCTAATTTCATCTAGCCAAAAGCACAAAACTCAAATTTTTGGGTCTAGCCATAAAACAAAATTGGGTTTTTTCTACCTAAGTTTCGTTCTGCTTATTATTCGTAGACTTCTATAGCTTCTAAATACGAAATTTTGCAACGTTTTAAAAAAAGGAAGAAGCAACAAATAGCAATGGTACAGTAAACACTAACCTGTATATTCGGTTTAATGCAATATAATAACAAAATTAAATATAAAATATAACATCAAACCTGGGATTTCATAAAGATTTCGGACAAAATCTACTTGTATCGCTTAACAGGATGTCCAGATCTGATTCTTAATGAATGGCAAAAGAAACACAAGCAATCACAAACTCGCAAAACATTTTTGGAGATCACCCACATTTTACATCTGGTTTTATTTCAAAAAATATATAACCTGCAAAATTATTATCAATTTCCACGGGTTATCTAATTATCTATATGAACCGTAGCAGGAAAAACAATCATAAAAAATAAAATAAAAGATGGCCTCATAGGAGTATGTGGTTTTCCTAAGATAGTTTAAAATATAAAATCGCCGCAACCACCAAACAACCAATTATAACCCAAAATAACAGTATTTTAAAGGTAAGTGTAATATGTTTCACGAAAAATAGCATAATGTCTGTTTTGTATTTTTCATTGCTAACCAAGTTACCAACAAGCCCCCAATCTCGTTGCAACTAAAACATCACATATCATCTGTAAAACGGACCATTTGACCACTTATAGAGAAGTTGTTAGGGAGACCAAGTGGATTGGAGAAGAAGAGCCAAATGTTTCACTCTTCTTTCAACCAAAATGCTTTTGCAAATATTTTACAATAAAATCAGTCGCAAATTCCACTTTAATGAACCAAAAATATCATAAAAATATTGACCATACCGTATATCAAAGAGTTGCCCATCATATCATAAGGGATAGTCGTAAGGGGTCCATTAATACAATCAGAACTTTGAAATTGTAGCAATACATCAAATTAAGAAATAATAAAATAAGATGGTTGAAATGATAAGCTTTAAACCTAGTTTTCACTTTTAAGTAATCCTGTACATTCTTCTTTCTCATAGGTCTCCTTTCAAGTGAAATTTGGAAGAGGTTGATAATGAAAAATCGGTGCATTTTACATGGTCTTAGCTTACTAATCTAAGATCAGGAGAATTATAATTCTACCTCATATGCACAATAAATACCAAAAATTAGAAAGTCACTGAGTAAAGTCAGTTAAAATAATTTATCAAACAAATAAACTGTTATACTCAATTTACCAATCCATATAGGTACGTTGATTTTCCTATAAAAAAATCAACTAACATATATGGAAAGAAATATATGCACAGACAACCATTTGCAAGTTATATAATTAATCAAAACCACATTGAAATTCATATTTTGCAGTCAATAGAATAGTTATTTACCTTCAACGGGTTAATTATCAGTCAAATTAAGTTGAATGAAAAACCATCCTAGTACTTGTTGTTAATAAATAAATGATCAAAGAAGCAGGCAAAAAAAAAAAAAAAAAAAAAAAAAAAAAAAAAATAGAATCACACACAAGATTTAACATGCCAAAACCCTTTGCGGGATAAAATCACGGAAGAAAGACAAACTTTATTAATTAATTGCTGGAGTTTTACATGCTGCTTGCATACAAACAATAGCAATAAAATTATCTTCTACTTTCATGCAGCCAAAAAAGAAGAGAGAGAGAGAGTAAAATAAGGATCTACATTATCCTTTTGATGAGGTGGCTGAAAATATCTAAATGTGAGAGTAAAACTAGGATCTAGATGAGATCCTTTATGTGACATCAGCTGGACCAATTCTAATGAGAATTTCGGATCACAAATTAACAATCTCCACCTTGAGACGAATTCTCATCTTGAAGTAGAAAGATGAACTACAAAAAAAAAACGAACTCCTTCAACAAATAAATATTTGCCTTGCTTCAGTAGTCCCTAAAGACTATACTGTAACACCAACCAAGCTTGAGCAAAGCTCAAACTTAGTAATTGGAACTGGCTTTGTCATCATATCATGAGTACTTATCTTGCAAACTTTAACACCACCTTTAGCAATAAGATCTCGAATGTAGTGATACCTAACATCTATATGTTTAGTTCTCTCATGAAACATTTGATCCTTTGTAAGGCATATAGCACTCTGGCTATTAGAAAATATAATAATGCAAGATATATCTCCACAAAGCTCAGAATATAAACCTCTCAGCCAAGTAGCTTCTTTACATGCTTCAGAAATAGCCATATACTTGGCCTCAGTAGTAGATAATTGTTGGAAATTTTAGAGGAGGAAGAAGAAGAAATTAGAAGAAAGAAGAATAATTAAAAAAAAACTTTTATTGCTTCATTTTTTTCATGCCACAAATTGAAAGATTGCACTTACATTTATAGCATTACAGGGATTCTAGAGTCTTCTTCTCTAGAATTGTCCTTAACCCCTAATTTCTACTTTCCTTAACATATCAAATTTCATTTGATATCTCTTACCATTTATTTTAGCCTTCCATTAATACAATAATTAACTTTATTACATAATGTTTCCTATTAAAACCAAATTTATTTGTTTCCTTAAAACCAAGTTTATTTCCAACATCCCCCCTTAAACTTGATTTTACTACTCCCAACAAAATTCCTTGATTCGAAGCACTTTCTCTTCGATTTGTGATGCACTCTCTCATCACCTTCAAAAATTAACGAAGCACTTTCTCTTCGATTTGTGATGCACTCTCTCATCACCTTCAAAATAAATAAATTTGGAGCACTTTCTCTCCATGGTGCACTTTCTCACCAACAATTCTAAAATAAAATTTCTTCCACGGTCACTTGTGCCATGTTCTCTTGTTTTTCATCTGTCATGGTCTCTTGCTTTTTATTTTTGAATCTACAATTCCTTGCCATATGCCCAAATTTTTGACAATTGAAACACTTAGGTTTACCCTTATACCAACAATCACTTTCTTCATGACCAGTTTTGTGACAATTGTTGCATTGGAGAAATTTGCCTTTCCCTTTATGCTTTGCTATTAAAGCTTTTTCACTGTTGTATTTACCATCTTCATTTCTCATGATCCTCCTTTGATCCACCGCATGAAGTGAATTGATCAATTCTGAAAATGTTAACTTAGACAAATCTTTAGTATCTTCAAGTGAGGAAATTTTACCTTCATACCTTTCTGGAAGAGTGACAAGAAGTTTGTCCACCACCCTTTGGCTTGTAAATTCTTCACCAAGTAGCTTGATTTGGTTGGCAATGGACATCAGCCGACTTCCATACTCCTTAGCACCTTCATTACTTTTCATCCCCATCATTTCAAATTCCCTCTTAAGATTCAAAATTTGCATTAATTTTGTTTGATGATTTCCTTCATACTCCTCTTTAATTTTCTCTCATGCTTCTTTGGGAGATTCACAGTCCATAATAATTGTGAAAATTTCTTCCGACACGGCCCCATGCAGATAGGAAAGTGCCCTTGACTTTCTTGCCATATCTTCGTCATATTTTTTTGCTTGGGTGGCTGTTGGATTTTGTGGAAGTGGAGTGGGATCAATATCATTTTCAATGACATCCCATAAGCTTAAAGCTTTTAGATATGACTTCATTTTGATAGCCCATGATTGATAATTTTCTCCTTTAAATAGAGGAATGGAAAGTGAAAAATTTGTTGCAGTAGACATTAGAAGAACACACAAATTTTTTTTTAACCTCACAAGCTCTAAGAATAGCTGGCTCTGATACCACTTTGTTGGAAATTTTAGAGGAGGAAGAAGAAGAAATTAGAAGAAAGAAGAATAATTAAAAAAAACTTTTATTGCTTCATTTTTTTCATGCCACAAATTGAAAAAATTCTGAACAGTGTTGAATGGTGCTTCAAAGTTGTCCCACATCGGAAAATACTGAACTAAGATCCTGGATATAAACTAAGATGTTCCCAATCACATAACCAATTGGTTTTGTGATAATAAGGGAATTAATAAAAAAAATTCTAACATGGTATCAGAGCTCAGGATTTCAGTAGAGTTGAAGAGAAAGTGCTTCAACAAATTGAAGGTGATGAGAAAGTGCATCACAAAATCGAAGAGAAAGTGCTTCGATCTCAACAACTTTGAAGCAAGGGGGTGTGTTGAATGGTGCTTCAAAGTTGTCCCACATCGGAAAATACTGAACTAAGATCCTGGATATAAACTAAGATGTTCTCAATCACATAGCCAATTGGTTTTGTGATAATAAGGGGATTAATAAAAATCTAACAATAATGCTACGGTAGTTTGCAAGGTTGCTTTCCAACTCACAGCACAACCACCAATGGTGAACCTGTTAATGATCTCCTTTTATCCAAATCACCAGCAAAGTCAAAATCCACATAACCAACAAGTTCATGTTTAGATTTACCAAACTGCAAATAAGCATTTGTAGTGCCATAAAGATATCTTAAAATCCATTGAACTGCTTTCCAATGCTCTCTTCTAGGATTGACCATGAATCTACTGACAACACTCAAAGCATGTGATAAATCAGGACGCGAACAAACCATGACATACATAAGTGAACCAACTGCACTAGAATAGAGAACTCTAGACATGTACTCAATATCCTCATCTGATTGTGGACACATGACCGATAATAATTTGAAATGTGCAGTAAGAGGAGTACTTACAGGCTTGACATCAAGCATATTAAAACGGCGAAGCACTTTTCTAACATACCCACTCTGACTTAGGTATAATTTTCCAGAAGTTCTATCTCTTGATATCTCCATGCCAAGAATCTTCTTAGCATCCCCCGAATCCTTCATTTCAAACTCTTTACTCAACCGCCTTTTCAAATTTTCAATTTCTGCCTTGTCTGGAATCTGACTGTATCCTTTTGCAACTAAACTTGCTTTGTACCTTTTCTCATCGTTAGGAGAACCACCTTCTTTTCTCTTGAAAACCCATTTGCATTGAATAGGTTTCTTCTCTTTAGGCAACTTGATTAAGTCCCACGTGTCATTTCTTTCAAGTGACTTCATCTCATCATGCATAGCAACCATCCAATTATCAGAATCACTAGAGATAACAGCCTCAGAATATGAAGAAGGTTTAGCAATACCTTCTATTTCTTCTGCTATAGCACACGCATAAGCAACAACATTTGCTTCCTCAATAAACCTTCTTACTGGTTTTGGATTCCTTCTAGGTCTGCTTGTTGCAATAGATTGTTGCGGTTGTTGCATAACTGCTGGAGGATCCTGTAATGACCCGCATTGGCAGAGGTATTATAATTAATTTATTTAATTATTGAAATGGTGGTTTAGAGAATTTAATGGTCGTGGAAATTAATAATGGTGAATATTTAATTAAAATAATAAATTAAATAATAAATTAAATAATACATTTAATTCTACAATAATCAGAATTGGCTGAAATGGCGATATGGTGTGAACTGGATCATCTGTGATACTTAATTCAGCTTGGAATTTAATTTGAATAACGAATATATTATATAAACGACAGTTTGAACGTAGAGTTATAATATAATTAAAATCGAGCTTGAAATGGCGCTGCAGTTCGTAAATTGGCGATTCGAGCTTCAACTGAATGTACAGGATTCGTTTTAAACCGGATTTCTGTGAAACAAGAAACGTTAGGAGCTGGTGGAGTATATCTTTCTAGTGGAAGAGAAAAATCGAGATTTCCTCGTGTAGATTTTGATTTATGTCCAAATCAAATTTTAGAAAAGTCGATGTGGAATTCCTTTATAATTTATAATGATATATAAAAGGAATTTCAATATAAATCGAATATCGATTTAATCGGGATTGGAAATATCGAGTTAGAAATTCATATAGGAATATTCTAGAACTGTATGGTATTCCACTGTGAATATATACACGATAATATTTATTTATAAATATTTAATTTAATTATATTTAAATATATTTATATATTTAAATGGGTCATTTAGAGCTGTAAAAATAAGCCAATTTTGCAAACGAAGTCGGAATTCGATGAAACTAATTTTGTTGGATCTGCAATGTCAAATAGTTGTTCGATTTCCAGTTTCGTGATTTTTAGAGTCACTGTGTAGCCGTACGGATTTTTAGAGTGAAAAACAGTCAGTATTTTGACAGTTAAAAATACGTTGTGTGAGCATACGGAGTCGGAATTCGACGAAACTAGTTTTGTTGGGACCGTACTATCGAACTGAAGGTGCATGTCCAGTTTGGTGATTTTTGGGTATCATATGTGGTCGCAGAGATTTTTAAGGACCAGAAACAAGCATAAAATCAATAAAAATAAATATAAAAATCAAATTAAAAATAATCCCCTATTTTCTTTGGATCCACAGCAGGCCACGCCTCACCATTTCTCAGCCACAAACAAAACCAACCACCACACAGCCTATATAACCCAAGTGAACGAACACAGCAAAAAGTTGGATCAAAGGAAAATCATAAGAAACACAAATAAAATTCTAAAAAATCCCAAAGCTTATATATATTCGATCCTGGAGTGTTTCTCTTCGATCTGATATAGGTTTTGGTGGGTGCGACGGCCCTTGGTGGTTTTCGAATATAAAGCAGTCGACCTAGGGCTGCGAAACGGCGAAGATGTCCGAGAAGTTGGGTCAAACGGAGGTCGGAGGGTTGTTCAGTGGGTGGAGGCGCACCTGTCGGAGGAGTTTGGCAGACTCCGGTGTAGTCTGATGTCTCATCGATTCATTGAGGTGCAGCAGGTATCGTGGTCGCGACAGGCAGGGTGGAGTTCGAATGTAAGGGCTGGGATATAGGGAGATGCTGCTTTGAAGGAGGAGGGAGAATCACTACAACAAAAACACCATATTACAACTGTAATTTTACAACGGTCAGAAAATCACCGTTGTAATAAAGGGTTTTTACAACGGTATTTTTCAAAAAGTTGTAATAACTGTATTTTCAACAACTCTTATATTTCAAAAGTTGTAATAGATGTCTATTACAACTTTTCTTCTATAGCTGTTGTAATAACTGCCAATTTTTACAACTATTTTATTGCTAGTTATAATGAATGTCTATTACAATCTTGCTTTTTTCAGTTGTAATATATGTTTATTTTAAATAAGTATTTTTTGTTTGTTCATTTTAATAATTAATTGATTAATTTAATACTTACTATTTAAATAGTTAATTAAAAATAATAATCACCTTTAAATAATAATAATTGGAAATATGAAATAATTCATATTAGTAACTAATATACATTAATTAATACAATACAAAATTAATTACTATTTTATAATTAATATTAAATTATAACATAGAATTAAAAAAGTAATAATAACTAAAAAGTACTATTTAGTACTTTAGTTAAAAAAATAGTTCTTAATAAATTCATATTACATATAATATAAATTTTTACATATTAATTATAAATTATAATAGTTATTTCTACCAATTTTGTGCTATGAACCAAGAAAAATTAATGGCATGTGGCAGGAAACCTAAGGGAGAAAGCGGGAAGTTGGAAAATTTGGCTCCAAAAGTAACCCACGCGCTAAATTTTCACTCTCACGTGCTAAATGTTCACTCTCACGTGCGGCCTCTTATCTTCTTCTTTGCCCAAAAGTCAAAATGGACTCTCTTTCTTCCCTCAAATCAAACGAAGTCCTGCCTCAGTAAATCATCCCAAATCCCTAATTTCTCAATTTTGTATCGCTTCTTCTCATTTCAGTGCCCATCTTCCTTCTTCTCTAAATAACGAAAAAAAAGAGCACCACTTTTAAAAATCGATTACAAATCAGGTAGAATTTTTAATTTGCGTTCGATTTTCACGAACAAGGGTTATGGGCAGAAGCCCTAGGGCGTCGATTTCGAGGCAACAGGGCGGTCATCGAGGGAATTTCGTACGGTGTTTTCTGGCGTGAACTGGTGTACACTGTAAGATCGAAATTCTTGGGTTTGCGGCTTCATAGTGTTTGGTTGTACTGCCAATTTGTTTTGTTGGAACTAAGCCCTTTGGTCTTGTGGAGTTGTTCGAAGATGCTGGCTATTCTCTTTTATTTTGGGGCACCACCTCTTTCACCATCAAAACAGGTGATGGCTCGCTACAGTAATTTGCTGTGTTTTGGTAGGTGTTGCGTATTAACAATCGATACCTTCTCCTCCCGTGCTTTTTGGTTCATTGAAAGGTTGTAGCTCATGTTATTTTAGTTCGGTTGACATTTGTGGTGTTACATTGCCTTGTGCAGTACTGTGCAAGTTGCGTGTTTTAAATTTGAGGAGATGAAGTACTTAAAACATTTTATTTTTTAGTGTAGGAGCATGCTGTTTAAAATATGTTTGAATTGTTGTATCATAATTGTGTTCTTGATCTTCAGATGTGTAGGTGCATGTTTCCGGAGTGGGAGATTTCCAGTTTAAGTAAGCAGCAACACAATTATACTCTGCTTTTTGGTTATTTACTTTAATATCGATGATAGAATTTCCAGTTTAGGTGTAAATGCTTGTTTATCACGATCTTCTGTTATAGCTACCAAGTGGTTTTACAAGAACAAAGGCATTGAAATTACTAAAATATTAAAGTTTCTCTTGCTTTCCTAATTGTTGAGGTAAGCAGCAGCCACTAGCACAACATAGCGAAATTTTGTTCATTCACCTAATATGAATCAAATACCGTTTCTTACCTGCAATATCCGATAACAAAATATCTTCTAAATGTTATCACTACCTATAAAACTAACCAAAACTTGTGTTTTGTTTTGCACTAGTCAAAGTGAACAAATTTCATTCGCTCTTGGTGGATAATTGTTGTCAAACATGCGTTATGTTTTGGTTATTCTCAGTGAAATTATATGCAATAGTCAGTTTCCTGTCGACTAGAGAACTACTGTCCTAATAACCATAGCATATCAAAATCCTAACACTAATGGCAAAACTCCTTGAACTCATAAATCGCTTCCTTGAAACGTTCCCATCCGATAGGCATGCTTCCAAATCTGCAAGAAAAACATAGAAAAAAGATCTGAATATTGCAGGCTTGTATAATCCTTTTTGCCTTTATCCTAATCCACTACAGGATTTTTCGCATCCAACTAGCTTAAAGTCCACCTATCAGGATGAAAATACAGTATTCAAAATCTTAAACAGTACCATGAACATGATGGGTCCAACAGAACAAGCAATTTCAGTGCTTGTCTTCATCTTGTTTATATTTTGGTCGATCAGTTTCAGGGACTTGGAAAGAACACACTATGATTGGTTTGTGCATACGCGTAATAAGCTTCATATTGTACACACCACTGGATCAGTTTGAGCATGTGCAGAAAGGTTCATATTGTGCATATTTTATGAAAACCAAACATTTAAGTTCATATCGTATGCTGAATTCCTGGGTTCTTACAACCAATGTTTGTACTACTGGATTTAGAGACAACTTCTGTTCGAATTCAATGAAGGGTAGAATTTGATTCAAGGTATGTGTTTGGGTGTTACTTTGTTAGGCTCTTACATGGGCTGATAGTTTGTGTTCTGATGTGTATATTGGTGGTGTTGGGCATTTATTGGTGGTGATAGTTTCAGATGATGGTTCTCTTGAGTGCATTGTTGGGCTTCAGGATGGTCATGCTTTTTCAGATTTTGGTGAGGATAATAGTGTCAACCCGTGTTAGGTAACATGTAAGATTGAATGTGTACCAATTTAAGACATGGTATTGTGGGACTGCTTTCTTTCTAGTGGCGTGCCATTTGACTGAGATAGGTCTCCATAAATTATTTTTCAGTTCTTTCGTCTTCTTCTCATGACCTATTGAACTATTGGTCTTCATTGGGGTAACACATTAGCGAAATATATGGAAGTTTTAGCAAACAAATTAGTCACAGTCCATCTTTTTTTCTTTTCTTTCTTACTTATGACATTTTGTGATCTTGAAGTACATGTCACTAATCTTTCATCTTTTAAATATGCATGTTTTGTGATTGTGCAGGTGGTGTGTCTTGTGGTGGGGGGATGTTGAGGAAGTGCAAAGATGAAGCAGGCTGATAGTTGAAGCAGAGTTTTTGGATGGTACTGATTTGTAATGAAGAATTGATATATTACCGTGATGATGTATGATTCATTTTTTGTATTTTGAATATAAAGTTGTAATGTTTTTTGTATGAATGGATCCGTTGCTTTGAATTTATATCAATTTGTTTTCTGTTTATTCAGCTTTTGTTGCATTTGCAAAATTCATTTTTTTAAAACCCAAACGTCAATCACAACGGTGCATAACAGTTGTAGTAGATTTTATTCCAACAGTGCATAACTGTTGTAATAAAGTTTATTACAACGGTGGAAAAAAGTTGTAAAATATACATATTACAACGGTGTTGCAATAGTGCAAAAAAGTTGTAAAAGATATTAGTCTATTACAACTTCTTAATACACGACGGTTTGCCCACCGTTGTAAAATGTATATTACAACGGTGTTCCACCATTGTAATAGGGTCATTTTGTTGTAGTGAATGGTGAAGGTGATTTCGAATTCATGGACGATTAAGAGGGAGGTTTAGGATCGAAAAATGGATTGTCTGGAGGAAGTACTTTGGGGAAGAACGGGTTTAAAAGGGAGCGGGCCTGGCACTGTTCATTCGGGTATGGGTGGGCCGAGTTTGAGTGGAAGGTAAGCCCATCAAAGAAATAAAATCCAAGTTTAAATTATTTAAAAATATACGTTAACTTGTATAAGTTGTAACTTCGTCATACGGTGTCAGATTGACGAACCGTAAGTTGCGTTAGGATCGTATGGACGAGAGCTCCACAATGGAAATGACTGGGAGTGGATTGGAGCTAGTTTGAATTTATGGCGAATTAAATTGTTTGATTCAAATCAAACAACAGTTATCGTTCTTTAACGATGAACTGCCAAAGTGAGTAAAGCTCACCAACTCTGAACAGATTATAAATTCATGTTGTATTTTTAGAACTGTTAAATATTGGCTGATTGACTGTGTGTTGACTGTTTGATTGAACTGCTAGTCAGTTAGTGAATTTCTATATTGATTCTGTTTAACAGAATATATCATATGAAACTGAAAGTGATGTTGATTTTATTGTATAACATCTGTGATGCAGGGAAACAGGTTGGAGGAATCCAACTGGATTCCTCAACATTTATTTTACTGTTTTTCATATATTGTGATATATGATGTGATATATAATCTGTTGTCGATTATATGTGTTTAGACGATACTGATCATCGTGATTCTATGTGTTGAATACCATAACATACCGAAATGTTTATAAGGGAATATTTTCAAAGTGATATTTGAAATAAAATATTTATAAATGGAATATTTATAAATAAGAAATATTTATAAATTGGAATATTTACAAATAGGAAATATTTAGAAAAAGGGAAAACGTTATAAAAAGGAAACTATTATAAGAAGGAAATCATTTTTAAAGTGGAGAACCGTTACTAAAAGTAAATCTTTAAAATCAAGAAATGTTGTTAAAAAGAAAATCTTTATAAAGCAAATAAAGGAGTTAAATCGAATATGGTATTCGAAAGGAGTTAAATCGAATATGGTATTCGAAAGGAGTTAAATCGAATATGGTATTCGAAAGTAGTAAATCGAATTAGTTATTCGAAAGGGGTTAGTCGAGTCGAGTCAGTTGAATAGAGTAATCGAATATTTGTTATTCGAATAAGAGTTAACCACTTAGAGTTAAACCAATTAGAGTTAACCAGTTAGAGTTAAACCAAATGGAGTTAATCAATTAGAGTTAACCAGTTAGAGTTAAACCAGTTGGAGTTAATCGATTAGAGTTAAAGCAAAAAGAGTTAATCGAATATAGTTTATTCGAATAGAGTAAAAAGGAGTTATCAAAAATAGTTTATTCGAATAGAAAGTAAAAGGAGTTAATCGAATATAGTTTATTCGAATACAATAAAGGAGTTAATCAAATATAGTTTATTCGAATAGAGTAAAAAGGAGTTATCGAAAATAGTTTATTCGAATAGAAAGTAAAAGGAGTTAATCGAATATAGTTTATTCGAATAGAATAAAGGAGTTAATCGAATATAGTTTATTCGAATAGAGTAAAAGGAGTTAATCGAATATATAGTTTATTCAAATAGAATTAATAGAGTTATCGAATATAGTTTATTCGATAGGAGTTAAGTGAATAGAGTCAGAGTTAAATCAAAAGAGTTAAGTGAATAGAATAAATTGAATAGAGTTATCGAATATACCTTATCGAAGGAAAGAATTATCGAATATAAAAGATTTGAAAGAGAGTTACGTAAGGAAGTTTCTTAAAGAATTAGAAGGGTGAACTTTGTCTATTTCAAGGTTAGAAACGTTGTTCAGTTAAGGTCTGAGAGGTAGTATTACCCCAACTTGATTGACTTCATTTTTAACTAAGGATGGTTAAGGTTCGATAGTAAAGGATGGTTAAGTGAATTTAGTAATTAAAGGAAATGGTTTGAGTTGGCATCGCGATGGTTTGTTTAAACATCTGTCTAAGTCCAATGAAGAAGCTTTGGAAATGTTTTCCAAATAAGAAACCAGAAATGTTTTCCAATAAAGAAAACAAGAAATGGAAATGTTTTCCATTGTTAATAACGTATATTTTCCAAATTCAGAAAATAAGAAATATTGAATATAGGGAAACAGGAGATAAGTAAAATAATGAGATAAAGAGATAAATGTTGAATGATGTTTGATCGATATAAATTTCCATTTGGAAATAATATCGTTGTTTGCACACCTGTTTTTCTTCGATAGTTAAATCACAGACTATCGAAGTTTTGACCATTTTAACATTGTTAATATGGAGAGACCGGTTGGATTATTATCCAAAGAACCACTCTGTATTGGCATAAGCGTTGCGAATTATATATGCCAAAGGAAATTGAAGACGGAGTTATGCAAGGGCTATCCTGTTTACAGAATAGTGCCTTCGGTTCATCCTGTTCCTGGATGACTTGTATGGACGGATGTCTGATAGAGTATTTCCAGATGATCACGTATATTGATTTCTCTAACCGTACCAAGAGTGGAAGCGGAGAAGGAAACTTCTTTTAGCTAACACATAATGTATGGTTGAGGACGTCAATCGGTGATTTGACGATGTGGCATTCAATGTGAATCTGGTGTGATGATAAAGCGTAGCTTCTAGCCTCACATCCGGTAAATGATAGAAATCGGGCATGCAGTATGGCTAAGTTGGTCGCACCGAAGTAGGGTGTATAATCACCTGATCTAGAGTTTCATTTACTTCTAAAAATCTATTGTTGATGCTATCCCATTCGGGAAACGGTTGCTGATCCCAACCGTTGGTGATATATATTCGATACACTCAAGCGAAATGAGTGGTCGATCATGTGTGGCCGGGTTGCAAGATGTTCTTGTTTGAACCCAGTGTATTCCTCTCTAGAGGTACACTAGCGAAAGGTGGTTCCATACATTGTCATAGTTGGAAATCCATTACCCAATACGTGCTTGTGGTTTTGATTGTATATTATATATGTAGAACGTGAGATGAAAGCGTTTCTGCTAGATGATTATATATACGGTGGTTGATAGACATTATTAAAATATCAAAAGGTTTTTGATATAAAGATAAATTTGGATTCTCATAAGGGAAAAACCCGTTCTGTTATACGGCGTGGTCTTATGAGATATCGATTACCTGCTTGAACTGTTTTAAACTGTTTTACTCACACCAGTCCCATGACTGACCTGGAGTTTATTTGTTTGTTTCCCTAAACTCTTGGGTGCCTAAATTTGTATGGGCAGTCAAGTAGTCGGGATTTACAGATATACTGGAAGAGCTTGGAGCAGGAGGCTTCAGGATCATATAGCTATAGTTATTTCCGCTGTGTTGTAAGTGTTGTACTTTGATAATGATATGTATATTCAAGTACAGATGTATATTTCAAGTTATGTTATATATATTATATGTTATTCGTTCCGCTGTGGGGTTCGTGTTACTCTGATGTTGTGTTCTTCTTCTTCTATTCTAAGTTTCTATCTTATCTATCCTCACCCTCTAATTTCTTTCATTAATTACCAGGATTTTTCGATGTTTGGTTATCGACATCGTGTTTATGTCGATAACCAAAGTCGCTCAAAATCCGGGTCATTACAGTTGGTATCAGAGCTTAAGTTAAGTGAATTACCTTGGCTCTGTGGCATGACTCGGTGGAGATAGGGTTAGTAATACCCTAGACTGAGATTGAGTGTATATATATACGAGTGGACGTATTTGTATATGATATAAAAATAATTTTATATTGTGGTGATTTATTGGTTGAGTTGTTTGTGGGTTCTGGTCGATCGGTTTGATCCACTGTATCGGTAGGAGTTTATAAACACTCGAATACGATGGGTCATCACGATATGTTTTGAAAAGAGGGTAATTTAAAATAAGTTTACCCAAGGTATATCTTGATATAGAGAAGATATATATATCAAAATTATAATATAGTGGATATATTGGTTGTTATTATAATCAAGTAAGATTATAAATTAAATGGTTATGTAAATAACCAATCAGAATTCATATAAGTGAAATACGTGAAATCAGATGAGTTGAATCTGAAATTTTAAACCAGAAATTAAATTAAAATTCTAGAAAATTGGATAAGTGTTTGTAAATGGATTTGGATTAAAAATAAGGAAATTTTAAGAACCTGGGAGATTTTAAATTGTTTTACAAGCCGTGTGAATCATATTTTGAAATGAATTTCAAAGTGGAAATGTTTAGAAATGGTTTTATAGTATTGAACTCACTTCGATTGCTGGAAAATAGATTCTGATGATGACAGCTGCATCATCAGTATTCATTTTCGAGTTGTAAGTGACGAATTACTACCAGAGATACTGTTTTGAATTTGTTTTGGGAAAGACAAGTTGTGTTGAATTTCAAAATGGGATCTAAAGTATAGAATTTGAATTTTTAAATAGATTTGAGATATTAACTTTTTTTAAAAGAAATAAAATGAGAAGTTCCTTTATAAACGAAGTTTATAAATAGTTCTTTTATAAACGAATTTATAAATGAAGTGAAGAGAATTATCGTTGGATAATTCAGAAATAAAAATACAAGTGTGAAATTGAAAGGGAAATCTATTTTCCAAAGGTAGAAATATCGATTTCAAAAGGAATTGAAATCGAGACTATGTAAAGAATGAATAAAGAAAGTTTGAAAAGGAATTTGAATAAAGGAAGTTCAAACATAGAATTTGAATATAGAAAATTCAAAGGGAGTTTGAATATATGAAATTCAATGGAATTGAAATAGAAATTGAATATAGAAATTCAAAGGGAGTTTGAATATATGAAATTCAATGGAAGTGATATAGAATTTGAATATAGAAATTCAAATGGGGTTTGAATATAGAACTTCAAATGGGGTTTGAATATAGAAATTCAAATGGAATTCAAATATAGAATTTGAATATAGAAAATATAAAGGAAATTCAAATATAGGATTTGAATATCGAAAGTGAAATGGAATTTGAATATAGAATTCAAAAGGAATTCAAATATAGAATTTGAATATATGGAATTTGAATATAGAAATTCAAATGGGATTTATAATATAAAATTTGAATACAATTTAAACTATAGAATTTGAATAATAGAAGTGATATAAAATTTAAATAGAAATTTAATAGAATTAACTAAGTCGAAGAGGAATTAGTTAATCGAGTTTTGAATTTGAAGGTGAACTTTGAAAGGTGAATTGGATTTGTAAATGGATATTCGAAATCGAATATAGAACTTAAATTTGAAATTTGGATTCAAATTAGTTAATAAGCAAGTTAAATTATAATTGAACATATCATGTTCAAATATAAAAGTGAATTAGACTAAAGAGTTAATTAACAAATTTATTAACGAATTGAGTTAAAACGATCAGGTATAGTTAAAATAGATTGGGCAGGTATAAATATACAAGAGATAGGTATGGATAAGGTATGAAGGTATATAAATAGAATGATCGACGAAAAGGTATGTATTTAATTCATATATGAGATTTTATGCGCCGTATCGGCTAGCCGCTTGGCTTTTTCTTTTGGATTGGTGAGGGCCATGGGAGGCTATTTGAAATATCCCGATGCTCCTGGTACAAAGGAGGTTATGGCGAATTTTTTCGGGAATTTAAGGAGTTAGAATATTTTTAAGATAATTTGATAGTAATCAACGTATCGATATATATATAGAAGTCGATAAGGAAATGAACTTAGAAATAGAATAGTAAAATCAAAAAGGAAGACTAAGGATAAAATCTAGTAAGAATAGAAAGAGGAAGCGTATACGTGTTTAAAAGTGAATAAGTAGTTGTATGGTATTGATTATTCGAGTAAGTAATCATATCTGTTTTAAAGTTATAAATGTTATTCAGTCAAGGTCTGAGAGGTAATTATACCCCAACTTGATTGATTTCATTATTAACAAATAAATGGTAAGATTTCAGGCTCGAAGATCAATGTTGAATAAGAGTTAGTTGAATATAGTATTTGAGTTGTCGTAACGATGTTTTACACAACATCCGTTTTAACCCAAATAAGTGTAAGCTTGGAAATATAATAAAGAATATTTCCTAAGTATAGAAATAAACGAGATCGGAAAAGAGATAAGTAATTGGAGTATTTTCCAATTAAAAATAGCATATATTTTCTAAAGTTTAGAAAATAAAGGGAGGCGATATTCGGAAATGTTTTCCAATTAACGTAAAAGGCCAATATGGTTATTGAAAATATTTGGTTAACAAATATTGATAAAGAAATAGAGAAGTGATTTAACTAATGGAATATTAATTAAGGGCTCAGTGACATGTTCAAAAGGAAATTTTGATTTTTGAAAAGAGTAAACTGTTTAAAAACTCCCAGGGAAAGACTGTTTGAATTAAAAACAAATTTAACAGAAATTTGTGAAAGCAAAATTGAATTAAAGTAAAGCCAGTAAAGTGGTAACTGATATTGAATTAGAATGATATCAAGACAAATTGGATTGTGAGATTCAAATTTGAAGCGTAATGTGATAATTAAGTTAAGAGTTGGGAATCGAGAAGGAACTCGAGTAAAAATGATATTTGGCTCGGATATAAGCGAATGGTGGTGTTGTGGATAAAAGCAGATTGGAATTTGATTGGAATAACATTGGTATGCTGAGTTGATAGCATACGGATGTGATAGAGTTGATATGCTGACAAAAGGTACAAGTTTATATTCCTATTGGATATAAGATTTATGAGTCGAATTGGCTGTTTGATTTTCTTTTGGTTGGAGATGGCCCAGAGAGGCGAGTTGGAGTTTGACCGATTGACCAGTACAAAGGAGGTGCTGGCGAAATTTTTCGAAAAGTTAAGGAGTTAGAAAATTTTCAGGATTTTTGAAAATTTTCGTTGATAAGAATTAATTAATAATATAATTGAAATTAAATTGGTTCAGTTGAAACTGAAGTTAAGAAGTGAACAAATATGTTCTAACCAGTCGATAGGGTCGTCCTCTACCTTTTAGAAATTTCGAGGACGAAATTATTTTAAGTGGGGAAGATTGTAATGACCCGCATTGGCAGAGGTATTATAATTAATTTATTTAATTATTGAAATGGTGGTTTAGAGAATTTAATGGTCATGGAAATTAATAATGGTGAATATTTAATTAAAATAATAAATTAAATAATATATTTAATTCTGAAATAATCAGAATTGGCTGAAATGGCGATATGGTGTGAACTGGATCATCTGTGATACTTAATTCAGCTTGGAATTTAATTTGAATAACGAATATATTATATAAACGATAGTTTGAATGTAGAGTTATAATATAATTAAAATCAAGCTTGAAATGGCGCTGTAGTTCGTAAATTGGCGACTCGAACTTCAACTGAATGTACAGGATTCGTTTTAAACCGGATTTCTGTGAAATAAGAAACGTTAGGAGCTGGTGGAGTATATCTTTCTAGTGGAAGAGAAAAATCGGGATTTCGTCGTGTAGATTTTGATTTTTGTCCAAATCAAATTTTAGAAAAGTCGTTGTGGAATTCCTTTATAATTTATAATGATATATAAAAGGAATTTCATTATAAATCGAATATCGATTTAATCGGGATTGGAAATATAGAGTTAGAAATTCATATAGGAATATTCTAGAACTGTATGGTATTCCACTGTGAATATATACACGATAATATTTATTTATAAATATTTAATTTAATTATATTTAAATATATTTTTATATTTAAATGGGTCATTCAGAGCTGTAAAAATAAGCCACTTTTGCAAACGAAGTCGGAATTCGACGAAACTAATTTTGTTGGATCTGCAATGTCAAATAGTTGTTCGATTTCCAGTTTCGTGATTTTTAGAGTCACTGTGTAGCCGTACGGATTTTTAGAGTGAAAAACAGTCAGTATTTTGACATTAAAAAATACGTTGTGTGAGCATACGGAGTCGGAATTCGACGAAACTAGTTTTGTTGGGACCGTACTGTCGAACTGAAGGTGCATGTCCAGTTTGGTGATTTTTGGGTATCATATGTGGTCGCAGGGATTTTTAAGGACCAGAAACAAGCATAAAATCAACAAAAATAAATATAAAAATCAAATTAAAAATAATCCTCCATTTTCTTTGGATCCACAGCAGGCCACGCCTCACCATTTCTCAGCCACAAACAAAACCAACCACCACACAGCCTATATAACCCAAATGAACGAACACAACAAAAAGTTGGATCAAAGGAAAATCATAAGAAACACAAATAAAATTCTAAAAAATCCCAAAGATTATATATATTCGATCCTGGAGTGTTTCTCTTCGATCTGATATAGGTTTTGGTGGGTGCGACGGCCCTTGGTGGTTTTCAAATATAAAGCGGTCGACCTAGGGCTGTGAAACGGCGAAGATGTCAGAGGAGTTGGGTCGAACGGAGGTCGGAGGGTTGTTCAGTGGGTAGAGGCGCACCTGTCGGAGGAGTTTGGTAGACTCCGGTGCAGTCTGATATCGCATCGATTCGTTGAGGTGCAGCAGGTATCGTGGTCGCGACAGGCAGGGTGGAGTTCGAATGTAAGGGCTGGGATATAGGGAGATGCTGCTTTGAAGGAGGGGGGAGAATGGTGAAGGTGATTTCGAATTCATGGAGGATTAAGAGGGAGGTTTAGGATCGAAAAATGGATTGTCTGGAGGAAGTTATTTGGGAAAGAACGGGTTTAAAAGGGAGCGGGCCTGGCACTGTTCATTCGGGTATGGGTGGGCCGAGTTTGAGTGGAAGGTAAGCCCATCAAAGAAATAAAATCCAAGTTTAAATTATTTAAAATATACGTTAACTTGTATAAGTTGTAACTTCCTCATACGGTGTCAGATTGATGAACCGTAAGTTGCGTTAGGATCGTATGGACGAGAGCTCCACAATGGAAATGACTAGGAGTGGATTGGAGCTAGTTTGAATTTATGGCGAATTAAATTGTTTGATTCAAATCAAACAACAGTTATCGTTCTTTAACGATGAACTGCCAAAGTGAGTAAAACTCACCAACTCTGAACAGTTTATAAATTCATGTTGTATTTTTAGAACTGTTAAATATTGGCTGATTGACTGTGTGTTGACTGTTTGATTGAACTGCTAGTCAGTTAGTGAATTTCTATATTGATTCTGTTTAACAGATATATCATATGAAACTGAAAGTGATGTTGATTTTATTGTATAACATCTATGATGCAGGGAAACAGGTTGGAGGAATCCAACTGGATTCCTCAACATTTATTTTACTGTTTTTCATATATTGTGATATATGATGTGATATATAATCTGTTGTCGATTATATGTGTTTGGACGATACTGATCATCGTGATTCGATGTGTTGAATACCATAACATACCGAAATGTTGATAAATATTTTCAAAGTGATATTTTAAATAAAATATTTATAAATGGAATATTTATAAATAAGAAATATTTATAAATAAGAAATATTTATAAATTGGAATATTTACAAATAGGAAATATTTAGAAAAATGGAAAACGTTATAAAAAGGAAACTGTTATAAGAAGGAAATCATTTTTAAAGTGGAGAACCGTTACTAAAAGTAAATCTTTAAAATGAATAAATGTTGTTAAAAAGGAAATCTTTATAAAGCAAATAAAGGAGTTAAATCGAATATGGTATTCGAAAGGAGTTAAATCGAATATGGTATTCGAAAGGAGTTAAATCGAATATGGTATTCGAAAGTAGTAAATCTGTGACGGCAAGGAATTTCGCTCAATCCGAATCAGTCGTTAAACCGATCTAAACCGTTTGAAACCCCTGATCATTTGAGAACAGGACAAATCAGAACGCAGACGGAAGAACATTTCATTGCTATTACAACAATTCCATCAGATACAAGAATATACAGAGTATAATTGAATAAATTACATTCGATAAATATCAGAGATTACAATAAATTACATAGCAGCGGAAAATAATATAAAGCACAACTGAAGGTGATATGCGGATACAGAGCTTTCCGGATATCATTCCAGCTGTAAACCAGGATCCTGTGAATATAAATCTGCAAAACCAAAACTACTAGCTGCCCGTGTGGAAAATAGGGGCACCCACAGTTTAGGTTAAAACAATAAACTCCAGGTCAGTCATGTGACTGGTGTGAGAACTAAAACAGTTATTTCAAGCTTTACTTTTAAAAGATAGTAATTCAAGGGACCACGCCGTATAACACGGAACGGGTTTCCTCCCAAGAATACCAGTGTATAACAATAAACAACGCAATGCTTTTTCGAAAAATGAAGCTATTATAAGACCCAGGTCCCATCACACAATGCAACGCAAGCCGGAGGATAGGGTTTTCCCTTATAATAGCCAAACATGCTTGGTACGTTTAAAACAAATCATTTGATACTATAATAAGTGTATAGTGTCAAAACAATTTCAATCACAAATATAAATCATAGACGGCATAGCATCCCATGCTACTATGTCGCCATACTAGGCTCTACAAATAAAGCCGAAATACACGTATTGGAAATTGGATTTCCGTCATGAGTCGAGGCAAGGGGCAAGCTCCTCTCCGCGTTCGAGACACTCTAGCAAATGTCTCAGGACTACACACTCTGGGCAATCCTGGATCTTCAGGGCCGGTCCTCACTTACGTTAGAGGATTAGTTATGCCTGAACACACGTTTCCCGGTCCTTACAGACCTAAAATCGAGGCGCCTCACCCAACAACCACAAAGGTGAAAAGTATATAAATGTCAGGGCTGGTAAGTCACTGAAAACACCAAAGCTCGAAAGAAACGTCATGCTCTCCCTGCAGTCCGTATCCCATTTTTGACTCATACCGAGGTGTGAGGCTCGCGAATTCAAGTTATACACAAAGCTGCCACGTAGGCCGTGCTTTGATCACCAACCACAAGACTCTGCTTTTCAACAAAAGCCTTGATCATTGCATCTTAGCGTGCCACACAGGCAATTCATGCCATGCGACTGATGTCCATCAATATACAACCTCTGAGCTCGTACGTCTCAGAGAAGGGCGTTAAGCAAAAGAATAAATTCTCCACCGCCAAACAGATGTATATTTAATAGAAATCAATCAACACAGAATAAAATCCAATGTCAGACACACAATCCATTTACAAGTCCGTTCTGGGTCTGAACGAAACCGGAGGCACTTTCCTCGCATATCCATCCATCTCCAAGTACGTCTGGACGACCACCAACTGATTCCCTCATCTTGGGTGTACAGCCCAATCAAGATCATCAGTAATCACCCAAACGATGTGAAGACTTTCGGTCTTCAACCACCGTCTTCATCTTCGACTTATCGTCGAATCGGTTATTCAGAATGGGTATAAACCCGGACTTTCCGAACAACCCGCGTATATTAAAACAAATGTTACACAAACACAACATACGCCTCATTCCAATTCATTAGTCACTAACCGTAAATCAGTAAGAGAGCAATTCCCCAAATATTAACCCCGAAGGCCGAAACCAACATCAGATCAATACCCAGGAAACCATTCTTCTTAACTAACCTACAACTAGTTTCTAAATTTCACATTCTTAGGGAAATGTTCCCATTAATTTTATCCAAGATAAATTCTTTAAATTTATTCTTTAATCTTCCTTTGGATGTCATATCAAACCATATTATGGTTTTCCAAACTAGTCGAGATTAGCGAACCACACCGAAGTAATTACTTATTTTATTTCCCAATCCCAACCTATTCATCCCATGAAGCAAAACTGGTAATACTCCATATCTAACACCGTGGTGTTATCGGTAAATTTAATTACCATTTCACGTTCAAATCTAATTAAAGATTTAACTATCGCTTGGAGCAAAACTGGTGGTACTCTATTCTCGCTTATTTTCCAAATTTGATAATTTAAATTATCAATTCACATTTCAATCTAATTGCAGATTCATTAAAACTCCTTTTTCTGGGTTAAAGAACTAATGTCATTTAAAACACAGTTCACGATAAACCCAAATCACATTCTATTTATTATCGTGTTAAAGAACAAATGTTATTTAAAACACCGTTCACGATAAACCCGCAAATCAATTCTATTTACAACCCATTTCAAATCCAATTTATTTATTTAAAAATAAATGGGTTTTAATTTTAGTTCAAAACTAGTTCATTTCGATAAAAATCTATTTTTATCTTTTCAAATATGGATTTTTTCATCCCAGTTTTTCCCAAATCATTTCTTATGATTTTACACAAATTATTGATATTTTTAATAATTTTATCAAGGCCCGTACAGTCGATTTCCATCAACGGCCATCGAACTGCAGTTACAGCGACCTTTTTCGAATTTGATTTGGACATAACCCCAAATCCAACCGTTAGATTTCAAATTTCTAATATTCGTTAGAAAGCTCTTTTCGATACGAACCCAACGGTTCCGGTTTTAGGAGAATCCGACGGTCGAATCTCCCGTAATGTCCGTTTGAAATAAATGGTCGAAATTCGCGAACTGCCGCGGCGCGGCGCGTTCTATTCAGGCCATTATATTATATATATAATATATATTTCGTCGATTCCTATTTAAAACGAATTTTATAAATAGTTTTAAATTCGTTTCAAAAACAATTTCAACTTCCATTTCAATTCAAATCAAAATTGAATTCTTCCTTATAAATTCGTTTTAAAATTCATTTCTTTTCAATTCAAATTTGAATTCATTTCAATTCGTTTTCAATTCAATTCGAATTGGTTTTCTATTCGATTCAATTCAAATTCGTTTTCTATTCAATTCAATTCAAATTGGTTTTCTATTCAATTCAATTCAAATTGGTTTTAATTCGGTTCAAATTCATTTTCTTTTCAATTCAATTCAATTCTAAAAACGAATATAATCGATATAAATATCGTTCGCGTCAAAATAGCGCATCTCTAATCAACACGGCTTTATATATTTCAATAACTTCGTTATTCTATTCAACAAATGAATCTGTATTTTTGTCAACACACGACTAATCTCAACGAATGAGTACTGTCCACGTGTGACTATTTTTGTTATTTACTATATCTTATGAAAATTAAGGTATCTATCGTTTGATATTAAATCAGACTCCAACCGTAAATTAGTGAGAGAACGATTCCCTGAATATTAACCCCGAAGGCCGAAACCAACATCAAATCAACATCCAGGAGACCACTCATCTTATCTATTTTCCAATTAGTTTCTAATTTCATATATGATAAAGATGTAAATTTTATTGTTAAAATATTTCGTTCAACACATGACTAATCTCAACGGATGAGTACAGTCAACACATGAACCTTTACTTTATAATGTTCTTTATTTTCTAAATTGGAATGAGGCCCAATCAATTACCATATAAAGTTCATTATATGGATTCCATTCAACACATGTATATAATAGCGATGATAAATAATCAACCATCATCCAAAGTGCACTACACTGTATAAGCATCAAATATAGATATCTAACGCTTATAACAGCCTGTCAATCAATCGATCGACATATTTAATCAATCAGGATGAGAGAACTTCAAATTTCATCCCAACACCCGTGTGGGGTTTCAAATCAACAAACACAGATTTTATTTGTGCAGTTGGGCGATGTGTAAAATTTTATCGTCCCAATCAATGTCCTTCAAATAGGTGTACATAAACAAACCGTCCGGTTTGTAAATGAATATTTATTTATTCACATTCACGTTAAAAATTATATTTTTAACGATAAAATATTTTATTTTAACACATGAATTTTTATTCAGTTCATTTACAAAATAAAAATGATATTTTTATTTTTCTAACTTATTTTAGAAAATTTCGGCGGCATAACGGCACGATACTAGAAACGGGACAAGGCCTAGCCTTATCCCCGGTCTAGTGAAGGCCCACGCCATTCACACATCAATCAAATCCATTCCATTTCACCAAACAATTCAATTCAACCCAAATAATCTAACCAACTACACAACCAAACAATTGAACAAACAAGCCATCCATGGTCTGTGGATGACGGGTGTCGGGTGTTGCTAAGCACCATCTGCATCCTAGTATATATATAACTAGAAAAAGAAATTGAAGAGTGAGAAGTTCTCACCGATTGCTATCCTAACTCCACGACTCTTCATTTATAGAACATCTTCACCGTGCTCGCCTTTTGTCACCTTCGTTGCCCGTAGCCACTACATGTATAAAAAATCGAATTTTTACTTCGCTATTCAATATATAAAAATCGAATTTTTACTTCGCTATTCAATATATAAAAATCGAATTTTTACTTCGCTATTCAATATATAAAAATCGAATTTTTACTTCGTTATTCAATATATAAAAATCGAATTTTTATAATCATGCTATTCCATATATAAAAATCATATTTTTATTATACTAACAATATAATCTCTTTGTTACTAAAAATATAAACTTTCATGTTATAAAAATATAACTCTTCATCGTATAAAAATATCGCCTTTTCAATATGAAAAATATCGCCTTTTCAATATTAAAAATATCGCCTTTTCAATATTAAAAATGTCGCCTTTTCAATATTAAAAATATAGTTTTTCCATTGTTAAAAATTCGACCTTTCTATTATTAAAAATTCTAACCTTTCCTTTATAAAAAAAAATTCTAACTTTTCCTTTATAAAAAAAATTCTAACTTTTCCTTTATAAAAATTCTAACTTTCTAATTTAAAAATCCTAACTTTTCTATCGTAAAGATATAATCTTTCTCATCGTAAAAATATTATCTTTGTCATAAAATAAAATCAACTCTTTCTATGACCTAAAAATAATATTTTTCTATTGTAAAAATTAATTAAACAAAACAAAATAAAATAAATAGAGGGGTTACATTGCTTTAAGGAATAGGAGGGGGGTCTTTGCGTTCGGTGGAGGGCTGTCGGCGAGGCCAGCGGGGGTGGAGGAGGTCGGGGCAAGGCTCGGAAGGAGGGGGGTGTGGCGGTTGCGCGCAGGCGGGGGGCTTCGACGGAGAAGATGGAGGGAGGGTGGGCTGTGTCGCGTCGATCGAAGAGGGGGGGTCTGCGAGGCCGAGGTGGAAGGGGGGGGGGGGTGTTTCGGAGGTGGCGCCCCACCTCTGAGGCGGCGGCGACGATCGATCGGGGGGGGGGCGACGGTTTTCTCCCCCCGTCTTTCTCTTTTTTTTTATCTGATTCGATTTGATTTTGAAGAGGGGGGGCAACGGTTTTGAAGGGGAGAGGGTTATTTTTTTAATTTATTTAATTATTTATTTATGAAAAAGTTGACTTTTACATACGACCTCTAAACGAGGCCCACCGCCTGTCGTCCATAGCTAATTACCCCCATTCTGAACACAATGGGATATGTATCGCAGGCTGATTCGGTCGTTACGATCAGATTTCGTCAAAACCAAAATATAACTTTATATATTGAATTTGAGCGCGCATTTCAATTTACCGGGGTCACATACTAACTCTATAAATTCCCAAAAAATATTTTCTAGCTTCGTATTGACGATACGGTCCTAACAAAACTAGTTTCGTCGAATTCCGAGATCGTTGGAAAAAATGGCCCTTTTCCAGTCGATTAAAAATCAACTAAAACTGGTCAAACGCATTTTCCTTTGCCACGCTCACATATTGATTCGAAAAATTATGAAATTTGAAACCTAGCAATAATTTGACATCACGGATCCAACAAAAGTGGTTTCGTCGAAATCCGAGGTCGTTTGCAAAATTTCCATTTTTAAGGGCCTGAATTCCATAGCGACTATTCAGAATTTTCAACTGGACATATCTTTTGATTCCCGCTATGAAATCTTGATTTTTCGGATTCGTTGGAAAGATATTCCCAATTAGATCCTAATGTTTTTGGTTTCACTAAAATCCAGATTGTTTTGCACCCGGTATGTCCAATTGAAGTTTGAAATCGAATTATCGAACTACCGCGCCATTTTCAATTCCTTTTCTAATTATATATAATTATTTATATTCTAACGACGACGCGTATAATATATACGTCCTAAATATATTCAAAATAAATTTTTCGTCGATATTATTTAAAATAATCATTTTAAATATTCAAAATTGGCGAAAATTGCCAAAAATAAAATTTTTAAACTGGCTCGCATTTCTGGGTTATTACAAAATCGAATTAGTTATTCGAAAGGGGTTAGTCGAGTCGAGTCAGTTGAATAGAGTAATCGAATATTTGTTATTCGAATAAGAGTTAACCACTTAGAGTTAAACAAATTAGAGTTAACCAGTTAGAGTTAAACCAAATGGAGTTAATCAATTAGAGTTAACCAGTTAGAGTTAAACCAGTTGGAGTTAATCGATTAGAGTGTAACACCCCACACCCGCTAAGGTCACTCACTAAGGGAATGCCTTAACTTCGGTGGAGTATTTTAAGTGAATATAGAACAGAAAAATTACAACAAGACAGATATAAATAATACTTGTTGACTAAAACATCATTTCATTGCAGCAGAAGGTAAACATGTTTGGTTACAAAACCATAAAACAAGAGTCAAGTACTAAATATCCATCCTGATAAAAACATAAGTACATAATCCCACTACATAACTAATAGCCATAGTAGAAAAGATAAGCTGAGCTTTACATCAACGGTCCAAGCTCCAAAAGATAGATAAAGCAATCTGATCAAAGCCCACTAGTGCTAGGCCCACTCTGAGAACCTAAGGGTTGGGAAAAAGATAAAAACAACGGGGTCAGACATAAGTCTGAGCGAATCCTACAACTTTAACAATACAATCATTAAAGTAATTAGGGTATGATATAAACTTGGTACGGTAACGACTGGGGATAAATGACTACACTAAGCAGCCAACTAGACATAGGAAGAACGAAGATAACGGTAAAGACGCATCTACCCACCCAAGGATAATTACTACACTGCACCACACCAGTCATTCCTAACTTAAAGGTTGATCCCACCCAAGGACTTAGAAAATTTAACTAGTAGTTTCGTGTACCCCTAGCTGACCACATAGGTGCCGTCTGCCCCTATCTCCACTAGGTGTACCCACTACTCCCCAAGCGATCGGCTCCCTAACGTAGATACCCGTGCTGGCCCCACAGTGGGGTGTATCACTCCCCAAAGTGGCAACCCGATACAACCAACGGTGCACGGCTTATACCTACACGATGCAACAACGTCTTACCTACCAGCCCGGGCCCACACACGCATATGAAACCCGTTGGACTTGCGTTGCCACCGCTACCCCGTTTTGGCCTCTTATAGTCAAGCCCAGTACGCGTGTCCCGTCCTCGACATGGGTCGAGCCCACAAAGATACATATGGGTTACTGGTTGAAATGGGCCCCCACAAGCTACCCACCCAAGCTTGCTCCCTCTAGTGTATCCCACTTAACCCTTTAATCATGTTTAATTACATGTTTCCACTTTGGTTAAGTATTCTAATCGTATTTTCTATTGCCACCCAAGGCAACCACTAGATTTCCACATGCCACCCAAGGCACCCACTTAACCCCTCATGCCCCACTACATGCTTATCTGGTTAAGTGTTTCTTAATTGATTAAGACCGTAACCTTTGTAAAGACCTCTCACATTAGACTGTCTTTTATGGCAGCTGGATTTACCGGTCGGGTCCGGGCAGCCTTACGCCATAACAGAGTCTAACCTCGTGTCTTTAGACTTGTCACGTATTTAGTTTATGCCTAAGACCTCTCACATTGGGCCAATCATTTGTAGCCGCTGAATTTGCCGGTCGGGTCCGGGCAATCTTATGCTACAAAAGGGTCCAACCTCGTGTCTTAGTCGATTAATTACACCTAATTAATCACCCCCATATTTTGAATTAATTTTCCCTAATTAATTCCAGTTTAATGATGTACATAATTGACTCAATTATGTGCATCCACTTATGGTATGCAACATCATACCAATTTCACCACAATTTTGTTAACATGAATATTAACCCCATCGTTCCCCACGTAATACGCTAACATGACATACTTAAAAGGGAAGATTCATCACAAATACAATGGGCTCAACTTAGCATAACATTAGCACCAACATGGGTTTTAAAGGTGTCAACTTGCATATATGACCATAGCATCAAACCCAACTAGCATAAATAATCAACCCAAACTTGCATGAATCACATATGTCATAAAGAGGGTAACTTGCATAGATGTTCATGTCATAGACCTATCATAAAGGGATAAACTTGCATACATGTCATAGGTCTAAAAAGGGATGAACTTGCATATGTTACTCATATCATAAAAAGGGGTAAACATGCATATATATGCATGACATACAAAGGGGTAAACTTGCATATGTATGCATATCATACAAAGGTGTAAACTTGCACATGTTACTTGCATATATTCAAACACCAAACTTGCATAACATGTCATATATGAACTTGCATATAATCAAACACCAAACTTGCATAACATGTCATATATGAACTTGCATATAATCAAACACCAAACTTGCATAACATGTCATATATGAACTTGCATATAATCAAACACCAAACTTGCATACATGTCATATAACATAAAACTTGCATAACTAACATCATGAGCACATAGCATATGATAACATAACTTGCATTGATCCACATTTATAACCATAACCTCATTACATCCTATCATAATTAGTTTAGCAATTGCTTGCTAAAGGCATAGAAACTCACAACTTGTTGATTAGCACTCCTATGAAGAAGATTTAGTTGCTAGAGTTGATTAGAAGTTGATTTGAGAAGCTATCTTCCTCTCTAATTTGTGGAGGCTCCTTCTAAGTTGCATTTTGACGGCATGATGACGTTGTATCTATTTTTAGTATGAATTAGGGTAGTCTTAGGGTGTATTTATAGATTTAGGATGTAGTTTAGGCCCTTAGATTAACCCTAGATTAGTTTAGAGCCATCAGATTTCGTCACCAGCCACCAAACACAGCCCAAAACCTGACCAACTCACTCAAATGGTGCACCAGGCAAAACTGCCCGGCCACCTGTGTCGACTCCCAAGTCGACTGGGCAGTCGACTTGGGTCCAGTTGTGTCGACTCCCCAGTCGACTTGGGGTGGCTGGCGGGAATTTTCCCGCTTAGCCCACCTGGCCTGATTTTTGAATTTTGAACTTGAAATTTAAATCTGTTTTGAACTTGAATTTTTCTGAAAACTTTGTTGGGCCATAACTGGGTCATACGGACTCCGATTTACAAAAACTCGGACTCTATTTCGCGTATTTTTCCGAGACGAACGCAATGGCATAGCCCGTTTCCCCTGGTTCAGATCTTAAAATTTAATTCTGCCATGATTTATATTATAACAAGTTATTCAACATACAGGGTGTTACATTCTCCCTTACTTAAAGGATTTCGTCCCCGAAATCTCTAAGTCAAGAAGAACGTATCCTACCAACCAAACAACCATCTACTAAACCATCAAACACTGGCATCCATTGTCCTTAAAATTTCTAATGACGTATGAACATATGCAAAAAGTGTGTGTATATGTTCCCTGCCTAATGCAAAATCAGGCGGTCTACTGATTCAGTTGACCTCCTTAATGCAAACCATGATAGTGCCATGCATCCAATATGTATGCGAAAGAACCCTATCGACACATACTATCTCTACATGTGTGCACAACCATACACCAAAATGCATCATCCATATGATGATCCAACCATTATACATCCATTAATATAGCTACCTATACACAGTTATATGCAATATGCAACATGAAGTGACTGAGCCGATCTAGTGTCTAAAGTGTGTGTATATGCATCCACGAGCAACCACTAGCAAACACTTGCATCCACATGCATCCGTCAATCATAACATGTCTCAAACACATGTTTCAACCATAGGTTTACCCTATCTAAAGGTCAAAGGTACTAACGAGAGGACATACTAAAGATAAGATAAGTATTAGACAAACGATAAAGGAGAAGTTAAAAGACATACCCTCAAAAAGGAATGGGTACAAAGAGCGCATCTTCACTTCTGTCTCCCAAGTAGCGTTGCTCTCATCATCTCCCCATTGTACTTTGACTAGTTGAACCTCTCTGTTTCTCAACTTCCTAATCTCTGACCCAAGGATGCGAGTAGGAGCTCGTCGAATCGTCGCATCACGCTCTACCTCCACTTCTCTAAGCAAGCTCGGCTCTACCACCTCTGCGGTCTCATGTAGGCACTTCCTCAAATGTGACACATGGAATACATCATGTACACCACTAAGTCTCTCGGGTAAATCCACTCTATATGCCATCTGTCCAATCCTTTCCTTAATAGGAAACGATCCTACAAACCTTGGTGCTAACTTCCCAACGGACCCAAAGCGAACAACATTCCGTAATGGAGATACTTTAACAAAGACCATGTCCCCAACATCAAACTCAAGATCCGTCCTCCTCTTATCCACGTAAGATTTCTGCCTATCTTGCGCTGCTTTCATCCTTCTTCGAATCAAATCAATCTTTTCCGAAGTCTCTCTAACCATATCGGGCCCAAGCAAGATCTTATCCGTAGATTCCCACCAACATGTAGGTGACCGACAAGGCCTTCCATAAAGAGCTTCGAATGGAGCCATACCAATACTAGACTGAAAGCTGTTATTATACGCGAACTCCACCAATGGAAGATGCTCTTCCCATGTACCTCCAAAATCTAAGATACATAGCCTCAAAAGGTCTTCTAGAACACGATTCACCCTCTCAGTCTGGCCGTCCGTCTGAGGATGATATGCGGTGCTCAAACACAACTGAGTCCCTACTGCCTCTTGCAAACTCTTCCAAAACTCGCTAGTGAAGATAGGATCTCGATCGCTCACTATGCTAGAAGGTACACCATGCAATCGAACTATCTCTCGAAGGTAAACTGAAGCTAGCCATGGAGCAGTCCTCTTACTCTTCACGGGTATGAAATGGGCGCTCTTAGTAAGTCTGTCTACCACAACCCAAATTCCTGTATTACCCTTCCTCGATCTCGGTAACCCATCAATAAAATCCATCGAGACGCTATCCTACTTCCATTGCGGAACTTCCAATGGGTGAAGCAACCCACCAGGTTTCTTTTGCTCTGCTTTCACTTGTTGGCACACCAAGCATCTAGCGACATACTCGGCCACATCTTTCTTCATACCGGCCCAAAAGAAAACTCGCTTCATGTCTTGGTACATCTTGTCCCCACCGGGATGAATGGTCATCTTCGAACGATGCGCATCATCAAGAATAGCCTTCCTCAAACCCTCGTCTTGCGGTACACAAAGTCTACTGTCTCTACGCAACCACCCACTATCGTCTAGGGTGTACTTACTCAAATGGCTGGACGACTCCCCCCTTATGAGCTTCTCTACTAACTCAACCAACTGCGGGTCGTCCCGCTGTGCCTCACCAATCCGTCCCAAAAGAGTAGGTCTGACCTCTAAGAATGCTAGCAAACCGGGTATAAAGTCAACGGAAGGTCTGAAGTCAAACATCGAGATAAATTCCAAGCTTCGTCGTTCAACGAACAATGGACTCAAAGACAACCTTTTTCTGCTTAAGGCGTCCGCCACCACGTTACCCTTGCCAGGGGTATATGTTATCTCAAAATCATAGGATGCTAAGAACTCCATCTACCTTTGTTGCCTTAAGTTCAAATCCTTTTGAGAAAACAAGTACTTCAATGATTTGTGGTCAGTGAACAATTCGAACCTCTCGCCAAGAAGATAATGGCGCCAAGTCTTAAGCGCAAAAACAATAGTGGCCAACTCTAGATCATGTGTAGGGTAATTTTTCTCATGCGCTCTCAACTGCCTTCCCCCATAGGCTATTACCCTTCCCTCTTGCATTAAGACTGCGCCTAGTCCTGTCCCACAAGTATCGGTGTAAACAACAAATGGCTTACTCCCATCTGGCAACACTAAGACTGGAGCTGTGGTTAAAGCTCTCTTTAACCGTTGGAACGCATCATCACAATCTACGTCCCATGTGAAGACTAGATTCTTCTTCGTCAAGCGAGTTAATGGGGCTGATATCTTCGCGAAGTCCTTGATAAACTTCCAATAGTAGCCAGCCAACCCCAAGAAACTCCTCACCTCGGTAGCATTCTTCGGAACCTTCCAATCTTGGATGGACACTACCTTCGCGGGATCCACAACTATCCCTTCCTTAGAGACCACGTGCCCTAAGAACCGCACTTCCTTCCTCCAAAAGTGACATTTAGAGAATTTAGCCCTAAGGCTATGCGCTCGAAGAGTTTCCAACACTTCCCTAAGATGTAGGGCATGCTCTTCTTCACTCTTAGAAAAGACCAAGATGTCATCCACAAAGACCACCACGAACTTATTAAGGTACTCCCTGAACACCCTACTCATCAAATCAACAAAGTATGCAGGGGCGTTCATCAAACCAAAGGGCATCACCAGCCGCTCATAGAAACCATCCGGAGTCCAAAAGGCAGTCTTCTCTATACTATCCTCAGCCACTCTCAACTGATGAAACCCCGTGGCTAAGTCCAACTGCGAAAACACCGAGGCGCCAACCAACTGATCAAAGAGATCATCAATCCTCGGCAATGGGTGTCTATTCTTCTTTGTAAGCTTGTTGAGTTCTCTATAGTCTACACACAGTCTGAGGGACCCATCCGCCTTCGTGGAAAAAACCACTGGAGCACCCCACTCCGATATACTTCGTCTTATGAACCCTTTCTCAAGCAACTCCCCTACTTGCTTATGGAGTTCCCTCCTCTCACGAGGAGCCATGTGGCGCACTGGCAAAGATACTGGCTTGGCATTGTCCACCAGATATATTCGGAAGTCGATCTCCCGCTTCGGAGGTAAACCCTTCACCTCCTCAAACACATCCGAGTATTCCCGGACCACTCTAACAGATCGCAAACTCTTGACCGAAGCGTCAAGCGATTCAAGATAACTTAGCATAACAGAATTTATGGGATTACAAGAGATCTCGAGAGTGTTTCCCAAGCGGGTCATGAGCCTAACAACTCTCCTTTCGCAATCAAGAACGGCACCATTACTGGATAACCAGTCCATGCCCAAAATTAACCCATAGCCCGTGAAGCCCAAAACAAAAGCATCACATCTAAACTCAACGCTAAGTATAGAAATCTTCAAACCCAAACATATCATAGACAAATAAGTGGAGCCCCCAATTGGGTTTGAAACAACCAAGGGATCATCTACTAGACTGGTGTCTAAGTGCAGTAACTCAACTAATGATGATGAGATAAACGAATGTGATGCGCCAGAGTCGAATAAAGTACGGACAGGATGATCAAACAAAAAACCAGACTTTCAACGGAAATAGTTCTACCTCTTTCTTGAATCGGTGGAACCGCGAGAGCCTGAACTTGCCCCCTTGCCTGACCTGGTGCCATAAGAGCCTGCACCTGTCCTCCTGAGGTAGATCCCGTCCTCTGCCCCTTCTTAGGGCAGTCCTTCACTAGATGCCCTACTTCGCCACAGTGGAAGCAGCCAGTCTTCTTCTTCTTCCGACAATCTTTGCTGAGGTGGCCTGGTGTCCCACAGTTGAAGCACTTCTTCTTTCCCTTGCCACCGTTGCCTTTCCCACCCTTGTTTTGCTGTTACTGTTGAGGTCTCTTCTGATCTCCTTTCTTCTCGGGTGCCTTATTAGCATTGGGACCCTTCTCTTCCTCATGCATAAGTGCCATGTCTACTAGCTTCTCAAAGGTGGCCCCCATAGGGATGTGAGTCATAGCCAATCCGTGCATCGGTTCATTCAAGCCTTTAACGAACCTCAAAGCCTTCTTCTCCGGTGTATTCACCATGTCTATGCCAAACCTTGCCAACTGATTAAACTTGTTGACATATTCCTTCACTGATAGGTTTCCTTGCTTTAGAGTCAAGAACCTTTCCATATACAGATTTTCTTCTGCCCTTGAGAGAAACTTTGCCACAAACCTTTGTCTGAAATCCGCCCAAGAGTCAACAGGGCGCTCTCCATTAGTGACCTCCCACCAGAACGAGGCCTCTCCCTTCATTAACCAAGCAGCTAACTTGACTTTCTTTCCTTCTTCCATCTCAAAGATATCTATCAACTCTTCCGTTTCCTTAAGCCAATCCCTAGCTTCCACAAAAGTTTCTGATCCTTGAACAGGTTTCCCTCCCATAACCTTAAATTCCTTGCAAGTCTTAGCAAAAGTATCCGCGCGAGGAGGAGGAGGGGGAGGAAGATCGGGTGCAACAGGTGGTGGAGGAACATTTGCTGGACCCGCAGCGGCGGCCCTAGCCTCCATCAATCTCCTATACCATACTGGTATCGCTACACCCTCCGGAAAGTTAAGATCTTCAGCCATGCTGAAACGAAAAAGGAAAGATTCAAAACGGAGAATTCGAAAGATAAAGATATGGCTATTAGGGATTATGCTTTTCTTTCAAAATCTTTTCTCTTAACAGACATGTTTTTGAAAATACTCTTTCAAAAATGTTTTTAGAAAAATAGTTTTTTTCTAAAAGTTTTATCTGTTCTGGTAACCTTCAGCTCTGATACCACGTGTAACACCCCACACCCGCTAAGGTCACTCACTAAGGGAATGCCTTAACTTCGGTGGAGTATTTTAAGTGAATATAGAACAGAAAAATTACAACAAGACAGATATAAATAATACTTGTTGACTAAAACATCATTTCATTGCAGCAGAAGGTAAACATGTTTGGTTACAAAACCATAAAACAAGAGTCAAGTACTAAATATCCATCCTGATAAAAACATAAGTACATAATCCCACTACATAACTAATAGCCATAATAGAAAAGATAAGCTGAGCTTTACATCAACGGTCCAAGCTCCAAAAGATAGATAAAGTAATCTGATCAAAGCCCACTAGTGCTAGGCCCACTCTGAGAACCTGAGGGTTGGGAAAAAGATAAAAACAACGGGGTCAGACATAAGTCTGAGCGAGTCCTACAACTTTAACAATACAATCATTAAAGTAATTAGGGTATGATATAAACTTGGTACGGTAACGACTGGGGATAAATGACTACACTAAGCAGCCAACTAGACATAGGAAGAACGAAGATAATGGTAAAGACGCATCTACCCACCCAAGGATAATTACTACACTGCACCACACCAGTCATTCCTAACTTAAAGGTTGATCTCACCCAAGGACTTAGAAATTTTAACTAGTAGTTTCGTGTACCCCTAGCTGACCACATAGGTGCCGTCTGCCCCTATCTCCACTAGGTGTACCAACTACTCCCCAAGCGATCGGCTCCCTAACGTAGATACCCGTGCTGGCCCCACAGTGGGGGTGTATCACTCCCCAAAGTGGCAACCCGATACAACCAACGGTGCACGGCTTATACCTACACGATGCAACAAAGTCTTACCTACCAGCCCGGGCCCACACACGCATATGAAACCCGTTGGACTTGCGTTGCCACCGCTACCCCGTTTTGGCCTCTTATAGTCAAACCCAGTACGTGTGTCCTGTCCTCGACATGGGTCGAGCCCACAAAGATACATATGGGTTACTGGTTGAAATGGGCCCCCACAAGCTACCCACCTAAGCTTGCTCCCTCTAGTGTACCCACTTAACCCTTTAATCATGTTTAATTACATGTTTCCACTTTGGTTAAGTATTCTAATCGTATTTTCTATTGCCACCTAAGGCAACCACTAGATTTCCACATGGCACCCAAGGCACCCACTTAACCCCTCATGCCCCACTACATGCTTATCTGGTTAAGTGTTTCTTAATTGATTAAGACCGTAACCTTTGTAAAGACCTCTCACATTAGACTGTCTTTTATGGCAGCTGGATTTGCCGGTCGGGTCCAGGCAGCCTTACGCCATAACAGAGTCTAACCTCGTGTCTTTACACTTGTCACGTATTTAGTTTATGCCTAAGACCTCTCACATTGGGCCAATCATTTGTAGCCGCTGGATTTGCCGGTCGGGTCCGGGCAGTCTTATGCTACAAAAGGGTCCAACCTCGTGTCTTAGTCGATTAATTACACCTAATTAATCACCCCCATATTTTGAATTAATTTTCCCTAATTAATTCCAATTTAATGATGTACATAATTGACTCAATTATGTGCATCCACTTATGGTATGCAACATCATACCAATTTCACCATAATTTTGTTAACATGAATATTAACCCCATCGTTCCCCACGTAATACGCTAACATGACATACTTAAAAGGGAAGATTCATCACAAATACAATGGGCTCAACTTAGCATTACATTAGCACCAACATGGGTTTTAAAGGTGTCAACTTGCATATATGACCATAGCATCAAACCCAACTAGCATAAATAATCAACCCAAACTTGCATGAATCACATAGGTCATAAAGAGGGTAACTTGCATAGATGTTCATGTCATAGACCTATCATAAAGGGATAAACTTGCATACATGTCATAGGTCAAAAAAGGGATGAACTTGCATATGTTACTCATATCATAAAAAGGGGTAAACATGCTTATATATGCATGACATACAAAGGGGTAAACTTGCATATGTATGCATATCATACAAAGGTGTAAACTTGCACATGTTACTTGCATATATTCAAACACCAAACTTGCATAACATGTCATATATGAACTTGCATATAATCAAACACCAAACTTGCATAACATGTCATATATGAACTTGCATATAATCAAACACCAAACTTGCATAACATGTCATATATGAACTTGCATATAATCAAACACCAAACTTGCATACATGTCATATAACATAAAACTTGCATAACTAACATCATGAGCACATAGCATATGATAACATAACTTGAATTGATCCACATTCATAACCATAACCACATTACATCCTATCATAATTAGTTTAGCAATTGCTTGCTAAAGGCATAAAAACTCACAACTTGTTGATTAGCACTCCTATGAAGAAGATTTAGTTGCTAGAGTTGATTAGAAGTTGATTTGAGAAGCTATCTTCCTCTCTAATTTGTGGAGGCTCCTTCTAAGTTGCATTTTGACGGCATGATGACGTTGTATCTATTTTTAGTATGAATTAGGGTAGTCTTAGGGTGTATTTATAGATTTAGGATGTAGTTTAGGCCCTTAGATTAACCCTAGATTAGTTTAGAGCCATCAGATTTCGTCACCAGCCACCAAACACAGCCCAAAACCTGACCAACTCACTCAAATGGTGCACCAGGCAAAACTGCCCGGCCAGCTGTGTCGACTCCCAAGTCGACTGGGCAGTCGACTTGGGTCCAGTTGTGTCGACTCCCAAGTCGACTCCCCTGTCGACTTGTGGTGGCTGGCGGGAATTTTCCCGCTTAGCCCACCTGGCCTGATTTTTGAATTTTGAACTTGAAATTTAAATCTGTTTTGAACTTGAATTTTTCTGAAAACTTTGTTGGGCCATAACTGGGTCATACGGACTCCGATTTACAAAAACTCGGACTCTATTTCGCGTATTTTTCCGAGACGAACGCAATGGCATAGCCCGTTTCCCCTGATTCAGATCTTAAAATTTAATTCTGCCATGATTTATATTATAACAAGTTATTCAACATACGGGGTGTTACATAGAGTTAAAGCAAAAAGAGTTAATCGAATATAGTTTATTCGAATAGAGTAAAAAGGAGTTATCAAAAATAGTTTATTCGAATAGAAAGTAAAAGGAGTTAATCGAATATAGTTTATTCGAATACAATAAAGGAGTTAATCGAATATAATTTATTCGAATAGAGTAAAAAGGAGTTATCGAAAATAGTTTATTCGAATAGAAAGTAAAAGGAGTTAATCGAATATAGTTTATTCGAATAGAATAAAGGAGTTAATCGAAAATAGTTTATTCGAATAGAGTAAAAGGAGTTAATCGAATATATAGTTTATTCAAATAGAATTAATAGAGTTATCGAATATAGTTTATTCGATAGGAGTTAAGTGAATAGAGTTAGAGTTAAATCAAAAGAGTTAAGTGAATAGAATAAATTGAATAGAGTTATCGAATATACCTTATCGAAGGAAAGAATTATCGAATATAAAAGATTTGAAAGAGAGTTACATAAGGAAGTTTGTTAAAGAATTAGAAGGGTGAACTTTGTCTATTTCAAGGTTAGAAACGTTGTTCAGTTAAGGTCTGAGAGGTAGTATTACCCCAACTTGATTGACTTCATTTTTAACTAAGGAATGGTTAAGGTTCGATAGTAAACGATGGTTAAGTGAATTTAGTAATTAAAGGAAATGGTTTGAGTTGTTATCGCGATGGTTTGTTTAAACATCTGTCTAAGTCCAATGAAGAAGCTTTGGAAATGTTTTCCAAATAAGAAACCAGAAATGTTTTCCAATAAAGAAAACAAGAAATGGAAATGTTTTCCATTGTTAATAACGTATATTTTCCAAATTTAGAAAATAAGAAATATTGAATATAGGGAAAAGGAGATAAGTAAAATAATGAAATAAAGAGATAAATGTTGAATGATGTTTGATCGATATAAATTTCCATTTGGAAATAATATCGTTGTTTGCACACCTATTTTTCTTCGATAGTTAAATCACAGACTATCGAAGTTTTGACCATTTTAACGTTGTTAATATGGATAGACCAGTTGGATTATTATCCAAAGAACCACTCTGTATTGGTGTAAGCGTTGCGAATCATATATGCCAAAGGAAATTGAAGACGGAGTTATGCAAGGGCTATCATGTTTACTGAATAGTGCCTTCGGTTCATTATGTTCCTGGATGACTTGTATGGACAGATGTCTGATAGAGTATTTCCAAACGATCACGTATATTGATTTCCCCAACCGAACCAAGAGTGGAAGCGGAGAAGGAAACTTCTTTTAGCTAACACATAATGTATGGTTAAGGACGTCAATCGGTGATTTGATGGATTTGAAGATGTGGCATTCAATGTGAATCTGGTGTGATGATAAAGCGTAGCTTCTAGCCTCACATCCGGTAAATGATAGAAATCGGGCAGGCAGTATGGCTAAATCAGTTGCACCGAAGTAGGTTGTATAATCATCTGATCTAGAGTTTCATTTACTTCTAAAAATCTATTGTTGATGCTGTCCCATTCGGGAAACGGTTGCTGATCCCAACCGTTGGTGATATATATTCGATACACTCAAGCGAAATGAGTGGTCGGTCATGTGTGGCCGGGTTGCAAGATGTTCTTGTTTGAACCCAGTTTATTCCTCTCTAGAGGTACACTAGCGAAAGGTGGTTCCATACCTTGTCATAGTTGGAAATCCATTACCTAATACGTGCTTGCGGTTTTGATTGTATATTATATATGTAGAACGTGAGATGAAAGCGTTTCTGCTAGATGATTATATATACTGTGGTTGATAGACATTATTAAAATATCAAAAGGTTTTTGATATAAAGATAAATTTGGGTTCTCATAAGGGAAAAACCCGTTCCGTTATGCGGCGTGGTCTTATGAGATATCGATTACCTGCTTGAACTGTTTTAAACTGTTTTACTCACACCAGTCCCATGACTGACCTGGAGTTTATTTGTTTGTTTCCCTAAACTCTTGGGTGCCTAAATTTGTATGGGCAGTCAAGTAGTCGGGATTTACAGATATACTGGAAGAGCTTGGAGCAGGAGGCTTCAGGATTATATAGCTATAGTTATTTCCGCTGTGTTGTAAGTGTTGTACTTTGATAATGATATGTATATTCAAGTACAGATGTATATTTCAAGTTATGTTATATATATTATATGTTATTCATTCCGCTGTGAGGTTCGTGTTACTCTGATGTTGTGTTCTTCTTCTTCTTCTATTCTAAGTTTCTATCTTATCTATCCTCGCCCTCTAATTTCTTTCATTAATTACCAGGATTTTTCGATGTTTGGTTATCGACATTGTGTTTATGTCGATAACCAAAGTCGCTCAAAATCCGGGTCATTACAGATCCTCAATAATGCGTGCTTCATCCTGTCTCTCAATTTCTGCGTTTAATGTAGCATCTGAATCAATAACATGCTCCACCTGGACATTTGATTTCTGCTTACTCTCAACAAGATCGTTAGTAGGTGGAATATCATGTAACACAGCAGATTCATTAAACACAACATTTCTGCTAATAACAAGCTTACTTGTTTCAGGATTCCATAATTTATAGCCTTTAACACCAGACTTATAACCAAGAAAAATGCATTTAACAGCTCTTAGCTCTAGCTTTCCATTATCAACATGAGCATAAGCAATGCATCCAAAAACTTTCAATTCAGAATACTTTGCTGGAGAACCGGACCATACCTCAATCGGAGTTTTCCTACCAATAGCAACAGAGGGAGAGCGGTTGATGAGATAACCGGCTGTGGAAGCAGCTTCAGCCCAAAAACGCCTATCCAAACCTGCGTTTGACAACGTGCAGCGAGCCTTAGAAATGATGGTCCTGTTCATACGCTCGGCAACCCCGTTTTGCTGAGGAGTGTGAGGTATGGTGTAGTGCCTAACAATGCCTTCAGCCTTGCAAAATGAATTAAATTCATCTGAACAAAAGTCCATCCCATTATCAGTCCGAAGCTTCTTTACTTTCCTTTCAGCTTGTCTCTCAACCATAGTCTTCCACTCTTTGAAAGCTGAAAAAAGCTTCATATTTATGCTTCAAAAAATAAGGCCAAACTCTTATGGAATAATCATCAATAATTGTCATCATGTAACAAGCACCGCCCATGGATGCTTTCCTAGACGGTCCCCATAAATCAGATTGCACATAATCTAGAATGCCTTCTGTTGTATGAACTAAAGTGTTGAACTTCACTCTCTTATGCTTGCGAAAAATGCAATGCTCATAGAACTTCATCTTGCCTTCGTTGTACCCATCAAGAAGACCTCTCTTGTTCAACTCTGACAGACCTAATTCACTCATATGCCCAAGACGCATATGCCAAAGATTAGCAATATCACAATCAGAAATATTATTTGAGATAATAGGGGCAGCATTACCTGAAACAGTAGTGCCTTGAAGATAATAAAGGCCATTTGTTTGCCTAACATTTCCCTTCATTATAATAAGAGAACCATTTGTGACTTTCAGGATACCACCTCCACCTGAATATTTGTACCCTTTGTCATCAAGAGCACTTAAAGAAATCAGATTTCTCTTTATGTTGGGAAAGAACCGAACATCTGTTAAAGTTCTGATTGCGCCATCAAACATCTTGATCTGAATAAAACCAATTCCTGCTACTTTATATGCCGAATCATCACCCATCAAAACTGAGCCAGCATCATTTGTGGGTTCTAAGGTTGTAAACCAATCTATATTAGGACACATATGGAAAGTGCAAGCAGTGTCAAGTATCCATTCATCCTTAATCTTAGCACATCCAGCAAACACGGTAACAACAAGCACCTCATTTTCAGAACTATCATTACGAGCATAATTGGCATTAACTTCATCTTCTTTGTTATCCTTTGGTTTGTATGTATCATTTCTCTTTTCCTTGTTCTGCAGCTTATAACATTCGGATATTTCATGTCCATCCCTCTTACAATATTTGCAAGACTTGTATTTGCCTTTAGATTTAGATCGACCTTTATAGGCATTGGAACTTTTACCTCGAGATCCATTATTTGAATTTTTCTCCTTTGTCCTGCCACGAACGGACAAGCTTTCGGCTTGAGAGCTTGATCCATTTGAAGACACTAGTCATTTCATTTTCTCCTTGACGTGCAAAGCTTCATAAACATCATTTGGAGTGAGAGTGTCATGACTATATAATATGGTATCTCTGAAATTTGAGTAAGAGCTGGGCAGAGAACACAACAGGATTAAACCCAAATCTTCATCATCATATTTGACTTCCATTGCAGCCAAGTCAGAAACAATCTCTTTAAAATCAGAAATATGGTCTAGCAAATTACCTCCCTCTTGCAATTTGTGCAGGAACAACTTTTGTTTGAGATGCATCTTACTTGTGAGATCCTTGGTCATGCAAATTGACTCCAATTTCAGCCAAAGAGTAGCAGCTTTCTTCTCGTTCAAAACTTCTTGCAAAATATTATTATGTAGATGGAGCTGAATTTGAGACAAAGCCTTCCGATCCCTTCTCTTCTCATCATCGGTCCATATTTCAAATCTCTTGTTTCCGAATCCATCCAATGCATCATCATAATCAGCTTGTGCGAGCAACGCCCGCATCTTCACTTGCCACAATGAGAATCGAGTGTTCCGATCCAATAGCGGAAGATCATACTTTAACGACGCCATGCTGAACGAACCAGCGCTTTGATACCACTTGTTAATAAATAAATGATTAAAGAAGCAAGCAAAAAAAATAGAATCACACACAAGATTTAACGTGGAAAAACCCTTTGCGGGAAAAAACCACGGGAGAAAGGCAAACTTTATTAATTAATTGCTGGAGTTTTACAAGCTGCTTGCATATAAACAATAGCAATAAAATTATCTTCTACTTTCATGCAGCCAAAGAAGGAGAGAGGGAGTAAAATAAGGATCTACATTATCCTTTAGATGAGGTGGCTGAAAATATCTAAATGTGAGAGTAAAACTAGGATCTAGATGAGATCCTTTAGGTGGCATCAGTTGGACCAATTCTAATGAGAATTTCGGATCACAAACTAACACTTGTAATATGCAGGAGTAAATGTAAGAAGAGGGGAAAAACACATGAAACAAACATGCAACTAACTGAAAACGGTGATAAAGAATAAAATTTAGAATATTAACTCAACAGATTGAGTTTAATCAACATAAGTTATTATTTGTGTCTTTCATCTTCTTTGCCCTTGTCATTTTTTTTTCTGTACATAATCATCAGTTAGTTGTCGACGATTATCTGATAAAGTAATATCAGCTCATATACAATACGAAAGAGGCAGAAGTGTATGTACAAAATTACTTTTATTTCCTACTTTGATTTTAAATTTTGTCATTATGCTAATAGACTAACTAAACAATACGATGACAATAGGCATGAACACTCCAAATAGAAACTAAAAAAGGACGTATGGGTTTAAAAGCAATTAACTCAACATTTGAATCGGTTTATGATGTAAACAAAAAAACTCTGTCCACTTGTCCTCATCTTGACTTATTTAGGATTAGTTGAACACAAATTCTATTGTGCACTTTGATTATCAGCGTTGTCATAAAGTCATGACAGCACCGCTCGGTGTTCTAAACATCTCCTATTAGTTATAATGTTTTACAACTATTCTTCTGAAATCAGATCGTAACAAAGAGCATAAGAAGAAATAGCATAAAGCAAAATGAGTCTGGTAACTGAGCAATGTTACCCACAGACATACAAATACTTCATAAAGCTTACGTATTTAAATATAGCGCATAGAGTAGTAAAGTAAAAAGTGCCCAATCAACTATTAAATAAATTTTGTATTTGTACATCTGTAAGCTGTATGCAAAAGTTGGAATGCAAAAATGAACATGATAGCAATGTTTGGCTCTAGTAGACAATTCTAGTAAGGATAAAAATTACTTATCAATAAAAGTATAAAGAATTAAGTTAAGAAAATAGCTAACAAATTGTGTAAGATGTGAATATAAATTCACACTACATACAGAACATAAACAAACTGATCATTCAATATTGACCATGAAAGCACAGTAGGAAATATTTAAAAATAAAAAAAATTGAACAATCATTAAGTTTGCTGCAAAATAAAATAACTTGTATAGTTGCTTAAAAGACTCACCATGGATATAGGGTAAACCATGTATTATTCTAGACCGTCAAACATCGATAACCTCATGCTTGATGAGGTAATCCTGTAAAAAAATGCACTATGTTATTAACTTACCAAAATGGATAACAGTAATTTTAAAAACATCAAAACGTCTTAACTTTATATGGTAGCGGAGAAAGAAGTGAAAAAGCAATGGCTTTGGAATTTTGTCAATTTAAAATACACATTCCACTGATGTCCATTGTCCAAGTTCAAATATAAATTATTGCGTCATTGCTCATGCAAACAGCAAGTAAAAGAATAACTTATAGCAACTAATCTTATAGACCTCAAAACGACAACTTGTTATATTCACTAATATGTACATGCTTGCATGTAAACTTTTATATGTGGTTAGAGCTATTTTGTTCAATGGGAACGTGGGATTGGTAAAATTGGCATATTCAGCAGTAATCAACTTATCTTTAAAAATTCTTTTGGCAATAGTGAATGGAGGATGGAAAGAAAAGTAATTTGTCCTTAAATTAAACAGAAAACCCATTTTAAGCACAAAATCAAAATATAAAATAGATCAAAACATGGATTTAAAGTCAAGGCTGTCGATTACCATATCCATATTGCTTTGTTGATCATGTCTTTTGAAATATTAAGCTAAATCGAATACATTCTCTTTCTGCTTTTGGGTATCGATCAATGTCATGGTAATGAAAATAATAGGTAAAGGCGGATTCAATAATTACCTAAAATAGGTTCCCCCTTTAGTTTGTGATGCTTACTCCGCCAACTGTAACCAGTCGTAGGAGGAACGCCAAGAGTATGATTTGAGAAGGAGTAAATTAATCTTCTCGCTCTGTGATATCAGAAGCGCAATCCAAGGGACGTACGAAAGAATGGAAATGAACAAATTTTAGCGATTTCTTTGGCAGTTGGGAGAAGAGATAGGCGAAAGGCGTTGGTTTTTTTTTAAGGCAAGTGGAAAGAGATCATGCATTTTTCAAGCGTTTGGGAAAGAAGACTGTGTGAGTGGGTGGTTTGTTGAAAATAAAAGGCAAATTCTATATCAACCCACAAATTTAGTTAGTAGCCCCCCATTTTATCAAAAAAGTACGATGACCAAACTGCCCTTTTTCTGTTATATTTTTTTTTTAGTTTTTTGAACATCTCGTAGTTGCAATACGTGGTTTTTTGATTTACCTTGTAGTAAGTCTACGTGGTCCATGTATGAACCACGGAGATCATCTACATGGTACTTTAATGAACCATGTAGGGCAACTACAAGGTACAGTGAAAATCCATGTATTCCCCATACGTGGAAGGGTATTTTTTTTAATAAGGGGGGCTACTAACTAAATTTGTGGGTTTACCGATTATTTTATAATTTGGGGGGCTACTAACTAAAATGGTGTGTTGAAATAGAATTTTCCAAAATAAAAAGGGGAAAGAGTCGCGGAGAAGCGAGGAACGCACAGAAGAAAGAATTTTAGATGTACGCATAAGCAAAGTTTGGATTTTGGTTTCTATTATAGGTAATAGATTGAAAAAGTGTTTTAAACTGATTAGACACTAATAATAGTATCAAATGATTTTTGTTTTATACGTATCAAGTATATTTGACCATTATAAGGTAAAACTCTATCCTCCTGCTTGCGTTGCATTGTGTGATGGGACCTGAGTCTTATAATGGCTTTATTTTTCTAAAAAACATTGCATTGTTTAAATGATTTACTTTATTTATGCACTGGAAATTTAATGGAGTAAATCCGTTCTGCGCTAGTGGCATGGTCCTGTGATTCGCCTTATTATTAAGTTAAGTAAAAATTTTCATACCAGTCCCATGGCTGACTCGTAGTTTTTTTTCACTTGCAAACTCGGGTGCCCTTATTTTTACACGAGCAACCAAGCAAAAAGGTAACAGGCTTTATTTTGGATATGCACCATAGCATGGGGTGCTCTTTTGGCTGAAGACGAAGTCGTATCTTTTATCAGTTATTTTGGACGTTAAGCACTATATTATGCCTATGTATCTTTGAATCCGATGTAGACATACTATCTCTATTTATGTGCTAAGTATGATCTTGTATCTGTGTAACTCTGATGATGATAATTATGATTCCGCTGTTATGATGATGTACATTATTCTTTGATTTCATGTGTTATGCTATTATATGTAATCTGCTGATGTGATTATTGTGTTATATTCCAATGATTATCCTTGCTTCCATGGCACAGGGCTTTGGTTTGTCTCATTTTGGTATCAAAGCTTTGCTTAACCTTAGTTCTGGAATTAAACACATTAAACGACTCGTTAGAAATATAATCAGTAGTATTCTAGGGCGCGTAACTCATTAGAGGTAGGATTAGTAATATCCTAGAATGAGTGCAGCAGCATGGCATATAACTTGATCATTACATCATTATTCATGCTTTTACCATACCTTAAAATATCTTTTTTGTTGGCCTGACTCTTTTCTTGCTACTTGCAGACATAGTAGAAAAATGAGTGGCAAAGGTAGAGGAAGTGATTCTGCGGTTCAACAATCTAATGAGCCAATTATGCCCCCACAGCCAAAACTAGATCTAGACATTCTAGCACGGAAGTATCGAAATCTGGGTGGAATACCATTCTTGGGCAAAGATTCTATTATCGAAACACAAGCATGGTTGCGTTCTTGTGAGAGGATTTTTGAAGGCTTGGGATTAAGAGACGATGGGAAAAGATTTCTTCCACCTTGGTTGCTCAAAGACGAAGCTTAAATCTGGTGGGAGGCGACCATTATTGAAAATCCAAAAGGTAATATTACCTGGGATAGATTCAAAGAAATTTTCGAAGAAAGATTTATTCCCTTAGAAGCAGTTGAGCGGTTGTATGAAGAGTTTTTCAATATGAAACAAGGAGATATGACCATTCGGGAGTACCAAAATAAATTCAATGAACTTTCCCGGTTTGGGCTAGAGCTAATTCAAATTCCTTTAAAGAAGAATTTGAGGTTTATTAACGGACTTCAAAGTAGGTACACAAGTAGAGTAACTGCGCATGTGGATTTTCCTTTTTAAAAAATGGTAGAAATGACTTGTCGTTATGAGAATATTGATAAACGAGATGTTTTGGAAGATAAAGAGAAAGGAAGTTCTAGCAGGAAGAGAAAGTCTGATGGTGAGAATCCTGAGGCAAGTAAGAAGCCTGAGGAAAGTAAGGAACCCGTGGCAAGTAAGTGATCCGAAGTAAGTAAAAAGAAAAGGGTAAAGACAGTTGTATGTCTCAAGTGCAATAAGCAAGGGCATTTGTTAAAGAATTGCAAATCTTTAAAGAGGCAAAAGAAGTCTCAAGATATTAGGGAATGCCAAAAATGTCACGAGACTGGTCATATTGTGAAAATTGCTCGCTATCAAGAAAATTTGAAGTATAACATGTAAATGAAGTGGCAGAAGCTCCAGCACCCTCAACTAGTAGGGAAAGACCAGATGTTTTGGAAGGCACTCTGACTGTTAACAATATTCTAGTTAAAGTATTGTTTGATACGGGCTCATCACGAAGTTTCATTTCAAGTAACAGAGTTAAAAAGTTAAAGTTAAAACTAAGAAATCTTAAAGAATTGATTAGTGTTCACAATCCGATAGGAGGTTCTCTTGTTCTCGGTTTGTATTGTACAGGGCCTGTTTCTTATTCTTGTTACCATTTTTCTTTTGATTTGATTGTTATGGATCTTTCTGAATTTGATATCATTCTTGGGCTGGATTGGTTAACCAAATATGAAACCGAAGTTGAATGTGCCGAAAGAGTTGTTAAGGTTAAAACGAAGCTTAGAAAGATTACTCCACCATGTGTTGGCTCAGAATCGGAAAGAAAAGAATTTTGGTTTACTCTTGAAATTTCCCCTACTTCTATTGAGAATATTCCAATTGTTAGAGATTATGCGGATGTGTTTGAAGAAGTTGATAGCTTGCCTCCATGAAGAGAAATTGATTTCAGAATCGATTTAGTTCCGAATGCAAGACCAATTGCGAATGAAATTCGAAGAATGAAATTGGAAGAGGAGTTGGGCGATCAAACTCGACAACTTTTGTGGAAAGGTCTGATCAGGCCTAGTTTTTCGAATTGGGGGTGCAGCAGTAGTGTTTGTTCCAAAGTCAGATGGTACTCTCAGATTGTGTGTGGATTACCGAGACCTTAATAAGCAGACACTAAATAATAAATATCCATTACCTCTTATTGATGATTTATTAGATCGCTTAAGTAGAGCTCAAGTGTTTTCGAGAATGGACCTAGCTATAGGTTTCTATCAACTGCGGATTGCTGAAGAATGTGTTCCTTTGACAGCTTTCAAAGGTCCGGACTTATTTTACGAGTGGTTAGTAATGCCGTTCGGCTTATGTAACGCTCTTGCTTATTTTGTCGATTTGATGAACCGAGTATTTCGCGATGTCTTGAATAAATTTGTGCTAGTTTTCACTGAAGAAATTTTAATCTACTCTAAGTTAGTTAGAGAACATGCGAAGTATTTGGAACAAATTTTGGAAATTCTGAGAAAGAACATATTAAAAGCCAAATTTTCTAAATGCATATTTTGGCAAGAAGAAGTGAAGTTCTTCAGTCATCTAGTATCAAAAGAAGGAATTTTAGTGGATCCAGGCAAGATCACAGCCATTCGATATTGGAAATAGCCTAGCACTCCCACAGAAGTCAGAAGTTCTCTAGGATTGGCTGGCTATTATTGGAAATTCGTTAAAGATTTTTCGAAGCTATCTAGTCCATTAACGAAGCTTACAAAGAAGAATGCAAGATTTAATTGGACGACTGAATGTGAGGCAGTTTCCAAGAGCTGAAATTAAAATTGACTACTACTTCAGTGTTGACTATTATAGATGGCAATCAAGATTTGACAGTCTATACAGATGCTTCTCTTGAAGGAGTAGGTGCGGTATTAATGCAAAGAGGCCAAGTAGTTGCTTATGCTAGCCATCAGCTGAAGCTGCATGAGAAGAGATATGCTACTCATGATCTTGAGTTGTTAGCCATAGTGTTTGCTTTGAAAATATGTAGGCACTATCTTTTGGGTGAGAAGTTCGAATTATATACAGATCATAAGTCATTGAAGTATTTGTTCACCCAGGAAGACTTGAATTTGAGACAGCAGCGTTGGTTAGAATTTCCTATGGCATACGATTTAGATATTTTGTATACTCTAGGGAAAGTTAATGTTGTACCAGATGCGCTTAGCAGAAATGCAGTCATCACAAATCTTATTATTACGCCTTCATTGATTGAGAAAATCTCCGTTCTTTAGAAAGATGATGATTTTATTCAGAGGGTTAGCAAGAGAGTTCAGGAAGGCGAACCCTCGACTTTCCAGATTGATAGCAAGGGAGTTCTAAGGTTATTAGGATGAATTTGTGTTCTAAATATTTGTAAGCTCAGAAGAGAAGTGATGGATGAATGTCATAAATCCAAGCTTAGTATTCATCCAGGAGTGAGTAAGATGTATGATGATCTCAAGCTCATGTTCTGGTGGAGATCTATGAAAAGTGACATTTCCATATACTGTAACACCCTGTAATTTTAAAACATGATATGAGGGATAATTAAAGAATACTTAATTTTTAAAGGAAGAATTAAGTGAAATGGGTTATGCCATTGCGTTCATCTCGGAATTCTGCTTGAGATAAAGTTCGATTTTGCGTAAAATGGGTATAATATGAAGGAGTTATAGACGATGGAAGTTTGGCAGAATAATCAGGAAATGGGCCAGAACAACTGGCGCACTTGTGAAGTGCGCCAGAACAAAAATGCACTGGCGCACCTGGGAAGTGCGCCCAGGCCGAGCCCAGGTTTGGAGAATTATGGACAGTTCCTAGATGACTTGTCTTTTAATCTGAGTGATTCTGATGGTCTCTAATCTAATCTAAAGGTCCTAATTCACCTATAAATAAACACCTAAACCTAAACCTAATCTCATTTAACCCTATTCCATGGCGCCTCCATGCTGCTACTCCATCTCAAATTAATTTAGTTTTTCTTCTTCAACAATCAAAGAAGAGGTTATTCAAGATCAAATCTATAAACAACAAAGCCTAATTCTCTTTTCTAAGAATCCTATCACTGTGAGTTTATGTCACTTTTACATATAATTAAATTAAAAAGTAATTGTAATAGGATTGTAAATTGGATCTAATGTATATGCTTGTAAATAAGATGAATCATATCAAGTTTTGTAATTTATCCTTTAGATTCATACCCAATTGCTATTATCATATGCCTATCTGATCTATTTTATAGTAATTCATTTCACATGCCTATTTATATGTTTACGCCAGCTTTGAGGTTTGATTCTCTTCCCTTCTTCTTTTCCTTTTTCCTTTTGATATTAGGCTAACTTCGAGCCTAAGCATATTGCATTGAGATTTACGTACGAATAACGTTGGAATGGTTGGGAAAAGTTGGGAAATATGTATTAAAATGAGATTTGACATAAGTTGTTGATGGCTATGGATATTGGTTTGGGCATAATTTGGCATAACTTGTACACATGAGATTATATGCATAATTTGGATTAAAATTATAAACATAATTTAGATTGGAAATTATAGGTAATTGGAATATATTATAATCCAAGATTTTTTGGGACTTGAATAAAGAAAGTGATAATAAACGCCTAAGACACAAGGTTAGATTCGGATTGCGGTATAAGCCTTCCAGGAACCGGCCGACATATCCAGCAACTGCAAACGGTAATCTAATGTGATAGGTCAAAGGAAGAAATAAGATGCGTAATAATGCAAAGACACGAGGTTAGATTCGGATTGCGGTATAAGCCTTTCCGGAACCACCCGACATATCTAGCAATTGCAAACAATAATCTAATGTGGGAGGTCTTGCAAGATTACGGTTATAATGAATTAATGAACACTTAACAAAAATAAGACATGCGGTAAGACATAGGAATAATAAAGGGTTAAGTGGGTAACATGGGTAGCATGTGAAACATAATTAAAGCACTTAACCAAGATGAGACATGTGATAAGACATGGGGATAAAAAGGGGTTAAGTGGGAATTCCTATTGGGGACCAAGCTTAGGAGGGAAGAAGTGTCAAGTATGTAGACCGTTTTCAACCAGTAACCCATTTTATTATCTATATGAGCTCGAACTAGGTCGAGGACAGGGACACGCTTACTGGGGTTGATTGTAAGAGGTCAATAAAGAGTTAGCGATGGCATTGCAAGTCCAACGGATTCATGTACGTGCCTGGGTCCGGGCTGGTAGGTAAGACGCTATTGCATCGTGTAGGTATAAGCTGTGCATTTCAGTAGTATCGGGGTTGCCATCTTAGGGAGTGATACACCATATTGTGGGACCAACACAGGTATCTACGAGGTTAGGGAGTCGATCGAATGGGGAGGGTAGTGGGTACAACTAATGGTGTTATAAGCAAGTGGGCACCTACGAGAGCAGCTAGGAGTACACGAAGCTACCATTATTATGATTAGTAGGGATGGATCATCTTTTAGTATGTAACTAGTATGTTGGTATGGTGTAGAGCATATCTTATAGTGGTTAGAAGCGCAGTCGATGTTCTATCTTGTTTACCTTGTCATATCTGCTTATGTTACAGTCATCTCTTATATCCAGTTTATGTTCTTATCCTGTTACTTTACTGATTATATTGTTAAAGTCACTAGACTCACCAGATTTTATGCCAGACCCTTTTTGTTTTGCCTCTTTTCTTTCTTTTTCCCCCCTAGGTCCTCAGGGTGGGATTAGTGAAGCTTGACTCGGATCTCTTTCTTCTTGAAGTGCTTGAAAGTGTTGAAAGTAATGCTCAGCTTTATCTCTTTTTCATTATGGCTATTTGGAGTGGGATTATGGTTTTGCTTTTATGTATTCTGATAATAATTTTGTTCAAGATGGATATTTGTGTACTTGGCTTTAGTATATGGTTTTGATGTTGTAACCAGACATGTTTTTCTTTCTGCTATAACGAATAAATTTTGAATTTTTAAGTACCATTTTATATATCTGTCTTGTGATGTTCTGTTCTATACTCTTATAACACTCCATGAAAGTTAATGCATTCCCTTAGTGAGTGACATTAATGGACGGGGGGTGTTACACGTGGTATCAGAGATTAAGGTTACCGGAACAGATAAAAGATTTTGAAAACCATTTTCAAAAGCATTTTTAAAACGAAATATTTTCAAAAACATGCTTTAAAGAAGGTATTTTCAAGAGAAAGGTTTATTATGAAAAACATAATCCCCAAAAGCAATATATCTTTCTTTCGATTCTCTATTTGAATCTCTTCCTTTTTCCTTTCAGCATGTCCGGGGAACCCGATATACCCGAGGGCGTACAGATACCCGGCTGGTTCAGAAGGTATCCGGTGGCTAGGGCTACTGCTGCAGGCCCGGCAAACGTTCCTCCTCCCCTAACTGCATATCCTCCTCCTCACCGTATAGATGCTTTTTCTAAGATATGAAAAGACTTCCGTGCGATGAGCGGAAAACCGTTTTATGGAACCAAGACGTTTGTTGAGGCTCGGAATTGGCTCAAGGAAGAGGAGGACTTGTTTAGTAACTTTGAGATAGACGATGGAAGGAAGGTTCAGCTAGCTGCTTGGTTAATGAAGGATGAAGCTTCATTTTGTAGGAAGTAACTAATGGAGGATGTGCAGTGGAGATGTGGATGGATTATGGACAAAGGCTCGAGTTTAAATTTCTTTCAGAAGCAGAGGAGAGTTTATACATGGAGCGGTTCTTGGGTTTGAAACAAGGGAGTTTGTCTGTGAAGGAGTACGTTAACAAGTTTAACCAGTTAGCAAGATTTGGTATGGAATTAGTTAATACACCACAAAAGAAGGCTTTGAGATTTTCCAAGGGTCTGAATGAACCATTACATGGGTTGGCTATATCCCACATTCCTATGGGGGTTATTTTCGAGAATCTTGTTGATATGGCGTTGATACATGAAGAGGAGAAAAGTGCTAATGTAGACAAGGAACATGATAAGAAAGGGGATCTGAAGAAGGCACAACAACAATAAAAGAATGGTGATAAGGATAACAAGGGTTTAGAGAAAAGAAAGTGTCACAATTGTGGAATACCTGGCCATTTGAAGAAGGACTGTAGGAAGAAGAAGAGGACTGGTCGCTTCCAATGTGGTGAGGCAGGATTTATGATTAAAGACTGCCCGAGGAGGCAAGGACAAAGGCAAGGATAGGATCTACTTCTGGAGGGTAGGTTCATGCTCTCATGGCAGCTACGCAAGAGAGAGGTAGAAACATTTCCGTTGAAAGTTTGATTTTCCTTTTCTATCATCCTGTACGTACTTTGTTTGACTCTGGTGCTTCACATTCGTTTATATCTGCTTCTGTTGTTGAGTCTCTGTACCTAGATACTAGTATAGTAGTGGATCCCGTTGTTGCTCAAATCTTATTGGGGGTATAGCTTATCTGTCTATATTATGTCGGGATTTGAGAATATCTATGTATGGCGTTGAGTTCGAATGCAATGCTTATGTGCTTGGTTTCTATGGGATGATTCTAGGAATGGATTGGCTAGCCAGGTATGGTGCCATTCTCGACTGTGAAAAGAGGGTAGTTTGACTGTTGACTAGTTTGGGGAATAGTCTCGATATCTCATGCGACCCTAAGGGTTGTGTTATGCTTAGCTACCAAGAATCTCTTGACACATCTATTGATGATTTGCAATCTGTTCAAGTAGTCCGTGAGTATGCAGATGTCTTTGAGGAGGTTAGGGGCTTACCTCCAAAACGCGAGATAGATTTCCGTATATATTTGGTAGACAATGCAAAGTCAGTTGCATTGCCTGTGCGCCACATAGATCCAAGAGAAAGGAGGGAGCTTAGTAAACAAGTTGAAGAGTTTCTTGAGAAGGGGTTCATAAGAAGAAGTATCTCGGAGTGGGGTGCTCTAGTTGTTTTTGCCACGAAGGCTGATGGTTCGCTTAGATTGTGCGTGGACTATAGGGAGCTGAATAAGCTCACGAAGAAGAACAGACACCCATTACCGAGGATAGATGACTTGTTCGATCAGTTGGTTGGTGCTTCGATTTTCTTGCAATTGGATTTATCTACAGGATTTCATCAGCTAAGGCTGGCTGAGGACAACATAGATAAGACTGCATTTAGAACTCCATATGGTTTCTTTGAATGGCTCGTCATGCCATTTGGTTTGACGAATGTACCCGCATATTTCGGGGACTTGATGCGTAGGGTGTTTAGGGAGTTTCTAAACAAATTCGTGGTAGTCTTTGTGGAGGATATCCTGATCATCTCTAGAAGTGTGGAAGAGCATGCCTTACATCTTAAGGAAGTTTTAGAGACCCTTCGAGTACATCAACTTAAGGCTAAGTTCTTCAAATGTCACTTTTGGAGGAAGGAGGTAAGATTCCTAGGGCACGTGGTCTCTAAAGAAGGGATAACAGTGGATCCCGCGAAGGTAGTGGCAATCCAAGATTGGAAGACTCCTAAGAATGCAATGGAAGTAAGATGTTTTCTTCGTTTGGCGGGCTATTATAGAAAGTTCATCAAGGACTTTGCTAAAATATTAGCCCCACTTACTCGGTTAACAAAAAATAATTTGACCTTTTCTTGGGATGTTGACTGTGGCGATGCTTTTCAACATTTGAAGAGGGCTTTGACGACAGCTCCAGTTTTAGTTTTGCCAGATGGGAGTAAACCATTCACAGTATATACCGATGCTTACGGGACAGGGATGGGCGCAGTTTTGATGCAAGAGGGAAGGGTGATATGTTATGGTGGAAGGCAGTTGAAGGTCCATGAGAAGAATTACCCTACCCATGACTTAGAATTAGTTGCCATAGTTGTTGCGCTTATGTCTTGGTGCCATTTCTTTCTTGGTGAGAGGTTTGATTTGTATACGGATCATAAGTCATTAAAGTACTTGTTCTCTCAAAAGGACTTAAACTTAAGACAATAAAGGTGGATGTAGTTCTTAGCATCCTACGATTTTGAGATTGCATATACCCCTAGCAAGGGTAACGTTGTAGTTGACGCCTTGACTAGAAAGAAGTTGACTTTGAGTCCTTTGTTTGTCGAGCGGTTGAGTTTTGAGTATATATCTACCTTTGACTTTAGACCCTCTGTCGATTATATACCTGGTTTGTTAGCATCATTAGAGGTGCGACCTACGATTTTGGGACAGATAGATGCGGCATAGCAAGATGACCTACAGTTGATAGAGATAGTAGACAAGCTCATAAGAGGGGAGTCTTCGAGCCATCTTAGTAGGTATACTATAGATGAAAAAGGTTGGTTGCGTAGGGATGGGAGACTTTGCGTATCACGAGACGAGAGTTTGAGAAGGACAATCCTTGAAGAAGCACATCGTTCTAAGATGACCAAACATCCCGGTGGTGACAAGATGTATAGGGACATGAACCGAGTTATCTTTTGGGCCGGAATGAAGAAGGATGTGACTGACTTCCTTTCTAGATGCTTAGTGTGATAGCAAGTCAAGGCTGAGAAAAAGAAGCCTGGTGGTTTGCTTCACCCTTTAGAGGTTCCACAATGGAAATGGGAAAGTGTTTCCATGGATTTCGTCGAAGGTTTACCAAGGTCAAGGAAAGGTAATACGGGGATTTGGGTAGTAGTAGATAGACTTACCAAGAGCCCTCATTTCATTCCCATTAAGAGTAAAAGAACAACGGCATGGTTAGCATCTGTTTATCTCAGAGAGATAGTTCGTCTACACGGCATACCTTCTAGTATCGTAAGCGATTGAGATCCCATTTTCACTAGTGAGTTTTGGAAGAGCTTGCAAGAGGCGGTAGGACGCAATTGTGTTTGAGCATTATCACCCTCAGACGGACGGCCAAACAGAAAGAGTGAAACAGATTCTAGAAGATCTTTTGAGGTTATGCATCTTGGACTTTGGGGGGACATGGGAGGAACACCTTCCATTAGTAGAGTTTGCTTACAACAATAGCTATCATACTAGTATCTCCATAGCACCTTTTGAAACTCTATATGGACGACCTTGCCGACCACCGACTTGTTGGTGGGAATCCATGGATAAGATTATGTTTGGGCTCGAGATGGTTAGAGAAACTTTGGAGAAGATAGACTTGATTCGAAGATACATGAAGACGACACAAGACCGACAAAAGTCATAAGTTGATAAGAGACGAACCGATCTTGAGTTCGATGTTGGAGACACGGTTTTTATTAAAGTATCACCATTGAGGAATGTAGTTCGTTTTGGATCTGTAGGGAAATTAACACCAAGGTTCGTAGGGCCATTCCCCAATATAAAAAGAATTGGACAGATGGCCTATAAAGTGAAGTTGCCTGAGAAGCTTAGTGGTGTTCATGACATATTTCACATGTCGCATTTGAGAAAGTGTTTACACGATACCGTGGAAGTAGTAGAGCCGAGCATGCTTAGAGAAGTGGAAGTAGAGCGAGATGCCATGGTTAGATGAGTTCATACATGCATCCTTGGATCGTATGTCAAGAAATTACGCAACTGAGAGGTCAGGTTGGTTAAAGTCCAATGGAGAGATAATCAAGGAGACACGACTTGGGAAACGGAAGACAAGATACATGCGTTGTACCCTTTCCTTTTTGAGGGTATATTCTTAACTTCTCCTTTTTCTACCGCTTTGTTTATACTTGTTCTATCGTTTAGTGTATCCGCTCGATTATATCTTCGATATTTAGGTAGAAAATCCTATGGTTGTAAACATGTGATTGAGACATGTTATGTTTGGTAGATGCAAGTGGATGTAATTGTTTGCTAGTGGTTGCTCGTGGATGCATTTACACACACATTAGGCACTAGATTGGCTCAATCACTTTCATATTGCATATGGGTGAGTGTGCATATTTAAATTAATGGATGTATATTTAATGTATTATCATATGGGTGTTGCATTTGGATGAATGTTTGTGCACTCATATAGAAATGATATGTATCATTAGGATTATTTTGCATACATAATGGACGAATGACACTGTCATGATTTGCATTAAGGAGGACAACTGAATTAGTAGACCGCCTGATTTTGCATTAGGATAAGGACATATACACACACTTTGCATATGTTCATGAAAGCATTAGAAATCTTTTAAGGACAATGGACGCCCGTGATTGATGGATGAGTAGATGGATGATGGATGGTAGGACATACATTCCTTTCAGCTTCGAGATTACAGGGGCGAAATCCTTTAAGGGGGGAGGGGGGGGGGGAATGTAGCAACCTGTAATTTTAAAACATGACATAAGGGATAATTAAAGAATACTTAATTTTTAGAAGAAGAATTAATTGAAACGGGTTACGCCATTGCGTTCATCTCGGAATTCTGCTTTAGATAGGGTCCGAGTTTGCATAAAACGGATACAGTATGAAGGAGTTATGGACGATGGAAGTTTGGCAGAACAATCATGAAATGGGCCAGAACAACTAGCGCACTTGTGAAGTGCGCTAGAACAAAAATGCACTCGCGCACCTGGGAAGTGCGCTTGGGCCGAGCCCAGGTCTAGAGAATTCTAGACAGTTCCCTGATGACGTGTTTTTAATATGAGTGGTTCTGATGGTCTCTCATCTAATCTAAAGGTCCTAATTCACCTAATACACCTATAAATAAGCACCAAAACCTAACCCAAATCTTATTCAACCCTAATCCATGGCGCCTCCATGCTGCTGCTCCATCTCAAATTAATTTAGTTTTTCTTCTTCAATAATTAAAGAAGAGGTTATTCAAGATCATATCTGTAAGTAACCAAGCCTAATTCTTTTTTTCTAAGAATCCTATCGTTGTGAGTTTATGTCACTTTCACATACAATTAAATTAAAAAGTAATTGTGATAGGATTGTAAATTGGATCTAATGTATATGCCTGTAAATAAGATGAATCATATCAAGTTTTGTAATTTATCCTTCAGATTCATACCCAATTGCTATTATCATATGCATGTCTGATCTACTTTATCGTTATTCATTTCACATGCCTATTTATATGTTTATGCCAACTTTGATGTTTGATTCTCTTCCCTACTTCTTTTCCTTTTTCCTTTTGATATTAGGCTACTTCGAGCCTAAGCATATTGCATTGATATTTACGTACAAATAACGTTGGAATGATTGGGAAAAGTTAGGAAATATATAATAAAATGAGATTTGGCATAAGTTGTTGATGGCTATGGAAATTGGTTTGGGCGTTATTTGGCATAACTTGTACACATAAGATTATAGGCATAATTTGGATTAAAATTATAAACATAATTAGATTTAAAATTATAAACATAATTTGTAATTGGAATATATTATAATCCAAGATTTGAAATTGGGATTTGAATTAAGAAAGTGATAATAAATGCTTAAGACATGAGGTTAGATTTGGATTGCGGTATAAGACTGCCCGGAACCGCCTGACATATCCAGCAACCGCAAATAGTAATCTAGTGTGAGAGTTCAAAGGCAGAAATTAAATGAGTAATAATGCAAAGACACGAGGTTAGATTCGTATTGCGGTATGAGCCTTCCCGGAACCGCCCGGCATATCCAGCAATCGCAAACGATAATCTAATGCGGGAGGTCTTCCTAGATTACGGTTATAATGAATTAATGAACACTTAACCAAGATAAGACATGTGGTAAGACATGGGAGTAATAAACTGTTAAGTGGGTAACATGGGTAGCACGTGAAACATAATTAAAGCACTTAACCAAGATGAGACATGTGATAAGACATGGGGATAAAAAGGGGTTTAGTGGGAATTCTGTAACACCCCGTAATTCTGTAACACTAAGATTCACGAATCAAGGCAGAATTAAGAGTTAAAATCAAAATCAAGGGAAACGGGCTACGCCATTGTGTTCGTCTCGGAAAAATACGCGAAATAGAGTCTGAATTTTCGAAAATCGGAGTCTGTATGACCAAGATATGGCCCGTCAAAGTTTTCAGAAAATTCCAAGTTCAAAACAGTTTAAAAACTAGAGCCAAATTCAAATTCAAACACACAGGGGGCAGGGCGGGAAAATTCCCGCCCAGGTCAAGTCGACAGGGGTGTCGACTGCGCAGTCGACACCCCCCCATGTCGACTGCCCAGTCGACATGGGTGTCGACCTGGGTCCCGAAATCCAGTTTTCTGCACCCAGTTCGTTCTTCTGTATCTAGACGCCATTCTGACCAGGTTCGTCCGCCTAACACTATATAAACAGCCCTGGTCTTCTTCTCTATTCACAATTCTTTTCTATCCTTATGCTGCCTCTGAGAAAATATAAAAATAAGAAGATAATACAAAAATCCAAGACAAGGTTATGCTGCTCAAGTTGTCTAGAAGAGATTCAAAGCTTCAAGATAAGGATTAAAGGCTAAACGTCGCATGAATCATAGCAACGCCTCCTTTCTATTCTAATCTAATCTCTGTAAGTCGGTTATTTTTAGATTTGAATGTTTTTCTTTGTTCGTGACATGAAATTAAAGGAATAAAAGAATATGCCAAATCTCTCTCTCTCTCTATTCGAATCAGTGCCTATATTCTTGGACCTAATCAAGAACTATTATGATTCAAGGACAAATAAGATTGTATGCCTCTTTGACTATGAACATTGCCTATGACTGTGAACGTTGCCTATGACTATGAACATTGCCTATGACTATGGACATTGCCTATGACTGTGAACGTTGCCTATGACTATGGACATTGCCTATGACTGTGACGGTGACTATGAGAATTATTTCCTTGACTAAGCTTATGCTTTTGATTTGGAAACATAAACTATTGCCTATGACATAACAAGGACAACTGTGACTAAACACCTATGATTTCTGACTAGGAAAGGGTTGCTGTGAAATTGGGTCTAAACCTGATCTTTCTATTCTGTCTATCCTTGGTTTTCGTTGGTTTTAGACCTTGGGAATTTACCTATTAAGTTAGGTCTACCCATGTTCTTGAACCTACGTCTCTATTCTGTCTATCCTTGGTTTTCGTTGGTTTTAGACCTTGGGAATTTACCTATTAAGTTAGGTCTACCCATGTTCTTGAACCGACGTCGTTATTCAACCCTTTTTATGCCAGTTAGTATGTCTATCTTTTGCATAGCATCTTTGGTTCATTCCCTATTTTCTTCGAACCTAGCTTTATTTATAAATCTAGACTGAATCACGATTATACGAACGGTGTGAATGCGGTTTGGGCAAAATATGAAATTTACTAAAAACATAGTTTAACTTGGAAATTGGCATAAATTGGGAACACGCATTATGGCATGTTCATAAGAATGCAAGTTGGAAAAATTTGACATGAACTATAGATTAAGAAGCCTAAATCTAGTATCGACATGTAAATCTAGCATTTACATGAATAGTGAACTAGAGTAATAAGTCTAGTTTGACATGAATTAGAATGTTGAATTGGAATTGGATTAGCTAATTTGGAACGGTAAATATATTGGCCTTTGGCCATAATAGGGAGTAATTGGCAGGTTTAGCAAAATCATGGTTTATGACACTTGATTTGGTATAGTTTACATACCAAAAAGCATAAACATGATTTAGAGGGGAAAATGGGCCATAAGAATGAATGTTGACAATTTACATTAAAAGGGGAATTAGGAAATAAGTAAATTAGGAATAATTTACTTATGGAATTTGTTCTAAATGAGAAATGTAAACTTAGAAAAATTAAAGGTTTGTTAAACGACATCTCTTTTAATAACACACCAGAAAGTTCTAGGGTGACAGAGAGGATAGTGTCTAGGCTTGGGTTTGGAAAATACAAGTTTCCTGCTCTCCCTGGCTATCCCTAACTGATCCGACGGACGGGATGGTTACTTTCAAAACCTGAATTGAAAACTAATCAAAACCCTTTGAATTTAGAAAACACGAATATGCCTAACCCGAGGTTAGACTGAGTTGCGATGTAAACCTGCCCGGAACCAACCGGCACATCCAGTATTCGCAACAATATCTGTCTAATGTGAGTGGTCGTGGCTTTAATCTACTTAATTTAAAGCTAGAACAAGAATGGTAGGGTTAAGTTAACTAAGACACTTAACCAGTTCAACATGACAACTAAACTGATGGGTGGGGTTAGGTTCATAAAAACACTTAACACAGTTAAGCTAGAATGGGAGGGTTAAGTCCATAGGGACACTTAACCAACTTAACACAGTTAAGCTAGAATGGGAGGGCTATGTCCATAGAAACACTTAACCAGACTCAAGGTAACAAGACAAGATTTGTAGGGGTTAAGTAAAGTTAATACACTTAGCCAAATTAACATGTTAACTAGACTAGAGGTTGAGGTTAAGTAAAGTTAATACACTTAGCCAAATTAACATGTTAACTAGACCAGAGGTTGGGGTTAAGTAAAATCTAATACACTTAGCCAATTTAATATGTTAGCTGGGCTAGACCGTAAGGGTTAAGTAAACTTGAACACTTAACCATCAGGTTGTGATAAAGGAATGGGGTTAAGTCTAAAACATGAAGGGATAATACTTAACCATTAATAACATGTTAGTTAAAACAGACGGGCAAGGTTAAGTTAAAAGGGAACACTTAACCAATACAGGGTGAAGGGGTAGGGTTAAGTAATAAGAAATACTTAACCAATATAACTTGGTTTAGGGTAAGGTTAAGTCAACATGAATTATGGATAACACTTAACCAGTTTATCAGGATAAATGAAGAGGGTTAAGTTAGCTTGAATTGACTAATGACATTTAACCAACCCAAATTGACGGGAAAGAGAACTAAGTAGTAATTCTTAGTATAACACGGGAAGGAGCGGATGTCCGTCCGAGAAGGCTCCAACGAATTGAGTTACGAAGCCCGAGGCTTCGAGGGGACGTGAGGGTACTCTTGGTATCCCTCTGTGAAACTACAGATGATCCTCCTGGGCTCACAGAGGTTATGGTCTGCATAGAAGAACCAGGGGTATGCCTTGGTTGCAATATATATATGGCAACCTAAAGACTAGGATGGACCGGCGTGATTCGGCAAGAAAACGGTAGCCCTGTGATAGCAACTCGTCGTCTACCATCCATCTTGAGTCAGTCGAGATATGTGAAGCGGAAAGGCGGAGAACTCCAAAAGACCATAATTGCTATCTAGTTATGGGTGAGGATGGCCATAGGATAGTGGGGCACCGGGGGCCGGCGTATAGTTCTCATTTTACAAAGGGTGCCTTTCATTAGTTGAGGGAGGGGTCAAGTGGGACCATAGCCACTGGAATAAAAACAGACCTTAGCATCTGCATCGGCAGATATCTGAAAGCTCCCGACCGAGTTCTGTATTCCTTGATTTTCCTTGACACAGGACTCGGGTCGCACATTACAGGACATGTGCATCTAGACAAGTGATAACGATTCGCGATACAGGCGTGGGGAAGTATAGGAACATATACCACTCTAGGTAGTGTGTCCTAGACTTGGGGGCATCGTACGACAGGTAACATAATTCCTAGTTGAACTAGGTGGCATAAATCCTGAATCCGAGAAGCGTTCAGCGGACAGCGTAAACTCTAGTTAAATCTAGAAAGCACTTGATAGAAAACCCTAGATTTGATCCAGGTAAAAAATAATGAATGTATGCCGGAAGGCAATGGAAAATACAGGGATTGGGATCACGTTATCGTTACTAGTTGGGACACTAGTTAGGTGGTGCAGAGATATAGTATAACAAGGAAATAGCGAAGCGGCGAAAGTATTAAAGCATATCCAGTTAGTCTTATCTTAGCATATCTGGTGATTACCTTCTCTAATCTTGTTGACCCTATCGTCATGGTGTAATCTTGTATTCAGTTAATTCATGTCGTTTTGTTTTTCCATGTTCACATGCTAGAAGTTACTGAACTTACTCAGGCTTTATGTCTGACTCTGTTTTTCTTTTGTCTTCTTTTCTTCCGTTCCCCCCCCCAGGTAGTAGAGGAGGGAATAGTATAGCTCAGATTAAGTTGGAATGTCACCCTTTCCCAGCTTGAAGATTTGTCGAAGTTTGCTTGGATTCCCTTTCCAGATGCTATGGCTGGCTCTTGCTAAATTTGGGGAATATAAATGTATTTTCATGCTTCTTTATTTTGTAAGACAGATGATACTCTGATATTGTAAAGAAATCATTGTACAAACTATTTATCAATAAAGCAAAGTTTTATTTTCCGCTGTTTAATTTTTGTCTGTCTTGTAATTTATCTGCATCTTTTACCCTAAATGCTCCACAGAACTTAGTGCATTCCCTTTGTGAGTGACACTAACGGACGTGGGGTGTTACACGTGGTATCAGAGCTGAAGGTTACCGGATCAGATAAAAGATTTGAAAAATTATTTTCAAAACGGTTTTAAAAGAAGCATTTTCAAGAGAAAAGATTTGTTTTAAAGGCATATTCCCCAAAGCCATACGCATTGTCTTCTCTTCCTCTGTTTGAATTCTTGTCTCCTTCTTTCTTGAGTCTCTGGGGCTCCTGGCTTTTTGGGAGGTAACCTCATCGATGGGCGAAGTAGTGCCCGACTTCCATCTATAACCGTAGTAGTTTCACCTGCGGTTAGTTTTCTTCCAAGCTTAGTAGGATTTTCCGTACGATGGAGGCAGCTTTCGAGGGATTTGTCAACATGACTACACACAGAAGGGGATGAGGAGTTTGGCTAAGGAACACAACCCGAGGATGAGGAATTCATGGATGTAGATTTAGCTCACGAAGGAGAAAGAAATCATAAAACCTAAGACAAGAGGAAGTATCTTTGCTAGGGTATGATAGGGCATATAATTAAGGACAAGGGCAAGAATGAGGAACAAGATTTTCAGAAGGGCAAGTACATACTTTCACCACCAAGCGTACCTAGGAGAAAGGTAGTAAAGTTCTGTTGGCAGAGTCTAGTTGTGATGTTCGTACTCTTTCCTTTAGATTTTGCACTTCGCATTTGTTTATATCCACTTCCCTTGTTGAGTCTCTGCACCATAGTACTTGTATAGTAGAAAGATCCCACTAGAGTCTCAAATCCAATTGGTGGTCCGACCAGTCTATTTTTAGTAGGGATTTGAGGATAGCTATCGAGTTTGCTTATATCATCTCACGTAGGTCGTCTAAATTCGGAGGCGATATTCCTTGGATGCTTGTCTGATATTGGTTTAGGCCTTTGGGGCTTGTACTTGAGGAATGTCGAGTTCGACTAGGGTGGTTTGCGTGAGAAATGAATAGTTGTGGCAGGCACTCTAGAAAGTGCGTAGTGACCTTTTTACCCTCATAGTTATAGTGTGATGGATAAGCTAAGAGGAGAGACCTCTAATCATCTTAGTACATACACTTGGTATCATAGTTGACGTCTGTTTACTTTAAAGATGGAGGTCAGAAACTTCACAATCGTGAAGTTAAATTAGTTAAGATACAGTGGAGTAAAGCTCAAGAAGGCTAGATACTAGCATCATACCCTTTTTCCTTGGGTGCATCCTTGATTTCTTTTGTTTGTAGGAGCTTTACGCGTAATTGTTTCTCTCTTTCCAAAGTATATCCTCTAGGACGTATCATCGATCCTTAGGTAGAAGCCAATGGATGTAAACATGTATTTGAAACATGTTATGGTTGAATGGTTGTAAGTGGTTGCAAATGGTTGCTCGTGAATGCATATGCAAACGTATTAGGCACTAGGTCAAGTTCGGACGCTTTCATATTGCATTTACAGATATGTATTTGTTTGCATGTTGAACTTGATATGTTATCATATGGATGTTGCATATGGATGAATGGCTGTGCACGCATGTAGTATTTACATAACTAGGGATGCTTGCATACATGATTGGACGCATGACACTGACATGATTCGCATTAAGGAGGTCAACTGAATCAGTAGACCGCCTGATTTTGCATTAGATAAAGACATATACACACACTATGCATATGAACATGAAAGCATTAGAAATCTTTTAAGGACAATGAATGCCTGTGATTGAATGGTTGAGTAGATGGGTGATTGGATGGTAGGACACATTCTTCCTAACTTGAAGATTTCGGGGACGAAATCCTTTTAAGTGGGGGAGAATGTAACACCCCGTAATTCTGTAACACTAAGATTCACGAATCAAGGCGGAATTAAGAGTTAAAATCAAAATCAAGGGAAACGGGCTACGCCATTGCGTTCGTCTCGGAAAAATACGCGAAATAGAGTCCGAATTTTCGAAAATCGGAGTCTGTATGACCAAGATATGGCCCGTCAAAGTTTTCAGAAAATTCCAAGTTCAAAACAGTTTAAAAACTAGAGCCAAATTCGAATTCAAACACACAGGGGGCAGGGCGGGAAAATTCCCGCCCAGGTCAAGTCGATAGGGGTGTCGACTGCGCAGTCGACACCACCACCCCATGTCGACTGCCCAGTCGACGTGGGTGTCGACCTGGGTCCCGAAATCCAGTTTTCTGCACCCAGTTCGTTTTTCTGTATCTAGACGCCATTCTGACCAGGTTCGTCCGCCTAACACTATATAAACAGCCCTGGTCTTCTTCTCTATTCACAATTCTTTTCTATCCTTATGCTGCCTCTGAGAAAATATAAAAATAAGAAGATAATAAAAAAATCCAAGACAAGGTTATGCTGCTCAAGTTGTCTAGAAGAGATTCAAAGCTTCAAGATAAGGATTAAAGGCTAAATGTCGCACGAATCATAGCAACGCCTCCTTTCTATTCTAATCTAATCTCTGTAAGTCAGTTATTTTTAGATTTGAACGTTTTTCTTTGTTCGTGACATGAAATTAAAGGAATAAAAGAATATGCCAAATCTCTCTCTCTCTCTCTCTATTCGAATCAGTGCCTATATTCTTGGACCTAATCAAGAACTATTATGATTCAAGGACAAATAAGACTGTATGCCTCTTTGACTATGAACATTGCCTATGACTGTGAACGTTGCCTATGACTATGAACATTGCCTATGACTATGGACATTGCCTATGACTATGAACGTTGCCTATGACTATAAACATTGCCTATGACTATGGACATTGCCTATGACTGTGACGGTGACTATGAGAATTATTTCCTTGACTAAGCTTATGCTTTTGATTTGGAAACATAAACTATTGCCTATGACATAACCAGGACAATCTTGACTAAACACCTATGATTTCTGACTAGGAAAGGGTTGCTGTGAAATTGGGTCTAAACCTGATCTTTCTATTCTGTCTATCCTTGGTTTTCGTTGGTTTTAGACCTTGGGAATTTACCTATTAAGTTAGGTCTACCCATGTTCTTGAACCTACGTCTCTATTCTGTCTATCCTTGGTATTCGTTGGTTTTAGACCTTGGGAATTTACCTATTAAGTTAGGTCTACCCATGTTCTTGAACCGACGTCGTTATTCAACCCTTTTTATGCCAGTTAGTATGTCTATCTTTTGCATAGCATCTTTGGTTCATTCCCTATTTTCTTCGAACCTAGCTTTATTTATAAATCTAGACTGAATCACGATTATACGAACGGTGGGAATGCGGTTTGGGCAAAATATGAAATTTACTAAAAACGTAGTTTAACTTGGAAATTGGCATAAATTGGGAACACGCATTATGGCATGTTCATAAGAATGCAAGTTGGAAAAAATTTGACATGAACTATAGATTAAGTAGCCTGAATCTAGTATCGACATGTAAATCTAGCATTTACATGAATAGTGAACTAGAGTAATAAGTCTAGTTTGACATGAATTAGAATGTTGAATTGGAATTGGATTAGCTAATTTGGAACGGTAAATATATTGGCCTTTGGCCATAATAGGGAGTAATTGGAAGGTTTAGCAAAATCATGGTTAATGACACTTGATTTGGTATAGTTTACATACCAAAAGCATAAACATGATTTAGAGGAAAAAATGGGCCATAAGAATGAATGTTGACAATTTACATTAAAAGGGGAATTAGGAAATAAGTAAATTAGGAATAATTTACTTATAGAATTTGTTCTAAACGAGAAATGTAAACTTGACAAATTAAAGGTTTGTTAAACGACATCTCTTTTAATAACACACCAGAAAGTTCTAGGGTGACAGAGAGGATAGTGTCTAGGCTTGGGTTTTGAAAATACAAGTTTCCTGCTCTCCCTGGCTATCCCTAACTGATCCTACGGACGAGATGGTTACTTTCAAAACCTGAATTGAAAACTAATCAAAACCCTTTAAATTTAGAAAACATGAATATGCCTAACCCGAGGTTAGACTGAGTTGCGATGTAAACCTGCCCGGAACCAACCGACACATCCAGTATTCGCAACAATATCTGTCTAATGTGAGTGGTCGTGGCTTTAATCTACTTAATTTAAAGCTAGAACAAGAATGGTAGGGTTAATTTAACTAAGACACTTAACCAGTTCAACATGACAACTAAACTGATGGGTGGGGTTAGGTTCATAAAAACACTTAACACAGTTAAGCTAGAATGGGAGGGTTAAGTCCATAGGAACACTTAACCAACTTAACACAGCTAAGCTATAATGGGAGGGCTAAGTCCATAGAAACACTTAACCAGACTCAAGGTAACAAGACAAGATTTGTAGGGGTTAAGTAAAGTTAATACACTTAGCCAAATTAACATGTTAACTAGACTAGAGATTGGGGTTAAGTAAAGTTAATACACTTAGCCAAATTAACATGTTAACTAGACCAGAGGTTGGGGTTAAGTAAAATCTAATACACTTAGCCAATTTAATATGTTAGCTGGGCTAGACCGTAGGGGTTAAGTAAACTTGAACACTTAACCATCAGGTTGTGATAAAGGAATGGGGTTAAGTCTAAAACATGAAGGGATAATACTTAACCATTAAAAACATGTTAGTTAAAACAGACGGGCAAGGTTAAGTTAAAAGGGAACACTTAACCAATACAGGGTGAAGGGGTAGGGTTAAGTAATAAGAAATACTTAACCAATATAACTTGGTTTAGGGTAAGGTTAAGTCAACATGAATTATGGATAACACTTAACCAGTTTATCAGGATAAATGAAGAGGGTTAAGTTAGCTTGAATTGACTAATGACACTTAACCAACCCAAATTGACGGGAAAGAGAACTAAGTAGTAATTCTTAGTATAACACGGGAAGGAGCGGATGTCCGTCCGAGAAGGCTCCAACGAATTGAGTTACGAAGCCCGAGGCTTCGAGGGGACGTGAGGGTACTCTTGGTATCCCTCTTTGAAACTACAGATGATCCTCCTGGGCTCACAGAGGTTAAGGTCTGCGTAGAAGAACCAGGGGTATGCCTTGGTTGCAATATATATGGCAACCTAAAGACTAGGATGGACCGGTATGATTAGGCGAGAAAACGGTAGCCCTGTGATAGCAACTCGTCGTCTACCATCCATCTTGAGTCAGTCGAGATACGTGAAGCGGAAAGGCGGAGAACTCCAAAGGACCATAATTGCTATCTAGTTATGGGTGAGGATGGCCATAGGATAGTGGGGCACCGGGGGCCGGCGTATAGTTCTCATTTTACAAAGGGCGCCTTTCATTAGTTGAGGGAGGGGTCAAGTGGGACCATAGCCACTGGAATAAAAACAGACCTTAGCATATACATCGGCAGATATCTGAAAGCTCCCGACCGAGTTCTGTATTCCTTGATTTGCCCTGACACAGGACTCGGGTCGCACATTACAGGACATGTGCATCTAGACAAGTGATAACGATTCGCGATACAGGCGTGGGGAAGTATAGGAACATATACCACTCTAGGTAGTGTGTCCTAGACTTGGGAGCATCGTTCGACAGGTAGCATAATTCCTAGTTGAACTAGGTGGCATAAATCTTGAATCCGAGAAGCGTTCAGCGGATAGCGTAAATTCTAGTTAAATCTAGAAAGCACTTGATAGAAAACCCTAGATTTTATCCAGGTAAAAAATAATGAATGTATGCCGGAAGGCAATGGAAAATACAGGGATTGGGATCACGTTATCGTTACTAGTTGGGACACTAGTTAGGTGGTGCAGAGATATAGTATAACAAGGAAATAGCGAAGCGGCGAAAGTATTAAAGCATATCCAGCTAGTCTTATCTTAGTATATCTGGTGATTACCTTGTCTAATCTTGTTGACCCTATCGTCATGGTGTAATCTTGTATTCAGTTAATTCATGTCGTTTTGTTTTTCCATGTTCATATGCTAGAAGTTACTGAACTTACTCAGGCTTTATGTCTGACTCTGTTTTTCTTTCGTCTTCTTTTCTTCCGTTCCCCCCCAGGTAGTAGAGGAGGGAATAGTATAGCTCAGATTAAGTTGGAATGTCACCCTTTCCTAGCTTGAAGATTTGTCGAAGTTTGCTTGGATTCTCTTTTCAGATGCTATGGCTGGCTCTTGCTAAATTTGGGGAATATAAATGTATTTTCATGCTTCTTTATTTTGTAAGACAGATGATACTCTGATATTGTAAAGAAATCATTGTACAAACTATTTATCAATAAAGCAAAGTTTTATTTTCCGCTGTTTAATTTTTGTCCGTCTTGTAATTTATCTGCATCTTTTACCCTAAATGCTCCACAGAACTTAGTGCATTCCCTTTGTGAGTGACACTAACGGACGTGGGGTGTTACAAATTCCTAGTGGGGACCAAGCTTAGGAGGGAAGCTTGTGTCAAGTGTGTGGACCCTTTTAAATCAGTAACCCATTTTAGTATCAGTATGAGCTCGACCTAGGTCGAGGACTAGGACACGCTTACTGGGTTGATTGTAAGAGGTCAATAAAGAGTTAGCGATGGTAGTGCAAGTCCAACGAAGTCATGTGTGTGCGTAGGTCCGGGCTGATAGGTAAGACGTTGTTGCATCGTGTAGGTATAAGCTGTGCATTTCAGTAGTATCGGGGTTGCCACCTTAGGGAGTGATACACCCTATCATGGGACCAACACAGGTATCTACGAGGTTAGGGAGCCGATCAAATAGGGAGGATAGTGGGTACAACTAGTGGTAGTAGGATCAAGTGGGCACCTACGAGAGCAGCTAGGAGTACACGAAGCTACCATTATTATGATTAGTAGGGAGGGATCATCTTTTAGTATGTAACTAGTATGTTGGTACGGTGTAGAGCATATCTTATAGTGGTTAGAAGCGCAGTCGATGTTCTATCGTGTTTACCTTTTCATATATGCTTATGATACACTCATCTCTTATATCCAGTTTATGTTCTAATCCTATTACTTTACTGATTATATTGTTAAAGTCACTAGACTCGCTAGACTTTATGTTTGACCCTTTTTGTTTTTCCTCTTTTCTTTTTTCTCCCTCAGGTCTTTTGGGAGGGATTAGTGAAGCTTGACTTAGATCTCTTTCTTCTTGAAGTGCTTGGAAGTGTTGAAAGTAATGCTCAGCTTTATCTCTTTTTCATTATGGCTATTTAGGGGTGGGATTATGGTTTTGCTTTTATGTACTCTGATAATAATTTTGTTCAAGATGGATATTTGTATACTTGGCTTCAGTATATGGTTTTGATGTTGTAACCAGACATGTTTTGCTTTCCGCTGCAATGAATAAATTTTGAATTTTTAAGTACCATTTTATATATCTGTCTAGTGATGTTCTATTCTATACTCTTATAACGCTCCATGAAAGTTAATGCATTCCCATAGTGAGTGACATTAATGGACGTGGGGTGTTACATATACGCTAGCAGGTGTTCTACTTGCCAATAGGTTAAGAGTGATCAGCAGAAACTCGCAGGATTGTTGCAACCGTTAGAGATTCCAGATTGGAAGTGGGATCAAATTTCCATGGATTTCATTGATGGTTTGCCTAGAACCAAGAAGGGCAATGACAACATATGGGTGATTGTAGATCGCCTTACAAAGACCGCCCATTTGATTCCTGTGAGATCAAATAGGACAGCTCAGAGTCTGGCACAGATATATTTTAAAGAGATCGTTAGAATGCATGGAGTACCCAGCAGTATTTTTAGTGATAGGCATCCAGTTTTCAATGGTATGTTTTGGGAAGCATTTCAAGCAGAATTGGGAACAAAGCTGAATCTTAGTACCGCATATCATACTTAGATAGATGGTCAAACTGAGAGGGTGAATCGTATATTGGAAGATTTGTTGAAGGCTTGTATTCTTGATTTTGGAGGATCTTGGGAAGATCACCTACATATGGTGGAATTCTAATATAATAACAGCTATCAAGTGAGCTTGGGATTATCTCCATTCGAAGCATTGTATGATTGACCATGTAGATCTCCTGTATGTTGGGTAGAACCAGGAAATCAACTGGTATTGGATCATGACATGATTCGAGAAGCTTCAAATAAAGTGGATTTCATTAAGAAGAAATTACAAGCAGCTCAGAGCCGATAGAACAGTTATGCAGTTTCTAGAATAAGAGATTTGGCATTTTCTGTTGGTGATTACGTATATTTGAGAGTTTCTCCGATGAGAGGACTGGTTCGATTCAAGAAGACAGGGAAGTTGGCTCCTATATATATTGGTCTGTTTCCTATACTCGAAAGGATAGGAACTCTTGCTTATAGGGTTCAGTTGCCAGACTGGTTGCCCGGAGTGCATGATGTGTTCCACGTTTCTCAACTTCGTAAACATGTGCATGATCTAAACTTGGCCATGGAAAAAGCATCGCAACAAGATTTGCATATTACTTCGAGTTTGGCTGTGCATAGAGAGCCAGTGAAGATTATTGGCAAAGAAACCAAAGTTCTCAGGAACAAGAGGGTGCATTTAGTTAAAGTGCAATGGAGCGAGGATCCTAGAGACTGTACGTGGGAAACAGAAGATAGCATTAAGAAGGCTTATTCTAAGTGCAGAGTGGACATCTCTGATTAGCTCTAGTGAAAGGTACATTTATAATATGATATATTTCGGTTTTGTTTCCTACTTTACTATTGTTCCCGCTTTGGGGACAAAAAGTTTTAAGTGGGGGAGATTATAACAATCTTGAAATTCAGAACCAATTTAAAAATTATTTTAAGGTAATTTTATCAGAAGTTGTGTCAGAATTTAAAAATTCGATTTTTAAATTAGAATATAACCCTTAAAAATAGCCAATTTGCAAACGACCTCCATTTTTGACGAAACCACTTTTGTTGCATTCAGAATGTCAAATTATTTCTAGGTTTAAAATTCCATAATTTTTGGAATTAATATGTGAGTGGTAAATTAAAACGCATTTGGTAATTTTAGTTTAATTGGATCGACCAGTTAAAATACCATTTATCAAATGGTCTCCAAATTCGACGAAATTAATTTTGTTAGGACTGCATTGTCAAAACATAGCTGGATTCCAATTTGCAGAATTTTTGGAGTCTGTATGCGGCTTTGGTAAATTAAAATGTACGTTCAAATTCAATATTGAACGTTATATATTTTAATTTTGAGAAAAAACTGACTGAAACAGTCGAATTGGCTTACGAAACATATTCCATTGTGTCCGAAATGGGGTTGTTTGGCTAGGAACGACTGTCGTTTAGTTTGATTTGGAGTTCGGATGTAAAAACTAATATTTTTGGAATAGAAAGAATTAAAAAATATAAATATATAAATAATGGCCAATGAGAATTCTCGTGCCCTAATTCACTTCAGTCAAACCAACCGCTCTTATCTTGTTCAACGGTAATAAACTTTCCAACCAAATCCCTTCTAATCGATCGATCCACTCAATGAATCCAAGAAATTTCTAAACGAAAATTGTCGAGCTCGGAGAGATCTATAAACCCATACGTGATTGATCATCTAAAGTGGTGTGTTCGTCTCGAAATCAACACACAAACCACCGACGCTCGCCCTCGTCTTCGCCACTATTGGGTTCACCGAGTTGGACAACGTGGCAGCGAGTGGAAGCTCTCGCGGAGGCCATTGAAGTGGTAAGGTCCGATCATCGCCACATCAACTGTGGTGCTCGCGAAATCAAAACCTAGTTTCAAAGGGTAGTTTTGAACGTCGGCCTGGAATTGATTAAGGAAGAAGGTGATTTTAATTTAATTAATTATTATATTAGTTACTTTAAAAAGTCATTAACCTTTTAATTGACACATTTGCTCATACGATGTCGAAATCCAATGAAACAGGACCCATTAGGACCGTGACAGCGTATTCTACATTCTAGAAGTGACTGGGAGAATTTTAGAGTGAGCTACCAAATAAGGAGGAGTGGAACCCAATGTAAGATTTCTAAATTCAAAATAAAATGGAGTAAAAAAAAATATGCGAAGTATATAAAATATGTGCATGGTAAAATATATATGCATTGTAAAATATATATACGTATTGTATATGAAATGTATATGCGTTGTATGAAATATACATGCGTTATATAAAATTGAAATGCGAGAAAATTGTTTGTGTTGTGGTAAATTTTTTGAATATGGGTTTGGCAACCCTATTATTGATTTGATTAGATGAAATGGTTGTGTATGGTGCGAGCCAGTATCAGGAGAGGGATAATGCTAGACATTATATTCCCTGTTCTACATATCGTGCCGTTATAATGGCGAAATTTTCTGAAATTGGAATGAATAAAATAGTCATGTGTTGAAATAAATATTTGTTCGCTAAAAATATTGTTTTTAACATGTATATGAAGTATTAAAAATAGTGATCTGTTGAAATAAATATTTGTTTGCTAAAAATATTATTTTTAACATGTATATGAAGTATTAAAAATAGTGATGTATTGAAATAAGTATTTGTTTGCTAAAAATATTATTTTTAACATGTATACAAGGTGTATAAAATAGGCATGTGGTGAAATAAATATTTGTTCATTAAAAATATTATTTTTAACATGTATATGAAGTGAAAAAATTATCATGTGTTGAAATAAATATTTGTTCATTAAAAATATTATTTTTAATATGTATATGAAGTGAATAAAATTGTCATGTGTTGAAATAAATATTTGTTCATTAAAAATATTATTTTTAACATGTATATGAAATGAATAAAATAGTCATGTGTTGAAATGAATATTTGTTCGCTAAAAATATTATGTTTAACATGTATATGAAGCATTAAAATAGTGATGTGTTGAAATAAATACTTGTTCGCTAAATTTTTTATTTTTAACATGTATATGAAGTATTAAAAATGGTCATGTGTTGAAATAAATATTTGTTCGCTAAAAATATTATTTTTAACAATGTATATGAAGTGTATAAAATAGCCATGTGTTGAAATAAATGTTTTTTTCATTAAAAATATTATTTTTGACATGTATATAAAGTGAATAAAATTGTCATGTGTTGAAATAAATATTTGTTCATTAAAATTATTATTTTTAACATGTATATGAGATGAATAAAATAGTCATGTTGAAATAAATATTGGATCGTTAAAAATATTATTTTTGACATATATATGCCTTTTATAAAACTATCATGTAATGAAATAATTATTTGGTCATAAAAAATATTATTTTTAACATATATATGAAGTTTAATAAAATTGTCATGAGTTGAAATAAATATTTTTTCACTAAAAATATTATTTTTAGCTTAGATATGCATATATACACACATGCGGAATAGGTTATGGATATATACTCTTGAGTAGAGAAATATATTGTGTGCCCAACAAATAGGTACACCTTAATGATTTGGATGCGCAATTTTATTATTTTATAAACTCCTATGAATGAAATTGGATGCGTTGCGATGGTTTTTCTGTGTGAGATTATAAAAGACGCCATATGATAACAACAAATAAATTATGAACTACACCACATGACATACTACATAAAGATAGCATATCATATCATATTCCATATAAGCATTTAGAGCTTATATGACGAGGTTGGGACTACCATATGAGCGAGATGCTCGTATGGCGATGACTATATTACAGGCTGAACAGAAGACTGATTATGGACATAATTAAGGAATGCATGTAACGGTGCTCTGGACTGGATTTAATAAAAACCCCACATGGGTCTGGAGATGACAATAATTCATGTCTCTCTTGATTTTAGATACGGCACATGGATTCTTTATTTCCAACACTGGGCAAGGCATGAAAAATGATTTTTTACACTCTCCTTTGGGCATAGATAGGACACTAAAAATTGTGTGTGCATTTTATTAATTTATTGGGTGCCTAATACGACCCAACAAATTTTTCAGACCCTTCCCATACAAAGGAGGCTATGGTGAAATTTTCCAAAATTTTGAAGGCATTAGCCAAATATTTGAAGAAATAAATGGTTTCAAAGTCATCGAAGAAATTATATAACTTATATATAATATATAAATGAAAATAAATGAATCGTGCAACGGCAATTCGCTTTTTGAAATCGTAATTTTAAGCGATTATACCGGGATATCCGACCATCGGATTTTCCAAAAACTAGAACCATTGGGCTCGCTTTTAAAAGATCTTTCCAACGATATTAATTTTTTTACGATCCAACGGTTGGATTTTGAGAAATGTGTAATTCAAATCTAAATGAAAACAACGCCAATGCCACAAAATGACCTGAAATGTCATTCGACTAGAATGGGCCATTTTTATATAAATAAAAATGGCGATAAATCGTTTTAAAATATTATAAGCGATTTGGAATGGAAATAAACCAATTTCACTTGGTTTATAAAGGAATATGGATGGTTAGATTTATTTAACATTAATCTATAGAATTGAACTGAATTTAACCAAGGAAAGAAATGATTTGAATTTTATATATTCGAGAATTATTTGAAAAGGCCGAGTTAAATCTCGTTTCAAATAATTAGACGATGACTAAAAGTCAAAGAAAATGAAAAAGGTGCAAGACCTTAATCTTCACATTGAATGGATTACTAATGATGCCTTTGATATGTGTAGCTCCCTTGATGAGGTTACAGTGGTAGTTGTCCGGATGTATTTGTTGTTTGTCCGGATATGCGAGGGCCTCTCTTCCGTATTGAACATATGGAACGCGGAATCAGGTGCCTTCAGATCCGTTCAGACCCAGAATGGACTTGTAAATGGATGTGTGTTTGACATTGGATTTCATTCTATGTTGGTTGATTTCCATTAAATATATATCGGTTTGGTGGCGGAGAAATTATTTTCTTGCTTAACACCCTTCTCTAAGACGTACGAGCTTAGAGGTTATATATTTATAGACATCAGTCATATGGCGTGAATTTTCAATGTGGCATGCTAAGATGAAAATGATCAAGGCTTATTGTTGAAAAGCAGAGTCTTGTGGATGATGATCGAAGCATGGCTTTAAATAGCACAGCTTCATGTTGTAGCGCTGATTCGCAAGCTTCACACCCCGGTATGAACCAGAGATGGGATGAAGGACTACAAGGAGGACATGCGTTTCTTTCTAGCGAGGAGTGATGTTATGGTATGGAGCCTAGACATTTTACTTATGTGGTTGTTGGAAAGCGAGGTACCTCAAATTTGAGTCCCTAGTGGCTCTTGATGATGGTCGACGTACTGACCAGATTTTATGCCCCATAGGGTAGGGAAACGCATTGTTCAGGAATAACCAATCCGCTAAAGTAAGTGTGGACTGGCCCTGAAGATCCTAAGGGTTCACCTGAGTCTGAGTCCTGAGACATGGTAGGCTAGAATGTCTCGAATCAGATATGGAAGATCTCTTGCCTTGGTTCATGACGGAAATCCAATTTCCAATACGACATTGTGCAGTTTTGACTGTAAAACTAGTATGGCGACATAATATATGGAATCTATGCCATCTATGATTGATACATAAAAAGTGTTATATACTGACTAGACACTAATAATAATATCAAATGATTTTTTTTTATACGTATCAAGCATATTTAGCCATTATAAGGTAAAACTCTATCCTCCGGCTTGCGTTGCATTTTGTGATGGGACCTGAGTCTTATAATGGCTTCATTTTTCTAAAAAACATTGCGTTGTTTAAATGATTTAGCTTATTTAAGCACTGGAAATCCAATGGAGTAAACCCGTTCTGCGTTAGCGGCATGGTACTGTGATTTTCTTTATTATTAAGTTAAGTTAAGTAATATTTATCATACCAGTCCCATGACTGGCTCGTAGTTTGTCTTCACTTGCAAGCTCGGGTGCCCTTATTTTTACACAGGCATCCAAGTAAACATGTAACATGCTTTATTTTGGATATGCACCATAACATGGGGTGATCTTTTGGCTGAAGACGAAGGCTCATCTTTTATCAGTTATTTTGGACCTTAAACACTATATTATGCTTATGTACCTTTGATTCCGATGTTGACATACTATCTTTATTTATTTACCAAGTATGATCCTGTATCTGTGTAACTCTGATCATGATGACATTTCCGATTCCGCTGTTATGATGATGTACATTATTATGATTTCATGTGTTATGCTATTATCTGTAATCTGCCGATGTGATTAATGTATTACATTCCAATGATTATCCTTGCTTCCGTGGCACGGGGATTTGGTTTGTCTCAAGTCCAATTTGAAGTGTTTGCTTTGGCTAAAAGATCCAATTTGGATTTTTGCATGGTTTTTTTGATATGGGCGGATGCGGTATAGTGGTGCAGTTTATACCCACTTCTGATCTTATGTTTTACATGGGGATACAAGCGTCCTAAATCTAAGCTCATAATCGGAGCCACGTCATTTAATACGACGCGTCTTTTGCTACGAGACCTTGCTCATGATCAAATCTAATTTCGATATGATTCCTTCTTAACCCAGAAAATTCTCGAGCCTAATAAATTTCCCTAAATCTCAGATCCATAATTTCAATACTGAACTCGATGCTCCTCTCCCCTGGTCATTTTGCTCGCCATATCCCTACGCCTTCTACTTCCCAGAATATCCCAAATCCTAACAATTCTAATTCCATCACAAACCCTAACTCCAATTCCACTACAAACTCAAACCAAGCTAGCAAAAAATGCGGTCATTCCATCCTAGACGAAGATTCATACATTGCCTCCATCGAAAAGATAACCGAGCATGATTTTTTCCCCTGATATTCCTTTGCTTCGCGATCATCTCGAATTGCTTCAGGCCCTCCGATCCGGCGATCCCGTCCTAATCCGCAATGCCCAGCTCAGGATTGGTGAGTGCCGCTACTGCGGTTCTATAATAACAAATCGTAATAACATTAGTACTCCTACTTATGTTGCTAGGAATAGTCACTCTGCTACCCCTAGTTTAGGGCTTTCTACTACTTTAGATCCGATCCAGTGGCTAGAGCAAATCATGGTGGGATGGATGGTGACGTTCCTTCGGAAAGTGAACTTTATTTGAGTTTAGATGAATTTTTTAGGAAGTACACCAGTGAGGATAATGGAAGTGTTAATAAAATTTTAGAAAAGGCTAATAGAAAGAGGAAAGAGAAGTATACACACTTGTTGGAAGGAGAAAAGGAACAAACTTTATTGTTAGAAAATGAGAGTGGGAGCAGTAACAAAGACATGATTATTGAAGGATACGGGACACTAGGGCAGCCTGCAAGTACGTTAGAAATTTGGAAGTATAAAGCTATGAATTTATCAATGTATAATATTGAGGATACAGAAGAGGTTCCATTAACCAAAAGGGAAAAGAGCTGTGAAATTGAAGGGAATGAAACAAGAGATTAATAAGACTAATACTAGGTTTAATGGAAAGTCAGGGGCAGAAGCAAACCTGAGTAAAGAGGAGGCTGCAATTTTGTATAGACTTGTTCTGGGTACTACGCCGGCTGGTGCTTGATGGCCTTTCATGAACTGGGAAGTCGACGAGGATAAGAAGTATGATCTTGAGGATTTCAACAATTGTAACAATGGGGAATTTCGCTCGATCCGAATCGATCGCTAAACAGACCAAGACCGTTCGAAACCTCTGATTGTTTTGAGAACACGACAAATCCGAACGCAAACAGAAAAACATTTCATTGCTTATTACAACAATTCCATTAGAATACAAGAATATCATAGAGTATGAATCAATATACATAAGAAAAATATCAGAGATTTAAATTACATTACATAGCAGCAGAAAAACAATACAAAACACAACTGAAAGAAATACGCGGATACAGAGCTTTCCGAATATCACTTCAGCTATAAACCAGGATCCTGTGAATATAAATATGAAAAATCAAAACTACTAGCTACCCGTGTGGAAACTAAGGGCACCCAGAGTTTAGGTTAAAACAATAAACTCCAGATCAGTCATGTGACTGGTGTGAGAACTAAAGTAGTTATTAATCTTTATTTTTAAAGTTAGGTAAATCAAGGAACCATGCAGTACAACTGGAACAGGTTTCCTCCCAAGAATACCGGTGCATAAAACAAACAGCGCAATGCTAAATAAAGAAAAATGAAGCTATTATAAGACCCAGGTCCCATCACACAATGCAACGCAAGCCGGAGGATAGGGTTTTACCTAATAATAGCCAAATAATGCTTGATACGTTTAAAAATAGATTATTTTGATATTACTATAAGTGTATAGTGTCAAAAAAATTTCAATCATAAGTATCAATCATAGACAACATAGCTACCATCTACTATGTCGCCATACTAGGTTCTACAAATAAAATCGAATTATCACGTATTGGAAATTGGATTCCATCATGAGTCGAGGCAAGGGGCAAGCTCCTCTCTGTTCTAGATACACTAGCAAATGTCACAGGACCACACACAGCGATCCTGGAACCTCCAAGGCCGGTCCTCTCTTGCCTTTGAGGATTAGTATTCCTGAACACACGTTTCTCGGTCCTATAGGACCTATATCCGAAGAGCCTCGCATCCAAACCACACAGGTAAAAAGTATATAAATGTCAGGGCTGGTAGGTCACTGACATCACCCATAGCTAGAAAGAAACGTCGTGCTCTCCTTGGGTCCTTATCCCGTTTTTGACTCATACCGAGGTGTGAGGCTCGCGAATTAACGCCATACACAAAGCTATGCCACAAAGGCCGTGCTTTGATCATCAACCATAAGACTTTGCTTTTCAACAGAAGCCTTTATCATTTGCCACTTAGGCGTGCCATACAGGTAATTCATGCCATGCGATTGATATCCGTCAATATATAACCTCTAAGCTCGTACGTCTCAGAGAGGGGCGTTTAGCAAGAGAATAAATTCTCCGCCGCCAAACAGATATATATTTAATAGAAATCAATCACACAGAATAAAATCCAATGTCAGACACATAGTCCATTTACAAGTTTGTTCTGGGTATGAATGAAACCGGAGGAACCTTATTCCTCGCATATCCATCGATCTCCAAGTACGTCTGGACGTTCACCAACTGATTCCCTCCTCTTGGGTGTACGGCCCAGTCAAGATCATCAATAATCATCCAAATGATGTGAAGACCTCCGGTCGTCAACCACCGTCTTCATCTTCGACTTTTCGTCGAATCGGTTATTCAGAATGGGTATAAACCCGGCCTTTTCGAATAACCCGCGTATATAATAAACAAGTGTTACACAGACACAACATACGCCTCATTCCAATTCAGAATATTCTTATATTCAAATATTCACATTCTTAGGGAAAGGTTCACATTAATTTTATTAAAGATAAATTCTTCTAAATTTATTCTTTAATCTTCCTTTGGATATCATTTCAAACCATGTTAAGGTTTTCCAAACTAGTCGGGATTAACGAACCACACCGAAGTAATCATTTATTTTATTTCCCAATCCCAACATAATCATCCAATGGAGCAAAACAGGTAATACTCTATGTCTAACACCACGGTGTTATCGGTAAATATTAATTGCCATTTTACGTTCAAATCTAATTAAAGATTTAACTATCGCTTTGGAGCAAAACTGGTGATACTCCATTCTCGATCACTTTAATCTAATTGAAGATTCATTAAAACTCCACTTAGTTTTAGTCTTCCTAAAAATCAATATCCTGGCTTTAACTGGGTTAAAGAACCAATGTCATCTAAAACATGGTTCACGATAAACCCAAAATCATTTTCCATTGTTAATCGGGTTAAAAAACAGGTGTTATTCAAAACACCGCTCACGATAAACCCCAAAAACCAATTTAAATTCAATTTCAATTAAATACTAATTAACTGGACAATTTCACTAAATCTTAATTAAATGATTTATTCTTTTTAAACTGGGTCCAAGAACAGTGTTATTTAAGACACCATTCACGACGAACCCAAAATCCCATTTGATATTAAATACAAGGCTCTGAATAGAAAACTTATCGGCTTATATTCAATATCAAATTCTGAAACCAACAAATATCGTATTGGAAATAATGATATAAATATATCTTTCAAATTCCCACAACCATATATGTATAATCACGAAATCCAACATCGAAATATTCCGAAGATAATTTCAATTCAAATCCATTCCAATTCTTATATTGGAAATTCTGATTATTTTTTAAAACCACTTCAAATCCTGTTTATTTATTCAAAACAATTGAATTATAATTCTAGTTTATAACTAGTTCATTTTGATTAAAATATACTTTTATCCTTTTTAAATATGGGATTTTTCACCCCAATTCTTTCTAAATCATTTATTATTATTTTACACAAATTATTGATATTTTTAATAATTTTATCAAGGCCCGTACAGTCGATATCCAATAACAGTCGTCGAACTGCACTTACAACGACCTTTTCCAAATTTGATTTGGACATAATTCCAAATCCAACCATTAGATTTCAAATTTCTAATATTCATTGGAAAGCTCTTTTCGATACGAACCCAACGGTTTTGGTTTCAGGTGAATCCGACGGTCGGATCTCCCGTAACGTCAATTCGAAGTCAATGGTCAAAATTCGCGAACTGCCGCGGCGCGGCACGTTCTATTCAAGCCATTTAATATATATAATATATATATTATACATATTTCATCGATTTCAATTCTAACGTATTTTATAAATCGTTTAAATTCGTTTTAAAAACGATTTCAACTTCATATTCAATTTTTAATCAAAATTGAATATTCCATATCATTAATATATAAATGATAATATTCTCAAAACGTTATATTTTGAAATCACTTCCTTTTCTATATTCATTACAAAAACGAATATAATCGATATAAATATCGTTCACGTCAAAATGGCGCAAATCTAATCAACACGGCTTTATATATTTCAATAACTTCGTTATTCTATTCAACAAATGAATATTTTCTTCAACACATGAATATATATTTTATTCAACACATGAATATTTATTCATTCTTACTTACAATAAAAATGTGAATTTTATTATATAAATATTTTGTTCAACACATGAATATTGTCAGCACATAACTATTTTGTTTATTCAGCACATGAATCTATATTTAATAATATTCTTTATTTTCCCAATTGGAATGAGGCCCAATCAATTACCATATAATGTTAATTGTATGGTTTCCATGCAACACATGTATAAAATAACAATGATTAATAATAAACCATCATCTAAAGTGCACTACACAACTGTCTGTCAACCTATTGATTGACATACAACTAGAAAATCAGGATTAGTGTACGTCAAATATCATCCCAACACCCATGTTGGGTTTCAGTCAACAAACACAGACTTTTACTTGTGCAGTTGGGCGATGTGTAAAATTTATCGTTCCAATCAATATCCTTCAAATGAGTGTACATAAACAAATCGTTCGATTTGTAAATGAATATTTATTTATTCACATTCACGTTAAATTTATATTTTTAATGATAAATAATTTATTTCAACACATGAATATATTTCCATTCATTCCACATCGCAATCAATTTTCACAACACAACAAAATCAAACAAGTCAATGGTCTGTGGACAACGGGTGTCGGGTGCTGCTAAGCACCGTCTGCATCCTAGTATATATTTTAACTAGAAAACAAGAATTAAAGTGTGATGTTCTCACCGAGGGTTCCACTCCTCCATTTTATTTCTGAAATTCAGAACAGTCTGGATCTGCCCGTACTTCCAACGCAGTCGTTTCCACGCTGTTCATATTAAAATCACATTTTTAATATGATGTTCTATACATTAAAAATCATATTTATAATACTCTACCAAATATAAAGATAATATTTTTATTCTTTCTATAATATAAAAATCATATTTTTATTCTTTATATAATATAAAAATCATATTTTTATTCTTTAAAAATCAAATCTTTTTATTTATAACCGTATGTTCTTATATACAAAAAAAAACTGATTTTTAAATTAACTTTAACCCATCAAAAATCTGATTTTTATACTAACTTTAACACATAAAAATTAAAGATTTTATCATATATAAAATTTAAAACTGAAAAGAAAATCAAATAAAAAGGAAAAAGGCTCACTTTTGCATTTTCAGAGGTTGTGGAGGCTGAGGGGCGCGCTGGGTTGAGGAGGTGGAGGCGTCGGACTTGCAGCGGCGGGGGTTGCGACAGCGATGGTCGGAGTTCGCAGGGAGTCGATTCGAGGGCTAGGGCGCAGATTTCCGCGGCTGGGAAGGGGAGAGAGGGGCGGGGGTTGCCGGAGTAGGTGTCGAAGGGGGAGGCGCCAGCCTGGGGGAGGTGCGAACGGTGGCAGGGGTCCTTCCAATGCGGCGGCATGGTCTCGAGGGCAGGACGACGGGATTTTGAAACTGGGGGCGCACGATTTGCTTCTGAAGGAAATTAGGTTTGGGAAGTAAAGGATTTATATATATATATATATATATATATATAATTTTCTGTTTAATTCTAAAAAAAGTTGACTTTACATCTGAATCCCAATTCAAACCCAACGACTGTTGCCCCTAGCTAATTACCCCCATTCCGAACATAATGGGATATGCCCTGCAAGCCAATTCTAACGTTTCGATCAGTTTCTGTTTAAATTAAAACATAAATCTATATGTATTCAATTCAAACGTACATTTCAATTTACCGGGGCCACATACTGACTCTAAAAATTCCCGAAAAATTATTTCTAGCTTCGTATTGATGATACGGTCCTAACAAAACTAATTTCATCGAAAACTGAGGTCATTTGCAAAATTGCTATTTTTAAGGGCTATATTTCCATAGCGACTATTCTGAATTTTCAATTGGACATAACTTTTTATTCCCGCTATGAAATTTCAAATTTTCGGATTCGTTGGAAAGATATTTTCAAATAGATTCTAATATATTTTTGGTTTCTCTAAAATCCGGATTATTTTGAATCCTGTACATTCATTTGAAATTTGAAATCGAATTTTCAAACTAACGCGCCATTTCCAGTTTCTTTTATAATTAAAAATAAATAATTATATTCTATCGTCGATCTAAATAAATATATACGTTCTAATTCTATTCAAAATAAATTTCTCATTGTTATTATTTAAAATAATTCATTTTAAATATTCAAAATTCATTAAAATTGCCAAAATAAAAATTTTAAATTGGCTCAGATTTTACGGGTTGTTACAATCTGCCCCATTTAAAACTTTTCATCCCCGAAAAGGAATGTAGCTGAAAGTTGTTTTACAAACCAACTCAACTTCCATTGTTTTCTTTACGGCTTAAGTTCTTCAACTTTTCAGTTTCTAATAACTTTTCATATTTTTCAAAAATTTGGCTAACACCCTGAATTTTTCGAAAAATTTCGCCATAACCTCCCCTGCAACAGGAGCTTCAGGATATTTCAAATAGCCTCCCATGGCCCTCACCAATCCAAAAGAAAAAAAAAGCCAATCGGCTCATAAAATCATCAAATCCCCAAGAAATACAATAAACATGTACCTAATTGTCGGTCAAACAATTTTATTCCTCTGCTCTAGCCTCTTTGCTATGACCTATCCAATGGATATACATGTATGTGCATGCAATTGTAATCAATTTCAACTCAGTCCAATATTTGTTTGCATTAGGCTAAATGGTTCAAAATTATCAAACCAATAATCAAACAACACAACCATCAATCAATTAGTTTATTAGCTTTTCAAATTCATAATCTTGATACATGCGCAGAAAATCATGTTCTTGATGCCAAATCACAACAATAAGTCCTATCTAGTTTTGGTTCTCACACCAGTCTAATGGAAATATATAGATATATCACTTTCGAAGCTCGAACATTAATGTTGATGATGTTTCGAACCACCATTAGAACATCTCCGGGCTACTAGAGTGTGATTCTATATCTATCCAGTATATTAAAACTTTGAATATACATTCATGATGCGTATACTCAAAATCTTTATGTACTCGATTGTCCAAATTCAATACAAATAAAATATTCAAATACGTACAAATTGGATTAAATTTTCTAAACAAAACTTATTTTCAAATTTTTATTTCAAAAAATTCACTCTTTACACCTGTTTTAGGACATTACTGATCCCATCTCTGACGAGTTATTCTCATTCGATATTACTAATCCGATCTCTGATGCATCCTTTCGTTTGGTTCTAATGTGTCTTGTTCTCGAGCTCTGTAAACCAAAGCTATGATGACAAATGTAACAATTGGGAATTTCGCTCGATCCGAATCGATCGCTAAACCAACCATGACCGTTCAAAACCCCTGATTGTTTTGAGAACACGATAAATCGGAACGCAAACAAAAGAACATTTCATTGCTTATTACGACAATTCCATCAGAGTACAAGAATATCACAGAGTATGAATCAATATACATCAGAAAAATATCAGAGATTTAAATTACATTACATAGCAGCGGAAAAACAATACAAAACACAACTGAAAGAACTACGCGGATGCAGAGCTTTCCAAATATCACTTCAGCTATAAACCAGGATCATGTGAATATAAATCTGCAAAACCAAAACTACTAGCTGCCCGTGTGGAAAATAAGGGCACCCAGAGCTTAGGTTAAAATAATAAACTCCAGGTCAGTCATGTGACTGGTGTGAGGACTAAAACAGTTATTAATCTTTATTTTTAAAGTTAGGTAAATCAAGGGACCATGCCATATAATACGGAACAGGTTTCCTTCCAAGAATATCGGTGCATAAAACAAACAGCGCAATGCTAAATAAAGAAAAATGATGCTATTATAAGACCCAGGTCCCATCACACAATGCAACGCAAGCCGGAGAATACGGTTTTACCTTATAACAGCCAAATAATGCTTGATACGTTTAAAAACAGATTATTTTGATATTACTATAAGTGTATAGTATCAAAAAAATTTCAATCATAAGTATCAATCATAGACGACATAGCTACCATCTACTATGTCGCCATACTAGTTTCTACAAATAAAACCGAATTATCATGTATTGGAAATCAGATTCCATCATGAGTCGAGGCAAGTGCAAGCTCCTCTCCATTCGAGACACTCTAGCAAATGTCTCAGGACCACACACATCGATCCTGGAACCTCCAAGGCCGATCCTCTCTTATTTTTGAGGATTAGTATTCCTGAACACACGTTTCCCAGTCCTATAGGACCTATATCCGAGGCGCCTCGCGTACAACAACCACCCAGGTAAAAAGTATATAAATGTCAGTGCTGGTAGGTCACTGACATCACCCATAGCTAGAAAGAAACGTCGTGCTCTCCTTGGGTCCTTATCCCATTTTTGACTCATACCGAGGTGTGAGGCTCGTGAATTAACGCCATACACAAAGCTATGCCACGTAGGCTGTGCTTTGATCATGAACCACAAGACTTTGCTTTTCAACAGAAGCCTTGATCATTTGCCACTTAAGCATGCCACACAGGCAATTCATGCCATGCGATTGATATCTGTCAATATATAACCTCTGAGCTCGTACATCTTAGAGAAGGGCGTTAAGCAAGAGAATAAATTCTCCGCCGCCAAACAGATATATATTTAATAGAAATCAATCACACAGAATAAAATCTAATGTCAGACACACAGACCATTTACAAGTTCATTCTGGGTCTGAACGAAACCGGAGGAACCTTATTCCTCGCATATCAATCGATCTCTAAGTACGTCTGGATGATCACTAACTGATTCCCTCCTCTTGGGTGTACAACCCAATCAAGATCATCAACAATCATCCAAACGATGTGAAGACCTCCGATCTTCAACCACCATCTTCATCTTTGACTTAACATCGAATCGTTATTCATAATGGGTATAAACCCAGCCTTTCCGAATAACCCGCGTATATAATAAACAAGTGTTACACAAACACAACATATGCCTCATTCCAATTCAGAATATTCTTTTGTCCAAATATTCAGATTCTTAGGGAAAGGTTCCCATTAATTTTATCAAAGATAAATTCTTGTAAATTTATTCGTTAATCTTCCTTTGGATATCATTTCAAACCATGTTAAGGTTTTCCAAACTAGTCGGGATTAGCGAACCACACCGAAGTAATCATTTATTTTATTTCCCAATCCCAACCTATTCATCCCATGGAGCAAAACTGGTAATACTCCATATATAACACCACGGTGTTATCGGTAAATATTAATTATCATTTTACGTACAAATCTAATTAAAGATTTAACTATCGCTTTGGAGCAAAACTGGTGATACTCCATTTTCGATCACTTTAATCTAATTAAAGATTCATTAAAACTCCACTTAGTTTTAATCTTACCAAAAATCAATATCCTGCCTTTAACTGGGTTAAAGAACCAATGTCATCTAAAACACGGTTCACGATAAACCCAAAATCACTTTCCATTGTTAATCGGGTTAAAAAACAGGTGTTATTCAAAACACCACTCACGATAAACCCCAAAAACCAATTTAAATTCAATTTCAATTAAATACTAATTAACTGGACAATTTCACTAAATCTTAATTAAAAGATTTATTCTTTTCTAAATTGGGTCCAAGAACAGTGTTATTTAAGACACCATTCACGATGAACCCAAAATCCCATTTGATATTAAATACAAGGCTCTGAATAGAAAATATATCGGCTTATATTCAATATCAAATTCTGAAACCAACAAATATCATATTGGAAATAACGATATAAATATATCTTTCAAATTTCCACAACCGTATATGTATAATCACGAAATCCAACATCGAAATATTCCGAAGATAATTTCGATTCAAATCCATTCCAATTCTTATATTGGAAATTCTGATTATTTTTAAAACCACTTCAAATCCAATTTATTTATTCAAAAACATTAGATTATAATTCTAGTTCATTTCGATAAAAATTTATTTTTATCCTTTTTAAATATGGGATTTTTCACCCCAATTCTTTCTAAATCATTTATTATGATTTTACACAAATTATTGATATTTTTAATAATTTTATCAAGGCCCGTACAGTCGATTTCCAATAACGGTCGTCGAACTGCACTTACAACGACCTTTTCCAAATTTGATTTGGACATAATTCCAAATCCAACTGTTAGATTTCCAATTTCTAATATTCATTGGAAAGATCTTTTCGATACGAACCCAACGGTTCCGGTTTCAGGAGAATCCGAAGGTCGGATCTCCCGTAACGTCAATTCGAAGTCAATGGTCGAAATTCGCGAACTGCCGCGGCGCGACGCGTTCTATTCAAGCCATTTAATATATACAATATATATATTATATATATTTCGTCGATTTCAATTCTAACGTATTTTATAAATTGTTTAAATTCGTTTTAAAAACGATTTCAACTTCATATTCAATTTTATATCAAAATTGAATATTCCTTATCATTAATATATAAATGATAATATTTTCAAAACTTTATATTTTGAAATCATTTCCTTTTCTATATTCCTTATAAAAACGAATATAATCGATATAAATATCGTTCGCGTCAAAATGGCGCAAATCTAATCAACACGGCTTTATATATTTCAATAACTTCGTTATTCTATTCAACAGATGAATATTTTCTTCAACACGTGAATATAAATTTTATTCAACACATGAATATTTATTCATTCTTACTTACAATAAAAATGTGAATTTTATGGTATAAATATTTTATTCAACACATGAATATTTTCAGCACATGAATATTGTCAACACATGACTATTTTGTTTATTCAACACATGAATATAATTTATTTTATTCAACACATGAATCTATATTTCATAAAATTCTTTATTTTCCCAATTGGAATGAGGCCCAATCAATGACCATATAATGTTAATTATATGTTTCCATAAAACACATGTATATAATAGCAATGATAAATAATCAACCATCATCCAAAGTGCACTACACAACTGTCTGTCAACCTATCGATTGACATACAACTAGAAAATCGGGATTAGTGTACGTCTAATATCATCCCAACACCCATGTGGGGTTTCAGTCAACAAACACAGATTTTTATTTGTGCTGTTGGGCGATGTGTAAAATTTATCGTCCCAATCAATATCCTTCAAATGAGTGTACATAAACAAATCGTTCGATTTGTAAACAAATATTTATTTATTCACATTCACATTAAATTTATATTTTTAACGATAAATAATTTATTTCAACACATGAATATATTTCCATTCATTCCACATCACAATCAATTTTCACAACACAACAAAATCAAACAAGTCGTCCATGGTCTGTGGACAATGGGTGTCGGGTGCTGCTAAGCACCGTCTACATCCTAGTAAATATTTTAACTAGAAAACAAGAATTAAAGTGAGAAATTCTCACCGAGGGTTCCACTCCTCCATTTTTTTTTCTGAAATTCAGAACAGTCTGGATTTGCCCGTACTTCCAACACAGTCGTTTCCACGCTGGTCATATTAAAATCACATTTTTAATATGATGTTCTATACATTAAAAATCATATTTTTAATACTCTACCAAATATAAAGATCATATTTTTATCCTTTCTATAATATAAAAATCATATTTTTATTCTTTCTATAATATAAAAATAATATTTTTATTCTTTCTATAATATAAAAATCATAGTTTTATTCTTTTTATTATATAAAAATTATATTTTTGTTCTTTCTATAATATAAAAATCCTATTTTTATTCTTTACAAATCAAATCTTTTTATTTATAACCCTGTGTTCTTATATACAAAAAAAAACTGATTTTTAAATTAACTTTAACCCATCAAAAATCTGATTTTTATACTAACTGTAACACATAAAAATTAATGCCTTTATAATATATAAAATTTAAAACTGAAAAAAAATCAAATAAAAAGGATAAAGGCTCATTTTTGCATTTTCAGAGGTGGTGGAGGCCGAGGGGCGCGCTGGGTTGAGGAGGTGGAGGCGTCGGACCTACAACGACGGCGGGTGTTGCGACAACGATGGTCGGAGTTCGCTGGGAGTCGATTCGAGGGCTAGGGCGTGGGTTTCCGCGGTTGGGAAGGGGAGAGAGGGGCGGGGATTGCCGGAGTAGGTGTCGGAGGGGAGGCACTAGCCTGGGGGAGGTGCGAACGGTGGCGGGGGTCCTTCCGATGCGGCGGCGTGGTCTCGAGGGAAGGACGACGGGATTTTGAAATTGGGGGCGCACGATTTGATTCTGAAGGAAGTTAGGTTTGGGGAGTAAAGGATTTATATTATATGTATTTTTAATTTTCTATTTAATTCTATAAAAAGTTGACTTTACATCTGAATCCCAAATCAAACCCAACGACTGTCACCCCTAACTAATTACCCTCATTCCGAACACAATGGGATATGCCCCCACAAGCCAATTCTAACGTTTCGATCAGTTTCTATTTAAATTAAAACATAAATCTATACATATATTCAATTCAAACGTACATTTCAATTTACCGGGGCCAGATGCTGACTCTAAAAATTCTCGAAAAATTATTGCTAGCTTCATATTGACGATACGGTCCTAACAAAACTAATTTCGTCGAAAACCGAGGTCGTTTGCAAAATTGCTACTATTAAGGGCTATGTTTCCATAGCGACTATTCTGAATTTTCAATTGGACAAAACTTTTTATTCCCGCTATGAAATTTCAGTTTTTCGGATTCGTGGGAAAGATATTTTCAAATAGATTCTAATATTTTTGGTTTCGCTAAAATCCGGTTTATTTTGAATCCTGTACATTCATTTGAAATTTGAAATTTGAAATTCGAATTTTCAAACTACCGCGCCATTTCCAGTTCCTTTTATAATTAAAGATAAATAATTATATTCTAACGTCGATCTAAATAAATATATACGTTCTAATTCTATTCAAAATAAATTTCTCATTGTTATTATTTAAAATAATTCATTTTAAATATTAAAAATTCATTAAAATTGCCAAAATAAAAATTTTAAATTGGCTCAGATTTTCCGTGTTGTTACAACAATACACCGAATCAGTTCTTTGAGGAGTCTAGTAAAATGGCAGAAAATGGGTATAGATTTGTAAAGACTCTGAGCCCTTCTCCTTGTGTGGATGAATCACCTTTTATGACGTAGGGTGAAATTGATGGAACTCAATTAAGTTTAGACATAGATGATGGTTTAAACATTGGTAGTGTCGGTGGTAGTGGAGGGACACAATTTAGTATGCCTTTTCCTCCAACTAGCGATGTTAAGGAACATTCTTTGTCCAGGGAGGCTACTCGAAAAATAGGAGAAAGTTCTAGCATGTATAAGAAACCACCACTTCCATTTTCCTCTCATAGTTGAAGCGGCAACGCTAGCATAAATGTAAGGAATTTTGTAACAACCCTGAATTTCAGAACCAATTTAAAATTCTTATTTTAGCTATTTTAATGGATTTTGAATATTTAAAATGACTTATTTTAAATAATAACGAAAAAATAATTTATATCGAAGTTAGAACGTATAAATTTATTTTAATTATAAAAAGGAGTTTGAAATGGCGCGGTAGTTTGAAAATTTGATTTTAAATTACAAATGAATGTACAGGATTCAGAATAATTCGAATTTCAGTAAAACCAAAAATATTTGAATCTGTTTAATTATATCTTTCTAACGAATGTGGAAAATCCAAATTTCATAATGTAAATTGAAAGTTATGCGCAGTTTAATATTCAGAATAGCCGCTATGGAATTTATAGATATTTTATATTATATATAACCGTTAAAAATAGCCATTTTGCAAACGACCTCCGTTTTCGATGAAACCACTTTTGTTGGATCCGGAGTATCAAATTATTGTTAAGTTTCAATTTTCATAATTTTTAGAATTAATATGTGAGCGTGGTGAATTTAAACATATTTGGTCAATTTCAATTGAATTGGATCGACCAGAAAAAGGCCTTTTTCAAACGGTCTCCAAATTCAATATAATTAGTTTTACTAGGACCGTATCATCAAAACACAACTAGAAATAATTTTTCTGGAATTTTTGAAGTTAGTATGTGGCCCCGGTAAATTAAAATATACGTTTGAATTCAATATATAAAGATTTATATTTTAATTTTGATAAAAACTATTCGAAACAATCGAATTGGCTTATGAAACATAACTCATTGTGTCTGAAATGGGGGTGTTTTGTAATAACCCGGAAAATGTGAACCAATTTAAATTTTTTGAAATTGGTCATTGTCAAAGAATTTAAACAACTGAAATAGCATATTTCAATAAAATTATGAATTGGGAATAGTGAGGCAGTTTGAAAATTTGAATACAAACTTTGTCTGATTGTACCGGGTGGAAAATATAACAGATTTTAGTGAAACCAAAACTATTTAAATCTGTTTATGAATAGTTTTCTAACGAATCTGAAAAATCGAAGTTTCATAATAGGAATCAAAAGTTATGGCCAAATGAATTTTCAGAAAGGTCGCTATATAGAATATATAGCCCTTGGAAATAGATATTTTCCATACGACCTCGGAATTCGACGAAACCACTTTTGTTGGATCCGGGATGTCAAACTATTGCTAGGTTTCAAATTTCATAATTTTTTAAGCTAGTATGTGAGCGACGCAAAGGAAAATGTGATTGGTCAATTTCTGTTAAAATGGGTTGACCTGAAAATAGACATTTTGCATACGATCTCAGAATTCGACGAAACTGGTTTTGTTGGGACCGTATCGTCAAAACAAAGCTAGATTTATTTTTTTGGAATTTTTCGATTCAGTTTGTGGCCCTGGCAAATTAAAATGTACGTTATAATTGAATATTAAATGTTTTATACTTTAATTTAAAAAATAACTGACTGTAACAGTCGAATTGGCCAACGAAACATATCCCATTGTGTCCGGAATGGGGGTATTTAGCTAGGGGCGATAGTCGTTGGGTTGAAATTGGTGTACGTTTGTTCAAAGGGATATTTTGGGAATTTAAAAATTAAATATAATAAGAAACATCCTCACTTTTCTCTCTTCTGAAAAATCGGTCAAACCCTACGAACGAACGACGGAAACACCCTCGAAACTTCCAAGCCCGATCGTCGCCGACACAGGCGTTTTCGCCACCCCCGACAGTTGACTTTTCCGTTCGCCTTTCCCCCCTCTTCCAATCAATCCAAGCCTCGACTGAAACCATCTGGTATTTGCGTCATTCCACCTCGAGGAAGTCGCCACCTTTGGAGCGCCGCCGAGCATCAGAGAGGCCACCGAGCTGAGTGCCACCACAGGCGCTGGAAAGCCTGTTCGAAGCTCTTCGACGTTGCAGCATCTGATCGTGACGATACTTCACGGATTGATCGTGGATTTAAAACCTAGTTTCGAAGGTTTGAAAAACATATCTGCTTTGAAATTTCTGAAATGAAAATAACACTTTGAAGTGTTGCAAAACTTTGAAAAATCATATCTTTTTAGTGTGTTAACGAAATTCGATGAAACAGGAAACGTCGGGACCGCAGGGAGGCTCTCTACCATCTAGCAGAAGCCGCGGATTTTTCTGATCTACATACGATTTTTAGCACTTCAAAAACCAATGTGAGGAATCTAAATTAAATTGTGTGAATGGAAATCGTGTTGTATAAATTATATAAGCGAAGTGTAAATTATATACGCATTGTATACCTCATGTACATGTGTTGTATAAGTTATATTAGCGATGTATAAATTATACAAGCGTTGTATGAAACATATATGCTTTGAACTGTGATGAAATGCAAGTGAATTGTAGAAATAATATATATATATATATATATATATATATACTCCCCTCGTCCACAGACCATGGACGATATTTATTGCTTGTGATTGGCGTGAAAATATATAGTATGACGAATGGTTGGAAATAATTGTTTGTGGTTGATATTGTGGTTGAAAAATACCTTTGTGGTTGAAAAATACCCTCTTGTGGTTGAAACAAATTAGAATAGGATTGTGGAAACGAAAATAAAACATGCCACCTGCGTGCGAACTAGATGCATGATTCCCCATTGTCAAAAACCGCGAGGTTTTAAGGTAGAGCGAGGAGCCGTACTAGGGACGGTCCCGGTTTTAACTACCCTGCCGTTGTGCTGCCGAAATTTTCTGAAATATTCATGTGTTAGAATAATTTTCATTTGTTGAAATTAATTACATATGTTGAAACCAATATTCATGTGTTGAATTGAAATTCATTCGTTGAATTGAAAATTCATGTGTTGAATGTTATTCGAATTTTAAATAAATAGATTTAACGATAAAAATCACATTTTTACATATATACAAACTGTAGAGAATATTCATGTGTTGAATTGAAATTCTTTCTTTGAGTTGAAATTCATGTGTTGAATGTTATTCGAATTTTAAATAAATAGATTTAATGATAAAAATCACATTTTTATATATATACAAACTATAAAGAATATTCGTGTGTTGAATTGAAATTCATTCGTTGAATTGAAAATTCATGTGTTGAATGTTATTCGTATTTTAAAATAAATTGAATAGACAATAAAAATTACATTTTTATTGTGAATATGAAGTGTTAAAAACATTCACGTGTTGATTAAATATTTTTGATGATAAAAATATAACTTTTATCATGTATACGCTTTGATAAAAATACACACGTGTTGAAATAAATATTAGTTTGCTAGAAATATTATTATTAGCTTTGTTCTGCAAACATATACATGTGTCGAACAGGGAAAATGGATTAGTTGTAGAGTAAAGAAATTATTTGCGTGCTCGACAAATAGGTAAGCCTTGATGAATTGGCTGCGCAATTTTATTTTTATATCAACTCCTGTGAATGCCATTGGATGCAGAGTGATGGTTATTCTGTGTGAAATAATAAACATCGCCATAGGATAGTAACAATTAATTTTGAACTACACTACATGGCATACTCCTTGACGATTGACATACTTCATCATATTCCACATAAGCATTTGGAGCTTGTGTGACGAGGTTGAAGATTTACCATACGAGCGAGAGGCTTGTATGGCGATGATTATATATTACAGGTTGGACTGATGACTGATATGGACTATATAAAATATAACGATAAATTGCCAGATTAATAAAAACCCCACACGGGTCTGGAGTTGACAATAATCATGTCTCTCTAGTCATTAGATACGGCACATGGACTATTTATTCCCACACGGGATGAGGTGACGAGGATTTATCCTCTGGAGTAATTAAAAATACACGCTCCCTCAGGCTTGACAGGGTGACGAGAATTTATTCTCTGGAGTTATTATCTATACACGCTCCCGTGTAAACACCAGAATATATCACAATAAATATGTGGATGCTTTATAGGATTTATTGGGTACCTAACACGGCCGAATAAATTTCCAAACCCCTTCCCGTACCAAGGAGGTTATGGCGAAATTTTTCGAAATATAAAGGCGTTAGTGAAATATTTGAAGTGAAAACGATATTGAAATTAAAGAATGAACTATATATATATATATAAATATATAAATAGAATTGAAAGGAATCGAAGCCGTGCAGGTCGTGTTTTGAAATCGTAATTTGAATCGATTAGTACGAGAGATCCGACCATCGGATTTTCCCGAAACCGCAACTGTTGGGTTCGCCTTGGAAATATCTTTCAACGGCACCAACTTTGTAAAAATCCAACAGTTGGATTGTCTAGAATGTTTAATTCAAATCTGAAGAAAAGCATCGCCAGAATCGTTTATATTTATATATAAATATAAATATAATTAAATTAGATCGAATAACGACGCTGCAGTTCGAATTTTGAAAACGTAACTTCAAACGACTAGTGTGGAAGATCCGACCGTCGGATTTTCACGAAACTGGAACCGTTGGGTTCGCTTCGGGAATATCTTCCCAGAGACATAGACTTTGTAGAAATCCAACGGTTAGATTTTCCGATATGTGTAAAAAAAATTAGGGGAAAAGCAACGCCAATGCCACGGTAGGACCTGAAGCGTCGTTTAATTAAATATGGCCATTTTTAAATAAATAAAAATGGCGAAAAATCGTTCTAGAATATTATAAGCAACATGGATTTGAAAAAAACCATTTTGGCTTGATCTGCTTGATATTTGATGGTCGTATGTGTTTGATACGAAAATTATACTAAAGAACTGAAATATGAATGTCGAATAATATAACCATGGAAAGAATTGATTTGAATTCTAATTACGTGAATTATTTGAAAAGGCCGAACCAACCCTCATTTCAAATAATTGATCGAACGATTCGAAGGCGAAAATACAAAGATGATTCAAGACCGACGATCTTCGTATCGGTTGGATGGGCACTGCTGAGGTTCCTGATTGGAGTAGCTACCGTGAAGGAACGGAAGTAGTAGCCGTCTGAACGTATGTGTTGATTGTACAGATATACGAGGAATTTGGTGCCTCCGATTTCGTTCAGACCCAGAACGGACTTGTAAATGGAGTGTGTGTCTGACATTGGATTTTGTTCTATACTGATTGATCTCTGTTAAATATATATCTGTTTGGCGGCGGAGAATTTATTCTTTTGCTTAACACCCTTCTCTGAGACGTACGAGCTCAGAGGTTATATATCGATAGAAATCAGTCGTATGGAGTTGATTGCCTATGTGGCATGCCAAGATGCAGTGATCAAGGCTTCTGTTGCAAAGCAAAGTCTTGTGTTTGATGATCAAAGCACGACCTACGTGGCCTGGCTTTGTGTATAATGTGGATTCGCGAGCCTCACACCTCGGTATGAGTCAAAAACGGGATAAGGACCCAAGGAGTGCATGACGTTTCTTTCTAGCTATGGTGGTGTCAGTGACCTACCAGCCCTGACATTGATATCTACTTTTCACCTATGTGGTTATTGGAATGCGAGGCGCCTCGATTTTAGGTCTGTAAGGACCGGGAAACGTGTGTTCAGGAATAATTAATCCTCAAACGTAAGAGAGGACCGGCCTTGGAGGATCCAAGGGTTACCCAGAGTGTGTAGTCCTGAGGCATTTGCTATAATGTCTCGAAGCGGAGAGGAGTTTGCCCCTTGCCTCGACTCATGACGGAAATCCAATTTCCAATACGAGATAACGGATTCGATTGTAACTTACGTATGACGACATAGTGGCATGGGACGCTCATGTCGTCTATGATTGATATTTATGATGCTATTCGTTTTTGAAAAATATATGCACTAATAATAATATTAAATGATTTTGCTTTACACGTATTAAGCATATTGTGCCATTATAAGGTAAAACTCTATCCGCCGGCTTGCGTTGCATTGTATGATGGGACTTGAGTCTTATAATGGTTACATTCTTTTTAAAAGCATTGCGTTGTTTTAAAGAATTTACTTTGTTTTAAATGCACCAGCAATCACTGGAGTAAACCCGTTCAGCGAAAGTGGCGTGGTCCTATGATTTGCTTATTACTGTTGTTTAAACTGTTAAGTAGATTTCTTATACCAGTCCCCATGAATGACTCGTTGTTTGTTTCACTTTGCAAACGCGGATGCCCTCATTTTCACACGGGCAGCCTAGTTCACAGATGACAGGTTGTTTTGGCTCAGCACTGTAGTATGGAGTGCACTTTTGGCTCATGGAGAGGCTGACTTCAGCGAGGTGACTTTGACATTATCCGCCATTATTGTATATGTGTTATGATTCCGCCTATGGCGATGCAGACTGTTTTACTTCCAGTACTTATTATCATATGTATATGTACCGCCTTCGGCGATGTAGACTGATACACTTATTATGTCTTACTGTATGTATATATTCCGCCTATGGCGATGTTGACTGATCATTCCCCTTTTATTTACTAAGTTATATCCTACATTGTGCTATTCTGATGTTGTTACATATTATGATTCCGCTGTCATATCTATGTAAAATTATTCTATTTATTGTTTTTGCTATTATCTGTACTCTGCTATGATGATTGATGTGTTATATTCCAATGATTATCCTTAATACCATCACACGGATTTTGGGATCGTCACAGTTGGTATCAGAGCTTTGGTTAACCTTAGTTCCGGAATCTAACACATTAAACACCTCGTCAGAATAGAATCAGTAGTGTTCTAAGGCGAGTGGGTCATTAGAGATAGGATTAGTGATATCCTAGAATGAGCTAAGCAGATTAGCGAAACAATTTGATTAGTACATCATTACCTTTCCTTATGTTCCCCTGCTTTATCATATATGAAAGTTATCATTTCTGTGAGCTTGACTCTTTTCTTGCTTATACAGTACTTTATCTGATGGCTACACGAGCAGCAGCAGCCAGAGGTGGCCGAGGAGGCCGAGCAGGAGTACGGGGGAATATCCCCGTAGCAGAGGAGGGCCCTATTATACAGCCACCAGGACCCCAGGACTTTGAGCTTGACAGAGTAGCAAAGAGATATAGGAACCTGGGGGGAAAACCCTTTTCTGGCCTTGGTACAGTGGCAGAGGCTATTGCTTGGTTGAAGACTTGTGAAAAGATTTTTGAGGGCATGGTATTGAGGACCCACAACAAGGCACGTCTAGGCATTTGGCTCTTACAGGAAGAAGCCGAGTTGTGGTGGGATGCCATCACCTCCGAAGATGTGGAGGGTACTGTTAGGACCTGGGAGCAATTCAAGACCATGTTCAAGGAGAAGTTTGTACCTGATCAGGCCTTAGAGCGGATGCGTGATCAGTTTGCTAATCTCCAGCAGGGAGATCTCTCTATCCAAGACTACCTCAACAAATTCACTCAGCTATCGTGCTATGCTCCAGAGCTTATTATGACAACCAAAGCTAAGAACAAGAGGTTTATATTTGGGCTACGGCGCAAGTACCATGACAGGGCCATGAGCAACATCAAACTCTGATTCTCTGAATTAGTAGAAATGGCTTGCAATTACGACGATCTGGATGAAAGACACTCCAACCAAGACCGCGCTAAAAGCCAAGCTGGAAACAAGCGCAAAGCTTCAGGAGACCAGCCAGAGTCCAGCATTGCAGCAGCCGCTACTCAGCAATCTGGAAAGATACCCAAAGGAAGCTGCTACAACTGCGGAAAGACAGGACATTTTTCTAATGTGTGCAAAGCCCCAAAGAAACTAAAGGAAAATCCAGACCGCAGCTCAGCCGAATGCTACAACTGCCATAAGAAAGGGCACTATTGCAGGAATTGTCCTTTAAAGCAGAATGCACAGGTGGCTCATGTTTATGACGGGGGGACCCCTCCAGCTATCACCGATGGATCAGGTAAACCCGACGTCTTGGGAGGTACCCTTACCATTAAAAATATTCCTGTTTCTATACTTTTTGATATTGGTGCATCACGTAGCTTCATTTCTAGTAACACTATTAGTAAGTTAAAGTTAAAAGTAAGAGATCTTAAAGAATCAATTAAAGTTCAAAACCTGATAGGAGGTTCTATTGTTCTTAGTTCGTACTGCAGAGTGCCTATCTCCTATTCTTTCTACAAGTTTCCTATCAACTTAATAGTCATGAATTTATCTGAATTCGATGTTATTCTCGGTTTGGAATGGTTAACCAAATATAAGGCTAAAGTTAGATGTGCCGAAAGGATCGTGAAAGTTAAAACAAAATTTGGGCATATCACTATACCATGTCTCGGTTCAGAAACCGATAGAAAAGAATTCTGGTCTGCTTTAGAAGTTACTCCCACTTCATTAGAAAAGATACCGTTCGTTAAAAACTATGCGGATGTGTTTGAAGAAGTCGAAAACTTACCTCCGCAAAGAGAAATTGAATTCAGAATAGATCTAATTCCGAACGCCCGACCAGTAGTACATCCAATTAGAAGAATGGCCCCGAAAGAAAAAGAAGAGTTGGGCAGCCAAACCAGAGAATTTCTGTGGAAAGGTCTGATCAGACTGAGCTTTTCAGCTTGGGGAGCAGCAGTAGTGTTTGTCCCGAAATCAGACGGTACTCTAAGACTTTGTGTTGATTACCGAGATCTCAATGAGCTGACACTGAAGAACAAATATCCCTTGCCACGGATAGACGATCTGTTAGATCAATTAAATGGGGCAACAGTATTCTCCAGAATGGACCTTGCTACAGGTTTCCACCAATTACGTATAGCCGAAGACTGTGTTCCTTTGACAGCCTTCAGGGGTCCCGATTTATTCTACGAATGGTTAGTAATGTCGTTCGGCTTGTGTAACACTCCGGCATACTTCGTCGATCTTATGAACAGAGTGTTCCGTGGTGTTTTGAATATATTTGTTCTAGTCTTCATCGATGACATTTTAATCTACTCCAAGTCAGAAGGCGAGTATGCAAAACATTTAGAACAAGTGTTGATAATTCTGAGGAGAAATGTCTTGAAAGCTAAATTTTCTAAGTGTGTCTTCTGGCAGGATGAAGTTAAGTTCCTTGGCCATGTCGTATCGAAGGAAGGGATTGCTGTAGATCCAAGCAAAATTACAGCGATTCAGGACTGGAAACAGCCTACTACCCCCACAGAAGTTCAAAGTTTCCTTGGATTGGCTAGTTACTATCGGAAATTCGTTCAGGATTTTTCAAAGATATCTGGTGTATTAACAAAACTTACAAAGAAGCATGAGAAATTCAAATGGACTACCGAATGTGAAGAAGCTTTCCAGGAGCTGAAACTGAAGTTGACAACTGCTCCAATATTGACAATTATAGAAGGCAACCAAGACTTGACTGTATGGATAGATGCTTCTATTAGAGGGCTTGGCGCAGTATTAATGCAAAAGGGCCAAGTGGTCGCTTATGCCAGCCGTCAGCAGAAGCCGCATGAAAGAAACTATGCAACTCATGATCTTGAGTTGTTGGCTATCGTGTTTGCTTTGAGAATCTGGAGGCATTATTTATTGGGTGAGAAGTTCGAGCTGTTTATTGATCATCAATCATTGAAGTATCTAATCACTCAAAAAGATCTAAACTTGAGACAACAGCGTTGGTTAGAATTCCTTGCAGCATACGATTTTGAGATTCTATACACTCCAGGGAAAGCCAATGTTGTAGCAGATGCGCTCAGCAGAAAGAATGAAATCATCACCAGTTTTATCATTACTTCTTCCTTAGAAGATAAGATTACTATTCTCCAGAAAGACGATGAATTTATTAAAAGGATTAGCCAGTGGATCCGAGAAGGAAAAACTTCAGATTTTAGCCTAGATAGCCAAGGGGTCCTAAGATTACGAGGGCGAATTTGTATGCCAGAAATTCCTGAGCTCAGAAGGGAAGTACTTGATGAATGTCCCAAGTCTAAACTGAGTATCCATCCGGGAGTTAGCAAAATGTACAATGATATTAAGTGTACGTTCTGGTGGAAGTCGTTAAAAAGGGACGTCTCAATATATGTTAGCCGGTGTCCCACCTGTCAACAAGTTAAGAGCGATCAGCAGAAATTAGCTGGATTATTACAACCATTAGAAATTCCAGGATGGAAGTGGGAGAAGATTTCGATGGACTTCATTGATGGTTTGCCTCGAACTAAGAAAGGAAACGACAGTATATGGGTGATCGTAGATCGCTTCACGAAGACCATCCATTTCATACCTTTCTGATCCAATAGATCGGCTCAAAGTTTAGCACAGATTTACTTCAAAGAAATAGTTAAACTACATGGGGTGCCGCTCAATATAGTCAGTGATAGAGATCCCCTATTTACTAGCAAATTCTGGGAAGCATTCCAGACAGAATTGGGAACCAAATTGAATCTAAGCACTGCTTATCACCCTCAGACAGACGACCAAACTGAGCGGGTGAATAGAATCCTAGAAGATTTACTGCGGGCTTGCATTATTGATTTTGGCGGGTCATGGGAAGATCACTTACATTTAGCCGAATTCTCTTATAACAATAGCTATCAAGCAAGTTTGGGAATGTCGCCATTTGAAGCATTATACGGTAGGCCGTGCAGATCTCCTGCATGTCGGGTAGAACCTGGCAACAGACTTGTGTTAGGGCCCGATATGATTCGAGAAGCATCAGATAGTCGATTTCATCAAGAAGCGACTGAAAACCGCACAAAGCCGACAGAAAAGTTATGCTGATGCGAGAAGATGAGATTTATCATTTGCCGTAGGCAATTATGTTTATTTAAGAGTTTCTCCGATGAGGGGAGTAATCAGATTTGGCAAAACTGGGAAGTTGGCACCGAGATTTATTGGTCCCTTTCCTATACTTGAACGGATTGGAACTCTTGCATATAGGGTTTCATTACCTGATTGGTTGCCTGGAGTGCATGATGTGTTCCACGTGTCTCAACTCAGAAAACGTGTACATGATCCGGATCTTGTTGTAGAAGAAGCAGCATAACAGGACTTGGAAATTACTCCAGAATTAGCAGTCAGAAGAGAGCCATTGAAGATCGTTGGCAAAGAAACTAGGGAGCTAAGGAGCAAAAAGATTCATTTAGTTAAAGTGCAGTGGAGTAGTGATCCTAGGGACTGTACTTGGGAGACAGAGGAAAGCATTAAGCAAGCCTACCCCAAATGCAGAGTGGACATTTCTGACTAACTCCGGTGCAAGGTACCTTTACAATACTTTGCATTTACATTTTGTTTCCTACTTTGCAGTTGTTTCCTTTTCGAGGACGAAAAGTTTTAAGTGGGGGAGATTGTAATAACCCGGAAAATGTGAACCAATTTAAAATTTTTAAAATTGGTCATTGTCAAAGAATTTAAACAATTGAAATAGCATATTTCAATAAAATAATGAATTGGGAATAGTGAGGCAGTTTGAAAATTTGAATACAAACTTTGTCTGACTGTAACGGGTGGAAAATATAACAGATTTTAGTGAAACCAAAAATATTTAAATCTGTTTATGAATACCTTTCTAACGAATCTGAAAAATCGAAGTTTCATAACAGGAATCAAAAGTTATGGCCAAATGAATTTTCAGAAAGGTCGCTATATAGAATATATAGCCCTTGGAAATAGATATTTTGCATACGACCTCGGAATTCGACAAAACCACTTTTGTTGGATCCGGGATGTCAAACTATTGCTAGGTTTCAAATTTCATAATTTTTGAAGCTAGTGTGTGAGCGGGGCAAACGAAAATGTGATTGGTCAATTTCTATTAAAATGGGTCGACCTGAAAATAGACATTTTGCATACGATCTCAGAATTCGACGAAACTAGTTTTGTTGGGACCGTATCGTCAAAACAAAGCTAGATTTATTTTTCTGAAATTTTTCGATTCAGTTTGTGGCCTTGGCAAATTAAAATGTATGTTCAAATTGAATATTAAATGTTTTATACTTAAATTTGAAAAATAACTGACTGTAATAGTCGAGTTGGCCAACGAAACATATCCCATTGTCTCCGGAATGGGGGTATTTAGCTAGGGGCGACAGTCGTTGGGTTGAAATTGGTGTACGTTTGTTCAAAGGGATATTTTGGGAACTTAAAAATTAAATATAATAAGAAATATCCTCACTTTTCTCTCTCTTCTGAAAAATCGGTCAAACCCTACGAACGAACGACGGAAACACCCTCGAAACTTCCAAGCCCGATCGCCGCCGCCACAGGCGTTTTCGCCACCCCCTCCAGTTGAGTTTTCCGTTCGCCTTTCCCCCCTCTTCTAATCAATCCAAGCCTCGACTGAAACCATCTGGTATTTTCGTCGTTCCACCTCGAGGAAGTCACCACCTTTGGAGCGCCACCGAGCTGAGTGCCACCATAGGCGCTGGAAAGCCTATTCGAAGCTCTTCGACGTTGCAGCATCTGATCGTGACGATACTTCACGGATTGATCGTGGATTTAAAGCCTAGTTTCGAAGGTTTAAAAAACATATCTGCTTTGAATTTTCTGAAATGAAAATAACACTTTGAAGTGTTGCAAAACTTTGGAAAATCATATCTTTTTAGTTTTTTAATGAAATTCGGTGAAACAGGAAACATCGGGACCGCAGGGAGGCTCTCTACCATCTAGCAGAAGCCGCGGATTTTTCTGATCTACATACGATTTTTAGCACTTCAAAAACCAATGTGAGGAATCTAAATTAAATTGTGTGAATGGAAATCGTGTTGTATAAATTATATAAGCGAAGTGTAAATTATATATGCATTGTATACCTCATGTACATGTGTTGTATAAGTTATATTAGCGATGTATAAATTATACAAGCGTTGTATGAAACATATATGCTTTGAACTGTGATGAAATGCAAGTGAATTATAGGAATAATATATATATATATATATACTCCCCTCGTCCACAGACCATGGACGATATTTATTGCTTGTGATTGGCGTGTAAATATATAGTATGACGAATGGTTGGAAATAATTGTTTGTGATTGATATTGTGGTTGAAAAATACCTTTGTGGTTGAAAAATACCCTCTTGTGGTTGAAAAAAATTAGAATAGGATTGTGGAAATGAAAATAAAACGTGCCGCATGCGTGCGAACTAGATGCATGATTCCCCATTGTCAAAAACCGCGAGGTTTTAAGGTAGAGCGAGGAGCCGTACTAGGGACGGTCCCGGTTTTAACTACCCTGCCATGCTACCGAAATTTTCTGAAATATTCATGTGTTAGAATAATTTTCATTTGTTGAAATTAATTACATATGTTGAAACCAATATTCATGTGTTGAATTGAAATTCATTCGTTGAATTGAAAATTCATGTGTTGAATGTTATTCGAATTTTAAATAAATAGATTTAACGATAAAAATCACATTTATATATATATATACAAACTATAGAGAATATTCATGTGTTGAATTTAAATTCATTCGTTGAATTGAAAATTCATGTGTTGAATGTTATTCGAATTTTAAATAAATAGATTTAACGTTAAAAATCACATTTTTACATATATACAAACTATAGAGAATATTCATGTGTTGAATTGAAATTCATTCGTTGAGTTGAAATTCATGTGTTGAATGTTATTCGAATTTTAAATAAATAGATTTCACGATAAAAATCACATTTTTATATATATACAAACTATAGAGAGTATTCATGTGTTGAATTGAAATTCATTCGTTGAATTGAAAATTCATGTGTTGAATGTTATTCGTATTTTAAAATAAATTGAATAGACAATAAAAATTACATTTTTCTTGTGAATATGAAGTGTTAAAAACATTCACGTGTTGAATAAATATTTTTGATGATAAAAATATAACTTTTATCATGTATACGCTTTGATAAAAATACACACGTGTTGAAATAAATATTAGTTTGCTAGAAATATTATTATTAGCTTTGTTCTGCATACATATACATGTGTCGAACAGGGAAAATGGATTAGCTGTAGAGTAAAGAAATTATTTGCGTGCCCGACAAATAGGTAAGCCTTGATGAGTTGGCTGCGCAATTTTATTTTTATATCAACTCCTGTGAATGCCAATGGATGCGGAGTGCTGGTTATTCTGTGTGAAATAATAAACATCGCCATAGGATAGTAACAATTAATTTTGAACTACACTACATGGCATACTCCTTGACGATTGACATACTTCATCATATTCCACATAAGAATTTGGAGCTTGTGTGACGAGGTTGAAGATTTACCATACGAGCGAGAGGCTTGTATGGCGATGGTTATATATTACAGGTTGGACTGATGACTGATATGGACTATATAAAATATAGCGATAAATTGCCAGATTAATAAAAAACCCACATGGGTCTGGAGTTGACAATAATCACGTCTCTCTAGTCATTAGATATGGTACATGGACTATTTATTCCCACACGGGACGAGGTGACGAGGATTTATCCTCTGGAGTAATTAAAAATACACGCTCCCTCAGGCTTGACAGGGTGACGAGAATTTATTCTCTGGAGTTATTATCTATACACGCTCCCCTGTAAACACCAGAATATATCACTATAAATATGTGGATGCTTTATAGGATTTATTGGGTACCTAACACGGCCCAATAAATTCCAAACCCCTTCCCGTACAAAGGAGGTTATGGAGAAATTTTTCGAAATATAAAGGCGTTAGTGAAATATTTGAAGTGAAAACGATATTGAAATTAAAGAATGAACTATATATATAAATATAAATAGAATTGAAAGGAATCGAAGCCGTGCAGTTCGTGTTTTGAAATTGAAATTTGAATCGATTAGTACGAGAGATCCGACCACCGGATTTTCCCAAAACCGCAACCATTGGGTTCGCCTTGGAAATATCTTTCCAACGGCACCAACTTTGTAAAAATCCAACGGTTGGATTGTCTGGAATGTTTAATTCAAATCTGAAGAAAAACAGCACTAGAATCGTTTATATTTATATATAAATATAAATATAATTAAATTAAATCGAATAACGACGCTGTAGTTCAAATTTTGAAAACGTAACTTCAAACGACTAGTGTGGAAGATCCGACCGTCGGATTTTCACGAAACTGGAACCGTTGGGTTCGCTTTGGGAATATCTTCCCAGAGGCATAGACTTTGTAGAAATCCAACGGTTAGGTTTTCCGATATGTGTAAAACAAATTAGGGGAAAAGCAGCGCAAGTGCCATGGCAGGACCTGAAGCGTCGTTTAATTAAATATGGCCATTTTTAAATAAACAAAAATGGCGAAAAATCGTTATAGAATATTATAAGCAACATGGATTGGAAATAAAACAATTTGGCTTGATCTGCTTGATATTTGATGGTCATATGTGTTTGACACGAAAATTATACTAAAGAACTGAAATATGAATGTCGAATAATATAACCATGGAAAGAATTGATTTGAATTCTAATTACGTGAATTATTTGAAAAGGCCGAGCCAACCCTCATTTCAAATAATTGATAGAATGATTCGAAGGCGAAAATACAAAGATGATTCAAGACCGACGATCTTCGTATCGGTTGGATGGGCGCTGCTGAGGTTCCTGATTGGAGTAGCTACCGTGAAGGAACGGAAGTAGTAGCCGTCTGAACGTATGTGTTGATTGTACGGATATACGAGGAATTTGGTGCCTCTGTTTTCGTTCAGACATAGAACGGACTTGTAAATGGACTGTGTGTCTGACATTCGATTTTGTTCTATACTGATTGATCTCTGTTAAATATATATATCTGTTTGGCGGTGGAGAATTTATTCTTTTGCTTAACGCCCTTCTCTGAGACGTACGAGCTCAAAGGTTATATATCGATAGAAATCAGTCGTATGGAGTGGATTGCCTATGTGGCATGCCAAGATGCAGTGATCAAGGCTTCTGTTGCAAAGCAAAGTCTTGTGTTTGATGATCAAAGCACGGCCTACGTGGCCTGGCTTTGTGTATAGCGTGGATTTGCGAGCCTCACACCTCGGTATGAGTCAAAAACGGGATAAGGACCCAAGGAGTGCATGACGCTTCTTTCTAGCTATGGTGGTGTCAGTGACCTACCAGCCCTGACATTGATATCTACTTTTCACCTATGTGGTTATTGGAATGCGAGGCACCTCGATTTTAGGTCTGTAAGGACCGGGAAACGTGTGTTCAGGAATAATTAATCCTCAAACATAAGAGAGGACCGGCCTTGGAGGATCCAAGGGTTACCCAAAGTGTGTAGTCCTGAGGCATTTGCTAGAATGTCTTGAAGCGGAGAGGAGCTTGCCCCTTGCCTCGACTCATGACGGAAATCCAATTTCCAATACGAGATAACGGATTCGATTGTAACTTATGTATGGCGACATAGTGGCATGGGACGCTCATGTCGTCTATGATTGATATTTATGATGCTATTCATTTTTGAAACATATATGCACTAGTAATAATATCAAATGATTTTGCTTTACACGTATTAAGCATATTTGGCCATTATAAGGTAAAACTCTATCCTCCGGCTTGCGTTGCATTGTATGATGGGACTTGAGTCTTATAATGGTTACATTCTTTTTAAAAGCATTGCGTTGTTTTAAAGAATTTACTTTGTTTTAAATGCACCAGCAATCACTGGAGTAAACCCGTTCCGCGAAAGTGGCGTGGTCCTATGATTTGCTTATTACTGTTGTTTAAACTGTTAAGTAGATTTCTCATACCAGTCCCCATGACTGACTCGTTGTTTGTTTCACTTTGCAAACGCGGGTGCCCTCATTTTCACACGGGCAGCCTAGTTCACAGATGACAGGTTGTTTTGGCTCAGCGCTGTAGTATGGAGTGCACTTTTGGCTCATGGAGAGGCTGACTTCACCGAGATGACTTTGACATTATCCGCCATTATTGTATATGTGTTATGTTTCCGCCTATGGCGATGCAGACTATTTTACTTCCAGTACTTATTATCATATGTATATGTACCGCCTTCGGCGATGTAGACTGATACACTTATTATGTCTCACTGTATGTATATATTCCGCCTATGGCGATGGTGACTGATCATTCCCCTTTTATTTACTAAGTTATATCCTACGTTGTGCTATTCTGATGTTGTTACATATTATGATTCCGCTGTCATATCTATGTAAAATTATTCTATTTATTGTTTTTGCTATTATCTGTACTCTGCTATGATGATTGATGTGTTATATTCCAATGATTATCCTTAATACCATCACACGGATTTTGGGATCGTCACATGTTTAGCAAGGAACGACAGTCTTTGGGTTTTATTTGGAGTTCGGATGCAAAATGGAAATAATGGAATTAAAATATTATTAAATATATAAATAAGTAAATCATGGTCAAAACCCTTCACTCTTCTCCAACACGGTCAACACGCTGAACCGCACTCTTTTTATTCTACGGCCAGAAAGTCGCGTCGATCTTTCTCTCGATTCTCCCAATCCTCATACTAAGTCCCGAAACTTTCCTCTACAACTTCGAAGAGCATGGCGAGATCAGTGTATTCAACGGTGGTGATCGGGTCTAAGTCATCGTGGAGGCTGAAATTGGCGCACGAAGTTGCTAGGTTCGAATTGGGTTTCAGTGATGAAGGGAGCTTCAAAGGGGGCGGCTCTCCTGAAGGTGGAAGGTGCCGTCGAGGCGTGGGAGGTGGAGGATCCGGATGGTCGGCCGATGGATGGAGGGAGGCGTGCATGGTGGATTCTCTGATGAACGAGGGGTTTGATTTTGCTATGAGGGTTACAGGTTGAAGAAAAGATTAAGGAAAAAGAAAATTAATTAGTAATTTAATTAATTTTGTTAATTATTATTTAATCATGTTATGAATAATCGGCTATAACTTCTACAAACGATATTAGAAATGGACAAACAAGGGTGCGTTGGAATCATGAGGATGAACACTACACAATGGAACAGACCAGAACAGAAGCAGTAGTAAAATTTAACTGAATTGAACGTACAGTTTAATTCAGTTAAAATAATCATTATTCAATGATTTCAAAACTGGTCAATGTGAGAACTCCTTCTCACTCAAACTATTTATAGTTAAATATATACTTGAACGTACAGTTTTATCGTACAAACCATGGATGTTTGTTTGGATGGATTGTGGTTGTGAAATTGACTGTATTATGGCTGTAAATATTCATGTGTTGAATAAGATGTGTAATCAATAAAAATATCATTTATATTGCAAAAATAAACTATATAAAATATTCATGTGATTGAATAAAATGTTTAACCATTAAAAATATCATTTTTAATGTGTAATAAAACTATATAAAATATTCATGTGTTGAAATAAACATTCATTTACAAATCGGACGATTTGTTTATATACACCCATTTAACTAACATTGATTGGGACGATAAATTTTACACATCGCCCAACTGCACAAATAAAATCTATGTTTGTTGTTTGAAAACCCCACACGGGTATTAGGATGATATTTGACATACACTAATCTCGATTGTTTAGCTGTATGTCAATCGATGGTTGACAGATTGTATAAGCGTTGATTATTTATTTTAATGCTTATAAAGTGGTAAAATGCACTCTGGATGTTGTATGAATTTTTGATGATTGTTTATCATTATCGTAGTATACATGTGATGTATGAAATCCATATAACTGAAATTATATGGTAATTGACTGAGTCTGATTCCAATTTAGAATTAACGAATATTTTTAAATAATATCCAGTGTATAATTAAAATTGGATATTTGAAACTATTATCATTTTAATATTATAACGATAAGAAATATTCAATTTTGATTTGAAAATTGATATGAAGAAAAAATCGTTTTAAAATGAATTTAAAGCGAATTTATTAAGAAATATTCAATTTTGATTTGAAAATTGAAACGAAGCAGAAATCGTTTTAAAATGAATTTAAAACGAATTTAGTAAGAAATATTCAATTTTGATTTGAAAATTAAAATGAAGCAAAAAGCGTTTTAAAATGAATTTAAAACGAATTTATTAAGAAATATTCAATATTGATTTGAGAAGTGAAATGAAGTTAAAATCGTTTTGAAATGAATTTAAAACGAATTTATTAAGAAATATTCAATTTTGATTTGAAAATTGAAATGAAGTCAAAATCGTTTTGAAATGTATTTGAAACGAAAATAATGATTAGAAATATTCAATTTTGATTTGAAAATTGAAATGAAGCAGAAATTGTTTTAAAATAAATTTAAAACGAATTTATTAAGAAATATTCAATTTTGATTTGAAAATTGAAATGAAGCAGAAATCGTTTTAAAATGAATTTAAAACAAATTTAGTAAGAAATATTCAATTTTGATTTGGAAATTGAAATGAAGTAGAAATCGTTTTAAAATGAATTTAAAACGAATTTATTAATAAATATTCAATTTTGATTTGAAAATTGAAATGAAGTTAAAATCGTTTTGAAATGAATTTAAAACGAATTTATTAAGAAATATTCAATTTTGATTTGAAAATTGAAATGAATTTAAAATCGTTTTGAAATGAATTTAAAACGAATTTATTAAGAAATATTTAATTTTGATTTGAAAATTAAAATAAAGTAATAATCATTTTGAAATGTAATTCAAAACGAATTTATTAGGAAATATTCAACTTTGATTTGAAAATGGAAATGAAGTTAAAATCGTTTTGAAATGATTTTAAAACGAATTTATTAAGAAATATTCAATTTTTATTTGAAAATTGAAATGAAGTTGAAATCGTTTTGAATTGAATTTATGAACGAATTTATAAAATACGTTTTAAATGGAAATCAATGAAATGTTTAGTATATGTATATATGTATATATATATATATATATATATATATATATTAATGGCCTGAATAGAACGCGCTGCGACCATTCACAAATTTCAACCATTGACTTCAAATTGACATTACAGGAGATCCGACCATCGGATTCTCCTAAATCCGGGGCCGATGGGTTTGTATCGAAAAGAGCTTTCCAATTATTATAAGAGATTTAAATTTGAACAGTCGGATTTTAAGATACGTCCAAATCAATTTCAGAAAAGGTCGCTATGAATGCAGTTCAGTGGCCGTTATTGGAAACCGACTGTACGGGCCTTGATAAAATTATTAAAAATATTTATAATTTTTGTAAAATCATAATTAATGGTTTGGGAAAATTATGGATGAAAAATTCCATATTTGAAAAGATAAAATATATTTTTATCAAAATGAACTAGTTAATAACTAGAATAATAATCCAATTATTTTTAGAAATAAATAAATTGGATTTGAAAATGGTTTTAATCTAACCAGAATTTTCCAACGAATAAATTGGAATGGAAATTATCTTCGAAATATTTCTATATTGGATTCCATGATTATACAGATATAGTTGAGGAATTTGGAAGATATATATATATCGTTATTCCCAATACAATATTTGTTGATTTCAGAATTTGATATTGAATATAAGCCAATATAATTTCTATTTAGATCCTTGTATTTGATATCGAATTGGATTTTGGGTTTGTCGTGAATGGTGTCCTAAATAACACTGTTCTTAAACCCAGTTGAGAAAAGAATAAATCTTTAAATTAAGATTTAGTGAAGTTTTCCAATTAATTTACATTTAATTGGAATTGAATAAAAGAATGGGATTTTTGGGTTTATAATGAACCATGTTTTAGATAACATTTGTTCTTTAACCCAATTAACAATGAAGAATGTGTTTGGAATTTATAAATCTTTTTATTAAGATTTAATGGAAATTTTCCAAAGTAAAGTTTTCCAATTGAATAAATTGGAGTGGAATGGAATTCGATTGATGAGCTTTTGTAAAGGAAGACCGTTACTATATATGAATTTAAAAGGCTTTGCCGTTATTCCATTTATATTATTGGTTGGATACGGAAATTTATATCAGTTGTATATATTGATATGTTTTCCGTGAAGATTCCATAATTAATGGAATGTGATTTTGGGTTTATCGTGAACTGTGTTTTAAATGACATTGGTTCTTTAATTCAGTTAAAGATAGGATTTATTTCCTAAATTTGAATAATCATTACATATGATTTTTGAGGATTAAAACTAAGTGGAGTTTTAATTAATCTTTAATTAGATTGAAATGTGAATGTGATAATTTAAATTATCAAATTTGTGAAATGATAGAGAATGGAGTATCACCAGTTTTGCTCCAAGAGATAGTTAAATCTTTAAATAGATTTGAATGAGAAATGGTAATTAATTTTACCGATAACACCATGGTGTTAGATATGGAGTGCTACCAGTTTTGCTTCATGGGATGAATAGGTTGAGATTGGGAAATAAAATAAATGATTACTTCAGTGTAGTTCGCTTATCCCAACTAGTTTGGAAAACCTTAACTTGGTTTAAATTGTGAAAAGAATATTTGAGTAAAACAATATTCTGGATTGGAATGAGGCGTATGTCGTGTTTTTATAGCACTTGTTTATCAGATACGCAAGTTATTCGGAAAGACTGGGTTTATCCTAAATTTGAATGATCATTACATATGATTTTTGGAGATTAAAACTAAGTGGATTTTTAATTAATCTTTACTTAGATTGAAATGTGAATGTGATAATTTAAATTATCAATTTTGTGAATTGATAGAGAATGGAGTATCACCAGTTTTGCTCCAAGAGATAGTTAAATCTTTAAATAGAATTGAAAGAGAAATGGTAATTAATTTTACCGATAACACCATGGTGTTAGATATGGAGTGCTACCAGTTTTGCTCCATGGGATTAATAGGTTGAGATTGGGAGATAAAATAAATGTTTACTTCGGTGTAGTTCGCTAATCCCGACTAGTTTGGAAAACCTTAATTTGGTTTAAATTGTGAAAAGAATATTTGAATAAAAGAATATTCTTGATTGGAATGATGCGTTTGTCATGTTTTTATAGCACTAGTTTATAAGATACGCGAGTTATTCGGAAAGACTGGGTTTATCCCATACGGAATAAATGATTACTTCGATGTAGTTCGCTAATCCCAACTAGTTTGGAAAACCTTAATTTAGTTTAAATTGTGAAAAGAATATTTGAATAAAAGAATATTCTGGATTGGAATGAGGCGTATGTCGTGTTTTTATAGCACTTGTTTATAAGATACGTGAGTTATTCAGAAAGACTGGGTTTATCCCATTCTGAATAATTGATACGACTATAAGTCGACGATGAAGAGGTAGTTGAAGACCGGAGGTCTTCACATCATTTGGATGATTACTGATGTCTTGATTGGGAGGCATCCCAAGACAAGGTAATAAGTGGTGATCGTCCAGACGTACTTGGAGATTGACCGAATATGCGAGGGCCTCTCTCCTGTATTGGACATATGGGATGAGGAATAAGGTGCCTCTGCTTTCGTTTAGACCCAAAACGGACTTGCAAATGGATAGTATGTCTGACATTGTATTCCTTTATATTGTATTCGTTGATCTCTGCTAAATATATATCTATTTGGTGGTGGAGAACTTAGTCTCTTGCTTAACACCCTTCTCTGAGACGTATGAGCTTAGAGGTTATATATCGGCAGAAATTAGAGGTAAGGTATGGAGTGACAGTATGGCATGCTGAGTGGCATGTGATCAAGGCTTTTGTTGAAAAGCAGAGTCTTGTGGTTGATGATCAAAGCACAGCTTTAAATAGCATAGCTTTATGTAGCGTTAATCTACGAGCCTCACACCCCGGTATGAACCAGAAACGGAAGAGGACTGCAGGGAGAATATGCGTTTCCTTCTAACTAGAAGTAGTGTCATGGTATGGAGCCCAAACATTTTACTCATGTGGATGTTGCATATTATTTGATGGATAGTGAGGTACCTCGGATATATCGGTCACTACGGGACCGATGGATGATATGGCCGACATACTGAGCATTACGCCCCATAGGGTAGGAAAACGTAATGTTCAGGAATTACTAATCCTCAAACATAAGAGAGGACTAGCCCTAAAGATCCAATGGTCGATGCGTTCTGATCCTGAGACACGGGCTAGAGCGTCTTGAATTCGGTTAGGACGATCCCTTGCCTTTGTTCATGATGGAAATCCAACTTCCATTATGCGATTCTTCGGTTTTAATTATAAAACTAGTATGGCGACATAATATATGGTATCCATGTTGTCTATGATTGATACATTTATATTTGAAGTTGTTTTTAACACTATGTGCTTATAATAGTATCAAATGATTTGTTTTTAAATCATACCAAGCATGTTTGGCTATTATAAGGGAAAACTCTATCCTCCGGCTTGCGTTGCATTGTGCGATAGGACCCGAGTCTTATAACAGCTTCATTTTATTTAATTAGCATTGCGTTGTTTTTTTTATGCACTCGTATTCTAGGGAGAAAACCAATTCCGTGTTATACGGCGTGGGCCCTTGGTTTACCTGATTTTAAAGTAAAGTTTTAAATAACTGTTTTAGTTCTCACACTAGCCACGTGACTGACCGGGAGTTTATTGTTTTAACCTAAACTCCGGGTATACCTAATTTCCACACGGGCAGCTAGTAGTTTTGGTTTTTGCAGATTTTTGTTTTACAGGATCCTGGTTTACAGCTGGAGCTATATTCGGAACGCTCTTTATCCGTGTATTTCTTTCAGTTGTGTTATGTATTATTTTCCGCTGCATTGTAATTTTAATCTATGATATTTTTCTACTGTATATTATTTATTCATACTCTGTTATATTCTTGTACTCTGATGTAATTGTTGTAACAGCAATGAAATGTTTTGTTGTTTGCGTTCTGATTTGTCGTGTTCTCAACTAAATCCGGCTTCTTCCGTCTCTTCGGAGATCGGGGAGTTCAGGTCGTTATAAATTTCTTTCCAGCTGCGCAGAAATTTGTGAGAAATGATATTGCAAAGTCATCTAGGTCGGTTAACGAAACTCTACATGCAAGTTGCAAGGGGTCAAGCCCGCTTACGACGACATCTGAAGAGAAGTCGAGATTATCTAAGGATGGAACCTTGGGTTTGGGGTCGCCTTCTTCTAAGCATGGGTCATCTTCTTCCTAGTGATCTGATTATATTTGGTACGAGACCTTTTTTATGTCAAGTTCATGATTTGGGCAGTGGAGCTTTTTAAATTTAAATGTATACCCAAACTTAAATGTTCTACAACGGTTCAATTATGCATATTCTTCTCATTATTATGTTACGAAAGCTTTGGGTTTGAGGAACTAATTTAGTAACAATGGTTAAAAAAAGTACTATAGTGAATTTGTTCTTTTTAATATGTTTGTGTTTATGTGATTCTATTATTTGGGTAGTATTAAACATTGTAGCTATGGTCTTTGCATCAATTTTTCGTGCTTCTAATGTTTTTCCTCCCTACTTGGCCCTGTAAATAAGGATCGAGTTCTTCAGGTTTATGCACGCGTTAGGGATCCATAGTTGATTTGCATTGCATGTACGGCTTACAAAAGATTTCCATAAACGATAGAAAACTCCTACGCTGGGTTCGGCTCTACTCAACTTAAAAGGTTTGCATAGCCTAATTCAGAGAGCATTTTAGCCCATTTTAATTAAACCTATGTATTCGGTTTAAAAACCCAAATTAGTTTATAATTTTGTACGTTACATTTTTTACTTTTTATACCTCTTACACCTACACCCATTTTCAATCTTGTTTTGTTTCATATTGTACTTCTCAAATCATGTTTGCGGAGGCACGCCATTAAGAATTTTTTTTGAATAAACCCTTGATTTAGTAGAAAAAAACTAATAAGAATTAATATTCATTTTGTTTGTTTGACAATAAGCATCTCCTGTTTTTGTGAATTTTTTTTGTGTAAACTAGGTGTGACTCGGTTGAGAACCATTACCAATCAAATCCTACCTAGTAACCCAAAATCAAAATTACAGCTCATAAAACATGGTTAGTCTATTGTTCACATAATATCTAGTTTGCCAATTTTTGTAGTTGGTAGTAGTAAATAATATGTTATAGCCGTCTCGTTTTGGATTAAAAAAATCTCTTTTATATCAGCTATAAACGATTTGAGCAATATCTGAGCTATGTAATTTGAAGTAGCTCACTTCTCTAAAAATCCAAGATAAAATCGAAATAACATTACAATGTGAATAAAGATAAATATGTAAGCAAATGGATTGAACATTTTTCCTTTTTGAATCGTTCATTTTTGAATTTAATAAATAAATTCAAAAATAAGACACCTTTTTTATCATTTAAATGTATATGAAGATAGATGTGGTACAGTTTGGCTAATCAAACCAAACGCTTTTGGTATCAATATTCCATTGCTACTGAATGACAATCATTATTTATAATTTGTGTGGTACAGTTTGACAATTAAGTATATGCTTAATCACAAATTTTTTGTTAGTTGTTGCAAATATTTGTTAGAATATTAAATTATTTAGTGCTTTTTTATGTTTAACTTCATAAAATATGTTATGAGGTTTTGGGGAAAAAAACACTACGTATTCATTAAAAAAACTAATAATTTTATTTGTTTCGCTGCTGCTACTTTCACTCTTCTCTACGTTTTGTTCATTCCCCCAATATTTAGGGTTACCAACTTCTTCCTCTTCTCGCGTTCATAAGGTTATTTCAATTGTTTTATTTATTCGGTAAAAACTATCAAAAACTATTGGGGGTTCCAGATATCACAATCGCTGAATTTGTTTCTTCGGCATTGCTTTCTCTCAATGGTATTTAGTAAGATTGTTATTTCTTCTTTTGTTGAGTTTTGCTACTTTTAATTCCTGTTATTTTCTGTTTTGTTTAAGCAAGGTATGAATTCTGAATTTATAGAACCTCAGAAGTAAATGTTTTATTTAACAACTTTTCTATGAGTACTAATTCTTATTTTTAGACTTGTTGAAATCATTTTATTTGAACAAAGATTAATCTTGACTCGACTTTTTTCTATTTCGCATGTCACGCTCAGATCAAATCTGAGGGTTGCAAATATAAAGACTTCCGCTATTGAAGTTAGTGAGTGGTGAAGACATGCGCACTGGTTCGACAATTTCTGCAAATTTTATTTTATGTAAAAGCTATGTAAAAATATTGTAAAACTATGATATTTTTTAAAAATTATTCCGTTGCATGTTATTATGTTCTGTGATTCTATGTATTGATTCTGTTAAATCTCGTAAGCAATAACAATCTGCCATTTCGAGCGGTTTAAGTTGGTTTAACTACCGACTTGAAGCGGTCGAAAAGCGGGTCGCTACAGTTGGTACCAGTGCTTTGGTTTATACAAAGCTTAACTTATGGGGTTCAACAAGAATTGTCAAAAGAATCTCTAGGGACAACATATTTTGAAATTTTAAATATTTTGTTTTAAAAATATTTTGGAATTGAAATTATAAAGTACTTTTGAAGTGTATATTAATTTGAAAATATAATGTGTTCAAGTATATAAATCGATTCTAAAATAGAGTAATTTGGTATAAATAATTTTGGGAAATATATTAATTTGAATATAAAGTGACTTGAATATACAATTTTATTTAAAGTATAAAGTATTTTGAGAACATAAATTGATTTGAAATAAAGTATGTTTAGAGTATAGAGTATTTAGAGTATAAATTGATTTGGAAATAAAGTTTGTTCAGAAGTATAAATTGACATGAAACGTAAAACATTTTGGAGTATAAGTTAAGTTAAAATATGAAGTATTATGAAAATTTGAACTCTTATGATGGGAAATAATCTAAAATAAATTGAAGCATAAAAAAAATTGAGATCAAATAAATTTTTGGACGTTAATGTGACCAAAATGAATTTGTATATCAAATAAAACATCATTTGAATTGAATGGGAATCTAAAAAATTCTTCATAAGTAAGGTTATGTCCTGTAATTTTTTTGGAAATATAAGTATATTGTATTAACTAAGTTGATTGAATCAAGTTATGTTTTGTAAATTGTTTAGTAATATATTATGAGTATGATTTACAAATCTGATATTGAATTAAGTATTTTGAAATCTCTTAATGGTTTAGAAAAATGATTGGTTTTTGAATTCCAACAAATGAGTTTATTATATAAATTTCATATAAAAAAATAAATTTTAAATATAATGATAGTTATGAATTTTCGAATAATATATTCGTAGCGGTAAATCGATGCTTGTCATTATTGTAGTATATTTAAGATATACTATTGGGTGATAACTGATATTCGGATTAATAAATTACAAGTGTTAAACCATTGATTAAATATGAAATATATATTGTGAAAAAAATGAGATATTAATTTAGTTAAAATTAAGGTGATTGTTTGACTAAGATTTGAGAATTTGATTCTTGAAATTTGTGAAATTGATTTCTAATGTTTTGCACATGTTATTTTGATTGTTGATAACTAATTGAAGTGCACTCTGTCTCCATTGTTCATTTATGTAAACATGATTAAGCAACACAAATATGAATATAGCTGGGCTATGTTATTTTTTGTTTGTTATGCATCCACTGTTCCTTGACTTATAGGTATTAATAATAAATTAACGAAGTGCTCATTTTCATTCTCTAGGTACTTTACTGCTGAAGTTTATATCATTAGATTGTATTCATTAAATTAATTCACTACAGGATGTTATTGTTAATGCATGTGAGAAAAAAATAGAAAACGGAAAAAAATTCCGATGGTTAGCACTTAAAATTTTGGACTGCAGTTATGATAGTTTAAAACGTTAATTTTGTAGTCCATTGATAATTTAGAGATTTTTGAAAATATTCGATTTGTTCTGTGAATTGTTCTATTGAATTAAATGCTGAGTATTTTTTGTTAATTTCAAAAGACTGGTCATTATTGTAAATCATTGGTGGTAAGGAAAATTTCAAATTCTTTGATATATTGCACATAGAATTCAATAACCAATTTGTATTAGTTAATTTCTAAATCTAGATATGTATGGTGCAACGTTGATGCCAAGGGAAAAATTCAAGATGTTTAACATTTTATTATTATGCTAGTGTTTGATTGAATATATGATTATTTTTCAATTTTCATGAGTTGATTTATGAATCCTTGTTCGTTGGATGACCCTGATAACAAAGAAACTATTTAAAAAAATTACAATTCCATTCAATTATTTATGAAAGAGGATATGATTATGACTTTTTTCTACTCACACGTTGATTCTCGTTTTTAATTCTTTACACTCAGCCATTCGCCTTCTTTTCCCTTTCCAGCCCTTTAGAAGATTTCGCTTTTATACCATGTTCCCTCCAAAATACATATAAATGCATTATTTTATGTCCAACATTCGAACCCCTCCCTTTCCCCTTAAGCCTTGACATCCAATTTAACAACACACGCGAAAATATGAAGGATTATATGGACCAAGAATTACACATCTTCTTCTCTTTGTAGGTATTGGAAAAACAATGGCTGAGTCACGTACAAAGTCATTATGTTGAAGATGTTTAGGCAATCTGCTCAATGGTGCAAATTAGTTCATACTTTTTGCCAATGCCTTCAGGATAAAACAACCTCTTCTTTAATATGAATTCGCTTGCACAAAATATTTGAGCCTAATATGCACTTAAATTCAAAAAACTGTACTTCTCTTTCTTTTTGTAATGGAAATTTTTCGATGAAGATAAGGAGGTTTTTTGGAAGATAGAGAAAGATGAAAAAAAGTTCTATATATTGCTTTGTCTATTCCATTTCTTATGTATACATAATGCAAAAATGTAATGTTTGCTATGTTAGTGGAAGGAAAGTTGAAACACAGTTAATACCATAATAAATAAAAGAAACGGTCAAAAAACTACAATTTATAATGTGTAAATTGTATGCATTTCAAAAGTGATGAACGCTAATAATTTTAATTTATTACTATTCACAGCAATATTTTAATACCATTTGCTTTTGCAATAGCTCGATAAAAAGTCACATAAATATATGACCGTTGTGCTAGTATAACTGCTCAATCACGATAATGGCTCATATACATACGTACATACATACATATGTTACCATAATAACTTCCAGCGGCTCAATTGCAATAATGACTAAGTAATAGATTCTTAGCAAATGTATTTTTTTTAATAAATTCACTACATATACAAAACTTTTCCAACAAACCCCTATTTGAATCAAAAAAAAATTTGAGCAATTCAGATCATATAAGATCGTGCATAAATAAAGGCGTCTGCCGACTTGAACCTTTGCATAGTGGATAAGGTTCAGTTTTTAATAGAGTGACATATGGTCTTGAACTTTATTCCTGACATCAGACCACACCCAACCTTTCTTTAGTGCAATCAAATAAGCTCATCTGTTTATGACCATGCACGTATATCCCAGTTTAGTGAATGCTCTAGAAATTTCCCCCCAAACATTATAGGAAACAACCACACTTCCACATTCACATAGGTGAGTCTATCAAGAGTACTCCTGAAGGTAAGTACTCCACTCGAAATAGAGTATAGATGAGTTTCTATTAACTCATCCTCTAATCACTTCAGGAATACATGTCCCTTAGTATACAAAAATAACATGTTCAACCATTATCACTACACAACTTGTTTTTTATCCATTGAACCTAGTTCTTAGGTTATATAGTAATTAGGTCGGCTTACCATTGTGCGTGACCCAAAGATCTAAGGGCAGTAGTCTCATTTCTTTAAAAGTATTAAGGAGTTCCTCTCCAGACAATCTTATTGTCAAATGATCTGACAAATTTTCATCAGTACATATGTGATCCATTCTAACAATGCCTAAAGAGAGTAGCTCTCTAAAAGTACCATGCTTATGACTTTTGCCGTTATAATAACGGTTCTGTACTTTTTAAAGAGCTGCAGTACTATCGCAATGGATCAACACAGCCAGTATTGATTTTTCCCATAAGAGAATCTCAGCTAGCATGTTTCTCGAATACTTTGTTTCTTCACGAACTATGGTCAGTGCTATCATCTCAAAGTCCATAGTAGACTGAGCCAAAACAATTTGTTTCTTGTTTTTTCAAGAAACAACTCCTCCAACAATGCTAAATATATAGCCACTAGTCACTTTTGAATCATCATATAAAGTGTTCCAGTCTACATCTGAATAACATTCAAGAACAACTGGAAACTTTTCATAATGTAATCCATGGTTCATTTTTCATTTAAGGTATATCATGACCCTCTTAATTGCTTGCTAATGCTCTATACTAGGTCTACTAGTAAACCTGCATAATATTCCCACGGCATAGTCAATGTCTGGTCTAGTACAATTAGCGGCATACTAAAGACTGCCAATGATGCTTGCATATTTAGACTGTTTTACATCTTTATCGGTGTTTTTAGATAGCTTTACACTGTGATCATATGGTGTACATGTAGGCTTATAGTCAAAATAATTGTATTTTTCAAGAATCTTCACAATATAATGAGTTTGATCCAAAGAAAGTTCATTTTTGGACCTAGTAACTTAATACCAAGGATTACGCTTACTTCACCAAGATTTTTCATGTCAAAATTAACAAAGATTTAACAGTGTTTATGATATGAGTGTTTGACCCAAAAATAAGTAGGTCATCCATATATAAACGTATGATAGTACAAATGTCATTGTCATATTTATAATAAAGACATTTGTCACTTTCATTAACTTTAGAACCATGTGAGATTATCAATTTATCAAAATTTTCATTTCATTGCTTAGGGGCTTGTTTTAAACCATACAATGATTTATCTAATTTGCAAACTTAATGTTCTTGACCAGGAATTACAAATTCTTCAGGTTGGTCCATATAGATTTCATCTTCTAGTTCACCATATCAAAAAGAAGTTTTAACGTCCATTTGATGAATTATTAATTCATGAATAAATGCAAGTGAAATTAATACTCGAATGGGTGTAATTCTAGTTATAGGTGAAAAAGTAAGTCAACATTTTCTCTTTATTTAAAACGTTTAGCTACTAAATGGCTTTATATTTATCAACTGTTCCATCATATTTAATTTTCTTTTAAGTACCCATTTACAACCAGTAGATTTACAACCAGGTGGTAAATCTACTAAGTGCCAAGTCTTATGGGATTCCAAAGAATCCATCTCATCATTTATAGCTTGTAACACCCCAGATTTTAATAAACAATAATTAAATATAAAAAATTGATAAACCAAATGTTAATCAGAATAATAATTAAAATTAGACAATGAGACTAGCACCATTGAGTCCGTTGTAATTTTCTGATCAGAATGGACGCTTAGTTTGCTAAAATCGAAGTTAAAATGAATTAGTTATAATTAAAGAAGAAATAAAAAATTAAAATAAATTAATTTATGGAACCAACGGTCACAACGGTAACCCGGCTCACCTGGGTCGACATGCACGTCGACCCAGAAAGCCGGTGGGTAAACCCAGTATCCGGATTTTGCGTGCCTCGGCCTGCATGCGAAACGGTAACATTTATTAATTTCCACCATTTGTTTTTCTGACTAGGCATTATTTTATTGATTTATTTTAAACCATAGGCTGACACGGCGCTTTCTTATTGGTCCGATGACATGGTTGGAGCAGATTTAATCTTAGATTTGACTGGTTGAGGGTATCCAGGAAACCCTATAAATATACTGGTAGAGCCTCTCTCATTTTTTCACATCCACTCTCTCTTCTTCTTCCCCACGCCTATTCTTAAAATCAAGAAGGGCCAAGTAATTAAAATTATAAGCGGTGAAGAAGTTCTTAAATTTTCAAATATTTGTTAGAGCTTGATGACTGGAGGAAGGTTCTGCTGGTTGGCGGCAACATTTATTAATTTCCACCATTTGTTTTTCTGACTGAGCATTATTTTATTGAGTTATTTCAAACCATAGGCTGACATGACACTTTATTATTGGTTCGATGACATGGTTGGAGTAGATTTAATCTTAGATTTGAATGGTTAAGAGTATCCAGGAAACCCTATAAATATACTGGCTGAGCCTCTCTCATTTTTTCACATCCATTCTCTCTTCTTCTTCTTCTTCCCAACGCTTATCCTTAATATTAAGAAGGGCAAAGTAATTAAAATTCTAAGGGGTGAAGAAGTTCTTAAGTTTTCAAATATTTATTAGAGCTTGATGACCGGAGGAGGGTTCAGTTGGCTGCTTGGCAATTGGAAGGAGAGGTGTCATATTGGTGGGAAGTAGATGAGGCTGAGCGTGCCATAGAGACATGGGATGAGTTCAAGGATAAGTTTGAGAAAAAAAGTTATCATGGACCGAAGAAAGGATGCAGTTGGAAAAGTTCTTGAGTCCGAGACAGGGTAATATGTCAGTTAATGAGTATGTCAATAACATCAATGAGTTGGCGAGATTTGGATTGAATCTGGTCAATACTGCGCACAAGTAGGCTTTGGCATTTGCGAGGGGAGCGAACCAACCCCTCCATGGACTAATAGTGACACATATTCCAACGGAAGCTACGTTAGAGAGGCTTGTGGATGTTCACCATTTATACAGATGCTTTGATGCGATGCTTATGCAAGAGGGTAGGGTTGTCTCCTATGTGATTAGGCAGTTGAGAGTACATGAGAAGAAATACCCTACCCATGATTTGGAGCTAGCAGTAGTAGTGTTTAAGCTCAAATCATGGAGACATTATTTATTCGGTGAAAGCTTTTAACTCTACATGGATCATAAGTCTCTCAAGTACTTGTTCTCGCAAAAAGATCTTAATTTGCGACAACAGCGTAGGATGGAGTTCCTTGCATCTTATGACTTCGAGATTATGGATACCCCAGGGAAGGGTAAAGTAGTAGTAAATGCATTGAGTAGGAAGAGAATGACTTTTAAGTCCACTGTTCGTAGAGTGGCAGAGCTTGGAGTTCTTCTCACCGTTCAATTTTAAATCATCTACGGATTTTGCACCAGGATTATTGGCATCAATAGTGTAACACCCCACCTCCGCTAGGGTCGCTCTTTCGGGGGCACTAGCTTCTGGGGGGCGTTAGAACTGGGTAAGCATGCATAATGATATATCAAGGCAGAACAAGAACATAAATATATATGTAAAGCAGAGTAAATAACATAGATAAAACAGCGGAAGATTTTCAAACCATTTCAAATCAAGTCTTAGTACAGCATCATGTCAATTTTCCAAATAAAATAAGTCTAGTACATAAACAACATCATCTGAAAACTGAAAAGAAAAACATAAGTAGCTATCCCCAAAGCGGAGAAACCATAGCGAGCTCAAGTCCAAAGCATACATGAGCTATCCAAGAAAACAGGTAGGATCCAAGCTAAGCTCCTGTATTCCCTCCCTGAGAACCTGGGGGGGGGGGGAAACGGAAGAAAAGAGGCGAAAGAAAACAGGTCAGTCAAAAAGACTGGTAAGCCCTACTACGATCAGTCTATAAACTAATAAAGTTAGCATCATGATGGAAACTGAGATGAACATACTGGCAATAGATAAAGGTGTCATCACATAAAGAAGATTAAGCTTTGCACCACAGTGTACTAGCAAACTAACATAACAGGTATTGATCCCTTAGCCCAAACTTTGGCCCAATAACATGAGGTGACCTTAATACAAGGTCCAGCCCAACGGTCTAGTCGATCGGCTCCCTATAAACCTAACACGTCAAGTGTTGGTGTCCATACGGCCCACATATGGTTGTAGCCAGACTGTGCTGGGTCCACCTTCGGGTGTATCAAGCCCTCGGGTGTCAACCCCAGACACCTAAGCAATAATGCACAGTCTAAACCTACTGGTACCCGGCCTCGAGTTTGTCCAACACCGGACTACGTGCACGTCCGTAGCCCGCCTGGACCCGCACCGCTGTACCACTCAGCCGTCGCTTTGGTCGCTTACATCAGTCCAGTAATCGTGCCCCGCCCTAGCCTAGCCTCTAGGGTTGTGGATGATACCAAACTGGGATTACTGCTGGAACAGACCACGTTGCTAGGGTTTTCTAAGAAGGTTAAGTGTGGTTTAACCCCTTACTAATCATGGATTAAATTAGTTAAGTGTAACCAACAGTTCACCACTTAACCCCATTTAATCCCTCGCATCCCCAAAAATTGGTTAAGTATTAGTGGGCCATGACTTAACCCTAATCATGAGGCATTAATTAATTTAATTGTGCCTTAACCTCTCACATTAGACTTTGTTGCGGTTACCTAGTTAAGCCGGTGGGTTCCGGGTAGATTTACACCACAACTTGGTCTAACCTCGGGTCTTGGCACCACATGACCAACTTCTCACATTGGATCCTATTGTTTGTAGCCACTAGTTAAGCCGGTAGGTTCCGGGTAGAATTACGCTACAAACTCAACCCAACCTCGAGTTGGCCACACTTATGTTTTCTAAGTGTCATATCCACTTTATTTTCAAAACATAATTGCAAGTTTAACAAATACTTGGGTAGATCTAACTTAATAGGTAAATTCCCAAGGGGTAGACCTAACTTAATAGGTAAATTCCCAATATTATATTTTCATGTATTTTAAGTTTTACCCAAAACCCCCCCAACGTCATTCTATCGCTTACATATTCGTCATAACGCATAAAGGATAGAAAGAGGGAACTTGGCACAACATACATGATGAATCTTACATATCATAATAAACATGCATAACATGTTGGACTTGCATAACTTAGCATAGTGAACTTGCATAAACATGCATAACTTGTTAAACTTGCAAATCATGGCATAGTGAACTTGCATAAACATGCATAACTTGTTAAACTCGCAAATCATGGCATAGTGAACTTGCATAAACATGCATAACTTGTTAAACTTGCAAATCATGGCATAGTGAACTTGCATAAACATGCATAACTTGTTAAACTTGCAAATCATGGCATAGTGAACTTGCATAAACATGCATAACTTATCAAACATGTGTAACATGGCATATTGAACTCGCATAAGCATGCATAACTTATTAAACATGCATAAATCCCAACTTTCATCACATATTAACTTTAGAGTTTCTAAAATGAAGGTAAGAGGGCTTACAAATATTATGAAGACACAAATCTACAAATAAAGATTGAGAAGCCCTTTATGCAAGCATAAAAACCCAAAACAAAGCTCCAATAAGAAACACCCTTAACAAAAATCCCAAAAACTCTAGCTTAGCAAATAAAACTTGCAACTTGATGATGTATGCAAGCTAATGATCATTCATACAACTTAGAAATGCTTGTATGAACATCATAATCTTCATAGGAATGATTTATGAAGAGGGTGGAGGCTAGGGTTTTTAAGTGGAGGCCATTTGAGAAATCAATTTGACATAGTTTGGTTGCTAGAATGAATAATGAGGTTTTAGGGTAGGATTAGGGTCTTATTTATAGAAGATTAAAGTGTTTTTAGCCCTAGGATTAACCCTAGGTTAGTTTAGGTCCGTCAGATTTCGGAATTCTCTAGAACCAAGCCACAAGACCAGACCAAGACCCAAAATGGTGCGCCAGGCAAAACTGCCCGGCCACCCTGTGTCGACAGGGCTGTCGACACCCTGGGGACCCTGTCGACATGCCTGTCGACATGGGGGTCCTAGCAGGAGTTTTCCCCGCCTGCGCCAGTTTGCCCTAATTTCCAACTTTCAACTTGAAATTCAAATCTGTTTTTGAAATGGAAATTTCTGAAAACTTCAATGGGCCTTAACTGGGTCATACGGACTCCGATTTTCGAAAACTCGGACTCTATTTCGCGTATTTTTCCGAGACGAACGCAATGGCATAGCCCGTTTCCCTTGATTCAGATTTTAGAATTAATTTCTGCCTCGATTTATGTTATAACAGGTTATTGAAAATACGGGTTGTTACATTCTCCCCTCCTTAAAGGATTTCGTCCCCGAAATCTTCAAGTTAGGAAGAACGTATCCTACCATCCAATCATCCATCTACTCAAAACATCATCCACGAGCAACCATTGTCCTTAACCGATTCTAAATGCTGTATGAACATATGCAAAAGTGTGTGTATATGTACTTATCTAATGCAAAGATCAATGCAAAATAGGTTAGTGAAATGTATCCATATGTATGCAAATTCCTAACATAATGTATAATATCTACATGCGTGCTCAATCATACATCCATATGCAACATCCATGTGATAGCATACAAATTTCATCCAAGAATAAGCATAAACACTCATGCACATGCAATATGAGGAGTGTGTGAGCCGATCTAGTGCCTAATGTGTATCATGCATCCACGAGTAACCACTTGCAAACACTTGCAACCACTTGCAACCATCAAACATAACATGTCTCAAACACATGTTTCATCCAAAGGATTCTACCTAAGGTTCTCATGATAAGATAGACACGATGAACTAGATAAACTAGATAGACATGGAAAGATAAAGAGATTGAGAGTGTACCCTCAAAAAGGAATGGATAAAGCCTACGCATCTTCTCTTCAGTTTCCCAAGTTGCGTCTTCCTCGGCTTCACCCCATTGAACCTTCACCAACTTGACCTCACGATTCCTTAGCTTCTTGATCTCTGTCCCCAAGATACGAATCAGAGCTTTCCTCAAGGTAGCTTCTTTCTCTACTTCCACATCTTCTAGAACACTTGGCTCAACCACCTCTGCTGACTTATGCAAACACTTCCGGAGATGCGAAACATGAAAAACATTATGCACTCTAGCTAGCTTCTCGGGCAATTCCACTCTATAGGCCATCTGCCCGATCCTCTCTACAACTGGAAACGGTCCAACAAACCTTGGGGCTAACTTTCCTACTGCTCCAAACCGAACCACATTCCGCAAAGGAGAAACCTTCACGAAAACCATATCCCCAACATCAAACTCCAAATCAGTCCTTCGCCTATCAGCATAAGATTTCTGTCTGTCTTGGGCCGCCTTCATCCGTCTTCTAATCAACTCGACCTTCTCGGATGTATCTCTAATCATGTCAGGTCCAAGTATAAGCTTATCTGTAGTCTCCCACCAACATGTAGGTGACTTGCACGGTCTCCCATATAAAGCCTCAAATGGTGCCATCCCAATGCTCGCTTGATAACTGTTATTATAAGCAAATTCCACAAGAGGAAGATGGTCTTCCCAAGTACCACCAAAATCCAGAATGCAAAGCCTCAACAAGTCCTCAAGTACCCTATTCACCCTTTCTGTCTGACCGTCCGTTTGTGGGTGATAAGCAGTACTTAGATTCAACCTCGTGCCCATAGCCTCTTGCAAGCTATTCCAGAACTGACTAGTAAAGATGGGGTCTCGGTCACTGACTATGCTAGAAGGGACTCCATGTAGTCGTACTATCTCACGAAGATATACTGACGCTAGCCAAGATGCGGTCCTCTTGCTTTTCACCGGAATGAAATGAGCACTCTTCGTAAGTCTATCTACAATAACCCAAATGCTCGTATTCCCTTTCCTTGACCTTGGAAGCCCATCAATAAAGTCCATGGAGATACTCTCCCACTTCCAAAGTGGAACGTCTAGAGGATGCAATAGCCCACCGGGCTTCTTTGACTCAGCTTTAACTTGCTGGCAAATGATACATCTAGAGACAAACTCCGCCACATCCTTCTTCATCCCAGGCCAAAAGAAAATGCGCTTCATATCCTTATACATCTTATCTCCACCCGGATGTATAGTCAACTTGGAGCGATGTGCTTCCTCAAGAATTTCCCTCACCAAGCCTTCCACCATCGGAACACAAAGCCTTCCGTCTCTTCTCAGCCAACCCTTATCATCTATAGAATATCGAGCAAGGTGACTAGATGTCTCCCCTCGAATCAGCTTATCCATAATCTCAATTATCTGACGGTCTTCCTTCTGCGAAGCCCCAACTTGATCCAGAAGGGTAGGCCTGAGCTCAAGAGATGCTAAAGAACCGGTCATCGACTCAACTGCCAAAGAGAAATCAAAGGTTGCCAAGAACTCTAAATTCTTCATCTCAACAAATAGAGGACTTAGTGTCAACCTTTTTCTACTCAACGCATCCGCTACAACATTCCCCTTGCCAGGGGTATAGGCTATATCAAAATCGTAGGACGCCAAGAATTCCATCCACCTTTGCTGCCTCAAGTTCAGATCCTTCTGCGAAAAGAGATACTTCAAAGACTTATGATCAGTATATAGCTCAAATCTCTCTCCCAGAAGATAGTGACGCCAAGCCTTGAGTGCATATACTATCGCTGCCAGCTCTAGATCATGAGTGGGATAATTCTTCTCATGCACCTTAAGTTGCCTACCACCAAAACATATAACTCTGCCTTCTTGCATCAGAACGGCGCCCAATCCCGTGCCACAAGCATCAGTGTACACAGTAAACATCTTACCACCATCGGGTAAAGCTAGAACTGGTGCTGAGGTAAGGGCTCTCTTGAGTCTCTGAAAAGCAAGCTCACAGTCCATATCCCAAGCAAAAACTAAGTTCTTCTTCGTCAACTTAGTAAGAGGAGCGGATATCTTTGCGAAGTCCTTGATGAACTTCCGGTAAAAACCTGCAAGACCTAGAAAACTTCTCACTTCGGTTGCATTCCTTGGAGTCTTCCAATCCTGCACAGCAACTACTTTAGCGGGATTCACCGCCAAGCCTTGCTTAGATACTATATGCCCAAGGAACCGAACTTCCCTTCTCCAAAAGTGACACTTGGAGAACTTGGCCTTTAACTGATGCGCTCTAAGCGTATCCATCACCTCTACAAGATGCCTCGCGTGCTCTTCTTCATCCTTAGAGAAGATCAGAATATCATCCACAAAGACCACGACAAACTTGTTCAAGAACTCTCGAAACACCCTACTCATCAAGTCTACGAAATACGCGGGTGCATTCGTTAAACCGAACGGCATAACAAGCCATTCAAAGAATCCATCTGAAGTTCTGAATGCAGTCTTGTCTATACTATCTTCAGCCACTCTGAGCTGATGAAATCCAGTAGCAAGATCAAGCTGAGAGAAAACAGAAGCACCAACAAGCTGGTCAAAAAGATCATCAATCCTCGGTAATGGGTGTCTGTTCTTCTTAGTCAGCTTATTCAACTCTCTATAGTCCACACAAAGTCGAAGAGAACCATCTGCCTTAGTAGCAAACACCACAGGCGCTCCCCATTCGGATATACTTCGTCTGATGAAGTTCTTCTCAAGCAACTCCTTTACTTGCTTGCTGAGCTCCCGTCTCTCACGCGGAGCCATGTGCCGAACGGGCAAAGAAACAGGCTTAGCATTATCCACTAGATAAATGCGAAAATCAATCTCTCGTTTAGGGGGCAACCCCTTAACTTCTTCAAAAACATCTGGATAATCTCGGACCACCCTTACCGACTGAAGGGTTTCCTCTGACGAGTCGAGAGATTCGAGATAGCACAACATGACGGGATCCTTCGGATTGCATGTAATCTCTAAGGTGTTGCCAAGGCGAGTCACAAGCCTCACAACCCTATGCTCACAATCAAGAATGGCTCCATGTCTAGACAGCCAATCCATGCCCAAAATCAATCCGTATCCCCTGAAACCAAGAACATACGCACTACACAAGAACTCTACACTGAGTATAGAGATCCTCAGATCCTCACATATCATAGATAGATGAGCAGAACCCCCAATGGGATTCGAAACACAAACGGGATCATCCACTAAGCTAGTACTAAGGTGCAAACTATCAACAAGATCAGATGAAATAAAGCTATGTGATGCACCAGAATCAAACAAGGTACGAACTGGAAGATCAGAAACATAAACAAGGTTCTCAACAGAAACACTACCTCGATCGGGAACTGGAGCGGTATTGAGAGCATGAACTTGCCCTCCTGAAGGTCCAGCACGCTGGGTCTGACCCTGCCCTTTCTTCTTCGGGCATTCCTTGCTGAAGTGTCCAGTCTCACCACAGGAAAAACATCCACCACTAAGCTTCCTTTTCTTCTTCCTACAATCCTTAGCAAAGTGTCCAGGCGCACCACAGTAATTGCACTTTCCCTTGCCTTTGTTGTTGTTCCCCTTCTTGTTCTTGCTCTGATTCCCCTGACTACTTTGACCACCTTGATTGCCTTTACCCTGAGAATCGGTCTTCTTTGCTTGAGTATCACTTGACGTGAACTCTTTCTTTCCATCTCCCTGAAGTAGAGCCATATCGACCAAACTCTCAAAAGTAGCCCCATGCGGAATATGTGACATCGCCAAACCCTGCAGCGGCTCATTCAACCCTCTAGCAAATCGAAGAGCCTTCTTCTCAGGAGTGTTCACCATATCCAAACCAAAACGGGCCAGCTGATTAAACTTGTTCACATACTCCTTGACAGACATATCACATTGCTTTAATGCAATGAACTTCTCCATCTGTAAATTCGCCTCAGCAGAAGATAGAAACTTGGCCACAAATCTAGTCCTCAAATCGGCCCAAGTCTCGACGGGCCTCGTCCCATTGGTGACCTCCCACCAATAGGCTGCTTCGTCCTTCAAAAGCCACACTGTCAATAAGATCTTCCTCTCATCATCAATCCTAAAGATAGCAAACAAGTCCTTAGTGTCTTTCAGCCAATTCCTAGCTTCAACAAAAGATTCCGTGCCTAGGAAATTCTTGCCTCCCATCGCCTTGAAGTCTTTACAAACCTTCGTGAACTCAACCTGAGGATGCTGAGGGGGAGGAGGAGGAAGAGGAGCCTCAGCAACTGGAGGAGGAGGAACAGGAACCACCGGAGGAGGGACATTAGGGAGAGGATTCTCAACTACAGGAGGAGGAGTGGGAGTAGGGTTTACGGGGCCAGCTGCCGCCCTAGCTTCTAGAAGTCTCCTATACCAGAGTGGTACGTTTACTCCATCCGGGATGGCAAGATTCTCAGCCATACTGAAACGAAAGATAAGATAAGATTAGGTCAAGGGAACGAAGGATAACGCTAATGGCTTTTTGGGGAATAGCCTTTTAAAATACTAGACTTTTCTTTGGAAAATACTTTATACTTGTTTTGAAAATAGTTTTTCAAAAGTCTTTTAAAAACTTTTTGTTCTTTCTTGTAAACCATATGCTCTGATACCAAATTTGTAACACCCCACCTCCGCTAGGGTCGCTCTTTCGGGGGCACTAGCTTCTGGGGGGCGTTAGAACTGGGTAAGCATGCATAATGATATATCAAGGCAGAACAAGAACATAAATATATATATGTAAAGCAGAGTAAATAACATAGATAAAACAGCGGAAGATTTTCAAACCATTTCAAATCAAGTCTTAGTACAGCATCATGTCAATTTTCCAAATAAAATAAGTCTAGTACATAAACAACATCATCTGAAAACTGAAAAGAAAAACATAAGTAGCTATCCCCAAAGCGGAGAAACCATAGCGAGCTCAAGTCCAAAGCATACATGAGCTATCCAAGAAAACAGGTAGGATCCAAGCTAAGCTCCTGTATTCCCTCCCTGAGAACCTGGGGGGGGGGAAACGGAAGAAAAGAGGCGAAAGAAAACAGGTCAGTCAAAAAGACTGGTAAGCCCTACTACGATCAGTCTATAAACTAATAAAGTTAGCATCATGATGGAAACTGAGATGAACATACTGGCAATAGATAAAGGTGTCATCACATAAAGAAGATTAAGCTTTGCACCACAGTGTACTAGCAAACTAACATAACAGGTATTGATCCCTTAGCCCAAACTTTGGCCCAATAACATGAGGTGACCTTAATACAAGGTCCAGCCCAACGGTCTAGTCGATCGGCTCCCTATAAACCTAACACGTCAAGTGTTGGTGTCCATACGGCCCACATATGGTTGTAGCCAGACTGTGCTGGGTCCACCTTCGGATGTATCAAGCCCTCGGGTGTCAACCCCAGACACCTAAGCAATAATGCACAGTCTAAACCTACTGGTACCCGTGCCTCGAGTTTGTCCAACACCGTACTACGTGCACGTCCGTAGCCCGCCTGGACCCGCACCGCTGTACCACTCAGCCGTCGCTTTGGTCGCTTACATCAGTCCAGTAATCGTGCCCCGCCCTAGCCTAGCCTCTAGGGTTGTGGATGATACCAAACTGGGATTACTGCTGGAACAGACCACGTTGCTAGGGTTTTCTAAGAAGGTTAAGTGTGGTTTAACCCCTTACTAATCATGGATTAAATTAGTTAAGTGTAACCAACAGTTCACCACTTAACCCCATTTAATCCCTCGCATCCCCAAAAATTGGTTAAGTATTAGTGGGCCATGACTTAACCCTAATCATGAGGCATTAATTAATTTAATTGTGCCTTAACCTCTCACATTAGACTTTGTTGCGGTTACCTAGTTAAGCCGGTGGGTTCCGGGTAGATTTACACCACAACTTGGTCTAACCTCGGGTCTTGGCACCACATGACCAACTTCTCACATTGGATCCTATTGTTTGTAGCCACTAGTTAAGCCGGTAGGTTCCGGGTAGAATTACGCTACAAACTCAACCCAACCTCGAGTTGGCCACACTTATGTTTTCTAAGTGTCATATCCACTTTATTTTCAAAACATAATTGCAAGTTTAACAAATACTTGGGTAGACCTAACTTAATAGGTAAATTCCCAAGGGGTAGACCTAACTTAATAGGCAAATTCCCAATATTATATTTTCATGTATTTTAAGTTTTACCCAAAACCCCCCCAACGTCATTCTATCGCTTACATATTCGTCATAACGCATAAAGGATAGAAAGAGGGAACTTGGCACAACATACATGATGAATCTTACATATCATAATAAACATGCATAACATGTTGGACTTGCATAACTTAGCATAGTGAACTTGCATAAACATGCATAACTTGTTAAACTTGCAAATCATGGCATAGTGAACTTGCATAAACATGCATAACTTGTTAAACTCGCAAATCATGGCATAGTGAACTTGCATAAACATGCATAACTTGTTAAACTTGCAAATCATGGCATAGTGAACTTGCATAAACATGCATAACTTGTTAAACTTGCAAATCATGGCATAGTGAACTTGCATAAACATGCATAACTTATCAAACATGTGTAACATGGCATATTGAACTCGCATAAGCATGCATAACTTATTAAACATGCATAAATCCCAACTTTCATCACATATTAACTTTAGAGTTTCTAAAATGAAGGTAAGAGGGCTTACAAATATTATGACGACACAAATCTACAAATAAAGATTGAGAAGCCCTTTATGCAAGCATAAAAACCCAAAACAAAGCTCCAATAAGAAACACCCTTAACAAAAATCCCAAAAACTCTAGCTTAGCAAATAAAACTTGCAACTTGATGATGTATGCAAGCTAATGATCATTCATACAACTTAGAAATGCTTGTATGAACATAATAATCTTCATAGGAATGATTTATGAAGAGGGTGGAGGCTAGGGTTTTTAAGTGGAGGCCATTTGAGAAATCAATTTGACATAGTTTGGTTGCTAGAATGAATAATGAGGTTTTAGGGTAGGATTAGGGTCTTATTTATAGAAGATTAAAGTGTTTTTAGCCCTAGGATTAACCCTAGGTTAGTTTAGGTCCGTCAGATTTCGGAATTCTCTAGAACCAAGCCACAAGACCAGACCAAGACCCAAAATGGTGCGCCAGGCAAAACTGCCCGGCCACCCTGTGTCGACAGGGCTGTCGACAGGGCTGTCGACATGCCTGTCGACATGGGGGTCCTGGCGGGAGTTTTCCCCGCCTGCGCCAGTTTGCCCTAATTTCCAACTTTCAACTTGAAATTCAAATCTGTTTTTGAAATGGAAATTTCTGAAAACTTCAATGGGCCTTAACTGGGTCATACGGACTCCGATTTTCGAAAACTCGGACTCTATTTCGCGTATTTTTCCGAGACGAACGCAATGGCATAGCCCGTTTCCCTTGATTCAGATTTTAGAATTAATTTCTGCCTCTATTTATGTTATAACAGGTTATTGAAAATACGGGTTGTTACAAATAGAGGTGTGACCTACTATTTTAAACGCATTGGATCCAGTCTGGATATCATGGAACGACTTAGTAGAGGAGAGACCTCTAGTCACCTTGCTAGTATTTTATGGATAATGGAGGGTGGTTACATCGGGATGAGAGATTGTGTGTTCCTCGAGTTGATGATTTGTTGAGATCAGTTGTAGAGGAGGCTCATCACTCTTGGATGACCATTCATCTGGATGACGATAAGATGTATATATACACAAGGAGAGTTTTCCATTGGATAGGGATGAAGAAAGACATGTTAAAATATGTAGCTCATTGTATGACTTGTCAACGAGTAAAGGATCAGAAGAGGAAGCATAGTGGATTGCTTCAGCCCTTAAATGTGACACAGTGAGAGTGGGAGAGCATCTCGATGGACTTCATAGATAGGTTTCCCAAATTGAAGAAGGGAAACACCAGTATTCAGGTTATAGTCAATATGTTGACTAAGAAAAGCACTCACATTATCCCGGTTAAGAGTAAGCGGACGACAACTTGGTTGGCATCAATGTATCTTAGAGTTCTCTTTCGACTTCATAGAGTTCCTACTAGTATTGTTAGAGATCGAGACCCCATCTTTACGAGCGAGTTGTGGAGGATCCTGCATGGGGCATTGGGGAAACAATTACGACTTGGTACAACCTATCATCCTCAGATAGATGGACAGACATAGATGGTCAATAGGATTCTCGAGGATTTATTACGGCTGTGTATCCTGGACTCTGGAGGGACTTGGTAGGAGCATCTTCTTTTGGTAGAGTCCACATATAATAACAACTATCAGACGAGTGTTAATATGGCTTCATTCGAGGTATTATACGAATGACCTTGCAGATCTCTAACATGTAGATAGGAGTCTACAGAAAGACTTCTACTTGGACCTGATATGGTTAGAGAGGCCTCAAAGAAGATAGATTTGATTCAGAGGAGGATGGAGGCAACTTAGGATAGATAGAAGTCGTATGCACGTTAGTGGAGGACAGACCAGAGTTCAAGGTAGGAGACATAGTTTTTGTTAAGGTGTTACCTTTGAGGAGTGTTGTTCGGTTCGCCTTAGTGGGGAAGTTGGAACTGAGATTCGTAGGGCCATTCCCTATATTAGAGAGGATAGCTCATATGGCCTATAAAGTTAGACTATTAGAGAGTCTGGCAGGAGTTCATGATGTATTCCATGTTTCACACTTGCGGAAATGTTACATGATTCCACGATAGTAGTAGAGCCGAGTACTCTAGAGGTTATCAAGGTAGAGAGGGAGACATCAGTTAGGAGATTTCCTACTCGGATACTAGGATCTGAGGCGAAGAAGCTATGAAATAAAGAGATTAAGCTTGTTAAGATTCAGTGGGGAGAAGACAACGACGAAGTGGCTTGGGAATAAGAGGATAAAATTTGTGCTTCTTTTCTGTTTCTGTTTGAGAGAATGCTCTTAATTCTTTCCTATGCTTTGAATTTGAATCTATTTTTCCTATGACTCAAATCATAAGTCTTAGGTAGAAGCCTATGGATGATAGGAAATCCTTTTAAAACATGTTAATAGAACATGTTATGTGTAACGATCCAATTTAAAGTAATTTTTATTATTTAATTTGAATTTTACATAACTATATATGGTTAAGAATTTTGATAAGTTAGAAGAAATATTCTATTTGAATTAAAAATGAGAATGATTATTAATGTGTTTGGATTTATTGATACTATTTGTCGTTCGATCGTATTTGACAAACCATAACATGTATTAGTATTAATAGAATTAAGTGTTGCCCTTAGTTTTCATAGCATTTAAGGGAAAATGCTACCAAAAGTTCACCTTCTCTTCTTAAGACAATTGTATGGACACTTGTAATTTTGCATGTAAACTTTCATGCATGATTTCTACTTGTCCCCTTATGTGTCTTTACCTCCTTACTAATTTCCTCTATAAGGGGCTCTTTACTTCATTTTTTGTCATCCATTTTCATTTATTGGAAATCCAATTTAGATTGCAAAAGTTGAAAGCATTTAAAGTTTGTAACTAAAATACGCAAATTATCATTGTGCGGCAAGCTCTATTTTGATCGAAATAAAAATTATTCTTTGGTACTTCAAAATACCTCAGAAAACCATTATATACTCATGTAAATCATTTAAAACAATTTAAAGTAATTTACATCGACTTTCCGAATTTATTTTGGGTTCAAAATTCAACTTTTATTTTTTACTTAATAAATCAAATTCCTATTCATTTCAAAATTCAAATAATTTCAAATTAACCATCCCATTCGTCGGATCAGTTAGGGATAGCCAGGGAGAGCAGAAAACTATATTTTCCAAACCAAAGCCTAGATACTATCCTCTCTGTCATTCTAGAATGTTCCATATTTATTTATTCATTTAAAGAACTTTATCAATATATATGAATTCATATATGTGGTCTTTTCCAATTATTAATCTTCAATTTCAATAATGATATTACTTCTAATTACGAATGAGATTTGTCGATCACCAATGTGATAACATACTTGTTGTGTCATAGTGTGTGCAAAACAGCAACAACAACCATTATAAACATCTATAGCAATCATCATCAACATAATTAAATAAATCATAACTGTGCACAAGCATTATAACACTAACACTTAATAGTGTGTGTGTTCTAAACTACACATCCATCATCCATCACAACAAACATCAATCATCATTAACCATTAATAATTCATCACTATATTAAATTAGTCTAAATACTAATTAAATATATAAACCATGGTTAAAGAGTTCTCACTTAACAGCTTTCCAAATCTTCACGGTAGGCGAGCCTAGCTGAGTGAACTATTGGACAGTATTTTGGCGCAATGTCTTTTTCACCCATATATATATATAATATACACTAATCTCTCTCTCTTTATATTATAAGAGCAGGAGGAGGAGGATGACGATGAACTTTGGCAAGGTGGTGGTGGAAAAGAGGAAGACTTATGCCATGGAAACAATGGCCATAAGCTTTTACTTTAAATTGATTAAAAATTCTGGATCGTTACATTATGGTTGAATAGATTAACGTGGATACAAGTGTTTACTAGTGGATGCATATACAAACATTAGGCACTAGTTAGAGATCGGATGAACGAGGACACTTACATAATTGCATATGGATGAGTGTGCATTTTTAATTTATTTTAAGCATAGATGAAAAATGGTTGAATTATCACTTGGATGTTGCATTATGATGAATGGTTGTTACATGCATATAAATTTTTATATGTATTATTAGGGTTCCTTTGCATACATATTGAATACATGGCGCATGCATGAATTGCATTAAGGAGGTCAACTGAATTAGTAGATCACATGATTTCTTCATTAGCTTAAGGATATATACACAACACCTTTGCATATGATCATGAAAAGTAGTAGAAAATCTAAGGATAATGGATGCCAGTGGTTGATGGTTGAGTAGATGGGCATAAATAATGGCTGATAACATTTATAACATTCTTCTAGCCTCGGAGATTTCGAGGACGAAATCCTTAAAGGAAGGGATAATGTTACACCCTAAATTTTAATAAACAATAATTAAATGTTAGAGATTGGTAAACCAAATATAAATCATAATAATCGGAATTAGGCAACGAAACTAGCACCAATGAGTCTGTTGTAATTTTCAGATCAGAATGAACACCTGGCTTGCTAAAATCGGAGTTAAAATGAATTGGTTATGAAATAAAGAAGAATTCAAAAATTAAAGTAAATTAATATATGGAACCAATGATCACTAGGCGTCCTAGCTCATCTGGGTCGACATGTGTCTCGACATATGGGTCGACCCCTGTGTCGACCTAGATAGCGGGTTAGTTGACCCGATACGTGGATTTTGCGTTCCTTGGCCTACACGCCAGGCAGCGACTTTTATTAATTTCCATCGTTAGTTTTTCTGAGTTGGCATTGTTTTATTGGTTTATTTTAAACCATTGCCTGACGTGACGCTTTCTTATTGGTCCGATGACATGGTTGGACCAGATCTAATCTTAGATTTGAACGGCAGAAGGCATCTAGGAAACCATGTAAGTAGACTAGTAGAGCCTCTCTCATTTCTTCACATCCTTGTTCTCTCCTCTCTTATTCTTCCCTAGGCTTATCCTCAAAATTAGGAAGGGCCAATTACTTAAATTTTTAAGGAGTGAAGAAGTTCTTAAGTTTCTGAATATTTGTTTTTATTAATACTTCTAGAGGCGGAGGTTCTGTAAATTTAAGAAGAAGTTCATGGGGAAGCTTTGTTCATTAGATCTGCGAGTTTTACGTAATTTTTAGATTAGTTATTTACATATGAATGTTTAGATAGTTAAGTAGTTTTAATTTGCAAGTTTTATATTTATAGTATCTACATGTTTAGTTTTTTTCTGCAAGTTACAGTAATTTATTTACTATCTATTTCATTCCAGTTGTTTATTTTTTATAAGTAATTTTTCTTCTTCTTATCCTCTTCTTCGTTGTAGTTTATTTATAGTTATGTTTATGCCTATTCTATTTGCTTTTGTCTATTTTGAGTCTAGGCTTTGTGAATAGCCTAGACCGTTTCCCTTTTTCTTTTAGCATTGAGCCTAGGCCTGAGAGAATCCTAGGCCTTTATTGTTATTTGTTTGTTAAATTGGAATAATATTGAAATTGAATAAAAAAGGGATTTTTGGGCATATTGAAACTGATTAATTATTGTAATTAGATTGGACTGTAAATTGAGGATAAAACCTTAACATGTGATTAGAGATATGTAAGCTGAAATATATTGAACTTAATTAACGTTAAATAACGTGGGGATGGGTTGTACAAAAAGATAAGATTGATTAGCAATGTTAATACAACCTATAAATATAACATGAGGTTATGTTGGGCTTATTAATAAACTTAAATTATGTTAAGTTAAAATTGATGAATTTAATAAGCTAGATAGAGGGAGGCCTGTAATAACCCGAATTCCGACAGACCGAATTTTTTTTTTCTTTCAAAATTCTAATCTATTGAAACTCATGTTGGTTTGCTCTAGTATGCTGTAGAAAAGACCGAGACATAAAATATGTCAGAGCACAGAAAATATCTCATAATAAAATGGTTAAAATATAATGTAATCAAAATATTGCCTTACTGTAGTAATAATACTGCCTAACTAGTATCTAAAGTTATCATGTCTTTTCCACATATCTAACCTGCGAGTATGTGATGAGGAGGGGGTCAGAACACAAGTTCTGGTGACTGGATTTAAACTATACACTCTAGATAATTCTATAAATACCCTTCAATCACATTTTCTTATTTATTAGGTTACTTGGGTTAACAACACTCAAGGCTTACACACACGTCGTGCCCATTTACTTCCTAGTGGATTAACCTGATACAGTATATATGTAGCTACCCCCAATATTAAGGTACACCCCATGGTACCCCACTCGCACGGTCTCCACCGTAATACCATTGAAATATACGTAGTCCCTCATCCTACATCGGAATGAAGTACGGATCTCTATATAACAATGTTACATTTCGCGTATATCTGTCAATTATATGCTACGTAAGCGTACGGACTGCCACCTTCGATCGAATCAGATTCCATACTAGAGTAATGCCCTCAAGTCTATGATACACCACCCAGAGTAGACATGCATGTATCTAGACTTTCCCACGTATGATCGTCAATTGTAGATCGACGCCTTAACCGCACGTCCTCTAATGTGCACCGAATTCCATGGCAGGTCGATACAAGAAACATGGAACTCGGTCGGGAGCTTTTCCATATCTGTACAGGCCGGCCTTTAAGAGCCTCAAAATATAGATATTCCTAGGGTATGTTTTTCATGGTGGCTATGGCCCTACCTCGTCCCCTCCCTCAACTAGTAAAGATACAAGAGCTAAGCGACATGCCCCTGACAACAAATAATCTAAACATCCAGTTGGTGTCTCCCCTCAACCACCGTACCTTGATAGTGAAAGGTGAATGATCTATTGGGTTTATCTCTACTCTTTTCGCATCCCACTGGTTGCCGATGACGGGCATCTAACGATCAACTATCATTGTTGGTTGTGACCCTCTACCTCCCCGTTGAGGTGATCGCCGAATCACCCTAATGTCACCTCGTCACAGCATTCGGACTGCAAAGCTACTTTTCCTATAACAACCCGGGGAATTTGTGATCCTGGATATTGGAATACAACACTATGTCGATTATTCTAGCATCGAAAACACCGGATAGTCCATTAACGAAATTAGAGGGTGAGAATAGATAAGATAGAAACTTAGAATAGAAGAAGAAGAACATACAACATCAAAGTAACACGAATCTCATAGCGGAACGAACAACATGTAATATATAACATATTTTTGAAATAAAATCAGTATATGTATACAGTAACATTTTCAGAGTATAACACTTACATCACAGTGGAAATAAACAATAGCTATAAAAATGCTGATGAAGCCTCCCGCTCCAGCTCCTTCTAGTTCATCTGTAAATCCCGACTACTTGACTGCCCGTACAAAATTGGGCACCCAAGAGTTTAGGGAAAACAAAACAAACTCTGGGTCAGTCATGTGACTGGTGTGAGTAAATTCAAATCATTTGTTTAACTTTTCCAAAAATCCTTTTGAAACAAAGGATAATCGTAAGACCGATCCACACATAACACAGATGGATTTTACCTTATGATAACCCAAAATATTTTTCTAAAACAATACTTGTCTGATATTATAATAATGTCTAGATCAAGTAAATTGAAATCTAGCAGAAACGCTTTCATCTCACGTTCTACATGTATAAGAAACAATCAAAACCGCGGGCTCTTATTGGGGAATGGATTCCAACTATGACAAGGTATGAATCCACCTTCCGATCAATGTACTTTAGAAGCGATACACTGGAGTTCAACAAGGACATCTTGTAACTCGGCCACACATGACCGACCATTCATTTCGCTTGAATGTTCCGAATATATTATCACCTTACGGTTGGTATACCAACATAACCATTCCCGGGAGATACAAAATTGAAAGAAGCAACATATATGAATATTCTTAGATGGTGACAATATACCCGACTTGGGTGCGACCCACTTAGCCATGCTGCCTGCCCGATTTCTATCATTTCCCAGTTGATGAGGCTCGAGGTCATAACGTATCTTTTAACAGATCACCCCTTCATTTACTTTGAATGCCACATCATCATGCCCGTCAAATCACAAATCGATTTCCCCAAAAATACCACGGGTATAAGCTAAGAGAAATGAATTCCTCCGCCACCAACGTAAATACATTTGAAACAATCAACTTACGCGATCTACCAGACATACTCTGTCATACATTCGTCCATACTGGTTATCCTTGGACTGGACAAACCGAAGGCACTATTCTGTAAAACAGGATAACCCTTGCATAACTCCATCTTCAATTATCTTCATCATATTTGATTGCAACGCTAATTCCATACAGAGTGGTTTTCAGATAATACATCTGATCCCGGTCTCTCCGTATTGACAACGGAAATGGTCAAAAACTTTGATAGTCGGTGATTTAACTATCAAAAGAAAACATGTGTGCAAACAACGATATTATTTCCAAATGGAAATTCTATCAATCAATCATCAATCAACATTTATTCATTTCCCCATTTCTCGTTCCATATATTCATCAAATCCTTATTTTTTAATTTTAAAAAACATATGTTATTAACTTTGGAAAAAGTTTCCATTTCTGATTCACGCATCACTATCTTTTCACATATATCAGTCTCTAACTGTAAACTAGTAAGTAAATAACCCCCAACGTTTTAAACCCAAAGGCCGAAACCAACATCAGATCGATACCCAGAAAGTCATTCAACTCAACTAATTTCTAGTCAGTTTCTAATTCCATTAATTCCCTTTAAATTCCTAATTCAAACTCCAAAATTCCTTTATGATAATTTATTTGCAAAAATATTTACTTTAATCAATATCATGTTACACCCATGTGCGAAGCATGGGTCTAAACCTTCCTAATGTAAAACTCTCTTTTTATAAAACTCTATTCATTTTCCAAATATTTCCCTTTTATAATTCTATTTACTTTCTAAATCAATATTCCTTTTATAGTTCTATTTATTCTATATAAATATTTCCTTTTATAAAATTCTATTCATTCTATATAAATATTTCATTTTCAATATTCACTTTGAAAATTTCCCTTTTTACATTCCAATATTTCATATGGTATTTTAAATGCCAAAAAACAATGATCGATATCATTCAAACACACATAATCAACAACAGATTATATGTCACATCATATATTACAATATATGAAAAATAGTAAAATAAATGTTGAGGAATCCAGTTGGATTCCTCCGACCTGTTTCCCTGCATCCATAGATGTTAAACAATATAATAACATCGATTTCATTTCGATATGAAATATTCTGATAAACAGAACCAACATTTGATTAACGATTTATATATATATATATCATTAGTTGTAATTTCAGCCAATACATAAGCAATTCAACCAAACAGTCAACACACAGAAATTTAACTTCATTTAGCAGTTCTAAAAATACGTTATAAAAATATGAACTGGTAGAGTTGGTGAAAACTCACACTGGACGGTTATCGTTAGATAACGAATAACCATCGTTGATTTGATTCCAACAATTTATTTCGCTATAAATCCAGACGGACTCCAATTCACTCCCAGCCAGTTCCATGTTGCAGCCCTCGTCCATGCTATCCCAATAGATCCTGTTTTTATTGGATTTGGGTAATGTATGACATAATTATTACGTTAACAAATTTCATATATTATTAAATTAAACTAATTTTTAATTTATTATTTAAAACTGTCCTCACCATTTAGAAACTCGACCCAAACTGAATTGAACCAGCCTTAGATGTCTCCTTCCATGCTGCAATCACCTTTGTAAACTCCCCTACTAATTCACTTATCACCTTTCAGGCCTTCGTAATATATATTTATTTATGATATTGTTTCTCTTTCGGGCCTCACATTTCAGCCCATACCAATACTATATTTCACGCATCCAATTTATCATCTTCTCCAACTTGTAACCGCGAACTCCAGATCTCCTCTTCAACAATAACGAAATGCTCCAGAACGTAAAACACTCCACCAAACTTAAACTAAAAACGCTGAAAACACTCACTTGTCCTCCTCTACCATAAATCGTTGCTTTCCGTAAAACATACATCATCATTTTTCATGGAATTCACCACAGATACCACTGTCGTTCTCTGCTTCGAAGGCTTATCCTTTCGTACGTATAAATTCCATACTCACTCCCCTACATTCTTCCTCAAACAACGTGCGCTACTGGTCCTTGTTGAAACAAACGAGACCGTACTACTTACCATCATTACTGTAACTCCGATACCCCTGCTTCTCAACACAATAGCCTCGCCAGTGTATTACAAACTCCATTAACCCATACTGCCGAAAGTTTGCATTACCTCCTCTGTCCATGCACGTGAACAACTCTCCATTCTGAACAGAGAACCAAACCCGAACCCACCGCACTCACGTATCCTCCACCATATAACTCCTCCAAAACACAGTCCGCTCCTTCACTATTTCATGACTGTCTTCTTCCCTTTACACCTACCCGCACGTTGAATGCGTGAAGACCCATCTTCTCCACTACAGCAAAACCATACTCTTCCATGCGTCTTCCAGTTCGTGAGCTACTGCTCCAGACTCGCATCACCTTTTTGGCATGTAAGTCCACAAAAGTCTGCTACTAGTTTCTAATCATTGCCATGAACAAGTTTCGGTTTTAAGTGAGGATATGTATTTGTTTATGAATTGAGGAGAGGGTTTATTTCACGTTTCTGATGAACAGAGAAAAGAGAAAGTGACGGCGGCTTGTTTTGAGCTGAAGTGAATTAGGTTTTAGGGAGTTAGGTTAGGGGTACTTATAATTTTTTTTAGATATTTTCTCTTCAGTGACTGTGTGGTGCCAAACAAGTGAACGCGGTCTTATACATATATTTGTTGTTTGGTTGGAATGGGTATGCTTTGTTTTTGAAGTGAAGTTGTACGGACATCGTTACACAAGGTTCATTTGTTTTACGCACCGCCATAGACGAAAATAAACATGCCTTTGTGTCAAGAAATGTATCACGATCCCGAAAATATAATAATATCGGTACGTTAACTCATATTGTGAAACCCCAGAATATTGATATACGGTGCAAAATACTCCAAATAAAAAGATGCTTATTTTCTAAAAATAAAAATTACAGAAAAATTCTAAAAATTAAGTTATAACTACGACTAAAATGGTTTGTCCAAATTCAAAATCAATATTTTAATATATTTAAATAACTGTTTTGGCTTATAGCGACTCCACCGCGCTATTCTGAAAATTTGATTTGGACATAACTTACAATCTACACAACGAAATCTCGATTTTCCTCTTTCATTAGAAAAATATAGTTCACCAGATCCGTACGTTTCTTGTTTCATAGAAATCCGATTTAAAAGGATTATGTATATTCAATTGAAGTTCGAATTGCCAAATAGCGAACTGCCGCGCCATTTCGAGCTCGATTATAATTATATTATAATTCTACGTTCAACTGTTGTTATTTAAATATATTCGTTATTCTAATTCAGTTCTAAGCTGAATTAAATCCTAGAAATAATCCAATTCACAGAATATTGTGAATTCCAGTATTTCTGATTATTTCAGAATTAGATATATTATTCTATTATTTATATTAATTAACTATTCAATATTATTTAATTACACAACCATATAAATATCTAAATCGCTATTTAAATAATTACATAAATTAATTATACATCGCTGAAAAATATGGGTCGTTACGTTTCCAGTCAAGGCCCACCCACCTGGTAGTTAAGCGCAGACCCAACCTCTGAGAGCATAGCCTAAACATCTACCACCACACAGAGGACTACTAGGAGCACCTTACGCTCAGGAAGCCACGTGCTTCCTCTTCTAATCCTTCGGAGCTGGTAGAATAATCAGATGAACCCGTGCTCCCCTCGTGCCTTATGACACCATAATGATCTACCCCGTTGGGTTATTCACCCTCAAACGTGTGGACTGGTCCAAGGGCCTTACTTTAATATGTTGTTAGACCCTATGTCTAGACATTCATTTATGTGCTTGCTTTACCTCATCGGCTTTCCATTTGACTTGGTTACCATCTTAACTTTTTATTTGGGTTACCAGGTTCTTTCTATCCCCTTATATTTCTAAGGAATAGGCCCCCCTCGCTTACTAATTTCAATCATATAACTTAACCCATTTAAGTTTATTAATAATCCCACAACATGTTATTCTCTGGATTGTGATCCAAGGTCTGTAATCCACCATCCCTTTATATTCTTGTTTGATTTAAGGTTACAATAACATGTTCTATTTAATACATAATTAAGTATATCTCAATTTACATGTTTACTGTCTAACAAGTCAATTATCATTTATGATTAAATATAACTTATTTCATTTCATAAGTTTTCCTCACTCTTTCCTATTTAATCAAAATTCCATCTTACATTGTCACTACAACTTATCGTTGTTTACTTATTAACTTAGTTCGCTTAATTAAGGTTCACTGATAAGTCTCCTTTCCATTTATTATAACCTAAGTTATAATTTCTTCTTGTCCCTAGGACAATCCTTAACACGTTATTCTTATCTGCATATTTCAGACTTCCATTACTTAATTTATAATTAAGTACAACTTCTTATATTTCACAAACTTTCCCCGTTTTTTGTACTTATTACAAACAACTGGTTTTAGGCTTCCCCGTTTACTGATTACTTAATTTATAATTAAGCGCCACTTATCTCATTTCACCAGTTATCTCATTTCCTTACTAGTTTATTATAACCTAAGTTATAATCTGTACTTGTCCCTTGGAACAACCTTCCTATTATATAACATTCTCATTAATGTAATTCATTTATAATAGGTTATTATCATTCCTCGTTCATTCCTTTCCTTTTTACTGTTGTAGTTATCTTTCATTCAATTCCATTCACTCCCATTAATTACAGTTAGTGTCATTTAACAATCTTGCCATTTGCATATATTTAAATATATGTTTATGCACTGGACCTCTCGCATTAAGCCTACACTTGTGGATGCTGGATTTGCCGGGCGGTTCCGGGAAGACTAACTTGACTTAAACTCATGTCTTGGCACCGTTACATATTTTATTTATGCACTTCGACCCCTTACATTAGATTTACCACTTATGGATGCTGGATATGTCGGGAGGTTACATGCAGACTTTTTCCACAAGTGTAATATAACCTCGTGTCTAAGCGCGGTTACAGTTTTGTATTTACAGCAAATCTTCTATATAATCTAGGTATGTCTACTCTTTCAAATTTCCATTGTAATTTTTATTTTACATGTCATCATATTATTCCTATTTTATGTCATACGTTCTTTCAAACATAAAATCAATTCTATTCCATTATGTAATCAATTCAGATAATTGTTCAAATTTAACAATAACATGTTATTGCCAAATCATGTAATTTTTCTCAATTTCTACCGTTACTGGTCTAGGTACATAAATGTCACAAGTTAACATGGAATTGAAGCAACAGTAATCGCTACGCATATTTTGGAAAATTTTCCAACATATTAATATCTTAGCATGTTAATATTCAAGCATGTCATATTCGTCACTTTAATCCTTTTAATATATGTTTAAACATTCCAATATATCATATTTAAACAAGTAATAATAACGTTTCAATACTTTTAATTATTCTAGCCAATTTCACGTTGTGCAATAACGGGGAATGTTAAACGATAATATATCATATCTAAAATGATATAACTTAAATCCACTCACCTTGATATGCCGATCTAGAAAAGAATCTCTTTGGATTGGTTGCAGATGGAGAGTCATGAGTTTGTATTGTTGTTGCAGTTGAAAATGCCTTATTTTCTGAATTTGTCGTTGTTGAGGATAAATGTTCATTTTCTTTTCTTTAATCTTCATTTCGACAGTGTCCCAATATTATAATTAATAATTTTATTCAGATATTATATGGAGGAAGAGGAAAGATTGAAGAAACAGCAAATGAGAATGGAGAGCTTTATGGTCCTTTATATAAGAAGCTTAAATCGATGCTAACCGTCTATTTTCCTAATGAAATTTATTCTCTACATATCATATATCCAATAGGAAGTTGGCACGTCAATAATAATTTTGAACTGGACTAATAGAATAAAGCCAGCAAGGCATGCACTGTCACTTCCTACCAATTAAATGTGACAATTAGGCGCAAAAGTTTGAATTTCGAATGTTTGACTTGTTTTGGCATAGAAATTTGATTTTTGAACTTTTGAATTTTTGGAATTTATTTAACTGTTATATTCACATATATTCTTCTTATACGTATACAATTCTTCTAACGACCATTTTACGCGTATATATATATATATATATATACATACAACTTTTGTTTTCGTTTCAAAATTCAAAGGGTATTGCACCACTATTTGATTTTTGCCATATTTCTATGATTTCAGCCTTATCTTGAATTTCATCTCTTGTATACATATATTCCTACACACACATATATATATATATATATGCGTGTATTCTCATATACATATATATTTTTTACTTCCTTATATGTATATTTTTCCTTATATGTGTGTTTATACATATTTTTTCTCATGAACATGTGTTATTTTAGCTGTTTGCCTTAAAACAAAAATATGGCGATGGCAAGGATCGAACTCTGTACCTTTTATATGCAAGTTACATGTTCTAACCACAGGATTATTAAGGCTTTTGTTAAGAAGTCTTAGAATAATGATAATTATTGTTCACTCCTTACTTCTCTTTTTCATGTTTGTTACAATATTTAAATTATATCATTGCATGAATCTTTTTCTTTTATTTCTCTTTTAATATTAATGCATTATGTTTGCAAATCGGTGCATGCAACATATTTACACTGCATGCAACCAATCATTTCTTTCTTTCAATGCACGCATTACATTTTTCTTCCTTTTTTTTCAGTGCATGTATTTATTACATGCAGTCCTTATTTTATTCTTTATTTTATATTTTGATTTGTTTGTCTATATATATATATATATATATATATATATATATTTCTCTTGTGCATATACAAACTTCTAGGCTTAATAACTTCTTCATACGATGTCCGTTTTATGCAAACCAGGTGTCTATCTTAACAGGAATTCTGAAGTGGAAACAATGGCGCAGTCCGTTTTACTTAATACTCATTATTTAATTAAGTTACTCACATTTTATTATCTTAAAAATGTGGGGTATTACAAGGCATTTCCAGCAGCATGGGGCTAACTGTGGAAGGTAAAGGGCTTGTAGATTATGTCCATTCCGGTAGCGTAAGGTTGACTGGGGAAGATAAGAGGCCTAATAATATAATGAAATTCTAGTTTAGATCTGTTCCGCCAGTCTGAGGATGATTGGCGAATAAGAGGGCTAATAAAATAATGAATGGGGACCAATTCTAGGAGTGACATACGTCACTTGCCTTTTTGGTTCGGAACCCATATTAGTCAGCATCCATTTATTATCATGAAGTCTCATACTAGGTAGAGGCTAGGGCACTCTTTACTGAATTGGATAGCAAGAGATTCAAACGAGCTGGTTACGTCCGCGTTCCGGCAGAACGATGAGCGTGCATCATTCCGTTTGGGGAAGATAAGCCATAATATAATGTACGATTAACGACTATGTTCTTTTAGTTGATGGGTTCGGAATTGATAACCCGAATATCACAGCTAGCAAATGTAATCACATTTTGGGTAAACTAGCCGATTGACGGGTAGAAATAAGGTCAAGCCTAATTATGATATCTTGGTGGTTGGTGCAGCAATTTATAGATATGAATGAGAAGCCTATCTTGCAGCAATTTACAGATATGCATGAGAAGCCTATCTTTATTCGTATTTATCTTTCCTGCTATTTCATTTATGATTTTGTGCCTATTGCTCTTAGAACTATTCATCTATCTAAATGCTTCCTTAACTTATGTTCATGCTAGCAATTACTAGAACTCACCAGACATATGTCTGACCTGGTTTTTTTTCCTACTTCTCTCTTCCTTCCCCTTCCCCCCGTCCCATATATCAGGTTTGCAGGGTAGAGAGTCTCAGCTGTGATTCTTGATTATTTTGCTCAGCTTGGATTCGGACTCTTTCCAAATTCATGTATTGGTTCACTTTTTGTTTTTTGATCATTGTATTGACATATGAGAGGAATGGTTTTTATGGTTTTACTTATGTACTATGATATTTTCCATGAGGTAGTATATTTGTTTTATGATGATGACTATTTGGTATTTTTAAATGTAATAAGTACTGTGATTTGACTTGCTTATTTAATAAATGTTTTAAAGTTTCCGATGTGTTTTATATATTTGTCTTATGAATTTAAGTCTTTGTGTTACTTTATACCTAAGCGCTTCATAAATCTTAGCGCATCCTCATACGGATGACGCTGAGCGGTATTGGGTATTTCATAGCCTCTTGGCCAAAATCGGCATCTAAAGAAAATAAGGTCTCTTGGAGGTTTAAGGGATCCCCCTCTATAGTGAAAGCACAAAAATCGGAACCAAAAACTTTTGCAGTTCTAACTCTTTTACTTCTTCTATGTTCATTTTCAGAATATTCACTAAGTTTTTTTCTAGTAGGCATATGATTACCTGATGTGTCCCCACTATTCATTAATTTAAAAGGAAATTTCTATTCATAAAATTCAACATAATTTGATTCAATTATGTTATGTGTATTTAAGCCATAAAATCTGTATGCTTTGCTTATTAATAGCATAGCCAATAAATACACATGCATATGCTCTACTTGTCAATTTTATTCTCTTAGGATCTGCAATACGAGCATATGCTAGACATCCCCAAGTTCTAAAATAGGACACATTTTTGGAATTATATATAAGGTGCTCATGTTATGAATTATACGTTTATTAACATGACATAATCTAGAGTGTCAAATATTAAAATGACACAACATGTAAGCAAAATTGGTCATTTTATTAGATTCAATGTTAAGTTTAAACATTCCCTCACAAGCATAACCCTTTCCCACAAACATACCTTTATAAGTTTAGGTATACAAATCATCCTCTATAACTTGAGTAAAGCCAGCCTTATTAAGGAGAAAACCATAAGCTAGATTCCTTCTGATCTCTGGAGTATGCGTCACATCTTTTAGAGTAATTGTCTTTCTAGAAATAAACTTGATTTCCACATTACCAATCCCAACAACTTTAGTGATGTGAGAATATCCCAACAACACTTTTTGATCATTGGCAGCAGTGTATGTAGTGAACATATCACGATCATAGCACACATGGCGAGAAGCACCACTCTCTACCCCCCAACCCTATGATCCACCAATATGGCGGATCTCAGTAATCAAAGCCGTAAGATGCTCCTCGGTCACGTTTCCTACGGTGGAGGGCCTAGCCTGTTCTGACACTTGTGTGCCATATGACTTGATTTTCCACGGTTCTAACCTAAAAACATCTGTGTAGAATCATTCTTTTGGGTTGGTCATTACTGGCGTTTTTGGTTCCCATTATTTTTGTTTCGACAGTTCTGGTTCTTAAAAAACTTCTGCTTTGGTTTCAGAACAACGGGTTTGGTCTTTTTAGGGTTGTTATTGGTGAAAACCAGCACTTCATCTTTTTGGCCTTGCTATTTTCTGAAGCTCATGGGACCGCATCTCTACCGACCTGTCGTATGTCATCTGATGTTTTAGGTAGCGATTGGCAATATACATCTTTGCCCATGCCTCCTCTGTGTCATACTACTTCTTCAGCGCCCCCCAAATCTTGTTTTTTTTAGATCTATCAGAATGGCAGTAGATGCCATTGTTTTCTAAAAATGTCTTCATTTTGTTGGAAAAACAATGCTGAGTCACATACAAAGTCGCTTTCTTGAAGAGGTTTTATTGATCTTCTCAATGGTGCAAAGCAGTTCATACCTTTCGTTGCCACCTCTAAGATAAAGCAGCCGCTTCTTTAATGTCAATTCGCTTGAATTAACAAATCGAGCTAGATTCACACTCAAATAAAAAAACCATACTTCTCTTTTCTTTTTGTGATGGAAAAAAAATCAATGTAGATAAGGTGCTTTTTTGAAGAGAGAGGAAGATGAAATAATTGTTCTACATATTGCTTCGTCAATTTAATTTATTAAGTAGATAGAATGCAAAAATGTAACGTTTGCTATGTTAGAGGGAGGAGAGTTGGATCACAATAAATACCATAATTAATAAAAGAAACGGTCAAAAAAATGCAGTTTATAACGTGTAAACTATATACATGTTCAAAGTGATGAATGATAATAAGTTTTAATTTACTATCATTCACAGCAATATTTTAATACCATTTGTTTTTGTAATAGGTTGATAAAAGTCACATAAATATATGACAGTTGTGCTAGCGTAATTGCTTAATCGCACTAATAGAGCTCTCTCTCTCTTTCACACACACACACACACACACACATGTGTGTGTGTATATTGTCGTAATAACTTTCAATGGCTCAATTGCAATAATGGCTTAATAATAAATTCTTAGTAACTATAATATTTTTTTTGTAGTAAATTCACTACATATACAAAACATTTCCCATAGTAGGCATTGTTCACTGCTCCTTCCAATTTCTGCCTTCTTTTTACCGTCTTCCACCTAAAGTAAGAATTAATTCCTAATGCTATTTCGGTTTTAAATTATACTTTCTATTGTTGTTTAATTTCACATAGTTACTGTATCGATTTTGTCTTCTTCATGTCAGGTGCTCTATTGTTGTTCTATTTGTTCACTTACTGTCTTCTTTGCTTTTTTTTGTTATGATCTTCCAATTTTTCCGTCTTCCGTTGTTTTATTCCCCATTTCTATAATTTTATCTCCACCTCATCTCCTTTAATGTTTAATTGTAGTACAATTTGTTACTTTCTTGTACATAGCTATGTACCCTTGTGGATGCCTACAGCTTCTAGCAGGTCTGCTACTTTGTTACTGCTGTTGTTGTGGTAATAAAAAATAATAGCTACTTTCATATAGGTTTTTATTATACCTTTTTTGTTCTGCATTGGTGCTGCTATTCTTTCTATTTGAATAATGTTTTAATTTATTTTGGTACATCAGTTTTAAATATATTTGCTTGCAACACCAGTTCACCAGAATTAAAGTTCCTAAAATGATTCAAAGATCCATCAGACCCGAAGTTCCTAAAGCGATCCAAAATCCATCAGAACCAAAGTTCCTAAAATGATCTGAAGATCCTCCTTGATCAAAATCGATCAAGTATAGTGTAAACTACGCCAAGCTAGTAAATATAAGAGTTGAGCCACATGTCCCATAACCAGTTTCCTACTTGCATATTTTCAAACATGTTGTATATACCACTAGAAATACTAAACAATCCTTTCAACAGTTTTCAATCGAATGAGTCCAAAAATTAACCGTTGAAGCAAACGCAAGGGTTCATAGTCCTTGATTTCGCTAAGGCATTTATTAAATTTTTCATGCGAACAGGAAAAAAGTTTATATAATTATATACTAATAGACTAGAAGAAAATTTATAAAATAATCTAGTATAATGAAGTAGGATTATAAACCATTTTTAATAAAGTAATTTTGTATCTACCAATTGTGACGGCCCGCCTCGCACCAGCCGACATTTCCCTCGAAATATGCTACTAATGCCCGACTAGCACGGAACGGTCGTCAAAAGAAAAGGGTTGGAACGATGAATCACCAAGAACCTGTAGTATACCTCACAGCGCATGGAATAAAATATAATTGTAGATAACTTGATAAAACATAGGCGAGACAATACATAAGCTGGAACTAAACCATAACCATTAGAATCCAAAATACAGCTCATTATCCAAATCATTATTACAACTTCAAAATACTGTCTCTAAAAAGGAAATAAAGAAGGTGCCCTACTAATGCCCCAAAGCAATGACCATCAACAACACAGAGAGAATATATGTATATTGTAACTAACCAGAAAATTTGATGCTCGAATTTTTGACACAAATACATCCCATGTCCAAACTTGAGTACCGAAAATCCAGAATGTTAAAGAACGAAGTTAGAGGGTGAGATAAGAAAGAAATAAAGATTAGAATAGAAGAAAAAGAAGAAGAACAACTAACCACAGTATCAGAGTCTCACATCGCAGTGGAATAAAATATAATACAAAATAAATATTTATTGAAAACTTGAAACAATACTTACAATTTTATCAGAGTACAGCGGCCATTCAATTCACCTAGACAATTATAATAGTCTGTCCTCATATACAACACATAGAGGAATAATATCTACATATATATCATAAGTTTGAACTCCTCCAGCTTGTCTCCTGAAGTCCGTATCATCTTACCTAGAACATGTACAACTAGGTCGAACCCAGTTGGGTCTGACCCGAGCATTACAAACGCCACAGGTCAGTCTGGTGAACCAGCGTGAGAAAAACCCACTAAATTATTGGTATCATACAATTTGATTTTAAAGTTAAAAGTCATTTCGAAGGAAAATGATAATCGTAAGACCAATCCACACATAAACACAGATGGTTTTTACCTTACTATAACCCAAAACATTTCTGAAATCAATATCTTTTCTGATATTATAATAGTGTCTAAATACAAATAAATATCAATTTAGCAGAACGCTTGCATCTCACGCTCTACATATGTAGTATATAATCAAAACCGCGGGCGCTTTATTGGATATTGGATTTCCAACTATGACAAGGTATGGAACCACCTTCCGATAGTGTATCTCTAAAGAGGAATACACTGGGTTCAACAAGAACGTCTTGCAACCCGGCCCATACATGACCAACCACTCATTTCTCTTGAGTGTATCGAATATATTATCACCTACGATTGCTAACAACATAACCATTCCCGGGAGATACAGAAGCGAAAAGAAGTAACAAATATGGATATTCTCTAGATGGTGACAATACACCCTAATGGGTGCGACCCATATAGCCACGCTGCCTGGCCGATTTTTGTCATTTCCCGGTTGTGAGGCTTGAGGTTATAATCGTATTTCTAGATCATCTGGTCACCATTCACTCTGAATGCCACATCGTCAGATCCATCGGAAAATCACTAATTGATTTCCCCAAAAATACTCAGATTGTTAGGCTAGAGAAGTTTCCCTTCTTTGCCACTAACTTCATACGTTTGGAGAAGTAAATGTACGTAATCCCTTTGGAAATACTTTGTTAGACATTCGTCCATACAAGTTGTCCTGGGACTGGACAAACCGAAGGCACTCTCCTACTGCATCCTAGGAATCACCATATGGACCAGTACCGAGTAGTCCTTGCCAACCGTCGATTTCAATCACGATAGGATCACCATTAGAATATCTCCAAGCGCGACTCCAGAGACTCCGACAAGTAGTCCTTTCGCTTTTGAAGATCCACGGTCTTCATTGCTCCATCTTCACTTAGCATCTTCCATGTTACGTATTAGTTGGTTTGAAATGGTTTTCAAATAAATTCGATCCCGGTCTTTCCGTACCAACATTCGTATTAGGCTAGATTTGATAGTCGGTTATTTAACTATCAAATAAAACAACCATTCATCCATAAAAGAAAATTGCATTCACTGTTTTAATATTCTCCATCACTTTATCCTCTTTTTGATTAATCATTCATTAATCCAAAACTTCTCCTCCTTTTTAATATTTGAAATCCTTATTTCTTTTCTTATATTAATATAAGAATATTTAAATCCCTTCAATTTAAAATACTTTTAAAACCGTACCTCTCCTCTCAGTCATTAGTCCCTAACTGTAAACCAGTAAGAGAATAATTTCCTCAGTATCAACCCCGAAGGTCGAAACCAACATCAGATCGACACTCAGAATATTATTCAACTCATTAATCCCCAGCCAGTTTCTTATTCCCTTAACTTCAATTTTTTAAATTTCTAACCAATAAAAAAATTCTAGTTTTTCATTATCACTTTCAAACGAGATATTTTTCTCAAATTTATCATCATTCCAAATATTTTAATTAAAAAATATGATTTACAAAACCATTATCTAATATTCTATTCTTTATATCCACCTTTACAGTTTTATTATAACTTATCTCAATTTATTTTGATAACTTCATTCGATAAAAATATTCGTACAAAAATACCATTTGCTAATCCTTTAATATAATCTATATTTTATTTTTCAAATTAGTTTGACTTGAATTCAATTAGAATTTATAATTTAAAAACGACCCTTCCTTCTACTGATCCTCATTTGCAAAAAATTTGCCTTTCCCCTTATCTGTCTTAACCGTTGATAATATTTATTTAATACCAATTCATACTGATTCATGCTTGCAATTTCAAGCCTCATTATATTTATAACTTTTATTTAGTTATAAAATCTTTCTTATATTTCCCTTGTAAATTGGAAAATTTTAATCCATTTCAAATGTAAGTTTCAAACCACATTTCCTTTTCCAAATCCACGCTCAAATTATACTTTCTCAAATTACTTCCAATATATGATTTTCACTTTTATAAATGTCACTTATAAAACTGTGTTCTCACCTTATTTGTTAAAACAACATTTACTTTTCAATTCTATTTAATTTTGTTTCTAAATAAACATTTCTATTTGGAAATAAATATTTTCTTTTTTTAAGTTCTTTTTATACTTCAATTCTGTTTTGAATTCCATATTTTCCATGTTCTCAAATGGTAATCGTTCATTCTTTTATAAACACAGTTTATAAAATTACTTCATTAACACATTTGTTTAAAAAAATCCTTTCCTTTAAACCATATTTATAATTCGTATTTCAAATGAACATTTCTATTTAAAAATAGGTATTTTCCCCTAGGATAATTTTAAACAATGGTTTATTTTACGGTTCCCATTTCTTTTAATATGTTTATAAAATCACTTCTTTACGATATTTATTTAAACAATTATTTGCTTTTTAAATTCTATTTAATTTGAATTCTAACTAACCGTTTCCATTTGGAATAAATATTTAAAAATTCTTTTTATATTCCAATTTCTTTTTTGAGATCCACATATTATCATTTAGGATATTTAAAATTTCCAAAATCAGCAATCTGCGTTACCAACACATTCAACATATCATAAGCTATCACAGTTTATAAAACACATCATATATTAGTATATATGTAAAACAAATAATTTAAATGTGAGGAATCCAGTTAGATCCCTCCAACCTGTTTTCCTGTATCCACAGACGTTAGTCAACAATAATAATACCCATCCTGCTTTGAGGCAGGATATCGGGGTATAGAAGGTCATCCACTATATATATTGTGGGTCACATAGGGAAATCATCCGCTAATGGTACTGCGGGCATCCACTAATGGTACTACAGAAATTATCCAATCACCAATATTATTTTTATATATTATTATTATATAATACTATCACTTTATATCAATCAATTTATCATCCATCAAGCAAACAAATAAATTTGAACTATTAAAAATAGTTCCCAATAATTTAACTGAGTGAGGTTAACTCTCCTCGATTTTTCCATGCTGAATATCCGATTAAATTCTGTATTATCCTGGCTATGCATCTACGTGGTTTGTCTTACATAAATTTATCACCTACGATAATTATATTTTATTTATCGATTAAATTATTTTAATCTAAACTACCTAAATTATTCTATGTATTTAAATTCGGTTAAAACGTATACCTTATCGTTGCTCCAATTTCTTGACTAACCCACGAAGAATATCTTTGAACAGTCCTAAATACATTGCAATCATCCTGAAATATTGCTTTACACCCCTTGGATATTTCATCGAATACCATGCTGTTGACCTTCCTTCTTTGTTTCGATATTCATACCCACCCGCCTATAACTTCAATACCACAATGCTTTAATCCCATCAGCTTTCTTACTACCGTCCAAACAAGCTAGAATTCACCATCCTATACTTGATTAGCTACATTCAGTTTTACCCCCAAAGACGTAGCTCCAAAACTCCCTTCTCATTACTGACGTATTCACAGAAATTCGTACTGTTCTACTTCAATCCACAAACCTAAAATATATATCGCATCAACCATGAACACTACAACAAAATGACCCTATTACAACAGTGTTCCACCATTGTAATATACATTTTACAATGGTGGGCTAACCGTCGTATATTAAGAAGTTGTAATAGACTAGAATCTTTTACAACTTTTTTGCACCGTTGCAACACCGTTGTAATATGTATATTTTAAAACTTTGTTCCACCGTTGTAATAAACTTTATCACAACAGTTATGCACCGTTGTAATAATATATGCTACAAGTATTATGCACCGTTGTAATTGAAAGGTGCATTTAAAAAAAAATAGACATCCTTTGCAACTGAAATGAACAATACACTAAATATAGCAATACTCCATAAGCAAAACAAATATTACAGTTATTTGCAAACTAATTATTAAAATACTCAAATTTTCAATATTACAAACAATAAGTTTTACAAAAGATTTCGCGGACTATTACATACTTGACCGTTACAAAGCAACTTAGTACAAGAAGGTTTAACCTCTTTTTTCTTCATGTCAGTGAGAAATACCTTCAGCCTCCACAAGAGTATTGGAGATAGCAATACTGCAGCGCTATTTTTTAGTAAAGTCACACCTTTCATCTGGCCGTCCTCTACAGAATGCAATAAACCCTCCCGTTGATATTTCCAGGCTCGCTACACTACTACAAAATGACCATATTACATGTACAGTTATCTAGAATTGAAAAATAAAAAAGGAAAGAAACAAGCTCCTCTTCACCAGATGTCTCTCATCTAATTTGTGAATGATTAGGATCTGCTGATATGAATCTAAATGCAAGGGTTTACATGTACCATGTGATAAAATGGGGACAACCAACATTTCTTCTCAATGATGTGGTAGGCTTATTAGTTACTAACTTATCATATATAGAATCAAATAACAGAAGTGAACAAGCCCTTTGATTTACCATATAATTATTTGAATAAACCTGTATCATAGATTTTAATTCCTTATAAACATTTTTATACTTTTCTTACTTGCAAAATCACTAATAATATTTCATAGAAGTACCCTTAGAAAAATGATCGCCACACTAGTCATTTTTCTGACCTCAGCACATAATATATACTAGAGTCTGAAGCTGTAGTATCATTTAAAACACAGATTGAAAAACATGACTAAATATATTTTTTTAGAACAGAAGGATGCTTAATTACAAACAAAATATTACAAGAAATTTTGAGCTGGGTAAGAAATTACTAAGTAGAAAGACCCGGCTCAAAAATAACACAAGCTAACAAACCAGATCATACAGACCACATATAATAGTAAGCACTAAAAAAAAAACCACTAAAACAAAAAAAACAAACACAAAGACAAGCACCAGCAAGATCTTGTAAGCAATGACAAACAACGGCCCATTGCAAAAACCAATATCCAAAGCATGTGACAACAACGTCAAAGATTAACAAAGTAGCACATAGAACCCAGGAACCAACATAATAGCAGAAACTAGAGAATCAATTTTATTTAACTAGCAAAACAAGATTTCATCCAAATTTACCAGCAAGTACGAAAATCAATTTTCATTTCTCAAATCAAATTCAATACATTAATTTTCATTTCCTAAATAAGATTCAGATTATCATTCATAACAATATTATGTTCAACAACCTTAATCCGCATATAAACAACCTCAGCTCTTCAACTATTAAATATTAAAAACAGTAAAACCATAAATTATTACCTTCGGCTTCAACAAAATAAGGAATCATCAAAAATTGAATTCACTTGGCGACGTCATGTCGACTGTCATGGAGATGGAGCTTCGTAGGCCGCTTTGCCCAGAAAATTGCAATCGCCTGATCGACTTTCGTGATTTGATGATTTGAGAATCAGTTTTTCTTTCCTATCTCTAAGATGTAGAGATGAAATGATTGGAGTAGGAGGAGAGTTCAGTGGGCTTGAAATCAACTATAGAATCGAAAATTAGGGTTTAGAAACTTGAAACGACGAGTGAAATTTGGGTACGAAATTATGGCGGCCTTGAAATTGGGATTTAGGGTTCAGGAAGCTTCGGTGAAATATAAGGGTTGGTTGCCAAAATTTTCAAGTTATCGCCACTGTCCCAAACAATTACTTTTTTCATGTTTACCTGATTGGTACTTACGAATGCGATGACATTTTATATTTCAATTGTTTTCAGCACTATACACAATATTATTTCTCATAGGAATCAATTAACCAATTTCAACACTCAATAGGTCACGTCGGTTAAGTTGTCTAAATATTCATTTCGATTTTAAGGTTCAATTGTCATAAGAAAAAAAGAAAAAAACTAACTAGTTTTTCAAAATTTTGGATATTTTATAAAATTTCTAGTTCATTTATTTTTATTTTTTAAATAATTTGTGAAAATTTCAATATTTTATAAGTTTTGTCTAGAAAAATTTAAACTTTTTATGAAATATTAGATATTAAATATATTTATTACCCATAACTATTAAATATTAAATACAAAATAATAAGTATTAGTTTTTAATTATTAAAGATTTCTTATTAATCGTTCATTATTATAAATTAATTATTATATATAATCTTAGTTATTAATCTCTTCTTAATTATTAGTCTCTACTTCTTAATTATTAATAGCAATCATTGATTATTCATGATTAGCATTAATTATTATATTTTAATTATTAACTATTTAATAGTAATTATGTAATATTAACTATATATTTTAATTATTCTTATTATTTGCTAAGTATTAAATATTACAGATTGATTATTAATTATTACTTCCTAATTGATTATTAATAGTAATTATTAGTTATTAATTATATATAATCAATATAAATGTATTAAATATAAATTATTAGTTGTTAATTATATTAAAATATAGTCATATATTACAACAATCAAAAAATAAAAGTTGTGATAGGCTTTTATTACAACTGTCAAAATAACACAGTTGTTAAAAATAAGTTTATTACAAGTTTTCTGGAAAAGAGTTGTAAAAAACATTTATTACAACTATCAATTTAACTGCCGTTGTAAAATTAAAATTGTAATATTATGTTTCTGTTGTAGTGGAATAGACTAAATTTTTCAAAGTATCAAACCTGTACTCCCAATAACCATTTTCGGCCCCTTTAGTTCAATGAAATCAACATCGACCTACTCATATACTGCATTGTCGGACCCCTTAACCATGTCGAAACCCTTCAGTTTGTCATCCTTACCGACGTCTCCCTTCACAGATCGAGCCACCTGAGTCACGACATTCCACAAAATCCACGACAAAAACCAGCCAAACTCAAAACGCACTCTTAATATGCGATTGTCAAAGACGAGCTTCAGATTCCCGCTGTTTCAACTCGCGATGAAAAGAAATTGCGATGCCCCTTCTGATTTTAATTTTCAATTTCTTTTCGATGTCTTGGATCGACGAATTTATTGGAAAAAGAATTGAAGAGAAATGACTTTGAATCACGGTGAATTAAAATCCTGATTTCCTATTTTAGTTTTTGATTTCCTTTTTTGTATCGGAGGATGGATTCGTCATAAACAGAAAAGGAAAATGGAAAAAATGGCTTGGGTTATGGAGGGACAAATGGACGCGAGGGGCTTTATATAGAGAAACGATAGGAGGATAGGAACGATGTCGAACTCAGTAGGATATAGGGTAGAGTTCTGTAGGTACCATTTCTGAAATTTTCGTGGAGAAGGAAAAGGATTCATATGCAACATTTGAAAAGAGAAGATGGACTAGAGTAGCTTTTTAAGCGATATAGGTCGTCCCCTATTTTATTTATTTTATTTTGATTTAATTTTATTTTTATTTTTGGTTGAACTTTTGCGGTTTCACGCTATTCAAAAATAGCACGTGCAATCAAACTCCTATTTGAATGCAACGAATGCCATTTCTAGGGTTATACAATTATTCTGAACACATTGAACCAGTTTCCATGGTCTAATTCGACCATATATAGACGATATAAAATTAATTTGATGATTTAACATCAAATTCGATTAATAAATATTGACTCAAACATGAATAATTCTACTGAAAATAAACTCTCATTATCATATATATTTTCAAACTGAATTCATAAAACTTTCAGAATAAACTAATATGAATTCAAATTTCGATATTATACTAATATATAATCATACGTTCGAAATTCGATTTAATTAATATAAAGTTCCATTTATATTCCGAATTCAGTATATGAAATGATTTAAATATTCAAATGTAAATCGATAAAAATGCTGGGCGTAACATATATAGTACGTGGAAGCCTCCTGCTCGTCTCCGGACAGCTACTCGCGCATCACCACTATAACACCCCGTAATTTTTAAAACATGACATAAGGGATAATTAAAGAATTATTAATTTTTATAAGAAGAATTAAGGGAAAAGGGTTGCGCCATTGCGTTCGTCTTGGAATTCTTCTTGGAATAGAGTCCGAGTTTGCGTTAATCAGATATCATATGAAGAAGTTATGGAGCTTAGAAAAATTCAAGAATTAGCCGAATTTAATAATAATTAAATAAAAAATCAAAAATGAATTTAAAAATCAAAATTAATAAAATCTGGGTAAGCGGGAAGTCTCCCGCTCTAGGATGTCGACCCCCTATAGGGGAGTCGACATAGGTGTCGACCCCCTATAGGGGTATCGACTGGGGTGTCAACCCATCGGCTCAGATCTGACATGATGAAGTTCTGTGGTCTGGACTGACACGTGGTCTTCTGGGATTGGCTGGATGGCGTGTTTTTCTGGTTTGGATGGTTCAGATGTATCCTAAACTAATCTGGGGGTCCTAATTCACCTAGAGCATCTATAAAATACCCCAGAACATAACCCTAATTTCATTGTTATTCATCCATGGCGCCTACATGCTGCTCTAATCTAAATTACCTAGCCTTTCTTCTCCACCAAAGCAAATCAGAATAGGAGTATTCAAATTGGAAGATAAGAATCACATTCTACAACAACGGTTTAGCTAATCAAATTCAGAATTCAAATCTATTCTCTCTTCTAAAGCCTATCGCTGTGTATCTTTTCATCATGAATGAACTACATGCTCATTTAAAATCAGCCCCGCAATACAAAATTTAGCCTATTCCCAAACTGACAATAACCGTATAAAGCATATGACAAAAGATACAGCTAACATTTTCATATTTTATTTGAAAAACAAAAGTACAAGTCTGCATGGTAAGAACTTTGAAGATATAATATGTTTAACTGACACATGTTGCTATCTAAAATAGGTATACTTGTTATTCTTCAAAAAAAAGAAACACTTCAATCATAGATTACAACCAAGCGAAATCATTGATCGCCTGTAATACTACCAATCATATAATTCTTCTTAAACTGTTTCTCTTGTTAACCTGTTTTCATTTAGTATGGTTGGCATTTGCAGCGTCTATCAATCTTAGTGGAGAATTTCAACTTCGACAAAAGGTTTTAAGGGCTTCTGAATTCCTTAAGAGTTATTGCAAAAATCATAAGAAAGGATTTTATTTTTCTGAAAATTCATTTAAATAAAAAGTCTAAAAGCTGTTTTTCATATAACATATATAAATGGTAGAGTGTAAGTGGCCTATAACTGCATGCAACATTAATATACCAAGCTGGGCATAATATCATGAATGTTTTCATTGCGACAGGGATACACATGCTAACACGCATAGCCAAAAATTCCAATTCATGTAGTTGTAATAATTGGTATCAATATATAGTCAGTGCCTGTGCCATGATACCAGACTCATGCTACAGTCTACAAGGGGTTTTCAAATGTCCAATAAATGTGCCTTTTTATTTATAAAATTTAACAAGCCCATATATTCGAATGCCAAAGCAACATAACTATAAATTTGGACATACAATAAAGGCCAGATTGGGACTCCATAACAACAGGTGGATAAATATAACAGCAGCATATTCATTCCCAACTATGTAAACAAATGAACTAATAACCAATACCATCAGAACAATGTAAACATATGTAAGTGTACAAGTTATGGCATAATAGGTTGATAAATGAGAGCAGCATGTCCAAAATTTGCGTGCACAAGGTAGTAAGGTATAGACTCGATGCATATACAATAGTTCAGACAGGGTGGCAAGAATAATACCTATGCTTGAATTTCAAAAAAAAAAAGGTAACGTGACAACTAACAGTAACCACCCTGAGTAGATTTTTTATTTTTTTTTACCAATAGCAAGCATACATTAATCAACGACAAGGAAACGTGTGTGAGGTGGTCCGATGGTCGGCCATTGCAGAATTATCAACCAGTTTACAATGAAATTTCAAGCAAGACAACAGTTCAGCATTAAGGCCATCGTAATCTCTAGTTTATCAGAAATTAAATTGCTTGAATAACATTAATGTTTAGTATAACTCACCTTGAAATGGTAAAAAGGAGGAGTAGCCGACCGACATAGTAGCAATGATGGCTCGTAGACAAACTTATAGAGCAAGGTTCGATCTTTTACAAGAGGGGGAGACGCGACTCGATTTCTGGCGGCTCAAATGCGAACAGGATGAAGCGATGACAATTTGTTGCTTGCGATTTGGTGAGGACGATTTGGTGAGGAGCGATGGTAATTGTGAGGACTCCATTATTTTCGAACTTTAAGAAAAAGTGGCTCGGCCGATTAAAGGAAGAAGCAGTTTTTTCCGCAGATGAAATTAGGGACTTTTTCCTATCGGCCATTAAATTGAAAATGAATGAGAAATGATTTGGGGGAAGAATGAAGAAATTTTGGGAACTACCGTGTTTTCTTTTATAGAAGCGAAATTTAGGGATAAGAATGAAGTAATATCATTAGGTTAGGTAGCTGCGCGAAATCAGAGAATAGGTCTGTGCAAAGTTATACTGGGGTAGGTAATTTTCAATGACTTGACCATGAAGGAATTTACAGTGCGGTGTTCAAGTAAAAAGAAGCGATCCCTATATAATTTTATTCTACCGCAGATTACGTTAAACAATTTATTTGTTTTTCTGCCCCAAATGAACTCCTATCGCAACGAAATTTAACGTGCTGCTACGTCTTCACTTTCTGAATCTGATAAAGTTCGTTTGGATGAATTTCGACTCCATTTGCACAATGCTGTTATTTTAAATTCAATTTATTTATCGGTTCACTGTTTGTTCACAAAACTACCCTGTTTAATTCCAAATTTGAAACGTTAAGTTTCAATATCTTTATATACACAAATGTACACATATTCAAGCCAATTTCCATACATTTAAACAAATAAAGTGCCCAATTCATTTAACGTTAATAAAGTATATTTTTAAAATTCAATCATCAATATATTCCCAATCGAATTTCAATCCAATTCGAATATTCAACAATAAGTATTCGATTCTTAATCAACCTTTCTGAATTAAATATTCAATTCATACTCAAAACAATATATTTGATTTTAAACCTAAGTATCAATATAAAGTTGATTATTAATAGCTAAATCTTTAATTAATTCCATATTCCAGTTGTCAAAATTTCTGCGATGTTACAAAAATCTTTTCTTAATCGACGATACTAAAGAGGTCAATGTCTATTGAAATACCAAACCATGAAATATGAACCAATTTCACATCCAAATGAACACAATAAATCTTATTGATATACATTATCAATATTAATGGGGAATCATGTTCGATTACTCCAACCTGTCAATACCTGCATCACAAATTCATTACCTCAACATATATTATAATATAACAAGAAATTAACAACTAATAGTGAGGAATTCAGTTGGATCCCTCCAACCTGTCATCACAAATACATTATCTCAAATAATATCCAGTTTAATATATCGATATAAATTCAATAATCAATCAATAACAGGAATTTAACATCAACCATTTTATGTTAGTAAATAATCCAAACAATTAAATTTAATACGTTTATATTGTTATAAACGTGACCAGCAAGGTAAGTTACCTCAGTTGAATCCAATCATTAGAATAACAATTTGGTTTTCACTGAAATAAAACAACGTTTTATTTCATCAGTTTAATCAATATATGCACATATATTTAATAAACAGTCAACCATTAGCAATCATAACACACAATTATAAAACCCGACTTATATAAAATATAAGTGGGAAGAATTGAGTGAGTTTAACCCACCTTAGGTTTCCATTTGTCGTCAAAAAGGTTTGTTTTAAATAAATTAAACTGGTGTTTAATTTAATTAAAAATTCTGCAGCAACCATCTCTGACCAAACTAGCTCCATAATGTTATGCTCGTCGATATGGTTCCAAAATCTCTTCTGTTGTCCAATTCTGTGCACGTATGATATCTATATACATATGGTACTCATACATTTTAATTTTATAAATTAATACCCAGATAAATTATTAATCTACGCCAATTACATTTACATATAAGAACCTCATTACTACATGTTTATAATTCAACTAGTCACGTTAAAAATTTATTATGCATACAGTAAATCCTTGTTTTCCCATTTTCATGAACTGTAATATACGTATTATATAAAATCGGGAACATTAGATTAAGTGGTTAGGCATATTAAACATATTTGGGCATGTTAACCAAACAGTTAGGCACAATATCAAAATATACTTAGGCATGTTAGGTATCCATCTTTCCAATTTCATCCGCTACATTATTTCTTAACACGTTATAAATTTGGCAACATAATTAAGCATGTTTAAGAAATAGTTAGGTATGGATAATTGTGATTAGGCATGCTTAACTAAGATTAGGCATATAGTATATATTACCAGGTGTCTATATTCTTCTTCATTCCACTGCTTGTTCCTTTTGAGCCCAACTTTTGTTCCTTTTTGTTTTGTTTCATTTATTTTTAGGGGCTAAAGCTTGCCCTTTATTTTATTTTCTTCTAAAAGCCTAGGCCCAAAATGAAATCCTTCAGCCCAGTCGCCACCTATTCTTCTCCTTGTATTTCTTCTTTCTAAATAAAGCTACATGCTCCCCCATTATTCCATACCTCTCAACATATTTGTTTTCCCTCACCACCTCTCTGCCGCTACTATGCTGGACAACCGCCGCCCCACATCAATGAAACTTGCTTCACCACCATTGACCATCTGCATGTCGTCCCTCTGGTCAATGCTCCGACCACCCAACTTTCCCACATGTGTGCTCCATCCCAGTTCTTGTTGTCGTTCTTTCTGCGAACCACTTCCATGTTGCCTACACCTACAAGCCCCACAACCCACCTCGTTGTTCTTTGTTCTGCACAACAGACTCACCACGCACCCATACGCACAGCACCCACTAACGTTCATCTCATCACCTCGTACCAAGATCTGGCATTGACACTCTCCACACAGCACCATACTGCATGGATCCACGCACGAACTCCTGGGCCAACAATGCACGCAGGCTTCACCAACACCTTAACTCGTCTTCGGTTTTTGCTTCACTGCTATTGATGACAACGACTACGTGAAATGGTGGAGGAGTTTTCTTCATGAAGGGATACTGGGTTTTTCGTGATGAGAGGTTGGGTTTCCAGTTCGAAATAGTTTGGAAAATGGTGTTTTCATTTTGGATTTACAATAGGTGGCTTTATTTCAAAAAAAATGGAGCTTACATTTACTTGTGGAAGGAAGGAAAGGTTGGGTTCTTCCCACTCGTTTGCAGAAGAGAAAACAAAAAAAAATGAAGAATGTGCTATTATATAGGAGGAGGAAGATTGGCCACCATGTTGTCTCGAGAGTACAACGTAGGCTGCAGACTTGCGTAGGTTACAATGTAGGCGTGTAGAAGGAAAAGAAATTTCGTGCGTGAATAGATGTAAATAGGCTGAGTGTGTTAGTTTAGAGTGATAGGGTAAGGTGAGGATCTCAAAATCGTGTTTGGCACGGTATGCAGATGGATTGGGGCGCAAGGAAGAGAAAGTGTGAGACGCAAGAAAACAGAAAGCCAGTGGGGAATGTTTACTATAATAAATACAATAATTATTATACCCATTTGTCACTTGATACGTTTCAATTTAGTACGGCCTCACATGAATCCCAAAAATAACGAAACTTGACACACTACTATATCTTAAAGTTTCGGATCCAATGGAAATAATTTCGTTGAATTCCGACTCCATTTGCACAACGACGTTATTTTAATTTCAATATATTCATCGGTTTGCATTTAAATTTCTTCCTCCCACAAAACAACTTCGTTTTGCTCCAAATTGTAAATCTAACAATAACTAGCTATATGTATTCCAATAAAATTCATTTCGTCGAAAACGGAGGTCGTATGGAAAACAACTATTCTTGAAGCTTATACAATATCAATTAAATATTAAATAAATCCCGAAACCATTAAATTTAACGAAAAATAAATTATTATTGTCGAATATATCCAATTGAAATAATATATAATTCCAAATACAAACCAATATGGAATTATAACTCAATATTAATATATTTGAGTTAAATGATATCCAAATTATAGAAAAATCCTTTTATAATTTATTAAGTAACCATATCGTTTATAAACGAATCCATAACAACTATCTGAAAATTTGATTTGGACATAACTAACAATCTATAACATGAAATCCCAGTTTTTCTCTTTTATTAGAAAATTATCATCAATAAGATTCAAATGTTTCTTGTTTCACAGAAATCCGACTTATATCAGATCTTGTAACTTCAATCTCAATATTACGAACTACCAGCTCGAATTATATTAAATATAAATTTAACGATTGAACTTCAATTTTATAAACGAATTCACATGTACTGTTAATATGTGGAACTTAGGTGTACTCTTTTCCCTTGTACGGTACCCAATAAGGGGATTACAAGGTTTTGATGAGGCACATAAGGAAAGCATATGACTGGTCATTCGATAAAGCATGCCAATTTTCAAATATATGTATATAGTTATATAGTTATATATAAGTAAAGGAGTAGCATAACATATGAAATGAAAAGCCTGCCTCTCCCTCTTTCGAATACTCATTTTCCACACCTTTTCGTTTGCTTGAGTCTTCTCCCTAAACTCTGAACTGCCCAGCACCGCCGCCTCTTTCAATACCGTCGTACCCCACAAGACCCACTGCGCAAAGCAAGAGGTCGCAACCACCATGCCATCCCCTCCTCTTCCTTCTTCTCCCATCCGATCTTCCTTACTGCCCTAAAACCCTAGTTCCTCCAACCTTAACCACATCCCTACCATGTTGATGCCTCTACCCAACATGCCCACCGCAATGCCAACCACCCTCTGACCTGTACTTCCCAACCACCTTCGACCGCCACGCCAGGTAACCCTCCGAATAGCATTGCCCTACCTTTCCAAAATCGTGCCTTGCTATAAAAAGAAAGAGATAGAAACCTGCCACCTCCACCTCGCTTCCCAACCCGTCGCACACCCTCAGCGAAGCCACCCCGATCTAAGCGCCTCCACCTCCGGCATGACCCATTTGCCTTCCCTCCACCTTAAAGTCATACATGTATGTATTTATATGATATTTAGCAAAACCAAAGTCAAACCTATAGCCTCTAAGCCTGATCTGCACCTGATCACCACCCTGGGTCGCCTCCAGCTCGAGCAGCTTCTGGCCTCTCCCCTTGTCGTGATGTTTGCGGGTAGAGTTAAGTTGTAGTGTGCATTCGCACATGTATGTGGTGTTTGGAATAGATAAGGTGTTATGGTGGAGTGGTAAGTTACGGATATGAGAAATGTGAGGTCCTAAGTTCAATCTCTAATGTTGTCAGCTTAAGACGTAGTTTTATTTTGAATTATTTTACACAAGTGTATATATATTTTGCATCATGCAATTATATATATATTATAGAATATAGAAGAGTGTTAATTTGGAATTTTAGTTGAGCTTGGATTGATTCAAGCGGGTGATTCCATTCGTTGATTCGATCATGCTGTGTTGGCTTTCGTGTCTGTTTCTATTTCGTCTAACTCTATTTGCCACGCAAGGTGAGAATCCTCACTGAGTAATAATTTGAGTTAGTAAATTGTAACGACCCGCATTCTACGCATCATAGGATCATAGAATATTTATTTCTTTCACATACGAAGTCGTATGGTCATGTAACTTTGGGAGACGACTATTGGGGTCATTTCCCATGTTCATGTTTTTTGCCGATATTTAAATGACCGTTTTGCCCCTAGCCGATACTGTTTTGGCCATAACTTCTGATTGGAAAGGAGTTTTGACCTGAAACCACTTCCATTGGCTCCGGATGATGGTTTACAATTCCTTAGAGTGGTCACACTAGCCAAACGGACTTACCGTTTGGGAGATATGGCTGAAATAAGTTTCAGATAGTGAAAAACAGCTTGATTGGGCTTAATCAGGTGATTAACAACTAGGCCCAATGGGGGATTTCAGGATTAGAGGTATTTGAGGGCTGCTAGGGTTAGGATTTCAGTTTTTCACTCATTTTCCAGCCGTCACAAACCCTCTCTTCAACCTAACAATGGCCTCCAACCTCTAAAACACCTCCAAATCATTTTCTAATCAAGGATTAAGCTTAGCAACATCAAATCAAAGAGGATTAGCACAAAAGCAAGGCTAGAGCTGCTGTTAGACACCAATATTCACGCCAAACAGAGATTCATTTCAGATTTGGTATTTTATTTGTGGTCAAGGTGAGTGATTTGCATAGTTCCTCACTAATTATGGTTAATTAAGGGTAATTAGTGTTGATTAGCGAATTTATACACTAATAAATTCTGGAAAAATATTTATAAATTCTTAAATGATGTTTTAGACCTTTGTTAGAAACTTGGGTTAATTTGGTTAAGTTTTGATAACCCTATCATTAACTATGCTAGAACCTGCTTAAGGGAAATTATGGGATTTTGGGTATGTTTGATCCATTTTACATGCTATGATTGTTGTTTTGCTGTTTGTGGATGATTATACATGTTGCTATGACTGTATGGTATGCTTTGTGATTGCCTAGAAGTGTTAGATTGGTCGAAAACGCCGTCGTATGGCGTAAAACAACCGTTGGAAAAGTTACAGGAAAATGTGCAGGGTTTCGGATCGGATCGGTATAGGAGGCTCGGATCGGATGGTGGACTGGGCAGAGAAACCGAACCGGATCGGAACTTCGCACTAAAGGAGACTTGGCGAGAAGGAAGGCCATTTGCTTAGAGTTGGAGTTGGACAGGGGATCGGATCGGAGAGACCAGAAGGGGATCGGATCGGGCGAATGGAGAAGGATGGGATCAGATCGGGATACCTAGAAGGGAGCAACCACCAAACCGAATAGATGATAGGCACTTTACCACCGGACCGAACCGAGCCACATGTGAGAAGCTGAACTGAACTGCATGGAGGAGATGAACCCGAACCGAACCGAGCGTGGGTGACCGAACCGGACGTGTACTTCTATTTCTACATGACAACTCTTCTTAAGGCCAACTCCAATTCGACCAAACCCCGAGATGCAAAGGAAGTCCAAATGAGGAGCTTTGACTCAGGATCCAGATGGGAACCAATGAGCGAGCTTCATGATTGGGCTTTGCTGCGGGACGTGTGCTAAGGGGTTGTCGATGTCTGTAACTTTGAATCACTATGTGAAGGGAGTACATGAACGGATTCAAGGCCATAGTGGCCTAGGTACGACTAAAGAGCTATAGACCAATGAAGTGGGGTCATTTGTAAAGGTTTGGTCATGACTCCATGTGGTATGCTTGGTAGTAGCAGTAGTTGTACAAGTCGATCTCCGTCACTACTTCGATGGGTCTGGTGATTGACAGTGGTGGACATCGTATGCTTTATGCACTGAGTGAGAGATGTGAGGATGATTGCTATGGTTGATTTGTTTGCCATCATTATGACATGCACACCCCCACCCCCATTATCTTTACACCATATGTTCAGTGGCACCTTAGATTATTGTACGGTATGTAGTGCTAACTTTTTGGTTGCAGGTCCAGGTTCAGGTATGGTTTAGTATACCTGTTATTGTTCTGTTTGGCTGCTTATCGCTCATACCAGACTTTTTGTCTGACCCAGAGTTTTATGTCTCTTCTTATTACTCTGGGTGCTCTCACGAGCAGACTAAAGACAGGTTAGCTGGGTATGCACGAGTAGCTGATCCGGAGACGAGTAGGAGGCTTCCATGTATGATACGTATAGATATTCTCCCTGTGTTGTTGAAGATCACTGCTTGGGCATTAGTAGTGCATCTTCTACTTTAGCTTTCTTTTGCTTTAGAGACAGTTTAAAGTTGTAATATTGATGTTGGATCATAAGTTGTATTTGGATTTCCGCTGCTATGTTGGTTTAGTTTTCAGCTTATGCACTGTCTCACCTATTTTATGTCAAGATTATATTATTATTATATTTTGTTCCATGCGCTGTGAGACATTATACAGGTTTTCGATTAGTTCATTCTCTTCTTTCCTTTCTTTGGCGACCGTTCCATGCTAGTCGGGCATGTGTACAGCGCACTTTTGGAGGAAATGCCGGCCGGTGCGGGGCGGGCTGTCACACTTGGTATCAAAGCCAGGTTGCGTAGTTAACCTAGGGAAGTCATCAGGGAGAGATAGTATACGTATATGAGAGCGCGTATTTTTTATTATTTTGGGTTTCAAAAGCTATATATATACTATTAGTATAGTTAAGGATGAAGTCGCACTGCACTAGCCCCACTATGGAGATGGTTAATCGTTTTCTATTTACAGATTGAACGATGAGCCGATACGCAAGAGGTGCTGGTAGAGGAGCCAATAATGGGAATGCTGCCGACATGAGAATGATGTTTACTAACCTCATGAGGGAGATGCTTAGGGATGTGCAGAGGGAAGCTCCCAATAATGGTAATGGTGGTGGTCCAATAGTGCAGGCGCCTAGGGACGATTTCGCCAAACTGAATAAGGATTATATGAGTCTTGGTGGAAAGCCGTTCCACGAAACGGAGTCGGCTACGGATGTTCAGGATTGGTTGGATAGCTGCGAGCGTATCTTCGAAGATTTGGGTATCAAGGATGCGATGAAAAGAAGGCAAGCATCCCGTCAGCTGCAAGGGCGGGCAATGAATTGGTGGAATGCTATAAAGGCAGCTACTCCCGAGGATCAGATTACTTGGGATCGGTTTAAGGTTCGCTTGAGCGATAAGTTCATTCCGGCTGCTCAGAAGTCAGTTTTGTTTAAGAAATTCTTGGAGCTCAAGCAGAATGGCAGAGCTGTCTCGTAGTATATTGCAGAATTTGATACTTTATCGAAGTATGGACTATAGTGACGAGAAGAAGAATGAGAAGTTCATAACTGGCCTGGATCAATACTTAGGGGAAAGGCTTATCAACCACATCGATGAGACGTTTGAATCGATTGTGGGGAAAGCATTGAGGTCCGAGAGTCTTTACCCTAAGTCGAAGACTGAGGTTGCATCTGCAGAGGAGCCAAAGCCGCAAGCAAGCGGTGGAGGCAAGAACGGTTCTCAGAATAAGAGAAAGCAGAATCAGACCAAGGATGGCCAGAAGAAAAAGAATAAGCAAGATGTTGAGTGCTTCAGCTGTGGTAAGAAGGGCCACTGTGCCAAAGAGTGTCGGGCCAAGCCAGCGGATAGGAAGTGCTTCAACTGTGGCCAAGTGGGACATCACAAGGACAAGTGTCCGCATCCCCCTAAAGAAAAACAGATGGTGAAAGCATATGCCCTTAATGCTATTCCTTCTTCGTCGAATGCCCCAACTGCAGCGAAGAAAGGAAAGAATGTTGTTGTTCAAGGTATGCTTTCTGTTTATGATGTTCCTGTTAGAGTTTTGTTTCATACCGGGGCTTCCAGTTCTTTCATATCTAGTGACCTGGTAGATAGGTTGGGATTGGAGACCGAGATTGTCGATAGACCTTTAGTAGTGACGAACCCGGTTGGTGGTTCGACTAACCTTAGCATGATTTTTCGTAATGTGGTCTTATCGAGTCATGGATGCATGTTTGTTTGTGATTGCTTTGTTTTGGGCTTTACTGGGTTTGGCATTATTTTGGGAGTCGATTGGCTCCAAAGATATGGGGTGGTGTAGACTGTGAGGGCTTTTTAGTGACAGCTAGAGCGGATGATGGGCTGAGGGTAGTGTTTGGTGGTCTACCCGGTGATGGGGTAATGGCTAGTTTTCTAAATTCCATCGACATCCCGCATAGTGAGTTGTCAGGGTTGCCCGTGGTTGGCCAGTATCCGGACATCTTCGAGGAAGTGACCGGGCTTCCACCACACCGAGAGATTGAGTTCCGTATTGATTCAGTGATAGATGCCAGACCTATAGTGATGCCACTTCGTCGTATGGATCCAAGGGAGAAGAGAGAGCTCGGGGTGCAAGTCAGCGATCTTTTGAAGAAGGGATTTATCAGAAGGAGTGTTTCTGAATAGGGAGCACCAGTTGTGTTTGCTACCAAGGCGGATGGTTCCCTTCGTTTGTGTGTAGACTACTGCGAGTTGAATAAAGTGACGAGGAAGAATAAGTATCCTCGACCGTGGATAGATGATTTGTTTGATCAGTTGAGTGGCGCGAGTGTACTCTCTCAGTTGGACCTCGCGACAGGTTTTCATCAGCTTAGAGTGGAAGATGAGAGTATAGCTAAAACGGCATTTCGGACGCCGTCTGGATTTTATGAGTGGTTGGTCATGCCATTCGGGCTGACCAATGCCCCAGCATACTTTGTGGATCTTATGAAAAGGGTATTCAGAGATCAGTTGAATAAGTTTGTCCTTATGTTCGTGGATGATATTTTGGTCTATTAGAGGACGGAGAAAGAACACAAGGAACATTTAAGAATAGTGATGGAGGTGTTGAGAAAACACCAATTGAAAGAAAAGTTTTCTAAGTGTCACTTCTGGAAGAGGGAAGTGAGATTCTTGGGCCATGTTGTTTCAGAGAATTGTATTGCCGTGGACCCTGCGAAGGTGGCTACGGTACAAGATTGGTCTATGCCCAAGAATGCAACGGACATAAGATGTTTCTTGGGATTAGCTGGATATTATCGTAAGTTTATCCAAGACTTCTCCAAGATAGCAGCACCGTTGACTCAGTTGACCAAGAAGAATCAAGCCTTCGTCTGGGACGAAAAGTGCGAGAATGCATTCAAGAGACTGAAGGAAAAATTGACATGTGCACCAGTGTTAGTCATTCCTAAGGGGAATGAAGAGATGACAGTATATACGGATGCATGTGGCACAGGGCTAGGTGCTGTATTGATGCAAGGAGGTAGGGTTGTAGCTTATGCAAGTTGGCAACTGAAACCGCATGAGAAAAGATACCCTACCCATGATTTGGAAGTGGCAGCGATCGTATTTGCACTGAAGATGTGGAGACATTATCTCTTGGGAGAAAGATTCGAGTTGTTTACCGATCATAAATCGTTAAAGTATCTCTTCTCTTAGAAAGATCTAAATCTCCGGCAGCAAAGGTGGTTAGAATTCTTGGCTTCCTATGATTTCGACCTCGCATATACACCAGGAAAGGGCAATGCGGTGGCTGATGTATTGAGTAGAAGACATGCCAGCTTAGGGGCTATGTTTCTAGAATGGAAGCAACTGGAGTAATTCGCTGGGTATGATTTCAGACCAAAGTGCGAATTGGATCCAGAAATGTTAGCAAGTTTGATGATCAGACCCACTTTGATTGAGCGGATTGGTTCTAGTCAGAGGGATGATCCTAACCTATTGGAAATCATCTCAAAGTTAGAGATGGGAATCGACAGAGAGATGAAAAAGTATGGGCTTGATCAAGATGGATGGCTTAGAAAGAATGGAAGATTAGTTGTACCCAATGTCAATGGATTGAGAGATGAAGTGCTTAGAGAATGTCATCACTCAAAACTGATTATACACCTCGGTGGTAACAAGATGTACCGAGACATGAAGCAGACCTACTAATGTAAAGGGATGAAAAGAGACATTGGGAAGTTTATATCCAAATGCATGAATTGCCAGCTAGTTAAAGCTGAGCAAAAGAAGCCTAGTGGTTTGTTGCAACCATTAGAAATTCTAGAATGGAAATGGGAACAAGTGTCAATGGATTTCATTGATGGGTTACCAAGGACTAAATCGGGCCATGATAGCATTTGGGTGATTGTGGACCGATTGACTAAGAGTGCGAGGTTTATACCCGTCAAGTCGAACAGGACGGCAGCTAAGTTAGCGGAACTGTATATAAAGTGGGTAGTGAGATTTCATGGAATACCCAAAGGCATTGTGAGTGACCGAGATCCGTTGTTCGCTAGTGGATTTTGGAAGAGCTAACAAGAGGCGTTAGGATCAGAATTACATCTCAGTACCGCGTATCATCCTCAAACTGACGGATAGATAGAGAGGGAAAATCGAGTGTTAGAAGACCTCTTGAGAGCTTGTGTATTGGATTTTGGTGGATCATGGGATGACAATTTGCATCTAGTAGAGTTTGCATATAATAACAGCTATCAATCCGGTATCGGTATGGCTCCATTTGAAGCTTTGTACGGAAGACCGTGCAACTCACCGTTATGTTGTGTAGAAACTAGTGAGAAGTTTGTACTTGGACCCAATGTGATAAGAGAAACTTCAACTAAGATTAAGATTATCCAACAGCGAATGAAGGCTGCCCAAGATAGGCAGAAGAGTTATGCTGATAAGAGGAGAAGAGAATTAAAGTTCTCCATTGGTGACTTGGTGTTTGTCAAGATTTCTCCGTTGAAGAGCGAAATACGATTTGGCAGGAGAGGCAAGTTATCACTAAGGTTTGTTGGTACATTCCCAGTTCTTGAGCAAATTGGGAATTTGGCATATAAAGTTGAATTACCAGAGAAGATTGCAGGAGTTCACAACGTATTTCATGTTTCCCAGTTAAGGAAGTTCGTACACGACCCAGATGTGACTATTTCACCTGATCAGTTGGATGATATCAAAGTTGAACCCGAGGCGGTTGGGAACCGCAAGCCTATGCGTATTGTTGGGAGCGATACGAAGCAACTTCGAAGGAAAGCGGTGAATCTAGTCAAAGTTTAGTGGGGCGAGAATGAGAATGACTGTACTTGGGAGACAGAGGAGAGCATTAGGAAGACGTATCCAGAACTCTTCGCCTGGTAAGATTTCATTTTCGGTTTAGTTTTCCGCATGCAAGGATAGGCTTGTTTGTTTGTTTTACATGTTTGATTGTTGTTTGTGGCTGGTAGGCATGCGGGGTCCTTTTATGTTTTGGATTAAGGAATTTCGGGGACGAAATTTCTTAAGGGGGGGGGGGGGAGAGTGTAACGACCCGCATTCTATGCATCATAGGATCGTAGAATACTTATTTCTTTCACATATGAAGTCGTATGGTCATGTAACTTTGGGAGACGACTATTGGGGTCATTTCCCATGTTCATGATTTTTGCCGATTTTTAAATGACCATTTTGCCCGTTGCCGATACTGTTTTGGCCATAACTTTTGATTGGAAAGGAATTTTGACCTGAAACCACTTCCATTGGCTCCGGATGATGGTTTTGCAATTCCGTAGAGTGGTCACACTAGCCAAATGGACTTAACATTTGGGAGATATGGCTGAAACAAGTTTCAGATAGTGAAAAACAGGTTAATTGGGCTTAACCGGGTGATTAACAGCTAGGCCCAATGGGGGATTTCGGGATTAGAGGTATTTGAGGGCTGCTAGGGTTAGGATTTCAGTTTTTCACTCATTTTCCAGCCGCCACAAACCCTCTCTTCAACCTAACAATGGCCTCCAACCTCTAAAACACCTCCAAATCACTTTCTAATCAAGGATTAAGCTTAGCAACATCAAATCAAAGAGGATTAGCACCAAAGCAAGGTTAGAGCTGTTGTTATACACCAATATACACGCCAAACAGAGATTCATTTCTGATTTGGTATTTTATTTGTGGCTAAGGTGAGTGATTTGCATAGTTCCTCACTAATTATGGTTAATTAAGGGTAATTAGTGTTGATTAGCGAATTTATACACTAATAAATTCTGGAAAAATAATTATAAATTCTTAAATGATGTTTTAGACCTCTGTTAGAAACTTGGGTCAATTTGGTTAAGTTTTGATAACCCTATCATTAACTATGCTAGAACACGCTTAAGGGAAATTATGGGATTTTGTGTATGTTTCATCCATTTTACATGTTATGATTGTTGTTTTGCTGTTTGTAGATGATTATACATGTTGTTATGACTGTATGGTATGCTTTGTGATTGCCTAGAAGTGTTAGATTGGTCGAAAACGCCATCGTATGGCGTAAAACAGCCGTTGGAAAAGTTGCAGGAAAATGTGCAGGGTTTCAGATCGGATCGGTATAGGAGGCTCGGATCGGATGGTGGACTGGGCAGAGAAACCGAACCAGATCGTAACTTCGCACTAAAGGAGACTTGGCGAGAAGGAAGGTCATTTGGTTAGAGTTGGAGTTGGACAGGGGATCGGATCGGAGAGACCAGAAGGGGATCGGATCGGGCGAATGGAGAAGGATGGGATCAGATCGGGATACCTAGAAGGGAGCAACCACCGAACCGAATAGAGGATAGGCACTTTACCACCGGACCGGACCGAGCCACATGTGAGAAGCTGAACCGAACCGCATGGAGGAGATGAACCCGAACCGAACCGAGCGTGGGTGACCAAACCGAACGAGACGTGTACTTCTATTTCTACATGATGAATCTTCTGAAGGCCAACTCCAATTCGACCAAAGCCCGAGATGCAAAGGAAGTGCAAATGAGGAGCTTTGACTCAGGATCCAGATGGGAACCAATAAGCGAGCTTCATGATTGGGCTTTGCTGCGGGACGTGTGCTAAGGGGTTGTCAATGTCTGTAACTTTGAATCACTAAGTGTAGGGAGTACGTGAACGGATTCAGGGCCATAGTGGCCTAGGCACGACTAAAGAGCTATAGACCAATGAAATGGGGTCATTTGTAAAGGTTTGGTCATGACTCCATGTATTAAGCTTGGTAGTAGCAGTAGTTGTACAAGTCGAACTCCGTCACTACTTCGATGGGTCTGGTGATTGACAGTGGTGGACATCGTATGCTTTACGCACTGAGTGAGAGGTGTGAGTATGATAGCTATAGTTGATTTTTTTGCCATCATTATGACATGCACACCCCCACCTCCATTATCTTTACACCATCTGTTCAGTGGCACCTTAGAGTATTGTACGGTATGTAGTGTTAACTCTTTGGTTGTAGGTCCAGGTTCAGGTATGGTTTAGTACACCTGTTATTGTTCTGTTTAGCTACTTATCGCTCATTCCAGACTTTTTGTCTGACCCAGAGTTTTATGTCTCTTCTTATTACTCTGGGTGCTCTCACGAGCAGACTAGAGACAGGTTAGCTGGGTATGCACGAGTAGCTGATCCGGAGACGAGCAGGAGGCTTCCATGTATGATACATATAGATATTCTCCCTGTGTTGTTGAAGATCACTGCTTCGGCATTAGTAGTGCATCTTCTACTTTAGCTTTCTTTTGCTTTAAGGACTGTTTAAAGTTGTAATAATGTTGTTGGATTATAAGCTGTATTTGGATTTCCGCTGCTATGTTTGTTTAGTTTTCAGCTTATGCACTGTCTCGCCTGTTTTATATCAAGATTATATTATTATTATATTTCGTTCCATGCGCTGTGAGACATTATACAGGTTTTCGATTAGTTCACTCCTTTCTTTGGCGACCGTTCCGTGCTAGTCGGGCATGTGTACAGCGCACTTTCAGAGGAAATGTCGGCCGGTGCGGGGCAGGCCGTCTCATAAATTGATATCATTTGAAACGACATAAGGAATATTAGGATTGCTCTAGAAAACCCAATTATTTTTTTGCGCAAATGTGACGCACACACCGTTGACTTATGTGACGCGGAATTAATTGTTATGATATGTGTTGATTTATGTATGTTAATTGAAATGGTATATTTATTGTGTTCTCATCCTGCAAGTTCCCTTTTATGTGTAAAACCATTATGGGTTGAAATGATATATACCTGAATCATTGTATAGATTTAGGAATTGAAACTGCAATTATTGGAATGCCTATTGAAAGAATAAATAAACATAAATGGATCAAATGGACTGAAATGATATACATCTATATCACTGGTCCTAGGTAAAAAATGATATACACACACTAGGAAATATCCAGGGTTGGATTCTACTAGTTGCATGCCCGGACTAGCGGTAACACATAGTTGCAACTACCGCCCACCTCGAACAACACTCCCACAATCAACGGACACCCAATCAAATCACAAATTAATAGATGTGGTATCAAAAAAGTATGTCCTATAAGAGGTGCTACCTCAATTAATAACGATATATCACTCGTTTTAGTCATTTCAATTATGACCCGAAGGTAAAGGCTATCGTTCTCTTACTTAATTCCAGTAGCATTCGTCAAACTAGCTTCATTCTAGACTTTTCACCATGTGCACAGTTGTTAAAGTGTTTCCAAGTATTGGAAGGGAGTATGACAATATCCGACCCCGATCTCTTAAACAACCAAACGCTTATTTCACACCAGGGTCATTTATATTTAAAATCATAACCAAATTATCATAAATCAAGTAATAACAATATTGATTTATATTCAAATAGTTAAGTTCAAGTACTTCGATATCATAAATCATATTACAAATAAATTCATTGTTTGATTAAGTTCAAAATTTCAGATTACATATTTACAAACTATTTTGTTAACAAAATTACATTTTAATTTCAAATTTCAATATCTCAAGTATCGTTATTCAAAATCTTCATAATAACATTCAAACTTAACAGCTTGGATTAGAAATGGACTCTCTTTTAAAATATCTTGATTTAAAATAATTATAAAATGTATAATAATTAATATTTAAATAAAATTAGTTATAAAATGATTACTTACATAAAATAGTTTAGAATAGTTTAATATAAAATAATACTAGTTTAAAATAATTTAGTTTTTATATGGTACTCCAATCCAAACCACATATCCATCTTTCTAAGATTCAACTAAGTATCAATTCAGATTTCAAAACTTCAATTTCAACCTTAAATAATATATTCTTAATACCAATTCATTTCAAAATAGTATTCGAGTTAGGTTTCGGTTTTATAACTTAAATCAGTTCCTTCCAATTCATTTCAAACCAATATTCAAGTTGGAGTTTCAATTTTATTACTTAATTCCAATTCATTTCAGATTTACCTTTAAATCTTCTTAATGATTTCATAAAATTAAAACTATATTTTCAAATCTACTCAAATTTAAATATTTAACTTCAATTATATTTAGATAATAGCATTTACTTATTAAATTCTTATCAAAACATTTTTTAAAAGGTTTATAATCATAGAAATTTTCTATAAAATCCATTTCATCGTTTTCTAAATCACATCTTAAATAAGTTTAACTTAATTTGATTAATTCCATTTCATTCAGGTCATTTAAATAAATTAAACAATAATTACCTTTCTAAGTTCTCTTTTAAACCTTTTTTAATTTTAAAGTTAAGAATATATATGTTTATATTATCATAAAAAATATATTTATATTAAGTTTAAAACTTTAAATAATAATAAATTAAAACAAAATATTTATTAAATTACTTATAAGCAATTTAAATTATTTAAATTAGAAAAAAAATTATAATTAAAAATATTACAAAATGGCCTTATTAAATTAAAAAAAAAAAATTAGAAAAATACTTTTCAAAATAGACAATCCATATATATTTTTCTATCTTTACCTAGTAATACGGATATGTATCATTTCAAATCATATTAAAATAAGAATCCCAAGTACATATCATTCCAACCCACATCCTAAATCGACTCGGTTCATCTCCGAATTCGATATAGTAGTTCAGGTATGTATCATTTCAACCCATAGGGTAAATTGCAATATGAGGATAATATAAGCAACAATATAAAGAAACATAAAAAGTCTAAACATAAACATATAACAACACATGTCACTTGTACATTTCATGTCATAAAGGAGCGTCATTTATGCACAATATAAATATCATATAATATGATTGGCTAGAAGAAATACTAAACATTTCATAGTATTTCAAAAATGTTAAATTTACATTCACAAGTATGTTAATCAAGTGTGACATAAACTCACCTTTTGAGATACCAAATGAAAACGACAAACGAGAAAGCAAATGCACAACTTCGACTACAAGAACAATTACACACTGTCTAACACCATGGCATGAACAAATTCACAAATCAATAATTTAAGCAATTTAAAGAATTTAGTCGAAGAGTTTTGGCTAGTGAAGATGGATTTAGATCTTTTCCAAAAATTACACAAACAAAACAAAATTTGGTCATTTTGAATTAAATTTTTGGTCTAGCTAGCCGTAGAAATTGAAATTTTCATAAATAGAAAAGTTGTTGCAAATTCTTCTCTCCACAATTTTGAAAAAACAAAAATATATTTGAATCAAAATAGTAACAAATAAATTTTCAAATCAAAAATCTAGGCCATAAAATATGTATGAAAAATATGTCAGTGGTGGAGGTCCTAAGCAACGGTAAAAGAGGGGAAGGCCGAGGGGATGGTCGCCACATAAGAGATTTTGGATTTTAGGGTTTGTAAATTTGCTAATCTAGTTTTTGAAATTGAAATAGAAGTAGATTAAATATTTGAATTTGTATTTGATAATTTAGATCTAAATTTTTTGTGGAGAAGAGAAACTTGCTGATTTGATTTGTGAAGGAGAAAACTTTTTTGCTAAGATTTTGATTTAAAGAGGAGAAGAAATAGATCTATAGAGGAAGGAGAAGTGATAGAGAAAATATTGGTAAAGAAAGAAGATGAGAATCTCAAAGAGAAGGGTGCGTGTTATAAACTTATCCAAAGGCTGTAAAAATAATGGACACACAATTAACACCGTAGTGATGTGGCAATGAAACTTTCCTAAGAGGCTAGACCAGAGAATATATTCAAAATCTGAACACACTAGCAATGTCACTCTACTTAATTTTATAGGGTAAATATCAGATTTTGAGTAAAATAAAAATGGGTTTCATTGAAACGAAAATTGCTAGACACTCAAAATTCAGTGTAGATTCATAAAAAATAAATTTTAAACTTTTAAATTTTCAGCTAAAATTCAAAATTTGATAAAAAATAAGTTTCAGTAAAATTTTTGTTTCGATAGATTTGGAAAACAAATTACTTAATACTACAATTTTATTATATAAATTTAAATTTTTAAGCATAAATTCAAATAATAATTTAAATTTAATTTATCCAACACATAAAATCTAGATTAACAACTATTCATTTCTATTATCAAATTATATTTGAATCTAAAAATCACATTCATTGATCTCATATAATCCAATATAGATTAAATTCACTACAAGAAAATTGATTTTTTGTTACACAAATCAGTGGCTTTTCTTTTTAAATGCAAGCAAAAGGGTTTTCACTAACAATGTAAATGCGGCCAAAAAATATTAAACATTCCCGCCTTAGAAAAAGCAATCCTGCTAGGTGAAAATAAACGTAACCGCACTTGTCTCATTCTCAAAACAAAAGCTTCAACGCGGTTCACTAATGGAGACTTAGGGCTTCTCCCAACCGTCTCTTTCTTTTTAACTCCTTTTTGTTCTGCCTTTATTTTATTCCTCTTCGTTTCTTTTCCCTTCTACCCTCATCCTACGATTCCTCCATTTCCACCGTCCTCATTTCAGCATTTCCTTCGTGATCATCGCTCTAGTCCTCTTCGTCGTTCTCAACTATTCTAATTGGATACCATGTGTTGCTCGAGACTTCTATGTAAACCATAAATAGGTACGACTTTCATCTTTTAATTCTATTTCGATCTGGTTCTGTAATTCGATTATTTTTTTATTCTAATTTTTGGTTTATGTAGATTTTGCACGAATGTATTTTCTACAGTGTAAAATTTCAGAAGTTTAAGTCGAAAGGGATTTAAATTATAGTTCGGATTTGACTCAGAGCAAGGATTTTAGAAGATTCAGGGAGCTATAGGCCTTTCAACTTTTTTGTTATATCATGTTTGAATGCTTTTATAGTAAAATTCAGGGAGGAATCCCTAAGTTAATGAGAAAGTTCATCTAGAAATTTTCATGATAGGTTTAAAATTTGTAGATTCAAATGGATTGGGCAAGTAAGATGTAAAACAGGACATCATAGTAAATTGTCTGCTATGGATTTGTAAGCACGAAATTTAAAGTGACATAAAATAGAATGGAATTTGAGTGGTATTTTAATTTACTGGAATAAAGTATGTGACAACGTAAATTTCTATAAATTATTATCCAGTTCTACTAAAATTTGTAATGTTTGGGATGGCAGGAAATATACCTGCACGAAAGGGATGTATATAGTATGTATTGCTGCCGTATCTTGTATCGTCTATTTGAAAAATAAATTGAAGTGGTACTTCCTTCTAATTTCAAGCAAACCTTATCGAAGTAATCATTTGTTTTATTTTCCAATCCCATCCTGTTCATCCCATGGAGCTAAACTGGTAGTACTCCATATCTAACACCACAGTGTTATCGATAAATTTAATTACCATTTCTCGTTCAAATCTAATTAAAGATTTAACTATCGCCTAGAGTAAAAATGGTAATACTCCATTCTCGATCATTTCATAAATTTGATAATTTGAATTATCATATCCGCATTCCAATCTAATTAAAGATTCACTAAAACTCCGCTTAGTTTTAATCTTCCCAAAAATCAATATTAATGATTATTTAACTTTGGGAAATCAAACATGCCACATTGACAATCTACACTGTACGACTGATTTCTGCCGATATATAACCTGTAAGCTCGTACGTCTTAGAGAAGGGTGTTAAGAAAGAGAATAAATTCTCCGCCACCAAACAGATATATATTTAGCAGAGATCAACAAATACAGTTCGAAATACAATGTTAGACATGTAATCCTATCTTTAACTAGGTTAAAGAACCAATGTCATTTAAAACACAGTTCACGATAAACCCAAAATCACATTCCATTAATTATGGAATCTTCATGGAAAACAGATCAATTTATAATCGATATCAATTTCGTATCCAACTAATAATATAAATGGAGTAACGACAAAGCCTTTTAAATTCCATATATATTAACAGTCTTCCCCTAGAGAAGCTCACTACGATTATTACCAAATCGAATTCCATTCTGTTCCAATTTATTATTTTAAATTAGAAAACTTTACTTTGGAAAATTACAACTAAATCTTAATTAAAAGATTTATATATTCTAAATCACATACACTGTAAATTGGGTTAAAGAACGAATGTCGTTAAAAACACAGTTCACAATAAACCCAATTCACATTCCATTTTACTCCAGTCCAATTAAATATTAATTAATTGGCAAACTTCACTAAATCTTTATTAAAACATTTATTCTTGTCTCAGCTGGGTTTAAGAACAGTGTTATTAAAGACACCATTCACGACAAACCCAAAATCCGATTTGATATTAAATACAAGGCTTTAAATAGAAATTATATCGACTTATATTCAATACCAAATTCTGAAACCAACGGATATCGTATTTAGAATAACGATATATATATCTTACAAATTCCCATAATAATATCCATATAATCACGGAATCCAATACCAAAATATTCCGAAGATTATTTCAATTCCAAACCATTCTAGTTATTTTAAACCCATTTCAAATCCAATTTATTTATTTAAATATACTGGATTATTATTCTAGTTAATAACTAGTTCATTTTGATAAAAATATATTTTTATCTTTACAAACGTGGAATTTTTCATCCTAATTCTTTCCAAATCATTTATTATGATTTTACACAAATTATTTATATTTTTAATAATTTTATTAAGGCACTTTCAGTCGATTTCCATAAACGGTCATCGAACTACATTTACAACGACCTTTTCCAAATTTGATTTGGACATAATTCCAAATCCAACCATTAGATTTATAATCTCTTATATTTATTGGAAATCTCTTTTCGATAGTAACCCAACGGTTCCGGTTTTAGGAGAATCCGACGGTCGGATCTCCCGTAATATCAATTCGAACTCAATGGTCGAAATTCCCGAACGGTCGCGGTGCGGGCGTTCTATTCAAGCCATTAAATATATATAATATATATTTCATCGAATTCTATTTAAAACGTATTTTATAAATCGTTTATAAATTCGTTTTAAAAAGTTTCTAACTTCATTTTCAATTTTAAAACAAAAATTGATTATTCTATATCATTAATATATAAATGATAATATTTTCAAAATATCAGATTTTGGAATAATTTCCTTTTCGATATTCATTATAAAAATGAATAAAATTGGTATAAATATCGTTCGCGTCAAAATGACGCATAACTAATCAATAAGGCTCCATACATTTCAATATTTTCGTGTCCATCCAAAATCGATCGGACATCAAATTCATATTTTTAATCCTTTACTGAATATTATTTTAAAATATTCGTTTAAATATTTTATTCAGCACATGAATATTCTATTCAACACATGAATATTTTTATTCCTTTTCTGAGTATTGTCTTAAAATATTCGTTATTTTCCAAATTGGAATAAGACCCAATCAATTACCATATAATGTTATTTATGTGGATTCCATACAACACATTTATAAAATAACAATGATAAACAATCGACCATCATCCAAAGTGCACTACACAACTGCATAAGCATTAAATATAAATAATTAACGCTTACAACAGTCTGTCAACCAATTGATTGACATACAACTAAACAATTGGGATTAGTGTACGTCAAATATCATCCCAATACCCGTGTGGGGTTCCAATCAACACACATAGATTTTATTTGTGCAGTTGGGCGATGTGTAAAATATATCGTCCCAATCAATATCAGTCAAATGAGTGTACATAAACAAATCATCCGATTTGTAAATGAATATTTATTTTCATTCATATACACGTTAAAAATTATATTTTTAATGATAAAATATTTTATTTAACACATGAATATTTATTTAGTTCATTTACACGGTAAAAATGATATTTTTATTGTTCTAACATATTTTAGAAAATTTTGGCAGCATAACGGCACGATACTAGAACCGAAAGAAGGTCTAGCCTTATCCCTCGCTAATGCTGGCTCGCGCCATACACATATCCATTCCATTCAATTCAATTCACATCCCAAACCAAATTCAAACAAATAAATCAATCAAAACAAACAACCAAATATCCATGGTTTCAATCAAAGGTGTCGGGTGCAATTAAGCACCATCTGCATCCTAGTATACATTTAACTGTAAACAAAATTAGAGCGAGAAGTTCTCACCTTGGGTTTCCACTCTGTCAGTCATTAATTGAACAGTTTGGATTAGGATTTGTTTTCAACCAGTTCCATCGCAATCTTTTTCACGCATTTTATATTAAAAATCACATATTTAATAATGCTATTTACATTTTAAAAATCACATTTTTATATTGCTACTATATATATAAAAATCACATTTTTATATTGTTATTACATATATAAAAACCAAATTTTATACCGCTATTATATATATAATGATCATATTTTTATAACGCTACATATATAATAAAGATCACATTTTTATAACGCTACATATATAATAAAGATCATATTTTTATAACGTTACATATGTATAAAAGATCATATTTTTATATCGCTATATATATAATAAAGATCATATTTTTATAACGCTACATATATAATAAAGATCATATTTTTATAACGCTATATATATAATAAAGATCATATTTTTATAACGCTACATATGTAATAAAGATCATATTTTTATAACACTACATATATAATAAAGATCACATTTTTATACACGGCAACAATTTTGAAAAAGAAAATCATGTATTAAATAAGAATTCACTTACATTAAATCCGTAGGAAGAAGGCTTAGAGAGGTAACTCGAACTGCTATTTACAGGAGTGTGCTAGGTGGAGGTTCACCGCGGTTAACTGGAGGTGGCGCGGTTTCCTTGGAGGTGCGGTGGTGCGCGCAAGTGGTGGGAAGCAGTCGATTTGGAGTTAAGGCTTGGGAGGGTCGCGGTTTCAGAAGGGGGAAAAGAGGATGGAGGGCGACGGAGAGAGGAGAGAGAAGAGGGTCATCGGAGGTAGGGAGGCGGAGGGAGGCCGACGGTGAGGTTCGGCGGTGGTGGCTGAGGCGCGACGCGCGAATCAGAGGAGGAACTGGGAGAACGACGGGTTATTTTGCTTCTGGAGGCGGGTTTGACTTCTGATTTGGGAGACAAGGGTTTAACCGTTATATATTAATATATATATATATATGTTAAATTTAATTTCCAAAAAGTGATTTTTCCATTCTTACTCCAAATCAAGTCCAATGACTATCGCCCCTAGATAAATACTGCCATTCCGGACACAACGGGATATGTCCCCCGAGACGATTTGACTGTTTCGATCATTTTTCTTTTAAATTAAAATTTAAATAAATATATTGAATTTAAACGTACATTTTAATTTACCAGAGCCACATACTGACTCCAAAAATTCCAGAAAAATAAAAATAGCTATGTTTTGATGATACGGTCCTAACAAAACTAATTATGTCGAATTTGGAGACCATTTGGAAAATGTTCATTTTCCAGTCGATTAAATTCAAACTGAATTTACCAACCACGTTTAAATTTACCACGCTCACATATTAATTCCAAAAATTATGAAAATTGGAATCTAGCAATAATTTGACATTCCGGATCCAACAAAAGTGGTTTCGTCGAAAATGGAGGTCGTTTGCAAAATGCCTATTTTTAAGGGCTATATATTATTTAAAGTGAATATTAGGCTAGGGTCCCTAAAAATGTTTAAAATAGGCTCCACGTCCAGCCATAGTTTGAAATGCATTTCCGGTCCCTAGAATGCACGTGCCGCCCAAAACTTTTGGTCCCTTCCGCCTCCCATGTTTTCCCCTTCGCCTTTTCCAGTTTTGAAAAAAAAATGCGTTCGTACATAAAAAATAATCTAAAATCACTAAATAATCCCAGGAGTCCACGCAAATCAAAAAAAAAAATGCATACATCTGTGCAACTTTTAGCAATAGTTGCATACATGTATGCAACTATCCGTATACACATGCACATATTTTTGCGCGTCTTCTGAAAAACTGCGTACATGTATGATGTTTTCCTATGTATATGCATACATATATGCAAATATGTAAAAACCAATGCAAATGTGAAAAATATGGACGTATGTATGAAGTTTTTAAGTAAATGCATCAAAAGATGCATGTATTCACAGTATATGCATACAAGTATGCATTTATGCTGCAGTTTTGTCGTGAAGATGAAATAAATGCATATATGTATGCAACTATATGAAATATATGCATTTGTTTATGCATTTTACTGCATTTCATTGTTTTTTTGGTAATTCTTGATTTTGACGTGATTTTTGATGTTTTTTCCACCTGAAATTTTTTCTGATTAATTGTTTTATTTTAATACGAATTTATGTGATTTTTTTAAAAAAAAATTGTATTTTTTTTGTATTTTTTTTTGAATTTTCTAAAAATAGGGACTAAATTTACAATAAGTTTATGACCGGATGTGAGCCTAATTTAAAAACTTAACAGGGACCTGTAAAAAACGCACTCTTATTTAAAATATATATAAATTCCATAGCGACCATTCTGAATTTTGAACTAGGCATAACTTTCAGTTTACATTATGAAATCTGGATTTTTCACGTTCGTTAGAAAGATATAATTAAACAAATTCAAATGTTTTTGGTTTTACTGAAATCCGATTTATTTTGAATCTAGTACATTCAATTGAAAATTAAAATCGAATTTTCAAACTACCGCGCCATTTCAGGCTCGTTTTATAATTAAAATAAATTTATTCATTCTAACTTCGATTTAAATAAATTTTAAGTCATTATTATTTAAAATAAATCATTTTAAATATTCAAAATACATAAAATTTGCTAAAATAAAAATTGGTTTTGAAATTCCGGGTTAATACAACATTCCCCTTTAGAAAAAAAAATGTAGTTTTTAATGCACTAAAATATGGAAATTCCAAAGTAGAAACCAAAGTACTGGTCATATGCTAGTTAGATTGAAATAGAAAGAGACCATTTTCTATTAAGCTGCTTCAATGTACAGTGATTTGGATGGATAATAACAGCCTACGTTTGATAAAAACGTCCAATTTATAAAATGACTTCTACGATTGAAGAAAAGCAACTAAAAGGCTTTTGTCAAAACATTGCACAAGCCTGAAGTAAGATTAATTAGTGAAAGTTTACGGAAGACCGACGTATACTGCATAGTCGTGTGTATGCAAGTAGATGTATGTATGTTGCATGTTATTGAGGCATATTTACTTGCATGTATAGATCTTTGTCAATGTATGCACAAAGATATGTGATAGGTTCTCATTTACATAAGTCTGCACACAAAGCAACATCATGCCATCATATGTACTAAAAATAAGGAACAGTTGCCAGTTATTATCTTTATTTGGAAGGAAATTGGTATGTTGGTTCGTAATATTGATATTTTTTATTACTTCATGCAGGACGATCTAATCGAATTTAAAAGAAGGCAGAAGAATCGAGAAAAAATATTCAGAAGCAAAACAGTAGACAAAAATGTTGATTAAAGGAACAGAAGAGTCACTAATAAAACTAACCGAACTCTAGGAAAAAAATAGAGGGGTATTATCATTTCTAATACATTTTTTTATTAGCAATATATTAGTCAATATCAATTAGACAGAAATGAGATATCAAACCTATAATGAATTTTTATATCCCATGAGTACTTAATATCAATTGGTTAATATCAGCTAAGAATGTTAGAAGATTATTACAACTATTTTATTTAGTTAACCAACCTGTAAGCGTTTTAGGACACCTCATTTCTGCCTTTTTTCATTCTAGGTAACAGTAGTTGGACCATTTTAGTAGGTATATATTTATATTTAAATATCTCAATAAAGCTTCTTCTTTTCAATTGGGGACCTTTCCTAATATGTAGTTTGCAATTAAAATGTGCTAATGAATATAATTAATATAATTTTCGAACTATGCAGGCAACAAAGACGAACAGTTCTTGAAATTGAGACGATGGTGGGAAGGAGTAAATATTTTTCAGAAGGCCTACATTTTTTTGCCAATTCATGGGGAGTGAGTATCTTTACAATTCTCACTGTTAAATTAAATGCAAATAAAGTTTATTAGGTTCTTATATGTGAATACAAAATCAAAAGTTGTTCATAGTTGATTGTTGATGTGATAAGTATGCATTGGAGTTTGGTGATTATTTGCATGTCGGATAAAGAGGATGAATTAGGTCCAGTCATACTACATCTTGACTCATTGGGAATTCATTCTAGTGATAAAATCTTTATGGATATGAAATAGTGAGATATCAAAATGTCACTCATACTTTTTTCTTTTTCTTTTTTTTACCTGATAAGTTAAACATAAACATCGTTAACATGTTTTCACTCTGTAGCTTCTTAATAGAAGAATGAATGTACTTAAGGAACAATAAGCCTTCTCTGGATCTTCCATTTTGTGATATGCATTGGGAAGATCTGCTTGTGAAATTCTGACAGCTTTATCTAGTTCCATGTAGAAGCTTACGACTATATATCTAGAGCGGAACCCATGCATAAGCGTCCTTCTCTTTCCCATGTGTAGTGATTTTATCTTCTTGGCATGTTTTGAATACTATTACATTTAAAGAATGAAACTGCTCTGGAACCTTTAAGAGAAGAGCAATATTACGAGTACGTGAAACAACAAAAAAGAGGAAAACCCTTAAAATACTATTCTTGCTGGCATGTGTTCTCTTGCCTTGGAATAATTGTGTACTTGAAGTTTACTCTCTTCACTCTTTCTTCCTTGTATAGATAAGAGAACCATTTTCAGTAATGTCACTTGTGAAAAGTCCAATGGGACTCATAATAGGATTAATGTTGCTTATGGTGATCATTATGCCTAAAATGATGGAGAATATGGGTAAGTATTGTTACTATTAGATGCCTTCATTAGACTGGTCTTGCCAGAACTGAAAAATAAATGAACGAATGGTAACATGCCTGTTTAACTATTATATAATTACCGTGTCACTTGAATTTAGGTTACCATCAAACTCGCGTGTCTTTCCAGTTTTAGCATGTCAAAGCAGAAAACCTATTAAACTGTCAAGTTTGATGTCATACGGTTGGCTTTCATTGATAGGAGGATCAAAAATAAATTAGTATTAGAACACTGAGTTGATCAAGGTAAACTTCAGCTGAATGCCATCTCTTTCATAGGGTAGCTTGTAATCATTTTACCAGATGAGCACGTAGTTAGTTTTCTCTGAAATGAAGCAAAATGGACCCGTCTTCTACATGGAAGTTTATGTACAAAAAAGAAACTAACAAACATGCACTGCTAAAACTAGCGACTACTATTCTTGGACCCTTTATCTTGTTCTGTTTATCGAAGTTATACTAATTATCACCCTCTTCTGATTGGAGAAGAAAATAGGAGTCCCATAAATTTGGAGTGGTGATAAATGCACCGTATTTCTACTCTATTTAACCTGATCTTCGTTTTACTCACATCTATTGTGGCGAATACTTCTAAATGCCCAATATAAATGATCAACAATTCTACTTCACCTGAAACCAAACAATAAGCCTTAAATTCAGCCTTAGAATCTAGAGGTAGAACTCATGGTCTGTTAATTATCTAGTATTATGTTTTCTTTTTCCAAGACATAGTTTGATGTACCTTTTATTTCGTCTGCTCATGATTCACATATGATAAAATATGACAACCTTTTGATGCATTTGTAGGAATTAATGGTCTGTAAAATATTCAGTATTATGTTTGTTATTACCAAGAGGCATGTCCATCTATGGTTGTTGTAACACCCCGTATTTTCTATTAACGTTATAATAATGAATCCAACAATACTTAATTTAAAATGTGAGATTTAAGGGAAACGGGTTACGAGATTGTGTTCGTCTCGGAATTCTGGTTGAGATAGAGTCCGAGTTTGCATAAATTGGACTTTGTATGAAGAAGTTATGGCGTCCAGAAGTTCCAGAAATTCAAATAAATTCAAACAGATCGAAAAACAAGTTCAAATTCGAATCAAAACTCAGAAGCGGGCTGGCGGGAAAATTCACGCCCAGGCAGGTCGACCAGGGGGTCGACCCTAGTGTCGACCTCCCCCCCTAGAGGTCGACCTGGGGGACGACCTTATGGTCGACCTGGGGGTCGACCTGGCACCCTTCCAGATCTGAATTTTGAACGACTGATGACTTGCTGCTGAGTCACTAGGGTTTCTGGATGGTCCTGATCTGGTCTGAGGGGCTGTGATTAACCTTTGGTTCATCTGACGGCTATAATTAAACTGAAATTCTATATAAACTACTCAATGCTCAACCTAAAAACACAAAGAAAAATAATCCTAGAACTGAAATGCCGTCAGTAGAGAACTTGGAATAGCCATCACTATTTTCAATACAAAGACGAGTTAAAAGCTTACATCTAAAATCAAATTAAAACGAGTCTAATTCAACGATCTTCATCAAAGGCGCGCATCTCCAATTTCAGAATTCAGATTTCAGAACGCAAGAATTCCTTTTAGTTTGTAAGTTGTTTAGTACGCAGATTTAAACATTCTTTCGATTGAATCATGACATGTTGTAATTGGGATATAGAATGATGCTTATTTATAAGATTTGATTCTCGTTTATCTTAAAGTATCGTTGTAATTAATCATGTCTACATGCTTATGGCGATGAACATGTTGTATATTCCATGTCTATATGCTTGTGGCGATATATTTCACGTCTATATGCTTGTGGTGATGAACATGCTGTATATTAATCATGTCTATATGCTTGTGGTGATGAACATATTGTATGTTATTAAAATCTATTATGATTTGGGTCATGGATTTATTCTGCCAATTAAATGGTAAAACATGTCATGCTATAATTGGTGGTTATTTGCGAGTTTGGGATCTAAAACACATGCTTATATGTTAGATCAACACGCATGTATATTCATGTTAGGTTGAATCTAATAATGTTGTAAAAGTGGAATTGTAGTCCTCTTATGTTTTTAACATCATGCTAAATTGTGATTAAAAATGATTATAATAGCTTTCTTATGTTTTGACATACATAAGATTATATGCTAAGTTGTGGGTTGAAACTGTGATTATACATTAAACTTCCATGCTAGACCTTTGTCAAGTTTACATGACCATTAGACCCAACTTAGTCACAAGTTCACCTTTACCCATTTAATTAAAGTTAATGATACCTCTATGCCAAGTTACACATGACAAGTTGAAATATATGTTATTTTATGTTTATTTCATGTCTCTTGTTTATTACCCCTTTTCTCGTTTATGGGTTGGGCTAACTTACTAGCCCAACATTTTATGTGATCCATGCATACGTTCCACGGGGGTAGCGATGGGAAATATGAAATTCATGGCATAGATTTGTTCATTAAATGGTATATTTGATCCACCATTTATGTTGAGCATAATCAAAGGATAATTATGGCATGATTAAATTAAATTTAATCCACATAAAGAAATTAGACATATATATAGAAAAATATGAATTTAGAAAAGACGAATATGCCTAACCCGAGGTTAGACTGCGTTGAACCGACCAGCATATCCAGTAACCACAACAAGACCTGTCTAATGTGGGTGGTTAGTGCATCAGGCCCAAAAAGAACCCGAGGTTAGACTGAGTTGTGGTGTAAATGTACCCGGAACCGACCGGTACATCCAGTGACCACAACAAGACCTGTCTAATGTGAGCGGTTGGTGCTTTAATAAATTAAAGCTAAGTCAGGATTGGTAGGGTTAAGTAAATTAGGAAAACACTTAACCGATTCAACATGTTAACTAAACGAATGGGCGGGGTTATGTAAACTTGGACACTTAACCAAATAAACATGTTGATTAGAAAACCCTAGTAACGGGGACCCATTTCAGCAGTAACCCACATAAATGTATCATGGTACCCTGAAACTAGGCAGGGTGGGGCACGATTACTAGGCTGAATTATAAGCGGTCAAAACATCGGTGGTTGGTGGGCCAGTGTAAGTTCCGACAGAGTATGGGCGTGCACGTACTCCGAAGTGGAAAAATCAGGCACTGTGCATCAGTAGTGTGCACTGTGCATCTTGAATCGTGTCGGGTTGCCACCAGAGGGACTGATACACCCCATGATGGGACCAACACATGTAGTTATAGTCAAGCGGGGCCGAATGACACAGGATATGAATGCATGCGAGTAGGAGCCGATCATTAAGGGGATCGTTTGTTATAAACACGTGGGGATGGTTGAACCAATGGTTAAGTAGGTGCAGAGACTATAGTAATGGGTGCGATCACATGTTCCTCTTATCTTATATTAGGGTATTGTCCTATGTTCTGTTATCATTGTCATGATCACTTTCCTTGTTTAAATACTAGTAATCACTGAACTTACCAGACTTATTGTTTGACCCGTTTTCTTTCGTCTTCTTCTCTTCTGTTCCCCCCTAGGTCCACAGGGAGGGAATACTCCAGCTTAATCAGACTCTTTGCAAGATTCAGAAAAATAGATGTATGATTGAGACTCTCTTTCATTGGCTACGGCTTTTGTATACGACACTTGGGGATTTATGCAGTTTTATCTATGTTTTATGCTTCTTTAATTAATAATCAAGACAGAAATTATGGTGTAATGTTTTGGAAGTTATTTTGAGACAATTTGATGTAATGCTTTTGTATTGAACCACGTATTCAATAAATGATTTGAATTCCGCTGCTTATACTTATCTGTCTTGTAAAATTTTATGTGTCTTGTACCTATAACCCTCCACCAAACTTAAGGCATTCACTTTGTGAGTGACCTTAACGGAGGTGTGGTGTTTCACTTGGTATCAAAGCAAAGGTTTACCAGATCAGATAAGAATTTTTGAAAAACTATTTTCAAAAGAAATATAAAGAAGCATTTTACAAGAAAGTGTGTTGTTTTAAATTTAAAAAGGCATAATCCCCAAAGCCATATGCACTATCTTTTTATCCTTCGTTTTGAATCTTTTCTTTTTCGTTTCAGCATGTCGGGGAATCTTAACCTTCCAGAGGGTGTACCGATACCTGGCAGGTTCTGGAGGTACTTAGAGGCTAGGGCCAATGACGTAGGCCCAGCAGATATTCCTCCTCCTCCAGCTGCAGCAGCTCCTCCTCCTCCTCCTCCTCATGCAAATGCTTTCTCAAAGATTTGTAGGGACTTTAGGGCCATGGGTGGAAAGGATTTCAAGGGAACTGAATCATTCGTAGAAGCAAGGAACTGGCTCAAAGAAACTGAGGATCTGTTCGTTATCTTCGAGGTGGACGATAGGCAGAAGATACAGTTAGTTGTATGGTTGCTCAATGACGAAGCTTCCTATTGGTGGGAAGTCACTAACGCTGAAAGACCAGTTGACACGTGGATGGATTTCAGGATAAGGTTTGAGATGAAATTCCTCTCACAAGCTGAACGAAGTTTACAGCTGGAAAAGTTCTTATCTCTTAAGCAAGGAAGTATGATGGTCAAGGAGTACGTCAATCAATTCAATCAACTGGTCCGATTTGGACTGGACTTAGTGAATACTCCACATAAGAAGGCTCTCCGTTTTGTCAAGGGATTGAATGAGCCAATTCACAGCTTGGCTATGACCCATATACCTATGTGGGCTGCTTACGAGAGGTTAGTGGACATGGCACTCTTACATGAGGAAGACAAGGGCAAGAATGAGGCAAAATCAGAAGTGCCTCAAGATAAGAAGGGGGAAGGGTCGCAGAACAAGAAGGCTGATTCAAAGAAAGGCGGGAAGAACAACAAAACCCATGAAAAGAGAAAGTGTAATTTCTGTGGCATTCCTGGGCATCTGATGAAAGAGTGCAAGAAGAAGAAAAAGGAAGATGGGTGGCTGTTTCCACTGTGGTGAGACATGACACATGGCTAGGGCCTGCCCAAGGAAGCAAGGGCAGGGAGCTAGACCTTCTTCTGGAGGACAAGTTCATGCTCTCACGGCACCTCCGCAAGAACGAGGTAGAAATATGTCTGTCGAAAGTTTAGTCTATCTTTTTGATCATCCTGTTCATACACTATTTGATTCTGGTGCATCGCACTCTTTTATATCTACTGCTTTAGTGGAATCTCTGCACCTAGATACCAGCATAGTAGAGGATCCCTTGGTTGTTTCAAATCCAATTGGGGGCTCAGCTTATTAGTCAATGGTTTGTTTGGATTTGAAATTATCTATACTAAGCGTTGAGTTTAGATGTAATGCCTTTATTTTGGGCTTTACAGGATATGGGTTGATTCTAGGCATGGACTGGCTATCCAGTAATGGTGCCGTCCTCAATTGTAAAAAGAGAGTGGTTAGGCTTATGACTCGTCTCGGTAACACTCTCAAAATTTCTTGTAATCCCATGAACTCTACTATGCTTAGTTATCTAGAATCTCTTGATGCGTCTGTTGAGAACTTGCAGTCTGTAAGGGTAGTCCGTGAATACTCGGATGTGTTTGAAGAAGTAAAGGGCTTACCATCGAAGCGGGAGATAGGCTTCCGCATATACCTCGTTGATAATGCAAAGCCAGTTGCTTTACCCGTTAGGCACATGGCCCCAAGGGAGAGAAAGGAGCTCAGCAAGCAAATCAAAGAGCTTCTTGAAAAGGGGTTCATAAGATGGAGTATTTCTGAATGGGGTGCTCCGGTAGTATTCGCGACCAAAGCTGATGGTTCGCTTCGCCTGTGCGTTGATTATAGGGAGCTAAACAAGCTGACCAAGAAGAATAGACACCCACTCCCGAGAATAGATGATTTGTTCGATCAGCTTGTAGGTGCATCGGTTTTCTCCCAATTAGATTTAGCTACCGGGTTTCACCAGCTAAGAGTGGCTGAAGACAACATTGATAAGACCGCGTTCATAACTCCAGATAGTTTCTTCCAGTGGCTTGTCATGCCCTTCGGCTTGACAAATGCACCTGCTTACTTCATTGATTTAATGAGCAGAGTGTTCCGAGAATTCCTCAATAAGTTTGTGGTGGTCTTCGTAAACGATATCTTGATCTTCTCAAAGAATGAGGAAGAGCATGCTCAGCATCTAAAAGGAGTCATGGATACTCTCCGTGCACATCAGTTGAAGGCGAAATTCTCCAAATGCCATTTCTGGAGAGAAGAAGTTAGGTTCCTTGGACATGTGGTGTCCAAAGAGGGGTTAGCTGTGGACCCCGCAAAAGTAGTTGTTGTGCAGGATTGGAAGGTTCCTCGAAACGCAACTGAAGTCCGAAGCTTTCTTGGGCTAGCAGGCTTTTATCGAAAATTTATCAAAGATTTTGCAAAAATCACTGCTCCACTGACAAGGTTGACAAAGAAGAACCTAGCTTTCAATTGGGACTTGGATTGCGACATTGCTTTCCAACGCTTGAAAAGGGCTCTGACAACAGCCCCAGTTCTGACATTGCCTCATGGAAGCAAGATGTTTACAGTATACACAGATGCATGCAGAACGGGACTAGGCGCTGTTCTGATGCAAGAAAGGAAGGTAGTGGCTTATGGTGGAAGACAGTTGAAAGTACATGAGAAAAACTACCCAACCCACGACCTAGAGTTGGCAGCCATCGTTTTTGCGCTTAAGTCTTGGCGCCATTATCTCCTAAGTGAGAAATTTGAATTGTATACTGACCATAAATCGTTGAAATACTTATTCTCGCAGAAAGATCTCAACTTGAGGCAATAAAGATGGATGGAGTTTCTTGCCTTGTATGATTTTTAGATTTCCTACACTCCTGCAAGGGCAATGCAATAGCAGACGCCTTGAGTAGAAAGAAACTGACTTTAAGCCCCCTCTTTGTGGAAAGGAAAAGCTTGGAGTTCATAGCAAACTTTAACTTCAGACCCTCCACTGGCTTTGTACCTGGCTTGCTAGCAACGTTAGAAGTGCAGCCAACTCTATTAGACTCAATCGGAGCCGCGCAAAGAGAAGACCCTCAGCTAGCCGAAGTGATGGAAAAATTAATTAGGGGTGAGACTTCTAATCACCTCAATAGATACTCCATTGATGCCAAGGGATGTTTGAGATGAGATGGAAGACTATGTGTCCCACAAGCAAGGGGCTTGGTAAAGGTGGTTCTAGAAGAGGCACACCATTCCAAACTGACCATACACCCAGGCGGAGACAAAATGTATAAAGACATCAAAAGAGTTTTCTTTTGGAATGGCATGAAGCAAGACGTTGCTAAATTTATTTCTAAGTGTTTAATATGCTAACAGGTCAAGGCGGAGCAGAAGAAGACTGGTGGTTTGCTCCATCCTCCAGAGGTCCACAGTGGAAATGGGATAATATCTCGATGGACTTTATAGATGGGTTGCCTAGGTCAAGAAGGGGCAATACCAGCATTTGGGTAATAGTGGACAGGCTCACAAAACGCGCCCATTTTATACCCGTCAAGAGTAGAAGGACTGCCTCATCTCTAGCATCCATATATCTTAAAGAGATAGTTCGACTCCATGGGATACCCTCCAGCATAGTGAGTGATCGGGACCCTATCTTCACGAGCGAGTTTTGGAAGAGTTTACAAGAGGCTGTAGGGGCACAGTTATGCTTAAGCACGGCCTATCACCATCAAAACGATGGCCAGACGAAAAGGGTCAATAGAATATTAGAAGACCTCTTGAGACTATGCATTCTTGACTTCGGAGGTACGTGGGAGGATCATCTACCTTTGGTGGAATTTTCTTACAACAATAGCTACTAAGCTACCATAGGCATGGCGCCTTTTGAGGCTCTTTATGGAAGACCGTGTTGGTCACCAACTTGTTGGTGGGAGTCCACAGATAAGCTCAAACTTGGACCAGGCATGATTAGGGAAACTTCAGAGAAAGTAGACTTGATACGAAGAAGAATGAAGGCTGCCCAAGACAGACAGAAGTCCTACGCAGACAGAAGAAGAACTGACCTTGAGTTCGAAGTTGGAGATAAGGTGTTCCTTAAAGTATCTCCTTTGAGGAACGTCGTTCGCTTTGGATCCGCAAGGAAGTTAGCGCCAAGATTTGTAGGGCCATTCCCTATCATCGAGAAGATTGGGAAGATGGCTTATAGGGTACAGCTTCCCGAAAGATTGGTCGGGGTTCATAATTAGGGCTGTAAATCGGGCGGACCGGACCGGACATTTGGATGTTCGAACTCGGACCGAGTCTTATATCGGACGAGCTTACGTCCGACCCGATAAAATTCGGACAACTAACTGACTGTCCAAGCTCGGTCCGAAAATTTCAAAAGCAGTCCGAGTCCGGTTCGATAGACTTGTCAATTAAGGATCGGACATATTCGGACCATATATCGGACTCGGACAAACAATATATCAACAGTTCCTAAAATAGAACTTGACTGTGATTTGATTGAAAAATATATTCAAAGAGCATTTATAGGTAGAAACCAACCATAATAATATTCTTATCAAATAAATATACGGTCACAAAAGGTTCTTCATTCATAAGTTCACCCACAAAATATGAATAATAACAAAATACTAATGCATAGTCATAAAAGTTACAAAAATAAACACGAGTACAACACCACCATAGCTAATTTCCTTCTTCAGATTCCAATAGTGCCTACAGTACAAGCTCAGCAAATACCAAATTCCACAAGCACCAAACTTCAAAAAACTGCAGCAACTTACTGGCCTTCGTGCATATTCATTTTCAACATATTGGCATGCAACAAAACTTCAAAAAACTGCAGCAACTTGATAACCTTCATGCACACTTTCATTTTCAATATATCAGCTTACCTGAAAAAGAGTAGCAGCTAATAAATTTGTCCATAAATTTGTCAGCAGTTTATAATAAATATATGTTTATAGCTTTAAGCTACAGTTCCTGTTAACTATTTAATTTGATTAACTATAATTGTTCTAGAATTCCATAGATGCCAAAAATTGATGGGAAAGAAGATATTAAGTAATAGACGAGGATATCGATTTATAATTAAGTGTTGTACCAATGGTAACATAGTCAATAAAACACTAGATGGATTCATACAGTGTGTGATGGCCTAAAGGTCAGTATGTTTCAACTATACAAAGGGGCCGACTAAATTATATTATCACCATCACTTCTACAAAAAATTTAACTTCTATAGCAGTACAAGTTATCAGAGAGAAGATGTTGAAATTAGAAGCCACAATATCATGACATCTAAATGAGTAGTTAAGAGTTGCACAGTCCAAATTGATCCAATTTATACTACATGATACATCCAAGGTCTGACTTTTTATTGTTTTCCCATTTTTTTCAATGGAGTTTGAAATGATACATAACAACTTCCAGTTCATCATCTTTAACACATAATATAGTTCTTATACTGAAAATAGTAGCATGATATGAATTGAAATTATAATTTTCATGCTGCAAAATTAAAAAGAAAATAAAAAAAAACTAAACATGCATGCATGATAAAAATAAAATTATGTGACAACGTCAAAAGAAAAAGAAAAAACAGGCCACAAGAAATCTTTGGATAATGCATTCTCAAAATTTATCAACTACAGCTTAAAAACTGTCATTCAGTCTAAGGTGATAGTGACTAGTAACATGTAGGCGAGCTTATCCATATGAAAGAAGTAGTTGCTAGGGCCTAAAATATACATAGATTAACTGAGAAATAAGTAATCGTGTAATAGGTATACGGCTGTGCTACTGAAACGGTATAAATGGATCATTTATCATTCAATGCGATTACAGTATGAATAAAGTTCGTAGTACAGTTAAAGCAGAAAATTGCATCATGCATGTGATTTATTTTTCTCAACAGTCAACACATGACAAATTGAAAGAAGCATACAGACTTAGAGTAACAAAACAAAGTATCTTTGACATACCTTGATAAAAACTCCATTCGAACTATTCAAAATTGATTGATTCCATACCTTCCTCATCATGTTTAACCTGAAATAGATACATATTATAAATTGTTTATAACGTGAATATTAATAAGATGATTGAAAAAAAAATTACATATAACTGAAACCAGTTAAATACTCAGCCAGGCGGATGTCAAATGAACTAAATTAAACATGATGGCTAATTGAATATTTTACCATTCAGTGAAGTTCATAATGTATGAAAATAAATTAAAATTCTTACCCCAAAATTCTTCAATGCATATTTTGAACGTAACCAGTCTCCCGTGCAAATTATAGCTTCTACAGTTTCCGGCTTTAGAGAACTTCTGAACTGATCTAATACTCTACCTCCAGCGCTGAATGCAGACTCTGAGGCTACACTGCTGACAGGAATAGAAAGTATATCTCGAGCCATAACAGATAATATTTTGTACTTTGAAGCGTTTACTTTCCACCATTCCAAAACACTAAAGGAGTCTTCGGATTCATCAAATTTACAGCGAGGTTCTTTCAAATATAATTCTAGCTCAGATCGTATAGTCTCCACCACATCCGATTCATCGGCCCATGTTTCAAACTCACTTATACTTTTCGTTTTTCTCCTTTTTGATGTACCACTAGCTGCATTTCCTTTTCGTTGCTTAGAAGTTTTATTATTTTCGACTGAAGCATATTCAGAATATAATTCCTCCAAAGAATGCATAACAAGTTTTATATTTCGTTCCGATTCAACTTCAGAGTAAATCTTAGGAAAACAAAATTCTACTAGCTTCATTTTATACCTTGGATCCAAAACCGCAGCAATGGACAGTAGCAGGTTACAATCACTCCAATACTTGTCAAACTTATCTTTCATTTTATCTAACATACCTCTCATGAAGAAGGAACCTTCGTATTCTGTTGATTTCTCATTTAAGATTTGCTTAACTTTCCAAATTTCAGGAAGAAACAAGTTAGAAGTCGGATAAGTTGTACCAGAAAAAACATTTGATGCTTCATTAAACACCTCTAAAATCTTACATATAGACTCAGCTCTATCCCAATCCATTGGAGATGGCAACCAAACATAGGATGGGTCTCTTTCATGATACATAGAGAACACTTTTCTAAAATTTAAAGCACACTCTAACATTGCATAAGTAGAGTTCCAACGGGTAGGTACATCAAGTATCAAACGTTTAGATATGGGGAGTTCTAATTGTTTAACAATGTCCGCAAACTTATGTAGACGTTGAGGAGACATTTTGAAATACTTCACACTTTCACGAATATTTTGAATGACTTCTTTGATCTCATTCAATCCATCTTGCACAATTAAATTCAATACATGGGCACAACATCGAACATGAAAAAATTTACCTTTGAAATAAAGTTTGCCTTTTAAAGAAAAATTTTCTCTCAAATTTCTCACAGCAACATCATTGGAAGATGCATTATCAAGTGTTATTGTCGATATTTTATTCTCTATACCCCAATCTAAAAGGCAAGAAAAAATTGCATCAGCAATGGCAAGTCCAGTGTGAGGAGGCGGTAAAGAAGTAAAATTTAAAATACGCTTTTGTAATGTCCATTCAGAGTCAAGAAAATGACAAGTCAAGCACATATAGCCTATTGTTTGGTTTGACGTCCAAAGATCAGAAGTTAAACTCACTCTTCCCACACCTTTTAAAACATCCTTCAACGTTTTTTTCTCGGATTCATGCAATTTCATACAGTCATTTTTTATTGTTACTCTTGATATCTTCTCAAATTCAGGATTTAGTATTTGGCAGAACAATATAAAGAACTCATGTTCGAGCATGTTAAATGGGTACTCATGCACTATGATCATGGTAGCAAGAACCTCTCTTATTTTGCTTTTATCAAACTTATGGTTGTGGACAGCTAGTTGGCCAATCAATCCGGTTTTAGAAACCTTTTCCTTTAAGAAATCTTTTCCTAACAATTTTTGGTGATTTTCTTTAGCATTACGAACACGACATTTATTCAGGTGTCTCTTGAATGTAGTTGTGCATCCATCACTAGTTCTATTTAATTTTAGACCACAATGAATGCACTTACCAAGTAATTTAACATTACCATCTTTATCTTCTTCTTTGATTTTCTCAAACTCTTGCCAAACCTGGGATCGCATTTTTCTGGACTTTTTTTCATCTTCCGTAGCAGCTTCTGTAGCAGGTACAGCAGTAGTTCCATCGTTCGCAGCATTATTTTTTGTTATCTTATCGCTTGATTTTTCATCTTCACTGCCTCTGCCTTGAATGGGCTCAATTTGATTTCCACTACCAACTATTGGTTCCTGATATTGTTCGTCATTTTCCAACACTTCAATGTCTGCAGGAAAATAAAACAAGAAGGCATGATATATTTGGACAAAACTTATATGTAGCTATTATATTAAAACTTCTGCATGAATAGATTTCTATCCATTTAATATGAAGTCTGATAATGGAAACACAAATTACATTGATCATATAATATATTTGTGGATAATTACAATCTAATCAATAGCTAAATTTCATGCATTAAGTATCCAGTTAAACTGATATTAATCTCATATATAAAATGTTCACTTTCATATTCACACACTGGTCGGATTTACACATAACAATGAAATACAGCTGCTACTATTCAAAGCCGCATAAATCTGCAGAAGGAACTGCTACTTGAACCCATACATATAAATTAATTTTATTAAAATAAACTTAATAAGTAAAGCAATAATTTTCTCAAATAATTTCGATCTGTTTTTCAATTAACTAATGACCAGCGGTTAGATCTGTTTTCAATCAACCTTAAAAAACACTGAATAATGGTGAAGCAGCAATTCTAAAAATCATATAAGTTTAATTAATAAAAGAAACACTCACTGAGAGAATCGGTAGAAGCCATGGCAAAACCGCAAAAGAGAGAAACAGTAGTTTATTTGAGAATCGGGATCTGAACTTCTAACGTAGAGAGAAGGAACTAATACCAATTTCTTCCAATTTTGATAAACGAGAGAGAAGTTTACATTATAACCGAGATTTGCAGATTTGTCGTAGATTAGTGGAAAATAGATAAGAAATCGAAATACAGACATCGGAATTTAACGATGGTGATAAATGAAATTGAAGAAATCGAAGAGTCTTTCTAGAGAAACAAATTGGGACTTTTAATTCCCTAGAATTTTAGCTACGGTGATAAACGAAATTGAAGGAATCGAAGTCTTTCTAGAGAAGCAAATCGCCACTTTTAATTCCCTAGAACAATAAATGGAAAGAGATTGGGCGGTTCTATCTATGGACAAAATTATGGCTGTGATAAAAGGAAAGACATATTAGGATTGTAATTTAAAACATTGTCGGTTCCAGCAGGTAATTAGTAATGCCCAACCGTAATATAAAATTGACAATTTACTTTACCAGCATATGTTCACGGACATTAACCGGTCGGACCATCTTATGTTCGAGCTCGGTCCGTTATTTTCGTCGGACAACTGATGTTGTTCAAACCCGATCCGTTTCTTGATCGGACCAAATTCGGTCGGACAATTTTTCGGACCGGACCACATCGGACAACGGACCGTCCGATCCGATATACAGCCCTATTCATAATGTCTTTCATGTCTCTCACCTGCGGGTGTGCTTACACGAGTCTACGGAAGTGGTAGAACCAAGCATGCAAGAGGAAGTAGATGTTGAACGAGAAGCAACTGTGAGAAGAGTTCCAACCCGTATCTTGGGAACAGAAGTCAAAAAGCTACGCAACCGTGAAGTTAAGCTCGTCAAAGTTCAATGGAATGACACCGAGGAAGACGCGACTTGGGAAACTGAGGACAGAATACGTGCAGCCTACCCTTTTCTTTTTTAGGGTACATCTTTGATCTCTCTTTCCTTTAGTTTATACTTGTATCTATCTTTTTAGGTGTATCTCCTATCCTTAGGTAGAAACCTTTTTGGATGTAAACATGTAATTGAAACATGTTATGGTTGATGGTTGCAAGTGGTTGTGAGTGTTTGCTAGTGGAACACACACACGATAGGTATTAGATCGGCTCAGTCACTTCCATATTGCATATGCATATATGTATTAGTGTATGGATTAAAACTTGATGTGTTATCATATGGATGTTGCATTTGTATGAACGACTATGCACTCATGTAAGAAATTTTGAGTAGGAAAAATTGCATTCATAATGGACTCATGGCACTGACATAATTTGCATTAAGGAGGTCAACTGAATCAATAGACCGCCTGATTTTGCATCAGATAAGGGCATGTACACACACAATGCATGTGATCATGAAGCATTAGAAATCTTTTAAGGACAATGGACGCCTGTGTTTAATGGTTGAGTAGATGGGAGATTTGATGGTAGGATGTAAGTCCTTCACGACTTGAAGATTTCGGGGACGAAATCCTAAAAGGAGGGGAGAATGTAACAACCCCTATTTTCTATTAACGTTATGATAATGAATCCAACAATATTTAATTTGAAATGTGAGAATTAAGGGAAACGGGTTACGCCGTTGTGTTCATCTCGGAATTCTGGTTGAGATAGAGTCCGAGTTTGCGTAAATTGGACTTCGTATGAAGAAGTTATGGCGTCCAGAAGTTTCAGAAATTCAAATAAATTCAAATAGCTCGAAAAACAAGTTCAAATTCGAATCAGAAGTCAGATACGGGCTGGGCGGGAAAATTCCCGCCCAGGCAGGTCGACCTCCCCCCTAGAGGTCGACCTGGGGGTCGACCTTAGGTTCGACCTGGCCCCCGGCCATATCGGAACTTTGAACGACTGATGACTTGCTGCTGAGTCACTAGGGTTTCTGGATGGTCCTGATCTAGTCTGAGTGGTTGTGATTAACCCTAGGTTCATCTGACAGCTATAATTAAACTGAAATTCTATATAAATAACTCAATGCTCAACCTAAAAACATACAGAAAAATAATCCTAGAACTGAAATGCCGTCACTAGAGAACTTGGAGTATCCGTCACCATTTTCAATTCAAAGACGAGTTAAAAGCTTACATCTAAAATCAAATTAAAACGAGTCTAATTCAACGATCTTCATCAAAGGCACGCATCTCCAATTTCAGAATTCAGATTTCAGAACGTAGGAATTCCTTTTAGTTTGTAAGTTGGTTATTACGTAGATTTAAACATTCTTTCGATTGAATCATGACATGTTGTAATTGGGATATAGAATGATGCTTATGTATAAAATTTGATTCTCGTTTATCTTAAAGTATCGTTGTAATTAATCATGTTTATATGCTTATGGTGATGAACATGTTGTATATTCCATGTCTATATGCTTGTGCCGATGAACATGATGTATATTTCATGTCTATATGCTTGTGGCGATGAACATGTTGTTTATTAATTATGTCTATATGCTTGTGGTGATGAACATATTGTATGTTATTAAAATCTATTATGATTTGGGTCATGGATTTATTCTTCCAATTAAATGGTAAAACATGTCATGCTATAATTTGGTGGTTATTTGCAAGTTTGGGATCTAAAACACATGCTTATATGTTAGATCAACACTCATGTATATTCATGTTAGGTTGAATCTAATAATGTTGTAAAAGTGGAATTGTAGTCCTCTTATGTTTTTAACATCATGCTAAATTGTGATTAAAAATCATTATAATAGCTTTCTTATGTTTTGACATACATAAGATTATATGCTAAGTTGTGGGTTGAAACTGTGATTATATGTTAAACTTCCATGCTAGACCTTTGTCAAGTTTACATGACCATTAGACCCAACTTAGTCACAAGTTCACATTTACCCATTTAATTAAAGTTAATGATACCTCTATGCCAAGTTACACATGACAAGTTGAAATGTATGTTATTTTATGTTTATTTCATGTCTCTTGTTTATTACCCCTTTTCTCGCTTATGGGTTGGGCTAACTTACTAGCTCAACATTTTATGTGATTCATGCGTACGTTCCACGGGGGCAGCGATGGGAAATATGAAATTCATGGCATAGATTTGTTCATTAAATGGTATATTTTATATACCATTTATGTTGAGCATAATCAAAGGATAATTATGGCGTGATTAAATTAAATTTAATCCACATAAAGAAATTAGACAAATATATAGAAAAATATGAATTTAGAAAAGATGAATATGCCTAACCCGAGGTTAGACTGAGTTGTGGTATAAATCTGCCCGTAACCGACTGGCATATCCAGTAACCACAACAAGATCTGTCTAATGTGGGTGGTTAGTGCATCAGGCCCAAAAAGAACCCGAGGTTAGACTGAGTTGTGGTTTAAATCTTCCCATAACCGACCGGCACATCCAGTGACCACAACAAGACCTATCTAATGTGAGCGGTTGGTGCTTTAATAAATTAAAGCTAAGTCAGGATTGGTAGGGTTAAGTAAATTCGGAAAACACTTAACCAATTCAACATGTTAACTAAACGAATGGGCGGGGTTAGGAAAACTTGGACACTTAACCAAATAAACATGTTGATTAGAAAACCCTACTAACGGGGACCTATTTCAGGAGTAACCCACATAGATGTATCATGGTACCCGGAAACTAGGCAGGGTGGGGCACGATCATTAGGCTGAATTATAAGCGGTCAAAACGTCGGCAGTTGGTGGGCCAGTATAGGTTCCGACGGAGTATTGGCGGGCACGTACTTCGGAGTGGAAAAATCAGGCACAGGGCATCAGTAGTGTACACTGTGCATCTTGAATCATGTCGGGTTGCCACCAGAGGGACTGATACACCTCATGGTGGGACCAGCACAGGTAGCTACAGTCAAGCGGGGCCGAATGACACAGGATATGAATGCATGCGAGTAGGAGCCGATCATTAAGGGGATCGTTTGTTATAAAAACATGCAGCTGGTTGAACCAATGGTTAAGTAGGTGCAGAGACTACAGTAATGGGTGCGATCACATGTTCCTCTTATCTTATATTAGGGTATTGTCCTATGTTCTGTTATCATTGTCATGATCCCTTTCCTTGTTTAAATACTAGTAATCACTGAACTTACCAGACTTATTGTCTGACCCGTTTTCTTTCGTCTTCTTCTCTTCCGTCCCCCCCCCCCCAGGTCCACAAGGAGGGAATACTCCAGCTTAATCAGACTCTTTGCAAGCTTCAAGAAAATAGATGTATGATTGGGACTCTCTTTCATTTGCTATGGCTTTTGGATACGTCACTTGGGGATTTATACAATTTTATCTATGTTTTATGCTTCTTTATTTAATAATCAAGACAGAAATTATGGTGTAATGTTTTGGAAGTTATTTTGAGACAATTTGATGTAATGCTTTTGTATTGAACCACGTATTCAATAAATGATTTGAATTCAGCTGCTTATACTTATCTGTCTTGTAAAATTTTCTGTGTCTTGTACCTATAACCCTCCACCAAACTTAAGGCATTCCCTTTGTGAGTGACCTTAACGGAGGTGGGGTGTTTCGGTTGTGCTTAAATACTTGTACTGGAATCTCAATCACTTGCAAAGAAATTTGTGCCTTTAATTTGTTTGTGTGATGCATGAATAATTTTTTTGCCACCAGGACTTTGATTCATTATTATATAGACCATCATTTTCTATTTTTTATACATTGTTTCATTGTCAAAAATTTATCCAATATAGTTCCTGAGCTCCAGTTGACTTCTGGCAAGGCTACGCTTATTTATAAACCATGTATTTAGCAGGTAGAAGTATCTAAGCAATAATATTAGGTAACAAGCAGTGCATTTTCTATTATTCATGCTTTTGTATTTTCTGTATAGAACACAATTAACTGAAGAAGTTTGTACATTTTTGTGAAATGTAGAAGTGAGTAACAGAGCAAAGAAAGGGAAACGAGAGTCGCATTCAGAACAAAATCCGATGTACAAGTCATGGATGATGGGTTCAAGTGAACGAAATATGGAAAGAAATCAGTCAAAAATAGCCCAAATCCCAGGTAGTAGCACTTATGTTTCACGTTATAAAACAACCATTTCATCCTATGTTTTTTAGTTTCATACGAACTCAAATTCGAGCACTACATTTTGGGTGTATGTTGAGTAAACACTTGATGCTTAAACACCACATGTCTGTTCAACATGCATTTGCTAAACGTCTGTGTTACAAAAGTTTAAATCATGAACCAATTCCTGAAAGTGTAACCTATTACAAAAATATCATTTTTTTCATATATGGAAGTAGAATTTAGGTGGTTACCATATCGAATTTTATGAAATGTAATCATGGAGATGCATGTTGAATAACATAAGCTATAAAATGATCAGGAACTACTATAGATGTTTGACTAAAGGGTGCAAAGTGAAGAAGAGAGTTGAGAGAGACCCGAAAGAACCGAGCTATGTGATAACAACATATGATGGAATTCATAACCATTGTAGCCTAGATATCGTCTATCATGCTACCCATGACAGAGAATCAGGTAGGTTTATTGTTTTAGGGCTTCATCATGGTACATGATTGATCTTTTTCTGAGTAGTCGCCATGCATTATTTAATCTACTTTTAAGCAAGTGAACGGTCAATTTAATGTTTTATTTGTTAGGATGGTTTAGTCTGGATGTTGACTTCAATAAAACTGGTCTTCAATGTTTTGTTTGTACTAGTTAGGTATATTATTTTCTTTGTACTAGATGTGTAAATTTTTATATCAATGGTTATTGTATGTGAGTTTGGTCATTTATTCAGAAAACTATCGTATTGAAATGGTTATGCATATTCTACATGATTAAATGGTCAATTGTTTTTCTAATTGTTTGAACATGATGATTATGTGAATGATTATTAATTGATGTTGCAGAAACAAAATAGACTATTGACAAGAAATAATTGCATAAAAAAATATAGCAAATTAATCAATAATTTTTAGTAGCGTTTTAAAAAGGCTATCGTGTAGTGGCGTTGATTAAATGCAACCGTAAATCAGGGGTAAAATTGGAAATTTTGTTAGTAGCATCAGAAAGCTTTTTTATGGCCTTTTTAAAGCGCTACAAAAATATTCATGGTGGCGTTTGGAAAACGTTACAATAAAAGTAATTACAGTGGTGTTAATAAAAGTGCAACTATACTCAACGATTTTTAGTGGCATGTTTTCTCGTAACGATTATCGAAACGCCACCAATAATGATTGATAGCGTTTTTTGAGCGCTACAAAAAATCATTTTACTTGTAGTGATTCAAAAATTAAAACTTCAAATAAATAGCAAATAAAATTTGTTTGAAAAAATCCAAGTTATTGCATTTTATTATATTGCATTTATATTAGGTAAGATTGCATAGTTAGTATGGTTTATCCGATGATGAAAATGGTTAAACCAAACTAAAACCAATAAAAATAAATACTAAACCAAATCAGGCAAACTAGGTTTGGTTGGTCATCTAGTTTATTCAAACTAAAAATTATTCACATCTAATGTTCAAAATATTCCATGTAATTTGAAATAAAAGCTAGAAGTATGATTAAAATATTTTATTTATCGTTCTTATAATTTCTAGTAGTATTATATATATATGAGTAGTAAAATTATTCAAACCATTGAACTAATCTAATAAAAAATTAATATTTGCAATTTGAAAATGTGATAAAAGTTCGGTTAATTTGGTTAAATTGGTAACCAAACTAAAAAATTTGTGAGCCAATTACAAACCAACTTAGTTTCAAAATCAAATCAAATGGATCGAAATAAATTTAATTCGCTAGTTAATTTAGTTTGACCAAAGATTTTTCACCCTTAGGCTACACTTATCACTATTTGCTTAAGCATTCATTAATAATATATCTTAAAAGAATTTAATAAGATTATATAACTTGGTAAACACTATTCACCCCTTTAAGTGTTCAATTCAGCCTTTAGATCCGTACTTCCACACCCTGCATTTTTGAAATTGTTTTCTCGTGCTAACTAAAATATACCCTCACCTTTTTTTCTTTGTACATCCTAGTAGAATCCTCTTAGTTTAGAACCTTCCACCTGCCCTCCGAGATGCACAAGACAGATCTTCTAACCCCTTCACTCTCCATTGGATTCTCATAGCCTGGTCGAATGCACCCGGTATTTTTTATGTGCTTGACTTTGGTTATTGTATAATTACTCTAGGCCTTGTGATATTTATGTGGAAGTTTGGTAATGTTTTGAAGAAGCTTACAGTAATTTAAATTTCTTCTTTCTCTTTAAGAGAACTTTTTGAAGTGAGTAGGAATGTGTAGAGTTGTGACTTATGTTAGGAAGATAATTATTAAGAGAAGAGGTTCACTTGTGTATTTGCAAGGGAAGATCCGTAGACCACTTTCCTTTTCATGGCATAAGATCCTCCTTAAAGCCTTCTCCGCTAAACAATCTTCCTTAAAACACTACTTAAAACCATCTCCATAAAACATTCTTTTTTTTCTTTCAAACCAATATTCTCACCGTTAGTCTTCACCCTCCATTGACCTGCTCTTAACCCTAATACATTTCAGCTAGTTTCCAATAACACTTAGATCATGTTACATTTGACATTACTCGCATCCATCTGCTTCAAACGATCTTAAGCTACTTAAACTTGATTAATATGAATATTATTTTCAGTTACATTTTAATAAATAATTATTTCCAACCAAATATTTAGAAATATTAATGACTGAATAAAGTTTATCATTAGTTATAATTATAGAAATATATATTATGATAATTAATGGCATCATTAATTTTAATAAATTATTTTGCGTATGAGATTCCAAATAAAATTGACTTGTGAACTATGTATCTTCCAACTACAATGATTTCAATTACTTGAACATAAACCTAACGGGTTATAAAACATACAAACAATATTAATATGAACAACCTAGTATGATTTAACAAAGACAAATTCTGAGGATGTGTAATTAAATAGAACTAAAATGTTGATATGATAGATAAATTACAGTTATGCGAGGGTATTGCGAGAAAAAACATAAGAAATAAAGAGATAATTTTAATTTGACATTATGTAATGCTAGTTAAATTAGAAAAAAATATATTACAATATCTTAAAATGTTGAACTTTCTAATACATATAGCATAACATAGCATGGTTAGTGTGCGTAGAATGTAAAACTTACGTCTACAAATTTGCAAAACAAAAAAACCTTTACCTCAAATATGTGTGGAAATGAAAAGGCTACAATAATACAATCAATTCAAAATGAAATAATTTATTGCCATAATTTTTTTATTGCAACATTCCTTTTCAACATATATATAAATTTCAAAATATTATATTTGGAAGCAATTTTAAGAAATTAATTGATTATAGTTTAATTCGGTAACATATAAACTTGAAAGAGAATTGATATGTATCTGTCTGCAGCAGTAGCTTAGTGGTTAAGGACTTTGCGCTGTGGTAACAGTGGCTTGAGTTCGAAACCCGGATTGGCATGCTAAGAGCTTACCAAGTGCATACATTAAGATGAGCCACTTATGTGGTGCTCGAGGACCGAGCTAATTGCACTAGGGAGAGTTTTACGACTCCAGTCGGTTTACCTCGTGAATAAATTCAAAAAAAGAATTGATATGTAAATAATTTTCCCATTAAGTTAAACAACTATTGTTGACATGGGGAATTGTTGATGTTCACGCATGTTATTGCCTGAGTGTATGTTTTGGAGTAAAACGACAATCCAAATCTAGTGTAGCGGAATGTAAAGGGAGAACTCGACTTTTTATAGTGGTTCGGTACTAACGCCTGCATCCACTTTATAGTAATCATTCATCATATAATAGTTGATTACAAATATCTGTGTACAAAGTTGCATGATAGAACAATAAAATGTTTGTTAATGCTAAACTTTGACCAAAATGCCCTTCTTATTCTCCATTGAGCCAAAATATAGAGTAATGTCCAAAAAGTAGCTTCAATATCCAAGAAATTCACAAGATATCCATAAATGTCCAAAAGTAGTGTAGAGGTACAACTTGATGTCCAAATGTTGTAGGTAAATGTTTGTGCAACGTTTAGAAGTCCAGTAGAGGTCCAAAATCCATGAAGATGATGAAGACAACCATTAACGGTGCTTGGGAGCTTTAATCCCGTATGCCAAAGTGTAGAAAGAGTGTAAATGAGCCAACCCTTTGAATGCCAAAGTTGGGGGTATTTATAGGTGATTTTTTGGACCAACATTACATCCCAAAAACGGAGTCAAAAAACTAAGGCGATGTCAAAAAATTGCATCCAACAGTCCAAAAATCTCGAATCCCCAAAAACTGAGTGAAAACACATTTTGCATAGCCAAAAAAAGCTAACCAACACGGTAAAATCGAGTGGCCAAGAGATTTTCCACTTCGCCAATCTCCAAAATCTTGCGTTCTAGAAAGTGGTGGAAAATACGGTGTGCTCAAGTGAAATTACGTGATCTGCACGTGTCACGACCCAGATTTTTAGCTGTTAATTTTGAATATTTAAATTTATTTAACTATTGTATTTGGAATATAAATGGAAATTTATATGGAACTTATTCATTAAACGATGTTTAACGTATAATTTATACTTAAATTTTAAACGAGCTCGTAACGTCGCGGTAGTTCATAATTTAATGTTTTGAACTTCAATTGGATTTATGGAATCCAATATAAGTCGGATTTCTTTGAAACAAGAAACATTTGGATCTATTTATATTTTTCTAATGGAAGAGAAAATTCAAGTTTTCATATTGTACATTTGGTTTTATGTCCAAATCAAATTTTCAAATAGTCGCTATGGAATTCATTTATAAATTATAACGTTTATTTATATAAAATAAAAAGGATTTTTAATATATTTTAATATCGTTTTAGCCTGGAATTCAACACGGAGTATTTTATTTTGAAAGTGCATGAAACTCTGCTAGAGTTTGGCTGATTTTAATATTTTAATATTGAGGTATTTTAAAATTGTTTTACTTTAATTTAATTGGGACCCTTAAAAAGGGAGTTATACCAAATGATCTCGAAATTTGACGAAACTAGGTCCATCGTGTTCGGAATATTTAATTATTGTAAGATTTCAAGTTTCTAACCATTCGGAGTTATTACGTGAGCGTAGGAAAAATTAACGTAAATTAATTAACGAATTTAATATTCAAAATTGAGCTATTATTCCAAGTGGACTTGGATTTCGACGAAACAAGTTTCGTCGGAACTGGAATGTCAAATTGTAGCTGGATGTCAAAATTTAACGCAAATATATTTCGTATGTGATTATATGAATATATATACGTCAAGTGGAAATAGCGATAACTATCAGTGGATATAATAATCGAATGTAAAAATAATAAACTACCTCCATATATTATCGTTTACTTTACCCAAACCCTATAGACAATTCTTTTTCCCGTATTCTTCGAGCTGCCACCCAAAAATTGGGATTTCACCATTCGAAAATTAGAAAAAAAAACAAATGCACGATAAAATTCATAATCTTAATTCATTGATCCTATTTTCTGAAAGGCTTCTAATTTTTTTTATTTTTATCTATTGCGGTTCAATGTCTGGTGCTCGACTTTATGAGCGGCGCAGCTAGGGCAGAGGACTGCTGTTGCAATGGTTGATCAGAGGAGGATAGGATTGCATGGTTGAGTTTCTGGGATCGTGGGGCTTCGTTTATTGTAGGTGAAGGTTACTGGGATGGCCTGAGACGAAATGCGTCGCCATGGCAATGACCGACTAGGGAAGCAACTTCTACAGCTATCGAAGGAATTTCGAGGCAAATAAATGATGGCATGGAGCTTATACGAGCGAATCACGCGTGTAGGAAATATTTCGTAGGAGATGGTGTCCAAAGAGCGTTGATTGGTAGGATTTCCGTTTGGAAATAGGACCGTTGATTGTATGGATGTTCCTTTGATAGTTAAATCATCGATTATCAAAGTTTTGTTTATTTTATACCTCCGTTGTCAATACGGAGAGTCTGGGATCGGGTTTAATATCTAAATACCACTCTGTATTGGCATAAGCATTACGAATCAACTTGTGTTGAAGATAATTGAAGACGGAGTAAAAATGCAAGGGATGTTCTGTTAATCCAAAGTAGAAATTGCCCAAGATGGATTGATGGGACAATGCCTTAGGTTTGTCCAGTCCTAGGACAACGTATATGGACGAATGTCAGACAGAGTATTTCTAGTTGGTCATGTATATTGATTTCTTCAAATGTACCAAGTATGGTAGTGAGAGATTTGTTTTCTTATCTTAACACTCATAGTGTACTGTGGATGTCAATTAGTGATTTGACGGATCTGATGATGTGGCATATAAAGTAAATGGTGCCAAAATGTTCTAAAAAGTTAATCGTGACCTCAAGCCTCATCAATCGGGAAATGACAAAATTTGGGTAGGCAGCATGGACAAGTGGCTCATTCCCATTAGGGGTATTATCACCTGATCTAGAAATTCCATTTGCTTCTTATTCCTTTCGCTGCTGCATGCTTTCGGTAACGGCTGCTGATCACAACCGTGGATGATAATATGCTCGGTACACTCAAATTAAGTGTGTGGCCAATCATGTGTGGTCGAGTTGCAAGATGTCCTTGTTGAAACCAGTGTATTCCTCTCTAGAGATATACTATCGGAAGGTGGTCCCATACCTTTCCATTGTAGCGAACCAGGATTTTCAACCCTGAAAATTGACACAAAATCATCATGTCGATATTCAAGCATCGAAAATACCGGAATGTTAATAAAAAGAATTTAAAGGGTGAGGTAAGAAAGAAAGAAATATTAGAATAGAAAAAGAAGAAGAAACAATACCATACAGAGTCTCACATCGCAGCGGAATAAAATATAATACAGTAATAATTCTTTCTTGAATTTTTTTGGAAAATACTTACAACATCGGAGTATAACAGTCAATCAATCTGGACAGTTATAATAACCTGTCCTCATATACAACACACGGCTAAGTAATAATAGATAATAATATACATCTGGATTCCTCTACCTCATCTCTGGACTTCACAGCATTCGATAACCTAAGACTGTAACTCGGGCTGACCCAAGGATTACAAATGTAACGGATCAGTCTGGTGAACCAGCGTGAGAAAACTCACTAAGTTTAAATAACACCTATATTGATTTTAAAGTCCAAAAATCCTTTTGAAAGAAAAGGATAATAGTAAGACCAGTCCACACATAAACAAGGACGGTTTTTACCTTACTGTAACCCAAAATATTTTTGAAATCATATCTTATTCCGATATTATAATATTGTCTAAATACAAATAAATAACAATCTAGCGGAATGCTCACATATCACACTCCACATATATGTATACAAATCAAAACTGTGGGCACTTGTTGGAGATTGAATTCCGACTATGATAAGGTATGGAACCACCTTCCGATAATGTATCTCAAGAGGGTAATACTCTTGGTTTAACAAGAACATCTTGCAATCTTGCCACACATGACCAACCACTCATTTCGCTTGAGTGTATCGAATGTTTATCACCAAGGGTTGGGCTCAAACCATCGTTTCCCGAAAGGGACAACATCGAAATAAAGTAATGAAGGAAATGGATTTTCTCTAGATAGGTAATTATACACCCTAATGGGAGCAACCCACTTAACCATGTTGCCTGCCCGATTTTTGTCATTTCCCAGATGTGAGGCTTGAGGCTATGTTTATCTTCTAGACAACACACCGCCATTTACTTTGAATGTCACATCGTCAAACCCGTCAAACCACTAATTTATTTCCTAAAAATATTACGGGTATAAGAGCTAAGAGAAACGAATTCCTCCGCCACCAGACATAATACCTCTAAGAGATCTACCGTACGTGGTTTTTCTAGGCATATTTTGTCAGATATTCATCCATATAAGTTGTCCTGGGACTGGGCAAACGAAGGCACCCTCCTACTGCATCCTTATGGATCAATAGCAAGTAGTCCTTGCAAACCCGCAAAATCTCACTCACGACTGAATCACATCCGAATACCTCTGGTTACAATCCAAAGAATATTCGACAAGTAATCCTTCTGCTTATGAAGATCCACGGTCTTCAGTTGCTCCATCTCAATAAGCTTCTGAACATTTTTGACGTCTATGTATTTGCTGGTTGAAATAGTTTTTGAATATAAATTTGACCCCGGTCTTCCCGTACCAACAATCGATTTGGCCAGATTTTGATAGTCGGTGATTTAACTATCAAATAAACAATCATCATCCATAGAAAAATAAAGTGGATTCATTGGTCAAGTATACAGTGTCGCTTGGCCTCTTTAGTTAAATAGTTGTCAATTAAATTTTCAAATCTTCCAATAATTAAAGTATCGCTCTCCCACTTCTTATTTCCAATCAATTATTCCAACTTATAACTCTTCGAATTTTAGTTATAATATCCTTTACAAGATTATTATTTTGATTCCCTCAACTACACTTGTTTCTAAACTAATATTATCTTTGGATAATCATGAAGTCGTTCAAGTTGGGGGTGTTTTATTTACCTCTCAGACCTTGAGTCGACAACATTCTTATATTCAGAATAGATAGAAGTTTATTACAAAAATCTCATTCCAATAATTATCCCCATACTTCTACTTACAACATGATTTTAGACATGGTTATTAACTCCATCCATTTTCTTTTAAAAAACTCTTTTTCAATTCAAAATCACGCTTTCTTAATTTAAAACATTACCATTTCCCCGTCTTTAGGCTTTCAGGCTCCCTTTAACTTTCTTTAGATTACAAATTCCATTTGAACTTGTTTCGATTCTTAAAATCCTTTATAACATTAATCCACTTAAAACTTGCTTTTATAATTTTCCAATATGGATTTTATAAAAGTTCAACCTATAGAATTCTTAATAGGAGTTTATATTAAATATAAATTTGCTTACCATTTCACTTAATTTCACATAAGGCTCTTGTAACAACCCAAGGATTTTCGGCCCCGAAAATTGACATAAATACAATTTCATATCCCATGCCGATCTTCCAAACACCGATAACACTGGATAGTTATTAGAAAGAAATTAGAGGGTGAGATAAGAAAGAAAGAAATATTAGAATAGAGGGAGAAGAAGAACTAACACAACACCGAGTCTCACATTGCAGCGGAACAAAATATAATAAAGAAATAAATCTTTATTGAGAGCTTTAAAAATACTTACAATATCAGAGTACATCACATATTTGGACAGTTATAATAATCTGCCCTATACACATAACACAACGAAATACACACCATATATACAATACGTCTGAACACCTCCAGCTCATCTCTTCTTAGCATTCGATAACCTGAACCTGTACACCCCAGGTCTAACCCGAGCATTACAAACACCGGGCCAGTCTGATGAACCAGAAGGAGAAAAACACACTAATTTTTACAGTATCATCCAACTTGATTTTTAAAGGAAAAAATCTTTTCGAAAGAAAAGGATAATCTTAAGACCAAATCCACATATAAATATGGACGGTTTTTACCTTATGATAACCCAAAACATTTTTGAAATCAATATCTTTTGGATATTATAATAGTGTCTAAATATAAGTAGATATCAATCTAGCGGAACGTTTGCATCTCACGCTACACATACATAGTATACAATCAAAACCGCGGGCGCTAATTGGAGTTTGAATTCCGACTATGACATGGTATGGAACCACCTGCTGATAGTGTATCTCTAGAGGGGAATACACTAGGTTCAACAAGAACGTCTTGCAACCCGGCCCACACATGACCGACCACTCATTTCTCTTGAGTGTATCGAATGTATATCACCAACGGTTGGGCTCAAACCACCGTTTCCCGAAAGGGACAACATCGACATAGATTAAAGAAGCAAAAGGAATTTCTCTAGATAGGTGATTATACACCCTAATGGGAGCGACCCACATAGCCATGCTGCCTGCCCGATTTTTTGTCCTTTCCCGGTTGATGAGGCTTGAGGTTTGAATTCCCTTTTGGATCTGGTTACCATTCACTTTGAATGCCACATCGTCAGATCCGCCAGATATCACTAATTGACGTCCATAAAAATACTATAGTTATTTGGTTAGAGAAAACCATTTCTCCGCCATCAACTATGGTACGTTTGAAGAAATCAACGTACGCGATCCCTTTGGAAATACTCTGTCAGAATCCGTCCATACAAGTCATCCAGGAACAGGATGAAACGATGGCATCCTCCTACCACATCAAAGGAATCACCCTATAGATAAGTAGCGAGTAGTCGTTGCAATTCATAGATTCCAACCACGATAGAACCACAGCTTATCTCTGGGAGCTAACCAAAGATTATTGGCGGTTCTTCCATTTATGAAAATCTATGGTCTTCAATGCTCCATCTCGATCATCTTCTAATATCTTCACGTATTTGTTAGTCGGAATGGATTTCGAATATAAATCCGATCCCGGTCTTTCCGTACCAGCAATCGTATTGGACAGATTTGATAGTCGTTGATTTAACTATCAAAGTAACAGTGATTCAATCATGAACATCCAATGAGTTCACTAGTTCAGTATTCAGCATCAATTGGCCTTTTAATTAAAACAAATGCAAATTTAAAACTCTTAAATATTTCAATATCACGAATATAACTCTACGCTTCTTATTTAACATAAGATTATACTTTAAAAAATTCATTTTATTACTTAGGAAAATCCTATATCATATCCCGTCTTCGATTTTTACTTTCAAATCATTAGTCATGTTATTATTTAATATTGGGAAAATCAGCTTAACTTATTTATTCATAAAAACAACGTTACGAAATATCTTTTATTCATTACTTGAAATAAAATCCATGCTTATTCTTATATAATAAAACTCAACTTTACACTTCCTTTCTTTCTCGAACATATCATTACTTTACATTTCCTTTCTAACTCGAAAATATCATTATATTTCCGGCAACCCCTTTTTATTTTTATTTTACTTTGGAACTCTCATTATATATTCCCTGCATTTCCATTAATCGTTTCACTATTATTTCTCTAATGGAAATAATACATATTTGCTAATCTCTTTTACGATTACAACTAATATCATCCGCAGATAATCCTGATGTCGTTCAAGTTGGGGTAATTTAATTACCTCTTAGACCTTGATCGACAATGTTCATATCCTAAGATAAATACGATTTGTAATCCAAAACCCGATACTACATTCCAATATCAATACAAATCCCATTTCACTAATTTATTCAAATTATGGTTTTATAAAACTCTCTTATCTATTTGGAAATCACTTTCTTGGATATACCCATTCTTTCTTAATTCAAAAATTAAGAAACTTCTTATAAACGCTACTTTTTAACCCCTACCTCCTTAATCTAATTCATTTAAAATTCGGATTCGGTTATAAAACGTGATGGCCCCCTTCTTTATCCAAATTCACTTTTACCAATCTCTTTCCAAATAAGTTCAACATTTCCTGCTTTGGAAATTTTATTTCAAACTTTCCACTTTTACTTATTCCCATTTTTAAGTAACGTTAATTTAGAATTAACGATATAACACCTCATACCTCTTTTATATCACTCGGGTATATTATAAAACCTTTTTATATAAATCTCCTTTTACTTAATTCAAGTAATTAAGTAACATTTGTTTTAAGCTATAACATTCACTTAAAAATACTTTTTATAACTTCGTTATAAAAATTCGAGTTTTAAATGTAAAGCCCGCTCATACTTCTTTCACTAATCAATTAGATCGAATTTCAATTCAGATTACTTTTTAAATGGATTTCAATTAAAAGTAATTTCATAAATTATTATAAAATAATTTACTTCGATCATTAACTACTTCAGTAGTTAATTTCTTTATTAACTAGGATGGCCAAAAATTCCCTTTTTAAAAATCTTATTTAAATTAAAAAAATATTCATTAAACTATTCTATTCAAAATGCACTAATTTAATCCCAATTAAAAACGGTCGATTTATCCAATTAAAAATACGGTTATCCTATTAACCGATCCAATTCATTTTCCCTTTAAATTAATTAATAATATAATCAGTTTAAATAATTCCATTTAATTATTTCTAAATAAAACAATATCCAAATTTGACTGTTAGGTTAATTTCTAATCACTCGCTTATAAATCTGATTAACACTAGAAATTTCCTTATAAAATCAATTAACGATTAATTATAAGTTTAAATAATAAATAATAAATATTTATTTCCTTTTTACAAACTTATTTTCAATATAATTCAATTCAAAATCCATATCAAGTTATAAAATAAATTTTACAACTTCATCTCTGTCGATTTACCTACCGGTAAATCAACATTAAAAAAACAAATGATTTCATAGGCCATACGCTGTCGCCAAATACTCAACCAACACCACTCATTGGTTTAAACTAAACAGTTGTTGAATTTTCAGTCAATAATCAAGAATCAAATCAATTAGCCCATCAGATCAGTTCATATATTATAATATAAAAATAAATAATATGTTTGAGGAATCCCGTTGGATCCCTCCAACCTGTTTTTCCCTGTGTTCAAATGGTTATCTCAAATCAGGTCGATCAATTCCATTTAACTGATAATTTCAGTAACAACAAATAATGACTATCTAGCATCAACCAATCAACAAAACAATTCAAACAATTAAACACGTTATTTTATAAACGTGACCAACGAGGTAAGTTGCCTTCATTGGTTCCAATCGTTAAAATAACGGTTTGGATATTTTACTGAAATTAAACACAGTTTAATTTCATCAGTTAAATCAACAAATAAGTTTACAACTAGCAAACAGTCAACCATCAGCAAGCAGAGCACACAAAATAAAAACCCAACTTATATAAAATATAAATGGGAAGAACTAAGTGAGTTTAACTCACCTTGATTTCTGGTGCCGCTAAAGAGGTTTGGGTTCCCATTCCAATTAAATTAAACTAGTGTTTAGTTTAACAATAAATCTCCAACAGTCTCCATCAATGTTGAGAATAATTCCAACATATCGTATTTGTCAATATGGTTCTGGTGTCTCTTGTCGGTCCAATTCTATTAATATAAGTTATAAACATTCAAGCATACAATTTAATTTAACTAATTAATCTTTTAATTAGATATTACTTAATTTAATAATTACTTTTATTGGATTACAAATCTGGGCTGATACTTTCTGCACATTCGTTCCTCTTTAAAGTTTATAGCTGCTTTTGAGTGTCAGGTTATCCTGATTTAAACACAATAGAATTACCAAATAAATTACAATATGATTAATTAGTTTAAATATTTATTAGTTTGGACTAATTACTTTGATTTCAAACATCAAGCCATCCCTTATTTTCCTGTATCCTTCCTCGTTCCAGCTCAGGTACTCATGCATGAAGAGCAAAGCCCAAAAATTTACCCATTCATATCCTGATCAAATATTAAAGGATTGATTATATTTTAATATATAATGAATTACTTAAGTAAACATTAATATACTTTTAATTACTTTGTTTTACACATCAGGTCCGATACTGGAACGTTCATCAAACCTTGTTCATTTCTGCACTATTCACTGTCTTCAATTCCCCTCTTAGTTTAACTGTTCAAACCCTGATCTTCCCACTGTATTTCCCAATCTAGAAACCAAGATAGATAGATTAATTAGCCTTGTTCCCAATTAACGTTTTAATACTAACTAATTAAACTAATCAATTTTAAATGACAGGTTTTAAAAGGTTAATTACGTTATTACTTCAAATCACGGTGTAACAGTTATGTTCCTGTCTCGTTTCATCCTGCTTCATGGAGATGAGGTCCGCTTCCCTCTTCTGTTTCATGGTTCCAATATTCGATTTGCCCAGATTTCACGCACTCCCGGATCTCCTCACTGCAGTAGCCTCTCTCCGTCACTGGAATCTCATTGGAGAAATGGAAAATGATGTGCCTTTCCGTCCTCAACTCCCGACGCCTGCCTCGTGAAACTCGATGGAGCCTTTCCCCCTAAAAATAACTTCGACTGCTACTACTTCGACATCAGATCCAGGCTACATCAGAGCCCCAAAACGCCATCACGACCGGTCAACTCCAACATATCGTCGAGCTTGACCCTTCTCTGGTTGATCGTTTCTAGTATATTTGAAGGAATAAGAAGTTAATCGGATGAGAGTGTTGGAAGACGATGATCGTTCGTTATTTATTAGGTGGAGTTAGTGGCGGCTCGTTTTCTTTGACTAGAGAAACAACAGTTTAGGGTTTTGACTGAGTGACAATATATATATAGGGTAATGTTAAATATTAAAATAATACTAGCGAAACTTTGTAGTGAAGTAACATCATAAAACAACCACAAACGACTAATGTTTTCCGATAAAAATACTAATTCTAGCATAGAAAAATATTCCGGACCCGATAGGATAGGTTCCGTCGAATTTCGACGTCGTTTGTGAAAAGTCCTTTATAACTATCGATCCTTAAAATTACAGAAAAAATCCAATAAATATGAAACCTTGACATGTTACTAGATCTCTTCCTAACGGATCCAATGAAAGTTGTTTCGTTCAAATCAGAGTTCATTTTTCTAGTCGTTTATTAATTTAAAGTTATCCCTATTCAAATTGACCAAATAATTAAATAGAACAAAAGCATTTTTGGCCACTAAAGTCACATACGACATCGGTTTACCGCGAAATTTGATTTTCTTATAATAATTTAACGATACGGTCCTAATGAAACTAATTTCATCGAAAACGGAGACTATTTGCAAAAATGGCTATTTTTAACGCTTATATAATATCAATTAAAATATTATATAAACTCCAAATAAATTCAATAAAATAAAAATAAATTATTTTTATCATATATATATCCAACCAAAATATATATACAACTTCCAATATAATTTACACAACTCAATATCGTCAATTTTGAGTTAAACAATTTTAATTTCCCTATTCAAGTATATTAATTAACGCTATATTTTAATAACGATCTCCATCGCGACTATTTCAAAAATTGAATTGGACATATTTAATAATCTATAACATGAAATCTGAATTTTTCTCTTTCATATGAAAATTATCGTCAATACGGTTCCATTGTTTCTTGTTTCACAGAAATCCGAATTATATCGGACTCAGTATATTCTGTTGAAGTTCAAAACTCCATATTACGAACTGCAGCGCCATTTCGGGCTCGTTTTAAATTATATATAAATATATATAACGTTCAAAACTTCGTTTTAAAACGAATTCAATATTAAATTCCATTAATATTCCAATTATAATATTTTAAAATAATAAATTAAATTAAATATTTGACTGCCAAAAATATGGTTCGTTACATTCTTCCCCCTTAAAATAATTTCGTCCTCGAAATTGCTAAAGTAAGAAAAATGATACAAATCCCATTAATTTCCAAATCCAATTTATTTCAAATCAAAACCAATTCAATACCGTAAATAAATATTTTCAAAAATATCGAAAAATTCCTAACACATTAAATTCCCGGAAAAATTCGGCAGAGTCTCCCCTACATGGAGTGACATCTGCGATATCGCAGGAACAAATAATATATATATATACACACACACCGACCCACACGGTCGGAAAACAAAAATCAAACCCCAAAATTTTATATTTTCGCATAGGCGTACCTTCTTCAAGCGTTATTGAGCATAATTACTTAATGTATATGTGATTTACTCAACCAATATCAATCTGCCTAGCCACTCGGCACCTGTACTTAACTCAATCCACATATCAGTAATAAATGTATGAAATTATAAAGTAATATTCCTCTAATCAACAAGTATAGCTACACAGATTTCAAAATCAAACAGATAGCATCAATTCATTTTCAAATACAGGGTTAAACCATAGATTCCAATTCATATGCAGTTTCATTCCAGTTTAATTATAGTGGAATTTATTCTTTAGTTCAAAATTCATTTAGCTCCATTAAATTGTTAATTATTCTATTCAAACAAACTATCATCCAATAACAACCAATTCACAATCACCAACTAATACACAACCAGGTTAATTGGATTTTCATTCAATATTAACATTTTACTTTAATTTCACATATTTGTACATCGGTCGATTAATATTCGATCAATTTCAATTTAATTATTATTCATTAAATTTCCATATTCCACATCTATTTTATTTAATTTCAATATCATTCTTAATTTTAATTCCAGTTAATCAAATTAAGTTTTAATTCAAATTTTAATCCCATTCGAATTTAATTCAAATCAATCAAACACACCTACCAATATCTCAATAATTTGATAAAATTATTTCCTTGTTATACAAAAATATAATTTGGGTAAAATTATTTCATTTACCCTCTTTTCAAAACGATATTGTATCCATTGTCAGTTCAATGCTTCTCAACACTTGAACCGATCAACCAACACGATGCAAAACATTTGTATATAAATTTACAAATACGTGCTCATATATATACACTCAATCTCGATCTAGGGTTTTATTAACCTTATCTCTATCGAGTTATACCACAGAGCCAAGGTTATTACTAAACCAATAACTCTGATACCACTATAACGACCCAAGGATTTTCGGCCTCGAAAATCGACATAAATACAATTTTATATCCCATGTTGATCTTCCAAACACCGAAAACACTGGATAGTTATTAGAAAGAAATTAGAGGGTGAGATAAGAAAGAAAGAAATGTTAGAATAGAGGAAGAAGAAGAAATAACACAACACAGAGTCTCACATCGCAGCGGAACAAAATATAATACAGAAATAAATCTTTATTGAGAGCTTTAAAAATACTTACAATATCAGAGTACATCACATATTTGGACAGTTATAATAATCTGCCCTATACACATCACACAGCGGAATATACACCATATATATAATACGTCTGAACATCTCCAGCTCATCTCTTCATAGCATTCGATAACATGAACTTGTACACCACGGGTCTAACCCGAGCATTACAAACACCGGGTCTGTCTGGTGAACCAAAGTGAGAAAAACACACTAAGTTTTACAGTATCATCCAACTTGATTTTTAAAGGCAAAAATCTTTTCGAAAGAAAAGGATAATCGTAAGACCAAATCCACACATAAATACGGACGGTTTTTACCTTACGAAAACCCAAAACATTTTTGAAATCAATATCTTTCTGACGTTTTAATAGTGTCTAAAAACAAGTAGATATCAATCTAGCGGAACGCTTGCATCTCACACTACACATACATAGTATACAATCAAAACCGTGTGCGCTTATTGGAGTTTGGATTCTAACTATGACAAGGTATGGAACCACCTGCCGATAGTGTATCTCTAGAGGGGAATACACTGGGTTCAAACAGAACGTCTTGCACCCCAGCCCACACATGACCGACCACACATTTCTCTTGAGTGTATCGAATGTATATCACCAACGATTGGGCTCAAACCACCATTTCCCGAAGGGGACAGAATCGACATAGATTAAAGAAGCAAAAGGAATTTCTCTAGATAGGTGATTATACACCGTAATGGGAGCGACCCATATAGCCATGCTACCTGCCCAATTTTTGTCATTTCCCGGTTGATGAGGCTTGAGGTTTGAATTCCCTTTTGGAACATCTGGTTACCATTCACTTTGAATGCCACATCTTCAGATCAGCTAGATATCACTAATTGATGTCCACAAAAATACTCTAGTAATTTCGCTAGAGAAAACTGTTTCTCCGCCATCAACTATGGTACGTTTGAAGAAATCAACGTACGCGATCCCTTTGGAAATACTCTGTTAGACATCCGTCCATACAAGCCATCCAGTAACAGGATGAACCGAAGGCACCCTCCTACCACATCCAAGGAATCACCCTATAGATTAGTAGCGAGTAGTCCTTGCAACCCGTAGATTCTAACCACGACAGAACCACAACTTATCTCTGGGAGCTAACCAAAGATTATTGTCGGTTCTTCCGTTTATGAAAATCTACGGTCTTCAATGCTCCATCTCGATCATCTTCTAATATCTTCACGTATTTGTTAGTCGGAATGGTTTTCGAATATAAATTCGATCCCGGTCTTTCCGTACCAACAATCGTATTGGACATATTTGATAGTCGGTGATTTAACTATTAAAGTAACAGTGATTCAATCATGAACATCCAATGAGTTCACTAGTTCAGTATTCAGCATCAATTGGCCTTTTAATTAAAACAAGTGCAAATTTAAAACTCTTAAATATTTCAATATTGAATATAACTCTACGCTTCTTATTTAACATAAGATTATACCTTAAACAAATTCATTTTATTACTTAGGAAAATCCTATGTCATATCCCGTCTTCAATTTTTACTTTCAAATCATTAGTCATGTTATTATTTAATATTGGGAAAACCAGTTCAACTTGTTTATTTGTAAAAATAACGTTAAGGAATATCTTTTATTCATTACTTGAAACAAAATCCATGCTTATTCTTATATAATAAAACTCAAATTTACATTTCCTTTCTAACTCGAACATATAATTACTTTACATTTCCTTTCTCACTCGAAAATATCATTATATTTCTGGCAACCCATTTTTATTTTTATTTTACTTTGGAACTCTCGTTATATATTCCCCACATTTTCATTAATCGTTGCAATATTATTTCTCTAATGGAAATACTACATATTTACTAACCTCTTTTACCATTACAACTAATATCATCCGCAGATAATCCTGATGTCGGTCAAGTTGGGGTATTTTAATTAGCTCTCAGACCTTGATCGACAACGTTCATATCCTAGGATAAATACGAGTTGTAATACAAAACCCAATACTATATTCCAATATCAATACAAATCCCATTTCGCTAATTTATTCAAAATATGGTTTTATAAAATTCTCTTATCTATTTGGAAATTGCTTTCTCGGATATACCCATTTTTATTACTTCAAAATTAAGAAACTTCTTATAAACGCCACTTTTTAACCCCTACCTCTTTAATATAATTCATTTAAAATTCGGATTTGGTTATACAACCCTATGGTCCCCTTCTTTATCCAAAATACTTTTACCAATCTCTTTCCAAATTTATTCAACCATTTCCCGCTTTCAAAATATTATTTCAAACTTTCCACTTTTACTTATTCCCATTTTTAAGTAACGTTAATTTAGAATTAACAATTTAACACCTCAAACCTCTTTTATATCACTCAGGTTTATTATAAAACCTTTTTATCTAAATCTCCTTTTACTTAATTCAAATAATTAAGTAACATTTGTTTTAAGCTATAATATTCGCTTAAAAATACTCTTTATAAAAATTCGGTTTTAAATATAAAGCCCGCTCATACTTCTTTCACCAATCAATTAGATCTCATTTCAATTCCGATTACTTTTTAAATGGATTTCAATTAAAAGTAATTCCCTAATTTATTATAAAATAATTTACTTCGATCATTAACAACTTCAGTAGTTAATTTCTTTATTAACTAGGATGACTAGAAATTCCCTTTTTAAAAAATCTTATTAAAATTAAAACAATATTCATTAAACTATTCTATTCAAAATGCATTAATTTGATCCTAATTAAAAACGATCGATTTAGCCAATTCAAAATACGGTTATCCCATTAACCGATCCAGTTCATTTTCCCTTTAAATTAATTAATAATATAATTAGTTTAAATAATTCCATTTAATTTTTTCTAAATAAAACAATATCCAAATTTAACTTTTAGCTTAATTTCTAATCACTCGCTTATAAATCTGATTAACACTAGAAATTTCCTTATAAAATCAATTAATGATTAATTATAAGTTTAAATAATAAATAATGAATATTTATTTCCTTTTTACAAACTTATTTTCAATATAATTCAATTCAAAATCCATATCCAGTTATAAAATAAATTTTATAACATCATCTCTATCGATCTACCGTACGGTAAATCAACATTAAAAAAAAACAATTGATTTCATAGGCCATATACTGCCGCCAAATACTCAACCAATACCACCCATTGGTTTAAACTAAACACTGTTGAATTTTCAGTCAATAATCAACAATCAAATCAATCAGCCCATCAGATCGGTTCATATATTATAATATGAAAATAAATAATATGTTTGAGGAATCCCGTTGGATCCCTCCAACCTGTTCTTCCTTGTGGTCAAATGGTTATCTCAAATCAGGTCGATCAATTCCATTTAACTGATAATTTCAGTAACAACAAATAATGACTATCTAGCATTAACCAATCAACAAAACAATTCAAATAATTAAACACGTTATTTTATAAACATGACCAACGAGGTAAGTTGCCTTCATTGGTTCCAATCATTAAAATAACGGTTTGAGTATTTTACTGAAATTAAACACATTTTAATTTCATTAGTCAAATCAACAAATAAGTTTATAACTAGCAAACAGTCAACCATCAGCAAGCAGATCACACAAAATAAAAATCCAATTTATATAAAATATAAATGGGAAGAACCGATCGAGTTTAACTCACCTTGATTTCCGTTGCCGCTAAAGAGTTTCGGGTTCCCATTCCAATTAAATTAAACTAGTGTTTAATTTAACAATAAATCTACAATAGTCTCCAGCAATGTCGAGAATAATCCCAATATATCGTATTTGTCAATATGGTTCTGGTGTCTCTTGTCGGTCCAATTCTGTTAATATAAAACATTCACGCATACAATTTATTTAACTAATTAATCTTTTAATTAAATATTACTTAATTTAATTACTTTTGTTAGATTACAAATCTGGGCAGATACTTTCTGCACATTCGTTCCTCTTCAAAGTTTATAGCTTCTTTTGAGTGCCAGGTTATCCTGATTTAAACACGATAGAATTACCAAATAAATTACAATATAATTAACTAGTTTAATTATTTATTTGTTTAGACTAATTACTTTGATTTCAAACATCAGGCCATCCTTTATTTTCTCGTGTCCTTCCTCGTTCCAGCTCACGTACTCATGCATGGAGAGCAAAGCCGAAAAATCTGCCCATTCATATCCTGATCAAATAGGATTGATTATATTTTAATATATAATGAATTACTTAAGTGAACATTAATATACTTTGTTTTACACACCAGGTCCAATACTGGAACGTTCATCAAACCTTGTTCATTTCTGCACTATTCACTGTCATCAATTCCCCTCTTAGTTTAACTGTTCAAACCCTGCTCTTCCCACTGTATTTCCCGATCTGGAAACCAAGATAGATAGATTAATTAGCCTTGTTCCCAATTAACGTTTTAATACTAACTAATTAAACTAATCAGTTCTAATTGACAGGTTTTAAAAGGTTAATTACGTTATTACTTCAAATCACGGTAGAACAGTTTTGTTCCTATCTCGTTTCATCCTGCTTCATGGAGATGAGGTCAGCTTCCCTCTTCTGTTTCATGGTTCTAGTATTCGATTTGCCCAGATTTCACGCACCGCCTGATCTCCTCACTGCAGCAGCCTCTCTCCATCACGGAAATCTCATTGGAGAAATGGAAAATGATGCGCCTCTCCGTCCTCAACTCCCGACGCCTGCCTCGTGAAACTCGATAGAGCCTTTCCCCCTAAAAATAACTTCGACTTCTACTGCTTCGACATCGGATCCAGGCTACATCGGAGCCCCAAAACGCCATCACGACCGATCAACTCCAACATCTCATCGAGCTTGACCCTTCTCTGGTTGCTCGTTTCTGGTATATGTGAAGGAATAAGAAGTTAATCGAAGGAGAGGGTTGGAAGACGATGATCGTTCGTTATTTATTAGGTGGAGTTAGTGGCGGCTTGTTTTCTTTGACTAGAGAAACAACAGTTTAGGGTTTTGACTGAGTGACAATATATATAGGGTAAGGTTAAATATTAAAATAATATTAGCGAAACTTCGTAGTGAAGTAATGTCATAACACAATCACAAACGACTCCTGTTTTCCGATAAAAATACTAATTCTAGCATAGAAAAATATTCCGGACCCGATAGGACAGGTTCCGTCGAATTTCGACGTCGTTTGTGAAAAGTCCTTTATAACTATCAATGAAAAATCAAGTATTTGAAATCCTTAAAATTACAAAAAAAATCCAATAAATATGAAACCTTGACATTTTACTAGATCTCTTCCTAATGGATCCAATGAATGTTGTTTCGTTCAAATCAGAGTTCATTTGTCCAGTCGTTTATTCATTTAAAGTTATCCCTATCCGAATTGACCAAATAATTAAATAGAACAAAGGCATTTTTGGCAACTGAAGTCACATACGACATATGTTTACCGCGAAATTTGATTTTCTTTTAATAATTTAACGATACGGTCCCAATGAAACTAATTTCATTGAAAACGGAAACTGTTTGCAAAAATGGCTATTTTTAACGCTTATATAATATCGATTAAAATATTATATAAATTCCAAGTAAATTCAATAAAATAAAAATAAATTATTTTTATTATATATATCCAACCAGATTATATATACAACTTCCAATATAATTTACACAACTCAATATCGTCAATTTTGAGTTAAACAATTTAAATTTCCCTATTTAAATATATTAATTAACGCTACATTTTAACAGCGATTTCCATAGCGACTATTTCAAAAATTGAATTGGACATATTTAATAATCTATAACACAAAATCTGAATTTTTCTCTTTCATATGAAAATTATCGTCAATACGGTTCCAAAGTTTCTTGTTTCACAGAAATCCGAATTATATTGGACTCTGTATATTCAGTTGAAGTTCAAAACTCCATATTACGAACTACAGCGCCATTTCGAGCTCGTTTTAAATTATTTATAAATATATATATAACGTTCAAAACTTCGCTTTAAAACGAATTCAATATTAAATTCCATTAATATTCCAATTATAATATTTTAAAATAATAAATTAAATTAAATATTTGACTGCTAAAAATATGGGTCGTTACAGCTCTATAACTTCATACACTTTCATTTAAGGAAACTAAATTTCAAGGTTTATTACTTTGATTATTATTCAATAAATAATAATCAATTCCAACATTTAAGAAATCAATTTGTTTACTTCCACATTAATAGAAAATTTTCCTTTCAGATAATTTAAAATGAAATTTGATTTTAAAAATAATTCATGATTCAATAATTTATTTAATAATTTATCTTGGTTTAAAATAGTTGACTTAGTCAAGTCAGAACAAGGTTAATCTGTTAACCAATTCCATTAGTCCTTCCTTTTAATCACTTTAAATAATATCCTTTAATTTAATTAACAAACTAATTAAATTAAATAATCACAGTTAATTGTTATTTGAAATAATTAACTCAATCCTTAACCATTTGGTTAACTTCTGCTTATTGCTTATAAAACTCATTAACAAAAGAATTCGTTGTATATACTCGATTTATAATTATTAGATAAGAATAATTATTCATTTCTTTTAATAAACCTTTATTCAAATAATCAATAAAAAATAGATTTGGAAATCTGTTTTGGTTATAAAATAAATTCATATAACCTTATTTCTATCGATTTACCTGACTGTAAATCGAAGTTCGTAAAATGATTCATTTATAGGCCAACCATTTCCAATTACTCAACCAATATCATCCATTGGTTAATAACAAACAAATGTTGAATTTTAATTCAACGATCCACAGTACATCAATCATTTAATCCTACTAGTTTAATAATTCATATAATATAATATGAATATAAATAACATATTTGAGGAATCCGGTTGGATTCCTCCAACCTGTCCTTCCATGTATCAAAATGGGTTACCTAAAATTTAAGTACGACAATATATTTATCACGGTAAATAGTTTAACTAATAACAGTCAACAATCAATATATAATGTCCATTCAAACATCCAATTATTTGTTTAATACGTTTGTATTATTATAAATGTAACCAACAAGGTAAGTTACCTCGTTTGGAATCTAATCGTTAAAATAATGATCTAATTCGATTAAATTAAACAAACATTTAATTTAATAAATGAATATTAAAATAATCAGAATCCATGCAAAGAGTCATTAGACCAACAAACATTTCACATAAAATAAAGACCCCGCTTATAGAAAATATAAGCGGGATAAACTGAGTGAGTTGAACTCACCTCGAATTTCCATCTGCGGCCAAACCAGATCCAAAATGTCATGTTCTCTGATATGGTTCCAATGCGATTGATTTGTCCAGTTCTATGCACGGATGAGAACGTTATACATACTATACGCATACAATTTAATTTTAATTAAATTGATTAACACCTTCATTAAATAGTGAATTATTTAATAAATTTGGATTGGACATGTTTTCAATTACGATTGGTACATTCGAATTTGATTGGGCACATTTGATTAACTAGGCACAGTTTACGGCATCTCTATAATATAACTGGCAAACTATAGTACATTGATCTAAATCCTAATTTTCAAAGATTAAGCATTTAAATTGATAAGTTTAAATACTTGGTTAGGCACTTACACCTTTTGTGCCTGTTTCGTATTAATATGGTCACGCTAGTATTAGAGTAGGCCTGAAAATAATTCAAACTGGCCATGTTAACTATGATTTGGACACAATTTAAAACTAATTAACCATATATAAATTAACGGTATTCACCAAAACTTAAATAATATATTATTATCTTAAACTGCATTTACGTTAAATATAACTTTCCTAACTCATTGTATACTACTAAATTAGGTGCACCTACATAAACAACTATGCCCTTAAAATGGTTAGACACAAAATATAATTTGGTTTAAAATAGGATATGGTATTCAATCCAGGGTATATAAAATAAATCGTCCACGACAAGAACAATAACTGGGCACCTTCAAAACTTGTTCGAAATCACGTTATAATAATAGTTGACCATGTTATAAAAAGTGACACCTGTAGTATATTAAAACTCACGTTGTAACGTAAGATTCAGCATAGTTACAGATAGACACACAAATATAAAGGACCTATTCACCTTAGAAACTCTACCATAAAATCTTAATGTATATTTTATTCGGACTAAACCAAACTTCTAAATAAAGGAAAACTTGGGCCTTACCTTATCCATGCGACCCCATTAATTGGCTACCCAACGGCACATTCCTACTACAGTACCATGTCTTTATATTGCGAACCTGCCGTATTCCTTCCCCAATTCTCCACTTTTCTTTTCTACTGTTCCTCTTCTTGTTTTATATTTTCTTTTCTATTTTGTTCGAAAGTAGTGTGCATCAAAACTCATGCAACCAACACCCCTTCACGGCTGAACTTCACTCCTTGCTGCTCCACTACGTTATATACCACTCTGCCTCCATCGGTACCCTGAATGACGTCCAACTACCCTAATCACCTCCTATCCCATACTTCTTTATTATTCTTCTTCTCCGCTAATATCACTCTTTCCGACCATCCCACGAACGCCAGCTAGCACGCTGGTCCGCCTGTAGCTTCCTCCTTCATGATCCATGCCATGCTGTTTTGCAAACCGTCCCCGACCATTGACAGTACACCGTTGTGCCACTTCTCTTCTGTTTATTCCTGTTGGAATTTTTTGTGAATTTATTAAAAAATGGAGAATTAATTGCATTACCAATTTTTTTTTATTGAGCAATTAATTCAATCGAGCCGTTGTAAGTTAATAACGGTAACATATTTTGTGCCATTATTTTGAGATGTTAATGCATATTTATGAGCCATTAATGCATAGAGCCGTTAGAAGTTATAAACGGTATTATATTTTGTATCAATAAATTTTCTGCTAGAGCTGTTACATTTGCATAACAGTTGAGTGTGTATATATATAAATGTATACATGCATTTGATTGAGTTGTTACAAAATATAAATAGCATTAACAAATTGCAATGAATGGTAATAAATAAATATTTATTAACATTCATCTTCTCTTTATGAAACGAATGCAATTTACACATTGCAAATTTCTTTGAGTGGTTTTTCATTAAATATGACATTAATTTCAGTTCAATTTTCCTCCCACTAGAATAGCCACTGTTTTTTTTTTCTGTATAAGAACTTGGTCATAGACCAGAAAGAAGATAGAATACAGAACATTTTTTCATTGCTCTTTTCTAGAAAAACCCTCTCTTCCTCTTCCACAAAAAAAAAATCATATATATTTTTCTATCCTCTTCTCAACCATTCTTTTTTGAAAAATAGAAAGAAAATAAACTTGAGCAGTATTATTTTAGAGTGCAAACTGAATCGGATTCATATGTGCAAATGGTCCGATATAGAAAGAAAAACAAGGAAGAGGCTGTTTTATCCCAGAGGCGGCGGCGAACAGTACGAACTACTTTGCACCTTGAGTAGATCGCCGAAACGTCTTCAAGAAAGTGACCTAGTCCACGACTCAGCCGAACCATTGTTTCCAACAAATTGAAGACGTTATCGGAAAAACAATGGCTTTGACTGCAAATCTTGACGATGTACGAAAGAGATCACTGTTTTGTGTATGCGGGCTTGGGACTATTGGTATTTTCAAGAGAGAATTTGGACAAAACGCTAAGGTATGTAGAGATATTTCTGTCATGTACAGAATATAAAATAATTTTATGACATCAAAGACCTTGGAAATTAACAAAGGTACTATTTTTATTATCATATGGTTACTGTTTACATATATTTACATATGTAAATAAGTGATAAACTATTTGTTTTAGTTTAAGAGCAGTTTCCTTTGGTAGATCTGCTTATGTCGCTTGTTAAATAACGTTGTTTGGACTAGGATCTCTAATGAAAAAATTGGGAGAAACAGTCATTATTTGATCTGTATACAATTAGTTCAGTGCCTAATGGTCCTAAATTGAATATTGTCATTACCCCCTTTTTATACAAAAGAACGAATTTTGTGTTCAAATGGTAAAATCATATGCAAACCATTTCTTTATTTGGTGAAGAAGGAGATCCTCGTCTAGATAGCTTGTTGACAAACAAAAATAATGAATGATATTATATGCATGTAAGCAAGACTTTGTACGGTGGTCATTGGTTATGAGAGCCACTGTTAATTTTTTGGTTGCTTATGGTAATACACATGTTTATTTGGAAATGTCATTAAAAATTGACATTAATGGAACACATAAATTATTTGGAAATGTCACTATATAATTGACATTAATAGAATGCATATATTATTTGGAAATGTCACTAAATATTTGACATTAATAGAATGTGTATGTTATTTGATAATGTCATTGAAAATGGACATTAATTAGATGAATATTTTTTTTTGCATCAAAATAAATTGACGAAGTTTATATGCATAAATTTAGGGAATGTCACAAATTGAGATTAATTGTATGCAAATTCGGAAATGCCTTCATTATAAATGGGCATTAATTACATGCATAATATCTTTTTTTTTGAATGTCATTAGGAAATGACAATGGTGTAGATTTAATAATCAATGAGTGTATTTTATGTGAAAATGAACAACATTGATTAGATATGGACAACACTATTTCATCACTTTTATTTACGGTTGTTCTGTTTTCAAATTTGTAGTTCTCATGAAAAATAAAAGTGATGATTGAGACGTTCAAAAATGAAACTGAAATTTATCAAACAAGAAAAATAAAGGACTTTGTAGTAATAGAAGAACAGAATATGAATCTAGTTCTATTCTGAATTACTGTAAGAACTGCACCTTATTCACCTGATATGAACGGTAAAAGAAAAAATAGGACCTTTACCGAATTTGTAATTGCCATCTTATTAATTTATGGTGCAGCAAAACATTGGTGGGGGATATATTATTAACTGTATGCTATTTTCTGAATAGAATCCCCAAATCTAAGAATGAAATTTCACCTTATGAAATTTTAAAGAATCATAAAACCTAATGTCTCATATTTTAGAACTTGGGGCTGTTTAGCATATATTCGCTTTTAGACCCTAAGAGTATAAAAATTGGCAAGTAGAGCATATGAATGTGTATTTATAGGCTATGCTATCAATAGCAAAGCATACAGATTTTATGACATAAATGCATATAATATATTTGAATCAAATGATGCCGATTTTTTATGAAACAAAATTTCCTTTTAAATTAAGGAATAGTGGGGGCACATCAAGTATGCCTATTAGAATAGAACTTAATAAAAGTTCTAAAGTTGAACCTAGAAGAAGTAAAAGAGCGAGAACCATAAAAGATTTGGTTTGGATTTTTGTGCTTTTACTATAGAGGAGGATCACTTAAACCTCCAAGAGGCTTTATCTTATTTAGACACCGATTTTTGGCGAGAGGCTACAAATGATGAGATGGATTCTATAGAATCCAATAAGACTTGGCAATTGACAGATTTACCCTCTAGTTGTAAATCTATAGGCTGTAAATGAGTACTTAAAAAGAAATTAAAACCTGATAGCACTATTGACAAATATAAAGCACGACTAGTAGCTAAAGGTTTTAAATAAAAAGAAAATATAGATTTCTTCGACACTTTTTTCACCCGTAGCTAGAATTACATCCCTTCGGGTATTAATCTCATTTTCTTTCATTCATAATTTATTAATACACCAAATGGATGTTAAAACTGCATATTTGAACGGTGAATTAGAAGAAGAAATTTATATGGACCAGCTTGAAGGATTTGTAGTACATGGTCAAGAACATAAAGTATGCAAATGAGATAAATCATTTTACGGTTTAAAACAAGCACCTAAACATGGCATAAAAAAAAAATTTGATAACTTAATCATTTCACATGATTTAAAGTTAATGAAAGTGACAAATGCATTCATTACAAATTTAAGAATGACACTTGCACTATTATATGTCTTTATGTAGATGACCTACTCATTTTTTTTGGGTCTAACATTCATGCCATAAACTCATTCAAATCCTTATTAAGTGCCAATTTCGATATAAATAAAAGATCTAGGTGAAGCGAATGCAATCCTTGGTATTAAAAATTACTAGGTCCGAAAAATGGACTTTCTTTGGATCAATCTCATTATATTGAGAAGTTTCTAAAGAAAGACAATCACTTTGACTGTAAACCAATATGTACACCATATGATCTCAGTGTAAAAACATTTAAGAACACCGGTGAAGGTGTAAGACAGTCAAAGTAAGTGAGCATCATTGACAGCCTTCGGATGTCACTGATTGTACTAGACCCAACATTGCCTATGTTGTGGATTATTATGCAGGTTTACTAGTAGACCTAGTATAGAGCATTAACATGCTATTGAGAGGGTTATGAGATACCTATAATAAACCTTGAACCTTTGATTACATTATGAAAAGTTTCCAGCTGTACTTGAAGAATATTCTGATACAGACTGGAATACTTTATATGATGATTAAAAGCAACCAGTGGCAATATATTTAGCATTATTAAAGAAGTTGTTTCTTGAAATTTTTTTTTAGGAAACATACTATTTTGACTCAGTCTACTATAGAAACTGAGATAATAGCACTAGCCACAGCTAGTGAAGAAGCAGAGAACTAAAAAATCTGCTAGTTGAGATCCCTTTATGGGAAAAATAGACACCAATGGTGTAATCGATTGCGATAGTACCGCGGCTATTGCAAAAAGTATTGAACCGTTATCATAACGGTAAAAGACGACATTCGTAAGGACAATACTGTAAGAGAACATCACATACATAGTGATGAAAATTTGACGACTATTGAAAGAAGGACAGAACCGATATTACATCTGTAAGAAATGACAGTCGTATGCACAGTATGGTTAGAGAACATCACACATAAAGTGATGATAACTTGGCAGATCCTTTGACGAAAGGACTGACCAGAAAGAAAGTCCTGAATGAATCTAAAAGAATGGGACTATTGCCCTTGGATTGATGAGTCACGCACAATGGTAACCCGACCTAAATGACTGGAGATCCCAAGAACTAGGTTCAATGGGTAAAAACAAGTTGTGTAGTGATAGGAATTGAACATGCTATTTAATAAACCAAGAAACATGTATTCCTGAAGTGATTAGAGGATGAGTTAATAGAAACTCTTAATGAGATCTATACTCTATTTGGAGTGGAGTACCTACCTTCAGGAGTACTCTTGATAGACTCACCTTTGTGAATGTGGAAATGTGGCCGTTTCCTATGGAGTTCTGGGCAAGATTCCTAGAGCATTCACTAAACTGGGATAGACGTGCATGGCCATAAATGCACGGGCTTATTTGATTGCACTCTAGAAAGGTTGTGTGTGGTTTGATGTCAGGAATAGAGTTCAAGACTACGTGTCACTCTAGTAAAAACTGAATCTTATTCACTATGCAAAGGTTCAAGTCAGATGACACCTTTGTTTATGCACAATCTTATGTATTTTTTAATGAACTGCTCAAAAATATTTTTTAAGAAATTCAAGTGGGGGATTGTTGGAATTTTTTGTGAATTTATTAAAAAATGGAGAATTAATTGCATTACCAATTTTTTTTTATTGAGCAATTAATTCAATCGAGCCGTTGTAAGTTAATAACGGTAACATATTTTGTGCCATTATTTTGAGATGTTAATGCATATTTATGAGCCATTAATGCATAGAGCCGTTAGAAGTTATAAACGGTATTATATTTTGTATCAATAAATTTTCTGCTAGAGCTGTTACATTTGCATAACAGTTGAGTGTGTATATATATAAATGTATACATGCATTTGATTGAGTTGTTACAAAATATAAATAGCATTAACAAATTGCAATGAATGGTAATAAATAAATATTTATTAACATTCATCTTCTCTTTATGAAACGAATGCAATTTACACATTGCAAATTTCTTTGAGTGGTTTTTCATTAAATATGACATTAATTTCAGTTCAATTTTCCTCCCACTAGAATAGCCACTGTTTTTTTTTTCTGTATAAGAACTTGGTCATAGACCAGAAAGAAGATAGAATACAGAACATTTTTTCATTGCTCTTTTCTAGAAAAACCCTCTCTTCCTCTTCCACAAAAAAAAATCATATATATTTTTCTATCCTCTTCTCAACCATTCTTTTTTGAAAAATAGAAAGAAAATAAACTTGAGCAGTATTATTTTAGAGTGCAAACTGAATCGGATTCATATGTGCAAATGGTCCGATATAGAAAGAAAAACAAGGAAGAGGCTGTTTTATCCCAGAGGCGGCGGCGAACAGTACGAACTACTTTGCACCTTGAGTAGATCGCCGAAACGTCTTCAAGAAAGTGACCTAGTCCACGACTCAGCCGAACCATTGTTTCCAACAATTCCACATTTTGCAAAATGTTCCCCACATTGCAACTTCGAATCTGCTTCACGCATGCACCAAGTTCACGCAACTCAACAATGTATACCTCAACCCCACGCAAACTTCCTCCCCTTGTCTGCTACACACACCACCCACACAATCGCCGCCCCCACTCGCCTGAGCACCAAAATGCACCCTCACCTTCTCATTACTCTCCCCAATCTCTGATAGTGTCCCTGCGGCCCATGTCAGTTCCGATGGCCAAAGCATCCGCAACCACACTTTCCAATAGCATGATAATGTTTTGGTAGCTATATATATGATACATATATATAGATATATATTTATATAGTATTATTATTATGGAAGGAAGGGGTAGTGAAACAAAGCGGTTGGTTTGAGATGAGGAAGCATCGTTTTAAAAGAATTGAATGAGGCAGAAGATAGGTTCAAAATGTGAAGTGTGGCTTCCTATTTATAATAGTAGTAGAAGAAGTTATGGACCATGTAAAATCATAATGTAAAATCATAGCCATAGGTAAGAACAGATATCACGGTGGTATGTCGACATAGGATGGCTGGAGGATTAGTCTGCTGAAGTGAAAACACAACAACTGTGTTGAAGAGAAATTGGTAGCTGAGAATATAGGGTAGCTGTGGTTGAGTTTTCTTTTCATGTTAGCTTAGCTATTGATTTTCAATTCAGGTTTTGCCTGTATGAGCAGCGGTTATATTTGGGATAAGCGTTCACTTAAAAAGGAAGAAATATGGTAGCTGGAGATTTAGGTCAGCGTGATTTCGATGTGTATATGCTTCATCTACAGAGAAAGAAATGGGTAGCTAAAATTTGTGTAGGATAGATTTTATATATACATATATATACGGATGTCGGTGGGCTGCAAAATGCTTAAGGTACAAAAGTCTATGTGCGTAGGTGTCGTGCTTTGATTTTGAAGGAAAAAAGATGTTGGTCAGTGTAATTTTATTTCAATTAAAGTGTATAGGTTACAGTGAAATTTTATTTTGATGGGAGCTCTCTACGTAGGCTGATGAAATAAGGTGTCTGCATATAGATATTATGTCGGTGGCAGGTTTGAGTTCGTACAGACAAAAGATTTATGTATGTATACTATTCTTATACTTTTCAGTTGTATGATGTTAAATTCATTTAAAAATTTATTACAACTCTACAAGAGCTATTTGGGATTTAGAACGATAAATAATGCTCACCCACGCCTATATTCATTCCTTCAATTTGCAATTAATATTTTTCAACCAGTAAATATGAGATTTGTTCGTCTGCAGAGCATGGGTCTTATCCTAGTGTGTATATATAACAGAATTTGTTTTGAACGTTCTAAATTCGTACCGATATTGATTTATAACTCAATACTATATAATTTCGATTTAAACGATATTCAAATTATATATAAAACCGTCAATATTTTTTTTAAATAAATGTTATTGTTTATTAATGAATTACATAGCGACTATTTGAAAATTTTAACTAGACATAATGCAATATATACGATAAAATCTCGATTTTTCTATTTTATCAAAAAATTATTATCAGATAGATTCAAACCTTTTTTTTGATAGAATTTCGACTTGTATTGAATTATGTATATTCAATTAAAGTTCAAATCAAAAATTTCGAACTACCACGGCGTTTCGAGCTCGTTTTAATTAATTTATAATTATATATATTCGAACTCCATTTTATTGAATAATTTCGATATAAAATCTATTTATATTAACAAATGGATTTAAATATTCAAAATAAATGTTCATGAATCTGGGACGTTACAGTCATAGTTGGAAATCCATTATCAAACAAGCGCCCGACGGTTTTTGATTTTATATTATATGTGGAGCGTGAGATGCAAGCATTCCGCAAGATTGTTATTTATTCGATTTAGACACTATTATAATATCACCGGTTTTGATATCAAAAATATTTTGGGTTATCATAAGGTTAAAACCATTCATGATTATGTGTGGATCGACCTTACGATTAGCTTTTCTTTCGAAAGGGTTTTTGAAGTTAAATCAAATGGTTGGAGTTTACTCACACCAGTCCCATGACTGACCCAGAGTTTATTTAGTTTTGTTTTACCCTAAACTCTTGGGCATCCAAATTTTTACGGGCAGTCAAGTAGTCAGGATTTTACAGGTTCGTTTGGTGGAGCTGGAAGCAGGAGGCTTCATCAGCTAGCTTTATACTATCATATTTTCCGACGTACTATGTTGTATCTGGGAACAGGTGTTTATAACTGTTCTAGAAATAGCTGTTATGCTCTGATGATGGTATGGATATACAGTTACTGATTTGTATTTCAAATGATATGTTAACTAATATATTTTATTTGTTTCGCTGTGAGATTTGTGTTCTTCATTTTCTTCTATTCTAATTTTTCTTTTTTATTTCTCATCCTCTAACTTCTTTCTATTAACGATTCATATTTCTGTACAATTTGGGTTGGACGTATGGTGAAATTAAAGGGTATGGAAATTTGAGCCATTACAGCACTTGTAAATCCTGTTTGCCAAAAATTTGAATCCAAGCCAAACCCATTTTTTCGCATCTCGTAAATCCACGATGTGATGCTGGAGAAATTTCACATATCATCAATGCGCTAAGCCCTTTTTCGCATTGTAATATTTCGCATCCCCTGACTTGCCACTTTTTCACATCCGAATCCCATGTGCAGAACTTGATAAAACTCGAGCCAAGGTAGAGTCATGACACAGGGATTTCGTATCTTAAATGGGATATGAAATATAGGGATGCGAGATCACATAATTGTTAGGTCAAATTCCAGAGCTGATCGGCCGAATGCGTGACCGTGGAAAATAGCCATTTTCTCATACCAATCACCCCATTTTTCCATGCCAGGCCAGATGATCGACCACTTTTCCAATATGATCAGCAAAGCACGAACATGTGGTTTCTGATTATTTTCACGTGTCGATCACTTGTTTTGGACGTATCAAACCAGAATTTTGCCAAGTACTGGATTTTGATGTCGTGAGTTGCGCGAGCCATTTTTCGTGATCATGTCAAACCGATCAGTTATTTTTGAGTGTGTGACATTGCTTTTTACCAAAATCCATATATTTTTCCACAACAAGTTTTGCCACATGATCGAACCGACACGCTTAAACATTTTGAGTTGATTAGACCGAGTCAATCACATATTTTTACCATGCCAGCTTTTCCAAGTCCATCGACGATGATTTTACGAATCAACGCAATTTCCAACCTTTTTCGAACACATCGCGACTTCGACCAATCGCTTTGTGCCTTCTAACGATGTTCTCGAGACTTGAGCGCATTGCTAGCTAGAATCTTGACGTGTGACAGCTTTGATCAAAAAGCGTGTCAACGACTATTAAATTTTAATTTATTATTTAATTATTCTAAATTCAATTTATTTAAAGTCACAGTTAATTTTTTCCGATAATTGAATCCTAAAAATAGACTGATTATAAAAATTATAAATGTTACGTCTCCAACATATAGTTTTGACAGGACATGTCCATCTCCATAAAAACAAAAAATATTGTAACATAAAAAAAACCTCACAGAAATCACAAACAATAATCTCCTTTTATTTAGTAATTTCACATAGATGTTGGTTGAAACAATGAATGTAAGTTTTTTGCAACATTTCATAATATATTCAATAAGATAGTAGAAAAATAAATATAATATGGATTGGTTAAGATATAATACCCAATTTTACCAAAAAATAAGTTAGTGACTAGGAGTACAAAAGAAATTTGTGGGAAAAAATGTACAATGTAGGTAGTTAAACAAAATATTGGCAAAAAAAAATTTAAAGTTGCCAACTAGAGATAGTACAAAATTATTGTTTGTGCATTTTTTTTCCTAGCCTGTACTATGACAAATTATTATTTTTATAATGTTTTATTTTACGTATAATTTTTTCTTTTAACTTGTTTTCCGTATATAATTACGTTTTAGAATGAAAGACAAACTTTACCTTTGTTTAATTATATAGAACAACTTAAAGTTTATTGGTATATATAAGTTAATGAACACGATAGTTCTCTACAAATAAATGAAATTAACTAAGTCAAAATCTTCAAATGAAAATAGAATAAAATGAAAACGAATTTTAATACAAAATGTGTGGATTAGAAAATAGTTCAACTTTACATATAACAAATTTTTTCTGAACAACTAAATATTCCAAAAATCTTATAACTTAATAAATTCAATAAACTTATGCAAACTATAAGTGCAAAACCATATTCACCGTAATATCAACTAAAACAAAAGTAAGAGAAAAACAACATTTGGCTAGAAATTTGAGTCTGATATGAAAATCATTAATTTAGGACAAATAAAAAAAAAATCAAATTTGTAGTAAAAAAACTAGGTGATGTGACTCATCAACATAATATGTTAAGGATCTGGGCAGTTTTTTGCATTTTTCATAAACATACAGACTGAAATGTACTGATCACAAACACAACCACTTCAGAATATGAACCGAATAAAATATATTTATAGAGTATATAAAGGTGAAGAATGATTTAAAATTCAATCAAATTGCAGTCATATTTCTATTAATATTGTCTAAAGGGAAGAAAAAAGATGCGAGAATATATTGTTATATACATAACTAGAGATGTAACACCCCGCATTTTATGACAATAAAATAAAATAAAATAATTGCATGTAATAGGTTCATATATTGAAATGAAGAAAAGATCAATAAAATGAATTACATGCAATAAGAAGAAATGCAACACAATTAAAATGCATATTTTAAAAAGAAAAGAAAATTTTAAAGAGCTTCTAGAATTTGGCCACGGGAATAGTGTCATTGCATTCATGGCGATTTTTGGTCAATTTAGACCTATGAATTGTAGAAAACTGATTTAAAATGAAAGAGATACCTTTAAATGAAGTGTGGGAGCAAAACATGAGAATAAGGTAAAAGAAGGAGAACAATGACTACCATTGTTTCTAAACTTATTAATAAAAGGCATCATAGCTCAGTTGGTTAAGGCATTTGATTTGTAACATAGAGGCCAAGAGTTCGAACTTCAGAATCCCGGCGATGACATAATTTTTATTTTTGTTTTAGAGAAGGCCAACTGAACATACAAATATGTGTACGTGTACAAATTCAAAATTTGTAAGGATAAGAATGCACATATAAGAAAAAAATTATGTATATATATATATATGAGAACATATATGTATATATGTGTAGAAATATATGTATACAAGAGATAAAATTCAAGATAGGGCTGGACTCAATGAAATATGGCAGGAATCAAATAACGGTGCAACACCGTTTGAATTTTGAAAATAGAACGAATGTTGTGCATATATATATATATATATACGCGTAAAATGATCATTAGAAGATTTGTATATGTATAAGAAAATTTCATGTGAATATAACAGTTAAATAAATTCCAGAAAATTCAAACAATCAAAAATTCAAAAATCAAATTATGCGCCAAAACTGCTGGTGGGACCCACCGGGGTCAACACCCCCCCAGATCCAACACAGATTTGGGCAGATTCGTTGACGTACCTAGACTATTTTCTTAACCAGGTTCAATGCTGACTCAGTGTTGCGTGTACGATAAGATCCTGAATGCCTATAAATAGGCTAGTAGAGCCTACTCTAAATCTCATATTTCTGAGACAACGCAGAAGCTATATCATTCTTCTTCCTCCTCAAATCTCTTTAGAAAACTAAGATTATTAGTTTAGAAAAAAATCAAAATCAAGATCTGGAGGAAAAGAATTGATATTAATAGAAAAGTGTTCAGAATCAAATGCGAAGTGAGGTAATTTTCTAGATCCGGTCTATTCAATTTTCTTCCTCTTTCTTCCCTTTTTCTTTTAGTAAAAAATACGAATCCATGGTTGTTAGGTTCTGAATCCAATTTGGGTACAACCATGAAATGCTAGATTTGGACCATATCCAGGATTTGGAAAGCAAATAAGGTGAGTGAATTTAAGTTATATCATTTTTGATAATGATATATTATCGTTTAACATTCCCCGTTATCGTATAATGTGAATTTGCTAGAATAATTAAAAGTAATGAATTGTTGTTATGACATGTTTAAATATGATATGTTGAAAGGTATAAACATATGTTAAAGGATTAAAGTAACGAATATGACATGTTGGAATATTAATATAAATTTGCCAAAATATGCGTAGCAATTACTGTTGTTTCAATTCCACGTTAACTTGTGATATTTATGTACCTGCATCGTTAACGATAGAAATTGTGAAAATTACATGCTAACTTAGAAAAATTACATGATTTGGCGATCATAAGTTATTGATAAATTTGAACAATTATTTGATTAATTGATTACACATTAGGATGGAATTGATTATATGTTAGAAGGAACATATGACATAAACTAGGCATAATATGATGACATGTAAATTATAAACTACAATGGAAATTTGAAAGAAGAGACATGCTTAGATTGAATAGAAGATTTACAGTAAATAAGAAACTGTAACCGCGCTTAGACACGAGGTTAGATTACACTTGTGGAAGAAGTCTGCCCGTAACCGCCCAACATATCCTGCATCCACATGTGGTAAATCTAATGTGAGGAGTCTAAGTGCATAAATAAAACATGTCACGGTGCTAAGACACGAGGTTAAGTCAACTTGTGGAAGAAGTCTGCCCGGAACCGCCCGGCAAATCCAGCATCCACAAGTGTAGGCTTAATGTCAGAGGTCTTGTGCATAAATGTAAGAAGTTGTACTTAATTTAAATTAAGTAACGGAAGTCTGAAATATGCTGATAAGAATAACGTGTTAAGGCTTGTCATAGGGACAAGAGGAAATTATAACATAGGTTATAATAAATGGAAAGGAGACTTATCAGTGAACCTTAGTCAAGAGAACTAAGTTAATAAGTAAACAACGATAAGTTGTAGTGACAATGTAAGATGGGATTATGATTAAATAGGAAAGACTGAAGCAAACTTATGAAATGAAATAAGATATATTTAATCATAAATGATAAGTGACATGTTAGACAGAAAATATGTAAATTGAGATATACTTAATTACGTATTAAGTAAAACATGTTATTGTAAACTTGAATCAAACAAGAATATAAAGGGATTGTGGATTACAGACCTTGGATCACAATCTAGAGAATAACATGTTGTGGGCTTATTAATAAACTTAAATGGGTTAAGTTATATGATTGAAATTAATAAGCGAGGGGGCCCATTCCTTAGAAATATAAGGGGCTAGAAAGAACTTTGTAACCTGAATAAAAAGTTAAGATGATAGCCAAGTTAAATGGAAACCCGAAGAGGTAAAGCAAGCGCATAAAAGAATATTTAGACATATGGTCTAATAACATATTAAAGTAAGGCGCTTGGACCACTCCACACGTTTGAGGGTGAATAATCCAACGGGGTAGATCATCGTGGTGTCATAAGGCATGAGGGAAGTGCACATTCATATGATTATTCTGTCGGCTCCGAAGGACTGGAAGGGGAAGCACGTTGCCTCTTGAGGTATGTAAGGTGCTCCTGATAGTCCTCTGTGTGGTGGCAGATGTTTAGGATGTGCTCTCAGAGGTTGGGTCTGCGCGTAACTACCAGGTGGGTGGGCCTTGACTATAAAAGTAACTTTGCAGTCAGAATGCTGTGACGACGTGACACTAGGGTGATTCGGCGGTTGCCTCAACGGGGAGGCAGTGGGTCACGACCAACAAGATAGTAAATCGTCGGATGCCCGTCATCGACAGCCAGTGGGATGCGAAAAGACTAGAGCTAAACCCAATAGACCATTCACCTTTCACTATCCAGGTAGGGTGGTTGAGGGGAGACACCAACTGGATGTTTAGATTGTTTGTTGTTAAGGGGCATGTCGCTTAGCTCTTGTAGTCTTTACTAGTTGAGGGAGGGGATGAGGTGGGGACATAGTCACCATGAAAAACAAACCCTAGGAATATCTGTATTTTGAGGCTCTTAAAGGCGAGCTAGTACAGATATGGAAAAGCTCCCAACCGAGTTCCATGTTTCTTGTATCGCCCTACCATGGAACTCGGTGCACATTAGAGGACGTGCGGTTAAGGCACCGAGCTACAATTAGTGATACGTACGTGGGAAAGTCTAGATACATGCATGTCTGTTCTGGGTGGTGTATCGTAGTCTTGAGGGCATTACCCTAGTATGGAATCTAATTCGATCAAACGTGGAAGTCCATACGCTTACGTAGCATAGTAATGACTAATATATGAGGAACGTAACATTGTTATATAGAGATTTGTACGCCACTACGACGTAGGATGAGGGACTGCGTATGTTTCGATGGTGTTATGGTGGAGACCGTGCGAGTGGGGTACTATGGGGTGTACCTTAATATTGGGGATAACTACATATATACTGTATTAGGTTAATCCACTGGGAAGTAAATATATATGACATGTGTGTAAGCCTTGAGTGTTGTTAACCCAAATAACCTAATAAATAAGAAAATATGATTGAACGGTATATATAGGATTATCCAAAGTGTATAGTTTAAATCTAGTCACCAGAACTTGTGTTCTGACCCCCTCCTCATAACACACTCGCAGGTTAGATTTGTGGTAGAGGCATAATTGCTTTGGATGCTAGTTAGCCAGTATTATTAAAACGGTAAGGCTATGTTTTGATTACATTATATTTTATCCATTCCGTTATGAGATATCTTCTGAGATCTAACATATTTTATGTCTCTGTCTTTTCTACGGGATACCAGAGCAAACCAACACGAGTTTCGATAGATTGGAATTTTGAAAAAAAAAATCGGTCTATTGGAATTCGGGTTGTTACAAGAGAATAAGAAGAAGTAAAGTTGTAGAGCTTGAAGAAGAAAATAGAGAGGTGAAACAACCAAGAAAACAATTTTTTCTTCCTTGCGTTGAAACTACGGAGAAGAGGATGATAACTTCAATTCGATTAATTAAAAATAACGAATGAAGAAGTAAGGTAAATATGAAACTAAGTTACATATCAAAGATAATATTATATTATAATGAAAATGAATTTTTCTCCAAATGAGAATAATTAGTTTGTGGGATAAACGTATTCTTACCCTTAAATTAATACGAGTGCATTATTTTGATCGAGAGTCGACAGATGACGGGAATACAAAAAGTTTAATATTCTCTTTTATATACTGTAACAACCCGTATTTTCAATAACCTGTAATAACATAAATCGAGGCAGAATTTAATTCTAAAATGGGAATCAAGGGAAACGGGCTATGCCATTGCGTTCGTCTCGGAAAAATACGCGAATTAGAGTCCGAGTTTTCGAAAATCGGAGTCCGTATGACCAAGATATGGCCTCGCGAAGTTTCACGAAAATTCCCAAATTAAAGTATACTTAATTAAGTGAAATGGGTTGTGTAGATATATATATATATATATTGATATATATATATATATATATATAATTGAAAATTTAATAAATAAATATGCAAAAATGCTCAAAACAGCGAATTGGGAGAGGGGAATAACCGAACCGGCCGATTTTTGAAGTCGACCCGAGCTCGCTGGGTCGACTAGGGGTTAATCCAGGGTGTTTGGCTGTCAACCCGTGGGCCGATTCGCTCAAGTGCAGATTTTGCATTTGAATGGTTCTCATGGTCCATCTTTAATCTAAAGGCCCTAGATGGTTCCTACACTTGACTTCTTCCCCAAGACATGCTTTGATGGCTTGGATTGAATCTAGGGTTAATCCTATGGCCTAAAACACTTGCCTAATCTATAAATAAGACCCTAACCTACCCTAATTCATTCATAATTAAACCTAGTGACTAAACTATGGCAAAATGCTAGCTCTCATGGCCTCCACTAATTTTATGAAGAGGGTTGCATACTAATCACTCTCTAATCAACTTCTAATCCCTTCTTAGCATCTTAATCTTCTTCATTTGGTGTTCAAAGTTGCTAGTTGTGAGTTTCTATCACTTTGATGATCTTTTGGTAAACTAATTAGATGAGATGTGATGAGATTTATGGTTTTGTATGTGGGTTAATGAGCTTTGAATCATATGATATGATGTTAGCATTAATCTTATGTTTATGCATGTTGAGTATGTAAGCTTATGCAAGTTTAATATGATGTATGTTATGTTTGCATGATGCTAAATATGCAAGTTGTGGGCTATGTAATCATATGCATGTTATGCAAGTTCATGGTAATATGCTATGCAAGTTACATGTATGTAAATATGCAAGTTACATGTTTGTTAATATGCAAGTTACATGTATGTAAATATGCAAGTTACATGTTTGTTAATATGCAAGTTACATGTTTGTTAATATGCAAGTTACATGTTTGTTAATATGCAAGTTACATGTTTGTTAATATGCAAGTTACATGTATGTAAATATGCAAGTTACATGTTTCTTTATATGCAAGTTACATGTTTGTTAATATGCGAGTTACATGTATGTAAATATGCAAGTTACATGTTTATTAATATGCAAGTTCATGATGACACATTATGCAAGTCTATAAGCTAATATGCAAGTTTGTTATGCAAAATGAATATGTAAGTTATGTGACATATTATATGCAAGTTATGTGACATGTTATGCAAGTTCATATGCAAGTTATGTGTTTGTTAATATGCAAGATGGCACCTTTGAAACATGTTCATTCATATGCAAGTTGACACCTTTTATATGTGTTATATCATGAACGAAATTACGTGGGAACTATGGGGTAATTAAATGCATAAGTTAATAAGATTGTGTGAAATTAATATAATTATGCATAACACAAAATAAATAAACATAGTATGGGAATTTGCCTATTTGGTTAGGTGTACCCATACTATGTGTTGGGAATTTACCTATTGAGTTAGGTCTACCCCATGGGAATTTACCTATTAAGTTAGGTCTACCCATGTTAAGAAAACTTGATTAATTAGGGATAATTAATATAAAATTATGAGGGTGATTAATTAGGTGTAATTAATTGACTAAGACACGAGGTTGGACTCAGTTGTAGCGTAAAACTGCCCGGACCCAACCGGCTTAACCAGTTGCTACAAATGTTAGCCCAATGTGAGAGGTCTTAGGCACAAACTAAATACGTAATTAATGTAAAGACACGAGGTTAGACTCTGTTATGACATAAGGCTGCCCGGACCCAACCGGCTTAACCAGCGGTCATAAAAGACAGTCTAATGTGAGAGGTCTTTACAAAGGTTACGTTCTTAATTAATTAATTAAGAAACACTTAACCACATTAGCATGTAGAGGGACATGAGGGGTTAAGTGGGTGCCTCGGGTGGCATGAGAAAATCTAGTGGTTGCCTTGGGTGGCAATAGAAAATACGATTAGAATACTTAACCAAAATGGAACATGTAATTAAAACATGATTAAAGGGTTAAGTGGGATATACTAGAAAAAGGGACAAGCTTAGGTGGGTAGCTTGTGGAGGCCCATTTCAACCAGTAACCCATACGTATCTTTGTGGGCTCGACCCATGTCGAGGACGGGACACGCATACTGGGCTTGACTGTAAGAGGCAAACGGGTTAGCGGTGGCAACGCAAGTCCAACGGGCTTCATATGCGTGAGTGGGCCCGGGCTGGTAGGTAAGCCGTTGTTGCATCGAGTAGATATAAGCCGTGCACCTTTAGTTTCATCAGGTTGCCACATTGGGGAATGATACATCCCACGGTGGGGCCAGCACGGGTATCTACGTTAGGGAGCCGATCGAATGGGAAGTAGTGTGTACACCTAGTGGATTGTAGGGCCCCGTGGCGCCTACTTGGTCACCTAGGGGTACGCAAGTACTAATTAGTAAATTTTATAAGTCCTTGGGTGGGATCAACCTTTAAGTTAGGAACGACTGGTGTGGTGCAGTTTAGTAATTTACCTTAGGGAGGGTAGATGCGTCTTTATCCTTTATCTTCGTTTAGTTGACTGCTTAGGGTAGCCATTCATCCCTATATGTTACCGTATATCAGTTTATGTCTTCTCTGGTTACTTTAACGATTGTATTGTTAAAGTTATAGGACTCGCTCAGACTTATGTCTGACCCCGTTGTTTTTATCTTTTTCCCAACCCTCAGGTCCTACGGTGGATCCTAGCAGTAGTGGAGCTTGATCGGATTGCTGTTCCAGTCTTTAGGAGCTTGGATAGATGTAAAGCTCCAGTTATCCAGTTATCTTTTCTTTTGTTTGGCTATTGTATGAGAGTGGGATTATGTACTTCTTTATTTTGATGGATATTGTACTTGACCTTTATTGTGGTTTTATGATGTAACCAGACATGTTTTACTTCCGCTGTTATGAGATGATGTTTTAAAATTTCAAGTACTATTTATATCTGTCTTGTTGTAATTTTTCTGTTCTATATTCACTAAAATACTCCACCGATGCTATGGCATTCCCTTAGTGAGTGATCATAGCGGGAGTGGGGTGTTACACGTGGTATCAGAGCCAGGTTACCAGAACAGATAAAATTTTTGAGAAAAACTATTTTCTAAGAGTATTTTCGAAGAAAGTATTTTCAAAAGCATGTCTTCTAAGAGAAAAAGTTTTTGAAAAAGAAAAGCATAATCCCCAATAGCCATATCTTTATCTTTCGGAATCTCCTTTTTGAATCTTTCCTCTTTCGTTTCAGCATGGCTGAAGATCTTAACATCCCGGAGGGTTTAGTTATACCACTATGGTATAGGAGGTTGCAAGAGGCTAGGGCCGCGGCTGCGGGTCCGGCCAATGCTACTACACCAGAGACAACCGCTCCTCCTCCTCAGCCTAGAGTGGATAATTTTGCTAAGGTTTGCAAGGAGTTCAAGGCTATAGGAGGAAAACCTTTTCTTGGTTCAGAGACTTTCGTAGAGGCTAGAGATTGGCTTAAGGAAGTGGAAGAGTTGCTAGATATCTTTGAAGTGGAAGAGGGAAAGAAAGTCAAGTTGGCGGCTTGGTTAATGAAGGGAGAGGCCTCATTCTGGTGGGAGGTCACCAATGGAGAACGCCCTGTTGACTCTTGGGCAGATTTTAAGCAAAGGTTTGGGGCTAAGTTTCTCTCAAGGGCGGAAGAGAATCTGTTTATGGAGAAGTTCTTGAATTTGAAGCAAGGGAATCTCACGGTGAAAGAATATGTCAACAAATTCAATCAATTAGCAAGGTTTGGCATAGAGTTGGTGAATACACCGGAGAAGAAGGCTTTGAGGTTCGTTAGAGGCTTGAACGAACCATTGCAAGGAATAGCTATGACTCACATTCCTATGGGGGCCACTTTTGAGAAGCTTGTCTACATGGCACTTATGCATGAGGATGATAAGAATTCTAAGGCACCAGAGAAAAAGGGGGATCAGAAGAAACCGCAACAGCAACAACAAGGCAAGGGCGGAAAAGGCAATGGTGACAAAAAGAAGACGAAGAAGAAGTGCTTCAATTGTGGAACACCAGGACACCTTAGTAAGGATTGTCGCAAAAAGAAGAAGACCGGTTGCTTTCATTGTGGTGAAGCAGGGCATCTTGTGAAAAACTGCCCAAAGAAGGGGCAGAAGACGGGGTCTACCTCAGGAGGCCAGGTGCAAGCTCTTATAGCACCACCTCAGTCAGGGGGGCAAGTTCAGGTTCTCTCAGCTCCACCGATTCAGCAGAGAGGTAGAACTATTTCCGTTGAAAGTCTGGTTTTTCTGTTTGATCATCCAGTTCGTACTTTGTTTGACTCTGGCGCATCGCATTCTTTTATCTCATCATCGTTAGTTGAGTCACTGCACTTAGACACCAGTCTAGTTGATGATCCCTTGGTTGTCTCAAACCCAATTGGGGGCTCCATATATCTGTCTATGATATGTTTGGGTTTGAAGATTTCTATACTTAGCGTTGAGTTTAGATGTGATGCTTTTGTATTGGGCTTCACGGGCTATGGGTTGATCTTGGGCATGGACTGGTTATCCAGTAATGGTGCCGTTCTTGATTGCGAAAGGAGAGTTGTCAGGCTCATGACCCGCTTGGGTAACACTCTCGAGATCTCTTGCAATCCCATGGAATCTGTTTTGCTAAGTTATCTTGAATCGCTCGATGCTTCGGTCGAGAGTTTGTGTTCTGTCAGAGTAGTCCGGGAATATCCGGATGTGTTTGAAGAAGTAAAGGGTTTGCCTCCGAAGCGGGAGATAGATTTCCGAATTTATTTGGTGGATAATGCCAAACCAGTGTCTTTGCCAGTACGCCACATGGCTCCTCGTGAGAGAAGAGAACTTCATAAGCAAGTAGGGGAGTTGCTTGAGAAGGGGTTCATAAGGCGAAGTATATCGGAGTGGGGAGCTCCAGTAGTGTTTGCCACGAAGGCGGATGGGTCCCTCAGACTTTGTGTGGATTATAGAGAACTTAATAAGCTCACGAAGAAGAATAGACACCCATTACCGAGGATAGATGATCTCTTTGATCAGTTGGTTGGCGCGTCAGTATTTTAGCAGATGGACTTAGCTACAGGGTTTCATCAGTTAAGAGTGGCGGAGGACAGTATAGAGAAGACTGCTTTCCGGACTCCGGATGGTTTTTATGAGTGGCTAGTGATGCCATTTGGGTTGACAAACGCCCCCGCATACTTTGTTGATCTCATGAGTAGAGTGTTCAGAGAGTATCTGAATAAGTTTGTAGTAGTTTTTGTGGATGACATCTTGGTCTTTTCCAAGAATGAAGAAGAGCATGCCTTACATCTCAAGGAAGTGTTGGAGACTCTTCGAGCGCATAGTCTTAAAGCTAAATTCTCTAAATGCCATTTTTGGAGAAGAGAAGTGCGATTCTTAGGGCATGTGGTCTCTAAGGAAGGGATAGCTGTGGATCCCGCAAAGATAGTATCTATCCAGGATTGGAAAGTTCCTAGAAATGCTACCGAGGTAAGAAGTTTCTTGGGGTTGGCAGGATATTATAGGAAGTTCATCAAAGACTTCGCGAAGATATCAGCCCCATTAACCCGCTTGACGAAAAAGAATCTGGTTTTCTCGTGGGATGTAGATTGTGATGATGCTTTCCGACGGTTAAAGAGAGCTTTGACCACCGCTCCAGTTTTAGTGCTCCCGGATGGGAGTAAGCCGTTTGTTGTTTATACCGATGCTTGTGGAACAGGATTAGGCGCAGTCTTGATGCAGGAGGGAAGGGTAATAGCCTATGGAGGGAGACAATTGAGAGTGCATGAGAAGAATTACCCTACCCATGATCTAGAGTTGGCCGCGATTGTTTTCGCACTTAAGTCTTGGCGCCATTATCTTCTTGGTGAGAGATTCGAGTTGTTCACCGACCATAAATCATTGAAGTACTTATTCTCTCAGAAGGATTTAAACTTAAGACAGCAAAGGTGGATGGAGTTCTTAGCATCCTATGATTTCGAGATAGCGTATACCCCTGGTAAGGGTAACGTGGTGGCAGACGCCTTAAGTAGAAAAAGGCTATCTTTGAGTCCATTGTTCGTGGAACGACGAAGCTTGGAGTTTCTTTCTTTGTTTGACTTCAGACCTTCTGTTGATTTTGTACCTGGTTTGTTGGCATCCTTGGAGGTTAGACCTACTCTTTTGAGACGGATTGGCGAGGCTCAGCGAGACGACCCACAGTTGGTTGTGTTGGTAGAGAAGCTTATAAGAGGGGAGTCGTCCAGCCATTTGGGTAGATACACCATAGATGATAAGGGATGGTTGCATAGAGACGGTAGACTTTGTGTACCGCAAGATGAGGGTTTGAAGAAGGCTATTTTGGATGATGCACATCGTTCAAGAATGACTATTCATCCCGGTGGAGACAAAATGTACCAAGACATGAAGAGAGTTTTCTTCTGGGCCGGTATGAAGAAAGATGTGGCCGAGTATGTGGCTAGATGCTTAGTGTGCCAACAAGTTAAAGTGGAGCAAAGGAAACCCGGTGGGTTGCTACACCCATTGGAAGTTCCACAGTGGAAGTGGGATAGTGTCTCGATGGATTTCATCGACGGGTTACCGAGATCGAGGAAGGGCAATACGGGAATTTGGGTTGTGGTAGACAGACTTACCAAGAGTGCCCATTTTATACCCGTAAAGAGTAAGAGGACCGCTCCATGGCTTGCTTCAGTCTATGTTAGAGAGATTGTTAGATTGCATGGCGTACCATCCAGCATTGTGAGTGATCGAGATCCTATTTTCACTAGTGAGTTTTGGAGAAGTTTGCAAGAGGCGGTAGGGACTCAGTTGTGTTTGAGCACCGCATATCATCCTCAGACGGACGGTCAGACTGAGAGGGTGAACCGTATCTTAGAAGATCTTTTGAGGCTTTGTATCTTGGATTTTGGAGGTACATGGGAAGAACATCTTCCTTTGGTGGAGTTCGCATATAATAACAGCTTTCAGTCCAGTATTGGTATGGCTCCTTTCGAAGCTCTTTATGGAAGGCCTTGTCGATCTCCTACATGTTGGTGGGAATCTACGGATAAGATCTTGCTTGGGCCGGATATGGTTAGAGAGACTTCAGAGAAGATTGATTTAATTCGAAAAAGGATGAAAGCAGCGCAAGATAGACAGAAATCTTATGCGGATCGGAGAAGGACGGATCTTGAGTTTGAGGTTGGGGACATGGTTTTTGTCAAAGTATCTCCATTGAGAAATGTTGTTCGCTTTGGGTCCGTAGGGAAGTTAGCACCGAGATTTGTTGGGCCGTTTCCTATTAAGGAAAGGATTGGACGGATGGCATATAGGGTGGAGTTGCCCGACAGACTTAGTGGTGTTCATGATGTATTCCATGTATCACATTTGAGGAAGTGCTTACATGAGACCGCGGAGGTGGTAGAGCCGAGCTTGCTTAGAGATGTAGAGGTAGAGCGTGATGCGACGATTCGACGAGCTCCTACTCGCATCCTTGGGTCAGAAACTAGGAAGTTGAGGAACAGAGAAGTTCAGCTAGTTAAAGTGCAATGGGGAGATGACGAAAGCAATGCTACTTGGGAGACGGAAGCAAAGATGCGTTCTTTGTATCCATTTCTTTTTGAGAGTATGTCTTTTAACTTCTCCTTTATTGCTTGTCTAGTACTTATCTTATCTTTAGTATATCCTCTCGCTAATACCTATGACCTTTAGATAGGGTAAAACCTATGGTTGAAACATGTGTTTGAAACATGTTATGGTTGATGGATGCATATGGATGCAATTGTTTGCTAGTGGTTGCTCGTGGATGCATATACACACACATTAGGCACTAGATCGGCTCAGTCACTTCATGTTGCATATTGCATAAATGGATGTGGTAGTTAGATTGATGGATGTATCATGGCTGTGTTATCATATGGATGATGCATTTTTGTGTATGGTTGTGCACGCATGTAGAAATTTGTATGTGTCAATAGGGTTTCGCATACATATTGGATGCATGGCACTATCATGGTTTGCATTAAGGAGGTTTACTGTATCAGTAACCGCCTGATTTTCGCATTAGGTAAGTACATATACACACACTTTTGCATATATCCATCCAGCATTTAGAATCTTGTAAGGACAATGATTGCTCGTGGATGATGCTTTGAGTAGATGGATGATTGGATGGTAGGATACGTTCTTCCTAACTTGAAGATTTCGGGGACGAAATCCTTTAAGGAGGGGAGAATGTAACAACCCGTATTTTCAATAACCTGTAATAACATAAATCGAGGCAGAATTTAATTCTAAAATGGGAATCAAGGGAAACGGGCTATGCCATTGCGTTCGTCTCGGAAAAATACGCGAATTAGAGTCCGAGTTTTCGAAAATCGGAGTCCGTATGACCAAGATATGGCCTCGCGAAGTTTCACGAAAATTCCCAAATTAAAGTATACTTAATTAAGTGAAATGGGTTGTGTAGATATATATATATATATATTGATATATATATATATATATATAATTGAAAATTTAATAAATAAATATGCAAAAATGCTCAAAACAGCGAATTGGGAGAGGGGAATAACCGAACCGGCCGATTTTTGAAGTCGACCCGAGCCCGCTGGGTCGACTAGGGGTTAATCCAGGGTGTTTGGCTGTCAACCCGTGGGCCGATTCGCTCAAGTGCAGATTTTGCATTTGAATGGTTCTCATGGTCCATCTTTAATCTAAAGGCCCTAGATGGTTCCTACACTTGACTTCTTCCCCAAGACATGCTTTGATGGCTTGGATTGAATCTAGGGTTAATCCTATGGCCTAAAACACTTGCCTAATCTATAAATAAGACCCTAACCTACCCTAATTCATTCATAATTAAACCTAGTGACTAAACTATGGCAAAATGCTAGCTCTCATGGCCTCCACTAATTTTATGAAGAGGGTTGCATACTAATCACTCTCTAATCAACTTCTAATCCCTTCTTAGCATCTTAATCTTCTTCATTTGGTGTTCAAAGTTGCTAGTTGTGAGTTTCTATCACTTTGATGATCTTTTGGTAAACTAATTAGATGAGATGTGATGAGATTTATGGTTTTGTATGTGGGTTAATGAGCTTTGAATCATATGATATGATGTTAGCATTAATCTTATGTTTATGCATGTTGAGTATGTAAGCTTATGCAAGTTTAATATGATGTATGTTATGTTTGCATGATGCTAAATATGCAAGTTGTGGGCTATGTAATCATATGCATGTTATGCAAGTTCATGGTAATATGCTATGCAAGTTACATGTATGTAAATATGCAAGTTACATGTTTGTTAATATGCAAGTTACATGTATGTAAATATGCAAGTTACATGTTTGTTAATATGCAAGTTACATGTTTGTTAATATGCAAGTTACATGTATGTAAATATGCAAGTTACATGTTTGTTAATATGCAAGTTACATGTTTGTTAATATGCAAGTTACATGTATGTAAATATGCAAGTTACATGTTTCTTTATATGCAAGTTACATGTTTGTTAATATGCGAGTTACATGTATGTAAATATGCAAGTTACATGTTTATTAATATGCAAGTTCATGATGACACATTATGCAAGTCTATAAGCTAATATGCAAGTTTGTTATGCAAAATGAATATGTAAGTTATGTGACATATTATATGCAAGTTATGTGACATGTTATGCAAGTTCATATGCAAGTTATGTGTTTGTTAATATGCAAGATGGCACCTTTGAAACATGTTCATTCATATGCAAGTTGACACCTTTTATATGTGTTATATCATGAACGAAATTACGTGGGAACTATGGGGTAATTAAATGCATAAGTTAATAAGATTGTGTGAAATTAATATAATTATGCATAACACAAAATAAATAAACATAGTATGGGAATTTGCCTATTTGGTTAGGTGTACCCATACTATGTGTTGGGAATTTACCTATTGAGTTAGGTCTACCCCATGGGAATTTACCTATTAAGTTAGGTCTACCCATGTTAAGAAAACTTGATTAATTAGGGATAATTAATATAAAATTATGAGGGTGATTAATTAGGTGTAATTAATTGACTAAGACACGAGGTTGGACTCAGTTGTAGCGTAAAACTGCCCGGACCCAACCGGCTTAACCAGTTGCTACAAATGTTAGCCCAATGTGAGAGGTCTTAGGCACAAACTAAATACGTAATTAATGTAAAGACACGAGGTTAGACTCTGTTATGACATAAGGCTGCCCGGACCCAACCGGCTTAACCAGCGGTCATAAAAGACAGTCTAATGTGAGAGGTCTTTACAAAGGTTACGTTCTTAATTAATTAATTAAGAAACACTTAACCACATTAGCATGTAGAGGGACATGAGGGGTTAAGTGGGTGCCTCGGGTGGCATGAGAAAATCTAGTGGTTGCCTTGGGTGGCAATAGAAAATACGATTAGAATACTTAACCAAAATGGAACATGTAATTAAAACATGATTAAAGGGTTAAGTGGGATATACTAGAAAAAGGGACAAGCTTAGGTGGGTAGCTTGTGGAGGCCCATTTCAACCAGTAACCCATACGTATCTTTGTGGGCTCGACCCATGTCGAGGACGGGACACGCATACTGGGCTTGACTGTAAGAGGCAAACGGGTTAGCGGTGGCAACGCAAGTCCAACGGGCTTCATATGCGTGAGTGGGCCCGGGCTGGTAGGTAAGCCGTTGTTGCATCGAGTAGATATAAGCCGTGCACCTTTAGTTTCATCAGGTTGCCACATTGGGGAATGATACATCCCACGGTGGGGCCAGCACGGGTATCTACGTTAGGGAGCCGATCGAATGGGAAGTAGTGTGTACACCTAGTGGATTGTAGGGCCCCGTGGCGCCTACTTGGTCACCTAGGGGTACGCAAGTACTAATTAGTAAATTTTATAAGTCCTTGGGTGGGATCAACCTTTAAGTTAGGAACGACTGGTGTGGTGCAGTTTAGTAATTTACCTTAGGGAGGGTAGATGCGTCTTTATCCTTTATCTTCGTTTAGTTGACTGCTTAGGGTAGCCATTCATCCCTATATGTTACCGTATATCAGTTTATGTCTTCTCTGGTTACTTTAACGATTGTATTGTTAAAGTTATAGGACTCGCTCAGACTTATGTCTGACCCCGTTGTTTTTATCTTTTTCCCAACCCTCAGGTCCTACGGTGGATCCTAGCAGTAGTGGAGCTTGATCGGATTGCTGTTCCAGTCTTTAGGAGCTTGGATAGATGTAAAGCTCCAGTTATCCAGTTATCTTTTCTTTTGTTTGGCTATTGTATGAGAGTGGGATTATGTACTTCTTTATTTTGATGGATATTGTACTTGACCTTTATTGTGGTTTTATGATGTAACCAGACATGTTTTACTTCCGCTGTTATGAGATGATGTTTTAAAATTTCAAGTACTATTTATATCTGTCTTGTTGTAATTTTTCTGTTCTATATTCACTAAAATACTCCACCGATGCTATGGCATTCCCTTAGTGAGTGATCATAGCGGGAGTGGGGTGTTACATATACATTAGAATAGACTGATAAAATAGATAAAAATAAATTAGCACAGATAGATTATTAGCGCCGACAGATTACTAGGATAGAGAAGAATTTTGTTGTTGTTGTCCCACTTAATTGGGAATATCTAGCTATTGGACTTACTAGCCGGTCTTGTTTAAGTATTAGGCAAAAGTATACTAGTGTTCTTGTGCTCAAAAAGAAGAATTATTTTTTAAAAATAAATTATTTGTACTTCAATATTATGTGTATAGCACTGTGTAATTAAAACACTTTATGGTTCTATAGCGGTGGTGGTGCAGAAAGTTATAGTGGAGGTAAAGCAGGATATAACGGAGGTGCCAAATGTCTCAATAAATGTAAAAATATATTTAAAATAAACTAATTGTTCCCACAACATTCGCGTAGATGAAACTAATATTATTTAATTTCATATAACAAAATGAAAGAATATTATGGTTATGCATACTAGAATATGTGACTTAAATTTATTTTTAACTTATATTGGATAATTATGTTTTAAAATTACCTCTTTACACTAACTTTTTTATTTGTCTTGATTAATAATAAGTCAAATCAACATTTGGATATTAATATTGCTAAAGTAGGTGTTAAAAAAGCTTTGATTTAGCAAATGCAGCGGAAAAGTGAGACTTAAAGCATGTGCACCGTTTATTAGCACTTAATTGAAATAACGTAGCGGTCTAACAGTGCTACGAGCTACAACAGGGATTTTGCTGGCCTTTAGTGATGTTTTAACTGCACAGGTATAACATAGGTTCACATTGTGAAGAATTGAAAGAAAGTAACAAATTAGTACATTAGTCACTCTAATTTACCCGGAGATTCATTCACCAATATACTGCCAGACGGTTGTGAAGCAGTTTGACATCATATTACAGAAATAATTATAATTTATTTTAATCAATTTTATTCGATAATACATTGCCAAATGAACATGGTAAATTAGATATTAGAATAGAAGAATTGAACATTGCTTTAAATTTGATATATGTACTTTTCAAAAATATTAGTTTGAAAATTCCAATATTCATGTTGTAAACGTATATTCTCCAGTTAGCGTAAGCGAATTACACATTTGGCTTCAATGAATAAAATATTATGCACTTTTTTTAGTTTGAATTTCACTATTTCATTAAACAAAAGTCAAGTCATTACACACACGAATGGATCAGAAAGAAATACCGGAAACATTAACAATAGTTAAAAGTACATTTTTTTTTGATAAGCGAATTGTGCATTACAACGAGGAATTTAAGAAGTGTATTAGAGTGGGGAAGTTAGATGAAAGTGAAATGCATCTAAGGATACAAAAGCGGTATTTGAGCGAAGCATTTAAAATACAACTTTTAAGTTAATTGATTTATAGTTAATTATTTGTTCCTTTTTTATTTTGTAATATGCATTTAATAATTGCAAATAATAAAAAAGTAACCAACTTCATTAAAATAATCTAACACATCAAAAAAACTGAAACTACTAATGATGACCACACGATACACTGTAAATCCCACCACCTCTACTTCAATCAAATTTTCAACATCTAAATTGTGAATTCATTGCAAAACATCAACATAAGCTCAAAACATTGAGTTATTATAATAGAAAATAGTATAGCATAACAACGTTGCACGGCATTGCTCAAACAATACTCATGAATGATTGATCTTCCAATGTCATGCTTGCTCAAGCTACCCTGTTAGACACTAACGGAGTAATTGAAGTGTCACGAGCTACCGAGTAGGAGTAGTAATCCATACCAGTAGTAGTAAAACCAAATTAATTAGAAGGTAACAGGTACCTTTAAGCCTCGTTTCCTAAGCAACCTTCAAAAAGTTAATTCAACTTTTTAAATTCAAAGGAGTCCCTTTTTAAAATCTCTTGAATCTTCGTGCAGGGATATTTTAATCCCGCTCAGGACCGTCCATGTAATCGTTCCAGATTCCAAATCGCTTCCAACTGCAAAAGTTTAGCCTAATTAACTTGTGAATTCTTCAAATTGTTTTATTTGTTCTTTATTGTATCTAAGACCAGTTAAGTTCAATCTGTTGTTAATTAACTTGTGAATTCTTCAAATTGTTTTATTTGTTCTTTATTGTATCTAAGACCAGTTAAGTTCAATCTGTTGTTAAATGAGTTTGTCACAGACATATAAAACGAGTAGATAAAATTCTATCTTTTTGGTAAAAATTCAATGCATAAGTTTATGAAAAGTGCAAGCCGTTCTATCGTCCGTAAAACAATAAATCGAGGGACATGAGGAGAAAACTTTTCATGCGACATGCTGAAAATTGGAATTTTGAAAATATAGCAAAAAAACATAAAGAAACATATGTTACAACTGAACGTAATAAACCAGAAATGTAACGATATATCTAAAAAAAATTGTTCAATTGCGATGTAGAAAATGATGAAAGTTCAAATTTAGAGTGAGTGTGGAACGAGATGGTGGATAAAAATAGTTGGGAAAAAGGGTAAATTCTATCTAAACTCACAAGTTTGTTGAGTTTTCTCCGTTTTTACCGCAAAATAATAATAATAATAATAATAATAATAATTTCATTTACTTATTCTTTGCTTAAATTTATGTTTTTTTTGAATTTTCTTCCTATCATGTAGAGTATCTACGTGATGTCTTCAGGGCATCATGCGCTTAATTGTCATGCATGCTTTGGAAGATACTTTATAATTTTATTGTTTCGTTAGGAGACAACTCAAATTAAGGGGTTTCTTTAGTGTTTTTTTTAAATTGCATTTGGAGGATACTACACAAATTATTGAATTCAAACATAATTTGCTAGATGAAAGAATGGCTGATGAAGCAATTGTTTGGAAAAATGACATGACGCCTTCCATATGCCAGTGAAATAACAAGCTTTATAACAAGCCATGGACGAAGAGTACAAAGCTCTGGTGAATAACCAAACATGGGAACTTGTTCAATTACCAACCAACAAAAATTTAATTGGATACAGATGGACATATAGATCAAAAAGAAATCCAGACGGATCTATTCAAAGATACAAAGCAAGGTTGGTAGCTAAAGGATATACACAAGAATATGGATTTGACTACAATGAAACATTTTCACCTGTAGTCAAACCAGCTACCATAAGACTAAGTCTCACGATTGCTCTCACTAAACAATGGAATATAAAGCACTTAGACGTCAACAACGCATTTCTCAATGGAGTGTTACAAGAGGAAATCTACATGCAACAACCAGAGGGCTACATTTAAAATCCAAATTATGTATGCAAACTGAAGAAAGCAATTTATGGTCTAAAACAGGCTCCTAGAGTATGGTTCGACAAATTAAAATCAATTCTAGTGACACAGAGATATCGGCCAACTAAATCTGACACTTCATTATTCATCAAATCAAATAATTACTATACAACATATGTACTAATATATGTTGACGACTTAATTGTAATAGGGAACAATGAAGATGAGCTAAAGCAACTGACTCAGTATCTAAATGAGCAATTCTCAATAAAGGATCTTGGCAGTCTATCATATTTTCTGGAAATAGAAGCCTAAAGAAGATCAAAAACAGAAATGGTTCTTAGTCAAAAGAAGTACATAACTGAACTCCTGATAAAGACTGATATGCATGAAGCAAAACCTCAACCAACACCCATGATATTTAGTCAGCATCTCTCTAAAAACAGGGGAGAATCTATAAATAATATAAAGTAGTATAGAAGTGTTGTAGGAGCATTGCAATATGCAACCATAACACGACCAGACATTTCATTCAGTGTTAACAAAGTTTCACAATTTTTGCAGGATCCAAAGGATGAACACTGGAAAGCAGTAAAACGAATACTGAGATATTTAAAGAGGACTATACAGTATGACTTAACAATAAAAGGAGGAAAAGAGTTAAACATCACAGGATTCACTAACTCAGACTAGGCAGCAGATCCCGATGATAGAAGATCGGTAACAGGGTACTGTATCTATATAGGAGACAATCTAATATCATGGACATCGAAAAAGCAACCAACAATTTCAAAATCAAGTGCGGAAGCGGAGTATAGAAGCATTGCCAACGCTACATCGGAAATAATATGGTTGCAATCAATATTAAAGGAGCTAAATCTATTAAACAATCAAAAAGCAACAATCTGGTGTGATAATCAAAGCTCGATATACATGACAGCTAATCCTATTCAGCACGCACGAACTAAACACATAGAAATCGACATTTACTTCGTTCGAGAGCAAGTAAAGGAGGGAAAGCTACAAGTAAATTACATACCGTCTTACCATCAAAAAGCAGACGTACTTACCAAGGCTCTCTCAGCTAAAAACTTTATCAGACTACGCGACGCCCTGAATATCAGGCCAATCGACACAAAATCAGCGTCAAGTGTAGCTAACCAGCGACCAGAACTTCAAATCGACAGCTCGAAGCCAAATATTAAAGCTGCAGTTCGAATGACAAGGGAGGAAGACCCAATTGAGGCTCATAGTTCGGATCCAGCACACTTAAGTCAAGTACAAAGTGAATGGAGAAAAGATCAGAAGCAAACTAGGGTTTGACATGGCCAACCTTAGGTTTAAAGAGGGAAATAGAAGGAAAGACAATGAATTTTGGAATAAAACGATGAGTCAACAAAACATTTAATTATGGATAAGTTTGTCCTATATTGTGCCACGTCACATTGCCATAGTTATATTTTGCTTACCCAAAATAATGTATTTTACCGTTACATTTACCTGTATATATATTAGGTCTTTCTGTTCTATTTTGTATCAATCAAAAAAACAATTTCTTATTGAATAAAATAACAAGCTTTATAATTCTCTCAACTGTAGTTCGTCCTTCTCATCTGTGTCTTCAGCTTTTTTTTTTAACACAGCGCCATCTGGTCCAACGGTTCACCATTGTGAAACATTTAGGGCTATCAACAGATATTTTCGAATACATGTAGCATCATATCCGTATCCACATCCGAAATCATTTTCGGATATCAAATATCTGTATCCACGAATATGGACAGATATTGAATAATAATCCTATCTGTTAGCAATTGATATACTAAGAAACATAAATGAGAAAAATGAAGTTTAATATAAATATTTTTACATCGCATTGGCTATTAAAGTGTTAAAATTTTGATAATAAATAATTTTAAACAGTTAATATGTATTTTACGCGTAGAATATGAGCTTCAAAATTAATAAAATAACATCCGTATTACTTTTTTTGGATATTGGATAATTATCCATTTTTGAAATATGTACGGATTTCGAATATTTTGGATATTCATTGGCAACTTTAGAAATATTGGAGCATGGAAGCAAAATTTGTTTGAGTAGGTGCTTAAAACTTAAAAAATGGAAATGATGACGCTTTGGAAGATGGACAGACATGCAAGAAATGTACAGAAAATGACGAGAACTGATCATGCGTTACTAGGGAACATCAACAGACATCAAAGCTGAATACATACAACGTATTCTTCCATTTCCTCTCCAGGACACAGCAGAACCTGCTCCCCTACAATTTTGCAAAGACCAAAATGGGCCAAACCATCGGAAAAATAAGCCATGCCGTCGTTCAGATTGTCTCTGGATTCACTCCTTGCAGGTCGAATGGTAAGGCGACTTCTTCCTCTGCAGCAACTGAGTCGAAACCCCTCATCCCTACAGCTCATGAATCTCACGCCATTTCAATTCCAACTTCGTATGACAATTCAAGCTCTTCCTCCAGCATACCCGTACCAGTCAATACTACAACTCACGACTCACACGTCATTTCAATTCAAAGGGAAGATAGAGATCACGATCAACGTCGACTTACCCATGATAGTGGTAACTGTTCCAACGCCGACGTTGATAACGCCACAGTAAAAGAATTCACGGCAGTTGGGTTCCTGAAGCCGCAAGTAAAGAAAGAAGGTACGCATTACTGCAGCAATCATAGGTTGCTATTTGTTGGAGAAGGTGACTTCTCTTTCTCATTTTGTCTTGCTAAAGCTATTGGCTCTGCTGCCAACATGGTCGCAGCTTCATTGGACTCCTTGGGTTAGGTTTCTCGATGCCTTTTCAAGTTACATTTTATAGTGTGATTTTTAACTTAGAAAGCATTGATGAATACTGATACTGATTAACTCTTAAAATCTTGCAGATTTCTTGGAAAAGAATTATCCAAGTTCAAAAAGCAACATTGGGTATCTTCGGAAAAGAGGGTGCATTGTCTTACATGACATGGATGTCACTAAGTTGGCCTGCAATTCTACTGTAAACCAGTATATATATGATCGGGTCATTTTCACCTTCCCTTTCGCTGGCCATTTTAACGAGTCCAAGAGGCAGCAATTGAGGTTTGGTTATTACATTTATTCATTTCTTGTTTGTTTAAATTATGACCTATTTGTAAGTATATATATATCCACTTCGTTATGTTACTCAGGCGTAGCAAGAAACTGGTAAGGTCGTTTATGATCAATGCAAAGAAACTGCTGGCTCCAGATGGGGAGATCCACATTATTGGATACAAATTGGGTGCCAATTATAAGGAATTGGGCTTAGGTGGTTTGGCCAAGCAGTGTCGACTTAGGCTGGTTGAAGATGTTGAGTTTGAGGCAAGCCATTACCCTAGTTACCACAAAGGATATGGCTGCCCAAGCAGGACTTATAAGTTCGTCCATTACTACTGAATGGTTTTGTTTATTATAAGTAGGGTCTTCATCTAACCGCTGTATGATTGTATCCATGTCCAGAAAATCCAATCCTTTTCATCTGAAGCACACGATGATCTCTTAAATAAGTATGATGATTTTTAAGCTGCTTACTTTGAAAGATAATATCTCATGTCACTTTGTATTGAGCTTTTTAATCTTTTGCGTGAATTTAAAGTCAGTGAAGCACGTTTATGCCCAGGTGAGCTCGCTAATTCCAAGTGTTTCACTGCTCTCAGATTTTCTACAAAAGTCTACCTACTTTGGGAAGCTGCGTGTTCACACATTTGTTTTCAGAGCTTTGATGCGATGTTATCCTCAGAGATTTCAGTGACATGTTTTGAAATGTAATATGTAATTTATTTAAAATAATCTTAATTTTGTTGGAACTGAAATGAGTGGATTTAATATAAAAAACTTCATTTCAATTTTTTATATATTCGACATTTGCAGTCTAACTTATTTAAAACATTTCTAAATTCCTTTAATAAAATCATTGTCTTATTTAAATTTAAAATATAGTTTTATTTTATGCACTTGTTATATTTAAACATATGTGCATGTGTATCATATATATTGTATATGTGGGTTTATGTCTAATATAATAATTTGTATTTACATGTATAATTATTGTAATTTACACTACAATGAGCATGCTGTTCCCTCTGTTATACAAATATATCATCCAAAGCTATGCTTGTGTGTAATAATATGTAGTTTATACATATTTGAGTATGAAAATAAGTTTATTTTGTCGCTACTAATATAAATTAGCTACTAATATAAATTACAATGTACACTTCGATAATACGGGCCAACAATAACAGATCTAGGTAGTACAAAAAATAAATTGCATTTTCGTACATGATATTTTCAAACTATTTAACACATTGCTTAAACAATTTTTCAAGTGGATTCCATAGTTGTCCTAATTATTTTTAGAACTAACAACAAAATTGATTGATAGATTTGAATCTTACGATCTTGTGTTCAATTCTTGCTTTATGTGCAAGTAGAACTGAATGAACATCCTCATTTGATTGCAAAATTTTCTATGAGGCTATAACTGCCACAATTGACACATACTCATCATCAAGACCATTAAATTAGATTGTTAGAATTTGTCTGATTCCGGCATTCTATGTCCTAAAGTGTCAAGTAGACCGCTTGTTATCTTGATTTTCAATAAGTACTCTCTCGTTATGGATTATCTTTTTCAAAATTTTGCAACTGTCTCTTGAAGCATGTAACTTGTGCGATAGACAGTGTCTAGCAGCTTCGCTATGGTTGTCCAAATTTCATTGATAGTTTAGCATCCAATTACTTGTGGCAGTTAGGGCTGCACACAACGCATATCCAATCCGACCTAATCCACATAAATCCAACCCAATCCATCCTAGTTCAGATCGGATATGAGTTATAATTTGTAGTCCATACTATATGCGGGTCGGGTTTGATATTTTGTTCAGCAAAACCTAATTTTAACCCGACCCAACCATATATTAAAAAACTAATTTAATATCTGCCCATTTAAAATTAGAATAATATAGTCCTAGAATAATGTTTATGTATTCTATAATAAATATACGAAAAAACAAATTTCATGTCAATCCAAACTAGATAGAATTTGGCAAATATATTTTGAAGAGCATTTTAATGTATTTTAGAATGAAACACTTGCTCAACTATGTAGTAAATTAATTTCATATGATGTGTTTTACAATGAAATTTTAATTAAATATGTCTTATAATGAATCAGTTATTTTAAATGAATTATGCTAGCTAAAATCTGATATATTATGCTGAATATTTTGATATTATTTTTCGAAAAAATCCCTCATATTCTCATTTTTTATTGTATTCAAGCGACCCAACCCTACTTAATCCGACCCAACCTATATCCAACCTCATATAGGGTCGGATACGGGTTGAGCTACCTTAAACTCATACCTATGCAGGTCGGATGAGGTATTTGGTCTAAACCGACCCAACCCAACTCATATTTTGTGCAGCCCTATTGGCAGTAAGTTTGTACTTGTGGACGATAATAGTCATAAACTTATTATCGCGTCTTGTCTATGATACTTTACATATTCTTCATTGCTAGTCATCTTATTTTATTGATCAGTGACAACTTTGTTAGGACAGATAATGTTCTACGAATGAAACCTTAAAGTTTCCACAGGAGTTACCTTCTTCTAAACCAAACATGATAAGTTGGCTTGGCAGACTTATCACAGTTTTGAGTAAATGTTCAACTGAGGCTACAGTTCAATGTTGAGAGCTTTCTATATATTGTATGATACTGTTGGTTTTTTATCTTCATCCGTTGTATTAAATGACTATAAGGAATTTTGAATCAAAAAGAAACATAAGGGATCAACCAAAGACAGACACTACTACAAATCTGTGATTTTCTAACGTGCATTTGGTATTGTTATGACGTCGCTAATTTTTTTACCAATGTCACAATAATACAAATGGAGATCTGAAAACGGGCATCACTAAATTTATAACATCATTAAGGCGTCTCAAATTTGGCATCGTTGCGGCGTCGGTAAACATTAGCTACCCCTTTGTGAAATTGTTTAAATTAGAATTATACGATTGCAATGACATTGTTAATTTTTTAGCGATGTCGTAATGACTTCGAATGCATGTCAGAAAAATGGACATTACTAAACTGTTTGGTGCCACTTAAGTGTTTTGTGACATGCATTTATATCAGAAAAATAGTATTACAATGGCATTATTTAAATCTGTTAAGGCCGTTACGATTTCAATGCTTACATAGAAAATTAATCGTTGTGTCAAACTTAATAGAATTATCATATAAACCCAAACTTTTCGTATCAAACATTCAACATAATCAACATATATTACAACAAACAGTTATATATATGCAAAACTTATTTATTTAACTAACAAATTGCAGTAAAAAAATACTAGCTTAGTCTCAACAAGTATGTTTTATGTTATAGGAGAACTCAGTTGCAATCTAATATGTCTGAATAACACTAAATAACATAAATACATATATAGTGCACAAATCATATTGTTTCTATGCTTTACGTTATTAGAAGATGAATTTACTACTCCTGTGTCAAGATTTGATTGTGATATCTCTTCATTATCATCTTCGTATCTTTGACCAATTGGGCTACAACTTAGGTTAGTTTCAATCTTTTTTATGCCCTTAAGTTACAACTCCTCTCACTCGCAAGCTCTCTAACGTGTGAAGGTGTGCATGGATAATCAAATTATTAATTTGATACTTTAACTTATACCTTCATATCTTCTCTCGCTTGCAAGCACTTTTAACTTACAACTTCTTACACTTGCATACCTCAAACTTGAAAGCATTTAAGGATACATTGACAAGTAAATATGATAATCTAATTATTCATTGGATACTACCCTCTCACTACAAGAAAAAGTAGAATAGACATCACAAATTTAACATCGCTTGCAAATTCAGCCGATGTCAAAGGTTTTTAACACCGTCGATATTGAAATTGATGTTGTTGGTTTTTCAGACATCTTTTTATTGAAGGAGCGATGTCTTATATACACTTTAGAAAAAAGAAAAATCAAGCCGTTCAAATATTTTTCCCTCACCAATTTGTTTCCTCCCTTAACCAAATTATGTTTCCCCCCAACGCCTTACTCAAAATTTTCACCAAAACAAAACAAAAAAATTTCCACTTTTCCCCGACCAATTTTTCCACTTTTCCCCTCAATCTCTCGAACCCTAATTTCACTACAAGGTCAGTGTCTACTGCTTAATCATCTTTTATCTCCAGATCTACTACTTCCAATCACTTGCGCTTCGGACTAATTGCCTCTTTGCTCGATTTCATCTTGAATCAATTTAATGTCCAGTTGCTGTATCGAAAATTAACTCCTTGTTCTTCATTATGCAGATATAGCGCCTAGCTACTGTGATTGGGACCTCCATCCATCTGAAGTCGAATGAAATTTGTCGCTCGTGGATTTGGGTCCATCGCTCCAATTTGTATAACTAGAAGTTGACAATGAGCACGTAGATGATGAATGCGAAGAGTCGATTGTATCTGAAAAGGAAGAGATGGTAAGACTTTCATTTTATTAGCCGATAAACAAACTTCAAATTTTTTTTTAAAAAAACTTTTTTGCAAGATCTGCAAGTTAGTCTTTACTTGCTCAGATCCTATATGCAGGGCCGGCCCTGACCTAGTGCGAGCCGTGCGACCGCACAGGGCCCATTATGTCAGGGGGCCCAAAAAAATCTGTATTACCTTTATTATAGTTGCATTTTCTTGTCAGGATGTGCGTACTTGATAGTAATTTATCTATGCAAAAGTAGATATGATTGTATGCTTTCTTGACATCAATAAATATATTAAAATGGAGATGTGGCTTGTGTGGACCTTTGTTGACAGACTGAAAATGTGGGTAAAAACTTTATGAATTTGCTGAAACATGCAATTTTCTCAATGGAGATGCACAGCAGAAAAAACACATTTTCACTTAAGTTCAATTTCATTAAAAAAAGGACCCAAAATTTTGGGTCTGCACTAGGCCCATAAATACTCAGGACCGGCCCTGCCTATATGTTAACGTCAAAGAATGGGTGGAATTTTTAAATGAAATAATCAATTCCTTTAACCTGAAGTGTTTTACATGATATATAAATGGAATTAGTAAATGGTTTGGTAAACTGGAAATTCTTATTGGCTATAAAAACAATCCATAAAAATAGTGTACTATCATTAAGGTTATCTCATTGTTGCCTGCGTTTCTTATACTATTATGGATCTATTTGAAGCTCTGTTATGTTTTGGTCAATGTTCGAATGCTGCCCTCTTTCCTCATCATGGGTACTAATTCAATGGGTAACAGATGATAATCCAGTGTGCATATTGCTTAATACTTGGAAGCTTTTTAGATTAGTATATGCATAGATTATAATGGGTGCTCATGTGGAGCAACTGTGATATATTGTACTCTTTGCTTTGGTGTATTTGGCTTTTTATTCGAAAGAAATAACTTTTAGCTTTTCATTAAATACAAAAAATAGTAGTTGAAATTCAACCCATGCATCTCTTTAGATTTTTTATTATCTTGGATAAAGAGTATTTAAATTTTGTTAGAAAAGATTTCATTATTTAAATATAATATAGTTTTAGTTACTCCTTGCCTTGGTGTAACTGTACAAAGCATCAATTGTTTAAACTATGGCTTCATCGTCACTATTCACTTATTACATGATGTTTTATTTAGTTCTTATTCGTCTAGCATATAATAGAATGGTAGCACAACAATTGACCAGTCAATCATCATGCTAATCTTGTAGATGAGATTTTGAGCTTCACTTAGTACACAGTCTGTTATATCATATTGGAACATGAAGTAATCATAACGGAGAATACTGGTCAAGCAAGATGGAATGAGAGCAGCATGGTGGGAGTATCCATTTGCTGTTGCTGGCAATATTGTTACTTTGATGTTGATTCTGATATTTTGTTGGTTGAATTAGACTGAAATTCAGTGTTAATTTGTTATAAGCAACTTATCAGGTGAGGCCGTTGTTATTTTTTTTTTATATAGTTTTAGCTACTTATACTTTTATGTATATATAACATCTTTTTAATACAAATATATCATACTTTGAATAATGCTTGACACGATCCTGTAACAAGTGCGCATGAAAGCTTATCAAAGGACAACAACTTAAGTGATATAGTTTCTACTGGATTAAAGGGAAGTTTCATTAACATATTCCAAATGATTGCTTGTGTGGGACGACAAAATGTTAAGGGTAAGCATATTCCTTATGGTTTTCATGGTTAAACATTACTCCACTTTACCCAGGATGATTATGGACCTGAAAGTAGTGGCTGATGATGCAAGGAACTTCAATTTAACAAATATATTTAATGTATGTTTATAATTTTAGAAGTTCAGGATTCGATTACAAGTAGATCTGCAAAATACATATGAGAACTGAACTTGAAAGTTTTGCATTTTGATACTTCAGTTGCGTAGGGGTGGGAAGAACCTGTATAAATACTAGTTACTTGTCAGAAGTCACTTAATATCAACTTGAGAAAAAGTTACTTAATATCAACTTAAGAATGAAATTATAAGTCCTAAACAGCTTGAGCAAAAGTTCTTGTCAGAAGAAGTGCTTTTAAGAAATTCATGATTGATGCTGAAATGCAAATTTCATTTATCTATTATACATGTAATTCAAGTTAAAAGCAGGTTTGGATACTTAAAATGAAGATAAAAAAAAGAGCTTGTTATTTGCATGGGGACTACTATGGTATTGCTTCATCCTATTTTTGTTCATGATAAAAAACAAATACAGTTTTGAAGAGTTACATTAATCAATACGGTAGCAAATGTAAATGCTAATATGGATATCTTTTCTCCACTTATCATTCATCAAACTTGTGTGGAACAGAAAACTGATAACACATCTTGTTTTCATTCAAATAGGGAGAAGCTTAGAGTGCACAGCTTATCGGGTAAGCAACTATGACAGGCTGAAGCTGCAAGAGAGAACGCCATCACTGTAGCTAACTTAGCCAACCGTTTCTACTTGAACTCGGATGATTTATTGCTCAATCTTCAAGCTATGGATTTTGTTATCTCTGATAAAGCCAACAAGTGACCATGAATCATTTGGTTTCCCTTTTAAATTATCAACAGTTATCCTGATTTTATCTACTTATGTTTCGTAATATTGACTATATATGCACAAGTATAGAAGTAATATTTTGTTTTGATGACTTGCTAGAAGATTATACCGTTTTTACTTCATATACAGGAATAGAGTGAAGGCAATGCATCCTGGGAGTATAGATTTACCTGAAGTGCTTCCAAAACTTCAGCTGTATTTTCTTTTCGGACTAGTTTAAACTATCATTACTCCCATTCTTTTGCCGTTTATACTTGTGTTCTTTGCCTTTGCATACCTTGTCTACATACATCTGGTTAGTGATAACACAGTATTTTCCATTTTCATTTATGGTATATTTTCTTATTCATTTCTTTTAAACCCAGATAATTGATGTATATAGTCAGGAGTAAGAAAGTGCTGGGGCATTTTGGCCGCATGTGCATACACGCATTGTTGCAGGCATGTTTATATCACAACTGCTTCTCATTGTCTTAATGCCTAACGACTACAGAAGGAATTGCGGATATATCACACTCTCTCAAACACATGAAAGAATTTGTGTCCGCTAAGGTAATACATTTTTATTTTTCTTACTTAATTTGCAGTTGGCTTATACTCGATGTTGTACTGCTTTTCGCATCTGAAAAGTTGTAAATTTTCCCATGAACAAAAGCTTGTTTCGTTTACATTCCTGTAGTTTCTGATGGTGATGCAGTTCAACAAAGGTTTGGTAGTGGCGATTGAGAGGATTTGTGATGTGGTTTGCTAGTAGTGACAGACAAAGATGTGGATGAGGCTGCCACTATGAACCAAATTCCGGACCTCCTCCCTCCTTTTCACCCATGATATGCAACAATTTTTATCATATTCAATATAATTATTTATAAGAGCTTGAATTAAATAATCAAAAAAACATATTTAAGTTTTATGAATATTATTCAAAAACTGAAACGGCAGATGTTCTCTTTACATCTTAGCAAAGGACCAGTTGCAATTTTATGAACATTCTTCGAACTAGGGTCATGAAACTGATGTTATCAAGTGAGTTAGAAATTATTTAAAACACATTTTTTCTGTTTTAGCTTAATGATATGCGTGTAAAGCTATATAGGCGAAGCATGGTTGACATATACAGTTGTATGTCAGTTAGTCTTTATTCAAAAATCCTTCATTTTATTTGCTTCAATAATCAATTTGCTTGGATAGCTACATACTCCCTCCTGTTCAAATTATAAGTCTTTCTAAGGTTCTTCCCACTTTACAAAATATATGACGTTTAAAGAGAAATCAACCATTTGTGCTCTCTTTTACCCTTTTTCAATAGCTCTTTCCAATGCAACATTTAATTCCAAGGCAACGCGTGTTGTTAGTTGTAGTTTAAAGAGCATTAGGTTATGTGGTTGTAATTGCTTTGAGAAGCTGCATGAGCGCATTCTTTGATGAAAAGGAGCAACACATCTTCTTAAAGCTGCATGGACAAGAGGATTAATTAGAGGATAAAAGTGTCATTTTCCAACATTCTTAATTAGTGCGAAAAAAACCAAAACGTCGTGTAATTTGAATAGGAGGGAGTATTTGTTAAAACAGTTGCCTCCAGTACTTGTTCTTATTATAAATCTTAACTATTTGCTGACATTAGTTCGAAAATTTATCTACTTTATAATATGGGAAAGTAAATCAGTTTTCAAAATTAAGTTCAATCTAAAAAGTATTTGTATAGAGTTGACCCTTAACAAATGAGTCTAATAATGTTGAATCATGACTGAGGGTAATTTTTTATAATACTTCTGTTAATACACTTATTTTGCTTTCACTATTTATTATGTTATGTAAATATAAGTGCAGTAATACTATGGACTGATCACTATTTGATATTCCTATTATCAACTTGTGATGATTTCTTACATATAGAAGTGCTTAATATTCTGTTGGTTTCATAATTTTTATTGAACTATTGGTATTGCACATATTTATGTTATGTAGTTAGGTCTTACTTTCTTAAATTTGTTTATTGTTTTATTCAGGTGAGTCGACATTCATCGCTGGGGCACTTCTAGCTCTCAACCTAAAATGCATCAAACCATTTAGGTGCCTGATGATCTTAAAGGTTAGTTTGGAAATTATGTGATATTTTGGACCTAATATTTTTTATAGATCTTTACATTAGACTGTTTGTGTTGAACTTTTACTCTTAACTTTAAAATGCTCGAGGTATGATCTTATATGACATTGAATTGGAATCTGACATATAGTTCAGATATCTTATATGAAATAATTGAATTATTTAGTTGTAAAAAATAATTCTCAATGTGATTTTATTTATTTATGAATACTACAAGTATTTATCATTTTAATTTTTGCAAAGATAAAGAACCTAAAATTGCAGTTATCAACAGTCTTTCGCATGCAAAATTGTTCCTGTTATACTTTGACTTTGATCTTTTGTTGTTTTTTTTTTTGTATTCATTTAAAACATATGCGAAGAGGAAAAAAAATTGAGGAACTTAGTTGTAATGACCCACTATTTTTAAAGGTCCAAAATCAATTATAAACGTCGTCAAACATGCTTACAACTAATTTTAGATATTAAAAGTAGTGGACCTTAAGTATATAAGATTTAAAAATGGTAGGAACGATGAATAATATCGAAGATCTCATGACGGAATAATTTACATAAATAAATCATCATAATTCATTATATTACATTAAACATCCATAGAACAAAACAACAACAATACATAAGAAGTGAATTTAAAATAAACAACCTGTGGATCCAACATGCGGGCTAAGCTCCCTTCTGCTTCTTCTTTTGTCTTCTTTTAGCAATCTCACATCTTCTAACTTTACAAATTCTATGCAAAGAGAGAAGAAAAAAGAGTTTCAACTATATTTGGACTACGCCTAACCCTATACACCCCAGCCCAACCTAAGGGATCTTGTAACGACCCGGATTTTGAGTGACTCTGGTTATCGACGTAAGCTCGACGTCGATAACCAAAACATCGAAAAATCCCGGTAATTAATGAAAGAAATTAGAAGGTGAGAATAGATAAGATAGAAACTTAGAATAGAAGAAGAAGAAGAACACAACATCAGAGTAACACGAACCTCACAGCGGAACGAATAACATATAATAGATAACATAACTTTGAAATATAACAGTTATGTATACAATAGCACTTATCAGAGTACAGCACTTACAACACAACGGAAATAACTATAACTATATGATCCAGAAGCCTCCTGCTCCAGCTCTTCAAGTATATCTGTAAATTCCTGACTACTTGACTGCCCGTACAAATTAGGCACCCAAGAGTTTAGGGAAAACAACAAAGTAAACTCCGGGTCAGTCATGGGACTGGTATGAGTAAAACAGTTTAAAAGGTATATGAACAAGTAAACGATTTCTCATAAGACCACGCCGTAGAACAGAACGGGTTTTTCCCTTATGAGAATCCAAAATATCTTTATAACAAAAACCTTTTGATATTATAATAATGTCTATGTACAAATAGATATCAACTAGCAGAAACGCTTTCATCTCACGTTCTACATATATAGTATACAATCAAAATCAGAAGCATGTAATGGATAATGGATTTCCAACTATGACAAGGTATGGAGCCACCTTCCGATCAGTGTACTCTAGGAACGATACACTGGAGTTCAACAAGAACATCTTGCAACTCAGCCACACATGACCGACCACTCATTTCGCTTGAGTGTATCGAATGTACATCACCAACGGTTGGGATCAGCAACCGTTCCCGTATATATATGGGACAGCATTGATAGATTTAAGAAACAAATGAATATTCTCTAGATAGGTGATTATACACCCTACTTCGGTACGACCGACTTAGCCATGCTGCCTGCCCGATTTCTGTCATTTACTGGTTGATGAGGCTAGAAGCTACGCTCTATCATCACATCAGATTCACTTCGAATGCCACATTGTCAGATCCATCAGAATCACTAATTGACGTCTACAACCATACATTACGTGTCAGCTAAAAGAAGTTTCCTTCTCCTCTTCCACTCTTGGTATAGTTGAAGAAATCAATGTACGTGACCGTCTGGAAATAATATGTCAGACATCCATCTTCATTCACTTAGAAATGTCACATCGTCATACCCGCCAAATCACAAATTGACTTGTCCAAAAATAACACGGGTATATAGCTAAGAGAAACGAATTCCTCCGCCACCAAACGTGAATACGTTTGAACAGATCAACTTACGCGATCCATTGGATATACTCTGTCAGACCTTCGTCCATACAAGTTGTCCTGGGACTGGACAAACCGAAGGCACTATTCTGTAAACAGGATAGCCCTTGCATTTTACTCCGTCTTCAATTATCTTTGGCATATATGATTCGCGACGCTTATGCCAATACAGAGTGGTTCTTTGGATAATAATCCAACCGGTCTCTCCATATTAACAACGTTAAAATGGTCAAAACTTCAATAGTCTGTGAGTTAACTATCAAAGAAAAACAAGTGTGCAAACAACGATATTATTTCCAGGTGGAAATTATATCGAACAAACATCATTTAACATTAATCTCTTTAGTTCATTTATTTACTTATCTCCTGTTTCCCTATATTCTAAATTCTTATTTTCTTTTATCAGAAAACAGTTCTGATTCTTATTTGGAAAACATTTCCACAACTCCTTTACGATCAAACCTTACCATTTCTTAGTTAAGAAGGAAGTCACTCAAGTTGGGGTATAATTACCTCTCAGACCTTAACTGAACAACGTTATAACTTCGAAATGGTCAAAGTTTATCTTTTAAATCTTTAACAACTTCTTTACACCTTTCTCGGATCCAATTTTACTAATCCACTTCTATATTTAAAACATTGGTTATAACGATAACGTTATAATCCCTACTTTCGAATTATCTAACTTTAATTATAACTTCTATTCTTATTAGTGAATAATTAACCTAACACTTATTTATTTATAAATAAATAAATCTCTATTTAGACACTGGAAAGTAAAAGTACTTTCCCGAATTCGATATAAACGAATTTGCCGATTAACTCTCTTCGAGAAATCTCTATTTGATTAACTCTTCTTCGAATAACCTATATTCGATTAACTCCTTCTCGAATAAACAATATTCGGTAATCTCTCTTCGAATAACTAATATTCGATGACTCTACCTTTTCAAATATCTCATATTTGAAAATCTCACTTCGATTAAACTATAATCGATAACTCCCTTCGATGAAACTAACAGCGATAACTCCTTTTGATGAAACTAACATCGATTTATTTAACTCGACGAACTTAACTCGACTAACTTAACTTGACTCGACTAACTCGACTTACTTGGTTCGACCAGTTCGATTCGATTAACTAGGCTCGGCTAACTTGACTAACTTAACTCGACTTACTTAGTTCGACCAATTCGATTCGATTAACTAGGCTCGGCTAACTTGACTAACTTAACTCGACTTACTTGGTTCGACCAATTCGATTCGATTAACTAGGCTCGGCTAACTTGACTAACTTAACTCGACTTACTTGGTTCGACCAATTCGATTCGATTAACTAGGCTCGACTAACTTGGTCGAACCACCCGATCAACTCAACTTATTTAACTTAACTTATTTCTCAACTCGATCAACTCGATTAACTCCTATCGAATAACTAATACTCGATTAAACTCCATTCGCTTGACTCTAGATCGCAGCGATCACAATGGTTACGCCTGACTCCCTCAGGAAACATCCAACCGCCGTAGGCTATTTACAGCCCTGCGAATTACGCTAGCAGTCGTACAAGATGGCAACTTACCCTGAATACTATGTTTGACTAACTCTGTCTCAAATAACTATATTTGATTAACTCTAGTTCGTTTTAACTCTAATCGATTAACTCTAACTAATTAACTCCAACTAGTTAACTCTAACTGATTAACTCTGACTGGTTAACTCTATTTGACTAACTTGACTAACCCCTTTCGATTAACATATTCGATTAACTAACTTTCGAATACCATATTCGATTAACTAACTTCGAATACCATATTCGATTAACTACTTTCGAATGCCTATATTCGATTAACTAACTTCGAATACCATATTCGATTAACTAACTTCGAATACCATATTCGATTAACTAACTTCGAATAACATATTCGATTAACTAACTTCGAATACCATATTCGATTAACTAACTTCGAATACCATATTCGATTAACTCCTTTCGAATAACATATTCGATTAACTAACTTCGAATACCATATTCGATTAACTAACTTCGAATACCATATTCGATTAACTCCTTTCGAATACCATATTCGATTTCTCCTTTCGAATACCATATTCGATTTACTTTATTCACTTTATATAGATTTCCTTTTTAACAACGTTTTATTCATTTGAAAAGATTTACTTTTAAATAACGGTTCTACACTTTAAAAATGATTTCCTTTTTATAATGTTCCCTTTCCAATTCTATTTGTAAATGGTTTACAAATATTTCCTTTTCAAATTTATTCTTGAAATATTCTAACTCCTTAAATTCCCAGGAAAATCCGCCATAACCTCCTTTGTATTGGGAGCATCGGGAAAATCCCCAAACCCGCCACACAGGCCTTTCCATTCAAAAAGAAAATGGTTAGAAATTATTTTCTTTTTCTATGTATCTCCTATTTATAAATATTCCTTATTTATAAATATCACTTTGAAAATCCCCTTATCAACATTTCGGTATGTTATGGTATTCAATCATATCAAATCACGCTGTTCAATATCGTCCATACCCACACAATCAACAACAGGTTAAAATTCACATTTATATATTAAAATATATGAAAAACAATAAAATAACTGTTGAGGAATCCAGTCGGATTCCTCCAACCTGTTTCCCTGCATCACAGATGTTAGACAATATAGATAACATCACTTTCAGTTCCATATGATATATTCTGTTGAACAGTATCAATATAGAAATTTAACTAACTGACTAGAAGTTCAATCAAACAATCAACACACAGTAAATCAGACAATATTTAACAGTTCTAAAATACAACATGAAATTATAAACTGTTCAGAGTTGGTGAGATTTACTCACTTTGGACGATCATCGTCAATGACGATAACCATCGCTTGATTCAGACAATTTATTTTGCTATAAATTGTGACGGACTCCAATTGACTTGCGATCAGTTCCATTGTGTTCCTCCCGTCCATACGATCCCAACGCAACTGACGGTTCGTGATTCTGATAACGTATGACAAAGATATTGCATTAACAAACCTATACACTAATTAATTTAAATTAACTTAAATTGATTTTAAAATTTGGCCTTACCCCTTTGGCCCATCAGCCCACTAAAGCCCATCCCCATACGTTAAAAATCCAACCCGTTCATTTGTTCTTCTAATACTAATTTATATCCATCTTCTACTAATACAAAACCAAAGGCTGCTAATAACCTATGCTTAACACCTCAAACATTATCAGGTTTCAAACAAGCCTCCTTATCAGCCTCCCCTATTATCGATTATTCCCTTTTTCAATCCATGATTTAAACCACCCATATTTTAAAACAATAAATAAGAAACAAACCTAATCACTTTTATAAACACAATTAGCCGTAACCCCCCTCCTCATTACCAGTCTTCCTCGACAGTTTTTGTCCTCCAGTTCCCAACCATTTCCGTGCTTTTCCATCCGCTCCTTCTCCTTAGTAAAACGGAAACCAACTGCACCCATCCAACACCTGCTTCTCCCTACGTCCTTAGCAATACATCCCCATGGAACCCAATACAAAAAGTACTCCATCTCCCAATGATTTTACCATCTCTCCTCTGCTGTACAAAACTCCAGCACTACGCCTCCATCTCCTCAGATTTAAACTCACGCCTCATCTTCCAGTCGCGACAACTCAGAACGACCCTCCCTTGCTAACGCCCTGACCCTCGTAAAACTCGACCCTGACCCTCAGTTCGCTGGAAGAACTTGGCATCCCAATCGTGGATCGAACTCAATGATTCTCGTATGAGGTTGAAGACGATGAACATAGGAGTTCATATGAATTGGTTTGGGGTTTTAAGGAATTTAATTTGATTTTCCTAGGATTTTCTGAAGAATTTTAAGGGAACTGTTTTCCCTTTGTTTCGGTGGCGGCTACGAGATAAAGAATTGTGAAATGAGGAATGGATTAGGTTAAATGTGATCCGTTTTATAGAAGAAGAATTAGGTTTAGATTCATCCCTTGTTTCTGTTTTGACCATACAAAACGTTTGGGCTGAAAGAGGCCACGCACAACACTTTTCATAAGTGAAATTTGACCCTTTATTAATATTTAATATATCTAACGATGGAATACCCCATTATGCGAAACGCTGTTTGTCCATGGACTGATATGAAAATACCGTTGTGACCAGTAAGGTACCACGATTTCAAAAACATAATAATATCGGTAGGTGCACTCATATTGTGAAACCCAACCATATCGATACAGGGTGCACAATACTACAAATAAAAAGTTGCTTATTTAATTCATTAAAAATTACAGTAAAATTCTAAAAATTAAATTATCACTACGCCTCAAAAGAACCTCGTCTAAATTCGAAACCGATATGCAGTTACATCAAATAAACCATTACGGTCGATGGACGATTCTATAACGACTATTCTAAAATTTGATTCGGACGTAAATCAAAATCTACACGACGAAATCCCGATTTTTCTCTTCCACTAGAAAAATATACTCCACCTGCTCCACACGTTTCTTGTTTCATAGAAATCCGGCTTAAAATGAATCCTGTACATTCAGCTGAAGTCTGAATCGCCAAATAGCGAACTGCAGCGCCATTTCGAGCTCGTTTATAAATATATTATAAACTATACGTTATACTATCGTCGATTGAATATATTCGTCAATATAATTCAACTCTAAGCTGAATTGAATCTAAGTGACGACCCCGTTCATCGAATATTGTGATTTCCAATATTTTTGATTATTTCTGAATTATATATATTATTTAATTAAATTAAATATTCACTATAATTTAATTAAACCTCTATTTAATTCACTACATCACGATATATATAATTAAATAAATTAATTATATTACCCCTGACAGTGCAGGTCATTACATTCTTCCCCACTTAAAATAATTTCGTCCTCGAAATTGCTAAGTTAGAGGACGACCCTATATATTGGAATTCCTAAGATTTGTTTACCCCTTATTTCTTATTTCAACAGAACCAATTAATATCACTAAAATATTTATTCCTTCGACCAACTAAAATTTTCAAAAATTCTGAAAATTTTCTAACACTTTAAATTTTCGAAAAATTTCGCCAGCACCTCCTTTGTACTGGTCAATATCTCAAACTCCAACTCGCCTCTTTGGGCCTTCTTCAACCCAAAAAAAAATCAAAACGCCAAACGGTTTGCCAATTCGGCTCATAAATTCCAAATTCATATAAAATATAAACTTGTACCTTTTTGTTGGGCATATCATTATATCCCTACCATCTGTTATCAACTCGGCATATACAAATGCCATCCCAATCAACTCCAACCAAGTTATACTTAACACAACCATTCGCTTATTCAAGCCGAATTCAAATTTCAAATTCGAGTTTCAAATTCCAAACTCTCAACTTATCATTTCAAATCCAAATCCAGGTTATTCTCTAATCACTTCAGTTTTTCTTAACCTATCATCTCAAGTTAAATTCTGGTTTATTATTTACTTTTACCATCCCATTCGAATTAACTTCACAAGTTAAATTTTAATTTCTAGAACTTAAATTCCTGGGTAAATTTCAAATCAATTTGAAATCATAATGCCAATTCAAAACCTTTGTATTTTATAAACAACTCGTTTCCTCAAAACAATTCAAATTAAAATCTTTGGTAGTAATCCACCACTTAGAAACTCGAAAATCACACCGATGATACTGCGCAGTCATCGTCGGAATTATTTTCTAGCGACCCAAGTGAATTCAATACTATATCATTTCAAAACCCTTACTAAATACATCCATTTTGAAAACATCTCAAAATCTCCCAGGAACTTAAAATTTCCTTATTTTAATTCCAAATCTGATTTAAATTCATATTTAATTCATCTTATTTCATATACTTTACTTATATGATTCTGATTAGTTATTATATAACCATTTCACTTTATAATCTCATTCGATTATAATTACAACCAATATATCTAATATATGATAATATATTACATATCCATACTGTGTCGGTCCATCGTATTCAAGTATTTATTTACTCCTACCGATACAGTGGATCAAACTGATCGACCAGAACTCATAAACAACTCAGCCAATGAATCTCCACAATATAAAACCATTTTTATATCAAATAAAAATACGCACTCGTATATATACACTCAAACTCAATCTAGGGTATTACTAACCCTATCTCTACCGAGTCACGCCACAGAGCCAAGGTAATTCTCAACTTAAGCTCTGATACCAACTGTAACGACCCGGATTTTGAGCGACTTTGGTTATCGACGTAAGCTCGACGTCGATAACCAAAACATCGAAAAATCCCGGTAATTAATGAAAGAAATTAGAAGGTGAGAATAGATAAGATAGAAACTTAGAATAGAAGAAGAAGAAGAAGAACACAACATCAGAGTAACACGAACCTCATAGCGGAACGAATAACATATAATAGATAACATAACTTTGAAATATAACAGTTATGTATACAATAGCACATATCAGAGTACAACACTTACAACACAGCGGAAATAACTATATGATCCAGAAGCCTCCTGCTCCAGCTCTTCAAGTATATCTGTAAATTCCTGACTACTTGATTGCCCATACAAATTAGGCACCCAAGAGTTTAGGGAAAACAACAAAGTAAACTTCGGGTCAGTCATGGGACTGGTATGAGTAAAACAGTTTAAACAAGTATATGAACAAGTAAACGATATCTCATAAGACCACGCCGTAGAACGGAATAGGTTTTTCCCTTATGAGAATCCAAAATATCTTTATAACAAAAACCTTTTGATATTATAATAATGTCTATGTACAAATAGATATCAACTAGCAGAAACGCTTTCATCTCACGTTCTACATATATAGTATACAATCAAAATCGCAAGCACGTATTAGATAATGGATTTCCAACTATGACAAGGTATGGAACCACCTTCCGATTAGTGTACTCTAGGAACGATACACTGGAGTTCAACAAGAACATCTTGCAACTCAGCCACACATGACCGACCACTCATTTCGCTTGAGTGTATCGAATGTACATCACCAACGGTTGGGATCAGCAACCGTTCCCATATATATATGGGACAGCATTGATAGATTTAAGAAACAAATGAATATTCTCTAGATAGGTGATTATACACCCTACTTCGGTGCGACCGACTTAGCCATGCTGCCTGCCCGATTTCTGTCATTTACTGGTTGATGAGGCTAGAAGCTACGCTTTATCATCACATCAGATTCACTTCGAATGCCACATTGTCAGATCCATCGGAATCACTAATTGACGTCTACAACCATACATTACGTGTCAGCTAAAAGAAGTTTCCTTCTCTGCTTCCACTCTTGGTATAGTTGAAGAAATCAATGTACATGACCGTCTGGAAATACTATGTCAGACATCCATCTTTATTCACTTAGAAATGTCACATCGTCATACCCGCCAAATCACAAATTGACTTATCCAAAAATAACACGGGTATATAGCTAAGAGAAACGAATTCCTCCGCCACCAAACGTGAATACGTTTGAACAGATCAACTTACGCGATCCATTGGATATACTCTGTCAGACCTTCGTCCATACAAGTTGTCCTGGGACTGGACAAACCGAAGGCACTATTCTGTAAACAGGATAGCCCTTGCATTTTACTCCGTCTTCAATTATCTTTGGCATATATGATTCGCGACGCTTATGCCAATACAGAGTGGTTCTTTGGATAATAATCCAACCGGTCTCTCCATATTAACAACGTTAAAATGGTCAAAACTTCAATAGTCTGTGAGTTAACTATCAAAGAAAAACAAGTGTGCAAATAACGATATTATTTCCAGTTGGAAATTATATCGAACAAACATCATTTAACATTAATCTCTTTAGTTCATTTATTTACTTATCTCCTGTTTCCCTATATTCTAAATTCTTATTTTCTTTTATCAGAAAACATTTCTGATTCTTGTTTGGAAAACATTTCCACAACTCCTTTACGATCAAACCTTACCATTTCTTAGTTAAGAAGGAAGTCACTCAAGTTGGGGTATAATTACCTCTCAGACCTTAACTGAACAACGTTATAACTTCGAAATGGTCAAAGTTTATCTTTTAAATCTTTAACAACTTCTTTACACCTTTCTCGGATCCAATTTTACTAATCCACTTCTATATTTAAAACATTGGTTATAACGATAACGTTATAATCCCTACTTTCGAATTATCTAACTTTAATTATAACTTCTATTCTTATTAGTGAATAATTAACCTAACACTTATTTATTTATAAATAAATAAATCTCTATTTAGACACTGGAAAGTAAAAGTACTTTCCCGAATTCGATATAAACGAATTTGCCGATTAACTCTCTTCGAGAAATCTCTATTTGATTAACTCTTCTTCGAATAACCTATATTCGATTAACTCCTTCTCGAATAAACGATATTCGATAATCTCTCTTCGAATAACTAATATTCGATGACTCTTCCTTTTCAAATATCTCATATTTGAAAATCTCACTTCGATTAAACTATAATCGATAACTCCCTTCGATGAAACTAACATCGATAACTCCTTTCGATGAAACTAACATCGATTTATTTAACTCGACGAACTTAACTCGACTAACTTAACTTGACTCGACTAACTCGACTTACTTGGTTCGACCAATTCGATTCGATTAACTAGGCTCGGCTAACTTGACTAACTTAACTCGACTTACTTAGTTCGACCAATTCGATTCGATTAACTAGGCTCGGCTAACTTGACTAACTTAACTCGACTTACTTGGTTCGATCAATTCGATTCGATTAACTAGGCTCGGCTAACTTGACTAACTTAACTCGATTTACTTGGTTCGACCAATTCGATTCGATTAACTAGGCTCGACTAACTTGGTCGAACCACCCGATCAACTCAACTTATTTAACTTAACTTATTTCTCAACTCGATCAACTCGATTAACTCCTATCGAATAACTAATACTCGATTAAACTCCATTCGCTTGACTCTAGATCGCAGCGATCACAATGGTTACGCCTGACTCCCTCAGGAAACATCCAACCGCCGTAGGCTATTTACAGCCCTGCGAATTATGCTAGCAGTCGTACAAGATGGCAACTTACCCTGAATACTATGTTTGACTAACTCTGTCTCAAATAACTATATTTGATTAACTCTAGTTCGTTTTAACTCTAATCGATTAACTCTAACTAATTAACTCCAACTGGTTAACTCTAACTGATTAACTCTGACTGGTTAACTCTATTTGACTAACTTGACTAACCCCTTTCGAATAACATATTCGATTAACTAACTTTCGAATACCATATTCGATTAACTAACTTCGAATACCATATTCGATTAACTACTTTCGAATGCCTATATTCGATTAACTAACTTCGAATACCATATTCGATTAACTAACTTCGAATACCATATTCGATTAACTAACTTCGAATACCATATTCGATTAACTAACTTCGAATACCATATTCGATTAACTCCTTTCGAATAACATATTCGATTAACTAACTTCGAATACCATATTCGATTAACTAACTTCGAATACCATATTCGATTAACTCCTTTCGAATACCATATTCGATTTCTCCTTTCGAATACCATATACGATTTACTTTATTCACTTTATAAAGATTTCCTTTTTAACAACGTTTTATTCATTTGAAAAGATTTACTTTTAAATAACGGTTCTACACTTTAAAAATGATTTCCTTTTTATAATGTTCCCTTTCCAATTCTATTTGTAAATGGTTTACAAATATTTCCTTTTCAAATTTATTCTTGAAATATTCTAACTCCTTAAATTCCCGGGAAAATTCGCCATAACCTCCTTTGTATTGGGAGCATCGGGAAAATCCCCAAACCCGCCACACAGGCCTTTCCATTCAAAAAGAAAATGGTTTGAAATTATTTTCTTTTTCTATGTATCTCCTATTTATAAATATTCCTTATTTATAAATATCACTTTGAAAATCCCCTTATCAACATTTCGGTATGTTATGGTATTCAATCATATCAAATCACGCTGTTCAATATTGTCCATACCCACACAATCAACAACAGGTTAAAATTCACATTTATATATTAAAATATATGAAAAACAATAAAATAACTGTTGAGGAATCCAGTCGGATTCCTCCAACCTGTTTCCCTGCATCACAGATGTTAGACAATATAGATAACATCACTTTCAGTTCCATATGATATATTCTGTTGAACAATATCAATATAGAAATTTAACTAACTGACTAGCAGTTCAATCAAACAATCAACACACAGTAAATCAGACAATATTTAACAGTTCTAAAATACAACATGAAATTATAAACTGTTCAAAGTTGGTGAGATTTACTCACTTTGGACGATCATCGTCAATGACGATAACCATCGCTTGATTCACAAATTTATTTTGCTATAAATTGTGACGGACACCAATTGACTTGCGGTCAGTTCCATTGTGTTCCTCCCGTCCATACGATCCCAACGCAACTGACGGTTCGTGATTCTGATAACGTATGACAAAGATATTGCATTAACAAACCTATACACTAATTAATTTAAATTAACTTAAATTGATTTTAAAATTTGGCCTTACCCCTTTGGCCCATCAGCCCACTAAAGCCCATCCCTATATGTTAAAAATCCAACCCGTTCATTTGTTCTTCTAATACCAATTTATATCCATCTTCTACTAATACAAAACCAAAGGCTGCTAATAACCTATGCTTAACACCTCAAACATTATCAGGTTTCAAACAAGCCTCCTTATCAGCCTCCCCTATTATCGATTATTCCCTTTTTCAATTCATGATTTAAACCACCCATATTTTAAAACAATAAATAAGAAACAAACCTAATCACTTTTATAAACACAATTAGCCGTAACCCCCCTCCTCATTACCAGTCTTCCCCGACAGTTTTTGTCCTCCAGTTCCCAACCATTTCCGTGCTTTTCCATCCGCTCCTTCTCCTTAGTAAAACGGAAACCAACTGCACCCATCCAACACCTGCTTCTCCCTACGTCCTTAGCAATACATCCCCATGGAACCCAATACAAAAAGTACTCCATCTCCCAATGATTTTACCATCTCTCCTCTGCTGTACAAAACTCCAGCACTACGCCTCCATCTCCTCAGATTTAAACTCACGCCTCATCTTCCAGTCGCGACAACTTAGAACGACCCTCCCTTGCTAACGCCCTGACCCTCGTAAAACTCGACCCTGACCCTCAGTTCGCTGGAAGAACTCGGCATCCCAATCGTGGATCGAACTCAATGATTCTCGTATGAGGTTGAAGACGATGAACATAGGAGTTCATATGAATTGGTTTGGGGTTTTAAGGAATTTAATTTGATTTTCCTAGGATTTTCTGAAGAATTTTAAGGGAACTGTTTTCCCTTTGTTTCGGTGGCGGCTACAAGATAAAGAATTGTGAAATGAGGGATGGATTAGGTTAAATGTGATCCCTTTTATAGAAGAAGAATTAGGTTTAGATTCATCCCTTGTTTCTTTTTTGACCATACAAAACGTTTGGGCAGAAAGAGGCCACGCACAACACTTTTCATAAGTGAAATTTGACCCTTTATTAATATTTAATATATCTAACGATGGAATACCCCATTATGCGAAACGCTGTTTGTCCATGGACTGATATGAATATACCGTTGTGACCAGTAAGGTACCACGATTTAAAAAACATAATAATATCGGTAGGTGCACTCATATTGTGAAACCCAACCATATCGATACAGGGTGCACAATACTACAAATAAAAAGTTGCTTATTTAATTCATTAAAAATTACAGTAAAATTCTAAAAATTAAATTATCACTACACCTCAAAAGAACCTCGTCTAAATTCGAAACCGATATGCAGTTATATCAAATAAACCATTACGGTCGATGGACGATTCTATAGCGACTATTCTAAAATTTGATTCGGACGTAAATCAAAATCTACACGACGAAATCCCGATTTTTCTCTTCCACTAGAAAAATATACTCCACCTGCTCCACACGTTTCTTGTTTCATAGAAATCCGCCTTAAAATGAATCCTGTACATTCGGTTGAAGTCTGAATCGCCAAATAGCGAACTGCAGCGCCATTTCGAGCTCGTTTATAAATATATTATAAACTATACGTTCAACTGTCGTCGATTGAATATATTCGTCAATATAATTCAACTCTAAGCTGAATTGAATCTAAGTGACGACCCCGTTCATCGAATATTGTGATTTCCAATATTTTTGATTATTTCTGAATTATATATATTATTTAATTAAATTAAATATTCACTATAATTTAATTAAACCTCTATTTAATTCACTACATCACGATATATATAATTAAATAAATTAATTATAATACCCCTGACAATGCGGGTCATTACAGATCTAGTGGCTATTGCATAGAAAAAGACAACCTACGTACCCCTTTTGAGGGATCAAGCCCATGTAGTTCTATTTTCTGCTCTTCTCCTGTATCCAAATATTTATTAGAACATTAAAACCATTTCATCCGTTCAACCATTGTAATCCTTGTAATTCAATACAATCAATGTAAACATTACAATCAACATAATTAATTTCATCACCGTAATAACACAATCAAATAAGAGTAGAAAATATTATCCAAACATATCACCATATGAAGTAAACAAAATAAAATTAACATACAGTCCTCAAAACCAACCACATTCAATGACAACTCCAACTTATTAAAGAAGGTAACAACATTAATATACTTACACAATTATTATTTATCAATCAATAATTGTACACCATCAATGTAAGCATAAACCATTTTGTGTATACTAATCACTCCAAACTAGTAACACAATCATTAAGACATGGTTATCTAACCAATATTAGTAACACAACATCCATTTTATAACCATTATTGACTACGCATCAATTTTTAGCAATCAATGGTGAAACAACGCATAAACATTCTTATTGCGGTCCATTATCAAGAGACAACACATATAATAAATAAAATCAGTTACTAATCATATATTTCAATCGTTCAATCATACTTTAATTATTATATTTCTTATTTCGTTACTTATCATTTATCTACGTACACTGTAAATTTCTTCATTAGGAGAATGGTTTGTGTGGTATTTGTAACTAAAAGGAATTATTTTTCTTTCCTTTTCTTTTTATATGCATTCCTTGTTATTCCCAACATTAAACTTTTATTTATATTCATCTAGACAATATGTGAGACTCGTAACATTTCATACTCTAATATATTAAAATATCAGAAAACCTAAAGATCTACAAAATTTCTCTTTTCCATTTATTTCATTAAATGAAAACAAGCTTTTAAATCATTATGCAATTACAGAGATAATTAATTACAAATCTATAGGCAAGAATAACATTCTCCATCATCTGATGAAGAGCCTATCGAGTTTCAGGCAGCTTTAGAGTCATAAGTAATCGATAAAATTAAGGACACGAAAAAGATGAAGGTGAAAAAATATAAGCAATCGAATTCTTTATCCTTCTTTGGTAAAGATGAATCGTCCGGTGGTTAGTGGATGTCTTATAACATCAGTGAGATTATTACAACTATTCTCTAGGTCGTCTAGTTGCAGTTTATACTGAAAAAAATTCAACCAAGTTGATTGACTAGAATCGAGCGATTACATAAAAAAGGGAATATTAACAGTAGATTAAACTATTTTTTTATATAGAAGAATATTACTTCAATCCATCAATTTTAAACCAATTCAGAATATTTAGATCTAAGATTGAAACCTAGAACTTATTTGCAAAAATGCATGATCATATAATTTTACAAAGGGTTTCAACAAGTTTTAAAATCAATTTTTAGAAGAGATCTTAGATTTACAACAATTTGTAAATATGAAATTATCAATCACCTTTTTCCATAGTGAGAGATCTTTCTAGATCTGAAATGGAACAATCAACCAAATGGATTCCTTCCTCCCAAAAGCTGTAGTTCTTTCTTTCTTTTTCTTCAGTTACAGATCCGAGGGATCTTTTCCAGATCTAAAATGAAACAGTCAACCAAATAAATGGATTCCTCCCTCCCAAAAGCTGTAGTTTTTCCTCTCTAGGCTAGATTAAATTATCATATTTCTTTTTTAGAAGTTGGGGAATTATATTTAAAGAATTTTAAAAGAGGAAAAAGAAAAGAAAGAAGATAAATGTCTCCATCCCATATAATTTAGGTTTAGCCTGCTTATATAGGAGTTAGGGATTGATTTTGGCCTTTAGATTAACCCTAAAAATTATTTAATTAAATCACAGCCGCTCTTCTAATTACTTCGTAACGAAGTAATATCTTTACACGCATCTCATATGTCTATTATTATTCTCTTCATACAACACATGACAAAAAGCGATTTGAATACCGTTTAAAAAGGATAATAAATGAATAGATTTTAAGACCTACTAATAAATTACCGTTTATATATAGAATAATTTGCTGTCATTAGGAAATAAATCTTTAATTTAACAAATTAATCGACATATATATCAATTAATGTCTGCTAAATCTTCACATGCACAATTAATCAATTATTACTCTACTGATACATAAAATTACAACATTTATGTATTATACATATATAGGGAAATTCATATTTATACTCATTAACGTCTAATGGCTACAAGATATGCAGTAAATGCCTACAACCATCCATAAATGAAATATTTTGTCAATTAATGCACAATTAATTGCTAATATATTTTCAAAAGTGAAAATCTAGTATATAATTTTAAATCCTTCTTCTTTTTCACTACTTTCCCTATAACATGTAAAGTCAATGCATAATCAAGTTACATACATGCATATATATATTTATATACATACTCACACACACACACACACACATAGGATTTGAATAACATGTTAACCAATTCTGTTAATTCGCAGCAAATGAAAATAATGTTTTACTTAAATTCAAAAATATGTCATTGACGGGAAATCGAACTTATGACTTCACGTGTCAAAGTCCACTCTTTTAACCACTACACTAAACATAATTTTTTTTCTCAAAATTAAAACATAAAAAATGAGTGGTTTCATGTGCGCATCTTCCATTTTTAAAAAAAATTATACTTTGTAAACCATAATTCCAAATATAACAAAATTATATATCAAACTGATCATTTTGGAAAGACCTTTGTAATGGTTATAGGTACGACATCCGATTTATGATCTAGTAAAAATTAATTTTTAATTACTTAAGTTTTAGAACCATAAAAGTTGTGAGATGTTACATTCTCCCCCCCAAAAGAATTGCGCCCCCTCAATTCCCTAAATATAAACCCACTCAAAATAATAAATCTTTCTTACGGGTTTAATGACAAAATGTGTGAAATTCATCAATCATAAGTTATGTTTACATAAAATAGTACGTAATAATAGCTATATTTTCTCATCATTCACAATACGTGACAATTCATTCACTACAATGAATTAAATTTTCTATACATATATTAAAATAGGGGGTTTTATCCTCAAGGAAAAAATAAACAAAAAATTGTTCCATAAGGACAAGGGGATAAAATTTTATCCATAAGGACAAATTTTAGTGTAAAGACAGGAATTCAGGGGCCCACTATAATTTCTCCCTTTACACTAAGATTTGTCCTTATGGACAAAATTTTAGCCCCTTGTCCTTATGGAACAATTTTTTGTACATTTTGTCCTTTAGGGTATTATCCTAATTAAAACATGCATTTTTTCACTCTATACAAGGTAGTGTGTGTAAAAATAATAATTTATCAACAAAGGGTGAGATAGTTAAAGTCACATAATGTACCATAATATTTCTATCTTAATTGACTTTACTTGAGGTCCGTAGGAAATAGAGCTTGTTACAACATCCATATAAGAAGAAAAGAACACACACAAATTAACAATCAACGTTGTTAATAAGAATAAAGCATATGTAAACCAAGAGAACAATTAATACATCATCAAACTAACAATGAACACGTGTATGTTCATTAATGTGCTAACCATATAATCATCCTAATATGTGTATTCTATAAAAATGTGATGAAATTCCTTAAAGCCTCACATTTGTAGTAATGATGTGCCCTTTCTTTTTTTCCTCTTTAAGAACACCTTATTCACCCACTTATGGTCATTCCTTGAAAATAATAAGTGCACATTAATAAATTTTTATAATGGTTAGTACGACATCTCCTCCTATTACTACTGTATCCATCATTCATTATGACTTTTACTCACTCAGCGCGTAAAGCGTATGGAATTCGCTATTTCGGCTATCCACTCAATTCTGGTACAACGAATGTCCCCAAGCACACGTCAGATAGACTAATTCCTCACATAGTGGAACCGGCATCTGGAACTCCTCACATGGTGGAGTCCCCTACCTTCCCTGTACTAACCTCTCAAGGATGTACCGAAGTCTCGAACGCCAACTGCCCCTTTGCAAACATCCTGCAACAAAGCCTAAATTTGGAAGTTATTGACACATTGGTTCCTACTTGAACCCATGATTCCCACTTGAACCCCTTGATTCCATCTTGAATCTGACACGACCCGAACTTCCCCGTGAAGGAAAACACGGATTGAGTTGAGGATAAGGCGAATCAGAACACAAACAGAAGAACATTTCATTGTTAATTACAACAATTCCATCAGAATACATGTTCGTCGCTTTCCTATGAACTAGAAAAGCGCGAATTTTAAAATAAATACTGCAAGCGCACAGGTGTGTAGCATACAGGTCGAACATAGGGAGGAAGATTAAAATCAAATTATTTATTTAATCCCTTGGGCGAGTTAGACGATTTTCGATGTTGGTTTTGAAAACAATAAAAATTGAAAATGCGATCCGATTCAGAACAAATCTAATTGAACCGACGATCAAATCACAATTATCAATTGGAAATTAAAATGCAAACAGAAATAAAATGCAGAAAGTAAAATTGCAGGAAAAGAAGGACAACAAAAAGTAAATTAGGATTGTCGTTGAAACTAATCAAACGACTAATCACTAACAAAAAAAATGTAAAATACAATTGGTGCTCTTCCAAAACTAATTGTGAAGACAACACCGATTGCTAAGAAAAAGAAAAATGCAGAAATAATAAAAAGAAGAAGAACTTTTATTAATGGAGAAGAGAATATAGCATAGGATAGGATATGATGGTGGCTACAATGACATTACAAGGGTATTTATAGGATAGATAGCCAAACCCTAACCCTAATATAATGATAGATGGGCCTTAGGGAATTCACCAAAAGAGTTTACAATGAGAATCTCAAATGGGCCTTAGTTAAATCTATTAAATTTTTGGCCTTTCTACTTTTCCTCTTGGTTCTTTGACAAGCTTCCCTTGATTTGAGAAATTCTTGGTCTTTCTACCAATCATTTTGTCGTCCAACAACAACTAGATGTGAGATCTTCATCTTCAATTCTTCAAAATGTAAATATATACCAATTTGATCTCTATTTCTCTACTTTTCTGGTTGCATGCGGGCTGGGTTGGAATATCTGTAAAAGTGACAAAACAATACCCAAGTAATATTTATTTATATACAAAAGATAAGATATAAGAGCATAAAATAAACACATTTCTATGTCAATCAAATACCCCCATACTTATCTTCTACTCGTCCTCGAGTAAAACATAAATTAAAAACTAACTAGATAGGTCACACATTCGTAGGAAATACGATTGCATTGAGCATATGCAACAAGCCGTTAAACCTCTAGGTTTCCCTAGTAGGACGAGTGGTGTCTCGTGAGGGTTTTCAGCGGATACTACCCACAAAATCCAAATGCAGATATGATCTAATGAAACTACATGAATGCAATGGACATATGCAAATAAAAACGAAAAATGAAAACACGACTTGTTTCAGGAAAGTGGTACAACAGATTAAGTTAACAATTTCTAATCAGTTGATTTTATTTTAGATACCTCAATTTGTCACAAATTTTCACTATAAATCAAGTTTTCAAATGTTAAATTCCAGTTTGGCCAGTTGGTTCGGTCGATAACATAGTGCAGCCATGAAATAGATTCTTAGTTTGCTTGGCACAGTTTGTAAAGTGGTATTCTAATTTTCTCATGTATGGCTAGTCAAATCAATAAGGTCAAGAAGTGTTTGGGCATCATCGCTTATTCTTTATTCTATAAAATTTTAAAATTTATGATTAAGTACGTACACCTAACTTAGAAGACCAAGGTTTACCACCCATGCACTGCCTCGCGGACTAACGGAGAGTGGGTAAAGAGCTTGGCGGATTGTGCAGGCCGACTTTGACTTTGTCAACAACGTGTCGGTAATCCTTAGGTGTCCAATCTCATAAAATGAGACCAAGATATTCCAACGCTGACTTTGTCAACAACATGTCGGATAGAGCTTGGCGGGTTTGCACACCAACGCTTGATATACAAGCAATGTTGGATACCCCTGGATTACTATTATTATTATTGAAATTATAAGCACAAAAGAGAGTTACGCGAATTCAACTTAACACAACTTAGTTTTAAAAATTCGAAAAGCCAATATAAGTATTTTAAGTCCTCCACTTATTTAAACAAAGTCTGCAATATAGAATAGATTTCATGGCCATCACCTAAGAATCTCCCTATGTACCGGTTACACTATTATCCCTCAAAATTAAACTTTTCATTATATTCCATATTCGATCTTAGCTGAGAGAAAAAAATACTATCAACTGATTAATAATCCTTAACTTATTTTGTTGTATCAAATCTAAAATGAGTCGTATTTTCAAAAAAAAAATGGTATGTTACTACGATCTAAAATGCATGATGGTCCTAAAAAGAAAGAAAAAAAAAGAAAAAAAAAGGATGTAATGCAGACTCCCCCCACACTTGGACTAAACAGTGTCCACACTGTAAACACGTTTCCTAAATGTGAAAGATAGAACCCAAAGATGGATTAAATGCAAAATGATTTGTAAAATAAAATGCAATTCAGCAACTATATGCGTGTGAAAATCATATGCAAGATGAAATCTACGAAGATGATAAATGGTTTGTGAAGGATGAAATTTTCTTTTCCCCCCACACTTGTTCTTATCGAAAATGTTGAGTGTTGGTTTCTTACCTCCAAACTCGTGAGGTATCATAGGCATGTCAATAGATTCTAAAATCAAAATCTTCCATATGAAGAGTTTATTGTGACAATGATTTGTGTTATTCAGCAGAAGATTATCAAAATCCCATAAATTTGAGCATTTAACCACAATTTCTTTTGATGATATGGAATTACGATTATCTTTGAGATGTTCCATATATTCATTCTCGTCATTTAAAAGTTTAAGTTCGTCTTCAAAAATTTCTTCAAAAGACATAGTGGATATGTTTATTGATGCAAGAGAAATTTCTTGAAGGGCTAAATCTGATGTATCTTCTTCAACTGTTTCAATCACGTCAACTTCTCCTATTTCAGAATATTTGGGTTGATGAAAAATATTTAATTCAATGGTTAAGTGCCCAAACGATAGTCGAAGTTGGTCGCTCCTACAATTTATGATAGCGTTTGAGGTGGCTAAGAAGGGACGACCCAAAATCAATGGAATTTGACTACCCTGACTCAAAACAAGCTCGGTTTCTAGAACTATGAAATCGACAGGGAAGTAAAATTGTTCAATTTGAATCAAAACGTCTTCAATTATACCCAATGGTTTTTTAAAAGATTGATCAGCTAACTGAAGAGTGATGTTTGTTGGTTTAATCTCCCCTAATCCAAGTTGACGATAAACAGTGTAAGGAAGAAGATTTACACTCGCACCAAGATCAAGTAGGGCACGAGATATGTGAATGTTTCCTATTTTGCAATCAATTGTTGGGCAACCGGGGTCCTTGTACTTGACTGGGGCAGGATTCGAAAGAATGGAGCTTGTATTCCCAGTTAGAAAGGCAGTTTTAGGAACATTAGTGGCTCGTTTTCGGGTGCATAGCTCTTTGAGACACTTGGAATATTGAGGAATTTGTTCGATGGTGTCTAAGAGTGGAATATTGACACGAACTTGTTTGAAGATTTCAAGAATTTTTTCAAAATTTGCATCCTTCTTCTTATTGTTAAGTCTGTGAGGATAAGGGGCTATTGGTTTATAGACTCTTTCAGAAATTTGATCGTTCGAAGAAGAAGGTTTCGATGTGAAAAGTGATTGAGGTACAGGAATAAAAGGTGAGATGCTGGGATTGCCAACATTAGAGGAGGAAATATTATCGGGGTTGCCGACATTGGAAAAAGAGATGTTGGGGTTGCCAACATTCGAAGAAGATGGGGTTTCATAAGGTTCCAAGGAGTTGGCATTGGTTGCCATCGCAAGAGTGTCAAGGTTTTCAATTGGGGTTGAAATCGAATGGTTGTCGGGATTGCCAACATTATTGTCAATCATTTTTCTAGACCTCAGGGTGGTGACAACGTTAACCGAATTATTTCCATCCTCACAAGAATTCACAGTACGAGAGTTATATTTTGGATTCACCTCGGGTTGACTAGGCAACTTTCCTCGCTCATTACTTTTCATTAGTTCCTTCATCATATTCATCATTTGTTCGAGTTTAACATCTTGATTATTTATTTGTTTTTCTAATCGAACAATATCTTGTGACGGTTGAGAAGATTGAGAGGATTGGTTTGATGATTGAAAGTTGGGGTGCCTATAAGGTTGTTTGGATTGAGGTGCAGCTTGAGAGGTTTGAGAATTGGGAGATGGAGCTTGATAATTCGGATTTGGAATAAAGGGTTGCACGTGAGATGGGTTTGCCGAATTATTGGGGTTTGACCAAGAAAAATTTGGGTGGTTCCTCCAACCAAGATTGTACGTGGATGAGTAAGGATTATTTTGAGCTATAGCATTTGCTTGGTCTTGAGAGTAATAGTGGGGTAACCCTTCTCCGGCTTGAGGAGTTTGATTTTCTAAAGGGATTTGACTTGGGTCCACGACATGCACTCCTCTAGTAGAAGTACGAATGGGAACACTAATTGATTCCCATTGCATGTCCTTTTCAGAATAATCTTCTAAGAATTTCCAAGCTTCATCGGCCGTCTTAGACATAAAGTCTCCTCCACACATTGATTCTAGTTGAGTTCTAGTCTGATAGTTTAGCCCTTCATATGCAATTTGACATAAGTGATCTTTTAGAATTCCATGATGAGGACAACTATATAATAGTTGGTTGAATCTTTCAAAGTATTTTGAAAATGTTTCCCCCTCATTTTGACAAAATTGATTTATTTCGGTTCGAATTCTAAGAGTTTTATGGAAAGGGAAAAACTTTTTCAAGAATGCAGTGACAAATTCATCCCAACTACTTATGGAATGTTTTGGAAGAGAATTTAGCCATCTTTTAGAGCTTTCAAGTAGTGCAAATGGAATTAGCCTCAGCTTGATCGATTCGTTAGACAATTGTTGCATTTTTGTTGTGGTCTCATACAATTCAAATTCAATTAGAAATTCATAAGTATTTTCAGACCCAGTAAATTTTGGTACCCCTTGGATAAAAGAATGTTTTAGCTCAAAATTGTTTCCTTCACCTGGTGGGAACACGATGACAGAGGGTTGGACGGTCCTAGTCGGATAACATCGATCACGAAGAGGCAAGGGTCTATCCATTTGGATATTGAGATTTTGAAAATTTTGATTTATTTGATTTTGATCCCCAAAGTTTGGAAAGTTGTGATTCACTCGATTTTGATCCAACTCGGTTGGAAAATTTTGGTTGATTCGAGAGCCCCTAGGAGAATTTTGTTGTCTAACACTTTTTTCACTTATTGATGTTAGATGCACGCACAAAAATTAGCTACAATGAAATTTTCTATCCTTAATGGCTCCTAACCCAAAATTATAAAGTGACACGTTTGATTACTTAGATCAAAAGATTTCTCAGCCAGTTAACGGACAGGAGTTATCGGTGCACCAGGAATCACCCTAGCAATGCAGCCGAAGGTTTAAGTACCTTCAGAGTAACAACCGATATAATATTTACGAATCACCGTAATATTTATAAACGGCTATTTCTCTGCCGTAGTCTAGACACCAAGAAATAATTCGTTCCAAATGAATCAACTATCACAATACAATTAAGCCCTAGATGAGCCCGTGACTCCCTTAAGTCCAACGTCTAATCGGTATTATTAATCAGATTCTACGATGAAATGCAATTTGTGGGCTAAGGAAAGGGTGATGAAATCCCTCACCTTATGTGAATTGGGGTATTGCCCTTAACAGAATGAATAAAAAGTGCAGAAATAACAACAATCACACAATTAAATTGCAGAAATTAAAAATTGTACATTCAAGCCGCTGCCCCTGCAGAAATTTTTTACAACAATTGTCTTTTTTTTCTTTTACAGCAGAGCACCTGTAGAGTTTTAAAAATTTCTCACCTTGATCGGCAGTCCTCCAGTGAAATTGGGTAGCGCTAGCGCGTTCACACCCCACTTGGTGTTCAACCGCTCCAACAATTCAAACTTCACTGATTGCTTTGTTTTGCTCGCTTTTGATTCCTTCGTTGCTTGCTTGAATCTGATCCTTCACCTTGGCCTACGGTTAGACCCTTGTTTTTTTTAGAAAGAAAAGCAAATAAAAACAATCGAAAAGGAGAGGAAAAAACAAAAAACTTGAAAAAGAAAAAAAAATAAACTAACAAACTGACTCGACTAAAGAAATAAAACAAGTAAAACTACTCAGTTAACAAAATAAAAATTAAGCCTAAATAAAAAGTAAAGTCACTTCCCTCTTCTTCTTTTTTAAGAAAAGAAAGGAAAAACTAAATAGAAATTGGAAAAAAAATGAACTCGATAAAAACAAAAAAACTAGGTACTAAGCCAAAAGAACTAAGATGAACAAGAATAAAATAAAATAAAAACTAAGCTCAACAACGTTTACCACGAAAGACTAAATGAAAAATTAAACAAAAAATAAAATAAGAATGGACTCAGAAGACTGACTCAATCCACGCACATAAGCTAATCACAAGGGCCGGGGGAATTTGATTTGTATGAACAAGGTGGCTGAGAAGATAAAGAATACAGGAAAAAAAGGATTTTTTTTCTTTTGTAAACTTGTAAAGGAAAAGAGAAAAAAAAATTAGAAAAGGAAACAAATGTTAAGAAATACGGAAAGGAAAGAAATAGAAAAGAAGGGAAAGTTTTTTTTTTTGAGGGAGAAATCAAGGAAGATATGAGATTAGGAATATATTGTAAGAAGGGAAAGAAATAAATGAAGAAAAGGAAAGAAAAATCGAGGAAAATTAATAGTTTTTTTATGGGAATTTGTTGAGGGGGGGCTGATGTTGAGAAATGATGGATGGGCATGAAGGTGATGTTTGAACTATGGAAGCAATGATCGTAGGATGAAGACTGTCATGATCGGTAAGATGTATGGTTATGGGTATGATGCAGAGTGGAAGAATTTTGGTTTGGAGGATTAACGTTGGGTGTTGAGTATTGGGCAAGGCAGACTGTATAGGAGGTTGTGGCAATGAATGTTGGTCAGTGTTGATGGTCAAGACAGATTAGAGAACTGCAAAAACAAACCAACCTCTTTTTTTTTAATGTGGAAGAAAAATGAAAATGGAAAGGAGTTAAAGAAAGGAAAGGAAATATAGGAGGGAACAGGGAAAGAAACAAATGTAAAATGAAAAATTGAAAAGGAAATACAGATGGAAAAGAATTTGGAAAGAAAAGGCAAGATTTTTTATTTGAAAGATTGTAAAAGAAGAAATGAATATAAAAGTAGGAAGGAGGATTGAAAAATGGAAAGGAATAATTGAAAATAGGAAAAGAAATTGAAAGAAAAAAGGCAAGAAATTATTTTTTTCTCTTGCTTAGTTCATGACAGTATCAATGTAATTGTTACGCCACATCACTAATTGAGATTTTTTTCTATATGTACAAGAAACAAAAATATATACAAAATCAAAATAAAAACTAACACGAATCGGAAATTAAATAAATAATAAAATTCAATTGTTACCTCCCCGGCAACGGTGCCAAAAACTTGTTCGTCGCTTTCCTATGAACTAGAAAAGTGCGAATTTTAAAATAAATACTGCAAGCGCATAGGTGTGTAGCATATAGGTCGAACACAGGGAGGAAGATTAAAATCAAATTATTTATTTAATCTCTTGGGCGAGTTAGACAATTTTCGATGTTGGTTTTTGAAAACAATAAAAATTGAAACTACGATCCGATTCAGAACAAATCTAATTGAACCGACGATCAAATCACAATTATCAATTGGAAATTAAAATGCAAACAGAAATAAAATGCAGAAAGTAAAATTGCAGGAAAAGAAGGACAACAAAAAGTAAATTAGGATTGTCGTTGAAACTAATCAAACGACTAATCACTAACAAAAAAAATGTAAAATACAATTGGTGCTCTTCCAAAACTAATTGTGAAGACAACACCGATTGCTAAGAAAAAGAAAAATGCAGAAATAATAAAAAGAAGAAGAACTTTTATTAATGGAGAAGAGAATATAGCATATGATAGGATAGGATGGTGGCTACAATGACATTACAAGGGTATTTATAGGATAGATAGCCAAACCTAACCCTAACCCTAATATAATGATAGATGGGCCTTAGGGAATTCACCAAAAGAGTTTACAATGAGAATCTCAAATGGGCCTTAGTTAAATCTATTAAATTTTTGGCCTTTCTTCTTTTCCTCTTGGTTCTTTGACAAGCTTCCCTTGATTTGAGAAATTCTTGGTCTTTCTACCAATCATTTTGTTGTCCAACAGCAACTAGATGTGAGATCTTCATCTTCAATTCTTCAAAATGTAAATATATACCAATTTGATCTCTATTTCTCTACTTTTCTGGTTGCATGCGGGCTGGGTTGGAATATCTGTAAAAGTGACAAAACAATACCCAAGTAATATTTATTTATATACAAAAGACAAGATATAAGAGCATAAAATAAACACATTTATATGTCAATCAATACAAGAATATACAGAGTATGAATAAATATTACACATCAGAGAAATATCAGAGATTTAAATTACATTACATAGCCGTGGAAAAATAATATAATACACAACTGAAAGAGATAATCGGATACAGAGCTTTACGAGTATCATTCCAGCTGTAAACCAGGATCCTGTGAATATATATCTGCAAAACCAAATACTACTAGCTGCCCGTGTGGAAAATAGGGGCACCCAGAGTTTAGGTTAAAACAATAAACTCCAGGTCAGTCATGTGACTGGTGTGTGAACTAAAACAGTTATTTAAAACTTTACTTTAAATCAGATATATCAAGGGACCACGCTGTATAACACGGAACGGGTTTCCTCCCAAGAATACCAGTGCATATATCAAAAAAGCGCAATGCTTTTTAGAAAAATGGAGCTATTATAAGACCCAGGTTCTATCACACAATGCAACACAAGCCGGGGGATAGGGTTTTCCCTTATAATAGCCAAACATGCTTGGTACATTAAAACAAATCATTTGATACTATTATAAGTGCATAGTGTATAAAACAACTTCAAATATAAATGTATCAATCCTAGACGACATGGGTACCATGTATCATGTCGCCAATACAAGGCTCTACAATCAAAACCGCAAATGTCACGTATTGGAAGTTGGATTTCCATCTGTGAACCAAGGCAAGGGATTGTCCTTACCGCTTCGAGACAATCTAGCCCATGTCTCAGGATCAGAACGCATCAACCCTTGGATCTTCAGGGCCGGTCCACTCGATGTGGATTAAACTTAAACCCCGAACAATACGTCTCCCCGCCCTATGGGGCGTAAATTAGCCAAATGACTCCATCGGTCCTGGATCGACCGATATAATCGAGGCGCCTTGCTATCCATCATCCACATAAGTAAAATGCCAAGGCGTGTAAAACGCTGACATCACTCCTAGCTAGAAGGAAACGTATGCTCTCCCTGCAGTCCTCTCCCGTTTCTGGTTCACACCGGGGTGTGAGGCTCGCGAATTAACGCTACACAAAGCTACGCTGTATTAAAGCCGTGCTTTGATCATCAACCACAAGACTCTGCTTTTCAACAGAAGCCTTGATCATTTGCATCTCAGCATGCCACACAAGCAACTCATGCCATGCAACTGATATTTATCGATATATAACCTCCGAGCTCGTACGACTCAGAGAAGGGCGTTAAGCAAGAGAATAAATTCTCCGCCGCCAAACAGATATATATTTAATAGAAATCGATCAACGCAGAATAAAATCCAATGTCAGACACACATCCATTTACAAGTTCGTTCTGGGTCTGAACGAAAGCGGAGGAACCTTATACCTCGCATATCCATCGATCTCCAAGTACGTCTGGACGATCACCAACTGATTCCCTCCTCTTGGGTGTACAACCCAATCAAGATCATCAGTAATTATCCAAACGACGTGAAGACCTCCGGTCTTCAACCACCATCTTCATCGTCGACTTCTCGTCGATTCAGTTATTCAGAATGGGATAAACTCGGTCTTTCCAAATAGCTCGCGTATATAATAAACAAGTGTTATAAAAACACAACATACGCCTTATTCCAATCCATAACATTCCTTTATTCAAATATTATTTTACTTTGGGAAAGATTCCCATTAATTTTATCAAAGATAAATTCTTTAAATTTATTCTTTAATCTTCCTTTGAATATCAATTCAAACCATATTATGGTTTATCCAAACTAGTCGGGATTAACGAACCTTACCGAAGTAATCATTTGTTTTAATTTCCCAACCCCAACCTATTCATCCCATGAAGTAAAACTGGCAATACTTCATATCTAACACCACGGTGTTATCGGTAAATTCAGTTACCATTTCACATTCAAATCTAATTAAAGATTTAATTATCGCCTAGAGCAAAACTGGTGATACTCCATTCTCGATCATTTCATGAATTTGATAATTTTAGTTATCAAATTCACCTTTCAATCTATTTAAAGATTCATTAAAACTCCACTTGGTTTTAATCTTCCCAAAAATCAATATTAACGATTGTTTAACTTGGGAAATCATAACCTGTCTTTAACTGGGTTAAAGAACCAATGTCATTTAAAACACGGTTCATGATAAACCCAAAATCACAGTCTATTCCATCAGCCTTTAACCGTAAATTAGCAAGTGAACAATTCCCTAAGTAATAACCCCGAAGGCCGAAACCAACATCAGATCAATACCCAGGAAACCATTCAACTTAACTAATCCCCAGTTAGTTTCTGATTTTCTTAACTCCGTTGTGTCTAAGAACAGTATTATTAAAGATACCATTCACGACAACCCAAAATCACATTCCATTAACGATGGAATCTTCATGGAAAACAAATCGAAATATATATATATAATCGATATAAACTTCCATATCCGACTAATAATATAAATGGAATAGCGACAACGCCTTTTAAATTCCAGATATATTAGCAGTCTTCCACCACAGAAATTCACTTCGATTATTACCAAATCGAATTCCATTCCATTCCAATTTATTTTATTAAATTGGAAAACTTTACTTTGGAAAATCTCCTTTAAATCTTAACAAAAGATTTATAAATTCCAAATCACATTTCACTGTAAATCGGGTTAAAGAACGAATGTCGTTAAAACACAGTTCACAACAAACCCAATTCACATTCCATTAATTATCGGGTTGAAGAACGAGTGTTATTTAAAACACCGTTCACGATAAACCCAAAAATCAATTCCAATTCAATCCCAATTAAATATCATTTAATTGGTAAATTTCATTAAATCTAAATAAAAAGATTTAATCATTTTTTCAACTGGGTTTAAGAAGTGTGTTAATGAAGACACCATTCACGACAAACCAAAATCCCATTTGATATTAAATACAAGGCTCTGAATAGAAAATATATCGGCTTATATTCAATATCAAATTCTACGACCAATAAATATCGTATTAGAAATAACGATACAAATATATCTTTCAAATATCCATAACAATATCTGTATAATCACGAAATCCAACATCGAAATATTCCAAAGACAATTTCGATTCAAATCCATTTCCAATTTATATATTGGCAGTTCTGGTTATTTTTAAAACCATTTCAAATCCAATTTATTTATTTTAAAAATAAATGGATTATAATTCTAGTTCAAAACTAGTTCATTTCGATAAAAAACTATTTTTATCTTTTCAAATATGGAGTTTTTCATCCCAATTTTTTCCAAATCATTTCTTATGACTTTACACAAATTATCGATATTTTTAATAATTTTATCAAGGCTCGTACAGTCGATTTCCATCCACGACCATCGAACTACACTTACAACTACCTTTTCCAAATTTGATTTGGACATAATTCCAAATCTAACCGTTAGATTTCTAATTTCTTGTATTTGTTAGAAAGCCCTTTTCGATAAGAACCCAACGGTTCCAGTTTTAGGAGAATCCGACGGTCGGATCTCCCGTAATGTCCATTCGAAGTCAATGGTCGAAATTCGTGAACTGCCGCAGCGCGGCGCGTTCTATTCAGGCCATTATATATATAATATATATTTCGTCAATTTCCTTTTAAAACGTATTTTATAAATCGTTTTAAATTCGTTTTCAAAATGATTTCAACTTCCATCTCAAATTCAATTCAAAATTGAATTTTCCAATATAAATTCGTTTTAAATTCATTTCAAATCGATTTCAATTCAAATCGATTTCAATTCAATTACAATCCGTTTTAAATTCAATTCAAAACGATTTCAATTTAATTCGAATTCCAGTTCTATTCGAATTTCAATTTCAACTTCATATTCAATTTCAAATCAAAATTGAATATTCCATATCATCGATATATAAATGATAATATTTTCAAAATAGTAGATTTTGACATTAATTCCTTTTCGAAATTCATTATAAAAGTGAATAAAATCGATCTAAATATCGATCACGTCAAAATGGCGTAAATCTAATCAACTCGACTTTATATATTTAAATATATTCGTGTCCATCCCAAATCGGACATCAAAATCATATTTTTATTCTTTTCTGAATATTGTTTGAAAATATTCGTTATTTTAAAATAGTCATTATTTTAAAATATTCATTCTATCTGAACTGGAATCAGACACAGTCAATTATCATATTATTTGACTATATGGATTTCACACAACAAATGTGTATAAAAACAATGAAAACATCAATCCATCATCCAGAGTGCATTCTACACTGTGTAAGCATCAAATACAAACATTTAACGCTTACACAGCTTGTCAACCAATCGATTGACATACAACTAATTATTGGGATTAGTGTATGTCCAATATCATCCCAATACCCGTGTGGTGTTTCGAACAATCAAACACAGGTTTTATCTATGCCGTTGGGCGATGTGTAAAATTTGTCGCCCTAATCAATATCAGTAAATGTGTGTATATAAACAAATCGTCCAATTTGTTTATAAATATTTATTTTATATACACATTAAAAATTATATTTTTAACTATAAATATTTATTCATTTCACATCACATAATCAATTTTCATAACAGATCAATCAAACATACAAGTCATCCATAGTCTGTGGACGACGGGTGTCGGGTGCTACTAAGCACCGTCTGCATCCTAGTATATATTTCAAACTAGAAAATAAAATAAAAGTGAGGAGTTCTCACCGAGGGTTCCACTCCTCCATTCTTTATCTCTGAACGGTCTAGATTTGCCCGTACTTCCAACGTAGTCTTCTCCATGCTGTTCATATTTACATCACATTTTTATCGCTCCATTCCAATAAATAAAAATCATATTTTTATTTCTACTTCATATATTTTTACAACGCTTCTTTCTATATAAAAATTATATTTTTATATCTCTACTTCTTATATAAAGATCGAATTTTTATTTCATACATATATAAATCGATTTTTTTATCGCTACTTCATATATGTAAAAATCGAATTTTTATCGCTATACATATAATAAAAATCATATTTTTATACTGATACTTCGTATAAAATAAAACCCAATTTTTATACCGCTACTTTCAAAATGAAAATCTATTTTTTTCTATAATGAAAAAATCTAATTTTTTTACAGCGAAAAATCTAATTTAATTATATATATATATATATACATATTTTTATATCTTTCTTTTTATGATAAAAAAGGATACCTTTTCATATTTATAACGATTAAAAATATAAACTTTATGGCGATTTAAAATCTAAACTTTCATATGAACAAAATCGTACTTTTATTCGCTTAAAAATCATATTTTTAACATGCAATTTCTATAATCAAAATCATAATTTTAATGAACTATATAAACAAAACTGATTTTATAAAATATAAATAAACTTACAGTCGCCGGAATTTTGGTCGGAGGTGTGGGGGTTTGCTGCTGGCGCGCAGGTCAAGGGGGAAGGCGGGATGAGGGTCGACGGTGGGACCTAGGGCTGGCGGTGGCGGTTAGGAAGAAGAAAGGGGTCGAGAGTTTTTAGAGAAGAAAGGGGAGCGGGAGGAGGAAGGGGAAAGAAGGAGGGCGGGGGTGAGAGGGGACGGTTCCCTCCGGCGGCGGCGCCGGAGGCGCGGCGCCCCTGGGGACCGCAGCGGCGACAATCCCCCCCGTCGCTCTTTTTTTTTAATTCCTTCTGATTTTTAAAATGAACCCTGGGGGGGGGGGGGAGGTGGTTGACCGTAAATAGAATGGGAGAGAGAGGTTTATTATTATTATTATTTTATTTTATTTCAAAAAGGTACCTTTTTATTTTGACCTCGAAATCAAGCCCACCGACTATCGTCCATAACTAATTACCCCTATTCCAAACACAATGGGATATGTATCGTAAGCCAATTTGGTTGTTTCGATCGGTTTCCGTTAAAATCAAATATAAATCTATATGTTGAATTTGAACGCACATTTCAATTAATCGGGGTCACATACGGACTCTAAAAATTCCCAAAAAATATTTTCTAGCTTCGTACTGACGATACGGTCCTAACAAAACTAATTTCATCAAATTCTGAGATCGTTTGAAAAATGGCCATTTTCTGGTCGATCGAAATTGACTGAAACTATCAAAATATGTTTTCTTTTGCCACGCTCACATATTGATTCAGAAAATTACGAATTTTGGAATCTAGCAATAACTTGACATCCCAGATCCAACAAACGTGGTTTTGTCGAAAACAGAGGTCGTTTGCAAAATTTCCATTTTTAAGGGCTATATTTTCCATAGCGACTATTCTAAATTTTCATCTGGACATAACTTTTTATCCCCGCTATGAAATTTCAATTTTTTGGATTCGTTGGAAAGATATTCTCAAATAGATTCTAATATTTTTGGTTTCGCTAAAATCCGGTTTATTTTGAATCCTGTACATTCATTTGAAATTGAATTTTCAAACTACCGCGCCATTTTCAATTCCTTTTATAATTAAAAATAAATATTTATATTCTAACGTTGATTCAAATAAATATATACGGTCTAATTCTATTCAAAATAACTTTCTCGTCGTTATTATTTAAAATAAACCATTTTAAATATTCAAAATTCATCGAAATTGCCAAAATAAAAATTTTAAATTGGTTCGAATTTCCGGGTTATTACAATCTCCCCACTTAAAACTTTTCGTCCCCGAAAAGGAACGAAGCTGAAAGTTGTTTAACAAATCAACTCAACTTTCATTATTTACATTATGGCTTAAGTTCTTCAAATTTTCAATTTCTAAGAACTTTTCAAATTTTTCAAAAATTTGGCTAACACCCTAAATTTTCGAAAAATTTCGCCATAACCTCCCCTGCACGGGAACACTGGGAAAATCCCAAAATTGCCATACAGGCCTTTCCAATCCAAAAATAAAAAGAAACAACCAAGCGGCTAGCCAATCGGCTCATAAAATCATCAAAAACCCCAAGAAATACAATAAACATGTACCTACTTGTCGGGCAAACAATTTTATTCCTCTTCTCTAGCCTCCTTGCTATGACCTGTTCAATGTAAGTATATGTATATGCATGCAAATGCGACTAATTTTCAATACAATTCACTATTTGATTCAATTTGGCTAAAGGTTCAACATTTAATTAATCGAACAATAATCAAACAACAAAATCGGCAATCAATTTGTTAATTATCATTTCAAATTCATATCTTTGATACATAGTCCAAAAATCGGATTTTTGATGCCAAATCACAACAATAAGCCCTATCTAGTTTTGGTTCTCACACCAGTCAATTGGAATCATATAGAAATCCCACTTTCGAAGCTCGAACATATATCCACTGATGATGCAGCTGCTATCATCAGTGTCATCTTCGGGCGACTAGAGTGTGATTTTATATCTATCCAATATATTAAGACTTCGAATACCCGTGGATCAGACGTATATGCAAAATCTTTATATATTGGATTGTCCAAATTCAATACAAATAAATATTCAAATACGTTGAATAAGGTTTAAATTTTCAAAAAAAGCTTGTTTTCATTTTAAAAATATACTCTTCACACTCGTTCTAGGATACTACTGATCCTATATCTAACGAGTCATTCTTATTGGATATTACTAATCCAATCTCTGATGAATCCTTTCGTTTGGTTCTAATACGTCTTGTTCTTGAGCTTTGTAAACCAAAGCTCTGATACCAAACTGACACGACCCGAACTTCCCCGTGAAGGAAAGCACGGATTGAGTTGAGGACAAGGCGAATCAGAACACAAACAGAAGAACATTTCATTGTTAATTACAACAATTCCATCAGAATACAAGAATATACAGAGTATGAATAAATATTACACATTAGAGAAATATCAGAGATTTAAATTACATTACATAGCAGCGGAAAAATAATACAATACACAACTGAAAGAGATAATCGGATACAAAGCTTTCCGAGTATTGTTCCAGCTGTAAACCAGGATCCTATGAATATAAATCTGCAAAACCAAAACTACTAGCTGCCCGTTTGGAAAATAGGGGCACCCAGAGTTTAGGTTAAAACAATAAACTCCAGGTCAGTCATGTGACTGGTGTGAGAACTAAAACAGTTATTTAAAACTTTACTTTAAATCAGATATATCAAGGGACCACGCCGTATATCACGGAACGGGTTTCCTCCCAAGAATACCAGTGCATATATCAAAATAGCGCAACGCTTTTTGGAAAAATGAAGCTATTATAAGACCCAGGTCCTATCACACAATGCAACGCAAGCCGTGTAACAACCAGGAAAATATGAGCCAATTTAAAAATTTTAAACTGGTCATTTCAAAGGAATTTGAACAATTGAAATAGAATATTTCAATAAAATAGTGAATTAGAAATAGTGAGTCAGTTTGAAAATTTGAATTCAAACTTTGACTGACTGTGTAGGGTGGAAAATATAACGGATTTTAGCAAAACCAAAAATATTTAAATCTGTTAGTGAATACCTTTCTAACGAATCTGAAAAATCGAAGTTTCATAACGGGAATCAAAAGTTATGACCGAATGAATTTTCAGAAAGGTCGCTATATAGAATATATAGCCCTGGAAAATGGATATTTTGCAAACGACCTCGGAATTCAACGAAACCACTTTTGTTGGGTCTGGGATGTCAAACTATTGCTAGGTTTCAAATTTCATAATTTTTGAAGCTAGTATGTGAGCGTGGCAAAAGAAAATGTGTTTGGTCAATTTCTGTTAAATTGGATCGACCAGAAAATGGCCATTTTTCAAACGATCTCAGAATTCGACGAAACTAGTTTTGTTGGGACTGTAGCATCAAAACATAACTAGATTTATTTTTCTGGAATTTTTCGAATCAGTTTGTGGCCCTGGCAAATTGAAATGTACGTTCAAAGTTAAAATTAAAACGTTTTATACTTTAATTTGAAGAATAACTGACTGTAACAGTCGAATTGGCCAACGAAACATATCCCATTGTGTCCGGAATGGGGGTATTTAGCTAGGGGCGACATTCGTTGGGTTTGAATTGGTGTCCGTGTGGAGAAACAGTATTTTAAAATATAATAAAACCACGGGCCAATGGAAAAATTCCTTTCATTATTTTAAAAAAAAACGAGAAAACCTTTTTTTTCTCTCTCGACCTACGGCGGAAATCGTTCGCCACTTCCCCTTCCAATCGCCGCCACCTCAGCCCCGTGCCGACGCTGCCACCACCACTAGTCGACGCGCCTCCTCCTCCTCTTCAGATCCGACAAACCCTCACACCCCCTCGACCAGCGTATCACCTGAATCGAGCCCTACAAGTCGTCGACTTCCAAGCGCCGCCCCGATCACCAGAGACCACCGAACCACCTCCGACCACCACCGACCGACTAACCTTTCCTCCCTCTTCCACGCTGTACCCTCCGATCATCCCCTCGTGCCTCGGTTTTCGCGAAAACCGCAACCCTAGTTTCGAACCACTTAGAAAGGTGAGTTCTTTTTTATGTTTGCGCTTTGAAAAATCATATCTTTATGGTGTGTTGACGAAATTCGATGAAATAGGAAACATTGGGACCGCAAGGAAGCTCTCTACCACATAGAAGAGACCGCGGATTTTTCTGAGTCATCTACGATTTTTAGCCTCCGAAAACCAAAGTGAGAAATCTAAATTATATGAATTTGAATGGAAAATGTCGTGTATAAATTATATAAGCGAAATATAAATTACATATGTGTTGTATACCTCATGTACATGCGTTGTGTAAGCTATATAAGCGAAGTATGAATTATACATGCATAGAATAATTGATATATGTGTTGAAATGCAAGTGAAATATAGAAATTATAATATATATATATATATACTCCCCTCGTCCACAAACCATGGACGATATTTATTGTTGTGAATTGGTAAGAAATATTGGATGAAAATGCGAATGGTTGAATAATTGTTTGTGGTTGAAAGATACCCATTGGTGATTGAAATGAATTGGAAATAATTGTGGAAATAAAAATAAAACATGCCGCCTGCGTGCGAATTAGATGCATGAATCCCCATTGTCAAAAACCGCGAGGTTTTAAGGTAGAGCGAGGAGCCGTACTAGGGACGATGTCGGTTTTAACTACCCTGCCGTTATGCTGCCGAAATTTTGAATAATATTCATGTGTTAGAATTATTTTCATTTGTTGAAATTATCTTCATGCGTTGAAACTATATCCATGTGTGGAAATGCTCATGTGTTGAGAAGTGATGTGTGAAAATTAAATTCATGTGTGAATGAATGAAGTGTTTAAACAATAAAAATCACATTTTTATAATATATATGAAGTATGTAAAATATTCGCCTTATATATAAATAGTTTCAACAATAAAAATTTCATCTTTCTTATATGAACATCATATATAAAATATCCACGTGTGGAGGTGCTCATGTGTTGAGAAGTGTGTGTATTGGAAAAGTTCATGTGTTGAATAAAAAGATTGAACAATAAAAATTACATTTTTATTGAAATTATAAAGTGTTGAAAACATTCATGTGTCGAATAAATAATTCAAATGATAAAAATATCATTTTTATCATGTATGTGATATGCTAAAGATATGCGAGCGTTGAAATAAATATTTGTGAGAGAAATATTATTCTTAACATGCATAAGAACTAAATAAAATAGTCATGTGTTGTAATATATTTTAGTTCGCCAAAATTATCATCTTTGAAATGTGAAGTGTTAAAAATAGCCACTTGTGCAAATAAATATGCATGAGTTGAAATATTCATTAATTAGCTAATGATATGCTTTTTGCCTATGCATGCAACATTAGAATGAATGGTGTTTTTAAACCAAAGTGAATCAAATATGAAGTTGAATGTAAATTGATAAGTGATAAAAATTACATATATGTACATGCATATTTATTGAACAGGTTATAGCAAAGAGGCTAGAGAAGAGGAATAAAATATTGTGCCCGACAAATAGGTACACGTTTACTGTTTTGTTTGGGTGATGATTTTATGAGCCTGTTGGCTAGCCGCTTGGCTTTTTCTTTTTCTTTTTGACATGAGACGCCCGTGTGGCTATTTGGGAATTTTCCCAGCCCCTCCCGTACAAAGGAGGTTATGGCGAAATTTTCCAAAATTTAAAGGCGTTAGTGAAATATTTGAAGTGAAACGATATAGGAATTTTTGAATGAACTATATTTATATAAATATATAGATATAAATAAAATTAAAACGAAACGTGGCCGTGCAGTTCGTGTTTTGAAACCGTGATTTCAAACGACTAGTGCGGAAAATCCGACCATTGGATTTTCCCGAAACCGCAACCGTTGGGTTCGCCTTGGAAATATCTTTCCAACGACACCGACTTTGTGAAGATCCGACGGTTGGATTGTCTGGAATGTTTAATTCAAATCTGAAGAAAAACAGCGCCAGAAACGATTATATTTATATTTATATATATAAATATAATTAAATTAAATCGAATAACGACGCTGTAGTTCGTAATTTGAAATCGTAACTTCAAACGACGAGTGTGGAAGATCCGACCGTCGGATTTTCCCAAACCTGAAACCGTTGGATTCGTTTTGAAATGATCTTTCTAATGACATAAAATTTATGAAGATCCAACGGTTAGATTTTCAGATATGTGTAAAACAAATTTAGTGAAAAACAGCGCAAGTGCATCGGCACGACCTGAATCGTCGTTAAATTAAATATGGCCGTTTTAAATAAATAAAAATGGCGATATATCGTTATGAAATATTATAGACGATATAGAGTGGAAATAAACCAATTTTGTTATGTTTGCTTGATATGTGATGGTTGAATGTATTTAACATGAAAATTATAACTAAAGAACTGAAATATGAATGTTGAATAGTCTAACCATGTGATAAAATGATTTGAAAATCTAAATATACGTGGGTTATTTAAAAAGTCCGAGTTCATCTCATTTCAAATAATCGATCGACGTTGAGAAGTCGAAGACGATTGAAGACCGACGATCTTCACATTGGATGGATGAGCGCTACTGATGCTCGTGATCGGAGTAGCTACCTTGAAGGAGCTGAAGTAGTAGTCGTCCAGACATACTGTTGATTGTACGGATATGCGAGGATTTGGTGCCTCCAGTTTCGTTCTAACCCAGAACGGACTTGTAAATGGACTGTGTGTCTGACATTGGATTTTGTTCTATGCTGATTGATCTCTGTTAAATATATATCTGTTTGGCAGCGGAGAATTTATTCTCTTGCTTAACTCCCTTCTCTGAGACGTACGAGCTCAGAGGTTATGTATTGATAGAAATCAGTCGCATAGAGTGAATTGCCTGTGTGGCACGCCTAAGTGGCATATGATCAAGGCTTCTATTGCAAAGCAAAGTCTTGTGGTTGATGATCAAAGCATAGTCTGTGTGACGTAGCTTTGTGTATAACGTGAATTCGCGAGCCTAACACCCCGGTATGAGTCAAAAACGGGAGAAGGACCCAAGGAGTGCACGACGTTTCTTTCTAGCTATGGTGGTGTCAGTGACCTCCCAGCCCTGACATTTATATCTACTTTTCACATGTGTGGTTGTTGGAATACGAGGCGCCTCGATATAGGTCTGTAAGGACCGGAAAACGTGTGTTCAGGAATAATTAATCCTCAAAAGTAAGAGAGGACCGGCCTTGGAGGATCCAGGGATTGCTGTGTGCGGTCCCGAGGCATTTGCTAGAGTGTCTCGAATTGGAGAGGAGCTTGCCCCTTGCCTTGACTCATGATGGAATCCAATTTCCAATACGAAATATGCGGACGTGATTGTATTACTAGTATGGCGACATAGTAGATGGTAGCTATGTCGCCTAGGATTGATATTTTTGATTGAATTTGCTTTCGAAAACATATATGCACTAGCAATAATATCAAACACTTTTTTTTATTCGTATGAAGCATTTTTGGCCATTATAAGGTAAAACTCTATCCTCCGGTTTGCGTTGCATTGTGTGATGGGACCTGAGTCTTATAATGGCTTCATTTTATAAAAAGCATTGCGATGATTTAATCATTTACTTTATTTAATGCACGAGCACTCATTGGAGTAAACCCGTTCCGCGAAAGTGGCGTGGTCCTTTGATTTGCCTTATTATTGTTGTTAATAAGTTAAGTAGATTTCTCATACTAGTCCCATGACTAACTCGTAGTTTGTTTCACCTTGTAAACTCGGGTGCCCTCATTTTCACACGGGCAGCCTAGTTACAGGTATCTGGTGCACCTTTTGGCTCATGGCGAGGCTTGACTACACCGTGCTGACTTTGACTCTTTCCGCCATTCTAGTATATGTATTATGATTCCGCCATTGGCGATGTAGACTGATATTTATTTTGTGTACTCTTTATGTATGATTCCGCCTCTGGCGATGGTGACTGATTATGTATTATTATGCACTAAGTTGTATCCTGCACTGTGCTCTCTGATGTAGTGATATCTATATGATTCCGCTGTCATATGTGTGTAAATTATTCTATTTTATGTTTATGCTATTATCTGTGATCTGCTGTTGATGATTGATGTGTTATATTCCAATGATTATCCTTAACACCGTGTCACGGGATTTTGGGATCGTCACAGCTGGTATCGGAGCTTTGGTTAACCTTAGTTCTGGAGTCTAACCCATTAAACACTTCGTCGAAATAGAATCAGTAGTATTCTAAGGCGAGTAGCTCATTAGAGATAGGACTAGTAAAGTCCTAGAATGAGCCAAGCAGAATAGCAAAAACCATTTGATTAGTCCATCGTTATCTTTCCTTAAGTTTTCAGCTTAACCATGCAATAAATTATCATTTCTGTAAGCTGACTCTTTTCTTGCTTATACAGAATTTGAAAAATGGATACCCGAGCAGCCGCCGCTAGAGGAGGCCGTGCTGGCCGTGGCAGAGGACGGGAAGAAGTCCCAGTTGAAGAAGGACCTTTGATATAACCCCCGGCCGCTCAATACTTCGAGCTGGACCGCGTAGCTAAGAGATACAAAAACCTACGAGGCAAGACCTTCTTGGGAACTGGAACAATAATAGAGGCCCTTGCATGGCTCAAAACATGCGAGAAAATACTAGAAGTCCTAAGGCTTGGAGATCTAGATAAAGCTATTATGGGTGCCTGGCTTATGCTAGAACAAGCTGAACTATGGTGGGAATCTCTCACCACCGGGAATAGAGAAGCTGGAAGAACCTGCGACGGATTCTAAGAACTCTTCAAAGAGAAATATGTCCCGGAACAAGCCTTGGAACGCATGCACGATGACTTCGCCAACCTCGAGCAGGGGGATCTTTCAGTGCAGGATTATCTGAATAAATTTACACAGTTGTCACCCTATGCTCCAGAGCTTGTCGCCACTGCAAAGTCCAAGAATAAGAGGTTCATCCTCGGGCTGAAGCGACAGTATCATGATAGAGCCATGGCCCACGTCAAGCTGGGATTTAATGAATTGGTGGAAATGACATGCAACTACGAAGACCTTGACGAAAGGCACCTGGAGTAGGATCGCGCTAAAAGCCAAGCCGGGAACAAACGCAAGCCTGCTGCGAATCAAGCTGAGTCAAGCCAAGCAACATCCTCGAAACCACAGACTGACAAGCCGCCAAGAGGAAGCTGCTATAACTATGGCAAAATGGGGCACTTCTCTAATGTGTGCACAGCCCCGAAGAGGCAAAAGACAAATTCACAAGGTTCAAGCCAGGGCTCTCAAAACCCTCGCTCCTGCTTTAATTGCCGCAAGACGGATCATCTTGTCAAAGACTGTCCTTTGCTGAAAAAGGCCGCAGTAGCTCACGTCTATGACGGGTCGAGCCCGCCAGCTGCTTCCGAAGGAGCAGGTAAACCCGATGTTTTGGGAGGTACCCTTACAATTAAAAATATTCCTGTTTCTGTATTGTTTGACACGGGTGCGTCGCGTAGTTTTATTGCTAGCAACACAGTGCACAAATTAAAGTTAAAGCAGAGAAAGCTGAAAGATTCGGTTGAAGTTCATAATCCGATAGGGGGTTCTATTATTCTCAGTTCATGTTGTAGAGTGCCAATCTCTTATTCTTTCTACAAATTTCCCATTAATTTAGTCGTTATGGATTTTCCCGAATTCGACGTTATCCTTGGGTTAGAATGGTTAACGAAATACGAAGCCGAAGTAAATTGTGCGGAAAGAATCGTTAAAATTCGAACGAAGCTTGGATATATTACTGTACCATGCCATGGTTCGAATCCAGATAGAGAAGAATTTTGGTCGGCGTTAGAAGTTATCCCCACTTCCATAGAAAAGATTCCTATTGTCAGAAACTATGCGGATGTGTTTGAAGAAGTCGAAAACTTACCTCCACAAAGAGAAATAGAATTCAGAATCGATCTAATTCCCAATGCCAGACCAGTGGTACATCCAATTCGCAGAATGACTCCGAAGGAAAAAGAAGAATTAGGCGATCAAACTCGTCAACTGTTGTGGAAGGGTCTAATTAGACCTAACTTTTCTAATTATGGTGCAGCTGTTGTGTTTGTCCCAAAGTCAGACGGTACTCTTCGATTATGCGTTGATTACCGAGACCTCAACAAACAGACGCTCAAAAATAAATATCCATTACCCCGCATCGATGATCTGCTAGGCCAATTAAATGGGGCGAGAGTATTTTCCCGAATGGACCTAGCTACAGGTATTCATCAATTGAGAATAGCAGAAGAGTGTGTTCCTTTGACAGCTTTCAGAGGTCCAGACATATTTTATGAATGGTTAGTAATGCCGTTCGGCCTGTGCAACGCTCCAGCATACTTTGTCGATCTAATAAATAGAGTGTTCAGGAGAGTTCTGAATAAATTTGTCCTCGTATTCATCGATGATATTTTAATCTACTCCAAATCAAAACCCGAGCATGAAAAACACTTAGAACAAGTATTGGAGATTCTAAGAAAGAACGTCTTCAAAGCCAAATTCTCTAAGTGTGTCTTCTGGCAAGAAGAAGTGAAGTTTCTTGGACATGTTGTGTCAAAGAAAGGGATTTCTGTAGATCCAAGCAAAATAACAACGATTCAAGACTGGATACAACCCACTACACCCACAGAGGTTAGAAGTTTTATGGGGTTGGCTAGTTATTATTGAAAGTTCGTTAAGGATTTTTCGAAGATATCCGGTCCATTAACGAAGCTCACGAAGAAGCATGAGAAATTTAAGTGGACTTCCGACTGTGAAGAAGCTTTCCAGGAATTGAAATCAAAACTGACAACTGCTCCAGTGCTAACCATTATTGATGGCAATCAGGATTTGACGGTTTGGACAGATGCTTCTATTAGAGGTCTTGGTGCAGTGTTAATGCAAAGAGGCCTAATAGTCGCTTATGCAAGCCGCCAACTGAAACCGCATGAGAAGAACTATGTAACTCATGATCTTGAGTTGCTAGCTATCGTTTTTGCATTGAAAATCTGGAGGCATTATTTATTAGGCGAGAAATTTGTACTGTATACAGATCATCAATCATTGAAGTATTTATACACACAGAAAGATCTGAATTTGAGACAGCAGCGTTGGCTAGAATTTCTTGCAGCGTATGATCTTGATATCCTGTATACGTCGGGGAAGGCTAACGTTGTAGCGGATGCGCTTAGTAGAAAAACCGCAATCATTGCCAATCTTATAATTACGCCTGGATTGATTGATAAGATTTCAACCCTTCAAAAAGACGATGAATTCACCCAGAGAATCAGTCAGAGGGTCAAGGAAGGAGAAACCACAAGTTTCCATATTGACGATAAAGGGGTTCTCAGGTTAAATGATAGGATTTGCATTCCAAATATTCCAGGCCTTCGAAGAGAGGTGCTAGATGAATGCCATAAATCCAAACTTTGCATTCATCCTGGTGTGAGTAAAATGTACAACGATATCAAATGCACTTTCTGGTGGAAGGCAATGAAGAGGGATATTTCTTTGTATGTTGGCAGATGCCCTACTTGTCAATTGGTCAAGAGCGACCAACAGAAGCTAGCTGGATTGTTGCAGCCGTTGGAAGTCCCATGTTGGAAATGGGAACAGATTTCCATGGATTTCATGGATGGTTTGCCGCGAACCAGGAAAGGTAATGACAACATTTGGGTAATCGTAGATCGCTTCACGAAGACTGCACATTTCATACCTGTCAGATCCAATAGAACCGCTCAAAGTCTAGCACAGATATATTTCAAAGAAATCGTTAAGCTGCATGGAATCCCCATCAGCATAGTCAGTGATAGGGACCCAATATTTGCTAGCAATTTCTGGGAGGCATTCCAGACAGAATTGGGAACGAAACTGAATATGAGCACCGCTTATCACCCTCAAACAGATGGCCAAACTGAGCGGGTGAATAGAATTCTAGAAGATTTATTGCGGGCTTGTATAATTGATTTTGGTGGGTCATGGGAAGATCACTTGCATCTAGCAGAATTCTCATATAACAATAGCTATCAAGAAAATTTGGGAATGTCGCCATTTGGAGCATTATATGACAGACCGTGCAGATCTCCAGCATGTTGGGTAGAACCTGGCAACAGACTTGTGTTAGGACCCGATATGATTAGAGAAGCATCTGATAAAGTCGACTTCATTAGAAAGCGATTGAGAACCACGCAAAGCCAACAGAAAAGTTATGCAGATTCTAGAAGAAGAGATTTGACATTTGCTGTTGGTGACCATGTTTATTTGAAAGTTTCTCCGATGAGAGGAGTAATCAGATTTGGCAAAACTGGGAAGTTGGCACCGAGATTTATTGGTCCCTTTCCTATACTTGAACGAATTGGAACTCTTGCTTATAGGGTTCAATTACCAGATTGGTTGCCTGGAGTGCATGATGTATTTCACGTATCTCAACTTAGAAAACATGTGCATGATCCAGATCTTGTTGTAGAAGAAGCAGCGCAACAGGATATAGACATAACTCCAGAATTAGCAGTCAGAAGAGAGCCATTAAAGATTGTTGGCAAAGAAACTAGAGAACTAAAAAGCAAAAAGGTTCATTTAGTTAAAGTGCAGTGGAGTAGTGATCCTAGAGACTGTACTTGGGAGACTGAGGAAAGCATTAAGCAAGCTTACCCCAAATGCAGAGTGGATATCTCTGACTAACTCCGGCGCAAGGTACCTTTACAATACTTTGCATTTACATTTTGTTTCTTATTTTACTGTTGTTTCCTTTTCGAGGACGAAAAGTTTTAAGTGGGGGAGATTGTAACAACCCGGAAAATACGAGACAATTTAAAATTTTTAAATTGGTCATTTCAAAGGAATTTGAACAATTGAAATAGAATATTTCAATAAAATAGTGAATTAGAAATAGTGAGTTAGTTTGAAAATTTGAATTCAAACTTTGACTGACTGTACAGGGTGGAAAATATAACGGATTTTAGCAAAACCAAAAATATTTAAATCTGTTAGTGAATACCTTTCTAATGAATCTGAAAAATCAAAGTTTCATAGCGGGAATCAAAAGTTATGGCCGAATGAATTTTCAGAAAGGTCGCTATATAGAATATATAGCCCTGAAAAATGGATATTTTGCAAACGACCTCGGAATTCGACGAAACCACTTTTGTTGGGTCCGGAATGTCAAACTATTACTAGGTCTCAAATTTCATAATTTTTGAAGCTAGTATGTGAGCGTGGCAAAAGAAAATGTGTTTGGTCAATTTCTGTTAAATTGGATCGACCAGAAAATGGCCATTTTTCAAACGATCTCAGAATTCGACGAAACTAGTTTTGTTGGGACCGTAGCGTCAAAACATAGCTAGATTTATTTTTCTGGAATTTTTCGAATCAGTTTGTGGCCCTGGCAAATTGAAATGTACGTTCAAAGTTAAAATTAAAATGTTTTATACTTTAATTTGAAGAATAACTGACTGTAACAGTCGAATTGGCCAACGAAACATATCCCATTGTGTCCGGAATGGGGGTATATAGCTAGGAACGACAGTCGTTGGGTTTGAGTTGGTGTCCATGTGGAGAAACAGTATTTTAAAATATAATAAAACCACGGGCCAATGGAAAAATTCCTTTCATTATTTTAAAAATAAAAAAAACGAGAAAACCTTTTTTTCTCTCTCGACCTACGGCGGAAATCGTTCGCCACTTCCCCTTCCAATCGCCACCGCCTCAGCCCCCTGCCGACGCCACCACCACCAGTCGACGCGCCTCCTCCTCCTCTTCAGATCCGACCAACCCTCACACCCCCTCGACCACCGTATAACCTGAATCGAGCCCTCCAAATCGCCGACTTCCCAGCGCCGCCCCGATCGCCAGAGACCACCGAACCACCTCCGACCACCACCGACCGACTCCCCTCTCCTCCCTCTTCCACGCTGTACCCTCCGATCATCCCCTCGTGCCTCGGTTTTCGCGAAAACCGCAACCCTAGTTTCGAACCACTTAGAAAGGTGAGTTCTTTTTGATGTTTGCACTTTGAAAAATCATATCTTTATGGTGTGTTGACGAAATTCGATGAAACAGGAAACATCGGGACCGCAAGGAAGCTCTCTACCACCTAGAAGAGACCGCGGATTTTTCTGAGTCATCTACGATTTTTAGCACTCCGAAAACCAAAGTGAGAAATCTAAATTATATGAATTTGAATGGAAAATGTCGTGTATAAATTATATAAGCGAAATATAAATTACACACGTGTTGTATACTTCATGTACATGCGTTGTGTAAGCTATATAAGCGAAGTATGAATTATACATGCATAGAATAATTTATATATGTGTTGAAATGCAAGTGAAATATAGAAATTAATATATATATATATATATATATATATACACACACTCCCCTCGTCCACAAACCATGGACGATATTTATTGTTGTGAATTGGTGTGAAATATTGGATGAAAATGAGAATGGTTGAATAATTGTTTGTGGTTGATATTGTTTGGTTGTGGTTGAAAAATACCCATTGGTGATTGAAATGAATTGGAAATAATTGTGGAAATAAAAATAAAACATGCCGCCTGCGTGCGAATTAGATGCATGAATCCCCATTGTCAAAAACCACGAGGTTTTAAGGTAGTGCGAGGAGCCGTACTAGGGACGGTGCCGGTTTTAACTACCCTGCTGTTATGCTGCCGAAATATTCATGTGTTAGAATTATTTTCATTTGTTGAAATTATCTTCATGCGTTGAAATTAAAGTCATGTGTTGAAACTATATCCATGTGTGGAAATGCTCATGTGTTGAGAGGTGATGTGTGAAAATTAAATTCATGTGTGAGTGAATGAAGTGTTTAAACAATAAAAATCACATTTTTATAATATATATGAAGTATGTAAAATATTCGCCTTATATATAAATAGTTTCAACAATAAAAATTTCATCTTTCTTATATAAACAACATATATAAAATATCCACGTGTGGAGGTGCTCATGTGTTGAGAAGTGTGTGTATTGGAAAAGTTCATGTGTTGAATAAAAAGATTGAACAATAAAAATTACATTTTTATTGAAATTATAAAGTGTTGAAAACATTCATGTGTCGAATAAACAATTCAAATGATAAAAATATCATTTTTATCATGTATGTGATATGCTAAAGTTATGCGAGCGTTGAAATAAATATTTGTGAGAGAAATATTATTCTTAACATGTATAGGAACTAAATAAAATAGTCATGTGTTGAAATATATTTTAGTTCGCCAAAATAATCATCTTTGAAATGTGAAGTGTTAAAAATAGCCACTTGTGCAAATAAATATGCATGAGTTGAAATATTCATTAATTAGCTAATGATATGATTTTTGCCTATGCATGCAACATTAGAATGAATGGTGTTTTTAAACCAAAGTGAATCAAATATGAAGTTGAATGGAAATTGATAAGTGATAAAAATTGCATATATGTACATGCATATTTATTGAACAGGTTATAGCAAAGAGGCTAGAGAAGAGGAATAAAATTTTGTGCCCGACGAATAGGTACACGTTTACTGTTTTGTTTGGGTGATGATTTTATGAGCCTGTTGGCTAGCCGCTTGGCTTTTTCTTTTTCTTTTTGACATGAGACGCCCATGTGGCTATTTGGGAATTTTCCCAGCCCCTCCCATACAAAGGAGGTTATGGCGAAATTTTCCAAAATTTAAAGGCGTTAGTGAAATACTTGAAGTGAAACGATATAGGAATTTTTGAATGAACTATATTTATATAAATATAAATAAAATTAAAACGAAACATGGCCGTGCAGTTCGTGTTTTGAAACCGTGATTTCAAACGACTAGTGCGGGAAATCCAACCATTGGATTTTCCCGAAACCGCAACCGTTGGGTTCGCCTTGGAAATATCTTTCCAACGGCACCAACTTTGTGAAGATCCGACGGTTGGATTGTCTGGAATGTTTAATTCAAATTGAAGAAAAACAGCACCAGAAACAATTATATTTATATTTATATATATATATATATAATTAAATTAAATCGAATAACGACGCTGCAGTTCGTAATTTGAAATCGTAACTTCAAACGACGAGTGTGGAAGATCCGACCGTCGGATTTTCCCAAACCTGAAACCGTTGGATTCATTTTGAAATGATCTTTCTAATGACATAAAATTTGTGAAGATCCAACGGTTAGATTTTCAGATATGTGTAGAACAGATTTAGTGAAAAACAGCATCAGTGCATCGGCACGACCTGAATCGTCGTTAAATTAAATATGGCCGTTTTAAATAAATAAAAATGGCGATATATCATTATGAAATATTATAGACGATATAGAGTGGAAATAAACCAATTTTGTTGTGTTTTCTTGATATGTGATGGTTGAATGTATTTCACATGAAAATTATAACTAAAGAACTGAAATATGAATGTTGAATAGTCCAACCATGTGATAAAATGATTTGAAAATCTAAATATACGTGGGTTATTTGAAAAGGCCGAGTTCATCTCATTTCAAATAATCGATCGACGTTGAGAAGTCGATGACGATTGAAGACCGACGATCTTCACATTGGATGGATGGGCGCTACTGATGCTCGTGATCGGAGTAGCTACCTTGAAGGAGCTGAAGTAGTAGATGTCCAGACATACTGTTGATTGTACGGATATGCGAGGATATGGTGCCTCCGGTTTCGTTCAAACCCAGAACGGACTTGTAATTGGACTGTGTGTATGACATTGGATTTTGTTTTGTGCTGATTGATCTCTGTTAAATATATATCTGTTTGGCGGTGGAGAATTTATTCTCTTGCTTAACACCCTTCTCTGAGACGTACGAGCTCAGAGGTTATGTATTGATAGAAATCAGTCGCTTGGAGTGAATTGCCTGTGTGGCACGCCTAAGTGGCATATGATCAAGGCTTCTGTTACAAAGCAAAGTCTTGTGGTTGATGATCAAATCATAGTTTGTGTGAAGTAGCTTTGTGTATAACGTGAATTCGCGAGCCTCACACCTCGGTATGAGTCAAAAACGGGAGAAGGACCCAAGGAGTGCACGACGTTTCTTTCTAGCTATGGTGGTGTCAGTGACCTCCCAGCCCTGACATTTATATCTACTTTTCACCTGTGTGGTTGTTGGAATGCAAGGCGCCTCGATATAGGTCTGTAAGGACCGGGAAACGTGTGTTCAGGAATAATTAATCCTCAAAAGTAAGAGAGGCCCGGCCTTGGAGGATCCAGGGATTGCTGTGTGCGGTCCCGAGGCATTTGCTAGAGTGCCTCGAATCGAAGAGGAGCTTGCCCCTTGCCTCGACTCATGACGGAATCCAATTTCCAATGCGAAATATGCGGACGTGATTGTATTACTAGTATGGCAACATAGTAGATGGTAGTTATGCCACCTAGGATTGATATTTATGATTGAATTTGCTTTCGAAAACATATATGCACTAGTAATAATATCAAACACTTTTGTTTTATTCGTATGAAGCATTTTTGGCCATTATAAGGTAAAACTCTTTCCTCCGGCTTGCGTTACATTGTGTGATGGGACCTGAGTCTTATAATGGCTTCATTTTATAAAAAGCATTGCGATGATTTAATCATTTACTTTATTTAATGCACGAGCACTCATTGGAGTAAAACCGTTCCGCGAAAGTGGCGTGGTCCTTTGATTTGCCTTATTATTGTTGTTAATAAGTTAAGTAGATTTCTCATACCAGTCCCATGACTGACTCGTAGTTTGTTTCACCTTGCAAACTCGGGTGCCCTCATTTTCACACGGGCAGCCTAGTTACAGGTATCTGGTGCACCTTTTGGCTCATGGCGAGGCTTGACTACACCGTGCTGACTTTGACTCTTTCCGCCATTCTAGTATATGTATCATGATTCCGCCATTGGCAATGTAGACTGATATTTATTTTGTGTACTCTTTATGTATGATTCCGCCTTTGGCGATGGTGACTGATTATGTATTATTATGCACTAAGTTGTATCCTGCACTGTGCTCTCTGATGTGGTGATATCTATATGATTCCGCTGTCATATATGTGTAAATTATTCTATTTTATGTTTATGCTATTATCTTTGATCTGCTAATGATGATTGATGTGTTATATTCGATTGATTATCCTTAACACCGTGTCACGGGGTTTTGGGATCGTCACACCGGGGGATAGGGTTTTTCCTTATAATAGCCAAACATGCTAGGTACGTTAAAACAAATCATTTGATACTATTATAAGTGCATAGTGTATAAAACAACTTCAAATATAAATGTATCAATCCTAGACGGCATGTGTACCAAATATCATGTCGCCAATACTAGGCTCTACAATCAAAACCGCAAATGTCACGTATTGGAAGTTGGATTTCCATCTATGAACCAAGGCAAGGGATCGTACTTGCCACTTCGAGACAATCTAGCCCATGTCTCAGGATCAAAATGCATCAACCCTTGGATCTTCAGGTCCGGTCCACTCGATGTGGATTAAACTTAAACCCTGAACAATACGTCTCCCCACCATATGGGGCGTAAATGAGCCAAATGACTCCATCGGTCCCGGATCGACCGATATAACCGAGGCACCTCGCTATCCATCATCCACATAAGTAAAATGCCAGGGCGTGTAAAACGCCGACATCACTCCTAGATAGAATGAAACGTATGCTCTCCCTATAGTCCTCTCCCGTTTCTTGTTCACACCGGGGTGTGAGGCTCGCGAATTAACGCTACACAAAGCTACGCTGTATTAAAGCCGTGCTTTGATCATCAACCACAAGACTTTTCTTTTCAACAGAAGCCTTGATCATTTGCATCTCAGCATGCCACACAGGCAACTCATGCCATGCGACTGATATCTATCGATATATAACCTCTGAGCTCGTACGTCTCAGAGAAGGGCGTTAAGCAAGAGAATAAAATCGCCGCCGCCAAACAGATATATATTTATTAGAAATCGATAAACACAGAATAAAATCCAATGTCAGACACACATCCATTTACAAGTCCGTTCTGGGTCTGAACGAAAGCATAGGAACCTTATTCCTCGCATATCCATCGATCTCCAAGTACGTCTGGACGATCACCAACTGATTCCCTCTTCTTGGGTGTACAGCCCAATCAAGATCATCAGTAATTATCCAAACGATGTGAAGACCTCCGGCCTTCAACCACCATCTTCATCGTCGACTTCTCGTCGATTCAGTTATTCAGAATGGGATAAACCCGGTCTTTCCGAATAGCTTCGTATATAATAAACAAGTGTTATAAAAATACAACATACGCCTTATTCCAATTCAGAATATTCCTTTATTCAAATATTATTTTACTTTGGGAAAGATTCCCATTAATTTTATCAAAGATAAATTCTTTAAATTTATTCTTTAATCTTCCTTTGAATATCAATTCAAACCATATTATGGTTTATCCAAACTAGTCGGGATTAACGAACCTTACCGAAGTAATCATTTGTTTTAATTTCCCAACCCCAACCTATTCATCCCGTGAAGTAAAACTGGTAATACTTCATATCTAACACCACGGTGTTATCGGTAAATTCAATTACCATTTCACGTTCAAATCTAATTAAAGATTTAATTATCGCCTGGAGCAAAACTGGTGATACTCCATTCTTGATCATTTCATGAATTTGATAATTTTAGTTATCAAATTCACCTTTCAATCTATTTAAAGATTCATTAAAACTCCACTTGGTTTTAATCTTCCCAAAAATCAATATTAATGATTGTTTAACTTGGGAAATCATAACCTGTCTTTAACTGGGTTAAAGAACCAATGTCATTTAAAACACGGTACACGATAAACCCAAAATCACATTCTATTCCATCAGCCTTTAACCGTAAATTAGCAAGTGAACAATTCCCTATGTAATAACCCCGAAGGCCGAAACCAACATCAGATCAATACCCAGGAAACCATTCAACTTAACTAATCCCCAGTTAGTTTCTGATTTTCTTAACTCCATTGGGTCTAAGAACAGTATTATTTAAGATACCATTCACGACAACCTAAAATCACATTCCATTAACGATGGAATCTTCATGGAAAACAAATCGATATATACATTCGATATAAACTTCCATATCCGACTAATAATATAAATGAAATAATAGCAACGCCTTTTAAATTCCAAATATATTAGCAGTCTTCCACCACAGAAATTCACTTCGATTATTACCAAATCGAATTCCATTCCATTCCAATTTATTTTATTAAATTGGAAAACTTTACTTTGGAAAATCTCCTTTAAATCTTAACAAAAGATTTACAAATTCAAAATCACATTTCACTGTAAATCGGGTTAAAGAACGAATGTCGTTAAAACACAGTTCACAACAAACCCAATTCACATTCCATTAATTATCGGGTTAAAGATCGAGTGTTATTTAAAATACCGTTCACGATAAGCCCAAAAATCAATTCCAATTCAATCCCAATTAAATATTATTTAATTGGTACATTTCATTAAATCTAAATAAAAAGATTTAATCTTTTTCTCAACTGGGTTTAAGAAGAGTGTAATGAAGACACCATTCACGACAAACCCAAATCCCATTTGATATTAAATACAAGGCTCTAAATAGAAAATATATCGGCTTATACTCAATATCAAATTCTACGACCAACAAATATCATATTAGAAATAATGATTTAAATATATCTTTCGAATTTCCATAACAATATCATATTAGAAATAACGATTTAAATATATCGGCTGGCGACGGCTAAAAAAAGCGGCCCTCGCTATTCGTCGCCAGCCGTCGCCCAAAATGAATATAACCGCGAGGCTACAGGAAGAAATAACATTCACGATCTTGCCCCCCCCCCCCAAATCAAAACCCACGATCAAAACCCTCCCAGACCCGTCACCCCCGCCGCCGACGCCAGCCGACACCCGCCGCCGCCGATCTGAGGCCTCCACCTGTCTCCTACCCCCTCCGGCCTTCTCAAGCCCTCTCCATTCTTCCAAACCAATTTCTCTCTCTCTCTAAGGTATGAATTCTAACCTAATTTCATGAATTAATTATTTAATAATTATATAAATGTATGTGTTAGTTGATTATACAATGGTTGTTGAATTAATGTAGTTGATTTAGTAATGATTGGAACCCTAAATTGTTGATTTAGTTGTTTATCGGTGTGATGTTTGATTTTGTGTTAATGTATGTGTTAATGAACCGTTATTTTGTGTGTATATAATTATTGGATATGAGATTGGTGTACATGTTGTTGGATATAGCTAGTTAAAAGTGATGGTTGTGAAATTGTTGGGTTGTAGACGGGTCTTGAAAATGAATTGTGTTGTGGAAATTATTGGAATGGAATGACTATGTATGGCGCAAGTAGGATTGTGGTTGATGGTTGATTTTGGTTGAAACCAAATAGGATTAATTAGTTTGTGGAAAAAAAATTCGTTTGCGTACGAAATAGATTATTGAAATCCCCCTTGTCAAAAGCTACGAGGCTTTAAGGTAGCACGAGGAGCCGTACATCGGGACGGTGCTAGTTTTAATTACCCTGCCATTATGCTGCCGAAATTTTCAAAAATATTCATGTGTTTGAATTATTTTCATATGTTCAAGTATATTCATGTGTGATAATTTATTCATGATAGAAATAAATTGCTTAGATAATAAAAATCACATTTTTATTGTATGTATGAACCACTAAAAATATTCATGTGTTGAATAAGTTCTTTGAACAATGAAAATCACATTTTTATTATATGTATGAACCACTAAAAATGTTCATGTGTTGAATAAATTCTTTGAACAATAAAAATCACATTTTTAATGTATGTATGAACCATTAAAAATATTCATGCGTTGAATAAATTCTTTGAACAATATATGTATGTGTTATCGAAATCAGTGACATATATTTTTGAATCAGGAAAAATGTCCAATTATTACATTGACCATAGTTGGATGTATGAAGTTAGAATTGGAATGAAAGGCTCAGTGAAAGAAGATTTCTATAATGGTGTAAATGAATTTGTTAGATTTGCAATATCTAATAATCGAAATTACGAGGAGCTTCGTTGTCCGTGTAGTAAGTGTTAACTGATGAGGTTTTATAAACCAGACATCGTTAAAGTACATTTGTACAAATCAGGTTTTGTGCCAAATTATTATTTATGGGATCGTCATGGAGAACTTGTTGCGCCTACAGTAAATCCTGTAGCGTCGGAGGTCGAATTAGTTATCACGAATCCAATAGAAGATATGGTGAAAGATGCAGCACGGTCAATGTTCCCTATCGGTCAGGTTGACGACGATGACGTCAATAATGAAGAAGAACCGAACACGGAAGCCAGAAAAATATATGATTTATTGGCTTCAGCTAAGCGGCCATTGTGGAATGGTTGTGAAAGTGGAACTGAATTATCGGTAACCGCTGAGTACGTCACCATGAAATCAAAATTTAACCTTACAGAAGCTGCATTTATAGTGATGATCCCGAAGAGCATATAAAAGACTTTTATTGCGTCTTGACACAGATTTTTGAGTTGACATATTATGTACAACCCGTTGAAAAAGTTGTTCTATTCAAGTGCAACTGGTTCAGCAATGTTCCTGGTAATGGAATCAACGTGCATAAAGATTACAAGCTTATAGAAATAAAGCACACATCGCATTACTATAAGTATGATCCTTTTGTATTGGCAAATCAAGCATTACAAGTTTACTTTGCTCCGTATCCGTCCTTAAAAAAAGATAAAGCAGATTGGTCTGCTGTAATTAAAACAAAGGCAAGATTTACCTTTAAAGGAATTGCTATTCCAGACGATGCAGCGTATCAAACAGATGCAAATCAAAACGATGAAATAATAATTGCTAATGATGTTAATTTAGAGTCTTTAAACGATGAATCAAATGAATTAATAGAAGCTTTTGAGAGTACAGAGGACAACGATATAGAGTATGAGACCGAGACTGAATCAGAAAATGAAGAAGAATAATATTATTTGTATCGCTATGTTGTGAACTTATATGATGTGCTATGTTGTGAACTTATATGATGTGCTATTTTGTGAACTTATGTGATGTACTATTTTGTGAACTTATATATGATGTGCTACGGTTATTTATTAGCTGGTTCTTCTTCTTTTATGTAAATGGGTCGTGTAGTTGCATTTGATAATATATGTTTTATGAGTTTATTTGATAATGGATGTGCATAATGATGTATGAGTTATTATTATACAAAATAATCTGTTTGTGACAGATATGCCTCCTAGACGCCGACCTACCCATAGTTCAGAGGCAGGTGCGAGCGGTACAGCACTGGATACACGTCCGGTCGTAGAGCTCGTGCCCAAGTCCACAGGGTAAGTTTTTAATTTCGTAAATGCTTAGTATTCAAAAGTTATTAAATGCTAATATCGTACTTTCTGCAGGGGGTTTGATATTATTCCAGGAGAGCTTGTTTTACGTGTGTCTAGACAAGCATATGTCGCTAGATGGACAGAGGCGTGGCCTCACTGGGACGATATTCCTATGCATATTAGGAATGCCATCCTCGCAGAGGTTCTTGTAAGTATAAATATATTTCTCATTTGCAAAATTATATAAATTATGTAATACAATTTGTTTGTTAATTTATAGTGTTCTGTACTTGTCCGGGATGAAGATATGGATGTTTTCCTCACCGCATGGAACCAGAAGATGAGGAAAAATTATTCAGGCAATGTATACAAGGCAAAAAAGTGAAAAAGAGGCCTCAGTGGATGAGCGAGGAGGTTTACGCCGATTTCTAGAAATTGTGGGCCACAGAAGTTGCGAGGGTAAATTACTTAAGCTAGTTTTAAAATTTTATTTTGTATATCCATCAATTAATCATATAATTAAATATACAGGAGCTTTCAGAGCGAAATAGAGCAAACAGGCTCAAAAATCCTGCTTTGCATCGGGCTGGGTCTAAGTCCTTCTCCCAACATCGTCGCGAATTGGTACGAACGATAAATTACATTTACAAATAGTTCTAAACTTTTTAAATCATATTGATTAATTCCAAATATATATTTTATCATTTCAGATGTCGACGCTCCAATGGGAGCCTACATTTGCTGAGGTATTTACACAGACTCATGCCGTCGAGCGGACAGATGAGGAGGGTAACACCTCATATACCTGGTCGGACCCTAAGTCCTGCGAAACGATGGTTAGCATTTGTAATAATTTGTATTTCACATTGTTAATTTGAATTGAGTATTTAATGTATTTCATAATTGTCCGCTATCACAGGACAAATACAGGGCGGCCTTAGATGCTCGAGCGACGCAGTTAGGCCAAGAGCTGGACGTGGAGGAGTGCAATCGCATCTGGAACAGAATCATCGACCCACCTACCAGGGGTAGACGCTACGGCTTCGGAAACATAGAGGTAAAGCGTTTTATTAAAGCATTTTTTGTCGACAACTCTATTACAATAATTGTATAAAGCATGTAAAGTGTATAAAAAAACTTTTGATAATGGTTTCTAACTTTTTAAATATAATTACAGATAGCGGCCACTCAGGCCTCTTATACGAGGCGTCAGGATGAGGAGGAGATCAACATGCTTCGACAACAGGTTGCAGCCTTAGAAGATTTTCAGAAGAACAGGCTCGAGACCGTGCTGGATGCGCGGATTGCTGCATATCTTCAGGAGCATGGTGTGATGCCGCCGAGTGAGCCCGTGGAGGAGGACGATGAGGACGAGGAGGACGGTGAGACTGATGATGATGAGTAGGTAGGTACTTGTCTTTTTTTTTAGTTTGGACTTGTTTTATAAATACAAACTAGTTGTTGGTGATGGACTTGAGATGTTTGTGGTATTTTGTGGAGACGTGGTTTGTTTGATGTGGATATGGTGATGGTTTTTTGATAGTTTATCGTTTATATTTTTGTTTTTTGGACGTGTTGATGGTATGAGTTGATTTATAGTGTTGATGAGGTGATTAAATGTGAATTCGAGTTGATGGAATGTGAAATTGAGTGTATATGAGTTGCCGATGAACTGCATTTTGAGTTTGTGTGGTTTGATGACTTGTTAGCTGCTGAAATGCAAAAAAAAATTATAGTTTGGCGACGGCTGGCCACGACTGGTGACGGCGTTCTGGTCAAGTTTGGCGATGGGTTTTTTACCCAGTATTGCCACGTAAGGCGGCGACTGGCGACGACTTGTTTGTATGGCATAGTGACGGTTGGCGACGGCTTGTTAGGGCCATTTGGTGACGGTTTGTGACGGTTATATGAATTATAGCTGTTTTGTCCACGTGGCAACCTTGTCGTTGCTAGCCGTCGCTAAAGCGGTGTCCAAAGCCGTCACCATAGCCAACGCTATTTACTTAGCGTCCACATTATTTGTGATGGCTTTCGGCGACGGCTGGCGACGGCTTACGACGACTATTTGCCGTCGCTATTTGAGCCGTTTCTTGTAGTGCGACCCAACCCAATCCATATTTTGTGCAGCCCTAGTGGCAGTAAGTTTGTACTTGTGGACGATAATAGTCATAAACTTATTATCACGTCTTGTTTATGATATTTTACATATTCTTCATTGCTAGTCATCTTATTTTATTGATCAGTGACAACTTTGTTGGGACAGATAACGTTCTACGAATGAAACCTTGAAGGTCTTATTCTCGAATTGTTGTTTCTGTAACACCCCGCCTCCGCTAGGGTCACTCACAAAGGGAATGCACTAGGTTTGGTGAAGCATTATCGAGGTAAACATGCACAGAAATATTACAAGACAGAACATATATATATATATATATATATATATATATATATATATATATATAACAGCGGAAGTAAAACAAATTTCATTACCTTATAAAATAAGGTCTAAAGCCTTTTACATCAGAATACATCAAAACCTGTCTTGCAATAGTTAAGAAGCATAAAACCTTTTCATAAATTATTCCCTAAATAAAACAGTAAGGTAGCCATAGCCAAGAAAAGTCCAAGCCATGCATGATGACCTTCAAGCAGGGTAAGTCCGAACTAAATAACAGTGTTTCCTCCCTGAAAACCTTGGGGGGGGGGGAGGGGAAACGGAAGACAAAGAGGCGAAAGAAAATGGGGTCAGTCATAAAGACTGGTAAGTCCTATCTACTTCCAGCATAAAAACAGGTAAAGGTAACATGACATGCATAAATTGAAAGTAAACATAAGGATGACGACAAGATAGATAAGCTAAACCAAGATAACTGGATGAACTACTGTAGCAAGATAAACTAAGGTATCATGATAAACTACGGTGTCAAGATAAATCAAGGTATCACATCGTCAGGTTTTCTATCAAGTATACTATCACAAGGTATCTATCATGTATAACATCCCACGGTATCTATCATGTATATTTGCTCTGCACCTCTCGTATAGTATCCCAACCCGCGTCATGTGTTAACTATGAATGTCCCTTGCACAATGTCATGTAATGGTCCATGTCAACCTAATATATAGCATATGTAGGTTTTCCCAACTCGTATGTTTCTTTCCATGTATAAGTTCAGTCCTTTGTCGTAGGCCGTACGGGCTTTCCCATGTAAATCTATACCACCTCAACGTAGTACCATTTTACCCTTGAAGTTATTTTGGACTGCTACCCTTGATCTAGTTATGTTTTCTTACCATGAACTATCGCGTGTTCACTTAGGATTTATGCCACCTAAGACCACTAGGGATTATGCTACCTAATGAACGTTTCCGTGTCTCGGTTTGGGTTTTGGCCACCTAGGACCACTAGGGATTATGCCACCCGTCAACCACGCCCTTTGTCCCACGTATATTTCGTGAATCGTTTTCCATGTCTAGACGCACATGTATCTCAATGTGCCATCCGAGTTCCGTGCCAGGGCAAATCAAGAAATACAGAACTCGGTCGGGAGCTTTAAGTCGTCTGCTGATGCAGATATCAAGGTCTGTTTTTATATCCGTTGCTATGGTCCCACGTGACCCCTCCCTCAACTACTGAAAGGCAATCCAAGAAAAATCATGTATGAGAACCACATCCCGGCCCCACTATAGCCCCACTTCCCTATGGGCCAACCTCACCCATGATTCGATAGCAAGAACATGGTCTGTTGGGAGTTCTCTGCCTTTCCGTTCGTACACGATTGACTAAAGATGGTAGGTAGTCGACGATGTGCTATCCAGGGCAAAAATCAAGTATCGTCGACTCCACGCTAATCCCAGTCTTTAGGACGCTCGCATAGCAACCAAGGCATACCCTTGGCTCTTCTACCGCAGACCTTAACCTCTGTGAGGCCGGGTTTCATGGACCATCTGCCACCTCACAGAGGGATACCAAGAGTACCCTCACGTCCCCCGAAGCTACCGCTTCGTCACCCAGTTCGTTGGAGCTTTTTATCCAAGTCAGATAAGTTGCTCCTTCTCGTATACTAAGCGATGACCTACCGTATCAGGTTACTCATCTATTTATGAACTAGTCCCATGTCTTTGGCTAAGAATGATTACTTAGTTATTCTTAACTAAGGTTTACCACTTAGCTTCTTTTCCCATTATCCTTGTTAATCCCGGCTTTCCACCTAGTCCCCTGAACTAGGGTTTTGTCTAATGGGTTAAGTATTGTCATTTACGTTCATGACTTAACCTGCCTACGAATCATGTCAAGATTTGGCTAAGTATTCAAGTCCAAGACCTAGCCCTACAAGTTGGTTAAGCATACCAAGAAGCTCATGACTTAACCTTATTCAATCATCAAGTCAAATTGGTTAAGTATTTGTTTGTCTTAACCCTATCAGATTATCGTGTTAGATTGGTTAAGCATAGATTATCTTAACCTCATCGGATTATCGAGTCGGATTGGTTAAGTATAGGTTAACTCAACCCTATCCACTAATCGTATTATAATGGTTAAGTATATTTAAACGGTCTTGTGACTTAACCCTATCAAGTTCTCATACTAGATTGGTTAAGTATGGTTGCTTAACCTCATCAAATCATCATGTATATTTGGTTAAGTATAAGTTACTTAACCTCATTGAATTATCATGTTAAGTTGGTTAAGTATTGGTTACTTAACCTCATTGAATTACCAAGTTTAGATTGGTTAAGTGTTTAACTTAACCCCATCGAATTACCGTGTTTAGATTAGTTAAGTGTTGGTTACTTAACCTCATTGAATTACCGTGTTTAGATTAGTTAAGTGTAGGTTACTTAACCTCATTGAATTACCGTGTTTAGATTAGTTAAGTGTAGGTTACTTAACCCCATCTAATTACCGTGTTTAGATTAGTTAAGTCTAAGTTACTTAACCCCATTTAATTACCATGTTTAGATTAGTTAAGTCTAAGTTACTTAACCCCATCTAATTACCATGTTTAGATTAGTTAAGTCAAAGTTACTTAACCCTATCTAATTACTCAGTCGAATTAGTTAAGTGTAATTTACGTAACCCCATCCCCTAATTGTCTTGATTGGTTAAGTGTCACTAAGAAATCAAGTCCGGTTCCACTTAACCTACCCATTCGTGTCATATCGGTTAAGTGTCATTAGTCAAAATTACTTAACCTTTTCATGTGGCATTAATTAAATTAATGCACCCCAACCTCTCACATTAGACATTGTTGTGGTTACTAGTTAAGCCGGGCGGGTCCGGGTAGATTTACACCACAACCTAGTCTAACCTCGGGTTTTAAGTGCTATATGACCAACTACTCACATTGGGTCCTATTGTTTGTAGCCACTGGTTAAGCCGGGCGGGTCCGGGTAGATTTATGCTACAAATTCAACCCAACCTCGAGTTGACCACTTTCATGTTTAGTCTAGTGTCATATTACACTTACAACCCATACGTGTCTAGTTTCGAGTCCCATGTTTACCCCACATGCCATGTCCCCATTTAGGTGTATCATGAGTGTCATATTTTCATGAAATTCCATGTCAATTTATCATGTCATAATCACGCTCGTCCATCCTACCCCAAATCGTGTTTCCAACCCAAGTAAAAGCGAGTCAACATAGTAAGGATACTATGCTACATATTGGCCTCAAAACATGCACGATGCCAAAAAGGGGTTGGCCACAAATATGCATGGTATCATAAGGGGGTTTGGCCTCAAAATATGCATAGCATCATAAGGGATTTTTGGCCACAAACATGCATAGTATCATAAGGGAATTTGGCCACAAACATGCATTGTATCATAAGGGAATTTGGCCACAAACATGCATAGTATCATAAGGGAATTTGGCCGCAAACATGCATGATAACATAAGGGGTTTGGGTTCATTTACATGCATAAGCCCCAAAGTTAAATCTTTGCCAATGTTTCACAAGTCAAATGGTTCCCAAAGGTTCATGCTAGCATTCCATAGATAAAGATTCAAACTTGCAAGATAAACTAGGTTAATCATAACATGAATAGCATGATTTAGTCACTAAGCATAGCCAAAAGTCATAGGTTCAAGCAAAAGAGGCATGACAAGGTTCATATAGGCTAACATACTTAGTTTAATCTCGTTTTATTCCATGCCATCTTTAAAACTACCGTTTAGATCTAGAAGTAGCTAGAACTTACATAGCGTGGCTTAGAGATTTAGGAGCATGAATCGTCTTGTCGTAGAATCCATGTTGAGACGATGATCAAAACCCTTGATTTGGTGTAGAAAGCTTGCACCTTCGTCTTGAATCTAGTTTGCAAGCACAAGCTCTTGAATTTGGGGATGGAGGCCATGATCAATGTAGATTTGGGCAGCACTTCGTTGCAAGAGTGATTTATGAGGGTTTAGGGTAGGCTTAGGGGTCTTTTTATAAAGATTAGGACTAGTTCAGGCCCTTAGATTAACCCTAGGATAGATCTGAACCCTCAAAATCCGTCACAGGCCCATAAAATATGTCTTGAGAAACAAGTCAGGTGCACCCAGGCCCAAGTGGTCGGACCACCCAGGTCGACAGGGGTGTCGACTGGGCAGTCGACACCACCTGGGGGTGTCGACTCCCAAGTCGACTTGGGGGTGGCGGGAATTTTTCCCGCCTCTTCTGCTTGGCTGAATTTGAATTCTGAATTCAAAATTTGAACTGTTTTTGAACTTGAAATTTTCTGAAAACTTTGACGGGCCATAACTTGTTCATACGGACTCCGATTTTCGAAAACTCGGACTCTATTTCGCGTATTTTTCCGAGACGAACGCAACGGCATAGCTCGTTTCCCTTGATTCAGATTTTATAATTAAATTCTGCCTTGATTCTTGTCCTAGCACGTTGTAAAAATCCGGGTTGTTACATTCTCCCCACCTTAAAGGATTTCGTCCCCGAAATCTCCAAGTTAGGAAGAACGTATCCTACCATCCATCATCCATCTACTCAAAACATCATCCACAGGCAACCATTGTCCTTAGATGATTTCTAATGCCATATGAACATATGCAGAACGTGTGTGTATATGCTCCTTAGCTAATGCTAATGATCAGGCCTGAATGATCTTTCTAATGCAAAATATGTTTAGTGCCATGAGTCCAACATGTATGCAAATAGTCCTAGTCATATAAGTACTACATGTGTGCACAAACATTCATTCATATGCAACATCCGCATGACAACACATTAACTTCATCCATAAACAAGTATAAATACTCGTGCATATGCAACATGAAATGTGACCGCGTCAATCTAGTATCTAATGTGTATTCGCGCATCCACGAGCAACCACTTGCAACCATTTGCAACCATATCAATCATAACATGTTTCAAATACATGTTTACATCCATAGAGTTCTACCTAAGGTTCCCAAGATAGGATCGAGGAGATAAACAAGACAAACTCCTTACGGGGTTTGCAACAGAAACAGGACCGAGAGGATATCCACCAAGCGATAGCATGCAAGCAAGCTCTACAGGAGAACCAGGGATAAACGATATACTCTTAAAAAGAGACATGATGCGCGCGTCTAAGCCGCATTTCCTTGAGCTTAATTCCATTGTGACTTGACCGCCTTTGACTTCATGATTTCGTAGCTCCTTGATTCCTATTTCCAAGGTATGAGTCGGAACTCATTTCATTGTCGCCTCTCGTTTCACTTCCACTTATTCTTTCCCTAGTATGCTCGGCCCAAACATATCTGCGTACTCATGTAAGCTCTCCAAAATTCACTAGTGAATTCTGGATCTCGTTTACCGATGCCAATCCATGTTACCACGTGCACTTACTAGGGTGATTCCTATAACCCCTACTTAAGCGGAATGAACCATCGGCCTTATTGGCGAACGTTATTTGATCGGATCGGAGATTTCCGATAAATACATCAAGTGATTCTAGGTAACTAACCATGACAAAGCCCAAAAGGTTACACTAGGCTTCGAGCGTATTACCAAAGCATGCCAAGAGTCTGACTACCCTCTTTTCAAAACCGAGAATGGTATCCCTTACTGGATAACCACTTTACCCCTAGAATCCATCCATAGCCCAACAAGTCTTGAATAAATGGACCGATCTTCCAACCAGATTTTGGGACAAAAGTGGGATCTTCTGCCATGCTAATACTAAGGTGCAGAGACTTAACTATCGAAGCAGACTTAAATGATGCGATGATCAAAACAAAGTCTGGATGGGATGATAGAAAAGAAAGGCTAAACCTTTAACAGAAACGATACCATCTCTCTTAGGTACGCTAGGAGTGAGAGCATACAATTGCCCTCTCGCTGATCGTGTCCTTGCCTTCCTTCGTGGACTAATCCATACCAACAAGTTGCTTATCCTTACGTCCGTGTCCTTTATCCTTGCTCTTATTACCCTTCCTTGTAACACAGTAACAGGCCTCTCGAGAACCACCTCCATCTCACGGAAAACACTTCGTAGCTAGACAAGGATTAGTCGCAGTTAAAACTACTGTGACTACAGATGGAGGAAAGAAAGGAAAAGAGATTCGATCAAGGAAACAAAGGATAGTGCTAATGGCTTTTGGGGAATAGCCTTTAAAAACTTTTCTTGAAAAATGCTTCTTTGTAAACGGTTTCTCAAATAGTTTTCAGAAGGTTTTTAAAAACTTTTGCCCAGTCTGGTAACCTTCTGCTCTGATACCAAATGTAACACCCCGCCTCCGCTAGGGTCACTCACAAAGGGAATGCACTAGGTTTCGTGAAGCATTATCGAGGTAAACATGCACAGAAATATTACAAGACAGAACATATATATATATATAAAACAGCGGAAGTAAAACAAATTTCATTACCTTATAAAATAAGGTCTAAAGCCTTTTACATCAGAATACATCAAAACTTGTCTTGCAATAGTTAAGAAGCATAAAACCTTTTCATAAATTATTCCCCAAATAAAACAGTAAGGTAGCCATAGCCAAGAAAAGTCCAAGCCATGCATGATGACCTTCAAGCAGGGGAAGTCCGAACTAAATAACAGTGTTTCCTCCCTGAAAACCTGTGGGGGGGGGGGGAACGGAAGACAAAGAGGCGAAAGAAAACGGGGTCAGTCATAAAGAGTGGTAAGTCCTATCTACTTCCAACATAAAAACAGGTAAAGGTAACATGACATGCATAAACTGAAAGTAAACATAAGGATGACAACAAGATAGATAAGCTAAACCAAGATAACTGGATGAACTACTGTAGCAAGATAAACTAAGGTATCATGATAAACTACGATGTCAAGATAAATCAAGGTATCACATCGTCAGGTTTTCTATCAAGTATACTATCACAAGGTATCTATCATGTATAACATCCCACGGTATCTATCATGTATATTTGCTCTGCACCTCTCGTACTAGTATCCCAACCCGCGTCATGTGTTAACTATGAATGTCCCTTGCACAATGTCATGTAATGGTCCATGTCAACCTAATATATAGCATATGTAGGTTTTCCCAACTCATATGTTTCTTTCCATGTATAAGTTCAGTCCTTTGCCGTAGGCCGTACGGGCTTTCCCATGTAAATCTATACCACCTCAACGTAGTACCATTTTACCCTTGAAGTTATTTTGGACTGCTACCCTTGATCTAGTTATGTTTTCTTACCATGAACTATCGCGTGTTCACTTAGGATTTATGCCACCTAGGACCACTAGGGATTATGCTACCTAATGAACGTTTCCGTGTCTCGGTTTGGGTTTTGGCCACCTAGGACCACTAGGGATTATGCCACCCGTCAACCACGCCCTTTGTCCCACGTATATTTCGTGAATCGTTTTCCATGTCTAGACGCACATGTATCTCAATGTGCCATCCGAGTTCCGTGCCAGGGCAAATCAAGAAATACAAAACTCGGTCGGGAGCTTTAAGTCGTCTGCTGATGCAGATATCAAGGTCTGTTTTTATATCCGTTGCTATGGTCCCACGTGACCCCTCCCTCAACTACTGAAAGGCAATCCAAGAAAAATCATGTATGAGAACCACATCCCGGCCCCACTATAGCCCCACTTCCCTATGGGCCAACCTCACCCATGATTCGATAGCAAGAACATGGTCTGTTGGGAGTTCTCTGCCTTTCCGTTCGTACACGATTGACTAAAGATGGTAGGTAGTCGACGATGTGCTATCCAGGGCAAAAATCAAGTATCGTCGACTCCACGCTAACCCATCCCAGTCTTTAGGTCGCTCGCATAACAACCAAGGCATACCCTTGGCTCTTCTACCGCAGACCTTAACCTCTGTGAGGCCGGGTTTCATGGACCATCTGCCACCTCAAAGAGGGATACCAAGAGTACCCTCACGTCCCCCGAAGCTACAGCTTCGTCACCCAGTTTGTTGGAGCTTTTTATCCAAGTCAGATAAGTTGCTCCTTCTCGTATACTAAGCGATGACCTACCGTGTCAGGTTACTCATCTATTTATGAACTAGTCCCATGTCTTTGGCTAAGAATTATTACTTAGTTATTCTTGACTAAGGTTTACCACTTAGCTTCTTTTCCCGTTATCCTTGTTAATCCCGGCTTTCCACCTAGTCCCCTGAACTAGGGTTTTGTCAAATGGGTTAAGTATTGTCATTTACGTTCATGACTTAACCTGCCTACGAATCATGTCAAGATTTGGCTAAGTATTCAAGTCCAAGACCTAGCCCTACAAGTTGGTTAAGCATACCAAGAAGCTCATGACTTAACCTTATTCAATCATCAAGTCAAATTGGTTAAGTATTTGTTTGTCTTAACCCTATCAGATTATCGTGTTAGATTGGTTAAGCATAGATTATCTTAACCTCATCGGAATAATGGAGTCGGATTGGTTAAGTATAGGTTAACTCAACCCTATCCACTAATCGTATTATAATGGTTAAGTATATTTAAACGGTCATGTGACTTAACCCTATCAAGTTCTCTTACTAGATTGGTTAAGTATGGTTGCTTAACCTCATCAAATCATCATGTATATTTGGTTAAGTATAAGTTACTTAACCTCATTGAATTATCATGTTAAGTTGGTTAAGTATTGGTTACTTAACCTCATTGAATTACCAAGTTTAGATTGGTTAAGTGTTTAACTAAACCCCATCGAATTACCGTGTTTAGATTAGTTAAGTGTAGGTTACTTAACCTCATTGAATTACCGTGTTTAGATTAGTTAAGTGTAGGTTACTTAACCTCATTGAATTACCGTGTTTAGATTAGTTAAGTGTAGGTTACTTAACCCCATCTAATTACCGTGTTTAGATTAGTTAAGTCTAAGTTACTTAACCCCATCTAATTACCATGTTTAGATTAGTTAAGTCTAAGTTACTTAACCCTATCTAATTACTCAGTCAGATTAGTTAAGTGTAATTTACTTAACCCCATCCCCTAATTGTCTTGCTTGGTTAAGTGTCACTAAGAAATCAAGTCCGGTTCCTGTTAACCTACCCATTCGTGTCATATCGGTTAAGTGTCATTAGTCAAAATTACTTAACCTTTTCATGTGGCATTAATTAAATTAATGCACCCCAACCTCTCACATTAGACTTTGTTGTGGTTACTAGTTAAGCCGGGCGGGTCCGGGTAGATTTACACCACAACCTAGTCTAACCTCGGGTTTTAAGTGCTATATGACCAACTACTCACATTGGGTCCTATTGTTTGTAGCCACTAGTTAAGCCGGGCGGGTCCGAGTAGATTTATGCTACAAATTCAACCCAACCTCGAGTTGGCCACTTTCATGTTTAGTCTAGTGTCATATTACACTTACAACCCATACGTGTCTAGTTTCGAGTCCCATGTTTACCCCACATGCCATGTCCCCATTTAGGTGTATCATGAGTGTCATATTTTCATGAAATCCCATGTCAAATTATCATGTCATAATCACGCTCGTCCATCCTACCCCAAATCGTGTTTCCAACCCAAGTAAAAGCGAGTCAACATAGTAAGGATACTATGCTACATATTGGCCTCAAAACATGCACGATGCCAAAAAGGGGTTGGCCACAAATATGCATGGTATCATAAGGGGGTTTGGCATCAAAATATGCATAGCATCATAAGGGGTTTTTGGCCACAAACATGCATAGTATCATAAGGGAATTTGGCCACAAACATGCATAGTATCGTAAGGGAATTTGGCCACAAACATGCATAGTATCATAAGGGAATTTGGCCACAAACATGCATGATAACATAAGGGGTTTGGGTTCATTTACATGCATAAGCCCCAAAGTCAAATCTTTGCAAATGTTTCACAAGTCAAATGGTTCCCAAAGGTTCATGCTAGCATTCCATAGATAAAGATTCAAACTTGCAAGATAAACTAGGTTAATCATAACATGAATAGCATGATTTAGTCACTAAGCATAGCCAAAAGTCATAGGTTCAAGCAAAAGAGGCATGACAAGGTTCATATAGGCTAACATACTTAGTTTAATCTCGTTTTATTCCATGCCATCATTAAAACTACCGTTTAGATCTAGAAGTAGCTAGAACTTACATAGCGTGGCTTAGAGATTTAGGAGCATGAATCGTCTTGTCGTAGAATCCATGTTGAGACGATGATCAAAACCCTTGATTTGGTGTAGAAAGCTTGCACCTTCGTCTTGAATCTAGTTTGCAAGCACAAGCTCTTGAATTTGGGGATGGAGGCCATGATCAATGTAGATTTGGGCAGCACTTCGTTGCAAGAGTGATTTATGAGGGTTTTGGGTAGGCTTAGGGGTCTTTTTATAGAGATTAGGACTAGTTTAGGCCCTTAGATTAACCCTAGGATAGATCTGAACCCTCAAAATCCGTCACAGGCCCATAAAACATGTCTTGAGAAACAAGTCAGGTGCACCCAGGCCCAAGTGGTCGGACCACCCAGGTCGACAGGGGTGTCGACTGGGCAGTCGACACCACCTGGGGGTGTCGACTCCCAAGTCGACTCCCCAGTCGACTTGGGGGTGGCGGGAATTTTTCCCGCCTCTTCTGCTTGGCTGAATTTGAATTTTGAATTCAAAATTTGAACTGTTTTTGAACTTGAAATTTTCTGAAAACTTTGACGGGCCATAACTTGTTCATACGGACTCCGATTTTCGAAAACTCGGACTCTATTTCGCGTATTTTTCCGAGATGAACGCAACGGCACAGCCCGTTTCCCTTGATTCAGATATTATAATTAAATTCTGCCTTGATTCTTGTCCTAGCACGTTGTAAAAATCCGGGTTGTTACAGTTTCCACTTAAAGTTTCCACAGGAGATTGTTATCTTCTTCTAAACCAAACATGATAAGTTGGCTTGGCGGACTTATCACAGTTTTGAGTAAATGTTCTACTTAGGCTACAATTCAATGTTGAGAGCTTTCTATATATTGTATGATACTGCTGGTTTTTTATCTTCATCCGTCGTATTAAATGACTATAAGGAATTTTGAATCAAAAAAGAAACATAAGGGATCAACCAAAGACAGACACTACTACAAATCTGTGATTTTCTAACGTGCATTTGGTATTGTTATGACGTCGCTAATTTTTTTACTGATGTCACAATAGTACAAATGGAGATCAGAAAAATGGGATCACTAAATTTATGGCATCATTAAGGCGTCTCAAATTTGGCATCGTTGCGGCGTCGGTAAACATTAGCTACCCCTTTGTGAAATTGTTTAAATCAGAATTATACGATTGCAATGGCATTGTTAATTTTTTAGCGATGTCGTAATGACTTCGAATGCATGTCAGGAAAATGGACATTACTAAATTGTTTGGTGTCACTAAAGTGTTTTGTGACATGCGTTTATATCAGAAAAATAGTATTAAAATGGCACTATTTAAATTTGTTAAGGCCGTTACGATGTCAATGCTTACATAGAAAATTAATCGCTGTGTCAAACTTAATAGAATTATCATATAAACCCAAACTTTTTGTATCAAACATTCAACATATATCACAACAAAAAGTTATATATATGCAAAACTTATTTATTTAACTAACAAATTGCAGTAAAAAAATACAAGTTTAGTCTCAACAAATATGTTTTATGTTATAAGAGAACTCAGTTGCAATCTAATATGTCTGAATAACACTAAATAACATAAATACATATATAGTGCACAAATCATATTGTTTCTATGCTTTACGTTATTAGCAGATGAATTTACTACTCCTGTGTCAAGATTTGATTATGATATCTCTTCATTATCATCTTCGTATCTTTGACCAATTGGGCTACAACTTAGGTTAGTTTCAATCTTTTTTATGCCCTTAAGTTAGAACTTCTCTCACTTGCAAGCTCTCTAACGTGTGAAGGTGTGCATGGATAATCAAATTATTAATTTGATACTTTAACTTATACCTTCATATCTTCTCTCGCTTGCAAGCACTTTTAACTTACAACTTCTTACACTTGCATACCTCAAACTTGAAAGCATTTAAGAATACATTGACAAGTAAATATGATAATCAAATTATTCATTGATACTACCCTCTCACTACAAGAAAAAGTAGAATAGACATCACAATTTTAACATCACTTGCAAATTCAGCCGATGTCAAAACGTTTTTTAACATCATCAATATTAAAATTGATGTTGTTGGTTTCTCAGACATCTTTTTGTTGAAGGAGCGATGTCTTATATACACTTTAGTAAAAAGAAAAATCAAGCCGTTCAAATATTTTCCACCTTACCAATTTGTTTCCCTCCCTTAACTAAATTATTTCCCCCCAACGCCTTAGTCAAAATTTTCACCAAAACAAAACAGAAAATTTTCCACTTTTCCCCGACCAATTTTTCCACTTTTCCCTCAATCTCTCGAACCCTAATTTCACTACAAGGTCAGTGTCTACTGCTTAATCATCTTTTATCTCCAGATCTACTACTTCCAATCACTTGCGCTTCGGACTAATTGCCTCTTTGCTCGATTTCATCTTGAATCAATTTAATGTCGAGTTGCAGTTTCAGAAATTAACTCCTTGTTTTTCATTATGAAGATATAGCGCCTAGCTACTATGATTGGGGCCTCCATCCATCTGAAGTCGAATGAAATTTGTCGCTCGTGGATTTGGGTCCATTGCTCCAATTTGTATAATTAGAAGTTGACAATGAGCATGTAGATGATGAATGCGAAGACGCGATTGTATCTGAAAAGGAAGATATGGTAAGACCTTCATTTTATTAGCCGATAAACAAACTTCAATATTTTTTTAATAAATTTTTAGCAAGATCTGCAAGTTAGTGTCAAAATAAGAATGGGTGGAATTTTTAAATGAAATAATCAATTCCTTTAACCTGAAGTGTTTTACATGATATATAAATGGAATTAGTAAATGGTTTGGTAAACTGGAAATTCTTATTGGCTATAAAAACAATCCATAAAAATAGTGCACTATCATTAAGGTTATTTCATTGTTGCCTGCGTTTCTTATACTATTATGGATCTATTTGAAGCTCTGTTATGTTTTGGTTAATGTTCGAATGCTGCCCTCTTTCCTCACCATGGGTACGAATTCAACGGGTAATAGATGATAATCCAGTGTGCATATTGCTTAATACTTGGAAGCTTTTTAGATTAGTATATGCATAGATTATAATGGGTGCTCAAGTGGATTAACTGTGATATATTTTACTCTTTGCTTTGTGTATTTGGCTTTTTATTCGAAAGAAATAACTTTTAGCTTTTCATTAAATACAAAAAATAGTAGTTGAAATTCAACCCATATTCCATCTCTTTAGATTTTTATTATCTAGGATAAAGAGTATTTAAATTTTGTTAGAAAAGATTTCATTATTTAAATTTAATATTGTTTTAGTTACTCCTTGCCTTGGTGTAACTGTATAAAGCATTCATTGTTTAAACTATGGCTTCATTATCACTATTCACTTATTACATGATGTTTTATTTAGTTTTTATTCGTCTACCATATAATAGAATGGTAGCACAACAATTGACCAGTCAATCATCATGCTAATCTTGTAGATGAGATTTTGTTCTTCACTTAGTACACAGTCTGTTATATCATATTCGAACATGAAGTAATCATAACGGAGAATACTGGTCAAGCAAGATGGAATGAGAGCTGCATGGTGGGAGTATCCATTTGCTGTTGCTGGCAATAATGTTACTTTGATGTTGATTAGGATATTTTGTTGGTTGAATTAGACTGAAATTCAGTGTTAATTTGTTATAAGCAACTTATTAGGTGAGGCCATTGTTATCTTTTTTTTTAATATAGTTTTAGCTACTCATACTGTTATGTATATATAACATTTTTTAATACAAATATATCATACTTTGAATAAAGCTCGAGACGATCCTGGAATAAGTGCGCATGAAAGCTTATCAAAGGACAACAACTTAAGTGATGTAGTTTCTGCTGGATTAAAGGGAAGTTTCATTAACATATTCCAAATGATTGCTTGTGTGGGACGACAAAATGTTAAGGGTAAGCATATTCCTTATGGTTTTCATGGTTAAATATTACTCCACTTTACCCAGGATGATTATGGACCTGAAAGTAGTGGTTGATGATGCAAGGAACTTCAACTTAACAAATATATTTAATGTATGTTTATAATTTTAGAAGTTCAGGATTCGATTACAAGTAGATCTGCAAAATACATATGAGAACTGAACTTGATAGTTTTGCATTTTGATACTTCAGTTGCGTAGGGGTAGGAAGAACCTGTATAAATACTAGTTACTTGTCAGAAGTTACTTAATATCAACTTGAGAAAAAGTTACTTAATATCTACTTAAGAATGAAATTATATGTCCTAAACAGCTTGAGCAAAAGTTCTTGTCAGAAGAAGTGCTTTTAAGAAATTCATGATTGATGCTGAAATGCAAATTTCATTTATCTATTATACATGGAATTCAAGTTAAAAGTAGGTTTGGATACTTAAAATGAAGATAAAAAAAAGAGCTTGTTTTTTGCATGGGGACTACTATGGTATCGCTTCATCCAATTTTTGTTCATGATAAAAAACAAATATAGTTTTGAAGAGTTACATTAATGAATACGGTAGCAAATGTGAATGCTAACATGGATATCTTATCTCCACTTATCATTCATCAAACTTGTGTGGAATAGAAAACTAATAACACATCTTGTTTTCATTCAAATAGGGAGAAGCTTAGAGTGCACAGCTTATTCAGTAAGCAACTATGATAGGTTGAAGCTACAAGAGAGAACGCCATCACTGTAGCTAACTTAGCCAACCGTTTCTACTTGAGCTCGGATGATTTATTGCTCAATCTTCAAGCTATGGATTTTTTTATCTCTGATAAAGCCAAGAAGTGACCATGAATCATTTGGTTTCCCTTTTAAATTATCAACGGTTATCCTAATTTTATCTACTTATGTTTCGTAATATTGACTATATATGCACAAGTATTGAAGTAATATTTTGTTTTGATGACTTGCTAGAAGATTATACCGTTTTTACTTCATATGCAGGAATAGAGTGAAGGAAATGCATCCTGGGAGTATAGATTTACCTGAAGTGCTTCCAAAACTTCAGCTGTATTTTCTTTTCGGACTAGTTTAAACTATCATTACTCCCATTCTTTTGCCGTTTATACTTGTGTTCTTTGCCTTTGCATACCTTGTCTACATACATCTGGTTAGTGATAACACAGTATTTTCCATTTTCATTTTTGGTATGTTTTCTTATTCATTTCTTTTAAACCCAGATAATTGATGTATATAGTCAGGAGTATGAAAGTGCTGGGGCATCGTGGCCGCATGTGCATACACGCATTGTTGCAGACATGTTTATATCACAGTTGCTTCTCATTGTCTTAATGCCTAACGACTAAAGAAGGAATTGCGGATAAATCACACTCTCTCAAACACACGAAAGAATTTGTGTCCGCTAAGGTAATACATTTTTATTTTTCTTACTTAATTTTCAGTTGGCTTATACTCGATGTTGTACTCCTTTTCGCATCTGAAAAGTTGTAAATTTTCCCATGAACAAAAGTTCTTGTTTCGTTTACATTCCTGTAGTTTCTGATGGTGATGCAGTTCAGCAAAGGTTTGGTAGTGGTGATTGAGAGGATTTGTGATGTGGTTTGCTAGTAGTGACATGCAAAGATGTGGATGAGGCTGCCACTATAAACCAAATTCCGGACCTCCTCCCTCCTTTTCACCCATGGTATGCAACAATTTTTATCATATTTAATATAATTATTTATAAGAGCTTGAATTAAATAATCAAAAAAACATATTTAAGTTTTATGAATATTATTCAAAAACTGAAAAGGAAGATGTTCTCTTTACATCTTTAGCAGAGGACCAGTTGAAGTTTTATGAACATTCTTCGAACTAGGGTCATGAAACTGATGTTATCTAGTGAGTTAGAAATTATTTATTACACATTTTTTCCATTTTAGCTTAATGATATGCGTGTAAAGCTATATAGGCGAAGCATGATTGACATATACAGTTGTATGTCAGTTGGTCTTTATTCAAAAATCCTTCATTTTATTTGCTTCAATAATCAATTTGCATGGATAGCTACTTACTCCCTCCTGTTCAAATTATAACTCTTTCTAAGGTTCTGCCCACTTTACAAAATATATGACGTTTAGAGAGAAATCAACCATTTGTTCTCTCTTTTACCCTTTTTCATTAGCTCTTTCCAATGCAACATTTAATTCTAAGACAACGCATGTTGTTAGTTTTAGTTTAAAGAGCATTAAGTTATGTGGTTGTAATTGCTTTGAGAAGCTGCATGAGCGCATTCTTTGATGAAAAGGAGCAACACATTTTCTTAAAGCTGCATGGACAAGAGGATTAATTAGAGGATAAAAGTGTCATTTTCCAGCATTCTTAATTAGTGCGAAAAAAAACCAAAACGTCGTGTAATTTGAATAGGAGGGAGCATTTGTTAAAACAGTTGCCTCCAGTACTTGTTCTTATTATAAATCTTAACTATTTGCTGACATTAGTTCGAAAATTTATCTACATTATAATATGGGAAAGTAAATCGGTTTTCAAAATTAAGTTCAATCTAAAAAGTATTTGTATAGAGTTGACCCTTAACAAATGAGTCTAATAATGTTGAATCATGACTGAGGGTAATTTTTTATAATACTTCTGTTAATACACATATTTTGCTTTCACTATTTATTATGTTATGTAAATATAAGTGCAGTAATACTGTGGACTGATCACTATTTGATAGTCCTATTATCAACTTGTGATGATTTCTTACATATAGAAGTGCTTAATATTCTGTTGGTTTCATAATTTTTATTGAACTATTGGTATTGCACATATTTATGTTATGTAGTTAGGTCTTACTTTCTTAAATTTGTTTATTGTTTTATTCAGGTGAGTCGACATTCATCGCTGGGGCACTTCAAGCTCTCAACCTAAAATGCATCAAACCATTTAGGTGCCTGATGATCTTAAAGGTTAGTTTGGAAATTATGTGATATTTTGGACCTAATATTTTTTATAGGTCTTTACATTAGACTGTTTGTGTTGAAATTTTACTCTTAACTTTAAAATGCTCGAGGTATGATCTTATATGACATTGAATTGGAATCTGACATATAGTTCAGATATCTTATATGAAATAATTCAATTATTTAGTTGTAAAAGAAAAATTCTCAATGTGATTTTATTTATTTATTTATGAATACTACAAGTATTTATCATTTTAATTTTTGCAAAGATAAAGAACCTAAAATTGCAGTTATCAACAGCCTTTCGCATGCAAAATTGTTCCTGTTATACTTTAATTTTGATCTTTTGTTGAATTTTTTTGTATTCATTTAAAACATATGCGAAGATGAAAAAAAATTGAGGAACTTAGTTGTAAAGACCCACTATTTTTAAAGGTCTAAAATCAATTTTAAACCTCGTCAAACATGCTTACAACTAATTTTAGATATTAAAAGTAGTGGACCTTAAGTATATAAGATTTAAAAATGCTAGGAACGATGAATAATATGGAAGATCTCATGACGGAATAATTTACATAAATAAATCATCATAATTCATTATATTACATTAAACATCCATAGAACAAAACAACAACAATACATAAGAAGTAAATTTAAAATAAACAACCTGTGGATCCAACATGCGGGCTAAGCTCCCTTCTGCTTCTTCTTTTGTCTTCTTTTAGCAATCTCACATCATCTAACTTTACAAATTCTATGCAAAGAGAGAACAAAAAAGAGTTTCAACTATATTTGTACTACGCCTAACCCTATACACCCCAGCCCAACCTAAGGGATCTAGTGGCTATTGCATAGAAAAAGACAGCCTACGTACCCCTTTTGAGGGATCAAGCTCATGTAGTTCTATTTTCTGCTCTTCTCCTGTATCCAAATATTTATTAGCACATTAAAACCATTTCATCCATTCAACCATTGTAATCCTTGTAATTCAATACAATCAATGTAAACATTACAATCAACATAATTAATTTCATCACCGTAATAACACAATCAAATAAGAGTAGAAAATATTATCCAAACATATCACCATATGAAGTAAAAAAAAAAAAAATTAACATGCAGTCCTCAAAACCAACCACATTCAATGATAACTCCAACTTATTAAAGAAGGTAACAACATTAATATACTTACACAATTATTATTTATCAATCAATAACTGTACACCATCAATGCAAGCATAAACCATTTTGTGTATACTAATCACTCCAAACTAGTAACACAATCATTAAGACATGGTTATCCAACCAATATTAGTAACACAACATCCATTTTATAACCATTATTGATTACGCATCAATTTATAGCAATCAATGGTGAAACAACGCATAAACATTCTTATTGTGGTCCATTATCAAGAGACAACACATATAATAAATAAAATCAATTACTAATCATATATTTCAATCGTACAATCATACTTTAATTATTATATTTCTTATTTCATTACTTATCATTTATCTACGTACACTGTAAATTTCTTCATTAGGAGAATGGTTTGCGTGGTATTTGTAACTAAAAGGAATTATTTTTCTTTCCTTTTCATTTTATGTGCATTCCTTGTTATTCCCAACATTAAACTTTTATTTATATTCATCTAGATAATATGTGAGACTCGTAACATTTCATACTCTAATATATTAAAATATCAGAAAACCTAAAGATCTACAAAATTTCTCTTTTCCATTTATTTCATTAAATGAAAACAAGCTTTTAAATCATTATGCAATTACAGAGATAATTAATTACAGATCTATAGGCAAGAATAACATTCTCCATCATCTGGTGAAGAGCCTATCGAGTTTCAGGCAGCTTTAGAGTCATAAGTAATCGATAAAATTAAGGACACGAAAAAGATGAAGGTGAAAAAATATAAGAAATTGGACTCTTTATCCTTCTTTGGTCAAGATGAATCGTCCGGTGGTTAGTGGATGTCTTATAACATCAGTGACATTATTCTAACTATTCTATGGGTCGTCTAGTTGCAGTTTATACTGAAAAAAATTCAACCAAGTTGATTGACTAGAATCGAGCGATTACATAAAAAAGGGAATATTAACAGTAGATTAAACTATTTTTTTATATAGAAGAATATTATTTCAACCCATCAATTTTAAACCAATTCAGAATATTTAGATCTAAGATTGAAACCTATAACTTATTTGCAAAAATGCATGATCATATAATTTTACAAAGGGTTTCAACAAGTTTTAAAATCAATTTTTAGAAGAGATCTTAGATTTACAACAATTTGTAAATATGAAATTATCAATCACCTTTTTCCATAGTGAGAGATCTTTCCAGGTCTGAAATGGAACAATCAACCAAATGGATTCTTTCTTCCCAAAAGCTGTAGTTCTTTCTTTCTTTTTCTTTAGTTACAGATCCGAGGGATCTTTTCCAGATCTAAAATGAATCAGTCAACCAAATAAATGGATTCCTTTCTCCCAAAAGCTGTAGTTTTTCCTCTCTAGGCTAGATTAAATTATCATATTTCTTTTTTAGAAGTTGGGGCATTATATTTAAAGAATTTTAAAAGAGGAAAAAGAAAAGAAAGAAGATAAATGTCTCCATCCCATATAATTTAGGTTTAGCCTGCTTATGTAGGAGTTAGGGATTGATTTTGGCCTTTAGATTAACCCTAAAAATTATTTAATTAAATCACAGCCGCTCTTCTAATTACTTCGTAACGAAGTGATATATTTACATGCATCTCATATGTCTATTATTATTCTCTTCATACAACACATGACAAAAAGAGATTTGAATACCGTTTAAAAAGGATAATAAATGAATAGATTTTAAGACCTACTAATAAATTACCGTTTATATATAGAATAATTTGCAATCATTAGGAAATAAATCTTTAATTTAACAAATTAATCGACATATATGTCAATTAATGTCTGCTAAATCTTCACATGCACAATTAATCAATTATTACTCTACTGATACATTAAATTACAACATTTATGTATTATACATATATAGGGAAATTCATGTTTATACTCATTAATGTCTAATAGCTACAAGATATGCAGTAAATGCCTACAACCATCCATAAATGAAATATATTGTCAATTAATGCACAATTAATTGCTAATATATTTTCAAAAGTGAAAATCTAGTGTATAATTTTAAATCCTTCTTCTTTTTCACTACTTTCCCTATAACATGTAAAGTCTATGCATAATCAAGTTACATACATGCATATATATATTTATATACATACTCACACACACACATAGGATTTGAATAACATGTTAACTAATTCTGTTAATTCGCAGCAAATGAAAATAATGTTTTACTTAAATTCAAAATATGTCATTGACGGGAAATCGAACTTATGACTTCACGTGTCAAAGTCCACTCTTTTAACCACTACACCAAACATAATTTTTTTTCTTCTCAAAACTAAAACATAAAAAATGAGTGGTTTCATGTGCGCATTTTCCATTCTTAAAAAAATTATACTTTGTAAACCATAATTCCAAATATAACAAAATTATATATCAAATTGATCGTTTTGGAAAGACCTTTGTAATGGTTATAGGTACGACATCCGATTTATGCTCTAGTAAAAATTAATTTTTAATTACTTAAGTTTTAGAACCATAAAAGTTGTGAGATGTTCATTCTCCCCCCCCCCCCTCAAAAGAATTGCGCCCCTCAATTCCCTAAATATAAACCCACTCAAAATAATAAATCTTTCTTACGGGTTTAATGACAAAATGTGTGAAATTCATCAATCATAAGTTATGTTTACATAAAATAGTACGTAATAATAGCTATATTTTCTCATCATTCACAATACGTGACAATTCATTCACTACAATGAATTAAATTTTCTATACATATATTAAAATAGGGGGTTTTAGCCTCAAGGAAAAAATAAACAAAAAATTATTCCATAAGGACAAGGGGATAAAATTTTATCCATAAGGACAAATTTTAGTGTAAAGAGAGGAATTCGGGGGCCCACTATAATTTCTCCCTTTACACTAAGATTTGTCCTTATGGACAAAATTTTAGCCCCTTGTCCTTATGGAACAATTTTTTGTACATTTTGTCCTTTAGGGTATTATCCTAATTAAAACATGCATTTTTCACTCTATACAAGGTAGTGTGTGTAAAAATAATAATTTATCAACAAAGGGTGAGATAGTTAAAGTCACATAATGTACCATAATATTTTTATCTTAATTGACTATACTTGAGGTCCGTAGGAAATAGAGCTTGTTATGACATCCATATAAAAAGAAAAGAACACACACAAATTAACAATCAACGTTGTTCATAAGAATAAAGCATATGTAAACCAAGAGAACAATTAATACATCATCAAACTAACAATGAACACGTGTATGTTCATTAATGTGCTAACCATATAATCATCCTAATATGTGTATTCTATAAAAATGTGATGAAATTCCTTAAAGCCTCACATTTGTAGTAATGATGTGCCCTTTCTTTTTCCCCCTTTAAGAATACCTTATGCACCCACTTATGGTCATTCCTTCAAAATAATAAGTGCACATTCATAAATTTTTATAATGGTTAGTACGACATCTCCTCCTATTACTACTGTATCCATCATTCATTATGACTTTTACTCACTCAGCGCGTAAAGCGTATGGAATTTGCTATTTCGGCTATCCACTCAATTCTGGTACAGCGAATGTCCCCAAGCACACGGCAGATAGACAAATTCCTCACATAGTGGAACCGGCATCTGGAACTCCTCACATGGTGGAGTCCCCTACCTTCCATGTACTAACCTCTCAAGGATGTACCGAAGTCTCGAACGCTAACTGCCCCTTTGCAAACATCCTGCAGCAAATCCTAAATTTGGAAGTTGACACATTGGTTCCTACTTGAACCCATGATTCCCACTTGAACCCCTTGATTCCATCTTGAATCTGACACGACCCGAACTTCCCTGTGAAGGAAAGCACGGATTGAGTTGAGGATAAGGCGAATCAGAACACAAACAGAAGAACATTTCATTGTTAATTACAACAATTCCATCAGAATACAAGAATATACAGAGTATGAATAAATATTACACATCAGAGAAATATCAGAGATTTAAATTACATGTGACAAAAAGGAATTTCGCTCGATCCGAATCAGTCGCTAAACCGATCTAGACCGTTCGAAACACCTGATTGTTTTGAGAACACGACAAAACAGAACGCATACAAAAGAACATTTCATTGTATATTACAACAATTCCATCAGAATACAAGAATATTCAGAGTATAAATGAATAAATTACATTCAACAAATATCAAAGATTTAAATTACATTTAAACATATCGGAGCGGAAAATAATACAATACACAACTAGAAGAAGATATACGGATACAAAGCTTTCCGGATATCATTCTAGCTGTAAACCAGGATCCTTTGAATATAAATCTACAAAACCAAAACTACTAGTTGCCCGTGTTGAAAATAAGGGCACCCAGAGTTTAGGTTAAAACAATAAACTCCAAGTCAGTCATGGGACTGGTGTGAGAACTAAAAACAGTTATTAATCTTTATTTTGAAGTTAGGTAAATCAAGGGACCACGCCGTAACATGGAACGGGTTTCCTCCCATGAACACCAGTGCATAAAACAATAGCGCAATGCTAAATAAAGAACAATGAAGCTATTATAAGACCCGGTTCCCATCACACAATGCAACCCAAGCCGGAGGATAGGGTTTTTACCTTATAATAGCCAAGAATGCTTGATACGTTTAAAACAAATCATTTTGTACTATTATAAGTGCATAGTGTATAAAACAACTTCAAATCATAAGTATCAATCATAGACGACATAAGCGCCCCATCCCACTATGTCGCCATACTAGGCTCTACAAATAAAACCGCAAATGTCACGTATTTGGAAATTGGATTTCCTTCTATGAACCGAGGCCAGAGATCGTCCTCTACCGATTTTAGACAATCTAGCCCATGTCTAGGAACAGCCGCAACTGCCCCTTGGATCGTCAGGGCCGGTCCACCGATGTGGATTATTATGCCTGAACACTACGTTTCACCGCCCTTTGGGGCGTAAATGAGCCAACGAATGACTCCATCGGACCCGGATCGTCCGATCAAACCGAGGCACCTCGCAACAGCAACAACCACACAGGTGAAAAGTATATAAATGTCAGGGCTGGTAGGTCACTGACACCACCCTAGCTAGAAGGAAACGCATGCCCTCCCTGATGTCCTCTCCCGTTTCTGGTTCACAACCGGGGTGTGAGGCTCGCAAATTCACGTTACACAAAGCTGTGCCACACAGGCTGTGCTTTGATCATCACCACAAGACTTTGATTTTCAACAGAAGCCTCGATCAATTGCCACTTAGGCATGCCACACAGGAAATTCACTCCATGCGTTTGATATCCATCAATATATAACCCCTGAGCTCGTACGTCTCAGAGAAGGGCGTTAAGAAAGAGAATAAATTCTCCGCCGCCAAACAGATATATATTTAATAGAAATCAATCACACAGACTAAAATCCAATGTCAAACACACAGTCCATTTACAAGTTCGTTCTGGGTCTGAACGAAACCGGAGGCACCTAGTACCCCGTATATCCATCGATCTCCAAGTACGTCTGGACGATCACCAACTGTTTCCATCTTCTTGGGTGTACAGCCCAATCAAGATCATCAATAATTACCCAAACGACGTGAAGACCTCCGGTCTTCGACCACCGTCTTCATCTTCGACTTATCGTCGTATCAATTATTCAGAATGGGATAAACCCGGTCTTTCCGAATAACTCGCGTATATTTTAAATAAGTGTTACACAAACACAACATACGCCTCATTCCAATTCATCAGTCACTAACCGTAAATTAATCAAGAAATAATTCCCCAAATATTAACCCCGAAGGCCGAAACCAACATCAGATCAATATCCAGAAAACCATTCTGCTTAGCTAACCGACAGTTAGTTTCTAAATTTTCTTAACTCCTTTGGGTCTAAGAACAGTATTATTGAAGATACCGTTCACGACAACCCAAAATCACGTTCCATTAATTATCGGGTTAAAGAACAAGTGTTATTTAAAACACTGTTCACAATAAACCCAAAGATCAATACCAATTCAATAATAATTAAATATTATTTAATTGGTACACTTCATTAAATCTAAAGAAAAATATTTAATCTTTTCTCAACTGGGTTCAAGAACAGTGTTAATGAAGACACCATTCACGACAAACCCAAATCACATTTGATATTAAACACAAGGCTCTTAATAGAAAATATACCGGCTTATATTCAATATCAGATTCTACGACTAACAAATATCGTATTGGAAATAACGATATATATATCTTTCAAATTCCCATAACAATATCTGTACCATCACAAAATCCAACATCGAAATAATCCAAAGACAATTTCGATTCAAATCCATTCCAATATAATTATTGGAAATTCTAGTTATTTTCAAAACCATTTCAAATCCAGTTTATTTATTTAAAAATAAATAATAATAATTCTAGTTCAAAACTATTTCATTCCGATAAAAATCTATTTTTATCTTTTCAAATATGGAGTTTTTCATCCCAATTCTTCACAAATCATTTCTTATGATTTTACACAAATTATTACTATTTTTAATAATTTTATCAAGGCCTGTACAGTCGATTTCCATCAACGGCCATCGAACTGCACTTACAGCGACATTTTTCAAATTTGATTTGGACAGAATTCCAAATCCAACCGTTAGATTTCTAATTTTTAATATTCGTTAGAAAGCTCTTTTCGATACGAACCCAACGATTCCGGTTTTAGGAGAATCCGACGGTCGGATCTCCCGCAATATCCATTCGAAGTCAATGGTCGAAATTCGCGAACTGCCGCGGCGCGGCGCGTTCTATTCAGGCCATTATATTATATATATAATATATATATATAATATATACTTCATCGATTTCCTTTTAAAACGTATTTTATAAATCGTTTTTAAATTCGTCGATTTCAACTTCTATTTCAACTTCAAATCAAAATCGAATTTTCCAACATAAATTCATTTTCTTTTCATTTCGAATTGATTTAATTCAAATTGATTTCTAATTCAATTTCTGTTCGTTTTCAATTCAATTCAATTTCAATTTCAATTCGAATTCATTTCTATTCAATTTCAATTTCAATTCGAATTCATTTTCAATTTCAATTCAAATTCATTTCTTTTCGATTTCAATTTCAATTCAAATTCATTTCTATTCAATTTCAATTTGAATTCATTTCAATTCAATTTCAACCTCAATTCGAATTCATTTCTATTCATTTTCAATTTGAAATATCAAATTTTGAAATCACTTTCGATATTCGTTATAAAATGAATAAAATCGATATAAATATCGTTCACGTCAAAATGACGTCAATCTATCAACGCGGCTTCATATATTTCGATTTTCAAATATTCTACTTCAAATATTTTTTTTTCAAATATTTCTATTCAAATATTTTATTTCAAATATTTCTATTCAAATATTTCTATTCAAATATTTTATTTCAAATATATCTATTTCAAAACTGGAATGAGGCCCAATCAATTACCATATAATGTTAATTATATGGATTTTCTACAACACATGTATACAATAACAACGATGAATAATCAACCATCGTCCAAAGTGCATTCTACACTGTATAAGCATCAAATATAAATATTCAACGCTTATAACAGTCTGTCAATCAATCGATCGACATACAACTAAACAATCGGGATTAGTGTACGTCAAATATCATCCCAATACCCGTGTGGGGTTTCAAACAATCAAACACAGATTTTATTCGTGCAGTTGGGCCATATGTAAAATTTATCACCCCAATCAATATCAGTCAAATGTGTGTATAAAAACAAATCATCCGATTTGTTAATTTTTATTTCATTTCATATGCACGTTAAAAATTCTATTTTTAACTATAAAATATTTTTAATTATATAAATATTTTATTTCATTTCACGTCACATCACATAATCAACTACACATCAAACAAGCATACAAGCTGTCCATGGTCTGTGGACCACGGGTGTTGGGTGCTACTAAACACCGTCTGCATCCTAGTATATATTTATAACTAGAAAATTAAATTAAAAGTGAGGAGTTCTCACAGATTTGCTAATCCAATGCCACGACTCTTCTTATGTAGAAATCTTCGTCGTTCTTGCCTCTTGTCACTTTCGTCGCACGTAGCCACTACATATATAAAAATCACATTTTTATATTGCTATTCAATATAGAAAAATCGAATTTTTACTTTGCTATTATATAGATAAAAATTCTATTTTTTTTACAATGCTCCTTTCTACATAAAAATCGCATTTTTACTTTGCTATTCAATATAGAAAAATCGAATTTTTACTTCGCTATTCAATATATAAAAATCGAATTTTTACTTCGCTATTCAACATATAAAAATCGAATTTTTACTTCGCTATTCAACATATAAAAATCGAATTTTTTCTTCGCTTTTCAACATATAAAAATCGAATTTTTACTTCGCTATTCAACATATAAAAATCGAATTTTTACTTCGCTATTCAACATATAAAAATTGAATTTTTACTATTTTAAAAATTTAACCTTTTCTATTTTGAAAATCTAACCTTTTCTATGATTTTCATATGAATAAAAATCACATTTTTCATATCCAAAATTGCATCTTTATTTTCAGATTTAAACAATGCTATGATTTATTTTTTACTAAACTGATTTTATTATTTTACAAAACCAACTACCTTAAATGAATAAACAAAAATAAATAAACTAAAACAAATAAAAACTTACAGTTTAAATTGGAAATGGGAGGTTTCACTGCCGGTCGGAGGCGGCTGGAATTCGCTGTGGTGATGAGGGAGGGGTTCACGGTCAAGGTTCGTCGCAGGTTAGGGTTTCAGGGGATTTGGGGATCGACGGTGCGGTTTGGAGCTTCGGCGGAGGAGGGCTGGAGTCAGGGGGTCCGGCGAGGTCGGCACTGGCCAGGGGAAACTCACGCACGGTGGCGGTGGTGCCAAAATTGAGGGCGACGACTCCTGAAGCAAAGGGGCGCGGGTCTCGAAGAAAAGGGGGAGGAGGGCTGCGTCGAGGTGAGGAGGAGGAGGAGGGGGGATCCCGCGAGGCCGGAGGTGGCGCCAGGGGGCGGCGCTGGCGAAGGGAGGGGGTGCGACGATGTTCTGGAGGGAGGCGGTTTTTTTATTTTCGATTTTGACTGGATTGACTAAGTGAATGGGAGAGAGAAGGTAAGGGGAGGGGAGTGTTTATATTATTTTTTTATTATTTTAATTTTTTTAAAAAGTTGACTTTTACATACAACCCCTAAACGAGGCCCACCGCCTGTCGTCCATAGCTAATTACCCCCATTCCGAACACAATGGGACATGTATCGTAGGTTGATTCGATCATTTCGATCAGTTTTCGTCAAAACCAACATATAACTCTATATATTGAATTTGAACGCGCATTTCAATTTACTGGGGTCACATACTAACTCAATAAATTCCAGAAAAATATTTTCTAGCTTCTTATTGACGATACGGTCCTAACAAAACTAGTTTCGTCGAATTCTGAGACCGTTTGAAAAATGGCCAATTTCCAGTCGACTAAAATCAACTGAAATGGTCAAAACACGTTTTCCTTTGCCACGCTCACATATTGATTCGAAAAATTATGAAATTTGAAACCTAGCAATAACTTTACATCACGGATCCAACAAAAGTGGTTTCATCGAAATCCGAGGTCGTTTGCAAAATGGCTATTTTTAAGGGCCTCAATTCCATAGCGACTATTCAGAATTTTCAACTGGACATATCTTTTGATCCCCGCTATGAAATTTTGATTTTTTTGGATTCGTTGGAAAGATATTCCCAATTAGATCCTAATGTTTTTGGTTTCACTAAAATCCGGATTGTTTTGCACCCGGTACATTCAATTGAAATTTGAAATCGAATTATCGAACTACCGCGCCATTTTCAATTCTATTTATAATTATATATAATTATTTATATTCTAACGACGACGTATATAATATATACATTCGAATTCCATTCAAAATAAATTTCTCGTCGATATTATTTAAAATATTCTATTTTAAATGTTGAAAATTCATTAAAATTGCCAAAATAAAAAAATTTAAACTGGCCCAGATTTTTGGGTTGTTACAATCTCCCCCACTTAAAACTTTTCGTCCCCGAAAAGGAACAAAGTCGAAAGTGGTTTGATTAATCAACTCTACGTTCGATCTGGTTTTCATTCTCCAACTTTTCAATTTCTCCGTTACGGCTTAAGTTCTTCAACTTTTCAGTTTCTAAGAACTTTTCAAATTTTTCAAAAATTTGGCTAACACCCTAAATTTTCGAAAAATTTCGCCATAACCTCCCCTGCACCGGGAGCCGCGGGAAAATCCCAAAATTGCCATACAGGCCTTCTGATCTCAAAAAGAAAAAGAAAAAGCTAAGCGGCTAGCCAATCGGCTCATAAAATCATCATCATCCAAACAAAACAGTAAATTATATAGTAAACATGTACCTATTTGTCGGGCAAACAAATTTTATTCTCTGCTCTAGCCTCCTTGCTATGACCTGTTCAATGTAAGTACATGTATATGCAAGCAAATGCGATAAATTTTCAATACAATTCAATATTTGATACAATTAGGCGTAATGGTTCAAAATTATCAAACAAATAAACAAACAACACAAACATCAATCCATTAGTTGATTAGCTTTTGAAATTCATAACTTTGATACATAGTCAAAAATCAGATTTTTGATGCCAAATCACAACAATAGGCCCTATCTAATTTTGGTTCTCACACCAGTCAATAGGAAATATATAGAAAGTCCACTTTCGTCACTCGAACATGAATTCTAATGATGGAGCTCCATCATCAAAATCATCTCCGGGCGATTCGAGTGTAATTCTATATCTATCCAGTATATTAAAACTTCAAATACACGTTTGCAAGGCGTATATGCAAAATCTTTATATACTGGACTGTCCAAATCAATACAAATAAATTATCAAATACGAATAATTGATTTAGATTTTCAAAACAAAATTTGTTTTCACTTTAAAAATATACTCTTCACCCTCGTTCTAGGATACTACTGATCCCATCTCTAACGAGTCATTCCCGTTGGATATTACTAATCCAGTTTCTGATGAATTCTTTCGTATGGTTCTAATGTGCCTTGTTCTCTGAGCTTTGTAAACCAAAGCTCTGATACCAACTGTGACAAAAAGGAATTTCGCTCGATCCGAATCAGTCGCTAAACCGATCTAGACCGTTCGAAACACCTGATTGTTTTGAGAACACGAAAAAACAGAACGCATACAAAAGAACATTTCATTGTATATTACAACAATTCCATCAGAATAAAAGAATATTCAGAGTATAAATGAATAAATTACATTCAACAAATATCAGAGATTTAGATTACATTTAAACATATCACAGCGGAAAATAATACAATACACAACTAGAAGAAGATATACGGATACAAAGCTTTCCGGATATCATTCCAGCTGTAAACCAGGATCCTTTGAATATAAATCTGCAAAACCAAAACTACTAGCTGCCCGTGTCGAAAATAAGGGCACCCAGAGTTTAGGTTAAAAAAATAAACTCTAAGTCAGTCATGGGACTGGTGTGAGAACTAAAAACAGTTATTAATCTTTATTTTAAAGTTAGGTAAATCAAGGGACCACGCCGTAACACGGAACGGGTTTCCTCCCAAGAACACCAGTGCATAAAACAACAGCGCAATGCTAAATAAAGAACAATGAAGCTATTATAAGACCCAGTTCCCATCACACAATGCAACGCAAGCCGGAGGATAGGGTTTTTACCTTATAATAGCCAAGAATGCTTGATACATTTAATACAAATCATTTTGTACTATTATAAGTGCATAGTGTATAAAACAACTTCAAATCATAAGTATCAATCATAGACGGCATAAGCGCCCCATCCCACTATGTCGCCATACTAGGCTCTACAAATAAAACCGCAAATGTCACGTATTTGGAAATTGGATTTCCTTCTATGAACCGAGGCCAGGGATCGTCCTCTACCGATTTTAGACAATCTAGCCCATTTCTAGGAACAGCCGCAACTGCCCCTTGGATCGTCAGGGCCGGTCCACCGATGTGGATTATTATGCCTGAACACTACGTTTCCCCGCCCTTTGGGGCGTAAATGAGCCAACGAATGACTCCATCGGACCCGGATCGTCCGATCAAATCGAGGCGCCTCGCAACAGCAAAAACCACACAGGTGAAAAGTATATAAATGTCAGGGCTGGTAGGTCACTGACACCACCCTAGCTAGAAGGAAACGCATGCCCTCCCTGATGTCCTCTCCCGTTTCTGGTTCACAACCGGGGTGTGAGGCTCGCAAATTCACGTTACACAAAGCTGTGCCACACAGGCTGTGCTTTGATCATCACCACAAGACTTTGCTTTTCAACAGAAGCCTCGATCAATTGCCACTTAGGCATGCGACACAGGCAATTCACTCCATGCGTTTGATATCCATCAATATATAACCCCTGAGCTCGTACGTCTCAGAGAAGGGAGTTAAGCAAGAGAATAAATTCTCCGCCGCCAAACAGATATATATTTAATAGAAATCAATCACACAGACTAAAATCCAATGTCAGACACACAGTCCATTTACAAGTTCATTCTGGGTCTGAACGAAACCGGAGGCACCTAGTACCCCGCATATCCATCGATCTCCAAGTACGTCTGGACGATCACCAACTGTAGGACAGCCATTTTCTTTAACAAAATCGTTAGGAAGCTTACGGTTTTCAGAAGGACAAAAGTTCTGGCTGTTGCTCATCTTCTTGGGTGTATAGCCCAATCAAGATCATCAGTAATTACCCAAACGACGTGAAGACCTCCGGTCTTCGACCACCGTCTTCATCTTCGACTTATCGTCGTATCAATTATTCAGAATGGGATAAACCCGGTCTTTCCGAATAACTCGCGTATATTTTAAATAAGTGTTACACAAACACAACATACGCCTCATTCCAATTCATCAGTCACTAACCGTAAATTAATCAGGAGAATAATTCCCCAAATATTAACCCCGAAGGCCGAAACCAACATCAGATCAATATCCAGAAAACCATTCTGCTTAGCTAACCGACAGTTAGTTTCTAAATTTTCTTAACTCCTTTGGGTCTAAGAACAATGTTATTGAAGGTACCGTTCACGACAACCCAAAATCACGTTTCATTAATTATCGGGTTAAAGAACAAGTGTTATTTAAAACACTGTTCACAATAAACCCAAAGATCAATACCAATTCAATTCCAATTAAATATTATTTAATTGTTACACTTCATTAAATCTAAAGAAAAAGATTTAATCTTTTCTCAATTGGGTTCAAGAACAGTGTTAATGAAGACACCATTCATGACAAACCCAAATCACATTTGATATTAAACACAAGGCTCTGAATAGAAAATATACCGGCTTATATTCAATATCAGATTCTACGACTAACAAATATCGTATTGGAAATAACGATATATATATATATCTTTCAAATTCCCATAACAATATCTGTACCATCAATAAATCCAACATCGAAATAATCCAAAGATAATTTCGATTCAAATCTATTCCAATATAATTATAAGAAATTCTAGTTATTTTCAAAACCATTTCAAATCCAGTTTATTTATTTAAAAATAAATAGAATTATAATTCTAGTTCAAAACTAGTTCATTTCGATAAAAATCTATTTTTATCTTTTCAAATATGGAGTTTTTCATCCCAATTCTTCACAAATCATTTCTTATGATTTTACGCAAATTATTACTATTTTTAATAATTTTATCAAGGCATGTACAGTCGATTTCCATCAACGGCCATCGAACTGCACTTACAGCGACCTTTTTCAAATTTGATTTGGACAGAATTCCAAATCCAACCGTTAGATTTCTAATTTCTAATATTCATTAGAAAGCTCTTTTCGATACGAACCTAATGGTTCCGGTTTTAGGAGAATCCGACGGTCGGATCTCCCGCGATATCCATTCGAAGTCAATGGTCGAAATTCGCGAACTGCCGCAGCGCGGCGCGTTCTATTCAGGCCATTATATTATATATATAATATATATATATAATATATACTTCGTCGATTTCCTTTTAAAACGTATTTTATAAATCGTTTTTAAATTCGTTTTCAAAATGATTTCAACTTCTATTTCAACTTCAAATCAAAATTGAATTTTCCAACATAAATTCATTTTCTTTTCATTTCGAATTGATTTAATTCAAATTGATTTCTAATTCAATTTCTGTTCGTTTTCAATTCAATTCAATTTCAATTTCAATTCGAATTCATTTCTATTCAATTTCAATTTCAATTCGAATTCATTTTCAATTTCAATTCGAATTCATTTCTTTTCGATTTCAATTTCAATTCGAATTCATTTCTATTCAATTTCAATTTGAATTCATTTCAATTCAATTTCAACTTCAATTCGAATTCATTTCTATTCAATTTCAATTTGAATTCATTTCAATTCAAAATATCATATTTTGAAATCACTTTCGATATTCGGTATAAAATGAATAAAATCGATATAAATATCGTTCACGTCAAAATGGCGTCAATCTATCAACGCGGCTTCATATATTTCGATTTTCAAATATTCTACTTCAAATTTTTTTTTCAAATATTTCTATTCAAATATTTTATTTCAAATATTTCTATTCAAATATTTTATTTCAAATATTTCTATTCAAATATTTTATTTCAAATATATCTATTTCAAAACTGGAATGAGGCCCAATCAATTACCATATAATGTTAATTATATGGATTTTCTACAACACATGTATACAATAACAACGATGAATAATCAACCATCATCCAAAGTGCATTCTACACTGTATAAGCATCAAATATAAATATTCAACGCTTATAACAGTCTGTCAATCAATCGATCGACATACAACTTAACAATCGGGATTAGTGTACGTCAAATATCATCCCAATACCCATGTGGGGTTTCAAACAATCAAACATAGATTTTATTCGTGCAGTTGGGCGATGTGTAAAATTTATCACCCCAATCAATATCAGTCAAATGTGTGTATACAAACAAATCATCCGATTTGTTTATTTTTATTTCATTTCATATGCACGTTAAAATTTTTATTTTTAACTATAAAATATTTTTAACTATATAAATATTTTATTTCATTTCACGTCACGTCACACAATCAACTACATATCAAAAGCAAACAAACAAGCATACAAGCCGTCCATGGTCTGTGGACGACGGGTGTCGGGTGCTACTAAACACCGTCTGCATCCTAGTATATATTTATAAATAGAAAATTAAATTAAAAGTGAGGAGTTCTCACAGATTTGCTAATCCAACGCCACGACTCTTCTTATGTAGAAATCTTCGTCGTTCTTGCCTCTTGTCACTTTCGTCGCCCGTAGCCACTACATATATAAAAATCACATTTTTATATTGCTATTCAATATAGAAAAATCAAACTTTTACTTTGCTATTATATAGATAAAAATTCTATTTTTTTTACAATGCTCCTTTCTACATAAAAATCGCATTTTTACTTTGCTATTCAATATAGAAAAATCGAATTTTTACTTCGCTATTCAATATATAAAAATCAAAATTTTACTTCGCTATTCAACATATAAAAATCGAATTTTTTCTTCGCTATTCAACATATAAAAATCGAATTTTTTCTTCGCTATTCAACATATAAAAATCGAATTTTTACTTCGCTATTCAACATATAAAAATCGAATTTTTACTTCGCTATTCAACGTATAAAAATCGAATTTTTACTATTTTAAAAATCTAACCTTTTCTATTTTGAAAATCTAACCTTTTCTATGGTTTTCATATGAATAAAAATCACATTTTTCATATCCAAAATTGCATCTTTATTTTCAGATTTAAACAATGCTATGATTTTTTTTATAAACTAAACTGATTTTATTATTTTACAAAACCAACTACCTTAAATGAATAAACAAAAATAAATAAACTAAAACAAATAAAAACTTACGGTTTAAATTGGAAATGGGAGGTTTCACTGCTGGTCGGAGGCGGCTGGAATTCGCTGTGGTGATGAGGGAGGGGTTCACGGTCAAGGTTCGTCGCAGGTTAGGGTTTCAGGGGATTTGGGGATCGACGGTGCGGTTTGGAGCTTCGGCGGAGGAGGGCTGGAGTCAGGGGGTCCTGCGAGGTCGGCGCTGGCCAGGGGAAACTCACGCACGGTGGCGGTGGTGCCAAAATTGAGGGCGACGGCTCCTGAAGCAAAGGGGCGCGGGTCTCGAAGAAAAGGGGGGAGGAGGGCTGCGTCGAGGTGAGTAGGAGGAGGGGGGATCCCGCGAGGCCGGAGGTGGCGCCAGGGGGCGGCGCTGGCGAAGGGAGGGGGTGCGACGATGTTCTGGAGGGAGGCGTTTTTTTTTTATTTTCGATTTTGACTGGATTGACATAGTGAATGGGAGAGAGAAGGTAAGGGGAGGGGAGTGTTTATATTTTTTTTTATTTTAATTTTTTTAAAAAGTTGACTTTTACATACGACCCCTAAACGAGGCCCACCGCCTGTCGTCCATAGCTAATTACCCCCATTCCGAACACAATGGGATATGTATCGTAGGTTGATTCGATCATTTCGATCAGTTTTCGTCAAAACCAAGATATAACTCTATATATTGAATTTGAACGCGCATTTCAATTTACTGGGGTCACATACTAACTCAATAAATTCCAGAAAAATATTTTCTAGCTTCGTATTGACGATACGGTCCTAACAAAACTAGTTTCGTTGAATTCTGAGACCGTTTGGAAAATGGCCATTTTCCAGTCGATTAAAATCAACTGAAATGGTCAAAACACGTTTTCCTTTGCCACGCTCACATATTGATTCAAAAAATTATGAAATTTGAAACCTAGCAATAACTTTACATCACAGATCCAACAAAAGTGGTTTCGTCGAAATCCGAGGTCGTTTGCAAAATGGCTATTTTTAAGGGCCTCAATTCCATAGCGACTATTCAGAATTTTCAACTGGACATATCTTTTGATCCCCGCTATGAAATTTTGATTTTTCGGATTCGTTGGAAAGATATTCCCAATTAGATCCTAATGTTTTTGGTTTCACTAAAATCCGGATTGTTTTGCACCCGGTACATTCAATTGAAGTTTGAAATCGAATTATCGAACTACCGCGCCATTTTCAATTCTATTTATAATTATATATAATTATTTATATTCTAACGACGACGTATATAATATATACGTTCGAATTCCATTCAAAATAAATTTCTCGTCGATATTATTTAAAATATTCTATTTTAAATGTTCAAAATTCATTAAAATTGCCAAAATAATTTTTTTTAAACTGGCCCAGATTTTCGGGTTGTTACATTACATTACATAGCAGCGGAAAAATAATACAATACCCAACTGAAAGAGATAATCAGATACAGAGCTTTCCGAGTATCGTTCCAGCTATAAACTAGGATCCTGTGAATATAAATCTACAAAACCCAAACTACTAGCTGCCCGTTTGGAAAATAGGGGCACCCAGAGTTTAGGTTAAAACAATAAACTCCAGGTCAGTCATGTGACTGGTGTGAGAACTAAAACAGTTATTTAAAACTTTACTTTAAATCAGATATATCAAGGGACCACGCCGTATATCACGGAACGGGTTTCCTCCCAAGAATACCAGTGCATATATCAAAATAGCGCGACGCTTTTTGGAAAAATGAAGCTATTATAAGACACAGGTCCTATCACACAATGCAACGCTAACCGGGGGATAGGGTTTTTCCTTATAATAGCCAAACATGCTTGGTACGTTAAAACAAATCATTTGATACTATTATAAGTGCATAGTGTATAAAACAACTTCAAATATAAATGTATCAATCCTAGACGGCATGGGTACCATATATCATGTCGCCAATACAAGGCTCTACAATCAAAACCGCAAATGTCACGTATTGGAAGTTGGATTTCCATCTGTGAACCAAGGCAAGGGATCGTCCTTACTGCTTCGAGACAATCTAGCCCATGTCTCAGGATCAGAACGCATCAACCCTTGGATCTTTAGGGCCGGTCCACTCAATGTGGATTAAACTTAAACCCTGAACAATACGTCTCCCCGCCCTATGGAGCGTAAATGAGCCAAATGACTCCATCGGTCCCGGATCGACCGATATAACCGAGGCGCCTTGCTATCCATCATCCACATAAGTAAAATGCCAGGGCGTGTAAAACGCTGACATCACTCCTAGCTAGAAGAAAACGTATGCTCTCCCTGCAGTCCTCTCCCGTTTCTGGTTCACACCGGGGTGTGTGGCTCGCGAATTAACGCTACACAAAGCTACGCTGTATTAAAGCCGTGCTTTGATCATCAACCACAAGACTCTTCTTTTCAATAGAAGCCTTGATCATTTGCATCTCAGCATGCCACACAGGCAACTCATGCCATGCAACTGATATTTATCGATATATAACCTCTGAGCTCGTACGACTCAGAGAAGGGCGTTAAGTAAGAGAATAAATTCTCCGCTGCCAAACAGATATATATTTAATAGAAATCGATCAACGTAGAATAAAATCCAATGTCAGACACACATCCAATTACAAGCCCGTTCTGGGTCTGAACAAAACCCGAGGAACCTTATACCTCGCATATCCATCTATATCCAAGTACGTCTGGACGATCACCAACTGATTCCCTCCTCTTGGGTGTACAACCCAATCAAGATCATCAGTAATTATCCAAACGACGTGAAGACCTCCAGTCTTCAACCACCGTCTTCGTTGCCGATTCAGTTATTCAGAATGGGATAAACCCGGTCTTTCCGAATAGCTCGCGTATATAATTAACAAGTGTTATAAAAACACAACATATGCCTTATTCCAATCCAGAATATTCCTTAATTCAAATATTCTTTTACTTTAGGAAAGATTCCCATTAATTTTATCAAAGATAAATTCTTTAAATTTATTCTTTAATCTTCCTTTGAATATCAATTCAAAACATATTATGGTTTATCCAAACTAGTCGGGATTAACGAACCATACCGAAGTAATCATTTGTTTTAATTTCCCAACCCCAACCTATTCATCCCGTGAAGTAAAACTGATAATACTTCATATCTAACACCACGGTGTTATCAGTAAATTCAATTACCATTACACGTTCAAATCTAATTAAAGATTTAACTATCGCCTGGAGCAAAACAGGTGATACTCCATTCTCGATCATTTCATGAATTTGATAATTTTAGTTATCAAATTCACCTTTCAATTTATTTAAAGATTCATTAAAACTCCACTTGGTTTTAATCTTCCCAAAAATCAATATTAATCATTGTTTAGCTTGGGAAATCATAACCTATCTTTAACTGGGTTAAAGAACCAATGTCATTTAAAACACGGTTCACGATAAACCCAAAATCACATTCTATTCCATCAGCCTTTAACCGTAAATTAGCAAGTGAACAATTCCCTATGTAATAACCCCGAAGGCTGAAACCAACATCAAATCAATACCCAGGAAACCATTCAACTTAACTAATCCCAGTTAGTTTCTGATTTTCTTAACTCCGTTGTGTCTAAGAACAGTATTATTTAAGATACCATTCACGACAACCTAAAATCACATTCCATTAACGATGGAATCTTCATGGAAAACAAATCGATATATATATATATATATTCGATATAAACTTCCATATCCGACTAATAATATAAATGAAATAACGGCAATGCCTTTTAAATTCCAAATATATTAGAAGTCTTCCACCACAGAAATTCACTTCGATTATTACCAAATCGAATTCCATTCCATTCCAATTTACTTTATTAAATTGGAAAACATTAATTTGGAAAATCTCCTTTAAATCTTAATAAAAGATTTACAAATTCAAATTCACATTTCACTGTAAATCGGGTTAAAGAACGAATGTCGTTAAAACACAGTTCACAACAAACCCAATTCACATTCCATTAGTTATCGGGTTAAAGAACGAGTGTTATTTAAAACACCGTTCACGATAAGCCCAAAAATCAATTCCAATTCAATCCCAATTAAATATCATTTAATTGGTACATTTCATTAAATCTAAATAAAAAGATTTAATCTTTTTCTCAACTGGGTTTAAGAAGAGTGTAATAAAGACACCATTCACGACAAACCCAAATCCCATTTGATATTAAATACAAGGCTCTGAATAGAAAATATATCGGCTTATACTCAATATCAAATTCTACGACCAACAAATATCATATTAGAAATAACGATTTAAATATATCTTTCAAATTTCCATAACAATATCTGTATAATCACGAAATCTAACATCGAAATATTCCAAGGACAATTTCGATTCAAATCCATTTCCAATTTATATATTGGAAATTCTGGTTGTTTTTAAAACCATTTCAAATCCAATTTATTTATTTTAAAAATAAATGGATTATAATTCTAGTTCAAAACTAGTTCATTTCGATAAAAACCTATTTTTATCTTTTCACGTGTGGAGTTTTTCATCCCAATTCTTTCCAAATCATTTCTTATGATTTTACACAAATTATCAATATTCTTAATAATTTTATCAAGGCCCGTACAATCGATTTCCATCCACGGCCATCGAACTGCACTTACAGCGACCTTTTCAAAATTTGATTTGGACATAATTACAAATCCAACTGCTAGATTTATAATTTCTTGTATTCGTTAGAAAGCCCTTTTCGATACGAACCCAACGGTTCCGGTTTGAGGAGAATTCGACGGTCGGATCTCCCGTAATGTCCATTCGAAGTCAATGGTCGAAATTCGCGAACTGCCGCAGCGCGGCGCGTTCTATTCAGGCCATTATATATATATAATATATATATTTCGTCGATTTCCTTTTAAAACGTATTTTATAAATTGTTTTTAATTCGTTTTCAAAACGATTTCAACTTCCATCTTAAATTCAAATCAAAATTGAATTTTCCAATATAAATTCGTTTTAAATTCATTTCAAATCGATTACATTTCAAATCGATTTCAATTCAAATCGATTTCAATTCAATTTCAATCCGTTTTAAATTCAATTCAAAATGATTTCAATTCTATTTCAATATAATTCGAATTTCAGTTCTATTCGAATTTCAATTCTATTTCAATTTCAAGTTCGTATTCCAAATTCAATTTCAAGTTCGTATTCAATTTCAAATCAGAATTGAATATTCCATATCATCGATATATAAATGATAATATTTTCAAAACAGTAGATTTTGAAATCAATTCCTTTTCGAAATTCATTATAAAAATGAATAAAATCGATCTAAATATCGATCACGTCAAAATGGCGTTACTCTAATCAACTCGACTTTATATATTTAAATATATTCGTGTCCATCCCAAATCGGACATCAAAATCATATTTTGATTCTTTTCTGAATATTGTTTGAAAATATTCTTTATTTTAAAATATTCTTTATTTTAAAATATTCATTCTATCTGAACTGGAATCAGACACAGTCAATTACCATATAATTTGACTATATGGATTTCACACAACAAATGTGTATAACAACAATGAAAATAGCAATCCATTATCCAGAGTGCATTCTACACTGTGTAAGCATCAAATACAAATATATAACGCTTACACAGCTTGTCAACCAATCGATTGACCTACAACTAATTATTGGGATTAGTGTATGTCCAATATCATCCCAATACCCGTGTGGGGTTTAAAACAATCAAACACAGGTTTTATCTGTGCCATTGGGCGATGTGTAAAATTTATCGTCCCAATCAATATCAGTCAAATGTGTGTATATAAACAAATCGTCCAATTTGTTTATAAATATTTATTTTATATACATGTTAAAAATTATATTTTTAACTATAAAATATTTATTCATTCCACATCACACAATCAATTTTCATAACAGATCAATCAAACATACAAATCATCCATGGTCTGTGGACGACGGGTGTCGGGTGCTGCTAAGCACCGTCTGCATCCTAGTACATATTTCAAACTAGGAAATAAAATAAAAGCGAGGAGTTCTCACCGAGGGTTCGACTCCTCCATTCTTTATCTCTGAACGGTCTGGATTTGCCCGTACTTCCAACGTAGTCTTCTCCACGCTGTTCATATTAACATCACATTTTTATCGCTCCATTCCAATAAATAAAAATCATATTTTTATTTCTACTTCATATATTTCTACAACACTTCTTTCTATATAAAAAATTATATTTATATATCTCTACTTCTTATATAAAGATCGAATTTTTATTTCATACATATATAAATCAATTTTTTATCGCTACTTCATATATGTAAAAATCGAATTTTTATCGCTATACATATAAAAAAAATAATATTTTTATACTGATACTTCGTATAAAATAAAACCCAATTTTTATACCGCCACTTTCAAAATGAAAATCTATTTTTTTCTATAATGAAAAAATCTATTTTTTCTACAATGAAAAATCTAATTTAATTTTATTTATATATATTTTTAAATATTTCTTTTATGATAAAAAAAATGATACCTTTTCATATTTATAACGATTAAAAATATAAACTTTATGGCGATTTAAAATCTAAACTTTCATATGAACAAAATCATACTTTTATTCACTTAAAAATCATATTTTTAACATGCAATTTCTATAATCAAAATCATAATTTTAATGAACTATATAAACAAAACTGATTTTATAAAATATAAATAAACTTACAGTCGCCGGAATTTTGGTCGGAGGTGTGGGGGTTTGCTGTTGGTGCGCAGGTCAGGGGGGAAGGCGGGCTGAGGGTCGACGGTGGGACCTAGGGCTGGCGGTGGCGGTGGCGGTTAGGAGGAAGAAAGGGGTAAGGAGTTTTTAGAGAAGAAAGGGGAGCGGGCGGAGGAAGGAGAAAGAAGGAGGGCGGGGGTGAGAGGGGACGGTTCCCTCCGGCGGCGGCGCCGGAGGCACGGCGCCCCTGGAGATCGCAGCGGCGGCAATCCCCCCCGTCGCTCTTTTTTTATTCCTTTTGATTTTTAAAATGAACGGTAGGGGGGTTGTTGACTATAAATAGAGATGGATAGAGAGGTTTTTTTTTATTATTTTATTTAATTTCAAAAAGGTACCTTTTTATTTTGACCTCGAAATCAAGCCCACCGACTGTCGTCCATAACTAATTACCCCCATTCCGAACACAATGGGATATGTATCATAAGCCAATTTGGTTGTTTCGATCGGTTTCCGTCAAAATCAAAATATAAATCTATATATTGAATTTGAACGCACATTTCAATTTATCGGGGTCACATACAAACTCTAAAAATTCCCGAAAAATATTTTCTAGCTTCGTATTGACGATGCGGTCCTAACAAAACTAAATTTGTCAAATTCTGAGATCGTTTGAAAAATGGCCATTTTCTGGTCGATCGAAATTGATTGAAACTGTCAAAACACGTTTTCTTTTGCCACGCTCACATATTGATTCAGAAAATTACGAATTTTGGAACCTAGCAAGAACTTGACATCCAGGATCCAACAAAAGTTGTTTCATCGAAAATAGAGGTCATTTGCAAAATTTCCATTTTTAAGGGCTATATTTTCCATAGCGACTATTCTGAATTTTCATCTGGGCATAACTTTTTATCCCCGCTATGAAATTTCAATTTTTCGGATTCGTTGGAAAGATATTCTCAAATAGATTCTAATATTTTTGGTTTCGCTAAAATCTGGTTTATTTTGAATCCTGTACATTCATTTGAAATTTGAAATTGAATTTTCAAACTACCGCGCCATTTTCAATTCCTTTTATAATTAAAAATAAATATTTATATTCTAACGTCGATTCAAATAAATTTATACGTTCTAATTCTATTCAAAATAAATTTCTCGTCGTTATTATTTAAAATAAATCGTTTTAAATATTCAAAATTGCCAAAATAAATTTTTTAAATTGGTTCGGATTTCCGGGTTATTACAGAATCCCTTGGTCCCAACTTGGACCTTTAAAGATAACTTCCTTCTTGAGCTACCTTTGCATCTCAGATTTTAATCGATTTTATCTTCAAAAGAGTTTTCCATCATTGCATTGGAGTAGTGATAATCCATATGTAGCAAGTTCCTTCCTTTGGTGATAAAGTTAAACCGTCTAAAATACCACAGAGGGATCCACTAGATAGGAGTTCTTCATATTTTTTTTTAAATTTTGCTTTCAAATCAAAACTTCCATCTATGTTTAAAATAAAATAAAAATCCTTTTGGCAAATTTATCAAGTTCATAAAACTTTTTGGAAGTTATGGAAACTGGTAATTATTTGAAAAACATTTCTTAATAAATATGCATTTTGAACCACTCTAACTTTCATACATATCTCTGAGTGGTAAACATTAAGTCTTTAGTCACTAAAATTCTCCATTTTTCTCTTCTCACCTTCAAGGAACATCTTCAAAACTTTTAGTCATTCCAAATACTAGTCTTCTTTAGTTTAGGAAACAACATATTCACACTATGCCTAAACTAATCATGTACGTCCTTTAGTCCTTTTGTTTCTCGAGTGTGAATTCAATCAATATTCAACATTAGCTTACTATCTAATCATAAAATTAACATAAACAACAAACAAACGAATAATATACAAGCAAACTAAACATATCAAATAAGAAAACAATAATCAATTCAATTAAAAGAATTAATCCAAACAATTATGACATGAACTAATAAGCAAACATCAACATATCAATCATCCACTGTAACGACCCAGATTTTTTACCATTTAATTTAATATTTAAATTTGTTTTACATATTGATTTGAATTTTAAATGGTTTGAAACTAATGATTTTGAATAATTTATTTGTTTAAATAGTATAAGTAATAATTTAATTTCGAAATAGTCGAAATTGGCTGAATTTGCGCTGTTATATGATTTGGTAATGTAAGAGGATTTATATAAAGTTTATATTTGATTTTTATTTACAATTTCGATTATAAACATTGTTTGAACTTTTAAATTATAATTTTAATTATATAACGAACTGCAGCGGCGCGGTAGTTCGTAATATAGCGTTTTGAGCTTCAATTGGGTATACAGGATCCAAAACAAGTCGGATTTCTTTGAAACAAGAAACGTCCAAACCGATTTGATAATATCTTTCTAATAAAGTAGAAAAATCGAATTTTCAAAGTGTAGATTTTATTTTATGGCCAAATCAAATTTTCAAATAGTCTCTATGGAATTCGATTATATATTATAGCGATTTATTATATAGAAATGTAAGGTTTTTAATTTATTAAATAACGTTTTGGCCCAGAATTCAACCCGGGGTATTTTACTTTGAAAATATGGGAAATTCTGCTCGGGTATGGCCAATTATAATCTCTTAATATTATTATATTGAAGTATATTAAAAGAGAGTTTATCCAAACAGTCTCCGTTTTCAACGAAACAAATTTTATTGGGACCGTAACAGCAAATTATTGTTATATTTCAAGTCGCACGTTAAACGGAGTTATTCTGTGAGCGTGGCAAAATAAAATGCAAATAAATCGACCGTTTTGATTCGAACGAACACCGTTTTTGCAAACGAATTTGGAATTCGACGAAACAAGAAACATTGGGACCGTAACGTCAAATTATACGATGCAGTCCATTCTCATTATGATTGGAGTTCATGTATGATCACGTTAATCAATATACAGTGTTTGGGAATTGCGATAGGTATGAATAAAAATCGCTAGTCTTGTCAAATAAAAATCTTCAGTCAAATCAGAGAATAAAATAATTAAAATATTAAAATAATATAATTAAAAATTACATTTTTACCTTATATAAATTACCCCACCGTGACCCTTTTCTACCAACAAAAATCACTCTTCAGTCTTCCTGTTCTCTTTTTCTCGCTTCAAACCCAAATTCTTCGGTAAATAGGCCACGTTTAGATTTAATAACAATTCTAACAAATCTTTATAAAATTCATAGAAATATATTCTTTGATTACTGGAAGTTTTAGCTTCAATTTCATGTAGAAATGGTGTGGTGTGATCAAACATTTGGAGCTCAACCATTTCCAGTCATCGGCGGTTTGCTTGGATCCATTAGGATGAACTTCGGTCGAGTTGGTCGAAGCTGGTTCAGGCGAAGAAAGATGGAGGTATGGAGGTTGTACCTGTGGTGGTGAGGTGTTATCAGGTGTTGCGTGGTCGGAGAACGATGGGGTTAATCAGTTTTTGGGTTGGGCTGCTGTTTTATGGGTCGTAGTTGAGCTGTGATCCACTCGAAGTGACTGGAGTTGGTCGAGGAGGAAGCTGGGTCGGAGGTGGTCATCATGGCATCGGTCTGAGGAGGTCCGGTGACCTGAATCGCCAGCGATAAAGGGTTAAACGGAGGAAGTGGCTTAGTGTTTTACCCGATATTGGGGTCGGTTTTTGGGTTGGCAATCCGAAGATGGAGCACCGAAATTGGTGGTGACGGTCTCGGGAGGCGGAGGAAGGCCTGGTGACGGGGTTGCGTGGTAGGGGCAGGGTCCGTCGAAGTTGATCGGAGCAGCGGCGTGAATCGTGTGAGTTTTCCTGAAGCTGTTTGAAGAAGAAAAGGGGATCGCGGAAAGACAGATCGTGGTTATGGGGGTAACCGTGTGTTAAGAATGACGTGGCTTAACTGTTAATCATGGTAATTATATAAATTAACTAATTATTAGTTATTTTAAATAATCATTTAAGTAATCAAATTATTTCTATTTGAAGTCAAAACAGATTGAGGTTCCAATCATAAGCTGAAGGTGAATAAAGAGGATCGTGATATCGGGTTTGAGCCAGATGTGCAAGATAAACCGTGTGACTAATCATAATAGTTAACGACAATAATTAATTTATGAGCTAATTTATTTTATTAATTAAAAGGAATTGATTTTTTTAATTTAAATATACATTAAATATTATAAAATGTATAACTCGCTTGTTCATTATCAGAATTGGACGAAACATGTGTCTATGGGACCGTATTAACGGTGCCGACGTATGAGAACTGAAATGGAGTGACTCAGAGGACGCTGAAATTTTATGTGGTTCTAAACGCCAGTTTGAAACTACATAAAACAACGCAACCTCGTCGGAAACTAAAATGGTGAGTTAATTCTCACAATTCTGAAATACTGCGATGTGTTAAATTCGTATCATTTATATTTATCATTAATTGGCTGAATGGACGCTATGGATGATTTTTATTTATTTATTGGTTGGTTGTTGTCTGCATTATACTATAATTCTGATTTCATTTGTTAGTGATAAACAATATTATAAACTGTTGTGTAGGGAAGAACAGATTGGAGGAATCCAACCGGATTCCTCAAATAAATCGTATATTATGTATTGTTTCATGAATTGTTTATCCCAATTTATATCTATCATATTTGGATATCAATGGTTGAATAAATATTTATTGTTGAATCTAAATTCAATAGTTGTCATGTTTTAAATCAATATGCAGTATTGATTGGGTAATTGGTAGTAGATGGTCTAAATCTATCGTTTTGAAATAGTAATTCGCCGTCAGGCGAATTGATGTATTTTAAAGTTAATATTTTTATTTTTAGCTGAATCAAAATTTAATTTTTGATTTAGTTATTTATATAACGAGTTTTAAGTAAGATGATATTTATAAATGTTAAAATAATTTATATAGTTTTATTACATAAAGAAGTCGTATGGTAACCGAAGGCAAAATAATATAGAATAATTGTTTCCAAGGGAAAAGTTAAATAAGGTTTTATTATTTTAATTTAATGATTGTTTATAGGAGTTAAGCAATTGTATTTGAGATGATTATTAAATAGTTTATTATTTTTTTAAAAATAATAAATAATTATGAAATGATTTTATAGTCCAAATTCCATAAAGGAGTTATAAAAAGGAATTAGAGTTTTAAATAAATTATTATTATTTTAACTAACCCATCGTTAGTTAATAGTGGAGTATTATACATGTACCTCAGAGAAAATCAAGGGCTTAAGAATTATAATTGAATTATATAAGATATGTTGATAAAAGAATTTTTAAGCTAGAAGTTTAGTGATTGGGAAAGGAGTTTACTTAATCAAAAATTAAGTGAAAATAGATATGATTGACAAAGAGGATATTTCCAATATAAGAAAAATTTATAAAACCATATTAGAATGGAAATACTTATTTATTTAAGTAATGAAGTAAATAAAGGGATTTTTGGTTATAAAATCCAACCATTAGTTTAACGATGTTAAAAGGAGTTTTGGATTAGTGAACAAATCCAAGTTTATAAGAAAAGTGGATTTGGAGTTTAAACTAAGGCAAGGCCTTAAATAAGCATCTTACTTAAAAACCAAATTAAGTAAATGGCGTAATTGAAGTAAAACTTGGAAGGTAAAAACGATAGTTATGTTTTGAATAAAAGAAATGGAAAAAGAGATTTATGATTAGGAATCCAAAGTTAAATTATATAGAAGGGAAGGGTTTTTTGGAAAAGATGCTAGCGAATGGATTAGTGTAATATAATTCAAATTATACTATACGGGAGTTTTAAAGCAAGAGTTTAATATTTTATTTAATGATTTACTTGATTATATATTAAGTAAAATGGGCATGGTCAATTGAGATGTTCAAAAGAAGAGATATGGATTACAAACTATCGTTTAAATAAAGATAGGAAGTAAGATCTGGTCGATATTAGAAGAGCGTGTGTTTTAAGTTACGGACTTCTATCTACTCTGAGATAAGAATGTTGTCGATTAAAGTCTGAGAGGTAAATAAAATACCCCAACTTGACCGACTTCACTATTATCAAGGAGAGGTATTAGTTTGTAACGGTAGATGTAATAACCCGGAAATCCGAGCCAATTTAAAAATTTTATTTTGGCAATTTTAGTAAACTTTGATTATTTAAAATGAATTATTTTAAATAATAATGACAAGAAATTTATTTTGAATAGAATTAGAACGTATATATTTATTCGAATCTTCGTTAGAATATAAATAATTTATTTTAATTATATACCGAGCCTGAAATGGCGCGGTAGTTTGAAAATTCGATTTCAAATTTCAAATGAATGTGCATGATTCAAAATAAACCAGATTTTAGCGAAACCAAAAATATTATAATCTAATTGAGAATATCTTTCCAACGAATCAGAAAAATTGAAATTTCATAGCGGGGATAAAAAGTTATGCCCAGTTGAAAATTCAGAATAGTCGCTATGGAATTCTAGCCCTTAAAAATGGCCATTTTGCAAACGACCTCGGTTTTCGACGAAACCACTTTTGATGGATCCGCGATGTAAAATTATTGCTAGATTCCAATTTTCGTAATTTTCTGAATCAATAGGTGAGCGTGGCAAAGGAAAACGCGTTTGGCCAGTTTTATTTGATTTTAATCGACTGGAAAATGGTCATTTTTCAAACGGTCTCAGAATTCGATGAAATTAGTTTTGTTAGGACTGTATCGTCAATACGAAGCTAGAAATAATTTTTCTGGAATTTTTAGGGTCCGTATGTGACCCCAGTAAATTGAAATGTGCTTTTAAAATTCAATATAATGATTTATATTTTAATTTCAACGAAAACTGATTCAAACAGTCGAATTAGCTTGCGATACCTATCCCATGGTGTTCGGAATGGGGGTAATTGGCTAGGGGCGACAGTTGTTGGGTTTAATTTGAAGCTTGGACAAAAAGGGGACAATGGGAAAATTAATTAATAATTTAATATAATATATATATATACACACTAAAAAAAAGCAAACCCTAATTCACTTTCCCACCATCGTTCTAGCCGCCAGAACGATTTCCAAGGGCCGATATTCTTCGAGATTTCTTAAGCCAAAATCTCCCAAATCTTCGTGAATTAAACCAGACCAAAAAAACAAAAATTATAGCCCCTTCGTTGCTCTTCCAATAGGTACCACTTTGCCCAATTTTCGTTAGTCGAACTGCTCGATTTTGACGTCCAAACTCACCTCCTTCGCATCGGTTTTGGAGGCACACAGGCCCACTGAGCTGGCTCCTGTAGCGACCGTAAGATGGCGAGATGTAGGCGAAGGGTGGGGCGGCATCAGATCTGAAGTCGGTGGCTCCAGGGCGGCGCGACAAGCAACTGTCGAAGTCGAAGTTCATGGGTTCAGTAGACGTCTAAAAGGAAGAAAGGCAGTGTCTTTGGCACCAAGATCAACGGCACTGAAAATTTAGGGTAATAAAAACCTTGATTTCTATTTTATTTCTTGTCTTTATTATTATTAATTATGTAATTAAATCTTTTAAGGTTTTAGAAATGTTGTTTTTAAAATAAAAATCAGTTAAAATATATAAAGCTTTAGAAAAATATAATTTTTATATGAAATGATTTAGAAGAAAAATATAATTTTTATATGAAATGATTTAGAAGAGAAATATAACTTTTATATGAAATGATTTAGAAAAATATAATTTTTTTTATGAAATAATTTAGAAAAAAATATACTTTTTATATGAGATGATATGAAATTATTAATAGCGAGATAAAAATATGAATTTCATATAGCAAACTGATTTATAAAAATATGATTTTTATAAATACGAACATAGATAAAAATGTGATCTTTATACATGAAGTGATAAAATAAAATTGTGATTTTTATTTATAAATATCATAGTATTAAACATATGGTTTTTATTTATATGAAGTACCGATAAAAATTCGATTTTTATATATATGAAGCAGCAATAAAAAAATTTGATTTTTTATATAGGAAGTAGCGTTAAAAATATAATTTTTAACACAAACGGTGTTGAACAGATCCCGTTGGAAACGAGGTAAAGATTTCCTACATATGAAGATTCGTAGCGTTTGGTTTAGCTTCTAGGTGAGAACTCCTCACTTTTATTTATTTCTAGTTTGAAATATATACTAGGATGCAGACGGTGCTTAGCAGCACCCGACACCCATCGTCCAAAGACCATGGATGACTTGTTTATTTGATTGCTGTGTTGTGAAATTTGATTGTGTGATGTGGAATGAAATAAAATATTTTATAGTGGAAAATATTTTATAGTTAAAAATACGATTTTTAACGTGTATATAAAATAAATATTTATAAACAAATCGTAGATTTGTTTATATACACTGATTTTATTGATATTGATTGGGACGATAAATTTTACACATCGCCCAACCGCACAAATAAAATATGTGTTTGTTGATTTGAAACCCTACACGGGTATTGGGATGATATTTTACGTACACTAATCCCGATTGTTTAGTTGTATGTCAATCGATGGGTTGACAGACTGTGTAAGCGTTAATTATTTATATTTAATGCTTATGCAGTTGTGTGGTGCAATCGTGATGATGGTTGATTATTTATCGTTGTTATTATATACATGTGTTGTAGAAAATCCATATAATTAACATTATATGGTAATTGATTGGGCCTCATTCCAATTTAGAAACTAAATTCATGGGTTGAATAGAAAATAAATTCATGTGTTGAATAGAAAATAAATTCATGTGTTGAATAGAAAATAAATTTATGTGTTGAATTGAAAAATATTCATGTGTTGAATAGAATAAACATTCATGTGTTGGATAAAAGCCGTGTTGATTAGATTGACGCCATTTTGACGTGAACGATATTTATATCGATTTTATTCATTTTTATAATGAATATAGAAAACGAAGTGATTTCAAAATATAACGTTTTTGAAAATAGTATCATTTGTATATCGATGATATGGAATATTCAATTTTGATTAGAAATTGAATATGAAGTTGAAATCGTTTTGAAAACGAATTTAAAACGATTTATAAAATACGTTTTAAAAGGAAATCGACGAAGTATATATTATATAGAACGCGCCACGCCGCGGCAGTTCACGAATTTCGACCATTGACTTCGAATGGATATTACGGGAGATCCGACCGTCGAATTCTCCTAAAACTGGAACCGTTGGGTTTGTATCGAAAAGAGCTTTCTAACGAATATTAGACATTTGAAATCTAACGGTTGGATTTGAAATTATGTCCAAATCAAATTTGGAAAAGGTCGTTGTAAGTACAGTTCGACGGCCGTTGATGGAAATCGACTGTACGGGCCTTGATAAAATTATTAAAAATAGTAGTAATTTGTGTAAAATCATAAGAAATGATTCGTGAAGTAGTGGGATGAAAAACTCCATATTTGAAAAGATAAAAATAGATTTTTATCGAAATGAACTAGTTTTGAACTAGAATAATAATTTATTTATTTTTAAATAAATAAATTGGATATGAAATGGTTTTAAAAGTAACTAGAATTTCCAATAATTGAATTGGAATGGATTCGAATCGAAATTATCTTTGGGATATTTCAATGTTGGATTTCGTGATTATACAGATATTGTTATGGAAATTTGAAAGATATTTATATCGTTATTTCCAATACGATATTTGTTGGTCATAGAATTTGATATTGAATATAAGCCGATATACTTTCTATTCAGAGCCTTGTATATAATATCAAATGTGATTTGGGTTTGTTGTGAATGGTGTCTTCATTAACACTGTTCTTAAACCCAGTTGAGAAAAAGATTAAATCTTTTTATTTAGATTTAATGAAGTGCACCAATTAAATGGTATTTAATTGGAATTGAATTTGAATTGATTTTTGGGTTTATCGTGAACATTGTTTTAAATAACACTTGTTCTTTAACCCGATAATTAATGAATGTGATTTTGGGTTTATCGTGAACCGTGTTTTAGATGACATTGGTTCTTTAACCCAGTTAAAGGCAGGATGTTGATTTTTGGGATGATTAAAACTAAGTGGATTTTTAATGAATCTTTAATTAGATTGAAATGATCGAGAATGGGGTATCACCAGTTTTGGCTCCAGGCGATAGTTAAATCTTTAATTAGATTTGAACGTGAAATGGTAATTGAATTTACCGATAACACCGTGGTGTTAGATATGAAGTATTACCAGTTTTACTTCATGGGATGAATAGGATGGGATTGGGAAATTAAAATAAATGATTACTTCGGTGTGGTTCGCTAATCCCGACTAGTTTGAATTGATATTCAAAGAAGATTAAAGAATAAATTTAAAGAATGTATCTTTGATAAAATTAATGGGAACCTTTCCCAAAGTATAAATATATTTGAATAAAAGAATATTCTGAATTGGAATGAGGCGTATGTTGTGTTTGTGTAACACTTGTTTATTATATACGCGAGTTATTCAGAAAGGCCGGGTTTTTCCCATTCTGAATAACTGATTCGACGTGGTGTCGAGGATGAAGACCGGAGGTCTTCACATCGTTTGGGTGATTACTGATGATCTTGATTGGGCTGTACACCCAAGAGGAGGGAATCAGTTGGTGATCGTCCAGACGTACTTGGAGATCAATGGATATGCGAGGTATAAGGTGCCTCCGGTTTCGTTCAGACCTAGAACGGACTTGTAAATGGACTGTGTGTCTGACATTGGATTTTATTCTGTGTGATTTATTTCGATTAAATATATATCTATTTGGCGGCGGAGAATTTATTCTCTTGCTTAACGCCCTTCTCTAAGACGTACGAGCTCAGGGGTTATATATCGATGGATATCAATCGCATGGAGTGAATTGCCTGTGTAGCATGCCTAAGTAGCAATCGATCAAGGCTTCTGTTGAAAAGCAAAGTCTTGTGGTTGATGATCAAAGCACCGCCTGTGTGGCATAGCTTTGTGTAACATGAATTCGCGAGCCTCACACCCCGGTTGTGAATCAAAAACGGGAGAGGACCTCAGGGAGGGCATGCGTTTCCTTCTAGCTAGGGTGGTGTCAGTGACCTACCAGCCCTGACATTTATATTATTTTCACCTGTGTGGTTGTTGCTGTTGCAAGGCGCCTTAGATATATCAGTGACTGTGTGGAGCCGATGGAGTCATTTGGCTCATTAACGCCCCAAAGGGCAGGGAAACGCAGTGTTCAGGAAATTTAATCCACATCGGTGGACCGGCCCTGTCGCTCCAAGGGTCACTCGAGCTCTGATCCTGAGACACGGGCTAGAGCATCTCGAATCGGTAGAGGACTATCTTTTGCCTCGGTTCACAGATGGAAATCCAACTTCCAATACGTGACTTTGCGGTTTTATTTGTAGAGCCTAGTATGGCGACATAGTGGTATGGGGCACTTATGTTGTCTATGATTGATACTTATGATTGAAATAGTTTTATACACTACGCACTTATAATAGTATCAAATGATTTGTTTTAGCGTATCAAGCATTCTTTGGCTATTATAAGGTAAAAACCCTATCCTCCAGCTTGCGTTGCATTGTGTGATGGGACCTGGGTCTTATAATAGCTTCATTGTTCTTTATTTAGCATTGCGCTGTTGTTTTATGCACTGGTATTCTTGGGAGGAAACCTGTTCCGTGTTATACGGCGTGGTCCCTTGATTTATCTACCTTTAAAATAAAGATTAATAACTGTTTTAGTTCTCACACCAGTCACATGACTGACCTGGAGTTTATTGTTTTAACCTAAACTCTGGGTGCCCCTATTTTCCGCATGGGCAGCTAGTAGTTTTGGTTTTGCAGATTTATATTCACAGGAACCTGGTTTACAGCTAGAATGATATCCGGAAAGCTTTGTATCCGTATATCTCTTTCAGCTGTGTATTGTATTATTTTCCGCTGCTATGTAATGTATTGTAATCTCTGATATTTATGATGTATAATATTTATTCATTCTCTGTATATTCTTGTATTCTGATGGAATTGTTGTAATTAACAATGAAATGTTCTTCTGTTTGCGTTCTAATTTGTCGTGTTCTCAAAACAATCAAGGGTTTCGAACGGTCTTGGTCAGTTTAGTGATCGATTCAGACCGAGCGAAATTTGCGATCGTTACATTTGGTATCAGAGCTTTGGTTTACAGAGCTCGGAGAACAAGACACATTAGGACCTTACGAAAGAATTCATCAGAAATTGGATTAGTAATATCCAATAAGAATGACTCGTTAGAGATGGGATCAGTAGTATCCTAGAACGAGTGTGAAGTGTATAAATAAAAGTGAAAACAAATTTTGTTTTGAAAATTTAAACCTTATTCAACGTATTTGAATATTTATTTTAAATTAATTTGGACAATAGAATATATAAAGATTTTGCATATACGTCTGATCCGCGTGTATTTGAAGTTTTTATATACTGGATAGATATAGAATCACACTCTAGTCGCCCGAAGATGGTTCTGATGATCGCTATAGCGATCGCATCATCAATATTCATGTTCGAGTTTCGAAAGTGGGATTTCTATATATTTCCTATTGACTGGTGTGAGAACCAAAATTAGACAGGGCCTATTGTTGTGATTTGGCACCAAAAATGTGATTTTTGACTATATATCAAAGTTATGAATTTGAAAAGCTAATTAACTAATTGATTGCTGATTGTGTTGTTTGATTAATTAAAATTTGAACCATTTAGCCAAATTGAACCAAATAGTGGTTGTATTGAAAATTTATCGCATTTGCATACATATACATGTACGTACATTGAACAGGTCATAGCAAGGAGGCTAGAGCAGAAGAATAAAATTGTTTGCCCGACAAATAGGTACATGTTTATTGTATTTCTTTGGGTTTGGCTGATTTTATGAGCCGATTGGCTAGCCGCTTGGCTGTTTCTTCTTGGATTGATGAGGGCCATGAAAGGCTATTTGAAATATCCCGAAGTCCCCGGTGCAGGGGAGGTTATGGCGAATTTTTTCGAAAATTTAGGGTGTTAGCCAAATTTTTGAAAATTTTGAAAAGTTCTTAGAAACTGAAAAGTTGGAAAACTTAAGCCGTAATGAAAATAATGGAAATTGAGTTGATTTGTAAAACAAATTTCGGCTTCGTTCCTTTTTGGGGACGAAAAGTTTTAAGTGGGGGAGATTGTAATAACCCGGAAATCCGAGCCAATTTAAAATTTTTATTTTGGCAATTTTAGTGAACTTTGATTATTTAAAATGAATTATTTTAAATAATAACGACGAGAAATTTATTTTGAATAGAATTAGAATGTATATATTTATTCAAGTCGTCGTTAGAATATAAATAATTTATTTTAATTATATAACGAGCTTGAAATGGCGCGGTAGTTTGAAAATTCGATTTCAAATTTCCAATGAATGTGCAGGATTCAAAATAAACCGGATTTTAGCGAAACCAAAAATATTACATTCTAATTGAGAATATCTTTCTAATGAATCCGAAATATTGAAATTTCATAGCGGGGATAAAAAGTTATGCCTAGTTGAAAATTCAGAATAGTGGCTATGGAATTCTGACCCTTAAAAATGGCCATTTTGCAAACGACCTCGGTTTTCGACGAAACCACTTTTGTTGGATCCGCGATGTCAAATTATTGCTAGATTCCAATTTTCGTAATTTTCTGAATCAATAGGTGAGTGTGGCAAAGGAAAACGCGTTTGGCCAGTTTTAGTTGATTTTAATCGACTGGAAAATGGTCATTTTTCAAACGATCTCAGAATTCGATGAAATTAGTTTTGTTAGGACTGTATCGTCAATACAAAGCTAGAAATAATTTTTCTAGAATTTTTAGGGTCCGTATGTGACCCCAGTAAATTGAAATGTGCTTTTAAAATTCAATATAATGATTTATATTTTAATTTCAACGAAAACTGATTCAAACAGTCGAATTAGCTTGCGATACCTATCCCATGGTGTTCGGAATGGGGGTAATTGGCTAGGGGCGATAGTTGTTGGGTTTAATTTGAAGCTCGGACAAAAAGGGGACAATGGGAAAATTAATTAATAATTTAATTTAATATATATATATATACATTAAAAAAAGCAAACCCTAATTCACTTTCCCACTATCGTTCTAGTCGCCAGAACGATTTCCAAGGGCCAATATTCTTTGAGATTTCTTAAGCCAAAATCTCCCAAATCGTCGTGAATTAAACCAGACTCAAAAACAAAAATTATAGCCCCTTCGTTGCTCTTCCAATAGGTACCACTTTACCCAATTTTCATTAGTCGATCTGCTCGATTTTGACGTCCAAACTCGCCTCCTTCGCATCGGTTTTGGAGGCACACGGGCCCACCGAGCTGGCTCCTGTAGCGACTGTAGGATGGCGAGATGTAGGCGAAGGGTGGGGCGACATCAGATCTGAAGTCGGTGGCTCCAGGGCGGCGTGACAAGCAACTGTCGAAGTTGAAGTTCATGGGCTCAGTGGACGTCTAAAAGGAAGAAAGGCAATGTCTTTGGCTCCAAGATCAACGGCCCTGAAAATTTAGGGTAATAAAAACCTTGATTTCTATTTTATTTCTTATCTTTATTATTATTATTAATTATGTAATTAAATCTTTTAAGGTTTTAGAAATGTTGTTTTTAAAATAAAAATCAGTTAAAATATATAAAGCTTTAGAAAAATATAATTTTTACATGAAATGATTTAGAAGAAAAATATAATTTTTATATGAAATGATTTAGAAGAGAATTAAAACTTTTATATGAAATTATTTAGAAAAATATAATTTTTTTATGAAATGATTTAGAAAAATATGTACTTTTTATATGAGATGATATGAAATTATTAATAGCGAGATAAAAATATGATTTTCATATAGCAAACTAATTTATAAAAATATGATTTTTATAAATACGAACATAGATAAAAATGTGATCTTTATACATGAAGTGATAAAATAAAATTATGATTTTTATTTTTAAATTTCATTGTATTAAAAATATGGTTTTTATATATATGAAGTAGCGATAAAAATTCGATTTTTATATATATGAAGCAACGATAAAAAAATTCGATTTTTTATATAGGAAGTAGCGTTAAAAATATAATTTTTAACACAAACGGTGTTGAACAGATCCCGTTGGGAACGAGGTGAAGATTTCCTACATATGAAGACTCATAGCGTTTGGTTTAGCTTCTAGGTGAGAACTCCTCACTTTTATTTATTTCTAATTTGAAATATATACTAGGATGTAGACGGTGCTTAGCAGCACCCGACACCCGTCGTCCACAGACCATGGATGACTTGTTTGTTTGATTGCTGTGCTGTGAAATTTGATTGTGTGATGTGGAATGAAATAAAATATTTTATAATGGAAAATATTTTATAGTTAAAAATATGATTTTTAACGTGTATATAAAATAAATATTTATAAACAAATCGGAGATTTGTTTATGTACACTGATTTGATTGATATTGATTGGGACGATAAATTTTACACATCGCCCAACCGCATAAATAAAATATGTGTTTGTTGATTTGAAACCCTACACGGGTATTGGGATGATATTTAACGTACATAATCCCAATTGTTTAGTTGTGTGTCAATCGATGGGTTGACAGACTGTGTAAGCGTTAATTATTTATATTTAATGCTTATGCAGTTGTGTGGTGCACTCTGGATGATGGTTGATTATTTATCATTGCTATTATATACATGTGTTGTAGAAAATCCATCTAATTAACATTATGTGGTAATTGATTGGGCCTCATTCCAATTTAGAAACTAAATTCATGGGTTGAATAGAAAATAAATTCATGTGTTGAATAGAAAATAAATTCATGTATTGAATTGAAAAATATTCTGTGTTGAATAGAATAAACATTCATGTGTTAAATAAAAGCCGTGTTGATTAGATTGACGCCATTTTGACGTGAACGATATTTATATTGATTTTATTCATTTTTATAATGAAAATAGAAAACGAAGTGATTTCAAAATATAACGTTTTTGGAAATAGTATCATTTGTATATCGATGATATGGAATATCCAATTTTGATTAGAAATTGAATACGAAGTTGAAATCGTTTTGAAAACGAATTTAAAACGAATTATAAAATATGTTTTAAAAGGAAATCGATGAAGTATATATTATATATATAACTAATATAATGGCCTGAAAAGAACGCGCCACGCCGCGGCAATTCACGAATTTCGACCATTGACTTCGAATTGATATTACGGGAGATCCGACCGTCGGATTCTCCTAAAACTGGAACCGTTGGGTTCGTATCAAAAAGAGCTTTCTAACGAATATTAGAGATTTGAAATCTAACGGTTGGATTTGGAATTATGTCCAAATCAAATTTGGAAAACGTCGTTGTAAGTGCAGTTCGATGGCCGTTGATGGAAATCGACTGTACGGGCCTTGATAAAATTATTAAAAATAGTAGTAATTTGTGTTAAATCATAAGAAATGATTCGTGAAGAATTGGGATGAAAAAATCCATATTTGAAAAGATAAAAATATATTTTTACCGAAATGAACTAGTTTTGAACTAGAATAATAATTTATTTATTTTTAAATAAATAAATTGGATTTGAAATGGTTTTAAAAGTAACCAGAATTTCCAATAATTGAATTGGAATGGATTCGAATCGAAATTATCTTTGGGATATTTCGATGTTGGATTTCGTGATTATACATATATTGTTATGGAAATTTGAAAGATATTTATATCGTTATTTCCAATACGACATTTGTTGGTCGTAGAATTTGATATTGAATATAAGCCGATATATTTTCTATTCAGAGCCTTGTATATAATATCAAATGTGATTTGGGTTTGTTGTGAATGGGGTCTTCATTAACACTGTTCTTAAACCCAGTTGAGAAAAAGATTAAATCTTTTTATTTAGATTTAATGAAGTGTACCAATTAAATGGTATTTAATTGTAATTGAATTTGAATTGATTTTTGGGTTTATCGTGAACATTGTTTTAAATAACCCTTGTTCTTTAACTCGATAATTAATGAACGTGATTTTGGGTTTATCGTGAATCGTGTTTTAGATGACATTGGTTCTTTAACCCAGTTAAAGGCAGGATATTTATTTTTGGGAAGATTAAAACTAAGTGGAGTTTTCATGAATCTTTAATTAGATTGAAATGATCGAGAATGGGGTATCACCAGTTTTGGCTCCAAGCGATAGTTAAATCTTTAATTAGATTTGAATGTGAAATGGTAATTGAATTTACCGATAACACCGTGGTGTTAGATATGAAGTATTACCAGTTTTACTTCGTGGGATGAATAGGTTGGGATTGGGAAATTAAAATAAATTATTGCTTCGGTGTGGTTCGCTAATCCCGACTAGTTTGAATTGATATTCAAAGAAGATTAAAGAACAAATTTAACGAATTTATCTTTGATAAAATTAATGGGAACCTTTCCCAAAGCAAAGAATATTTGAATAAAAGAATATTCTATATTGAAATGAGGCGTATGTTGTGTTTGTGTAACACTTGTTTATTATATACGCGAGTTATTCAGAAAGGCCGGGTTTTTCCCATTCTGAATAACTGATTCGGCGTGGTGTCGAGGATGAAGATGGTGGTCGAAGACCGGAGGTCTTCACATCGATAGGGTGATTACTGATGATCTTGATTGGGCTGTACACTCAAGAGGAGGGAATCAGTTGGTGATCGTCCAGACGTACTTGGAGATCGATGGATATGCGAGGTACAAGGTGCCTCCGGTTTCGTTCAGACCCAGAACGGACTTGTAAATGGACTATGTGTCTGACATTGGATTTTATTCTATGTGATTGATTTTTATTAAATATATATCTATTTGGCGGCGGAGAATTTATTCTCTTGCTTAACGCCCTTCTCTAAGACGTACAAGCTCAGGGGTTATATATCGATGGATATCAATCGCATGGAGTGAATTGCCTGTGTGGCATGCCTAAGTGGCAATTGATCAAGGCTTCTGTTGAAAAGCAAAGTCTTGTGGTTGATGATCAAAGCACCGCCTGTGTGGCATAGCTTTGTGTAACATGAATTCGCGAGCCTCACACCCCGGTTGTGAACCAAAAAGGGAGAGCACCTCAGGGAGGGCATGCGTTTCCTTATAGGTCGGGTGGTGTCAGTGACCTACCAGCCCTGACATTTATATTATTTTCACCCGTGTGGTTGTTGCTGTTGCGAGGCGCCTCGGATATATCGGTGACTGTGTGGAGCCGATGGAGTCATTTGGCTCATTAACGCCCCAAAGGGCGGGGAAACGCAGTGTTCAGTCATTTTAATCCACATCGGTGGACCGGCCCTGTCGCTCCAAGGGTCACTCGAGCTCTGATCCTGAGACACGGGCTAGAGCGTCTCGAATCAGTAGAGGACTATCTTTTGCCTTGGTTCACAGATGGAAATCCAACTTCCAATATGTGACTTTGCGGTTTTATTTGTAGAGCCTAGTATGGCGACATAGTGGTATGGGGCACTTATGCCGTCTATGATTGATACTTATAATTGAAATTGTTTTATACACTATGCACTTATAATAGTATCAAATGATTTGTTTTTAGCGTATCAAGCATTCTTTGGCTATTATAAGGTAAAAACCCTATCCTCCGGCTTGTGTTGCATTGTGTGATGGGACCTGGGTCTTATAATAGCTTCATTGTTCTTTATTTAGCATTGCGCCGTTGTTTTATACACTGGTATTCTTGGGAGGAAACCCGTTCCGTGTTATACGGCGTGGTCCCTTGATTTATCTAACTTTAAAATAAAGATTAATAACTGTTTTAGTTTTCACACCAGTCACATGACTGACCTGGAGTTTATTGTTTTAACCTAAACTCTGGGTGCCCCTATTTTCCGCACGGGCAGCTAGTAGTTTTGGTTTTGTAGATTTATATTCACAGGAACCTGGTTTACAGCTGGAATGATATCCGGAAAGCTCTGTATCCGTATATCTCTTTCAGTTGTGTATTGTATTATTTTCCGCTGCTATGTAATGTATTGTAATCTCTGATATTTATGATGTATAATATTTATTCATACTCTGTATATTCTTGTATTCTTATGGAATTGTTGTAATTAACAATGAAATGTTCTTCTGTTTGCGTTCTAATTTGTCGTGTTCTCAAAACAATCAGGGGCTTCGAACGGTCTTGGTCGGTTTAGCGATCGATTCAGATCGAGCGAAATTCGCGATCGTTACAGTAGAGGAGTTTGGAAAGAAGTTATTATCTTCGTATGACATTGCAAATCCATTTGCAAGGTTTGAAATGAAATGAAATACAATGAGTTTTAAATTAAACAATGTACATTAACATTGTTTAGTCCGTGTTAAGGCATATAGTTTAATTATACCTAAGGTTATTTATATAACACTATTTTCTAGAAAATGGTAATAATATGAATAAAGTATATTTATTTAAAATAAATAAATAATTATGGAAGGGTTATATTAATTTTGAAATAGAAATAAATATTTGGATTTAAGTAGTTAAAGCCATTGAGTTTTAAATAAGGAAGCATGGGTCGTTTAGCAGGGTTTTTACCACATAAGAATTGACAATGGAATTATATTCATGAATTAACAATATATTAATATATGGACATTTCCAGAATTAAGGAAACATGTGGTTGATGAAAATATAGCAATATTTTCAAAAATAAAATAAAATAAAATGAAGTAAGAATATACGAGAGGTGTTGTTGTCAAATGGCGAAACAAAAGACAAACTGACAAGATATGCAAATGGGTCGACCTTAATTATATGGAATGGTTTCCAATGATTCGATTAAGAGTTTGAAGTGAATGATTTTAACAATGAGGACCTGAGCTACCAAGATAATTGACAATACTGTGAGAGTTGATAGTTAAAACACCTAGCTATCAACGAAACATTTAATTGGACCTTTTTGACGTATTGTTTTGAAGAGATCGGGATGGGAACTAGACCTAAAACCACTTCGAATCAACGTTATGTACGAATCTAACTTGCAAGGGAATGAAGATGGAGCAATTGAAGACCGTTGATATTCATAACGGAAGAACTGTTTATAATCTTTGGTCTGCAGCCAAAGATATATTGTAGTTCTACCATGATTGAGATCTACGGATTTGCAAGGACTACTCGCTATCGTCTATAGGGTGATTCCTTAGATGCAGTAGGAGGGTGCCTTCGGTTCATCCTGTTCCTGGATGACTTGTATGGACGAGTGTTTGACAAAGTATTTCCAAAGGAATCACATACGTTGATTTCCTCAAACGTATTACTATTGGTAGCGGAGAAGACACCTTCTCTTAGCTTAACGGCTAGTATATTTTTGTGGACGTCAATTAGTTAAATTTGGCGGATCTGACAATGTAACATTCAAAGTGAATTATGGCCAGATGTTCCAAAAGTCGATTATAACCTCAAGCCTCATCAACAGGGAAATGACAAAAATTGGGCAGGCAGCATGGCTATGTGGGTCGCTCCCATTAGGGTCTATAATCATCTATCTAGAGAAAATCCATTTCATTCTTTAATCTATTTCGATGTTGTCCCTTTTCAGGAAACGGTTGCTAATCCCAACCGTTGGTGATATACATTCGATACACTCAAGCGAAATGAGTGGTCAGTTATGTGTTGGTCGGGTTGCAAGACATTCTTGTTGATCCCAGTGTATTCACCGGTGATCCCATACCCTGTCATAGTCGGAATTCAATCTCCAATAAGCGCCCGTGGTTTTAATTGTATATTATATATGTGGCGCGTGAGATGCAAGCGTTCCGCTAGATTGCTATTTATTTGTGATTTGATAGACACTATTATAATATCAAAATAATATTGTTTTCAAAAATGTTTTGGTTTATAGTAAGGTAAAAATCGTCCGTATTAATGTGTGGGCTGGTCTTACTATAGTCCTTTTCTTTCAAAAAGGGTTTCTAAAGTTAAACTGATTGTTTGATGTGAATTTATCACTGAAGGTATTCCGACTGATCCGGGTGTTTTTGCTTTGCTTCAAAATGTGCTCGGGTCAGACCGAACATATTTGACAGGTTAGTATTCGCTTGGAGTTCAGGAGCTAGAAGCAGGAGGCTTCACCGTTAGTTATTTTAAAGTTGTTCCGCTGTATCTGATTCATGTTGTACTCTGATGATTGGTATGTATACAAGATTTTCATTTGTATAAAGATATGTTGTTATATTTTATATTTTGTTCGTTCTGCTGTGAGATTTTGATGTACTTCTTCTTTCTTTTTTTCTAATATTTCTTTCTATCTCATCCTCTAATTTCTTTCTCTTAACATCTTCTTTTCTGTGTAATTTGGGTTGACTTTGGTAGTTAAATGTCAGCCTAAATTGTACTGAAAAGTGGGACGTTACAAGTTGGTATCAGAGCTATTGGTTTAGTGATAACCTTGGCTCTGTGGCGTGGCTCAATAGAGATGGGTTTGTAATACCCTAAATTGAGTTTGAGTGTACTTATATGAGTGTACATATTTGCATTTTGAATACAAATTTATTTCAAATTATTTTGTAAATGGGATAAATGAAATAATTTTTCCCAAATTATATTTTGTATAAATAAAAAGAAATAATTATCTTTAATTGTTGACTGGTTGTTTGAAACTTGTATTGCCTTGATTTATTGATTTGAATGTGATTGATTATAAGGTTGAATAGGATCAATCGAAGGACATTTCAAATTTGAAATGTGAAATATGGAGATTTAACTCATATTGGGTTGAATAAATCGTATAAGTAAAATTTAACCTTGAATATTGAAATAAAATATAACTTAAGTCAATACTAATTTGACTTGGGTTGAGAAATAGAAATATCCAAATGGAATGTTTTGGGATTATCAAGTTGATATTGATTACATAGAGATGGATTTAAAGTTGCTTGAACTTGTTTAAAACCAATCTGGAATAGAAGTGATTTATTGAGACAAATGCGGGATGGTATGAATATTTAAATTTAATTGGCATTGTTTGAAACTAATGTAGTTCATTAGAGTTGAGAACAGGTGAAGAAGAGCTAATTTATCATCAAAACATGTCCAAGAAGATTCTGCAGTTAACTGAATCCAAATTGATTGGAGCTGCATAGTAATTGAGCAGGATCGGTTATTGTTTATCGCTTATTGCGTAATAATGTTCGAAAAAGGTACGCCCATGCAAAAAATGAATTTTGGGATTGGATTTTGGGTTTTGAATTGGATTTTTTTTTCCGACCGTGTTGGTCGAGGTATCTATATTTATTGTTCCTGCAATATTGTAGATGTTCCTCCGTATAGGGGAGACTGCCAAAAAATTTCCAAAATTTAAGGTGTTAGAAAAATTTCTGATATTTTTGGAAATTTTTGTTAATAAGAAATAAAATTGTTTTTCGAGTAAAATTAGTTGGATTAGTTTTTAATTAAAGTTTAGAAAGTAAAGATTTTAACTAAAATAGATTTTTGAAATAAAATTGGTTCGCAGCATTCTTCTTTTCTTAACAATTTCGGGGACGAAATTATTTTAAGGGGAAGGAATGTAACGTCCCAGATTTTTTACCATTTAATTTAATATTTAAATTTGTTTTAAATATTGATTTGAATTTTAAATGGTTTGAAACTAATGATTTTGAATAATTTATTTGTTTAAATAGTGTAAATAATAATTTAATTTCGAAATAGTCGAAATTGGCTGAATTTGCGCTGTTATATGATTTGGTAATATAAGAAGATTTATATTTGATTTTTATTTACAATTTCGATTATAAACGTTGTTTGAACTTTTAAATTATAATTTTGATTATATAACGAACTGCAGCGGTGCTGTAGTTCGTAATATAGCGTTTTGAGCTTCAATTGGGTATATAGAATCCAAAACATGTCAGATTTCTTCGAAAAAAGAAACGTTCGAACCGATTTGATAATATCTTTCTAATGAAGCAGAAAAATCGAGTTTTCATAGTGTAGATTTTATTTTTTGGCCAAATCAAATTTTAAAATAGTCGCTATGGAATTCGATTATATATTATAGCGATTTATTATATAGAAATATAAGGTTTTTAATTTATTAAATAACGTTTTGGCTCAGAATTCAACCCAGGGTATTTTACTTTGAAAATATGGGAAATTCTGCTCGGGTATGGCCAATTATAATATTATTATATTGAAGTATTTTAAAATTGGTTTATTTTAATTCAAATTGGGTCTTTTAAAAGAGAGTTTATTCAAACAGTTTCCGTTTTCAACGAAACAAATTTTATTGGGACCGTAACAGCAAATTATTGTTATATTTCAAGTTGCACGTTAAACGGAATTACTTTGTGATCGTGGCAAAATAAAATGCAAATAAATCGACCATTTTGATTTGAACGAACACCATTTTTACAAATGGATTCGGAATTCGATGAAACGAGAGTCATTGGGATTGTAACTTCGAATTATACGATGCAGTCCATTCTCGTTACAATTGGAGTTCGTGTGTGATCACGTTAATCAATAAACAGTGTTCGGGAATTGCGATAGGTATGAATAAAAATCGCTAGTCTTGTCAAATAAAAATCTTCAGTCAAATCAGAGAATAAAATAATTAAAATAATATAATTAAAAATTATATTTTTACCTTATAAAAATTACCCCACCGTGACCCTTTTCTACCACCAAAAATCCCTCTTCGGTCTTCCTGTTCTCTTTTTCTTGCTTCAAACCCAAATTCTTCAGTAAATAGGCCACTTTTAGATTCAATAACAATTCTAACAAATCTTTGTAAAATTCACAGAAATATATTCTTGGATTGCTGGAAGTTTTAGCATCAATTTCATATAGAAATGGTGTGGTGCAATCAAACATTTGGAGCTCAACCATTTCCAGTCATCGGCGGTTTTCTTGGATCCATTAGGATGAACTTCGGTCGAGTTGGCCGAAGCTGGTTCAGGCGAAGAAAGATGGAGGTATGGCGGTTGTACCTGTGGTGGTGAGTTATTACCAGGTGGTGCATGGTCGGAGAACGATGGGGTTAATCAGTTTTTGGGTTGGGCTGTTGTTTTATGGGTCATAGTGGAGTTGTGGTCCAATCGAATTGACCAGAGTTGGTCGAGGAGGAAGCTGGGTCGGAGGTGGTCGTCATGGCGTCGGTCTGAGGAGGTCCGGTGACCTAAATCGCCAGCGATAAAGGGTTAAATGGCAGAAGTGGCTGAGTGTTTTACTTGATATTGGGGTCGTTTTTGGGTTGGCAATCTGAAGTTAGAGCACCGGAATTGGTGGTGACGGTCTCGGTGGGCGTAGGAAGGCCTGGTGATAGGGTTGCGTGGTAAGGGCAGGGTCCGTCGAAGTTGATCGGAGCAGTGGCGTGAAACGTGTGTGTTTTACTGAAGCTGTTCGAAGAAGAAAAGAGGATCGCGGAAAGACAGATCGTGGTTAGGTGGTAACTGTGTGTTAAGAATGATGTGGCTTAACTGTTAATCAAGGTAATTATATAAATTAATTAATTATTAGTTATTTTAAATAATAATTTTAGTAATCAAATTATTTCTATTTGAACTCAAAACAGATGCGCAAGAGATATCGGGTTTGAGCCAGATGCGCAAGAGAAACCGTGTGACTAATCATAATAGTTAATAGTAATAATTAATTTATAAGCTAATTTATTTTATTAATTAAAAGGAATTGATTTTTTTAATTTATATAATATACATTAAATATTATAAAATGTATAACTCGCTTGTTCATTATCAGAATTGGACGAAACAAGTGTCTATGGGATCGTATCAACGGTTCTGACGTATACGAACTGAAATGGAGTGACTCAGAGGACGCTAGAATTTTATGTAGTTCTAAACGCCAGTTTGAAACTATATAAAACAACGCAACCTCGTCAGAAACTAAAATGGTGAGTTAATTCTCACACTTCTGAAATACTGCGATGTGTTAAATTCATATCATTTATATTTATCATTAATTGGCTGAATGGACGCTATGGATGATTTTTATTTATTTATTGGTTGATTTTTGTCTGTGTTATACTATAATTCTGATTTCATTTGTTAGTGATAAACAATATTATAAACTGTTGTGCAGGGAAGAACAGATTGGAGAAATCCAACCAGATTCCTCAAATAAATCGTATATTATTTGTTGTTTCATGAATTGTTTATCCCAATTTATATCATATCATGTTTGGATATCAATGGGTGAATAAATATTGATTGTTGAATCTAAATTCAACAGTTGTCATGTTTTAAATCAATATGCAGTACTGATTAGGTAATTGGCAGTAGATGGTCTAAATCCATCGTTTTGAAACAGTAATTCGCCGTCAGGCGAATTGATGTATTTTAAAGTTAATATTTTTATTTTTAACTGAATCAAAATTTAATTTTTGATTTAGTTATTTAAATAATGAGTTTTTAAGTAAGACGATATTTATAACTTTGGTTATAAAAATAAATGTTAAAATAATTTTTATAGTTTTATTTCACAAAGAAGTCGTATGGAAACCGAATGGAAAATAATACAGAATAATTGTTTCCAAGGGAAAAGTTAAATAAGGTTTTATTATTTTAATTTAATGATTGTTTATAGGAGTTAAGTAATTGTATTTGAAATGATTATTAAATAGTTTATTATTTTTTTAGAAATAATAAATAATTATGAAAGGATTTTATATTCCAAATTCCATAAAGGAGTTATAAAAAGGAATTAGAGTTTTAAATAAATTATTATTATTTTAACTAACCTATCGTTAGTTAATAGTGGAGTATTATACATGTACCTCAGAGAAAATCATGGGCTTAAGAATTAGAATTGAATTATATAAGATATGTTGATAAAAGAATTTTTAAGCTAGAAGTTTAGTGATTGGGAAAGGAGTTTACTTAATCAAAAATTAAGTAAAAATAGATATGATTGGGAAAGAGGATATTTCCAATATAAGAAAAATTTATAAAACCATATTAAAATGGAAATACTTATTTATTTAAGTAATGAAGTAAATAAAAGGATTTTTTGTTATAAAATCGAACCATTAGTTTAACGAAGTTAAAAGGAGTTTTGGATTAGTGAACAAATCCAAGTTTATAAGAAAAGTGGATTTGGAGTTTAAATTAAGGCAAGGCCTTAAATAAGCATCTTACTTAAAAACCAAATTAAGTAAATGGCGTAATCGAAGTAAAACTTGGAAGGTAAAAAGGATAGTTATGTTTTGAATAAAAGAAATGGAAAAAGGGATTTATGATTAGGAATCCAAAGTTAAATTATATAAAAGGGAAGGGTTTTTTGGAAAAGATGATAACGAATGGATTAGTGTAATATAATCCAAGTTATAATATACGTAGTTTTGAAGCAAGAGTTTAATATTTGATTTAACGATTTACTTAATTATATATTAAGTAAAATGGGGATGGTCGATTGAGATGTTCAAAAGATGAGATATGGATTACAAACCATTATTTAAATAAAGATAGGAAGTAAGATCTGATCAATATTAGAAGAGCGTGTGTTTTAAGTTACAGACTTCTATCTACTCTGAGGTAAGAATGTTGTCGATTAAGGTCTGAAAGGTAAATAAAATACCCCAACTTGACCGACTTCACTATTATCATGGAAAGGTATTAGTTTGTAACGGTAGAGGAGTTTGGAAAGAAGTTTTTATCTTCGTAAAATTTTGGAAATCCATTTGCAAGGTTTGAAATGAAATGAAATACAATGAGTTTTAAATTAAACAATGTACATTAACATTGTTTAGTCCGTGTTAAGACATATAGTTTAATTATACCTATAGGTTATTTATATAACACTATTTTCTAGAAAATGGTAATAATATGAGTAAAGTATATTTATTTAAAATAAATAAATAATTATGGAAGGGTTATATTAATTTTGAAATAGAAATAAATATTTGGATTTAAGTAGTTAAAGCCATTGAGTTTTAAATAAGGAAGCATGGGCCGTTTAGCAGGGTTTTTACCACATAAGAATTGACAATGGAATTATATTCGTGAACTAACGATATATTAATATATGGACATTTTCGGAATTAAGGAAATACATGGTTGATGAAAATATAGCAATAGTTTCAGAATTAAAAGAAAATAAAATGAAGTAAGAATATACGAGAGGTGTTGTTGTCAAATGGCGAAACAAAAGATAAACTGACAAGATATGCAAATGGGTCGACCTTAATTATATGGAATGGTTTCCAATGATTCGATTAAGAGTTTGAAATGAATGATTTTAACAATGAGGACCTGAGCTGCCAAGATAATTGACAATACTATGAGAGTTGATAGTTAAAACACCTAGCTATCAATGAAACATTTAATTGGACCTTTTTGACTTGTTGTTTCGAAGAGACTGGGATGGGAACTAGACCCAAAACCACTTCGAATCAACGTTACGTACGAAGCTAACTTGCAAGGGAATGAAGATGGAGCAATTGAACACCGTTGATATTCATAACGGAAGAACTGCTTATAATCCTTGGTCTGCAGCCACAGATATACTACAGTTCTGTCGTAATTGAGATCTACGAATTTCTAAGGACTACTCACTACTGATCTATAGAGTGATTCCTTAGATGCAGTAGGAGGGTGCCTTCAGTTCATCCTATTCCTGGATGACTTGTACGGATGAGTGTTTGACAGAGTATTTCCAAAGGAATCACGTACGTTGATTTCCTCAAACGTATTACTGTTGGTAGCGGAGAAGACACCTTCTCTTAGCTTAACGACTAGTATATTTTTGTGGACGTCAATTAGTGAAATCTGGCGGATTTGACAATGTAACATTCAAGGTGAATTATGGCCAGATGTTCCAAAAGTCGATTATAACTTCAAGCCTCATCAACCGGGAAATGAAAAAAATCGGGCAGGCAGCATGGCTATGTGGGTCGCTCCCGTTAGGGTGTGTAATCACCAATCTAGAGAAAATCCATTTCATTCTTTAATCTATTTCGATGCTGTCCCTTTTTAGGAAACGGTTGCGGATCCCAACCGTTGGTGATATACATTCGATACACTCAAGCGAAATGAGTGGTCGGTCCTGTGTGGGCCGGGTTGCAAGATGTTCTTGTTAAACCCAGTGTATTCGCCTCTAGAGATACACTATCAGCAGGTGGTCCCATACCATGTCATAGTCGAAATCCAATCTCCAATAAGTGCCCGCGGTTTTAATTGTATACTATATATGTGGAGTGTGAGATGCAAGCGTTCCACTAGATTGCTATTTATTTGTGATTTGATAGACACTATTATAATATCAGAATAATATTGTTTTCAAAAATGTTTTGGGTTATAGTAAGGTAAAAACCATCCGTATTTATGTGTGGATTGGTCTTACTATTGTCCTTTTCTTTCAAAAAGGGTTTCTAAAGTTAAACCGATTGTTTGTTGTGAATTTATCACTGAAGGTATTTCCGACTGATCTGGGTGCTTTTGCTTTGCTTCAAAATGTGCTCGGGTCAGACCGAACATATTTGACAGGTTAGTATTAGCTTGGAGTTCAGGAGCTGGAAGCAGGAGGCTTCACCTTTAGTTATTTTAATGTTGTTCCGCTGTATCTGATTCATGTTGTACTCTGATGATTGGTATGTATACAAGATTTTCATTTGTATAAAGACATGTTGTTATATTTTATATTTTGTTCGTTCCACTATGAGATTTTGATGTGCTTCTTCTTTCTTCTATTGTAATATTTCTTTCTTTCTCTGTCATCCTCTAGTTTCTTTCTCTTAACATTATTCTTTTCTGTGTAATTTAGGTTGACTGTGGTAGTTAAATGTCAGCCTAAATTGTACTGAAAAGTGGGATGTTACATCCACACACCTCTCGCTTAGTGCGTAAAGCATACGATATCCACCACTTTGATTACAAAATCCATTGGGACCATGACGGGTCCACACCGCCCTGGACTCCGTACAACTATTGCTATGACCACACCGCCCTGGTCTATAGTCAATAACCCTACCTAGTCCACACTGCCCTGGCCCTGGGTTATGGGCCAATCAGTCCACACCGCCCTGGCTCTGGTTCGTCTACATGCCCCTTCTCTCAATGGTGAACCAAAGTTATAGATATCGATAACTCCTTTGCACACGTCCCGCAGCAAATCCCAACTCTTGAAGTTAACTCGTTGGTTCCCATCTGGATCCTGAGTGATAACTTACCACTTAGACTTCCTTTGCATCTTGGGTTTTGGTTGAATTAGAGTTGGTCTTCAGAAGAGTCGTCGCGTGGTAGTGGTAGAAGCTCAAATCCGGTTTGGTGCTCCTATTTGACTCGTTCATTTAGGTTTGGTTCAGTGCTACTCCTTATCTCGGTTCGGTTCAGTGCTCCTCCTCGTCTCAGTTCGGTGCTCTCCTCGTCTCTGTTCGGTTCGGTGCTCCTCCTCATCTCTGTTCGGTTCGGTGCTCCTCCTCATCTCGATTCGGTTCGATGCTCCTCCATTTTGGTTCGGTTCGGTGCTCCACTCCAACTCCAACCTTATGCAAGTGGCCTTTCCTTTTGCCATGCTCCAATCCGGTTCGGTCCGTCTTATCTGATCTGATCCCCCCATCCAAACCGGTTCCCTGCAGAATTTCCAACAAACTATTTTTCGCCGAACAATGATGTTTTCAACCATTCTAACGTTTCTATACAATCATAAAACATACCATACAGCAGTAGTGACATGTATAATCAACCAAAATCATCAAAACAACAATTCACATGTTAATGTAGATCAAACATACCTAAATCCATGATTTTCCCCTTAATCCCCTAAACTCTGGGATTAACAAAATAAATCTAAATCATCCCAATTTCATATATGTGAGATTAAATATGATTTTGAAATTTATGCATATTTTCCATATTTTTTGGATGTATAATTTAACTAATTTTCACTAATTAATCAACCCTAAGTAGCACTAGTTAGTGTATAAACATGCAAATCACTCACGAATGACCATTTTCTATTAACTAATGATATATCTTTAAAATAAGGGATATAGGTTAATAACAATAATTATAGACCATTGTTGTTCTCTTAAAATGATTCTTTCTTTACTATTTGAGTCAAAATTGGCTCAAACACCAAAAGTGCTTAGGAAGCACTTCGCCAAACGGTTAGATTTAAAATAGTAGAACTGTGATCACTTGAAAGCAAAATAAAAGACAAGAGAATTTAGAGTGGTTTGGCTTTTAGAAGAAGCCTACATCCACTATGGAGGAAGATTTCATTATTATCATGATGGTTAAAAAGTACATTGGTCTCATTTTCGCACACCTCATCTCTCTCTCTTACAATAGATTCTCTCTCACACACTTAGATGACACTTAGATTCGTGCAAATAGACAGAGAATGATGAGATCAGCAGAGAAATGGAGGTATGTCTTCTAATGCAAGGAGAATTAAGAAGGATCTTCAATCTCTTGATCACTTAGGCCATTTTGATGGAAGCCATGGCAGATTCAATGATATATCTTCTAATGGAAGCGGCAAATGAAGGTAGGATTGCTTAGGAATGGTGGTAGAAAGGATCCGGCAGCACTTCATGGTGGCAAGGAGTCCATCCCTTTAATGGTGTAAACATGGCCTATTTATAGGTGGAGAGAAAATGAGGAGGAAGGCTGAAATTCTATGTACAGAGTTTGGGCCGCACGCTCCATTAATTACGAAAATGCCACCACCCAACTGTAGCTAGCCGTCGACAGCTGTATCCCATTATCTCATGTGAGCCACCTTCAGGTGTACGAGTGACCTTCAGGTGTGTGAGCGGGACGAACGAGCGACTGTGGCGTGAACGATCGACTAAGATACACGCGAGCCACCTGGTGTATGGGCAGACCTATGGGCAACCGACCAAGATAACGTGCGAGCCCTACTCTGCTTGTCCAAAAGACGGTGCCTATTCTTCGGACGTGCGACCAACCAGGGCTGTATTGTGCGAACAACCCCTTGGTGTATTGGGTTACTTGGCCATGAGGTACGTACGACCGACCAGGGTAATGCGAGCGATCGTCCCTACTGTTTGAACATTGCACTTGCGTGAGTCTGTATGGAGCTTGAACGAACGACAGTATAGTTGGACTATGTGCGGACTACCATCTTAAAGTGTATAAGTCATGCTGTACCCAACTCACATTATGTTCGATCGACCCCCCTGACGTAGAAGTGAATGACTTCCTTCGATACGAGCGACTGGCCGCTCTTTTTTTTGAAAGACCGATCCCTCATGCCATGCTCAACCCTTAGCTTGTGCTCGACCCCTGTTATGTGCGAATGACTTTTCACTTTTACTCGACCTGGGCTGGCTTGATCGACCTCAGCATGTACGACCTGAGCAAGTACGACCAAGCCTTTTGACGTACGACCAAGCTTTATGATACTCGATCCATAGTCTCTATTCGGATTATTCAATCAACATATGTATGATTTTTAAGGGACAAACATTTACTAAGCTTGGGTTTCAATTGCAACCTAATTACCGTGCATATGTCATTTAGGTTATAACCAAACACATAACTTGGCCATAAGTGTTTATCTTGCCTCACTCTTGTTTTATTTATCCTCCACAAAAGGTTTCTCATAAATAAGCAACATTGTAGAGTGAGGTAATAATGACAAAACAAACAGTACACACACTTCAAGCATGCAATTATAAATCAAAACATTTTCTCTCATATTTAAACCAACCTTAAGGTGTAAATAATTACAACATAACGGTTAAACCTACCCAAGGCTCAGGTAATCGCCAAACCTAAGCTCTGATACCAAATGTAAAGACCCACTATTTTTAAAGGTCCAAGATCAATTATAAATCTCAAACATGCTTACAACTAATTTTAGATATTAAAAGTAGTAGACCTTAGGTATATAAGATTTAAAAATGCTAGGAACAATGAATAATATGGAAGATCTCATGGTGGAATAATTTTCATAAATAAATCATCATAATGCATTTTATTACATCAAACATCCATAGAACAAAACAACAGCAATACATAAGAAGTGAATTTAAAATAAATAACCCGCGGATCCAACATGCAGGCTAAGCTCCCTTCCGCTTCTTCTTTTGTCTTCTTTTCGCAATCTCGCATCTTCTAACTTTACAAATTCTATACAAGGAGAGAGAAGAAAAAAAGAGTTTCAACTATATTTGGACTGCGCCTAGCCTTATACACCCCAGCCCAACGTAAGGGATCCGGTGGCTATTGCGTAGGAAAAGACTGCCTATGTACCCCTTTTGAGGGATGAAGCCCACATAGTTCTATTTTCTGCTATTCTCCTATATCCAAATACTCATTAGTACATTAAAACCATTTCATCCTTTCCAACCATTGCAATCCATGTAATTCAATACAATCAATGTAAACATGACAAGCAACATAATTAATGTCATCGCTGTTATAACATAATCAAATAAGAGCAGAAAATATTATCCAAACATATCACCATATGAAGTAAATAAAATAAAATTAACATGTAGTCCTCGAAAACCAACCACATTCAATGTAAAACACCCCACCTCCATTAAGGTCACTCACAAAGGGGATGCCTTAATTTCGGTGGAGCATTATAGGTAAAAAATGCAGATAAATTACAAGACAGATAACTAAAGCAGCGACAAATAAATAGAACTTTATTTCATTGATAAACAGCTTGTACAAAGATTGTTTTACAATACCAAAGTATCCTATCTTGTTTAACAAAAATAAAGAAGCAAAAAATGATTTCCCCAAATAAAGCATGAGCCATCCATAATAGTAGAAGAGAGAGTCCAAGGCAACACGTCAAAGAGTCTTCAAGCTTGGAAAGAGTAACGGTCCAAACAAACCTGAGCTATTCCCTCCCTGACTACCTGGGGGGGAACGGAAGAAAAGAGGAGAAAGTAAACTAGGTCAGACATAAAGTCTGGTAAGCCCAGTGATTCTTATTATTTAAACGAGGAAAAGGGTCATGACATGAATAAACTAAATATAAGACTAAACCATAGTAACAAGATAATATGGGATAAGCATGGGATATGGCAAGATAAACTGAATGTACCGATAACCTGAATGTACTGATAAACTGAATGCGCTTCTACTCCTTCTCTGCTTCGCAACTACCTTATTTATACTGATTTCTATATCTCTGCACTACCTAACTGGTGTCCAAACTAGTAATCTATGATCATATGATAACGTGATCCCAATCCCCGTATTTGCGGTTGCCTTCAGGTGTGCTTCTATTTTGGGGATTCCGTTTACTACCTAGATCTAATCTAGGGCTTATTATCGAGTGCTTACTAGATTCAACCAGGGTTTACGCTACCCAGGGCCACTGGGGTTTATGCTACCTATTGAACGCCTCTCGGATTCAGGGTTTACGCGACCTAGGTCCAACTAGGGATTATGCTACCTACTTGTATTAATTTTCCATGTGTCTGTGTCAGTCATCCCTCTCTTGCGTGTAGATACTCTGTGATGGCCCTACCATAAGGTGTATCAAGCCTTATGATAGCGACCCGACATGATTCAAGATGCACAGTGTATAACTACTAGTACCCAGTGCCTGCTTTTTCCCACACCGGAGTACGTGTACGCCCGTAAACCGTCGGAACCTACACTGACGTAGCTCCTGCCGTTATCTTTGACCGCTTATAATTAGCCCAGTAATTGTGCCCCACCCTGCCTAGTTTCAGGGTATCATGATACATCTATGTGGGTTACTCCTGAAATAGGTCCCCGTTACTAGGGTTTCCTGCTGGTTAAGTTTTTGGGCCTATATATACAAATATTACCCACCTACACGAGATGTGCTTGACCCTCTCACCGATTCTAGCATGATTTCTTAACGGTTAAGTTTTGTGGGCCTATATTTACTAACATTACCCACCAAACCGACGTGCACTTAACCTTCCCACGGATTCAAGCATGTTTATTTAATGGTTAAGTTTTGTGGGCCTATATTTACTAATATTACCCACCTACCCGACGTGTACCTAACCTCCTACTCGTCAATTCGTATTGGTTAAGTGGTTCTTATTAACTTAACCTTTCTTGCTTATCATGTTGGATTGGTTAAGTGTGATTTATTAACTTAACCCTGTTCATTCATCAGGTTATATTGGTTAAGTATTTCCCATTTAACTTAACCCCATTCGCTCATCAAGTTATATTGGTCAAGTGTCATTAATCAATTCAAGTTGACTTAACCCATCCACCCGTCACATCATGTTGGTAAAGTGTTTCCTTCTGGTGTTGACTTGACCCTACCTCAAATCATGTTATATTGGTTAAGTGTTGTTCTCGTGTTAACTTAACCCTATCATCTGCTTAATTAACATGTTACAACGGTTAAGTGTTCTAAATTTACTTAACCTCACCCACTTGTCTAATTAACATGTTGTAACGGTTAAGTGTTCTAATTTTACTTAACCTCACCCACTTACCTAGTTAACATGTTATTATGGTTAAGTGTTTCCCTAATTACTTAACCTCACCATTTCTAGCTTGATTTATTCATGAGCCTTAATTAATTAATTAATTAAAGCACCAACCACTCACATTAGACAGATATTGTTGTGGTTACTGGATGTGCCGGTTGGTTCCGGGCAGGTTTACACCACAACTCAGTCTAACCTCGGGTCGTTTTGGGCTTGATGCACTAACCACCCACATTAGACAGGAATTGTTGTGGTCACTGGATGTGTCGGTCGGTTCCGGGCAGTTTTACACCACAACTCAGTCTAACCTCGGGTTAGGCATACTAAATTTACATATTTACTATTTATGTAAATTTTCCGTAAATCAATTAACCTAGATCATATTTATTTGTCATGCAAATTAGCATATTTATATTCAATGCCCAAAACTTGATATACCTATCAATCAGCCCAACTTGCAGTTTATACCAATTTTAGATTTAATATTCCCCTTTTACAATTCATGCCCAATCTAGATTAATATTCCAATTTACGGTTCATGTCAAAACTAGATTTAATACTCTAGTTAACCGTTTATGTCCATAACTTGGTTTACACGCCAATTAAACCATTTGCGACCAATTAAATTTATCAACTTATGCCCAAGTCTAATATGCATGTAAATCATTCACTATTATAGCCAATTTAGACTATGCCAACATATTTATTATGCCAAACTAACTTAATTAATCTACGCCCGAATTCCCGTGCCGTAATCGCACGTATAACATGATTTCACAAGTTTCTAAGTACTCATGAAATGATACTAATAGTATCAAAGCAAGGAATAGGGGATAAGCACGAGAATTGACATAAAAGAATAGCCATGCAAGAATGAACCAAATACAAAATAATGGTTCCAATGGGTTTGATGTACATAACAGTGAATAGGAATAAACTAGACAAGTTACACCCCAAAAAAATGGGATCCAACATAATTAAGGGAATAAGCATAGGTGATTTGGTCCAACATAATGCCAGTTCGAAGTACAACCCAATAGGTTAATGGGAATAGGAATAAGTCACTGACTACAATAGTTATAGGCAATTAACCACAATAGTCATGGGCGACTAATCACAATAGTTTCTTAATCAATGTCATAGGCAATAGTCTCATAGTCATAAATCTTGGTAATAGTCTCATAGTCATGAATCATATGCAATAGTCTCAAAATTATGAATCATAGTCATAGTCATAGGCAACTGTCGTATAGTCATCGTCATATGTAATAGTCTCTTTGTCATGGATCATAGTCATAGGCGATAGTTTCATAGGCAACAGTTTCATAGTCATAGTTTTAGGCAAAAGTCCCGTAATCATAGTCATTGGCAATTAGCCATAATAAGTTCTAGGCCACAATCGAGAATCAGATCCAAAGGCATAGATAACGTTAGATTTGACATAAGCACGAATCAAAGATAATTAACTTGCAAATTGGTATAGTTCTATATTTTGATTAATTACATTCACAATTCCAATTACACGTTCAAATCTAAGGAATAACCGAACTTACAGTGATCGGTTTAGAAAAGACGATTTGCTATGATTCGAGTGACGTTGCTTGAAGCGGAGTGCCTATGGTCCAACTTGAAGCTTTATCTTGATTTGAATCTCCAACTTGAAGAAGAACTATAATTTGTTTTAGTGGAGAATAAGATTTATTTTAATGGTGGAGGCTAGAGAGAAACAGCATGTAGACACCTAAAAGAATTTGTGTGGAGAAACCATAGGTCTAGGCATTCTTTTATAGGTGTAGAGAGTGTTTTAGAGCCCTTAGATCATCATAGAAGCCATCAGGTCCATCCAACACATCAAAAATCATCATCAGACCAATCAGGAGTTACCATGTAGCCCTAATGACACAACACAAGCCAAAAATTCACGGCAGATCTGTTCTGGCCGAACTAGGGAAGGTCGACCCCTAGGTCGACCCCCTGGTCGACCCCCTGGTCGACCTGGGTCCTGGGCGGGAAATTTCCCGCCCAGCCCGGCTGTGTGTTTTGAACTTGAACTGAGCTGTTTTTAAATTTGAGCTGAAACTTCCGAAGACCATAAATTCTTCATACGAAGTCCGATTCACGCAAACTCATACTCTATCTCAAGCAGAATTCCGAGACGAACGCAAAGGCATAACCTGTTTCCCTTAATTCTTCTCATAAAAATTAAGTATACTTTGATTTGTTACATTAACATTTTCAGAAAATACGGGGTGTTACATTCTCCCCTCCTTAAAGGATTTCGTCCTCGAAATCTTCTAGTTAAGAAGAATGTATCCTAACGTCCAACATCCATCTACTCAACCATTCAACCGCAGGCATCCATTGTCACTAAAAAGGATTTCTAATGCTTTCATGATTCTATGCATAGTGTGTGTATATGTCCTTATCTAATGTAAAATCAGGCGGTCTACTGATTCAGTTGACCTCCCTAATGCGAATTATGTCAGTGTCAAGAGTCCATCATGTATGCAATTATCCCTAGTCATGTAAGTACTATATGCGTGCATATTCATTCATCCATATGCCACATCCATATGATAACACATCAAGTTTTAATCCATCTACAGATACAATATATGCATATGCAAACATGAAAGTGACTGAGCTGATCTAGTGCCTAATGTGTGTATATGCATCCACAAGCAACCATTAGCAACCCCTGGCAACCACTTGCAACCATCAATCATAACATGTTTCAATTACATGTTTACATCCAGATGAGTTCCTACCTAAGGATCGAAGATACGACCTAGGGGATATATTTAAAAGATAAACATTACAGAGAAAGTGGAACCAAGGATATACCCTCAAAAAGGGTATGATGCGCGTATCTGGTCTTCAGTCTTTTAAGTCGCATCTTCTTGAGTTTCACTCCACTGTACCTTAACTAATTTAACTTCACGATCGCGAAGCTTCTTGGCCTCCATTTCAAAAACCCACTAGTAAAGATAGGAACTCGCTTACTTACTATGCTAGAGGGTATCCAATGTAGTCGAACTATCCTCCCGAGAAAAAATATGTTAATCATGATACCAAGTGTATATACCTAAGATGATTAGAGGTCTCACCTCTACTTAGCTTATCCACCATGCTGCAAATCTGAGGGTCTAAGGCTAATAGTTACTATGTGCTTATTACCTCTCTTAAGGTCAGTCTAACTTAGGGTGCCAGCCCCAACCATTTATTTCTCACGCAAACCATCCTAGTCGAACTCGACATCCCTCAAGTACAAACCCCGAAGGCCTAAACCAATATCAGACAAGCACCTAAGGGATACCTCCTCTGAATTTGGACGATCTATGTGAGATGATACTAACAAAACAACCAAACCATTGAGCACTTTACCGACTCTAGCTATCCTCGCTAATCTTGCTCCAGAATTATCGTTGATCACATAACTGGCTTTGCAGTGTCATTTAGATACATGCAGAAGTCTGTCTCGAGTTTTAGGGGGAAAACCACTACCATAGTCAAAATATCTTGCGTACTCATGGACTACCCCAACGGATCGAAAAACGTTGATAGATAAGTAAAGTGATTCTAGGTAGCTAAGACAAACTGATCCCTTAGGATCGTACGAAATTTCAAGGGTATTCCCGAGGCAAGTCGAAAGTCTAACTACCCTTGTTTCACAATTACTAGCTAACCAATCAATGCCTAGAATCAACCCATAGCCCAAAAACATAAGCATTACAATTAGACTCAGTACTTAATATAATTATTCTCAAATCCTTACAAATCAAAGATAAATGAGCCGAACCACCGATTGGATTTGAGAAAATACAAGCTCTAGGGTGCAGAGACTCAACTATGGAAGCAGATGTAAATGAATGTGAAGCGCTAAAATCAGAAGGAGTACTAACAGGATAATCAAAAAGGAAAAACTCTTTCAACAGAAATTTTACTGCCTCTCTCTCAAGTATGCTGGCGGTGAGAGCATGCACTTGCCTTCCGGAAAATCATGTCCCTCGTTCTTGCCCTTGCCCTTAATTATATGACCCGTTATACCAAAATAAAGATTCTTCCTCTTGTTTTAGGTTTTACTATTCTTTCCTCCCCTCCTTTGTGAATCAAGTCCATATCCATGGGTTCTTCATCCTTGTGTTGTGCTCCTTAGCCAAACCCCCTCATTCTCAACTTTGCCATCCTTGTGTAACTTGTTGACATGTCTCTCGAAAGCTGCCTCCATCGCACGGGGAATTCTACAAAGCTCGAAAGAAAATTACGGCTACAGATGGAAGTTAGGCACCTATTTGCCCTTTGACAAGTGTCGTAGTCTCATCAAGCCTACGGAACCATGTCGCGATGAGGTTACCTCCCAGAAAGCCAGGAGCCCCAGAGACTCAGGAAAGAAGGAAACAAGGACTCAAACAGAGGATCAAAAGATAGTGCATATGGCTTTGGGGAATATCCCGTTAAAACAAAACTTTTCTTTTGAAAATGCTTCTTTTAAAATCGTTGAAAATAATTTTTCAAATCTTTTTATCTGATCCGGTAACCTTTAGCTCTGATACCAAGTAAAACACCCCACCTCCTTTAAGGTCACTCACAAAGGGGATGCCTTAATTTCGGTGGAGCATTATAAGTAAAAGATGCAGATAAATTACAAGACAAATGATTAAAGCAGCGACAAATAGATAGAACTTTATTTCATTGATAAACAGCTTGTACAAAGATTGTTTTACAATACCAAAGTATCCTGTCTTGTTTAACAAAAATAAAGAAGCATAAAATGATTTCCCCAAATAAAGCATGAGCCAGCCATAGCAGTAGAAGAGAGAGTCCAAGGAAACACATCAAAGAGTCTTCAAGCTTGGAAAGAGTAATGGTCCAAACAAACCTGAGCTATTCCCTCCCTGACTACCTGGGGGGGGGGGGGGACGGAAGAAAAGAGGTGAAAGCAAACTAGGTTAGACATAAAGTCTGGTAAGTCCAGTGATTCTTAGTATTTAAATGAGGAAAAGGGTCATGACATGAATAAACTAAATATAAGACTAAACCATAGTAACAAGATAATATGGGATAAGTATGGGATATGGCAAGATAAACTGAATGTACTGATAAACTGAATGCGCTTCTACTCCTTCTCTGCTTCGCAACTACCCTGTTTATACTGATTTCTATATCTCTGCACTACCTAACTGGTGTCCAAACTAGTAATCTATGATCATATGATAACGTGATCCCAATCCCCGTATTTGCGGTTGCCTTCAGGTGTGCTTCTATTATAGGGATTCCTTTTACTACCTAGATCTAATCTAGGGCTTATTATCGAGTGCTTACTTGATTCAACCAGGGTTTACGCTACCTAGGGCCACTGGGGTTTATGCTACCTATTGAACGCCTCTCGGATTTAGGGTTTGCATGACCTAGGTCCAACTAGGGATTATGCTACCTACTTGTATTAATTTTCCATGTGTCTGTGTCAGTCGGCCCTCTCTTGCATGTAGATATTCTGTGCTGGCCCTACCATAAGGTGTATCAAGCCTTATGATAGCGATCCAACATGATTCAAGATGCACAGTGTATAACTACTGGTACCCAGTGCCTGCTTTTTCCCACTCTGGTGCACGCCCGTAAATCGTCGGAACCTACACTGACGTACCCCCTGCCGTTATCTTTAACTGCATATAATCAGCCCAGTAATCGTGCCCCACCCTGCCTAGTTTCAGGGTACCATGATACATCTATGTGGGTTACTGCTGAAATGGGTCCCCGTTACTAGGGTTTCCTGCTGGTTAAGTTTGTGGGCCTATATATACAAATATTACCCCCCTACACGAGATGTGCTTGACCCTCTCACCGATTCTAGCATGTTTTCTTAACGGTTAAATTTTGTGGGCCTATATTTATTAATATTAACCACCAAACCGACGTGCACTTAACCTTCCCACGGATTCAAGCATGTTTATTTAATGGTTAAGTTTTGTGGGCCTATATTTACTAATATTACCCACCTACCCGACGTGTACCTAACCTTCTACTCGTTAAGTCGTATTGGTTAAGTGGTTCTTATTAACTTAACCTTTCTTGCTTATCATGTTGGATTGTTAAGTGTGATTTATTAACTTAACCCTGTTCATTCATCAGGTTATATTGGTTAAGTATTTCCCATTTAACTTAACCTATTCGCTCATCAAGTTATATTGGTCAAGTGTCATTAATCAATTCAAGTTGACTTAACCCATCCACCCGTCGCGTCATGTTGGTTAAGTGTTTCCTTCTGGTGTTGACTTGACCCTACCTCAAATCATGTTATATTAGTTAAGTGTTGTTCTCGTGTTAACTTAACCCTATCATCTGCTTAATTAACATCTTACAACGGTTAAGTGTTCTAAATTTAATTAACCTCACCCACTTGTCTAATTAACATGTTGTAACAGTTAAGTGTTCTAATTTTACTTAACCTCACCCACTTGCCTAGTTAACATGTTATTATGGTTAAGTGTTTCCCTAATTACTTAACCTCACCATTTCTAGCTTGATTTATTCATGAGCCTTAATTAATTAATTAATTAATTAAAGCACCAACCACTCACATTAGATAGATATTGTTGTGGTTACTGGATGTGTCGGTCGGTTACGGGCAGGTTTACACCATAACTCAGTCTAACCTCAGGTCTTTCTGGGCTTGATGCACTAACCACCCACATTAGATAGGTATTGTTGTGGTCACTGGATGTACCGGTCCGTTCCGGGCAGTTTCACACCACAACTCAGTCTAACCTCGGGTTAGGCATATTAAATTTACATATTTACTATTTATGTAAATTTTCCTTAATTCAATTTAGCCTAGATCATATTTTTTTGTCGTGCAAATTAGCATATTTATATTTTATGCCCAAAACTTGATTTACCTATCAATCAGCCCAACTTGCAGTTTATACCAATTTTAGATTTAATATTCCCCTTTTACAATTCATGCCCAATCTAGATTAATATTCCAATTTACGGTTCATGTCAAAACTAGATTTAATATTCTAGTTTACCGTTTATGTCCAAAACTTGGTTTACATGCCAATTACACACTTTGCAGCCAATTAAATTTATCAACTTTTGCCCAAGTCTAATATGCATGTAAATCATTCACTATTATAGCCAATTTAGACTATGCCAACATATTTATTATGCCAAACTAACTTAATTAAGCTACGCCCAAATTCCCGCGTCGTAATCGTATGTATAACATGATTTCACATGTTTCTAAGTACTCATGAAATGATACTAATAGTATCAAAGCATGGAATAGGGGATAAGCGCGAGAATTGACATAAAAGAATAGCCATGCAAGAATGAACCAAATACAAAAATAATGGTTCCAATGGGTTTGATGTACATAACAGTGAATAGGAATAAACTAGACAAGTTACACCCCAAAAAAATTGGATCCAACATAATTAAGGGAATAGGCATAGGTGATTTGGTCCAACATAATGCCAGTTCGAAGTACAACCTAATAGGTTAATGGGAATTGGCATAAGTCACTGACTACAATAGTTATATGCAATTAACCACAATAGTCATGGGCGACTAATCACAATAGTTTCTTAATCAATGTCATAGGCAATAGTCTCATAGTCATAAATCTTGGTAATAGTCTCATAGTCATGAATCATATGCAATAGTCTCAAAATTATGAATCATAGTCATAGTCATAGGCAACTGTCGAATAGTCGTCGTCATATGTAATAGTCTCTTTGTCATGGATCATAGTCATAGGCGATAGTTTTATGGGCAATAGTTTCATAATCATAGTCTTAGGAAAAAGTCCCATAATCATAGTCATTGGCAATTAGCCAAAATAAGTTCTAGGTCACAATCAAGAATCAGATCCAAAGGCATAGATAAAGTTAGATTTGACATAAGCACGAATCAAAGATAATTAACTTGCAAATTGGTATAGTTCTATATTTTGATTCATTACATTCACAATTCCAATTACACGTTCAAATCTAAGGAATAACCGAACTTACAGTGATCGGTTTAGAAAAGGCGATTTGCTATGATTCGAGTGATGTTGCTTGAAGCGGAGTGCCAATGGTCCAACTTGAAGCTTTATCTTGATTTGAATCTCCAATTTGAAGAAGAACTATAACTTGTTTTAGTGGAGAATAAGATTTATTTTAATGGTGGAGGCTAGAGAGAAACAACATGTAGACACCTAAAAGAATTTGTGTGGAGAAACCATAGGTCTAGGCATTCTTTTATAGGTGTAGAGAGTGTTTTAGAACCCTTAGATCATCATAGAAGCCATCAGGTCCGTCCAACACATCAAAAATCGTCATCAGACCAATCAGGAGTTACCACGTAGCCCTAATGACATAACACAAGCCAAAAATTCGTTGCAGATATGGTCTGGTCGAACCAGGATAGGTCGACCCCCTGGTCGACCTAGGAACCCAGGTCGACCCCCAGGTCGACCCCTTAGTCGACCTGGGTCCTGGGCGGGAAATTTCCCGCCCAGCCCGGCTGTGTGTTTTGAATTTGAACTGAGCTGTTTTTAAAATTGAGCTGAAACTTCCAAAGGCCATAAATTCTTCATACAAAGTCTGATTCACGCAAACTCGGACCCTATCTCAAGCAGAATTCCGAGACGAACGCAATGGCATAACCCATTTCCCTTAATTATTCTCTTAAAAATTAAGTATACTTTGATTTGTTACATTAACATTTACAGAAAATACGGGGTGTTACACAATGGCATCTCCAACTTATTAAAGATGGTAACAACATTGATATACTTGCACAATTATTATTTATCAATCAATAATTGTACACCATCAATGTAAGCATAAACCATTTTGTGTATACTAATCACTCCAAACTAGTAACACAGTCATCTAGGAATGGTATTCCAATCAATATTAGTAACACAATATCCATTTTATAACCATTATTGACTACGCATCAATTTGTAGCAATCAATGGTGAAACAACGCATAAACATTCTTATTGCGGTCCATTATCAAGAGACAACACATATAATAAATAAAATCAGTTACTAATCATATATTTCAATCGTTGAATCATACTTTAATTATTAAATTTCTTATTTAATTACTTATCCTCTATCTACGTACACTGTAAATTTATTTATAGGGAGAATGGTTTGTGTGGTATTTGTAACTACAAGGAATTATTTTTCTTTCCTTTTCTTTTTATGTGAATTCCTTGTTATTCCCAACATTAAACTTTTATTTATATTTCTCTAGACAATATGTGAGACTCGTAACATTTCATATTCTAATATATTAAAATATCAGAAAACCTAAATATCTACAACATTTCTCATTTCCATTTATTTCATTAAATAAAAATAAGCTTTTAAATCATTATGCAATTACAAAGATAATTAATTTCAGATCTATAGGCAAGAATAACATTCTCCGTGTAACGTCCCAGAAATTTTGACAAATTGAAATATGGAATTAACTGAAGTTTAGCAATTAATGATAAATTTATTGTTGATATTGGGTTAATGGAGTATATGATTTGTGTATGACTTGAACCAATTACTCTATCCGAAACGGTTGGATGGAAATCAAGTAATTATGTTGAATAATTGAATTGGATTGAAACTCAGTTAAAAAATACAAATGGTTGAATCTGAAAAGAAACGAAGTACCGTTAAACGGATTGGAGAACTTCATTTGTTTAAATATATGGAAATCGGCTTGGATGTATGTATTTGTGAAAATTGAATTTAACGTTTCAAATTTGAAAAAAACGACCAGAGTTATTGGTGAACAAACGGAATAAAATCGGTGAACTGATAAATGATTCGTAATTTAAAATAACGTCATATACATATGAAATCGCATTACTTCCAAATAAATTTTATTGGGTTCACAACAAATGTGCAGAACAACGAGACATACGTCAAATTTCATTGCGATTGGAGTTAGTATGTGGTGCTACAAAAAAACATGTAGCAATAATTTGCGGTAGGATCATATTTTATGGGGTACAAACAAATAAGCATCTCCCCCGTACGTTGCCTCCCCAAATATTACCTTCCCCGGTTAAAAGTCGCAAGTTACTTTTCTTTGCCTTGACTCCAACGGTTATTTGGACGCCACACCATGTTCTTCTTATAAATTTATGGCTTTTCACCCAATTCTTCAGAGAACAAAATTATTTCCCCTTTTCTATCTTAATGGCCGAAGTGCCTTTTCTCCAAAATCAATTTGCCTTCTCATCCCTTCGCTCCTTCAATCGTGTGCTCAACCTCACCCTCGCCTCGCTTCCGAGCTTTGCTTGTCGTAACCAACGATGGCCACCGCTCCACCAACGTTCGTCGCCAATGATCCCATGCACCCATCTGAGTCTTCAGTCTAGAACCATGCAACCTAAAGTCGCCTGCTTTAAGCATGTCCTCCTGAACTTGCCGCGAACCCCCCTCTATTCCTCCTTCGGCAATGCTGCTTCCGTTGACAACACACCGCCAAGCAGGCATCGCCACCGCTCTCCAGATCTGGGCGCTTCTCTTTCATCCGTAACCGTTCCTCCTCTTTTGACATGGCAAGGCTGTTCTTTTAATCACCACCAAGGTGTTGGCTTCACCTCCACACAACACGGTCTCTTCCCTTCTGTCGTCGCTGCATCTTCCGACTCTCAAATCGTCACTACAACAAGTGAGTTATCTCACTCACGATAAATCTTATTTCAATTATTGTTAACATCAATAAATCTGGGTATAATAGTATGGGTCTGGTTTGTTGACTTACCTTTTGATTAAGGGCCATGACACTTGATATTGCTGCTATCTCATATATTTGTCTCCTAAAATTTGGGTGACCGTGACATGGGCTAGAGTGTTTGCGTGACCAATCTAGAGAACAGTTATACCTGAACATGAGTGCCTCTACCTCTGTCGTCCTTGCTTCCCGTGCTACTGACCCTTAGTTTGTGAACCAAGACCTTAATACTTTTCTGAACTTTGTATATGATCGAACGGTTCACAAATAGTTCTTTATTAACAAATGAAATGGTAGGATATAATATTATTAGATGAGTACACTTTGATAGCTTTTACAGTTAGTCTTGGGTTTTAAAAAAAAAGGATTGAGTAATCCAATGAGAAATGATAGAGGAAGTAGTAGCAGTTATTTGTTGAATGTTTTTGTATTGCCTTTATTTTATTGTGTTTTTTTAGCTCTCAGGTTGATATTTATGATTTAAATATAAACAAACAATTTTGATAAATGATGATACCCATGTAGATATTGTGAAGTTAATACTATCTTATATAATAATACATCAAAAATTATATTTGTTTGATTCGACTGCTTGAATAGATATTTACTCCAATGGACAAGTACAATGCATTTCACATGAAAAATTACTGCATAGGCATATATTAACCAACTTTTGTAGATATTATCGATGTTATGTAATGGCATTACATTTGCACCCTTATGTATACAAGAGTTCCAATTGTTTGCAATTTACCTGTCCCTTTTTGGCGTGAACCATATTCAATATGCAAGTTTCAACCGTGTTATATATATATATATATATATATATATATATATATATATATGGCTGATATGTGTCATTGGAAAATTGCCTTATCAATTGACTATGAATGTTGGAATAGTATTGGTTGTAGAACCTATCACTCCATACCCTAAAAAGCAACTATGGAAAGTCATTTTTAAGACAATTATTGGGTTGTTCCCATGTTGATTTAAATTTGTTGTTACATATGTTAGGAACTCTTTTATTTTAATTACTGTTGGGATTTATGTGCTGATCAAGGTTATATGCTGCATATTTTAAATCTTTATATATTTTAGTTTACGACTTAATCTTACCATTAAGACCCAATATTTGAATAAGAATTGTATGCTGCTAAATTAATATGCATTTGCCTAACTGTTCGTAATCGAACACAAGTTTTTACTAAAATTCACATAAAAAATGCTTTCAGTTTCAATATTGTATTTGTGTAGTTTTTCCTGTAAGTGAACACCAGCTTGTGTGGAAAATCCTTTGATCTAAAGATTTATCTAAATGGCCCATACTTGTGAACAACTTCCAACCAGTATATAGATTTAATGTATTTGCTTGCTTGTCGGCCATATTAAATAAGGTTTCCTCAAGTTTTTCCATTCTTGCATCATTCTTTGGATTTAAATGTGCATTTAAACTATCAATAGCTATCAACATGGCTTCCTGAATTGAATGTAGATGACCATTCAGTGGCACTGCTATTTCATCCACCACTAAGTTCCATAAAAGCAACCATGTATCCTGTTAAATGAAAATTCATTGATTAGAAATAATACTACAAGTCGAAAATGGATACACCATAAGTTACTAAAAATAGGACACACTGGTTTTAGACAATATCAATCTATTTGGTTTTAGTAAAGTATGTAGGCGATTATAGTGTGTAAAAGCATATGCATCACAATAGGACAATATGATCAGCCACATACTATTTGTTCTAGAAATAAAGTTAAACCTGTAAAAAAAAGAACCAATTGTTTTCATGGGAAATATTCATCAACATGGATTATTGAATAACAGTTAACCTGACTATTTTCTTGGGATCATTTATAGTTTTGCAAATTTGATTGGCTTCATATAATGGTGTCTTTGGGTTATACGCCTGGCCATGCTAGCTCTTCCCTTTTGTTTTGATGCTTCTTGGTATCCTTAAAAGTCTGGCACACCATTGTTTGTAAAGGTTGATACCCCTTTTGTTGTGATGAAAGCTGAAGCTTTTTTTTTGTTTTGATAAAAGTCGATCCTCCACTGGTTGCTGAAAGTGGTGACTTCATTTGTTTTATTTATAAAGGCCAATGCTACACTTCTTTTAGGCTTATATATTTTGTGGTCAGTTCATTGCCACTATTTGCATAGATTGTCCTGTTGATGGCATGATGCATTTGAAATATAGGATTTGTTTTCTTCCTATGATTCCTACTTTATTTCGTCCTTTATTCATACAAATATGTGCTCCTATCTGAACTTATACTTTTGCAAAAACTGGACTGTAACCATTGGTAGCTGCTATGTTCATTACCCTAATACCTTGCTGGTGTAGCCATTGGAAGCTGGCCATGCATCCCCACATATATATATGGGAGACAAATTGTATTTGTGCATGATCCAGTCAATTTCAACTATGCTACATTCCCATATATATTTGCTGAATCCTTGTCATACATCGAATTATACATGTGTACAAAGTATACATATTATCTGAATTTGTTCTGTTCAAAGTTGCTATGCTTCGACAGTCTCTCGTGAGTTCGATTTTGGTTAGATTAACAAATATATTCAGTTTACGTTGAAGTTAATTTACTTGAACTATCATTAATCCTGAATCGAGTGTTTTATGTTTTTGCATGGAACGCTTGGGTCAGATCCGAGCATTTCAGATTTAGAGATTTCAGTCAGGATTCGAAGATCGACGAAGATGGGTATTACAAGCTGGCACGCTCTGAAGATTTTTAAAACAGTAAAGTTTTTTCTTGTATTAATTTGTGTCTTTTAAATTCCGCTGTATATAAAGGTATTGTACTCAAAAAATTCTGATTTATAAAACAAAGATTTATTCTGTTGTTCAATACTGTGTCATTTATTCTGTGTTTTCTGTGTTAATTCTATTTTTAAACTCTATAAGCTGCTCCGTCGATTTGGACGTTTTAAATTGGTTAATTACTGGTTTGAAGCGGTCAAAAAGGCGGGATGTTACAGGGGGTATCAGAGCTTTGGTTTATTCAAAGCGTAGCTTATTGAGTTTAAAAACGGATCTTAAAAATAAAAGGGTTTTGTAAAATAAATTTTGAAAGTTAAATTATTTTAGAAATATCAAGTATTTTGAAACTAGTGTTTTGAACTAATACAGTGGAAATAAAAATTTATTTTAAGATTTGAAATTTCATTTCGGAATCCCCAGTCTTCGAGTCCAGGCTTGTGAGAGCTAATCTTCGATAAGGTCCCTCTTAGATTTGAATCTAGAATCCGTCATCGAATGATATCTATGAAAGATAGGTATAAGGGAATCAACGATTCAATTTATTTGGTCGTGTATTTTAGAATTCAAAGAACTCTGAAATGGATTGGAAATAGAATTAAATGAAAAGGGGAAATTAGAAACCATTTCAAAGAATGAAACGATGAATTTTATGTCGATATTCAGATAATAAAAAGCGAAAAGGTTATAATAGGAATTGGATTGTGTTAGGTTGTATTACTAATTTGTTTAAGTTATTCGGAACCTGGCAAGATAAATTAAAATTTGGTTTCAAACCAATAATGTATAATCAGATATATGAAATCAATGATAAGTTGTAAGATTGTTAATTAATTAACAAGAAGTGAATGGTGAACAAGATTTATAAATGAAGTGAATCGTGAATGAGATGAAGTGAAATATGAAAAAAAGATTTCAATTTATATTTTAACGAAATCAAAATTAATTTAATGCGACGAGCTCAGATTCCTATAAAAGGAATGATATTCTTTTTAAAAGTGAATAACGTTTGAAAGCAAAAATGTTGCAAATAAAGTTGGAGATAAAGGAAATGGAGTTGACTAGTACGGTGAGATCATTCTGAAGTTCGGAATATAAGTCAAATGAGATTTTCCGAAGTTCGGAATATGGTATCGAATAACAGATTATTCGAGAGGAAGTTATTTATGGAAGACGACAATGTATAATTTTAGATAAATAGAATTTATTTTCCATTTAAATAAAAAATTAATATATTATTAATTAATTGTTTATGTACTAAGATTAAGGAATGAAGTATATTTTAAAGTTTAAAATTTTAAAGGCGTGAATTTTTGTTACAATCAACGCTTATTATAAAGGAAGAAAATTCATAATTTGAATTCAAAAGTCACAAGAATGAATGTTTTATGGGTATTTGAAGTTGTAAACTTATCTATTTCGAAGTTAATAATGTTGTTCAGTTAAGGTCTGAGAGGTTAATATACCCAACTTGATTGACTTCATTGTTGACTAAGAAATGGGTGAGGTTCGATAGCAAGAATTAGTTAAGTAAAGTGAGCTAATGAGTGTCAACAGTTGAGTGAGAATAACAGTATTTTATTTAACATCTGTTTTAACCCAAATAGCAAATTAGAAATGTTTCCCATGAGAATAAAGTATGTTTTCTATAGAAAATAAAGTTTTGTGAATATATTCCAGTGGTAATAAGAAATTTCCTACAATAAAAAATAAAAAAATGTGATAATTGGAAATATTTTCCAAAGATCGGGAAAGGTTAACAAGTTGTGATAAATCAGAATGGCAGTCGCACATCAAGAACGAAGGACTGCAGAACGTAAGAGAAGTGGATTCATAAATCTGAATTCGAAATTTGTGTAAGCAATGGTTTATAAGAAATTAAGAAATAGCGAAATTGAAAACTGACTGGGAAATGATCAAGTTGGATGACTTTCCAAGTGTCGATCTGATGTTGGTTTCGGCCATCAGGATTGATACTTAGGGAGTTATTCGCTTGCTAATTTACGGTCGATGGATGTAAATATGAAAAGGGTGATAATGCATGAATGAGAAATTTGTTAACAAAAAAAATCTTATGTAAGTCGACATAAGTATGATTTATGAGAAGTATGAAATAAAGTACTATATGTACATAATATCATATGTTTTCAAATCAAGATAAGGAAAGTACCTTCCTCTTTGAAATTCGAGCTTAGTCATGCTGCTGGTGGCAGTAGGTTGTCCGGACATAAAACTCATGAGTTTCCATTGAGCATGACTGCTAGCGTAATTCGCAGGGCTGCAGATAGCTTATGGCGGTCGGATGTTTCCTGAGGGAATCAGACGTAAACATTGTGATCGATGCGATCTAGAGTCGCTGGAATTCGACCGTGTAGCGAAATTCGCAGGGCTACAGATAGCCTATGACGGACGGATGTTTCTTGGGGGAATCAGGCGTAACCATTGTGACTGCTGTGATCTATAGTCGAATTATATGGGCGTAATCCGCATAGCTGTGAAAGCTTACAGGTATGGATGTTTCCTGGGGGACCCAGGCGTAACCATTGTGTACCTGTGGTCCACTGATATATCTTAGTGATTGAGCCACCTGTTTAATGCAGCAGTTTGTCTTCGCGACTTGATTGTCTTCGTAACTTGTGTAATCCTCATGATTTGAATTAATTTCATGATTTGATATCGTGATCCTGAGATAGAGCAGCTGTGACAAAAAGGAATTTCGCTCGATCTGAAACGATCGCTAAACTGACCAAGACCGTTCGAAACCCCTGATTGTTTTGAGAACACGACAAATCAGAACGCAAACAGAAGAACATTTCATTGTTAATTACAACAATTCCATAAGAATACAAGAATATACAGAGTATGAATAGATATTATACATCAGAGATTTAATTACATTACTGCAGCGGAAAAATAATACAATACACAATGGAAGAAGATATACGGATACAGAGCTTTCCGGATATCATTCCAGCTGTAAATCAGGATCCTGTGAATATAAATCTGCAAAACCAAAACTACTAGCTGCCCGTGTCGAAATAAGGGTACCCGGAGTTTAGGTTAAAATAATAAACTCTAGGTCAGTCATATGACTGGTGTGAGAACTAAAACAGTTATCAATCTTTATTGTAAAGTTAGGTAAATCAAGGGACCATGCCGTATAACACGGAACGGGTTTCCTTCCAAGGATACCGGTGCATAAAACAACAGCGCAATGCTAAATAAAGAACAATGAAGCTATTATAAAACCCAGGTCCTATCACACAATGCAACGCAAGCCGGAGGATAGGGTTTTACCTTATAATAGCCAAAGAATGCTTGATACGCTAAATTTCATGTTTTATTATTACTATAAGTGTATAGTGTCAAAACAATTTCAATCATAAGTATCAATCATAGATGGCATGGGTACCATATATCATGTCGCCAATACTAGGCTTTACAATCAAAACCGCAAAGTCACGTATTGGAAGTTGGATTTCCATCTGTGAACGGAGGCAAAAGATAGTCCTCGAGACAATCTAGCCCATGTCTTAGGCAAGTACTCAGTCAAACCTTTGGATCGTCAGGGCCGGTCCACCGATGTGGATTAAAATGCCTGAACACTGTGTTTCCCCGCCCTTTGGGGGCGTAAATGAGTCCAATGACTCCATCGGCTCCACACAGTCACTGATATATCCGAGGCGCCTCGCAATCCAACAACCACATAAGTCAAACTCGTCAGGGCGTGTAAAACCACTGACGCCACTTCTAGCTAGAAGGGAACACATGCCCTCCCTGATGTCCTCTCCCGTTTTTGGTTCACAACCGGGGTGTGAGGCTTGCGAATCAACGCTACACAAAGCTATGCTACACAGGCCGTGCTTTGATCATCAACCATAAGACTTTTCTTTTCAACAAAAGCCTTGATCATTGGCCACTTAGGGATGACACACAGGAAATTCACTCCATGCGATTGATATCCATCAATATATAACCCCTGAGCTCGTACGCCTCAGAGAAGGGCGTTAAGAAAGAGAATAAATTCTCCGCCACCAAATAGATATATATTTAATAGAAATCAATCACATAGAATAAAATCCAATGTCAGACACACAGTCCATTTACAAGTTCGTTCTGGGTCTGAACGAAACCGGAGGCACCTTGTACCTCGCATATCCATCGATCTCCAAGTATGTCTGGACGATCACCAACTGATTCCCTCCTCTTGGGTGTACATCCCAATCAAGATCATCAGTAATCACCCAAACGACATGAAGACCTCCGGTCTTCAACCACCATCTTCACCTTCGACTTATCGTCGTATCGGTCTTTCCGAATAACTCGCGTATACAATAAACAAGTGTTACACAAACACAACATACGCCTCATTCCAATTCATCAGTCACTAACCGTAAATTAGTAAGGGAACAATTCCTCAAATATTAAACCCGAAGGCCGAAACCAACATTATATCAATACCCAGGAAAACATTCATCTTAACTAATCTTCAGTTAGTTGCTAAATTTCACAATCTTAGGGAGAGGTTCCCATTAATTTTATCAAAGATAAATTCCTCAAATTTATTCTTTAATCTTCTTTTGAATATCAATTCAAACCAAATTATGGTTTATCCAAACTAGCCGAGATTAACGAACCTTACCGAAGTAATCATTTGTTTTAATTTCCCAATCCCAACCTATTCATCCCATGAAGTAAAACTAGTAATACTTCATATCTAACACCACGGTGTTATCGATAAATTCAATTACCATTTCACGTTCAAATCTAATTAAAGATTTAACTATCGCCTGGAGCAAAACTGGTGATACTCCATTCTCGATCATTTCAATCTAATTAAAGATTCATTATAATTCTACTTGGTTTTAATCTTCCCAAAAATCAATTTTAATGATTATTTAACTTGGGAATACATATCCTGCCTTTAACTGGGTTAAAGAACCAATGTCATTTAAAAAACGGTTCACGATAAACCCAAAATCACAGTCTATTCCATCAGCCTTTAATCGTAAATTAGCAAGTAAACAATTCCCTAAGTAATAACCCCGAAGGCCGAAACCAACATCAGATCAATACCCAGGATACCATTCAACTTAACTAATCTTCAGTTAGTTTCAGATTTTCTTAACTCCGCTGGGTCAAAGAACAGTATTATTAAAGATACCGTTCACGACAACCCAAAATCACATTCCATTAGCAATGGAATCTTCATGGAAAACAAATCGATATATATATATATATAATAGATATAAACTTCCATATCCGACTAATAATATAAATGGAATAACGGCAAAGCCTTTTTAAATTTCATATATATTAGCAGTCCTCATCCACAGAAATTCACTTCGATTATTACCAAAGCGAATTCCACTCCATTCCAATTTATTTCATTAAATTGGAAAACTTTACTTTGGAAAATCTCCTTTAAATCTTATCAAAAGATTTATAAATTCCAAATCACATTTCACCGTAAATCGGGTTAAAGAACGAATGTCATTAAAACACAGTTCACGATAAACCCAATTCCCATTTGATATTAAATACAAGGCTCTGAATAGAAAATATATCGGCTTATATTCAATATCAAATTCTACGACCAACAAATATCGTATTGGAAATAACGATATAAATCTATCTTTCAAATTTCCACAACAATATCTGTATAATCACGAAATCCAATATCGAAATATTCCAAAGACAATTTCAATTCAAATCCATTTCCACTTTATATATATTGGAAATTCTGGTTATTTTCAAAACCATTTCAAATCCACTTTTTTTATTTTAAAAATAAATGGGATTATAATTCTAGTTCAAAACTAGTTCATTTCGATAAAAATATATTTTTATCTTTTCAAATTTGGAATTTTTCATCCCAATTCTTCACAAATCATTTCTTATGATTTTACACAAATTATTGCAATTTTTAATAATTTTATCAAGGCCCGTACAGTCAATTTCCATCAACGGCCATCAAACTGCACTTATAGCGACCTTTTCCAAATTTGATTTGGACATAATTCCAAATCCAACCGTTAGGTTTCAAATCTCTAATATTCGTTAGAAAGCTCTTTTCGATACGAACCCAACGGTTCTGGTTTTAGGAGAATCCGACGGTCGGATCTCCTGTAATGTCCATTCGAAGTCAATGGTCGAAATTTCGCGAACTGCCGTAGCGAGACGCGTTCTATTCAGGCCATTTAATATATATAATACATATATTTCTTCAATTTCCTTTTAAAACATATTTTATAAATCGTTTTAAATTCGTTTTCGAAACGATTTCAACTTCATATTCAATTTCAAATCAAAATTGAATATTCCACATCATTGATATACAAATGATAATATTTTCAAAACGTTATATTTTGAAATCACTTCCTTTTCTATAATCATTATAAAAATGAATATAATCGATATAAATATCGTTCACGTCAAAATGGCGCATATCTAACCAACACGGCTTTATATATTTCAATAACTTCGTTATTCTATTCAACAAATGAATATTTTCTTCAACACATGAATATATATTTTTATTCAACACATGAATTTTTATTCTATTCAACACATGAATTTTCTTTTTTATTTAACACATGAATTTTTATTTCTATTCAACACACGAATTTTTATTCTATTCAACACATGAATTTTATATTTATCAGCACATGAATTTTTATTTCTATTCAACACATGAATTTTTATTTCTATTCAACACATGAATTTTATATTTTTAATATTCCTTATTTTCCAAATTGGAATGAGGCCCAATAAATTACCATATAACGTTAATCATATGGATTTCCTACAACACATGTATATAATAGCAACGATAAATCATCAACCATCATCCAGAGTGCACCACACAACTACATAAGCATTAAATATAAATAATTAACGCTTACACAGTCTGTCAACCCATCGATTGACATACAACTAAACAATCGGGATTAGTGTACATCAAATATCATCCCAATACCCGTGTAGGGTTTCAAATCAACAAACACATATTTTTATTTGTGCAGTTGGGCGATGTATAAAATTTATCATCCCAATCAATATCAGTCAAATGGGTGTACATAAACAAATCGTCCGATTCGTTTATAAATATTTATTTTATATACACGTTAAAAATTATATTTTTAACTATAAAATATTTATAATGATAAAATATTTTATTTCATTCCACATCACATAATCAAATTTCACAACACACCAATGAAACAAACAAGTCATCAATGGTCTGTGGACGACGGGTGTCGGGTGCTGCTAAGCACCGTCTGCATCCTATTATATATTTCAACTGGAAACTAAAATAAAAGTGAGGAGTTCTCACCGATTAGCTAAACCAAACACCACGACTCTTCATATGTAGGAAATCTTCCTCTTGTTTCCAACGCAGTCTGTTTCACGAAGTTTATATTAAAAATCACATTTTTATAACTTTGCTATATATATAAAAATCACATTTTTATACTGCTACTATATAGATAAAAATTCTATTTTTATATAGCTATTCACTTCTTTTTATTCATAATGATCTACACAATAAAAATCACTTCTTTTTATATATAAAAATCATATTTTTATTATCTCTATAATATAAAAATCATAGTTTTATTGTCTCTATAATATAAAAATCATATTTTTATTATCCCTATAATATAAAAATCATATTTTTATGTTAAATAAAAATCATATCTTGCTTTGCTTTCTAGATAAGAAAAATCATATCTTTTTTTTTTCAAAGATCATATCTTTATATACTATTTATATAAAAACTGATTTTTAAAAATATTGTTTTAAACTCACCATTTCATGAAAATCGGATCTTCGTCGAAAAGGGGGTTCGTTGGAGTGGTGGAGGCAGAAGAAGAAGGGGGGTTTGGAGAGAGAAGCGGAGGGCGGCGACGCGGCTCCATCGGGGGGGGGGGGGGGGAGGGTGATGGGATCTTTGGAGCGTGATTTTTCTTTTCTTTTCCATTTTAACGACGGGGCTGAGGGATTGTGAGGAGAGAGAGAACTTAGGGAGAGTTGACTAGGTTTTATAATTTATTATTTTTAATTCCACAAAAAGTAACTTTTTAATTCGAACTTCAAATTGAACCCACCGACTGTCATCCATAGCTAATTACCCCCATTCCGAACACAATAGGTTATGTATCGTAAGCCAGTTCGATCGTTTCAATCAGTTTCCGTCAAAATCAAAATATAAATCTATATATTGAATTTGAACGCACATTTCAATTTATCGGGGAAACAAACGGACTCTAAAAATTCCCGAAAAATTATTTCTAGCTTCGTATTAACGATACGGTTCTAACAAAACTAATTTCGTTAAATTCTGAGATCGTTTGAAAAATGGCCATTTTCTGGTCGATCGAAATTGACTAAAACTGTCAAAACACGTTTTACTTCGCCACGCTCACATATTGATTCGAAAAATTATGAATTTTGGAATCTAGCAATAACTTGACATCCCGGATCCAACAAAAGTGGTTTTGTCGAAAACTGAGGTCGTTTGCAAAATTTCCATTTTTAAGGGCAAGAATTCCACAACGACTATTCTGAATTTTCAATTGGACTTAACTTTTTATTCCCGCAATGAAATTTTGATTTTTCGGATTCGTTGGAAAGATATTCTCAAATAGATACAAATATTTTTGGTTTCGCTAAAATCCGACTTATTTTGAATCCTGTACATTCATTTGAACTTTGAAATCGAATTTTCAAACTATCGCGCCATTTTCAATTCCTTTTATAATTAAAAATAAATATTTATATTCTAACGACGATCTATATAAATATATACATTCTAATTCTACTCAAAATAAATTTCTCGTTGCTATTATTTAAAATAATTCATTTTAAATATTCAAAATTCATTAAAAATACCAAAATAAAAATTTTAAATTAGCTCAGATTTCCGGGTTGTTACAATCTCCCCCACTTAAAACTTTTCGTCCCCGAAAAGAAACGAAGCTGAAAGTTGTTTAACTAACCAACTCAACTTTCATTATTTTCTTTACGGCTTAAGTTCTTCAACTTTTCAGTTTCTAAGAATTTTCAAATTTTTCAAAAATTTGGCTAACACCCTAAATTTCCGAAAAATTTCGCCATAACCTCCCCTGCACCGGAAGCTTCGGGATATTTCAAATAGCCTCCTATGGCCCTCACCAATCCAAAAGAAAAAGAAAACGCTAAGCGGCTAGCCAATCGGCTCATAAAATCATCCAAAACCCAAAGAAATACCTGAACACCGATGTGGATTAAAATGCCAAGCAGCTACGGCTAGCCAAGCGGCTAGCCAAGCGGCTAGACAATCAAGCCCATATCTCAGGCAAGTACTCAGTCAAGCCTTTGGATCATCAGGGCCGGTCCACCGATGTGGATTAAAATGCCTGAACACTGCGTTTCCCCGCCCTTTGGGGGCGTAAATGAGTCCAATGACTCCATCGGCTCCACACAGTCACCGATATATCAGGGCATGTAAAACCACTGACGCCACTTCTAGCTAGAAGGAAACACATGCCCTCCCTAATGTTCTCTCCCGTTTTTGGTTCACAACCGGGGTGTGAGGCTCGCGAATCAATGCTACACAAACCTATGCCACACAGGTCGTCCTTTGATTATCAACCATAAGACTTTGCTTTTCAACAAAAGCCTTGATCATTGGCCACTTATGCATGCCACACAGGCAATTCACTCCATGTGATTGATATCCATCAATCTATAACCCATGAGCTCGTACGTCTCAGAGAAGGGCGTTAAGCAAGAGAATAAATTCTCCGCCGCCAAACAGATATATATTTAATAGAAATCAATCACACAGAATAAAATCCAATGTCAGACACACAGTCCATTTACAAGTTCGTTCTGGGTCTGAACGAAACCGGAGGCACCTTGTACCTCGCATATCCATCGATCTCCAAGTACGTCTTGACGATCACCAACTGATTCCCTACTCTTGGGTGTACAGCCCAATCAAGATCATCAGTAATCACCCAAACGACCTGAAGACCTCCGATCTTCAACCACCGTCTTAACCTTTGACTTATCGTCGTATCAGTTATTCAAAATGGGATAAACCCGGTCTTTCCGAATAACTCGCGTATATAATAAACAAGTGTTACACAAACACAACATACGCCTCATTCCAATTCATTAGTCACTAACCGTAAATTAGTAAGGGAACAATGTCCCCAATATTAATCCCAAAGGCCGAAACCAACATCAAATCAATACCCAGGAAACCATTCATCTTAACTAATCTTCAGTTAGTTTCTAAATTTCACATTCTTAGGGAGAGGTTCCCATTAATTTATAAAAGATAAATTCCTCAAATTTATTCTTTAATCTTCTTTTGAATATCAATTCAAACCAAATTATGGTTTATCCAAACTAGCCGGGATTAACGAACCTTACCGAAGTAATCATTTGTTTTAATTTCCTAATCCCAACCTATTCATCCCATGAAGTAAAACTGGTAATACGTCATATCTAACACCACGGTGTTATCGGTAAATTCAATTACCATTTCACGTTCAAATCTAATTAAAGATTTAACTATCGCCTGGAGAAAAACTGGTGATACTCCATTCTCGATCATTTCAATCTAATTAAAGATTCATTAAAACTCTACTTGGTTTTAATCTTCCCAAAAATCAATTTTAATGATTATTTAACTTGGGAATACATATCCTGCCTTTAACTGGGTTAAAGAACCAATGTCATTTAAAACACGGTTCACGATAAACCCAAAATCACATTCTATTCCATCAGCCTTTAACCGTAAATTAGCAAGTGAACAATTCCCTAAGTAATAACCCCGAAGGCAAAACCAACATCAGATCAATACCCAGGAAACCATTCAACTTTACTAATCTTCAGTTAGTTTCTGATTTTCTTAACTCCATTGGGTCTAAGAACAGTATCATTAAAGATACCGTTCACAACAACCCAAAATCACATTCCATTAATAATGGAATCTTCATGGAAAACAAATCGATATATATAATCGATATAAACTTCCATATTTGACTAATAATATAAATGGAATAACGGCAAAGCCTTTTAAATTCCATATATATTAGCAGTCCTCATCCACAGAAATTTACTTCGATTATTACCAAATCGAATTCCACTCCATTCCAAATTATTTCATTAAATTGGAAAACTTTACTTTGGAAAATCTCCTTTAAATCTTAACAAAAGATTTATAAATTCCAAATCACATTTCACCGTAAATCGGGTTAAAGAACAAATGTCATTAAAACACAGTTCACGATAAACCCAATTCTCATTTGATATTAAATACAAGGCTCTAAATAGAAAATATATCGGCTTATATTAAATATCAAATTCTACGACCAACAAATATCGTACTGGAAATAACGATATAAATCTATCTTTCAATTTTCCACAACAATATCTGTATAATCACAAAATCCAACATCGAAATATTCCAAAGACAATTTCGATTCAAATCCATTTCCACTTTATTTATATTGGAAATTCTGGTTATTTTCAAAACCATTTCAAATCCACTTTATTTATTTTAAAAATAAATGGGATTATAATTCTAGTTCAAAACTAGTTCATTTTGATAAAAATCTATTTTTATCTTTTCAAATTTGGAATTTTTCATCCCAATTCTTCACAAATCATTTCTTATGATTTTTGTAATGACCCGCATTTTTAGCTGTCGAATAATTAATTAATTTAATTATTTAATATCGAGTTGGCGATATCGATAACCAGAATTAAATTAGAGTGAATATTTAATTTAAATAATAATTAAATAATATATTTAATTCTGAAATAATCAGAATTGGCTGAAATGGCGATATGGTGTGAACTGGATCATCTGTGATATTTAATTCAGTTTAGAATTGAATTAGAATAACGAATATATTATTTGAACGACAGTTTGAACGTATAATTATATTATAATTAAAATCGAGCTTGAAATGGCACGGCAGTTCATTATTTGGCGATTTGAACTTCAACTAAAGGTACATGATTCGTTTTAAGCCGGATCTCTGTGAAACAAGAAACGTGTGGAGCTGGTGGAGTATATTTTTCTAATGGAAGAGAAAAATCTGGATTTCATCATATAGATTTTGATTTACGTCCAAATCAAATTTTAGAAAAGTCGCTGTGGAATTACTTTATAATTTGCAATGCTTTAATTACGTTATAAATAGATAAATCAATATAATTCGAATATCGATTTATCCGGGAGTTTGAATATCGAGCTGTAAATTCTGATATGATTTTTCTGGAGCTGTACGGTATTCCACTGTGAATATATACGATAATATTTATTTATAAATATTAAATTTAATTATTTTTAATTATATTTATATAATTAAAAGGGCTATTTAGAGATTTAAAAATAGCCAATTTTGCAAACGACCTCAGAATTCGATGAAACTAATTTTGTTGGATCTGCAATATTAAATTATTGCTGGGTTTCAGTTTTCGTGATTTTTAGAGTCAGTATGTGGCCATACTGATTTTTAAAGTGAAAAACAGTCAGTATTTCGACAGTTAAAAATACGCTGTGTGAGCATACGGAGTCGGAATTCGACAAAACCGGTTTCTTTGGGACCGTAATGTCGAACTCTAGCTGAATGTCAATTTTCATGATTTTTAGGTCTCGTGTGTGTTCGTAGGGTAGAAAGCAAGAACAAATATAAAATGATATTTAATAAAATATCCTAAATGAGTAAGTGGACCAAAACCAAGCCACATCCTTCTATTTCAACCACAAGAAAATCCCGTTCCCTTATATATATCATTCTTCAAGCCGCCACAAAATACAAAACCACAGTGAGTTTAGAAATAAAAGAAAATTTCCAATCAATTCAAATAAAAAGATAAAAATTCCAAGTTGTATATGTCTAAGATCGTTGAAACAAGGGCTTCAAGCACAGGGCATTCGTTTTCAACTCGACGGGATTTTTGAAACTCAGGAAATGTACACAGCGGCCTAGGGTTCCACTTACGGCGAGATTTAAGAAGTGATGAATGATTTCGAGTTCGGATTTGGTTTCAGCAAGTAAATCCGCACATTTGTGAGTGATTTTGGGGATGATTCATTGCAAAGGAGTTCGGTGGTTTTCTGTACACCGTGGGATATTGGCTGATGTTGTAACGAAGAGGGAGGTCTCGAGTATCACGTAAAGGGTATGGTCGGAAAGAGAATCAAACGAGATGAATGTTGGTGATTTTTATTTGGATTTAAATGAAAAGGAGAAGGAGTTGGGAGGATTTTGTATCGGTGTTTTGCAGCGTGAAAGGCTCAAAGGAATTTGTGGGAGAAGCTTAAGTGCGGGTCTGGGCTTTAAATTCGGTGATGGGCCGACAAATTCAAGGGTAAGCCCAAAATGTTGGAAGAAGGAAATTTAAGTAATTTTAAATTCAATTATAAATAGTGCACAAACTTATATAATGTATAACTTGTTCATACGATATCAGATTGACGAACCGTAAGTTGCGTTGGGATCGTAGGGACGAGAACAACACAATAAGACTGACTAGGAATGGATTGGGGCTCATATGAATTTATCGCGAAATAAATTGTTTGATTCAAATCAAACAACATTTTATCGTTCTTTAACGATGAACTGCCAATGTGAGTAAAACTCACCAACTCTGAACAGTTCTATTTTTATAACGTATATTTAGAACTGATAAATGATGACTGATTGCTGTGTGTTAACTGTTTGGTTGAATTGTTTGTGTATTGGTTGAAATTATAGATAACGATATTTATATACATCGTTAATCAAATATTGATTCTATTTAGCAGAATATTTCATATTGAAATGAAATCGATGTGATTATGTTGATTAACATCTGTGATGCAGGGAAACAGGTTAGAGGGACCCAACTGGGTTCCTCAATATTTAAATACTATTTTGTTTCATATATTGTGATATATGATGTGATATATAATCTGTTGATGATTTTATGTGTTTAAATGATATAGATCATTGTGATATGGTATTTTAAATACCGTGAGAGATACTGGGATGTAAAAAGGGGATTTTCAAAGTATATTTTGAAAATAATTTATTTATATAAAATCAATGGATTTTATATATATAAGGAAAAAGGATTTTATAAAAGGAAATAAATTATAAAATCAAAATGTTAAAAAGAGAAAATATTTGTAAAACAAATATAAAGGAAAATATTTGTCAAACAAATAGAAAGAGGAATATTTGTAAAACAAATAGAAAGAGGAATATTTGTCAAATAAAATAGAAAGAGAAAACATTTGTAAAACATTGACAAATGGAATTGAAAAGGAAATATTTGTAGAACATTTACAAATAGATTAAATGGGATTATTTATTTATTTAGGAAATAAATAGAAACGAAAAGGAGATATTTATTTGTTAAATAAATAGAAACGAAAAGGAGATATTTATTTGTTAAATAAATAGAATTAAAAGGAGATAGTTATTTGTTAAATAAATGGAATTAAAAGGAGATATTTATTTGCTAAATAAATAGAGTTAAAGGAGTTAATCGAATGTAGTTTATTCGAATAGAATAAAAAAATCGAATATAGTTTATTCGAAAAGGAGTTTTTTTCCAATATAGTTTGGTCCAAAAGGAGTTAATCGATTAGAATTTATCGAATATAATTAATTGATTAGAGTTAATCAAGTAGAGTTAATCAGTTAGAGTTAATCAATTAAGGTTGACCAGTTAGAGTTGATTAGTTAGAGTTGATCATTTAGAGTTAACCAGTTAGAGTTAGAGTAACCAATAGAGTAATTGAATAGAGTTAATCGAATTAGAATAAATCGATTAGAGTTAGTTGAATTAGGAGTTATCGAATATTAGTTATTCGAATAAAAGTTAAAAGGAGTTATCGAATATTAGTTATTCGAATCAAGTTAAAAGGAGTTATCGAACATTAGTTATTCGAATCAAGTTAAAAGGAATTATCGAATCTAGTTAATCGAAAGGAGTTAATCGAATTTAGTTATTCGAAAGGAGTTAATCGAATTTAGTTATTTGAAAGGAGTTATCGATTTGTTTAATCGAAAGGAGTTAGTCGAATTTAGTTATTCGAAAGGAGTTATCGATAAGTTTAATCGAAAGGAGTTAATCGAATTTAGTTATTCGAAAGGAGTTAATTGAATTTAGTTATTCGAAAGGAGTTATCAATTTGTTTAATCGAAAGGAGTTAGTCGAATTTAGTTATTCGAAAGGAGTTATCGAACATTAGTTATTCGAATCAAGTTAAAAGGAGTTAATCGAATTTAGTTATTCGGAAAGGAGTAATCGAATATAGTATTCGAAAAAGAGAGATTATCAAATATCGTTTATTCGAAAGAAAGAGTAATCGAATATTAGTTATTCGAAGTGAGTTAATCGAATATTAGTTATTCGAAGAGAGTTAATCGTCGAATTCGATTATATCGGATTCGGGAAAGTACTTATACTTTTCGGGGTTTAAATCAAGATTTATTTATTTATAAATTAGGTGTTTATTTATTTATTCACATTAAAGAATAAAAGTTATAATTGAGGTTAGATATTTCTAAAGTTGAGATTATAACGTTATCGTTATAACCAATGTTTTCAATAAAGAAGTGGATTCATAAATTGAACCCGAGAGAGACGTAAGGAAGTTGTTAAAGGTTTAAAAGATAAACTTTGACTATTTCGAAGTTAAAACGTTGTTCAGTTAAGGTCTGAGAGGTAATTATACCCCAACTTGATTGACTTCGTTCTTAACTATGGAATGGTAAGGTTTGATCGTAAAGGAGTTTGGAAATGTTTTCCAAATAAGAATCGGAAATGTTTTCTGATAATAGAAGATAAGAATTTAGAATATATGGAGACATGAGATAAGAAAATTAATGAAATAAAGAAATAAATGTTGAATGATGATTGATCGGTATAATTTCCTCCTGGAAATAATATTGTTGTTTGCACACCTATTTTTCTTTGATGGTTAAATCACAGACTATCGAAGTTTTGACCATTTTAACGTTGTTAATATGGAGAGACCGGTTGGATTATTATCCGAAGAACCACTCTGTATTGGCATAAGCGTTGCGAATCATATATGCCAAAGATAATTGAAGACGGAGTAAAGTGCAAGGGCTGTTGTATAAATCTTAGATAACAGTTCCTAAGATGGATATACTGAATAGTGCCTTCGGTTTGTCCAGTTCCAGGACAACTTGTATAGAAGAAGGTCTGACAGAGTATATCCAATAGATCACGTAAGTTGATCTCTTTAAACGTATTCACGTTTGGTGGCGGAGGAATTCGTTTCTTTTAGCTGTATACCCGTGTTATTTTTGGATAAATAAATTTGTGATTTGGCGGGTATGACGATGTGACATTCTAAGTGACTGAAGATATGATATGTAAAAAGATAAGCGTAGCTTCTAGCCTCACAACCGGGAAATGACAGAAATCGGGCAGGCAGCATGGCTATGTAGGTCGCACCTATTAGGGTGTATAATCACCTGATTTAGAGTTTCATTTACTTCTAAAAATCTATTGTTGGTGCTGTCCCATTCGGGAAACGGTTGCCGATCCCAACCGTTGGTGATATACATTCGATACACTCAAGCGAAATGAGTGGTCGGTCATGTGTGGCCGGGTTGGAAGATGTTCTTGTTGAACCCAGTGTATTCCTCTCCAGATGTGCACTAGCGAAAGGTAGTTCTGTACCTTGTCATAGTTGGAAATCCATTACCTAATACGTGCTTGCGGTTTTGATTGTATACTATATATGTAGAACGTGAGATGAAAGCGTTTCTGCTAAATGATTAATATATTGTGTTTGATAGACATTATTATAATATCAAAGTGTTTTGATATAAAGATATTTTGGATTCTCATATGGCAAAAACCCATTCCGTTATACGGCGTGGTCTTATGAGATATCGTTTAATGGCTCAAACTGTTTTACTCATACCAGTCCTATGACTGACCCGGAGTTTATTTTGTTTTGTTTTCCCTAAACTCTTAGGTGCCCAATTTTGTACGGATAGTCAAGTAGTTGGGATTTACAGATACTTGAAGAGTTGGAGCAGGAGGCTTCAGGATCATATAGCTATAGTTTATTTCCGCTGTGTTGTAAGTGTTGTACTTTGATAAATTCAAGTACATATGTATATATCAAGTTATGTTATATATATTATGTGTTATTCGTTCCGCTGTGAGGTTCGTGTTACTCTGATGTTGTGTTCTTCTTCTCCTTCTATTATGAGTTTCTATCTTATCTATTCTCACCCTCTAATTTCTTTTATTAACTACCGGGTTTTTTCGACGTTTGGTTAGTCGTCATTGAGTTTATGTCGATAACCAAAGTCGCTTAAAAACCGGGTCGTTATATTTGGTATCAGAGCTTAAGGTTAAGTTACTACCTTGGCTCTGTGGCGTGACTCGGTAGAGATGGGGTTAGCAATACCCTAGATTGATTTTGAGTGTACATATACGAGTGAACGTATTTGTTATTGATATAAAAAATTGTTTTATATTGTGGAGATTTATTGGTTGAGTTGTTTATGTGTTCTGGTCGATCAGTTTGATCCACTGTATCGGTAGGAGCTTCTAAACACTCGAATACGATGAACCGTCATTTTATGTTTTGAAAAGAGGGTAAACGAAATAATTTTACCCAAATTATATTTTTGATATAAAGGGTTTATATCAGAGTGATTATAATATATTGGATATATTGGTTGTTATTATAATCGAGTAAGATTATAATGAAGATGGTTATATATATAACCAAATAAAATTCGTATAAGTATTACGAAGTGAATTAAATCTGAAATTTAAATCAGAATTGAAAGTACAACCCTGGAAAATTTGGAAAGGTGTTTGTAAATGGATTAGGATTAAATATATGAGAATTTTAAAATCATGGGAGGTTTTAAATTTGTTTTACAAGCAGTGTGAATGGTATTTGAAATTGATTTCAAAATGGAATGTGTTTAAATATGAGGTTTGAAAAGTGATATAGTATTGAACTCATTTCGATAGCTGGAAAATCGATTCCGATAATAATCTAGACATCATCGGTGTTCATTTTCGAGTTGTAAGTGACGGATTACTACCAAAGGTTTTGTTTTCAAATTTGTTTTGCGAAAACAAGGTGTTCAGAAATTCAAGGGTTTTGAATTGTTATTGTGATTTCAAATTGATTTGAAATAAAAACCCAGAAATTTAAATTCTAGAATTTAAATTTAACTTGTGAAGTTAATTCGAATGGGATGATGAAAGTAAATAATAAACCAGGATTTAACTTGAGATGATAAGTTAAGCAAAACTGAAATGGATTAGAGGATAATCTGAAATGGGATTGAGTTGATGAGTTAAGAGTTTGAAATTTGATATTGGAGTCTGAATGGAATTTGGCTTGGATAGAACCAAATGTTTGAGTTGAGGAGTTTGATTAAGATGATACTGGTATATGTTAAATTTGTAACAGATGCAAAGGATATAATGGTATGCCCGACAAAAAGGTACAAGTTTATATTTATATTGGGTATGAGATTTATGAGCCGATTTGGCAAGTCGCTTTGGCAAGCCGCTTGGCTGTTTGATTTTATTTTGGGTTGGAGATGGCCCAGAGAGGCGAGTTGTGGTTTTATCAATAGGGCTGTACAAAGGAGGTTATGGCGAAATTTTCCGAAAATTTAAGGTGTTAGAAAATTTTCAGGATTTTTGAAAATTTTAGTTAGTCGGAATAAATTAATATTTTAGTCGATATTAATTGGTTCAGTTTAAACTAAAGTTAAGTGGTAAATAGATAAATTTTACCCAGTATATAGGGTCGTCCCCCACCTTAGCAATTTCGAGGAAGAAATTATTTTAAGGGGAAAAGATTGTAATGACACGCATTTTTAGCTATCAAATAATTAATTGATTTAATTATTTAATATCGAGCTGGCGATATCGATAACCAGAATTAAATTAGAGTGTATATTTAATTTAAATAATAATTAAATAATATATTTAATTCTGAAATAATCAGAATTGGCTGAAATGGCGATATGGTGTGAACTGGATCATCTGTGATATTTAATTCAGTTTAGAATTGAATTAGAATAACGAATATATTATTTGAACAACAGTTTGAATGTATAATTATATTATAATTAAAATCGAGCTTGAAATGGCGCGGTAGTTCGTTATTTGGCGATTTGAACTTAAACTGAAGGTACAGGATTCGTTTTAACCCAGATCTCTGTGAAACAAGAAACGTGTGGAGCTGGTGGAGTATATTTTTCTAATGGAAGAGAAAAATCTGGATTTCGTCGTGTAGATTTTGATTTACTTCCAAATCAAATTTTAGAAAAGTCGTTGTGGAATTCCTTTATAATTTGCAACGCTTTACTTACGTTATAAATAGATAAATCAATATAATTCGAATATCGATTTATCCGGGAGTTTGAATATCGAGCTGTAAATTCTGATATGATTTTTCTAGAGCTGTTCGGTATTCCACTGTGAATATATACGATAATATTTATTTATAAATATTAAATTTAATTATTTTTAAATATATTTAAAAGGTCTATTTAGAGCTTTAAAAATAGCCAGTTTTGCAAACGACCTTAGAATTCGATGAAACTAATTTTGTTGGATCCGCAATATTAAATTATTGCTGGGTTTCAGTTTTCGTGATTTTTAGAGTCAGTATGTGGCCGTACTGATTTTTAAAGTGAAAAACAACCAGTATTTCGATAGTTAAAAATACGCTGTGTGAGTATACGGAGTCGGAATTCGACGAAACCAGTTTCGTTGGGACCGTAATGTCGAACTCTAGCTGCATGTCAATTTTTGTGATTTTTAGGTCTCGTGTGTGTTCGTAGGGATTTTTAGAAAGCAAGAACAAATATAAAATTATATTTAATAAAATATCCTAAATGAGTAAGTGGACTAAAACCAAGCCACATCCTTCTTTTTCAACCACAAGAAAATCCCATTCCCTTATATATATCATTCTTCAAGCCGCCACAAAATACAAAACCACAGTGAGTTTAGAAATCAAAGAAAATTTCCAATCAATTCAAATAAAAAGATAAAAATTCCAAGTTGTATATGTCTAAGATCGTTGAAACAAGGGCTTCAAGCCCAGGGCATTCGTTTTCAACTTGACGGGATTTTTGAAACTCAGGAAATGTACACAGCGGCCTAGGGTTCCACTTACAGCGAGATTTAAGAAGTGATGAATGATTTCGAGTTCGGATTTGGTTTCAGCAAGTAAATCCGCACATTTGTGAGTGATTTTGGGGATGATTCATTGCAAAGGAGTTCGGTGGTTTTCTGTACACCGTGGGATATTGGCTGATGTCGTAACGAAGAGGGAGGTCTCGAGTATCACGTAAAGGGTATGGTCGGAAAGAGAATCAAACGAGATGAATGTTGGTGATTTTTATTTGGATTTAAATGGAAAGGAGAAGGAGTTGGGAGGATTTTGGATCGGTGTTTTGCAGCGTGAAAGGCTCAAAGGAATTTGGGGGAGAAGCTTAAGTACGGGTCTGGGCTTTAAATTCGGTGATGGGCCGACAAATTCAAGGGTAAGCCCAAAATGTTGGAAGAAAGAAATTTAAGTAATTTTAAATTCAATTATAAATAGTGCACAAACTTATATAATGTATAACTTGGTCATACGATATCAGATTGACGAACAGTAAGTTGCGTTGTGATCGTAGGGACGAGAACAACACAATGAGATTGACTGGGAATGGATTGGGGCTCGTATGAATTTATGGCAAAATAAATTGTTTGATTCAAATCAAACAACAGTTTATCGTTCTTTAACGATGAACTGCCAATGTGAGTAAAACTCACCAACTCTGAACAGTTCTATTTTTATAACGTATATTTAGAACTGATAAATGATGACTGATTGCTGTGTGTTAACTGTTTGGTTGAATTGTTTGTGTATTGGTTGAAATTATAGATAACGATATTTATATACATCGTTAATCAAATATTGATTCTATTTAGCAGAATATTTCATATTGAAATGAAATCGATGTGATTATGTTGATTAACATCTGTGATGCAGGGAAACAGGTTGGAGGGACCCAACTGGGTTCCTCAATATTTAAATACTATTTTGTTTCATATATTGTGATATATGATGTGATATATAATCTGTTGATGATTTTATGTGTTTAAATGATATAGATCATTGTGATATGGTATTTTAAATACCGTGAGAGATACTGGGATGTAAAAAGGGGATTTTCAAAGTATATTTTGAAAATAATTTATTTATATAAAATCAATGGATTTTATATATATAAGGAAAAAGGATTTTATAAAAGGAAATAAATTATAAAATCAAAATGTTAAAAAGAGAAAATATTTGTAAAACAAATATAAAGGAAAATATTTGTCAAACAAATAGAAAGAGGAATATTTGTAAAACAAATAGAAAGAGGAATATTTGTCAAATAAAATAGAAAGAGAAAACATTTGTAAAACATTGACAAATGGAATTGAAAAGGAAATATTTGTAGAACATTTACAAATAGATTAAATGGGATTATTTATTTATTTAGGAAATAAATAGAAACGAAAAGGAGATATTTATTTGTTAAATAAATAGAAACGAAAAGGAGATATTTATTTGTTAAATAAATAGAATTAAAAGGAGATAGTTATTTGTTAAATAAATGGAATTAAAAGGAGATATTTATTTGCTAAATAAATAGAGTTAAAGGAGTTAATCGAATGTAGTTTATTCGAATAGAATAAAAAAATCGAATATAGTTTATTCGAAAAGGAGTTTTTTTCCAATATAGTTTGGTCCAAAAGGAGTTAATCGATTAGAATTTATCGAATAGAATTAATTGATTAGAGTTAATCAAGTAGAGTTAATCAGTTAGAGTTAATCAATTAAGGTTGACCAGTTAGAGTTGATCATTTAGAGTTAACCAGTTAGAGTTAGAGTAACCAATAGAGTAATTGAATAGAGTTAATCGAATTAGAATAAATCGATTAGAGTTAGTCGAATTAGGAGTTATTGAATATTAGTTATTCGAATAAAAGTTAAAAGGAGTTATCGAATATTAGTTATTCGAATCAAGTTAAAAGGAGTTATCGAACATTAGTTATTCGAATCAAGTTAAAAGGAATTATCGAATCTAGTTTAATCGAAAGGAGTTAATCGAATTTAGTTATTCGAAAGGAGTTAATCGAATTTAGTTATTTGAAAGGAGTTATCGATTTGTTTAATCGAAAGGAGTTAGTCGAATTTAGTTATTCGAAAGGAGTTATCGATAAGTTTAATCGAAAGGAGTTAATCGAATTTAATAGAATTTAGTTATTCGAAAGGAGTTATCAATTTGTTTAATCGAAAGGAGTTAGTCGAATTTAGTTATTCGAAAGGAGTTATCGAACATTAGTTATTCGAATCAAGTTAAAAGGAGTTAATCGAATTTAGTTATTCGGAAAGGAGTAATCGAATATAGTATTCGAAAAAGAGAGATTATCAAATATCGTTTATTCGAAAGAAAGAGTAATCGAATATTAGTTATTCGAAGTGAGTTAATCGAATATTAGTTATTCGAAGAGAGTTAATCATCGAATTCGATTATATCGAATTCGGGAAAGTACTTATACTTTTCGGGGTTGATTTATTTATTTATAAATTAGGTGTTTATTTATTTATTCACATTAAAGAATAAAAGTTATAATTGAGGTTAGATATTTCTAAAGTTGAGATTATAACGTTATCGTTATAACCAATGTTTTCAATAAAGAAGTGGATTCAGAAATTGAATCCGAGAGAGACGTAAGGAAGTTGTTAAAGGTTTAAAAGATAAACTTTGACTATTTCGAAGTTAAAACGTTGTTCAGTTAAGGTCTGAGAGGTAATTATACCCCAACTTGATTGACTTCCTTCTTAACTAAGGAATGGTAAGGTTTGATCGTAAAGGAGTTTGGAAATGTTTTCCAAATAAGAATCGGAAATGTTTTCTGATAATAGAAGATAAGAATTTAGAATATATGGAGACATGAGATAAGAAAATTAATGAAATAAAGAAATAAATGTTGAATGATGATTGATCGGTATAATTTCCTCTTGGAAATAATATTGTTGTTTGCACACCTATTTTTCTTTGATGGTTAAATCACAGACTATCGAAGTTTTGACCATTTTAACGTTGTTAATATGGAGAGACCGGTTGGATTATTATCCGAAGAACCACTCTGTATTGGCATAAGCGTTGCGAATCATATATGCCAAAGATAATTGAAGACGGAGTAAAGTGCAAGGGCTGTTGTATAAATCTTAGATAACAGTTCCTAAGATGGATATACTGAATAGTGCCTTCGGTTTGTCCAGTTCCAGGACAACTTGTATAGAAGAAGGTCTGACAGAGTATATCCAATAGATCGCGTAAGTTGATCTCTTTAAACGTATTCACGTTTGGTGGCGGAGGAATTCGTTTCTTTTAGCTGTATACCCGTGTTATTTTTGGATAAATAAATTTGTGATTTGGCGGGTATGACGATGTGACATTCTAAGTGACTGAAGATATGATATGTAAAAAGATAAGCGTAGCTTCTAGCCTCACAACCGGGAAATGACAGAAATCGGGCAGGCAGCATGGCTATGTAGGTCGCACCTATTAGGGTGTATAATCACCTGATTTAGAGTTTCATTTACTTCTAAAAATCTATTGTTGGTGCTGTCCCATTCGGGAAACGGTTGCCGATCCCAACCGTTGGTGATATACATTCGATACACTCAAGCGAAATGAGTGGTCGGTCATGTGTGGCCGGGTTGCAAGATGTTCTTGTTGAACCCAGTGTATTCCTCTCTAGATGTGCACTAGCGAAAGGTAGTTCTGTACCTTCTCATAGTTGGAAATCCATTACCTAATACGTGCTTGCGGTTTTGATTGTATACTATATATGTAGAACGTGAGATGAAAGCGTTTCTGCTAGATGATTAATATATTGTGTTTGATAGACATTATTATAATATCAAAGTGTTTTGATATAAAGATATTTTGGATTCTCATATGGCAAAAACCCATTCCGTTATACGGCGTGGTCTTATGAGATATCGTTTAATGGCTCAAACTGTTTTACTCATACCAGTCCTATGACTGACCCGGAGTTTATTTTGTTTTGTTTTCCCTAAACTCTTGGGTGCCCAATTTTGTACGGGCAGTCAAGTAGTTGGGATTTACAGATACTTGAAGAGTTGGAGCAGGAGGCTTCAGGATCATATAGCTATAGTTTATTTCCGCTGTGTTGTAAGTGTTGTACTTTGATAAATTCAAGTACATATGTATATATCAAGTTATATTATATATATTATGTTTTATTCGTTCCGCTGTGAGGTTCGTGTTACTCTAATGTTGTGTTCTTCTTCTCCTTCTATTATGAGTTTCTATCTTATCTATTCTCACCCTCTAATTTCTTTCATTAACTACCGGGTTTTTTCGACGTTTGGTTAGTCGTCATTGAGTTTATGTCGATAACCAAAGTCGCTTAAAAACCGGGTCGTTATAGTTGGTATCAGAGCTTAAGGTTAAGTTATTACCTTGGCTCTGTGGCGTGACACGGTAGAGATGGGGTTAGCAATACCCTAGATTGATTTTGAGTGTACATATACGAGTGAACGTATTTGTTATTGATATAAAAAATTGTTTTATATTGTGGAGATTTATTGGTTAAGTTGTTTATGTGTTCTGGTCGATCAGTTTGATCCACTGTATCGGTAGGAGCTTCTAAACACTCGAATACGATGAACCGTCATTGTATGTTTTGAAAAGAGGGTAAACGAAATAATTTTACCCAAATTATATTTTTGATATAAAGGGTTTATATCAGAGTGATTATAATATATTGGATATATTGGTTGTTATTATAATCGAGTAAGATTATAATGAAGATGGTTATATATATAACCAAATAAAATTCGTATAAGTATTACGAAGTGAATTAAATCTGAAATTTAAATCAGAATTGAAAGTACAACCCTGGAAAATTTGGAAAGGTGTTTGTAAATGGATTAGGATTAAATATATGAGAATTTTAAAATCATGGGAGGTTTTAAATTTGTTTTACAAGCAGTGTGAATGGTATTTGAAATTGATTTCAAAATGGAATGTGTTTAAATATGAGGTTTGAAAAGTGATATAGTATTGAACTCATTTCGATAGCTGGAAAATCGATTCCGATAATAATCTAGACATCATCGGTGTTCATTTTCGAGTTGTAAGTGACGGATTACTACCAAAGGTTTTGTTTTCAAATTTGTTTTGCGAAAACAAGGTGTTCAGAAATTCAAGGGTTTTGAATTGTTATTGTGATTTCAAATTGATTTGAAATAAAAACCCAGAAATTTAAATTCTAGAATTTAAATTTAACTTGTGAAGTTAATTCGAATGGGATGATGAAAGTAAATAATAAACCAGGATTTAACTTGAGATGATAAGTTAAGCAAAACTGAAATGGATTAGAGGATAATCTGAAATGGGATTGAGTTGATGAGTTAAGAGTTTGAAATTTGATATTGGAGTCTGAATGGAATTTGGCTTGGATAGAACCAAATGTTTGAGTTGAGGAGTTTGATTAAGATGATACTGGTATATGTTAAATTTGTAACAGATGCAAAGGATATAATGGTATGCCCGACAAAAAGGTACAAGTTTATATTTATATTGGGTATGAGATTTATGAGCCGATTTGGCAAGTCGCTTGGCTGTTTGATTTTATTTTGGGTTGGAGATGGCCCAGAGAGGCGAGTTGTGGTTTTATCAATAGGGCTGTACAAAGGAGGTTATGGCGAAATTTTCCGAAAATTTAAGGTGTTAGAAAATTTTCAGGATTTTTGAAAATTTTAGTTAGTCGGAATAAATTAATATTTTAGTCGATATTAATTGGTTCAGTTTAAACTAAAGTTAAGTGGTAAACAGATAAATTTTACCCAGTATATAGGGTCGTCCCCTACCTTAGCAATTTCGAGGAAGAAATTATTTTAAGGGGGAAAGATTGTAATGACCCGCATTTTTAGCTATCGAATAATTAATTGATTTAATTATTTAATATCGAGTTGGCGATATCGATAACCAAAATTAAATTAGAGTGTATATTTAATTTAAATAATAATTAAATAATATATTTAATTCTGAAATAATCAGAATTGGCTGAAATGGCGATATGGTGTGAACTGGATCATCTGTGATATTTAATTCAGTTTAGAATTGAATTAGAATAACGAATATATTATTTGAACAACAGTTTGAATGTATAATTATATTATAATTAAAATCGAGCTTGAAATGGCGCGGTAGTTCGTTATTTGGCGATTTGAACTTCAACTGAAGGTACAGGATTCGTTTTAACTCGGATCTCTGTGAAACAAGAAACGTATGGAGCTGGTGGAGTATATTTTTCTAATGGAAGAGAAAAATCTGGATTTCGTCGTGTAGATTTTGATTTACGTCCAAATCAAATTTTAGAAAAGTCATTGTGGAATTCCTTTATAATTTGCAACGCTTTAATTACGTTATAAATAGATAAATCAATATAATTCGAATATCGATTTATCCGGGAGTTTGAATATCGAGCTGTAAATTCTGATATGATTTTTCTAGAGCTGTTCGGTATTCCATTGTGAATATATACGATAATATTTATTTATAAATATTAAATTTAATTATTTTTAAATATATTTAAAAGGGCTATTTAGAGCTTTAAAAATAGCCAGTTTTGCAAACGACCTTAGAATTCGATGAAACTAATTTTGTTGGAGCCGCAATATTAAATTATTGCTGGGTTTCAGTTTTCGTGATTTTTAGAGTCAGTATGTGGCCGTACTGATTTTTAAAGTGAAAAACAACCAGTATTTCGATAGTTAAAAATACACTGTGTGAGCATACGGAGTCGGAATTCGACGAAACCAGTTTCGTTGGGACCGTAATGTCGAACTCTAGCTGCATGTCAATTTTCGTGATTTTTAGGTCTCGTGTGTGTTCGTAGGGATTTTTAGAAAGCAAGAACAAATATAAAATTATATTTAATAAAATATCCTAAATGAGTAAGTGGACTAAAACCAAGCCACATCCTTCTTTTTCAACCACAAGAAAATCCCATTCCCTTATATATATCATTCTTCAAGCCGCCACAAAATACAAAACCACAGTGAGTTTAGAAATCAAAGAAAATTTCCAATCAATTCAAATAAAAAGATAAAAATTCCAAGTTGTATATGTCTAAGATCGTTGAAACAAGGGCTTCAAGCCCAGGGCATTCGTTTTCAACTTGACGGGATTTTTGAAACTCAGGAAATGTACACAGCGGCCTAGGGTTCCACTTACGGCGAGATTAAAGAAGTGATGAATGATTTCGAGTTCGGATTTGGTTTCAGCAAGTAAATCCGCACATTTGTGAGTGATTTTGGGGATGATTCATTGCAAAGGAGTTCGGTGGTTTTCTGTACACCGTGGGATATTGGCTGATGTCGTAACGAAGAGGGAGGTCTCGAGTATCACGTAAAGGGTATGGTCGGAAAGAGAATCAAACGAGATGAATGTTGGTGATTTTTATTTGGATTTAAATGGAAAGGAGAAGGAGTTGGGAGGATTTTGGATCGGTGTTTTGCAGCGTGAAAGGCTCAAAGGAATTTGGGGGAGAAGCTTAAGTGCGGGTCTGGGCTTTAAATTCGGTGATGGGCCGACAAATTCAAGGGTAAGCCCAAAATGTTGGAAGAAAGAAATTTAAGTAATTTTAAATTCAATTATAAATAGTGCACAAACTTATATAATGTATGACTTGGTCATACGATATCAGATTGACGAACAGTAAGTTGCGTTGTGATCGTAGGGACGAGAACAACACAATGAGATTGACTGGGAAAGGATTGGGGCTCGTATGAATTTATGGCAAAATAAATTGTTTGATTCAAATCAAACAACAGTTTATCGTTCTTTAACGATGAACTGCCAATGTGAGTAAAACTCACCAACTCTGAACAGTTCTATTTTTATAACGTATATTTAGAACTGATAAATGATGACTGATTGCTGTGTGTTAACTGTTTGGTTGAATTGTTTGTGTATTGGTTGAAATTATAGATAACGATATTTATATACATCGTTAATCAAATATTGATTCTATTTAGCAGAATATTTCATATTGAAATGAAATTGATGTGATTATGTTGATTAACATCTGTGATGAAGGGAAATAGGTTGGAGGGACCCAACTGGGTTCCTCAATATTTAAATACTATTTTGTTTCATATATTGTGATATATGATGTGATATATAATCTGTTGATGATTTTGTGTGTTTAAATGATATCGATCATTGTGATATGGTATTTTAAATACCGTGAGAGATACTGGGATGTAAAAAGGGGATTTTCAAAGTATATTTTGAAAATAATCTATTTATATAAAATCAATGGATTTTATATATATAAGGAAAAGGATTTTATAAAAGGAAATAAATTATAAAATCAAAAGAGTTAAAAAGAGAAAATGTCTGTAAAACAAATATAAAGGAAAAATATTTGTAAAACAAATATAAAGGAAAATATTTGTCAAACAAATAGAAAGAGGAATATTTGTAAAACAAATAGAAAGAGGAATATTTGTCAAATAAAATAGAAAGAGAAAACATTTGTAAAACATTGACAAATGGAATTTAAATGGAAATATTTGTAGAACATTTACAAATAGATTAAATGGGATTATTTATTTGTTTAGGAAATAAATAGAAACGAAAAGGAGATATTTATTTGTTAAATAAATAGAAACGAAAAGGAGATATTTATTTGTTAAATAAATAGAATTAAAAGGAGATATTTACTTGTGAAATAAATAGAAGTAAAAGGAGATATTTATTTGTTAAATATATAGAATTGAAAGGGAATATTTATTTGCTAAATAAATAGAGTTAAAGGAGTTAATCGAATATAGTTTATTCGAATAGAATAAAAGAATTGAATATAGTTTATTCGAAAAGGAATTTTTTTTCTGAATATAGTTTAGTCAAAAAGGTGTTAATCGATTAGAATTTATCCAATAGAATTAATTGATTAGAGTTAATCAAATAGAGTTAATCAGTTAGAGTTAATCAATTAGGGTTGACCAGTTAGTTAGAGTTGATCAGTTAGAGTTAACCAGTTAGAGTTAACCAACAGAGTAATTGAATAGAGTTAATCGAATTAGAATAAATCGATTAGAGTTAGTCGAATTAGGAGTTATCGAATATTAGTTATTCGAAGAAAAGTTAAAAGGAGTTATCGAATATTAGTTATTCGAATCAAGTTAAAAGGAATTATCGAACATTAGTTATTCGAATCAAGTTAAAAGGAATTATCGAATCTAGTTTAATCGAAAGGAGTTAATCAAATTTAGTTATTCGAAAGGAGTTAATCGAATTTAGTTATTTGAAAGGAGTTATCGATTTGTTTAATCGAAAGGAGTTAGTCGAATTTAGTTATTCAAAAGGAATTATCGATTAGTTTAATCGAAAGGAGTTAATCGAATTTAGTTATTCGAAAGGAGTTATCGATTTGTTTAATCGAAAGGAGTTAGTCGAATTTAGTTATTCGAAAGGAGTTATCGAACATTAGTTATTCGAATCAAGTTAAAGGAGTTAATTGAATTTAGTCATTTGGAAAGGGGTAATCAAATATAGTTTTCGAAAAAGAGAGATTATCGAATATAGTTTATTCGAAAGAAAGAGTAATCGAATATTAGTTATTCGAAGTGAGTTAATCGAATATTATTTATTCGAAGAGAGTTAATCGTCGAACTCGATTATATCGAATTCGGGAAAGTACTTGTACTTTTCGGGGTTTAAATCAAGATTTATTTATTTATAAATTAAGTGTTTATTTATTTATTCACATTAAAGAATAAAAGTTATAATTGAGGTTAGATATTTCGAAAGTTGGGAATATAACGTTATCGTTATAACCAATGTTTTCAATAAAGAAGTGGATTCGTAAATTGAATCTGAGAGAGATGTAAGGAAGTTGTCAAAGGTTTAAAAGATAAACTTTGACTATTTCGAAGTTAAAACGTTGTTCAGTTAAGGTCTGAGAGGTAATTACTCCCCAACTTGATTGACTTCCTTCTTAACTAAGGAATGGTAAGGTTTGATCGTAAAGGAATTTGGAAATGTTTTCCAAATAAGAATCAGAAATATTTTCTGATAATAAAAGATAAGAATTTAGAATATATGGAGACATGAGATAAGAAAATTAATGAAATAAAGAGATAAATGTTGAATGATGATTGATCAGTATAATTTCCTCCTGGAAATAATATCGTTGTTTGCACACCTATTTTTCTTTGATGGTTAAATCACAGACTATCGAAGTTTTTACCATTTTAACGTTGTTAATATGGAGAGACCAGTTGGATTATTATCCGAAGAACCACTCTGTATTGGCATAAGCGTTGCGAATCATATATGCCAAAGATAATTGAAGACGGAGTAAAGTGCAAGGGCTGTTGTATAAATCTTAGATAATAGTGCCTAAGATGGATATACTGAATAGTGCCTTCGGTTTGTCCAGTCCCAGGACAACTTGTATGGAAGAAGGTCTGACAGAGTATATCCAATAGATCGCATAAGTTGATCTCTTCAAACGTATTCACGTTTGGTGGCGGAGGAATTCGTTTCTCTTAGCTATATACCCGTGTTATTTTTTGATAAATGAATTTGTGATTTGGCGGGTATGACGATGTGACATTCTAAGTGAATGAAGATATGATATGTAAAAAGATAAGCGTAGCTTCTAGCCTCACAACCGGGAAATAACAGAAATCGGGCAGGCAGCATGGCTATGTAGGTCGCACCTATTAGGATGTATAATCACCTGATCTAGAGTTTCATTTACTTCTAAAAAACTATTTTTGATGTTGTCCCATTCGGGAAACGGTTGCTGATCCCAACCGTTGGTGATATACATTCGATACACTCAAGCGAAATGAGTGGTCGGTCATGTGTGGCCGGGTTGCAAGATGTTCTTGTTGAACCCAGTGTATTCCTTTCTAGAGGTACACTAGCGAAAGGTGGTTCCATACCTTGTCATAGTTGGAAATCCATTACCCAATACGTGCTTGCGGTTTTGATTGTATACTATATATGTAAAACGTGAGATGAAAGCTTTTCTGCTAGATGATTAATATATTGTGGTTGATAGACGTTATTATAATATCAAAGGGTTTTGATATAAAGATATTTTGGATTCTCATAAGGGAAAAACCTGTTCCGTTATACGGCGTGGTCTTATGAGATATCATTTAATGGCTCAAACTGTTTTAAACTGTTTTACTCATACTAGTCCCATGACTGACCCGGAGTTTATTTTGTTTTGTTTTCCCTAAACTCTTGGGTGCCCAATTTTGTACGGGCAGTCAAGTAGTCGGGATTTACAGATACATGAAGAGCTGGAGCAGGAGGCTTCAGGATCATATAGCTATAGTTTATTTCCGTTGTATTGTAAGTGTTGTACTTAGATAATGATGTATATTCAAGTACAGATGTATATTTCAAGTTATGTTATATATATAATATGTTATTCGTTCCGCTGTGAGGTTCGTGTTACTCTGATGTTGTGTTCTTCTTCTCCTTCTATTCTGAGTTTCTATCTTATCTATTCTCCCCCTATAATTTCTTTCATTAACTACCGGGTTATTTCGATGTTTGGTTAGTCGTCATTGAGTTTATGTCGATAACCAAAGTAACTTAAAAACCGGTTCGTTACAATTTTACACAAATTATTGCTATTTTTAATAAATTTATCAAGGCCCGTACAGTCGATTTCCATCAACGGCCATCGAACTGCACTTACAGCGACCTTTTCCAAATTTGATTTGGACATAATTCCAAATCTAACCGTTAGATTTCAAATCTCTAATATTCGTTAGAAAGCCATTTTCGATACGAACCCAACGGTTCCGGTTTTAGGAGAATCCAACGGTCAGACCTCCCGTAATGTCCATTCGAAGTCAATGGTCGAAATTTCGCGAACTGCCGTAGCGCGGCGCGTTCTATTCAGGCCATTTAATATATATAATATATATATATTTCATCGATTTCCTTTTAAAACGTATTTTATAAATCATTTTAAATTTGTTTTCGAAACGATTTCAACTTCATATTCAATTTCAAATCAAAATTGAATATTCCACATCATCGATATACAAATGATAATATTTTCAAAACGTTATATTTTGAAATCACTTCCTTTTCTATAATCATTATAAAAACGAATATAATCGATATAAATATCGTTCGCGTCAAAATGGCGCATATCTAACCAACACGACTTTATATATTTCAATAACTTCGTTATTCTATTCAACAAATGAATATTTTCTTCAACACATGAATATATATTTTTATTCAACACATGAATTTTTATTCTATTCAACACATGAATTTTCTTTTCTATTCAACACATGAATTTTTATTTCTATTCAACACATGAATTTTTATTCTATTCAACACATGAATTTTATATTTATCAACACATGAATTTTTATTTCTATTCAACACATGAATTTTTATTCTATTCAACACATGATGAAACAACCCGAATTTCCGTACTGTTTCAGTCGACTAATAACACCACACGTCCAACCCAAATTGCACAGAAACACGAATCATTTTTAGAAAGAAGTTAGAGGATAAGAAATAGAAAGAAAGAAATATTAGAATAGAAGAAAAACGAAGATCACAAACTCACAGCGGAACGAATAAAATATATTATATAACATAACTTTTGAAATACAAATTAGTAACTGTATATACATACCATCATCAGAGCACAACAGTTATCCCTGGAACAGTTATAAACTCATGTTTCCAGATACAACATAGTACACAGCGGAAAATATGATAGTCTATATCCAACTGATGAAGCCTCCTGCTTCGAACACCTCCAAGTGAATCTGTAACATCCCGACTACTTGACTGCCTGTACAAATTTGGGCACCCAAGAGTTTAGGGAAAACAAAACAAAATAAACTCTGGGTCAGTCATGGGACTGGAGTGAGAAAACTCCAACCATTTGTTTAACTTTCAAATTTTTTTCGAAATAAATGATAATCGTAAGACCGATCCACACATAAACACGGATGGTTTTTACCTTACGATAACCAAAACATTTTGATATCAAAATCTGGTGATATTATAATAGTGTCTAAATCAAATAAATAGAATATAGCGGAACGCTTGCATCTCACGCTCCATATATAATATAAAATCAAGAACCGCAGGGCGCTTATTGGAGATTGGATTTCCAACATGACAAGGTATGGGACCACCTGCCGATAGTGTATCTCTAGAGACGAATACACTGGGTTCAACAAGAACGTCTTGCAACCCGGCCCTCACATGACCGACCACTCATTTCGCTTGAGTGTATCGAATGTATATCACCAATGGTTGGGATCAGCAACCGTTTCCCGAAAGGGACAACATCGATAGATTAAAGAACAAATGGAATTTCTCTAGATAGCTGATTATACATCTAATGGGTGCGACCCACATAGCCATGCTGCCTGCCCGATTTTTGTCAATTCCGGGTTGTGAGGCTTGAGGTCATTACGTATCTTTTAGAACACATGACCACCATTCACTTTGAATGCCTCATCGTCAGATCCATCGGAAATCACTAATTGATTCCCACAAAAATACTCAAATTGTTAGGCTAAAGAATTTTCACTTCTATGCCATCAACTTCGTATGTTTGAAGGAATCAACGTACGTAACCCCTTTGGAAATACTCTGTCAGACACTCGTCCTTACAAGATGTCCTGGGTCTGGACAAAACGAAGGCACTGTTCAATAAATCCATCTTAGGCAATTTCTACCTAGGATTAACAGAACAGCCCTTGCATTTACTCCGTCTTCAATTATCTTCAGTATAAGTTGATTCATAACGCTTATACCAATACAGAGTGGTTTTCAGGTATTAAATCTGATCCCGGTCTCTCCCTATTGACAACGGAGGTATAAAATAAATCAAAAACTTTGATAGTCGGTGATTTAACTATCAAAGGAACATCCATTCAACCAACGACCCTATTTCCAAATGGAATTTTCTATCGATGCACCATCAAACAATATTGGGCCCTTTTAAATTAATTTCCTATTAAATTATCATTTCCCATATCTTTCCAGATATTTCTCAAAACCCGTTTAGCCTCTCATGATTTCTGGGATAACATTTCCAGTTATTTAAACTCTTATTTTTCCATATTTTAGAAGATATACATTTTTCACGTCGAAAAATATTTCCAACCCTTCACATTTCTTATTTCTATATTTATAAAATATACATTATTAATATTGGAAAATATTTCCAACTTCTATCTCTAACTTCCCATTAATTAAATCATTTCAGTTTCTATACTTATAAATACTTCTGGTTTATATTTGAGAAATGTTTCCAAAAAATCCTTTTTACTCGATTAAACCGATGTTAGATAAAACATCGTTATTATAACCCAACACATTCATTAACCGAACGTATCACAAACCAACCCTTATCACCGAACCTTAACCATTTCTCAGTCAATCATGACGTCAATCAAGTTGGGGTATAATTACCTAACTGAACGACATTCTTACTTTGAAATAGTTAAAGCTCACAACTTCAAACCAAACATCGCTTACGCGACCTTCATATCCAATCTAAAAACATACATCTTCCATGGAAAAAATCTCTGATTATAACGATAGCGTTATAATCGTTGTTCCCAAATATTTGATTTATAAACATTACTTTTAACAACAGCGTCACAAACGCTGTTTAGAATTATGGAACCCTTATCATAATAATAGCGTTAAGATCGCTACAAAACAGTTATAATAATGGCAGCATTAAAAATTTGCTATTTAGATTTACAAAACATTTATTCTAACGACAGTGCTAAAATCGTTGTTTACAAATTACAAAACATTTATTATAACATAGCGTTATAATCGCTGTTTCGATTTCCAAAACATTAACCAATTCCTTTATAACCATTTCAGTCTACGAAACACTTTCACACTTTACTTTTATATCCCAATTTTTGGAATAAAAACTCATCGTTTCCATTTTAAACAATTTCCATTTCCCTTTCCCATTCAAGACCCAATGTTGATTCATATTTCAGATCTAAATTTCATTTATAGATATTTCACTTGCAAAAACATTCCTTTTAAACTATTTACTTAAATCGTGAATATATTTCCTACATATACCATTAGATTCATATTTAAAAAAAATACTATCTTAAACCAAATTTTTAGTTATAACTTCTATTCAAAATTTCTCACATAATTCTCATTTCTTTTTTATTTTAATCTTTTAAAATCTCGTTTAACATTTCCTTGATAATAGCTAAGTTTTAAATCTCATTTCCAATATTGGTTTCAAAACCCATTTCCATATCGCTATGCAAAATCAATGTATCCAACGATAAATAATTCAATTAATATATATTCTCATTCATAAACAAATCCTTGATTTCTTCATTTGAATAGGTTTTCTATTTTTTAACTCTATTCAAAAATTAAATTTCTATTTTTGAAAATAAAATTTCTTTTTAAAACTCAAGTTCTCTTTGCTATATTTGAAAATATTTTTACGGTATTTAAATACCAAAATTCTAGGCCAGGGGAGCTCAAACACAACAAAGTCAATCACCGAATATATATATCACACCACACATCAAAATCAAGGAGAAACAGTAATATAAATATTAAGGAACCCAATTGGGTCCCTCCAACCTGTTTCCCTGCATCCACAGATGTTAATAACATCAATAATATTACTTCACATCAATATGAAATATTAGAACTAATAATCGATCAACGATGTAATCATATCGACCAGTTTTATCAACTATCCAACCAAGCAACCAATGCATAGTATAAAATAAATTTAAAACTCGTTTATATAAAAATATAAACGAGTCAGAGTTTAGTGAGTTTACTCACCTCGTTTTGCAGTTTACGATTCTGTTTTTGTTTCGTTTTACGAAATTCCAGTAGTTCTGTTTCCTGCCATATCAGTTCCACCGATGACCTTGTCTGTAATAACCCGGAAATGCGAGCCAGTTTAATTTTTTTATTTTGGCAATTTTAGCGAATTTTGAATATTTAAAATGAATTATTTTAAATAACAACGACGAGAAATTTATTTAGAATAGAAATAGAACGTATATAGTTATATAGATCGTCGTTAGAATATAAATAATTATTTATAATTAAACAAAAAAGGAATTGAAAATGGCGCGGTAGTTCGATAATTCGATTTCAAACTTCAATTGAACATACCGGGTGCAAAATAAACCGGATTTTAGTGAAACCAAAAATAATAGGATCTATTTGATGATATCTTCCCAACGAATCCGAAAAATCAAAGTTTCATAGCGGGAATCAAAAGATATGTCCAGTTGAAAATTCTGAATAGTCGCTATGGAATTCAGGCCCTTAAAATGGGAATTTTGCAAAGGACCTCGGATTTCGACGAAACCACTTTTGTTAGGTCCGTGATGTCAATTTATTGCTAGATTCCAAATTTCATAATTTTTCGAATCAATATGTGAGCATGGCAAAGGAAAACGCGTTCGACCAGTTTCAGTTGATTTTAATCGACTGGAAATTGGCCATTTTTCAAACGGTCTCAGAATTCGACGAAATTAGTTTTGTTAGGACCGTATCGTTAATACGAAGCTAGAAAATATTTTTCGGGAAATTTTAGAGTTAGTATGTGGCCCCAGTAAATTGAAATGCATGTTCAAATTCAATATATAGAGTTATATGTTGATTTTGACGGAAACTGATCGAAACGGTCGAATCAGCCTGCGATACATATCCCATTGTGTTCGGAATGGGGGTAATCAGCTATGGACGACAGGCAGTGGGTCTCGTTTCGAGGTCGAAAATAAAAGTTGCTTTTTAGTAATAAATAAATTAAAATATATATTTATATATAAGTCCTTAACTCTCTCTTCCTTCCTCCTTTTCATTCTGTCGATCGAAGAAAAAAAAGAAAAAAAGAAAACAAAACCCGTCGACATCGCAGCCCCCCCCCCCCGACGCCACCGCCGCCGCACCTCAGGCGAAGCCCTCCTCCCCGTCGCTGACCCCCTTCCCTTCCAGCTCGAAGCTCCCCACACGAACACCCCCAAATCGAGCCCGACCAAAACCCTAGCACCCCCTGGCGCCACCTCCGACAGATCCCCCCTCCTTCCACCGCCAGTGCCGCGCCCTCCTCCTCAACTCCAGCTTCCGACGCACCATTTCTGTAACAACCCGTATTTTCAATAACCTGTAATAACATAAATCGAGGCAGAATTTAATTCTAAAATGGGAATCAAGGGAAACGGGCTATGCCATTGCGTTCGTCTCGGAAAAATACGCGAAATAGAGTCCGAGTTTTCGAAAATCGGAGTCCGTATGACCAAGATATGGCCTCGCGAAGTTTCACGAAAATTCCCAAATTAAAGTATACTTAATTAAGTGAAATGGGTTGTGTAGATATATATATATATATATATATATATTGATATATATATATATATATATATAATTGAAAATTTAATAAATAAATATGCAAAAATGCTCAAAACAGCGAATTGGGAGAGGGGAATAACCGAACCGGCCGATTTTTGAAGTCGACCCGAGCCCGCTGGGTCGACTAGGGGTTAATCCAGGGTGTTTGGCTGTCAACCCGTGGGCCGATTCGCTCAAGTGCAGATTTTGCATTTGAATGGTTCTCATGGTCCATCTTTAATCTAAAGGCCCTAGATGGTTCCTACACTTGACTTCTTCCCCAAGACATGCTTTGATGGCTTGGATTGAATCTAGGGTTAATCCTATGGCCTAAAACACTTGCCTAATCTATAAATAAGACCCTAACCTACCCTAATTCATTCATAATTAAACCTAGTGACTAAACTATGGCAAAATGCTAGCTCTCATGGCCTCCACTAATTTTATGAAGAGGGTTGCATACTAATCACTCTCTAATCAACTTCTAATCCCTTCTTAGCATCTTAATCTTCTTCATTTGGTGTTCAAAGTTGCTAGTTGTGAGTTTCTATCACTTTGATGATCTTTTGGTAAACTAATTAGATGAGATGTGATGAGATTTATGGTTTTGTATGTGGGTTAATGAGCTTTGAATCATATGATATGATGTTAGCATTAATCTTATGTTTATGCATGTTGAGTATGTAAGCTTATGCAAGTTTAATATGATGTATGTTATGTTTGCATGATGCTAAATATGCAAGTTGTGGGCTATGTAATCATATGCATGTTATGCAAGTTCATGGTAATATGCTATGCAAGTTACATGTATGTAAATATGCAAGTTACATGTTTGTTAATATGCAAGTTACATGTATGTAAATATGCAAGTTACATGTTTGTTAATATGCAAGTTACATGTTTGTTAATATGCAAGTTACATGTATGTAAATATGCAAGTTACATGTTTCTTTATATGCAAGTTACATGTTTGTTAATATGCGAGTTACATGTATGTAAATATGCAAGTTACATGTTTATTAATATGCAAGTTCATGATGACACATTATGCAAGTCTATAAGCTAATATGCAAGTTTGTTATGCAAAATGAATATGTAAGTTATGTGACATATTATATGCAAGTTATGTGACATGTTATGCAAGTTCATATGCAAGTTATGTGTTTGTTAATATGCAAGATGGCACCTTTGAAACATGTTCATTCATATGCAAGTTGACACCTTTTATATGTGTTATATCATGAACGAAATTACGTGGGAACGATGGGGTAATTAAATGCATAAGTTAATAAGATTGTGTGAAATTAATATAATTATGCATAACACAAAATAAATAAACATAGTATGGGAATTTGCCTATTTGGTTAGGTGTACCCATACTATGTGTTGGGAATTTACCTATTGAGTTAGGTCTACCCCATGGGAATTTACCTATTAAGTTAGGTCTACCCATGTTAAGAAAACTTGATTAATTAGGGATAATTAATATAAAATTATGAGGGTGATTAATTAGGTGTAATTAATTGACTAAGACACGAGGTTGGACTCAGTTGTAGCGTAAAACTGCCCGGACCCAACCGGCTTAACCAGTTGCTACAAATGTTAGCCCAATGTGAGAGGTCTTAGGCACAAACTAAATACGTAAGTAATGTAAAGACACGAGGTTAGACTCTGTTATGACATAAGGCTGCCCGGACCCAACCGGCTTAACCAGCGGTCATAAAAGACAGTCTAATGTGAGAGGTCTTTACAAAGGTTACGTTCTTAATTAATTAATTAAGAAACACTTAACCACATTAGCATGTAGAGGGACATGAGGGGTTAAGTGGGTGCCTCGGGTGGCATGAGAAAATCTAGTGGTTGCCTTGGGTGGCAATAGAAAATACGATTAGAATACTTAACCAAAATGGAACATGTAATTAAAACATGATTAAAGGGTTAAGTGGGATATACTAGAAAAAGGGACAAGCTTAGGTGGGTAGCTTGTGGAGGCCCATTTCAACCAGTAACCCATACGTATCTTTGTGGGCTCGACCCATGTCGAGGACGGGACACGCATACTGGGCTTGACTGTAAGAGGCAAACGGGTTAGCGGTGGCAACGCAAGTCCAACGGGCTTCATATGCGTGAGTGGGCCCGGGCTGGTAGGTAAGCCGTTGTTGCATCGAGTAGATATAAGCCGTGCACCTTTAGTTCCATCAGGTTGCCACATTGGGGAATGATACATCCCACGGTGGGGCCAGCACGGGTATCTACGTTAGGGAGCCGATCGAATGGGAAGTAGTGTGTACACCTAGTGGATTGTAGGGCCCCGTGGCGCCTACTTGGTCACCTAGGGGTACGCAAGTACTAATTAGTAAATTTTATAAGTCCTTGGGTGGGATCAACCTTTAAGTTAGGAACGACTGGTGTGGTGCAGTTTAGTAATTTACCTTAGGGAGGGTAGATGCGTCTTTATCCTTTATCTTCGTTTAGTTGACTGCTTAGGGTAGCCATTCATCCCTATATGTTACCGTATATCAGTTTATGTCTTCTCTGGTTACTTTAACGATTGTATTGTTAAAGTTATAGGACTCGCTCAGACTTATGTCTGACCCCGTTGTTTTTATCTTTTTCCCAACCCTCAGGTCCTACGGTGGATCCTAGCAGTAGTGGAGCTTGATCGGATTGCTGTTCCAGTCTTTAGGAGCTTGGATAGATGTAAAGCTCCAGTTATCCAGTTATCTTTTCTTTTGTTTGGCTATTGTATGAGAGTGGGATTATGTACTTCTTTATTTTGATGGATATTGTACTTGACCTTTATTGTGGTTTTATGATGTAACCAGACATGTTTTACTTCCGCTGTTATGAGATGATGTTTTAAAATTTCAAGTACTATTTATATCTGTCTTGTTGTAATTTTTCTGTTCTATATTCACTAAAATACTCCACCGATGCTATGGCATTCCCTTAGTGAGTGATCATAGCGGGAGTGGGGTGTCACACGTGGTATCAGAGCTTAAGGTTACCAGAACAGATAAATTTTTTTGAGAAAAACTACTTTCTAAGAGTATTTTCGAAGAAAGTATTTTTAAAAGCATGTCTTCTAAGAGAAAAAGTTTTTGAAAAAGAAAAGCATAATCCCCAATAGCCATATCTTTATCTTTCGGAATCTCCTTTTTGAAACTTTCCTCTTTCGTTTCAGCATGGCTGAAGATCTTAACATCCCGGAGGGTTTAGTTATACCACTATGGTATAGGAGGTTGCAAGAGGCTAGGGCCGCGGCTGCGGGTCCGGCCAATGCTACTACACCAGAGACAACCGCTCCTCCTCCTCAGCCTAGAGTGGATAATTTTGCTAAGGTTTGCAAGGAGTTCAAGGCTATAGGAGGAAAACCTTTTCTTGGTTCAGAGACTTTCGTAGAGGCTAGAGATTGGCTTAAGGAAGTGGAAGAGTTGCTAGATATCTTTGAAGTGGAAGAGGGAAAGAAAGTCAAGTTGGCGGCTTGGTTAATGAAGGGAGAGGCCTCATTCTGGTGGGAGGTCACTAATGGAGAACGCCCTGTTGACTCTTGGGCAGATTTTAAGCAAAGGTTTGGGGCTAAGTTTCTCTCAAGGGCGGAAGAGAATCTGTTTATGGAGAAGTTCTTGAATTTGAAGCAAGGGAATCTCACGGTGAAAGAATATGTCAACAAATTCAATCAATTAGCAAGGTTTGGCATAGAGTTGGTGAATACACCGGAGAAGAAGGCTTTGAGGTTCGTTAGAGGCTTGAACGAACCATTGCAAGGAATAGCTATGACTCACATTCCTATGGGGGCCACTTTTGAGAAGCTTGTCTACATGGCACTTATGCATGAGGATGATAAGAATTCTAAGGCACCAGAGAAAAAGGGGGATCAGAAGAAACCGCAACAGCAACAACAAGGCAAGGGCGGAAAAGGCAATGGTGACAAAAAGAAGACGAAGAAGAAGTGCTTCAATTGTGGAACACCAGGACACCTTAGTAAGGATTGTCGCAAAAAGAAGAAGACCGGTTGCTTTCATTGTGGTGAAGCAGGGCATCTTGTGAAAAACTGCCCAAAGAAGGGGCAGAAGACGGGGTCTACCTCAGGAGGCCAGGTGCAAGCTCTTATAGCACCACCTCAGTCAGGGGGGCAAGTTCAGGTTCTCTCAGTTCCACCGATTCAGCAGAGAGGTAGAACTATTTCCATTGAAAGTCTGGTTTTTCTGTTTGATCATCCAGTTCGTACTTTGTTTGACTCTGGCGCATCGCATTCTTTTATCTCATCATCGTTAGTTGAGTCACTGCACTTAGACACCAGTCTAGTTGATGATCCCTTGGTTGTCTCAAACCCAATTGGGGGCTCCATATATCTGTCTATGATATGTTTGGGTTTGAAGATTTCTATACTTAGCGTTGAGTTTAGATGTGATGCTTTTGTATTGGGCTTCACGGGCTATGGGTTGATCTTGGGCATGGACTGGTTATCCAGTAATGGTGCCGTTCTTGATTGCGAAAGGAGAGTTGTCAGGCTCATGACCCGCTTGGGTAACACTCTCGAGATCTCTTGCAATCCCATGGAATCTGTTTTGCTAAGTTATCTTGAATCGCTCGATGCTTCGGTCGAGAGTTTGTGTTCTGTCAGAGTAGTCCGGGAATATCCGGATGTGTTTGAAGAAGTAAAGGGTTTGCCTCCGAAGCGGGAGATAGATTTCCGAATTTATTTGGTGGATAATGCCAAACCAGTGTCTTTGCCAGTACGCCACATGGCTCCTCGTGAGAGAAGAGAACTTCATAAGCAAGTAGGGGAGTTGCTTGAGAAGGGGTTCATAAGGCGAAGTATATCGGAGTGGGGAGCTCCAGTAGTGTTTGCCACGAAGGCGGATGGGTCCCTCAGACTTTGTGTGGATTATAGAGAACTTAATAAGCTCACGAAGAAGAATAGACACCCATTACCGAGGATAGATGATCTCTTTGATCAGTTGGTTGGCGCGTCAGTATTTTCGCAGATGGACTTAGCTACAGGGTTTCATCAGTTAAGAGTGGCGGAGGACAGTATAGAGAAGACTGCTTTCCGGACTCCGGATGGTTTTTATGAGTGGCTAGTGATGCCATTTGGGTTGACAAACGCCCCCGCATACTTTGTTGATCTCATGAGTAGAGTGTTCAGAGAGTATCTGAATAAGTTTGTAGTAGTTTTTGTGGATGACATCTTGGTCTTTTCCAAGAATGAAGAAGAGCATGCCTTACATCTCAAGGAAGTGTTGGAGACTCTTCGAGCGCATAGTCTTAAAGCTAAATTCTCTAAATGCCATTTTTGGAGAAGAGAAGTGCGATTCTTAGGGCATGTGGTCTCTAAGGAAGGGATAGCTGTGGATCCCGCAAAGATAGTATCTATCCAGGATTGGAAAGTTCCTAGAAATGCTACCGAGGTAAGAAGTTTCTTGGGGTTGGCAGGATATTATAGGAAGTTCATCAAAGACTTCGCGAAGATATCAGCCCCATTAACCCGCTTGACGAAAAAGAATCTGGTTTTCTCGTGGGATGTAGATTGTGATGATGCTTTCCGACGGTTAAAGAGAGCTTTGACCACCGCTCCAGTTTTAGTGCTCCCGGATGGAAGTAAGCCGTTTGTTGTTTATACCGATGCTTGTGGAACAGGATTAGGCGCAGTCTTGATGCAGGAGGGAAGGGTAATAGCCTATGGAGGGAGACAATTGAGAGTGCATGAGAAGAATTACCCTACCCATGATCTAGAGTTGGCCGCGATTGTTTTCGCACTTAAGTCTTGGCGCCATTATCTTCTTGGTGAGAGATTCGAGTTGTTCACCGACCATAAATCATTGAAGTACTTATTCTCTCAGAAGGATTTAAACTTAAGACAGCAAAGGTGGATGGAGTTCTTAGCATCCTATGATTTCGAGATAGCGTATACCCCTGGTAAGGGTAACGTGGTGGCAGACGCCTTAAGTAGAAAAAGGCTATCTTTGAGTCCATTGTTCGTGGAACGACGAAGCTTGGAGTTTCTTTCTTTGTTTGACTTCAGACCTTCTGTTGATTTTGTACCTGGTTTGTTGGCATCCTTGGAGGTTAGACCTACTCTTTTGAGACGGATTGGCGAGGCTCAGCGAGACGACCCACAGTTGGTTGTGTTGGTAGAGAAGCTTATAAGAGGGGAGTCGTCCAGCCATTTGGGTAGATACACCATAGATGATAAGGGATGGTTGCATAGAGACGGTAGACTTTGTGTACCGCAAGATGAGGGTTTGAAGAAGGCTATTTTGGATGATGCACATCGTTCAAGAATGACTATTCATCCCGGTGGAGACAAAATGTACCAAGACATGAAGAGAGTTTTCTTCTGGGCCGGTATGAAGAAAGATGTGGCCGAGTATGTGGCTAGATGCTTAGTGTGCCAACAAGTTAAAGTGGAGCAAAGGAAACCCGGTGGGTTGCTACACCCATTGGAAGTTCCACAGTGGAAGTGGGATAGTGTCTCGATGGATTTCATCGACGGGTTACCGAGATCGAGGAAGGGCAATACGGGAATTTGGGTTGTGGTAGACAGACTTACCAAGAGTGCCCATTTTATACCCGTAAAGAGTAAGAGGACCGCTCCATGGCTTGCTTCAGTCTATGTTAGAGAGATTGTTAGATTGCATGGCGTACCATCCAGCATTGTGAGTGATCGAGATCCTATTTTCACTAGTGAGTTTTGGAGAAGTTTGCAAGAGGCGGTAGGGACTCAGTTGTGTTTGAGCACCGCATATCATCCTCAGACGGACGGTCAGACTGAGAGGGTGAACCGTATCTTAGAAGATCTTTTGAGGCTTTGTATCTTGGATTTTGGAGGTACATGGGAAGAACATCTTCCTTTGGTGGAGTTCGCATATAATAACAGCTTTCAGTCCAGTATTGGTATGGCTCCTTTCGAAGCTCTTTATGGAAGGCCTTGTCGATCTCCTACATGTTGGTGGGAATCTACGGATAAGATCTTGCTTGGGCCGGATATGGTTAGAGAGACTTCAGAGAAGATTGATTTAATTCGAAAAAGGATGAAAGCAGCGCAAGATAGACAGAAATCTTATGCGGATCGGAGAAGGACGGATCTTGAGTTTGAGGTTGGGGACATGGTTTTTGTCAAAGTATCTCCATTGAGAAATGTTGTTCGCTTTGGGTCCGTAGGGAAGTTAGCACCGAGATTTGTTGGGCCGTTTCCTATTAAGGAAAGGATTGGACGGATGGCATATAGGGTGGAGTTGCCCGACAGACTTAGTGGTGTTCATGATGTATTCCATGTATCACATTTGAGGAAGTGCTTACATGAGACCGCGGAGGTGGTAGAGCCGAGCTTGCTTAGAGATGTAGAGGTAGAGCGTGATGCGACGATTCGACGAGCTCCTACTCGCATCCTTGGGTCAGAAACTAGGAAGTTGAGGAACAGAGAAGTTCAGCTAGTTAAAGTGCAATGGGGAGATGACGAAAGCAATGCTACTTGGGAGACGGAAGCAAAGATGCGTTCTTTGTATCCATTTCTTTTTGAAAGTATGTCTTTTAACTTCTCCTTTATTGCTTGTCTAGTACTTATCTTATCTTTAGTATATCCTCTCGCTAATACCTATGACCTTTAGATAGGGTAAAACCTATGGTTGAAACATGTGTTTGAAACATGTTATGGTTGATGGATGCATATGGATGCAATTGTTTGCTAGTGGTTGCTCGTGGATGCATATACACACACATTAGGCACTAGATCGGCTCAGTCACTTCATGTTGCATATTGCATAAATGGATGTGGTAGTTAGATTGATGGATGTATCATGGCTGTGTTATCATATGGATGATGCATTTTTGTGTATGGTTGTGCACGCATGTAGAAATTTGTATGTGTCAATAGGGTTTCGCATACATATTGGATGCATGGCACTATCATGGTTTGCATTAAGGAGGTTTACTGTATCAGTAACCGCCTGATTTTCGCATTAGGTAAGTACATATACACACACTTTTGCATATATCCATCCAGCATTTAGAATCTTGTAAGGACAATGATTGCCCGTGGATGATGCTTTGAGTAGATGGATGATTGGATGGTAGGATACGTTCTTCCTAACTTGAAGATTTCGGGGACGAAATCCTTTAAGGAGGGGAGAATGTAACAACCCGTATTTTCAATAACCTGTAATAACATAAATCGAGGCAGAATTTAATTCTAAAATGGGAATCAAGGGAAACGGGCTATGCCATTGCGTTCGTCTCGGAAAAATACGCGAAATAGAGTCCGAGTTTTCGAAAATCGGAGTCCGTATGACCAAGATATGGCCTCGCGAAGTTTCACGAAAATTCCCAAATTAAAGTATACTTAATTAAGTGAAATGGGTTGTGTAGATATATATATATATATATATATATATTGATATATATATATATATATATAATTGAAAATTTAATAAATAAATATGCAAAAATGCTCAAAACAGCGAATTGGGAGAGGGGAATAACCGAACCGGCCGATTTTTGAAGTCGACCCGAGCCCGCTGGGTCGACTAGGGGTTAATCCAGGGTGTTTGGCTGTCAACCCGTGGGCCGATTCGCTCAAGTGCAGATTTTGCATTTGAATGGTTCTCATGGTCCATCTTTAATCTAAAGGCCCTAGATGGTTCCTACACTTGACTTCTTCCCCAAGACATGCTTTGATGGCTTGGATTGAATCTAGGGTTAATCCTATGGCCTAAAACACTTGCCTAATCTATAAATAAGACCCTAACCTACCCTAATTCATTCATAATTAAACCTAGTGACTAAACTATGGCAAAATGCTAGCTCTCATGGCCTCCACTAATTTTATGAAGAGGGTTGCATACTAATCACTCTCTAATCAACTTCTAATCCCTTCTTAGCATCTTAATCTTCTTCATTTGGTGTTCAAAGTTGCTAGTTGTGAGTTTCTATCACTTTGATGATCTTTTGGTAAACTAATTAGATGAGATGTGATGAGATTTATGGTTTTGTATGTGGGTTAATGAGCTTTGAATCATATGATATGATGTTAGCATTAATCTTATGTTTATGCATGTTGAGTATGTAAGCTTATGCAAGTTTAATATGATGTATGTTATGTTTGCATGATGCTAAATATGCAAGTTGTGGGCTATGTAATCATATGCATGTTATGCAAGTTCATGGTAATATGCTATGCAAGTTACATGTATGTAAATATGCAAGTTACATGTTTGTTAATATGCAAGTTACATGTATGTAAATATGCAAGTTACATGTTTGTTAATATGCAAGTTACATGTTTGTTAATATGCAAGTTACATGTATGTAAATATGCAAGTTACATGTTTCTTTATATGCAAGTTACATGTTTGTTAATATGCGAGTTACATGTATGTAAATATGCAAGTTACATGTTTATTAATATGCAAGTTCATGATGACACATTATGCAAGTCTATAAGCTAATATGCAAGTTTGTTATGCAAAATGAATATGTAAGTTATGTGACATATTATATGCAAGTTATGTGACATGTTATGCAAGTTCATATGCAAGTTATGTGTTTGTTAATATGCAAGATGGCACCTTTGAAACATGTTCATTCATATGCAAGTTGACACCTTTTATATGTGTTATATCATGAACGAAATTACGTGGGAACGATGGGGTAATTAAATGCATAAGTTAATAAGATTGTGTGAAATTAATATAATTATGCATAACACAAAATAAATAAACATAGTATGGGAATTTGCCTATTTGGTTAGGTGTACCCATACTATGTGTTGGGAATTTACCTATTGAGTTAGGTCTACCCCATGGGAATTTACCTATTAAGTTAGGTCTACCCATGTTAAGAAAACTTGATTAATTAGGGATAATTAATATAAAATTATGAGGGTGATTAATTAGGTGTAATTAATTGACTAAGACACGAGGTTGGACTCAGTTGTAGCGTAAAACTGCCCGGACCCAACCGGCTTAACCAGTTGCTACAAATGTTAGCCCAATGTGAGAGGTCTTAGGCACAAACTAAATACGTAATTAATGTAAAGACACGAGGTTAGACTCTGTTATGACATAAGGCTGCCCGGACCCAACCGGCTTAACCAGCGGTCATAAAAGACAGTCTAATGTGAGAGGTCTTTACAAAGGTTACGTTCTTAATTAATTAATTAAGAAACACTTAACCACATTAGCATGTAGAGGGACATGAGGGGTTAAGTGGGTGCCTCGGGTGGCATGAGAAAATCTAGTGGTTGCCTTGGGTGGCAATAGAAAATACGATTAGAATACTTAACCAAAATGGAACATGTAATTAAAACATGATTAAAGGGTTAAGTGGGATATACTAGAAAAAGGGACAAGCTTAGGTGGGTAGCTTGTGGAGGCCCATTTCAACCAGTAACCCATACGTATCTTTGTGGGCTCGACCCATGTCGAGGACGGGACACGCATACTGGGCTTGACTGTAAGAGGCAAACGGGTTAGCGGTGGCAACGCAAGTCCAACGGGCTTCATATGCGTGAGTGGGCCCGGGCTGGTAGGTAAGCCGTTGTTGCATCGAGTAGATATAAGCCGTGCACCTTTAGTTCCATCAGGTTGCCACATTGGGGAATGATACATCCCACGGTGGGGCCAGCACGGGTATCTACGTTAGGGAGCCGATCGAATGGGAAGTAGTGTGTACACCTAGTGGATTGTAGGGCCCCGTGGCGCCTACTTGGTCACCTAGGGGTATGCAAGTACTAATTAGTAAATTTTATAAGTCCTTGGGTGGGATCAACCTTTAAGTTAGGAACGACTGGTGTGGTGCAGTTTAGTAATTTACCTTAGGGAGGGTAGATGCGTCTTTATCCTTTATCTTCGTTTAGTTGACTGCTTAGGGTAGCCATTCATCCCTATATGTTACCGTATATCAGTTTATGTCTTCTCTGGTTACTTTAACGATTGTATTGTTAAAGTTATAGGACTCGCTCAGACTTATGTCTGACCCCGTTGTTTTTATCTTTTTCCCAACCCTCAGGTCCTACGGTGGATCCTAGCAGTAGTGGAGCTTGATCGGATTGCTGTTCCAGTCTTTAGGAGCTTGGATAGATGTAAAGCTCCAGTTATCCAGTTATCTTTTCTTTTGTTTGGCTATTGTATGAGAGTGGGATTATGTACTTCTTTATTTTGATGGATATTGTACTTGACCTTTATTGTGGTTTTATGATGTAACCAGACATGTTTTACTTCCGCTGTTATGAGATGATGTTTTAAAATTTCAAGTACTATTTATATCTGTCTTGTTGTAATTTTTCTGTTCTATATTCACTAAAATACTCCACCGATGCTATGGCATTCCCTTAGTGAGTGATCATAGCGGGAGTGGGGTGTTACAATTTCTCCCCCCCTGATGGCAGCGAACCCCCCCTCCCCCCGCGAACAAAGAAAAACTGAAATGAAAAAGGGGCTAAGGTGAGTTTTCTTAATTATTTTAGTTTATTTTAAATAATTAACTTAGTTTATATAATAATCAAAATTGGATTTTTATTCCTATGTTAATCACGATCAGTTTTTTTTTAATGGAAAATAGAAATGAAGTAAAAATATAATCTTTTATATTGTAGAGGTAATAAAAATATAATTTTTATAAAGTAGAAGTAATAAAAATATAATTTTTATAAAATAGAAGTATTAAAAATATGATTTTTATTATATATACGTTGAAGTGGAAAAGTGATTTTTATAGCGAAGTAAAAATTCGATTTTTATATATTGAATAGCAAAGTAAAAATTCGATTTTTATATATTGAATAGCGGTATAAAAATGTGATTTTTGTATACGTAGTGAAAGCTGACAAGGAATGTGACGAAAGGAGAGAACGACGAAGACTTCTACATTTGAAGTGTCGTGGTATTGGATTAGCTATCGGTGAGAACTTCTCACTTTAAAATTTCTTTTTCTAGTTATATATATATACTAGGATGCAGACGGTGTTTAGTAGCACCCGACACCCGTCGTCCACAGACCATGGACGGCTTGTATGTTTGTTTGATGTGTTTTGAAATTTGTTTGTGATGTTGAGGTGAAATCGATAATATAGATTAATGTGTTGAAATAAATTAATTATCGTTAAAAATATAATTTTTAACGTGAATGTGAATAAATAAATATTCATTTACAAACCGGACGGTTTGTTTATGTACACCTATTTGAAGGACGTTGATTGGGACGATAAATTTTACACATCGCCCAACTACACAAATAAAATCTGTGTTTGATTGTTTGAAACCCCGCACGGGTATTGGGATAAAATACGGCATACACCAATCCCAATAATTAGTTGTATGTCGATCGATTGATTGACAGGCTGTTATAAGCGTTTGATATCTATATTTGATGCTTATACAGTGTAGTGCACTTTGGATGATGGTTGATTATGTATCGTTGCTATTATATACATGTGTTGTATGGAATCCATATAATTAACGTTATATGGTAATTGATTGGGCCTCATTCCAATTTAGAAAATAAAGAATATTATAAAATAAAGGTTCATGTGTTGACCGTACTCATCCGTTGAGATTAGTCATGTGTTGAACGAAATATTTTGACAATAAAATTTACATCTTTATCATTATAAAATAAAGGTTCATGTGTTGACCGTACTCATCCGTTGAGATTAGTCAAGTGTTGAACGAAATATTTTAACAATAAAATTTACATCTTTATCATATATAAAATTAGAAACTAATTGGAAAATAGATAAGATGAGTGGTCTCCTGGATGTTGATCTGATGTTGGTTTCGGCCTTCAGGGTTAATATTCAGGGAATCGTTCTCTTACTAATTTACGGTTGGAGTCTGATTTGAAATCAAACGATAGATACCATAATTTTTATAAAATATATTAAATAACAAACATAGTCACACGTGGACAGTACTCATTCGTGAAATTAGTCATGTGTTGACAAAAATATAGATTCACATATTGAATAGAATAAATATTCATTGGTTGAATAGAATAACGGGATTATTGAAATATATAAAGCCGTGTTGATTAGAGATGTGCTATTTTGACGCGAACGATATTTATATCGATTATATTCATTTTATAATGAATATTGAAAAGAGATTTAAAAATCGAATATATAGAAAACGAATTTGAATTGAATAGAAAACGAATTTGAATTGAATAGAAAACGAATTTGAATTGAATAGAAAACGAATTTGAATTGAATAGAAAACGAATTTGAATTGAATTGAATAGAAAACGAATTTGAATTGAATAGAAAACGAATTTGAATTGAATTGAATAGAAAACGAATTTGAATTGAATAAAAAACGAATTTGAATTGAATAGAAAACGAATTTGAATTGAATAGAAAACGAATTTGAATTGAATTGAATATAGAATGAATCGAGATTTGAATTGAATAGAAAACGAATTTGAATTGAATTGAATATAGAATGAATCGAGATTTGAATTGAATTGGAAAGGGAAGTTGAAATGTTTTTGAAACGAATTTAAAATGATTTATAAAATTCGTTTAAAATAGAAGTCGATGAAATATATATTATATATATTATATATATAATATAATGGCCTGAATAGAACGCGCCCCGCGACGGCAGTTCGTGAATTTCGACCATTGATTTCGAACAGACATTACGGGAGATCCGACCGTCGGATTCTCCTAAAACCGGAACCGTTGGGTTCGTATCGAAAAGAGCTTTCTAACGAATATTGGAAATTTGAAATCTAACGGTTGGATTTGGAGATACGTCCAAATCAAATTTGGAAAAGGTCGCTGTAAGTGCAGTTCGATGGCCGTTGATGGAAACCGACTGTACAGGCCTTGATAAAATTATTAAAAATAGTAATAATTTGTGTAAAATCATAAGAAATGATTTGGGAAAAATTGGGATGAAAAACTCCATATTTGAAAAGAAAAAAATAGATTTTTATCGAAATGAACTAGTTTTGAACTAAAATTAAAACCGTTTATTTTTAAATAAATAAATTGGATGTGAAACGTGTTTTAAATAGAATTGATTTGTGGGTTTATCGTAAACGGGGTTTTAAATAACACTAGTTATTTAACCCGGTAATAAATAGAATGTGATTTGGGTTTATCGTGAACTGTGTTTTAAATGACATTAGTTCTTTAACCCAGTAAAAGGAGATTTAATGAATCTGTAATTAGATTGAAATGTGAATTGATAATCTAAATTATCAAATTTAGAAAGTGAGCGGGAATGGAGTATCACCAGTTTTGCTCCAAAACGATAGTTAAATCTTTAATTAGATTTGAACGTGAAATGGCAATTAATTTTACCGATGACACTGTGGTGTTAGATATGGAGTATTACCAGTTTTGCTTCATGGGATGAATAGGTTGGGATTGGGAAATAAAATAAATAATTACTTCGGTGTGGTTCGCTAATCCCGACTAGTTTGAAAAACCATAATTTGGTTTGAAATGACATCCAAAGGAAGATTAAAGAATAAATTCAAAGAATTTATCTTGGATAAAATTAATGGGAATTTTTCCCTAAAAATGTGAAATTTAGAAACTAGCTGTAGGTTAGTTAAGAAGAATGGTTTCCTGGGTATTGATCTGATGTTGGTTTCGGCCTTCGGGGTTAATATTTGGGAAATTGTTCTCTTGTTGATTTACGGTTAGTGGCTGCTAAATTGGAATGAGGCGTATGTTGTGTTTGTGTAACATTTGTTTCTAATATACGCGGGTAGTTTGGAAAGGCCGGGTTTATACCCATTCTGAATAACCGATTCGACGATAAGTCGAAGATGAAGACGGTGGTCGAAGACTGGAAGTCTTCACATCGTCTGGATAATTACTGATGATCCTGATTGGGTTGTACACCCAAGAGGATGGAAATAGTTGGTGGTCGTCCAGACGTACTTGGAGATCGATGGATATACGAGGAAAGTGCCTCCGGTTTCGTTCAGACCCAGAATGAACTTGTAAATGGATTGTGTGTCTGACATTGGATTTTATTCTGTGTTGATTGATTTCTGTTAAATATATACGTACGAGCTTAGAGGTTATATATCGATAGATATCAATCGCATGGCATGAATTGCCTGTGTGGCACGCTGAGTTGCATGGATCAAGGCTTCTGTTGAAAAGCAAAGTCTTGTGGTTGATGATCAAAGCACGGCCTACGTGGCTGCTTTGTGTATAGCGTGGATTCGCGAGCCTCACACCTCGGTATGAGTCAAAAACGGGATAAGGACTGCAGGGAGAGCACGACGTTTCTTTCTAGCTTTGGTGGTGTCAGTGACTTACCAGCCCTGACATTTATATACTTTTCACCTATGTGGTTGTTGGATGAGGCGCCTTGATTTTAGGTCTGTAAGGACCGGGAAACGTGTGTTCAGGAATAACTAATCCTCAAACGTAAGAGAGGACCGACCCTGAAGATCCAAGGATTGCCCAGAGTGTGTAGTCCTGAGACATTTGCTAGAGTGTTTCGAAAGCGGAGAGGAGATTGTCCCTTGCCTCGACTCATGACGGAAATCCAATTTCCAATACGTGTATTTCGGCTTTATTTGTAGAGCCTAGTATGGCGACATAGTGGGATGGGGGCACTTATGCCGTCTATGATTGATATTTATGATTGAAATTGTTTTGACATTATACACTTATTATAGTATCAAATGATTTGTTTTAAACGTATCAAGCATTCTTGGCTATTATAAGGTAAAAACCCTATCCTGCGGCTTGCATTGCATTGTGTGATGGGACTTGGGTCTTATAATAGCTTCATTTTTCGAAAAAGCATTGCGTTGTTTATTCTATGCACTGGTGTTCTTGGGAGGAAACCCGTTCCGTGTTATACGGCATGGTCCATTGAATTACTCTCTTTTAAATTAAAGTTTGAATAACTGTTTTAGTTCTCACATCAGTCACATGACTGACCTGGAGTTTATTGTTTTAACCTAAACTCTGGGTGCCCCTATTTTCGACACGAGCAGCTAGTAGTTTTGGTTTTGCAGATTTATATTCACAGGATCCAGATTTACAGCTGGAATGATGCTCGGAAAGCTCTGTATCCATGTATTACTTTCAGTTGTGTTTTGTGTTATTTTTCCGCTGCAGTACTGTATTTAAATCTCTGATATTTATCGAATGTAATTTATTAATCTATACTCTGTATATTCTTGTATTCTGATGGAATGGTTGTAATAGCAATGAAATGTTCTTCCGTCTGCGTTCATTTGTGTGTTGTTCTTAAAGTATCCGCTCTTTCCTTCATGGGGAAGTAACGGGTTCTTACATTTGGTATCAGAGCTTTGGTTTACAGAGCTCGAGAACAAGACACATTAGAACCATACGAAAGAATTCATCAGATATTGGATTAGTAATATCCAATTAGAATGACTCATTAGAGATAGGATTAGTAGTATCCTAGAACGAGTGTGAGGGGTATATTTTTCAAATGAAAACAATTTTGTTTTGAAATTTAAACCATCTTATACGTATTTGAATAATTTATTTATATTGATTTGGACAATCTAGTATATATAGGTTTTGCATATACGTGTCATAAACGTATATTCGAAGTTTTAATATACTGGATAGATATAGAGTCACATTCTAGACACCCGGAGATGATTCTGATGATTGATATATCATCATCAGAATTTGTGTTCGTGTTTCGAAGGTATAATATCTATATATTTCCATCAGGCTGGTGTGAGAACCAAAACTTATATAGATAGATTTATTGATTGTGATTTGGCATCAAAAACATGATTTTCTGTATATATGTATCAAAATTATGAATTTGGAATTCTAATTCACTAATAGATTGATGGTTGTGTTGTTTGTTTATTTGTTTGATAATTTTGAACCATTTAGCCTAATTGAACCGAATATTAAATTATATTGAAAATTGGTCGCATTTGCTTGCATATACATGTACTTACATTGAACAGGTCATAGCAAGGAGGCTAGAGCCGAAGAGTAAAATTTGGTTGCCCGACAAATAGGTACATGTTTACTATAATTTAATGTTTTGTTTGGGTGATGATGATTTTATGAGCCTATTGGCTTTTTCTTTTTCTTTCTGAGATCAGAAGGCCTGTATGGCAATTTCGGGATTTTCCCGTTGCTCCCGGTGCAGGGGAGGTTATGGCGAAATTTTTCGAAAATTTAGGGTGTTAGCCAAAATTTTGAAAAGTTCTTAGAAACTGAAAAGTTGAAGAACTTAAGCCGTAGTCAAAACAATGGAAGTAGAGTTGATTAGTAAAAAAACTTTCGGCTTCGTTCCTTTTCGGGGACGAAAAGTTTTAAGTGGGGGAGATTGTAATAACCAGGAAATGCGAGCCAGTTTAAAATTTTTATTTTGGCAATTTTAGCGAATTTTGAATATTTAAAATGAATTATTTTAAATAACAACGATGAGAAATTTATTTAGAATAGAAATAGAACGTATATAGTTATATAGATCGCCGTTAGAATATAAATAATTATTTATAATTAAACAAAAAAGGAATTGAAAATGGCGCGGTAGTTCGATAATTCGATTTCAAGCTTCAATTGAACATACCGGGTGCAAAATAAACCGGATTTTAGTGAAACCAAAAATAATAGGATCTATTTGATGATATCTTTCCAACGAATCCGAAAAATCAAAGTTTCATAGCGGGAATCAAAAGATATGTCCAATTGAAAATTCTGAATAGTCGCTATGGAATTCAGGCCCTTAAAAATGGGAATTTTGCAAACGACCTCGGATTTCGAAGAAACCACTTTTGTTGGGTCCGTGATGTCAAGTTATTGCTAGATTCCAAATTTCATAATTTTTCGAATCAATATGTGAGCGTGGCAAAGGAAAACGCGTATGACCAGTTTCAGTTGATTTTAATCGACTGGAAATTGGCCATTTTTCAAACTGTCTCAGAATTCGACGAAATTAGTTTTGTTAGGACCGTATCGCCAATACGAAGCTAGAAAATATTTTTCGGGAATTTTTAGAGTTAGTATGTGGCCCCAGTAAATTGAAATGCACGTTCAAATTCAATATATAGAGTTATATGTTGATTTTGACAAAAACTGGTCGAAACGGTCGAATCAGCCTGCGATACATATCCCATTGTGTTCGGAATGGGGGTAATTAGCTATGGACGACAGGCGGTGGGTCTCGTTTCGAGGTCGAAAATAAAAGTTGCTTTTTAGTAATAAATAAATTAAAATATATATTTATATATAAGTCCTTAACTCTCTCTCCCTTCCTCCTTTTCATTCTGTCGATCGAAGAAAAAAAAAGAAAAAAAAACAAAACCCTTAGACATCGCAGCCCCCCCCCCCCCCCCCGACGCCACCGCCGCCGCACCTCAGGTGAAGCCCTCCTCCCCGTCGCTGACCCCCCTTCCCTTCCAGCTCGAAGCTCCCCACATGAACACCCCCAAATCGAGCCCGACCAAAACCCTAGCACCACCTGGCGCCACCTCCGATAGATCCCCCCTCCTTCCACCGCCAGTGTCGCGCCCTCCTCCTCAACTCCAGCCTTCGACGCACCATTTCTCCCCCCCTGATGGCAGCGAACCCTCCCCCCCCCCACCCCCCCCCCCCCCCCCCGCGAACAAAGAAAAAGTGAAATGAAAAAGGGGCTAAGGTGAGTTTTCTTAATTATTCTAGTTCATTTTAAATAATTAACTTAGTTTATATAGTAATCAAAATTGGATTTTTATTCCTATGTTAATCAAGATCAGTTTTTTTTATGGAAAATAGAAATGAAGTAAAAATATAATCTTTTATATTGTAGAGGTAATAAAAATATAATTTTTATAAAGTAGAAGTAATAAAAATATAATTTTTATAAAATAGAAGTATTAAAAATATGATTTTTATTATATATACTTTGAAGTGGAAAAGTGATTTTTATAGCGAAGTAAAAATTCGATTTTTATATATTGAATAGCGAAGTAAAAATTCGATTTTTATATATTGAATAGAAAAGTAAAAATTCGATTTTTATATATTGAATAGCGATATAAAAATGTGATTTTTATATATGTAGTGAAAGCGGACAACGAAAGTGACGAAAGGAGAGAACGGCGAAGACTTCTACATTTGAAGTGTCGTGGTATTGGATTAGCTATCGGTGAGAACTTCTCACTTTAAAGTTTCTTTTTCTAGTTATATATATATATATATATATACTAGAATGCAGACGGTGTTTAGTAGCACCCGACACCCGTCGTCCACAGACCATGGACGGCTTGTATGCTTGTTTGATGTGTTGTGAAATTTGTTTGTGATGTTGAGGTGAAATCGATAATATAGATTAATGTGTTGAAATAAATTAATTACCGTTAAAAATATAATTTTTAACGTGAATGTGAATAAATAAATATTCATTTACAAACCGGACGGTTTGTTTATGTACACCTATTTGAAGGACGTTGATTGGGACGATAAATTTTACACATCGCCCAACTACACAAATAAAATCTGTGTTTGATTGTTTGAAACCCCGCACGGGTATTGGGATAAAATACAGCATACACCAATCCCAATAATTAGTTGTATGTCGATTGATTGATTGACAGGCTGTTATAAGCGTTAGATATCTATATTTGATGCTTATACAGTGTAGTGCACTTTGGATGATGGTTGATTATGTATCGTTGCTATTATATACATGTGTTGTATGGAATCCATATAATTAATGTTATATGGTAATTGATTGGGCCTCATTCCAATTTAGAAAATAAAGAATATTATAAAATAAAGGTTCATGTGTTGACCGTACTCATCCGTTGAGATTAGTCATGTGTTGAACGAAATATTTTGACAATAAAATTTACATCTTTATCATTATAAAATAAAGGTTCATGTGTTGACCGTACTCATCCGTTGAGATTAGTCATGTGTTGAACGAAATATTTTAACAATAAAATTTACATCTTTATCATATATAAAATTAGAAACTAATTGGAAAATAGATAAGATGAGTGGTCTCCTGGATGTTGATCTGATGTTGGTTTCGGCCTTCGGGGTTAATATTCAGGGAATCGTTCTCTTACCAATTTACGGTTGGAGTTTGATTTAAAATCAAACGATAGATACCATAATTTTTTTAAAATATATTAAATAACAAACATGGTCTCACGTGGACAGTACTCATTCGTGAGATTAGTCATGTGTTGACAAAAATATAGATTCACATATTGAATAGAATAAATATTCATTGGTTGAATAGAATAACGGTATTATTGAAATATATAAAGCCGTGTTGATTAGAGATGCGCTATTTTGACGCGAACGATATTTATATCGATTATATTCGTTTTATAATGAATATTGAAAAGAGATTTAAAAATCGAATATATAGAAAACGAATTTGAATTGAATAAAAAACGAATTTGAATTGAATTGAATAGAAAACGAATTTGAATTGAATAGAAAACGAATTTGAATTGAATAGAAAACGAATTTGAATTGAATTGAATATAGATTGAATAGAGATTTGAATTGAATAGAAAACGAATTTGAATTGAATTGAATATAGAATGAATCGAAATTTGAATTGAATTGGAAAGGGAAGTTGAAATGTTTTTGAAACGAATTTAAAACTATTTATAAAATTCGTTTTAAATAGAAATCGACGAAATATGTATTATATATATTCTATATATAATATAATGGCCTGAATATAACGCGCCGCGCGGCGGCAGTTCGTGAATTTCGACCATTGATTTCGAACAGAAATTACGGGAGATCCGACCGTCGGATTCTCCTAAAACCGGAACCGTTGGGTTCGTATTGAAAAGAGCTTTCTAACGAATATTGGAAATTTGAAATCTAACGGTTGGATTTGGAGATACGTCCAAATCAAATTTGGAAAAAGTCGCTGTAAGTGCAGTTCGATGGCCGTTGATGGAAATCGACTGTACGGGCCCTGATAAAATTATTAAAATAGTAATAATTTTTGTAAAATCATAAGAAATGATTTGGGAAAAATTGGGATGAAAAACTCCATTATTGAAAAGATAAAAATAGATTTTTATCGAAATGAACTAGTTTTGAACTAAAATTAAACCCGTTTATTTTTAAATAAATAAATTGGATGTGAAATGGGTTTTAAATAGAATTGATTTGTGGGTTTATCGTGAACGGGGTTTTAAATAACACTAGTTCTTTAACCCGGTAATAAATAGAATGTGATTTGGGTTTGTCGTGAACTGTGTTTTAAATGACATTAGTTCTTTGACCCAGTAAAAGGAGTTTTAATGAATCTGTAATTAGATTGAAATGTGAATTGATAATCTAAATTATCAAATTTAGAAAGTGAGCGGGAATGGAGTATCACCAGTTTTGCCCCAAAACGATAGTCAAATCTTTAATTAGATTTGAACGTGAAATGGTAATTAATTTTACCGATAACACGGTGGTGTTAGATATGGAGTATTGCCAGTTTTGCTTCATGGGATGAATAGGTTGGAATTGGGAAAAAAAATAAATAATTACTTCGGTGTGGTTCGCTAATCCCGACTAGTTTGAAAAACCATAATTTGGTTTGAAATGACATCCAAAGGAAGATTAAAGAATAAATTCAAAGAATTTATCTTAGATAAAATTAATGGGAATTTTTCCCTAAAAATGTGAAATTTAGAAACTAGCTGTAGGTTAGTTAAGAAGAATGGTTTCCTGGGTATTGATCTGATGTTGGTTTCGGCCTTCATGGTTAATATTTGGAAAATTGTTCTCTTTTTGATTTACGGTTAGTGGCTGCTAAATTGGAATGAGGCGTATGTTGTGTTTGTGTAACATTTGTTTCTAATATACGCGGGTTGTTCGGAAAGGTCGGGTTTATACCCATTCTGAATAACCAGTTCGACGACAAGTCGAAGATGAAGACGGTGGTCGAAGGCCGGAAGTCTTCACATCGTCTGGATAATTACTGATGATCCTGATTAGGCTGTACACCCAAGAGGATGGAAATAGTTGGTGGTCGTCCAGACGTACTTGGAGATCGATGGATATGCGAGGAAAGTGCCTCCGGTTTCGTTCATACCCAGAACGAACTTGTAAATGGATTGTGTGTCTGACATTGGATTTTATTCTGTGTTGATTGATTTCTGTTAAATATATATATCTGTTTGGCGGCGGAGAATTTATTCTCTTGCTTAACGCCCTTCTTTGAGACGTACGAGCTTAGAGGTCATATATCGATAGATATCAATCGCATGGCATGAATTGCCTGTGTGGCACGCTGAGTTGCATGGATCAAGGCTTCTGTTGAAAAGCAAAGTCTTGTGGTTGATGATCAAAGCACGGCCTACGTGGCTGCTTTTTGTATAGCGTGGATTCGCGAGCCTCACACCTCGGTATGAGTCAAAAATGGGATAAGGACTGCAGGGAGAGCACGACGTTTCTTTCTAGCTTTGGTGGTGTCAGTGACTTACCAGCCCTGACATTTATATACTTTTCACCTATGTGGTTGTCGGATGAGGCGCCTCGATTTTAGGTCTGTAAGGACCGGGAAACGTGTGTTCAGGAATAACTATTCCTCAAACGTAAGAGAGGACCGGCCCTGAAGATCCAAGGATTGCCCAGAGTGTGTAGTACTGAGACATTTGCTAGAGTGTTTCGAAAGCGGAGAGGAGCTTGCCCCTTGCCTCGACTCATGACGGAAATCCAATTTCCAATACGTGTATTTCGGCTTTATTTGTAGAGCCTAGTATGGTGACATAGTGGGATGGGGCAATTATGCCGTCTATGATTGATATTTATGATTGAAATTGTTTTGACACTATACACTTATTATAGTATCAACTGATTTGTTTTAAACGTATCAAGCATTCTTGGCTATTATAAGGTAAAAACCCTATCCTTCGGCTTGCGATGCATTGTGTGATGGGACTTGGGTCTTATAATAGCTTCATTTTTCGAAAAAGCATTGCGTTGTTTATTCTATGCACTGGTGTTCTTGGGAGGAAACTCGTTCCGTGTTATACGGCGTGGTCCCTTGAATTACTCACTTTTAAAGTAAAGTTTAAATAACTGTTTTAGTTCTCACACCAGTCACATGACTGACCTGGAGTTTATTGTTTTAACCAAAACTCTGGGTGCCCCTATTTTCGACACGGGCAGCTAGTAGTTTTGGTTTTGCAGATTTATATTCACTGGATCCTGATTTACAGCTAGAATGATGCTCGGAAAGCTCTGTATCCGTGTATTACTTTCAGTTGTGTTTTGTATTATTTTTCCGCTGCAGTACTGTATTTAAATCTCTGATATTTATTGAATGTAATTTATTAATCTATACTCTGCATATTCTTGTCTTCTGATGGAATGGTTGTAATAGCAATGAAATGTTCTTCCGTCTGCGTTCATTTGTGTGTTGTTCTCAAAGTATCCTCTCTTTCCTTCACGGGGAAGTAACGGGTTCTTACATTGTCACTATAATTCCACTACGACCGGTTTTTATCGGATTCTGGTAACATATGGTAAAAATATAAATATATGATTTTAATTAATATAATTAAATTCCTAAGTTATGATTCATTAACCTTGATTACTTTGTTTCTGATAACAGGCAGCTTAAGTCAAAAGTTCCTAGTTCCTTTGCTTTGGACGATTGTTACCTCACCTCTGCGTTAACGGCAGCTTCCAAAACTCCACCCAACAAACACCTACAACGACTTTCTCCCCTTCCTAATTTCAAATTGTCTGCAACTCCGTTATCCAAACTTCATTCTACCTTAACCGTACGAAACCAACAGTAAATCCCTAAGCATAACAGCGTCTGGCCCTCCCCTTAACTTCATGTTTATATCATCCCTTCCCGGTTTCCTTAATCACATTTTCATGGCCTGACCTCCTTCCTTACACGATTTAAAATCCACGTTCTTCAACCAGACATCAATCCATACTCAGAAAAAAAACATACTAACATTAGTTCCAGCATACAAATCATATGCTAACCACTTTGACCACAACGTCTTCTTTCCAAGTGAAAGAATTAACCCGATTCATCCCAGCTGAAAACGCAAATAATCCCAATTCATTTTAGGTCAAAGAAATAACCCTGTATTTAAATTACTGCTACAGCCGCCAGAAGCAAATCAAGGACGACCACACATCTCCAGTTAGACCCTTGCCCCACTAGCCTCTATGCTTTCAGATTTTTGACCTCTGTCACCACCTCACCAACTAAGTACCAGAAGAGAACAACGAGAGGACAAACACAGGAACTGGTCAAACCAGCAACGATAATGGAAATGATCCAAACCAAAAAGAAGAAAACATTTGAGAGTCTGGAACTTCAATTTCGACCTCACCCAAAAGAACAAACCAGAACCAACAACGCTACTGAACAACCGAAAGGAACACAGTTATCTGAATCAAAAGCCAACCCAAGATTAACGCCTTGAATTGACTTCAGCAAAAGTTGGAATCGTACTTTCCCATACCTCGCCGAAACCCAGTAACCACTCTAGGCCGACGTCACTTACTTCGGGTCCTAGAATTGAACTATCGAGCTTCAGTGAACAGGTGTTAAAATGATGATCTGGAACCAAGGATTTAAACTGAATCAAAGTGAAGATTTCTTCGGGTTTTTTTTTTCAAGTGAGGAATTCTTTGTTTACTGGAAAAATTGAATTGGGGAAATATCAGTGGGGAATGGATGGTGGAAGAAATCGGAAATTGAGTGTTAATTTATAGACCGAAGTAACAATATTTTATTGGGATTTATTATTATTATTTTTACAGTTATTACCAGCCGAAATTTTGTTGTTAACAGCTGTCACCAGCCCAAAGTTTATAGTAACCGATATTTCAATCCTGCCACAAAATTCGCTTTGTTCTCACATGTACAAACAAAATCAAAACCGAGATTTCGCTTGAGATTTGCTGAGACTGTTAAATATATGAACAAGATTTTCAAAAGATTTGATAAGGCTTTCCCAAATGTTTGACTCACCCTGCTTAGGATTTGGTAAAGATTGTATATGTTCTTTTCCAAAGATCATACATAGAGATTTTTACTGTGCCGAGATTTCTTACAGTATTGGGTAAGATTTTATAATATTTATTTATTATTATCTTTAAAGCCTAGCAGCAATGTTTGACCTACCCACGTTTGTATCTTAGTTAAGGTTTGAACAGACAACACATTATCTTTTGCGACGAGATGTTTGAACATGTACGTTGGTTTCTATAGAAGCATATCGACAGTGTTGCTCCCATACGAGATTTTCCAAGGTTTTCAAAGGACTCTGACACAGATTTTTCCCAAAGATATGAAGAGATTTGAATAAGCTACGGTGAAGTACTGCAATATTTCTTTTCTGGAGGCTACCTGATCCTTACATAATATAACACGTCAGTAACGCTTGATGTTTTATAAGCTTGTACACACATACAACGTCTGATTGACACGAAATTCGAATTCGTGCAAACGATCTAATATTACAGATATGAAGGAACTGATGTCGCAACTTAATTCAACCGTTAGCCCAAATTTATCAATAAATTTCTGATAAAGAAAATCGTTTAATAATCCAAACATAATATTTTAAACAAATTTAAATATTCAGAATTAAATGGCTAAAATCTGGGTCATTACATTCCTTCCCCCTTAAAATAATTTCTTCCTCGAAATTGCTAGGGTAGGATAAGATGCTATATACCCTACCAACTAGGTCCGAAATTCCTTTTTGTTCAATTCTTAACTTTAGTTTAACTGGACTAATTTATTTCAACTAAAATATAAATTTATTCTAACAAAATTTTCAAAAATTCTGAAAATTTTCTAACACTTTAAATTATGAAAAATATCGGCAGCATCCCCTCTGCACGGCTCAATCGGTACAACCACAACTCGCCTTTGTAGGCCTTCTTCAATCCAAAAGAAAATAAAAAAAACCAAGCGGCTTGCCCCATAGGCTCATAAAACCATCAAACCCAAGTAATACTGTAAACATGTACCTTTTTGTCGGGCATTAATTATATCTCTTGCATTTGCTTCCATTCAATATCTGCTCAGCATACATATATCCATTTCCAGCTGGTTTCAAATCAATCCAAGTTCTAGTTGTTTTTGCTCTCTAATCAACTTCTGATTAGTTCACTTCCATTCCACCAATTCAATTTTATTTTTACTTCAGGAATCAACCCACTTATTCAATTTGAGTTTCAATTTCCATTTAACTTATGTTAAATTTCAATCCATTTGATTTACTTCCATTAATTTATTCAACTTATAAAAGTTAAATTCAATTTTAGAATTTAAATTCCCTGTTTTTACTTCAAATTAGTTTGAAATCGTATAACTATACACATATATTTTAAACCTTTGGCAAATTCAAAACACTTAGATTTTATAGAAATAACTTGTTCTTTTCAAACCAATTTCCCATCAACTAATTTTCATGGTAGCAATCAACCACTCAGAAACTTGAAAATGAACACCGATAATGTCGCGACCCATTATCAGAATTATTTTCTCGCCACTGAAGTGGTTTCAGTGCTTAATCACTTTTCAAAATCCGTTTAAAACCATTTTTTTTCAAAAATACTTTAAACTAATGTTATATTACTTTATAATATTTAAGAAAATATTTTCTAAACACCCGGAATTTAAATTCCAATTCTGGTCTGAACTTAATCTTGGTTTTTCTCTTTTGTACACATTATCCATATACAAATTATATAACCATTTCAATATTTCGTAATTCCATTTGATTGTAATAACAACCAACACATTCGTATATAATCATTCAAAAAAAATTCTTTAATAGCAAAATAAATTTTTGGGGCAAAATTATTTCATTTACCCATTTTAAAAAAATACTACGTCGAATTGTTCTGTTCGAGAGTTTAGAAACACCTATCGATACAGCTGTACATTCTGTATCGACCAGAATTCATAAATCACTCAACAAACCAACCAACACAATATAAAACCATTATTATATCAAATCTACAAATACGCGCTCATACAAATACACTCAAACTCAATCTAGAGTATTTCTAACTCTATCTCTATTGAGTTACGCCATAGAGCCAAGGTTACCACTCAACCTTCAGCTTTGATACCAAATGAAACGACCCGAATTTTCGTACTGTTTGAGTCGACTAATAACACCACACGTCCAACCCAAATTGCACAGAAACACGAATCATTTTTAGAAAGAAGTTAGAGGATGAGAAATAGAAAGAAATAAATATTATAATAGAAGAAAAATGAAGATCACAAACTCACAGCGGAACGAATAAAATATATTATATAACATAACTTTTGAAATACAAATCAGTAATTGTATATACATACCATCATCAGAGCACAACAGTTATCCCTGGAACAGTTATAAACTCCTGTTTCCAGATACAACATAGTACACAGCGGAAAATATGATAGTCTATAGCCAACTGATGAAGCCTCCTACTTTGAACACCTCCAAGTGAATCTGTAACATCCCGAATACTTGACTGCCCGTACAAATTTGGGCACCCAAGAGTTTAGGGAAAACAAAACAAAATAAACTCTGGGTCAGTCATGGGACTGGTGTGAGTAAACTCCAACCATTTGTTTAACTTTCAAATTTCTTTCGAAAGAAATGATAATCAAAAGACCGATCCACACATAAATACGGATGGTTTTTACCTTACGATAACCAAAACATTTTGATATCAAAATCTGGTGATATTATAATAGTGTCTAAATCAAATAAATAGAATCTAGCGGAACGCTTGCATCTCACGCTCCATATATAATATAAAATCAAGAACCGCAGGGCGCTTATTGGAGATTGGATTTCCAACATGACAAGGTATGGGACCACCTGCCGATAGTGTATCTCTAGAGGCGAATACACTGGGTTCAACAAGAACGTCTTGCAACTCAGCCCTCAAATGACCGACCACTCATTTCGCTTGAGTGTATCGAATGTATACCACCAACGGTTGGGATCAGCAACTGTTTCCCGAAAGGGATAGCATCGATAGATTAAAGAACAAATGGAATTTCTCTAGATAGGTGATTATACATCCTAATGGGTGCGACCCACATAGCCATGCTGCCTGCCCGATTTTTGTCAATTCCGAGTTGTGAGGCTTGAGATCATTACGTATCTTTTAGAACACATGACCACCATTCACTTTGAATGCCACATCGTCAGATCCATCGGAAATCACTAATTGATTCCCACAAAAATACTCATATTGTTAGGCTAAAGAAGTTTCCCTTCTATGCCATCAACTTCGTACGTTAGAAGGAATCAACGTACGTAACCCCTTTGGAATTACTCTGTCAGACACTCGTCCTTATAAGTTGTCCTGGGTCTGGACAAAACGAAGACACTGTTCTATAAATCCATCTTGGGCAATTTCTACCTAGGATTAACAGAACAGCCCTTGCATTTACTCCGTCTTCAATTATCTTCAGTATAAGTTGATTCATAATGCTTATACCAATACGGAGAGGTTTTCAGGTATTAAATCTGATCCCAGTCTCTCCCTATTGACAACGGAGGTATAAAATAAATCAAAAACTTTGATAGTCGGTGATTTAACTATCAAAGGAACATCCATTCAACCAACGACCTTATTTCCAAATAGAAATTTCTATCGAACCACCATCAAACAATATTGGGCCCTTTTAAATTAATTTCCTATTAAATTTATCATTTCCCATATCTTTCCAGATATTTCTCAAAACCCGTTTAGCCTCTCACGATTTCTGGGAAAACATTTCCAGTTATTTAAACTCTTATTTTTCCATATTTTGGAAGATATACATTTTTCATGTCGGAAAATATTTCCAACCCTTCACATTTCTTATTTCTATATTTATAAAATATACATTATTATTATTGGAAAATATTTCCAACTTCTATCTCTAACTTCCCATTAATTAAATCATTTCAGTTTCTATACTTAGAAATAATTATGCTTTATATTTGGGAAATGTTTCCAAAAATCCTTTTTACTCGATTAAACCGATGTTAGATAAAACATCATTATTATAACCCAACACATTCATTAACCGAAAGTATCACTAACCAACCCTTATCACCGAACCTTAACCATTTCTCAGTCAATCATGATGTCAATCAAGTTGGGTAATAATTACCTATCAGACCTTTACTGAACGGCATTCTTACTTTGAAATAGTTAAAGCTCACAACTTCAAACCAAACATCGCTTACGCGACCTTCATATCCAATCTAAAAACATACATCTTCCATGAAAAAAAACTCTGATTATAACGATAGCATTATAATCGTTGTTCCCAAATATTTGATTTATGAACATTACTTTTAACAACAGTGTCACAAACCCTGTTTAGAATTATGGAACCCTTATTATAATAATAGCGTTAAGATCGCTACAAAACAATTATTATAACGGCAGCGTTAAAAATTTGCTATTTAGATTTACAAAACATTTATTCTAACGACAGTGCTAAAATCGCTGTTTACAATTTACAAAACATTTATTATAACATAGCGTTATAATCGCTGTTTCGATTTCCAAAACATTAACCAATTCCTTTATAACCATTTCAGTCTATGAAACATTTTCACACTTTACTTTTATATCCCAAAATTTGGAATAACTCATCGTTTCCATTTTAAACAATTTCCATTTCCCTTTCCCATTCAAGATCCAATGTGGATTCATATTTCAGATATAAATTTCATTTATAGATATTTCACTTGCAAAAATATTCCTTTTACACCATTCACTTAAATCGTGAATATATTTCCTTCATATACCATTTGATTCATATTTAAAAAAAATACTATCTTAAACCAAATTTTTAGTTATAACTTCTATTCAAAATTTCTCACATAAGTCTCATTTATTTTTTATTTTAATCTTTTAAAATCTCGTTTAACATTTCCTTGATAATAGCTAAGTTTTAAATCTCATTTCCAATATTGGTTTCAAAACCCATTTCCATATCGCTATGCAAAATCAATGTATCCAACGATAAATAATTCAATTAATATATATTCTCATTCATAAACAAATTTTTGATTTCTTCATTTGAATAGGGTTTCTATTTTTAACTCTATTCAAAAATGAAATTTATATTTTTGAAAATAAAAATTCTTTTTAAAACTCAAGTTCTCTTTGCTATATTTGAAAATATTTTTATGGTATTTAAATACCAAAATTCTAGGCCAGGGGAGCTCAAACACAACAAAGTCAATCACCGAATATATATATCACACCATACATCAAAATCAAGGAGAAACAGTAATATAAATATTGAGGAACCCAATTGGGTCCCTCCAACCTGTTTCCCTGCATCCACAGATGTTAATAACATCAATAATATTACTTCACATCAATATGAAATATTAGAACTAATAATCGATCAACGATGTAATCATATCGACCAGTTTTATCAACTATCCAACCAAGCAACCAATGCATAGTATAAATAAATTTAAAACTCGTTTATATAAAAATATAAATGAGTCAGAGTTTAGATAGTTTACTCACCTCGTTTTGCAGTTTACGATTCCGTTTTTGTTTCGTTTTACGAAATTCCAGTAGTTATATTTCCTGCCATATCAGTTCCACCGACGTCCTTGTCACTATAATTCCACTATGACCGGTTTTTTATCGGACTCTGGTAACATATGGTAAAAATATAAATATATGATTTTAATTAATATAATTAATTTCCTAAGTTATGATTCATTAACCTTGATTACTTTGTTTCTGATAACAGGCTGCTTAAATTAAAATTTCCTCGTTCCTTTGCTTTGGACGATTGTTACCTCACCTCCGCGTTAACGACAGCATCCAAAACTCCACCCAACAAACACCTACAACGACTTTCTCCCCTTCCTAATTTCAAATTGTCTGCAACTCCATTAGCCAAACTTCATTCTACCGTAACCATACGAAACCAACAGTAAATCCCTAAGCATAACAGCGTCTAGCCCTCCCCTTAACTTCATGTTTATATCATCCCTTCCCAGTTTCCTTCATCACGTTTTCATGGCCTGACCTACTTCCTTACACGATTTAAAATCCACGTTCTTCAACCTGACATCAATCCATACTCAGAAAAACATACTAACATTAGTTCCCCTTAACTTCATGTTTATATCATCCCTTCCCAGTTTTCGTCATCACGTTTTCATGGCCTGACCTACTTCCTTACACGATTTAAAATCCACGTTCTTTAACCTGACATCAATCCATACTCAGAAAAAACATACTAACATTAGTTCCAACATACAAATCATATGCTAACCACTTTGACCACAACGTCTTCTTTCCAAGTGAAAGAATTAACTCGATTCATCCCAGCTGAAAACGCAAATAATCCCAATTCATTTTAGGACAAAGAAATAACCCTGTATTTAAATTACTGCTACAGCCGCCAGAAGCAAATCAAGGACGACCACACATCTCCAGTTAGACCCTTGACCCACTAGCCTCTATGCTTTCAGACTTCAGACCTTTGTCACCACCTCACCAACTGATTACCAGAAGAGAACGACGAGAGGACAAACACAGGAAATGGTCAAACCATCAACGATAATGGAAATGATCCAAACCAAAAATAAGAAAACATTTGAGAGTCTGGAACTTCAATTTCGACCTCACCCAAAAGACCAAACCAGAACCAACAACGCCAATGAACAACCGAAAGGAACACAGTTATCTGAATCAAAAGCCAACCCAAGATTAACGCCTTGAATTGACTTCAGCAAAAGTTGGAATCGCACTTTCCCATACCTCGCCGAAACCCAGTAAACACTCTAGGCCGATGTCACTTACTTCGGGTTCTAGAATTGAACTATCGAGCTTCAGTGAACAGGTGTTAAAATGATGATCTGGAACCAAGGATTTAAACTGAATCAAAGTGGAGATTTCTTCGGGTTTTTTTTTGAGTGAGGAATTCTTTGTTTACTGCAAAAATTGAATTGGGGAAATATCGGTGGGGAACGGATGGTGAAAGAAATGGGAAATTGAGTGTTAATTTATAGACCGAAGTAACAATATTTTATTGGGATTTATTATTATTATTTTTACAGTTGTTACCAGTCGAAATTTTGTTGTTAACAGCTATCACCAACCCAAAGTTTATAGTAACCGATATTTCAATCCTGCCACAAAATTCGCTTTGTTCTCACATGTACAAACAAAATCAAAACCAAGATTTCGCTTGAGATTTGCTGAGACTGTTAAATATATGAACAGGATTTTCAAAAGATTTGATAAGGCTTTCCCAAATGTTTCACTCACCCTGCTTAGGATTTGGTAAAGATTGTATATGTTCTTTTCCAAAGATCATACATAGAGATTTTTACTGTGCCGAGATTTCTTACAGTATTGGGTAAGATTTTATAATATTTGTTTATTTATTATTATCTTTAAAGCCTAGCAGCAATGTTTGACCTACCCACGTTTGTATCTTAGTTAAGATTTGAACAGTCAACACATTATCTTTTACGACGAGATGTTTGAACATGTATGTTGGTTTCTATAGAAGCATATCGACAGTGTTGCTCCCATACGAGATTTTCCAAGGTTTTCAAAGGACTCTGACACAGATTTTTCCCAAAGATATGAAGAGATTTGAATAAGCTACGGTGAAGTACTACTATATTTCTTTTCTGGAGGCTACCTGGTCCTTACATAATATAACACGTCAGTAACGCTTGATGTTTTATAAGCTTGTACACACATACAACGTCTGATTGACACGAAATTTGAATTCGTACAAACGATCTAATATTACAGATATGAAGGAACTGATGTCGCAACTTAATTCAACCGTTAGCCCAAATTTATCAATAAATTTCTTATAAAAAAATCGTTTAATAATCCAAAATAATATTTAAAACAAATTTAAATATTCAGAATTAAATGGCTAAAATCTGGGTCGTTACACATGAATTTTATATTTATAATATTCCTTATTTTCCAAATTGGAATGAGGCCCAATCAATTACCATATAACGTTAATCATATGGATTTCCTACAACACATGTATATAATAGCAACGATAAATCATCAACCATCATCCAGAGTGCACCACACAACTGCATAAGCATTAAATATAAATAATTAATGCTTACACAGTCTGTCAACCCATCGATTGACATACAACTAAACAATCGGGATTATTGTACGTCAAATATCATCCCAATACCCGTGTGGGGTTTCAAATCAACAAACACAGATTTTTATTTGTGCAGTTGGGCAATGTGTAAAATTTATCGTACCAATCAATATTAGTCAAATGGGTGTACATAAACAAATCGTCCGATTTGTTTATAAATATTTATTTTATATACACGTTAAAAATTATATTTTTAACTATAAAATATTTATAATGATAAAATATTTCATTTCATTCCACATCACACAATCAAATTTCACAACACATCAATTAAACAAACAAGTCATTCATGGTCTGTAGACGACGGGTGTCGGGTGCTGCTAAGCACCGTTTGCATCCTAGTATATATTTCAACTAGAAACTAAAATAAAAGTGAGGAGTTCTCACCGATTAGCTAAACCAAACACCACGACTCTTCATATGTAGGAAATCTTCCTCTTGTTTCCAACGCAGTCTGTTTCACGAAGTTTATATTAAAAATCACATTTTTATAACTTTGCTATATATATAAAAATCACATTTTTATACTGCTACTGTAAAGATAAAAATTCTATTTTTATATAGCTATTCACTTCTTTTTATACATAATGATCTAAACAATAAAAATCACTTATTTCTATATATAAAAATCATATTTTTATTATCTCTATAATATAAAAATCATATTTGTATTATCTCTATAATATAAAAATCATATTTTTATTATCTCTATAATATAAAAATCATATTTTTATTATCCCTATAATATAAAAATCATATTTTTATTATCCCTATAATATAAAAATCATATTTTTATGTTAAATAAAAATCATATCTTGCTTTGCTTTCTAGATAAGAAAAATCGTATCTTTTCTTTCTCAAAGATCATATCTTTATATACTATCTATATAAAAACTGATTTTTAAAAATATTGTTTTAACATATAAAAACTGATTTTTATAAATTAAAAACTCACCATTTCATGAAAATCGGATCTTCGTCGAAAAGGGGGTTCGCTGGAGTGGTGGAGGCAGAAGAAGACCGAGGAAGGGCCCTGTGGCGGCGGAGGCAACACGGTGGTGGCGCGGGGATGGCCTGGCGTGGCTGGAATGGGCGGTTTCGGGTAGAAAGGGGGTTAAGGCGCGAGGTCTGGGGGGGCTCTTGCAGTGGATTCGAGAAGAAGAAGGGGGGTTTGGAGAGAGAAGCGGAGGGCGGTGGCGGTGGATACCACCGCGGCGCGGCTCCATCGAGGGGGGGGGGGCGACGGGATCTTTGGAGCATGATTTTGTTTCTTTTTCCTTTTCTTTTTAACGACGGGGCTGAGGGATTGTGAGGAGAGAGAGAACTTAGGGAGAGTTGACTAGGTTTTATAATTTATAATTTATTATTTTTAATTCCACAAAAAGTAACTTTTTAATTCGAACTTCAAATTGAACCTACCGACTGTCGTCCATAGCTAATTACCCCCATTCCGAACACAATGGGATATGTATCGTAAGCCAATTCGATCGTTTCGATCAGTTTCCATCAAAATCAAAATATAAATCCATATATTGAATTTGAACGCACATTTCAATTTACCGGGGCAATAAATGGACTCTAAAAATTCCCAAAAAATTATTTCTAGCTTTGTATTGACGATACGGTTCACAAAACTATTTTGTTAAATTCTGATATCGTTTGAAAAATGGCCATTTTCTGGTCGATCGAAATTGACTGAAACTGTCAAAACACGTTTTACTTCTCCATGCTCACATATTGATTCGAAAAATTATGAATTTTGGAATCTAGCAATAACTTGACATCCCGGATCCAACAAAAGTGGTTCGTCGAAAACCGAGGTCGTTTGCAAAATTTTCATTTTTAAGGGCCAGAATTCCACAGCGACTATTCTGAATTTTCAATTGGACATAACTTTTTATTCCCGCTATGAAATTTTTATTTTTCGGATTCGTTGGAAAGATATTCTCAAATAGATTCAAATATTTTTGGTTTCGCTAAAATTCGGCTTATTTTGAATCCTGTACATTAATTTGAACTTTGAAATCGAATTTTCAAACTACCGCGCCATTTCGATTCCTTTTATAATTAAAAATAAATATTTATATTCTAACGACGACCTATATAAATATATACGTTCTAATTCTATTCAAAATAAATTTCTCGTCGCTATTATTTAAAATAATTCATTTTAAATATTCAAAATTCATTAAAATTACCAAAATAAAAATTTTAAATTGGCTCAGATTTCCGGGTTGTTACAGCAGCTAACGCTCAATGACCTCAGATATTCTTTTAATTCTTAAATGTCTTCAGTTGATTTATCCATGAGGAAATTCGCAGGGAAGTGAATTCCTATGGATACGGATGTTTTCTGGGGGATTCAGACGAAACCATTGTGTATCTGCGATTCATGAGCAATCAAAATATCAATATCACATTGGTACTTTTCGTATCTGTTTTCTTTTAAAAGGAATTTTTGAAATATTTTTCACTGGAAGTTAAAGCAAGGATATACGTAGTACTTGGAGATTTTAGTCGTGCGCCTGGCCAGCGTATGCCTAACATCTGTAAGAACGACAATAAACTTGTCAAACTTCGAGTTATCAACTATCTTCAAATAAATAATTTCGAATTAAAATGTACTTAACTGAATAAATTATAAAAGAGGATTTCTCAGTATTTTCAATTCTTTTTCTTTGAAGTAATAATACAAATATTTTCTACACGGATTTCATGTTATACATATGTATATGAAAGATTTTAGATTTTTGGAAATTTTCAAGCCGGAAATTATAACTTGAAGAGATGTATTTACACTCTTCAATGAGTGTTTGGGGAAATTACATGGGTTGAATGTAAGGAGATTGGGTTGAGGGTTGTTAAGCCTAGACCCATTACAGTTGCAACGATGGATTAAGTAACATTGATAGGTGATGTTTATAATGAAATATAAGAAGAAAGTGGTTTTGAAACGAAATTATACGGTTTTGAATCGGGAAATATCTCAAAATAATTTGAGATAGAAATTGGTCCAAGAAAATTGAATATAGTCTAAAAAGCATGAAAATAAATAAAATCCAATTCGGAAAATGAAGAAAATCGTATTTGATCAAAATTGATCTTCAACTATAATAAAGGGAATTTGTTTTTTTCCGTGCTAATTGAATAGGATGGATAAGCAAGGAGGATCGATGATTAAAATATTGATATTTAAATTAGTTGTGGAAAAATTTCTCACAAACATGAAAATTTGAAGTATACAGTGGTGTAACTCTAATGATCTCTCCTTTTCGAGGACGAAAAGTTTTAAGGGGGGAGATTGTAACGTCCCAGAAATTTTGACAAATTGAAATATAAAATTAACTAAAGTTTAGCGATTAATGATAAATTTATTGTTGATATTGGGTTGATCAAATATATGATTTTGTGTATGACTTGAACCAATTACTCTATTCGAAACAGTTGGTTGGAAATCAAATAATTATGTTGAATAATTGAATTGGATTGAAACTCAGTTAAAAAGTACAAATGGTTGAATCTGAAAAGAAACGAAGTAGCGTTAAACGGATTGGAGAACTTCATTTGTTTAAATATATTGAAATCGGCTTGGATGTATGTGTATTTGTGAAAATTGAATTTAACGTTTCAAATTTGAAAAAAACGACCAGAGTTATTGGTGAACAAATAGAATAAAATCGGTGAACCGATAAATGATTTGTAATTTAAAATAACGTCATATACAAATGAAATCACATTACTTTCAAATAAATTTTATTGGGTTTAGAACAACGAGATGTGCAGAACAACGAGACGTATGTCAAATTTCGTTGCAATTGGAATTAGTTTGTGGTGCTACAAAAAAACGTAGCAATAATTTGCGGTCGGATCAGATTTTATGGGGTATAAACAAATAAACATCTCCCCCGTACCATTGCCTCCCTAAATATTACCTTCCCCGGTTAAAAGTCGCAAGTTACTTTTCTTTGCCTTGACTCCCACGACTACTTGGACGCCACACCTCGTTCTTCTTATAAATTGATGGTTTTTCTCCCAATTCTTCAGAGAACAAAATTATTTCCCCTTTTCTATCTTAATGGTCGAAGTGCCTTTTCTCCAAAATCAATTTGCCTTCTCATCCCTTCGCTCCTTCAACCGTGGTCTCAGCCTCACCCTCGCCTCGCTTCCGAGCTTTGCTCGTCGTAACCAACGATGGCCACCGCTCCACCATCTTTCGTCGCCAATGATCCCACGCACCCATCTGAGTCTTCAGTCTAGCACCACACAACCTAAAGTCACCTGCTTTAAGCATTTGGCCTCCTGAACTTGCTGCAAACCCTCCTCTATTCCTCCTTCGGCAACGCTGCTTCCGTTGACAGCACACCGCCAAGCAGGCATCGCCACCGCTCTCCAGATCTGGGCACTTCTCTTTCATCCGTCATCGTTCATCCTCTTTTGGCATGGCGGGGCTGTTCTTTTAATCACCACCAAGGTGTTGGATTCACCTCCACACAGCACGGTCTCTTCCCTTCCGTCGTCGCCGCATCTTCCGACTCTCAAACCTTCACTACAACAAGTGAGTTATCTCACTCACGATAAATCTTATTTCAAGTATTGTTAACATCAATAAATCTGGGTATAATAGTATGGGTCTGGTTTGTTGATTACCTTTTGATTAAGGGCCGTGACACTTGATATTACTGCTATCTCATATATTTGTCTCCTAAAATTTGGGTGACCGTGACATGGGCTAGGGTGTTTGCATGACCAATCTAGAGAACGGTTATACCTGAACATGAGTGCCTCTACCTTTATCGTCCTTGCTTTCCGTGCTACTGACGCTTAGTTTGTGAACCAAGACCTTAATACTTTTCTGAACTGTGTATATGATCGAACGGTTCACAAATAGTTCTTTATTAACATATGAAATGGTAGGATATAATACTATTATATGAGTGCACTTTGATAGCTTTTACAGTTAGTCTTGGGTTTTTTTTAAAAAGGATTGAGTACTCCAATGAGAAATGATAGAGGAAGTAGTAGCAGTTATTTGTTGAATGTTTTTGTATTGCCTTTATTTTATTGTGTTTTTTTAGCTCTCAGGTTGATATTTATGATTTAAATATAAATAATCAATTTTGATAAATGATGATACCCATGTAGATATTGTGAAGTTAATACTATCTTATATAATATTACATCAAAAATTATAATTTTTGATCCGACTGCTTGAATGGATATTTACTCCTGTGGACAAGTACAACGCATTCCACATGAAAAATTACTGCGTAAGCATATATTAACCAACTTTTGTAGATATTATCGATGTTATGTAATGGCATTACATTTGCACCCTTATGTATACAAGAGTTCCAATTGTTTGCAATTTACCTGTTCCTTTTTGGCGTGAACCATATTCAATATGCAAGTGTCATCTGTGTTATATATATATGGCTGATATGTGTCATTGGAAAATGTAAGAACCCGTAACTTGCCCGGTAAGGAAAGAGCGGATACTTTTAGAACAACACACAAAAGAACACAAACAGAAGAACATTTTATTGCTTATTACAACAATTCCATCAGAATACAAGAATATACAGAGTATGAATCAATATTACACATCATAAAATATCAGAGATTACATTTAAATACAACGCAGCGGAAAATAATACAAAACACAACTGGAAGTAATACACGGATACAGAGATTTCCGAGTATCGTTCCAGCTGTAAATCAGGATCCTGTGAATATAAATCTGCAAAACCAAAACTACTAGCTGCCCGTGTCAAAATAAGGGCACCCAGAGTTTAGGTTAAAACAATAAACTCCAGGTCAGTCATGTGACTGGTGTGAGAACTAAAATAGTTATTAATCTGTATTTTTAAAGTTAGATAAATCAAGGGACCACGCCGTATAACACGGAACGGGTTTCCTCCCAAGAATACCAGTGCATAAAATAAACAACGCAATGCTAAATAAAGAAAAATGAAGCTATTATAAGACCCAGGTCCCATCACACAATGCAAAGCAAGCCGGAGGATAGCGTTTTACCTTATAATAGCCAAAGAATGCTTGATAAGCTAAATTTCATGTTTTATTATTACTATAACTGTATAGTGTCAAAACAATTTCAATCATAAATATCAATCATAGACGGCATGGGTACCATATATCATGTCACCATACTAGGCTCTACAAATAAAACCGCAAAGTCACATATTGGAAGCTGGATTTCCATCTGTGAACCGAGGCAAAATATAGTCCTCTACCGATTCGAGACGCTCTAGCCCGCCCCTCAGGAACAGCCGCAACTGCCCCTTGGATCGTCAGGGCCGATCCACCTATGTGGATTATTATGCCTGAACACTACGTTTCCCCGCCCTTTGGGGCGTAAATGAGCCATATGACTCCATCGGCTCCACACAGTCACCGATATATCCGATGCGCCTCGCAACAGCAACAACCACATAAATCAAACTCGTCAGGGCATGTAAAACCACTGACGCCACTTCTAACTAGAAAGAAACGCATGTCCTCCCTGAGGTCCTCTCCCGTTTCTGGTTCACAACCGGGGTGTGAGGCTCGCGAATCCACGCTACACAAAGTTATGCCACACATGTCGTGCTTTGATCATCAACCACAAGACTTTGCTTTTCAACAGAAGCCTTGATCATTTTCCACTTAGGCATGCCACACAGGAAATTCACTCCATGCGTTTGATATCCATCAATATATAACCTCTGAGCTCGTACGTCTCAGAGAAGGGCGTTAAGCAAGAGAATAAATTCTCCGTCGCCAAACAGATATATATTTAATAGAAATCAATCACACGGAATAAAATCCAATGTCAGATACACAGTCCATTTACAAGTCCGTACTGGGTCTGAACGAAACCGGAGGCACCTTGTACCTCGCATATCCATCGATCTCCAAGTACGTCTAGACGACCACTAACTGATTCCCTCCTCTTGGGTGTACGGCCCAATCAAGATCATCAGTAATCACCCAAACGACGTGAAGATCTCCGGTCTTCAATCACCGTCTTCATCCTTGACACCACGTCGAATCAGTTATTCAAAATGGGTAAACCCGGTCTTTCTGAATAACTCGCGTATATAATAAACAAGTGTCACACAAACACAACATACGCCTCACTCCAATTCAGAATATTCTTTTATTCAAATATTCTTATACTTTGGGAAAGGTTCACATTAATTTTATCAAAGATAAATTCTTTAAATTTATTCTTTAATCTTCCTTTGAATATCAATTCAAATTAGTCGGGATTAGCGAACCACACCGCAGTAATCATTTATTTTATTTCCCAATCCCAACCTATTCATCCCATGAAGTAAAACTGGTCATACTTCATATATAACACCACGGTGTTATCGGTAAATTTAATTACCATTTCACGTTCAAATCTAATTAAAGATTTAACTATCGCCTGGAGCAAAACTGGTGATACTCCATTCTCGATCACTTCAATCTAATTAAAGATTCATTAAAACTCCACTTAGTTTTAATCTTCTCAAAAATCAATATCCTGTCTTTAACTGGGTTAAAGAACTAATGTCATCTAAAACACGGTTCACGATAAACCCAAAATCACATTCCATTAATTATCGGGTTAAAGAACAAGTGTTATTCAAAACACCGTTCACGATAAACCTAAAAATCAATTTCAATTAAATACCATTTAATTGGTACACTTCATTAAATCTTAATAAAAAAGATTTAATCTTTTTCTCAACTGGGTTTAAGGAAAGTGTTAATGAAGACACCATTCATTCTAATGTTGCATACATAAGCAAAAATATATCATTAGCTAATTAATGAATATTTCAACTCATGCATATTTATTTGAACAAGTGGTTATTTTCAACACTTCACATTTCATTTAAAAATGATACTTTTGGCGAACTAAAATATATTTCAACACATGACTATTTTATTTAGTTCCTATACATGTAAAAAATAATATTCATAGCAAACAAATATTTATATTCTAACGACGACGTATATACGTTCTAATTCTATTCAAAATAAATTTCTCGTCGTCTTAATTTAAAATCATTCATTTTAAAAATTCAAAATTCGCTAAAATTGCCAAAATAAAAATTTTAAATTGGCTCGGATTTCCGGGTTGTTACAGAAAATTACCTTATCAATTGACTATGAATGTTTGGAATAGTAATGGTTGTAGAACCTGTCACTCCATACCCTAAAAAGCAACTATGGAAAGTCATTTTTCAGACAATTATTGGGTTGTTCCCATGCTGATTTAAATTTGCTGTTGCATATTTTTGGCACTCTTTTATTTTAATCACTGTTGGGATTTATGTGCTGATCAAGGTTATATGCTGCATATTTTAAATCTTTATATATTTTAGTTTACGACTTAATTTTACCATTAAGACCCTATATTTGAATAAGAATTGTATGCTGCTAAATTAGTAGTTTGTAATCAAACACAAGTTTTTACTAAAATTCACATAAAAAATGCTTTCGGTTTCAATATTGTATTTGTGTAGTTTTTCCTGTAAGTGAACACCGACTTGTGTGGAAAATCCTTTGATCTAAAGATTTATCTAAATGGCCCATACTTGTGAACAACTTCCAACCGGTATACAAATTTAATGTATTTGCTTGCTTGTTGGCCATATTAAATATGGTTTCCTCAAGTTTTGCCATTCTTGCATCATTCTTTGGATTTAAATGTGCATTTAAACTATCAATAGCAATCAACATGGCTTCCTGAATTGAATGTAGATGACCATTCAATGGCACTGCTATTTCATCCACCACTAAGTTCCATAAATGCAACCGTGTATCCTGTTAAATGAAAATTCTTAGATTATAAATAATACTACAAGTCGAAAATGGATACACCATAAGTTACTAAAAATAAGACACACTGGTTTTAGACAATATCAATCTATTTAGTTTAAGCAAAATATGTAGGCGATTATAGTGTGTAAAAGCATATGCACCACAATAGGACAATGTGATCAGCCACATACTATTTGTTCTGGAAATAAAGTTGAACCTATAAAAAAACAATTGTTTTCATGGGAAATATTCATCAACATGGATTATTGAATAACAGTTAACCTGACTATTTTCTTGGGATCGTTTATATTTTTGCAAATTTGATTGGCTTCATATAATGGTGTCTTCGGGTTATACGCCTGGCCATGCTAGCTCTTCCCTTTTGTTCTGATGCTTCTTGGTATCCTTAAAAGTCTGGCACACCTTTGTTTGTAAAGGTTGATTCCCCTTTTGTTGTGATGAAAGATGAAGCTTTTTTTTGTTTTGATAAAAGTTGATCCTCCACTGGTTGCTGAAAGTGGTGACTTCATTTGTTTTATTTATAAAGGCCAATGCTACACTTCTTTTGGGATTATATATTTTGTGGTCAGTTCATTGCCACTGTTTACATAGATTATCCTGTTGAAGGCATGATGCGTTTCAAATATATGATTTGTTTTCTTCCTATGGTTCCTACTTTATTTCGTCCTTTAATCGTACAAATATGTGCTCCTATCTGAACTTATACTTTTGTAAAAACTGGACTGTTGTAACCATTGGTAGCTGCTATGTTCATTACCCTGATACCTTGCTAGTGTAGCCATTGGTAGCTGGCCGTGCATCCCCACATATATATATGAGGGACAAGTTGTATTTGTGCATGATCCAGTCAATTTCAACTATGCCACATTCCCATATATATATTTGCTGAATCCTTGTCATACATCGAATTATACATGTGTATAAAGTATACATATTGTCTGAATTTGTTATGTTCAAAGTTGCTATGCTTCGACAGTCTCTCATGAGTTCGATTTTTGTTAGATTAACAAATATATTCAGTTTATGTTGAAGTTAATTTAATTGAACTATGATTAATCCTTACTCGAGTGTTTTATGTTTTTGCATGGAACGCTCGGGTTAGATCCGAGCATTTCAGATTTCGAGATTACAGTCAGGATTCGAGGATCGACGAAGATAGGTATTTCAAGCTGGCGCGCTCTGAAGATTTTTAAACCAGTAAAGATTTTTCTTGTATTAAATTGTTTCTTTTAAATTCCACTGTATATAAAAGTATTGTTCCCAAAAAAAATCTGATTTATAAAACAAACATTTATTCTGTTGTTCAATACTGTGCCATTTATTCTGTATTTTCTGTGTTAATTCTGTTTTTAAACTCTATAAGCTAAATACGCTATGTCGATTTGGACGTTTTAAATTGTTTAATTACTGGTTTGAAGCGGTCAAAAAGGCGGGACGTTAGACTCCGTCATCTGATGAGGAGTCTATCGAATTTCAGGTAGCTTTAGATTCAGGAGTAATCGATAAATTTAAGGATAGGAAAAAGAAGAAGGTGAAAAAATATAAGCAATTGGACTCTTTATCCTTTTTTGGTCGAGGTGAATCATGTGGTGGTTAGTGGATGTCTTATAACAACAGCGAGATTATTCTGACAATTCTCTAGGTTGTCCAGTTGCGCTTTATACTGAACAAAAATTCAACCAAGTTGATTGATTAGAATCGAGCGATTACATTAAAAAGGGAATATTAACAGTAGATTAAACTATTTTTTTACATAGAATAATATTATTTCAATCCATCAATTTTAAACCAATTAGAATATTTAGATCTACGATAAGAGTAGTGGAGGACTGGGTATCATTGATCTTTTTCCGTGGAATAAAGCAGCCATCACAGTATATATTAATAATATTTTTTCTGAAAGGAATTGTCTGTGGTCTACGTTTTTACAGAACAATCTCGTAGGGAGGAAGAATTTATGGACTATGGATATACCTCAAAACTGTAATTGGAGCTGGAGATATATTCTGAAATTAAGGAGGGTATTCTTACCATTCATTCAGTGTAATGCTGGAAAGATTGCTGGGTTATCCTTTTGGCATTCACCATGGGCTGGAAATGGACTTATTTTAAGTGATCTGGTTGAATATAATATAAGAAGAAATAGTGGAATTGTTGAGAGTGTTGTAGTTGAGGATTTTGTTCATGATGGTATTTTGATTTTACCTCACAATAGTTCAACAACTTTAAGAAGTCTTTGGCATGAGATTTCTACTAATTTCAATTTGGCAGGAGAACATTGTGTTACTTGGAAGGGTGAACCACACTCTAAAATCATGTCTATAATTTGTTAAAAGGTGATAGACCCTTTTTCCCTTGGCATAAGAGAATTTGGAATTTAATGAGCTCTGCAAATACAAACTTTTTACTATGGAAAGTTATGTCAAATTCTATAAATACTAAGGACAAGCTGTCCAAGATGGGGATAATACCTGATAGCTTATATGTGCTTTGTAAAGCTGATGTAGACAGTAATACCCATCTTTTCTTTGAATGCACATATGTTTATCTGGTTTGGATGAGGATTTTAGCTGCTGGTGTGTTGCATAAGCCATCGACTAACAATAGAGTTGAATGGTTTATGCTATTCAAAGCAATTAGATGGAAGACCACAAAGAGTATGCTGCTACCGGAAATTATAAAGATTTTCATTTATGAAACGTGGTCTGAAAGAAATAGAAGGGTTTTTAGTGATTCTTCTTTGAGTGATAATGAAATCTTTGATGCTATTCATAGAAGAATAGTGAGGAAGCTGAATTCTGGTTAATGGTTAATGTTACTTTTATGCCGTTGAAGCTTGGTGGTTGTAGCTGATGCTGAATTCACGTGGTTAGCTGAAGTATTTATGGAAGTAGAACCATGTTAGCTGGAGTTTATTTGCTGATACTATATATGGAATTTGGCCACTGCAGTGTTGAGTTTTTTTTATGTTCATTGTTTTTTCTTATAGTTTTTTTCTTAATATTGTGCAGTGTATAGGGATTTGTATAGAGAATTGTATAGCCGTTGGTTTTTGTAAATTGGTGGATGTAAACTTTGCAATTACTTGGTGCTAATAAAGAGTACTTTCCTTTCAAAATATTTAGATCTAAGATAGAAACCTAGAACTTATTTGCAAAAATGCGTAATCATATAATTTTACAAAGGGTTTCAACAAGTTTTAAAATCAATTTTCAGAAAAGATCTTAGATTTACAACAGTTTGTAAATATGAAATTATCAATCACCTTTTTCCACAGTGAGAGATCTTTCCAGATCTGAAATGGAACAATCAACCAAATGGATTCCTTCCTCCCAAAAGTTGTAGTTCTTTCGTTTTCTTTAGTTACAGATCCGAAGGATCTTTTCCAGATTTAAATTGAAATAATCAACTAAATAAATGGATTCCTTCCTCTCAAAAGCCGTAGTTTTTCCTCTTTAGGCTAGATTAAATTATCATATTTCTTTTTTAGAAGTTGAGATATTACATTTAAAGAATTTTCCTAGAGGTAAAATAAAAGTGTAACGACCCGGCAAAAAAATTTGATGCCCGAATTTTGACAATAATACAAAAACCCTTATTCCTTGTCATAACCCAAGTGTCGAACACTCACCAGATAGTTATTAGAAAGAATATTAGAGGGTGAGGAGAAAGAAAGAATTATTAGAATAGAAGAAGAAACACATCAGAAACAGAATCTCACATCACAGCGGAACAAAATATAATATAGAGATAAATCTTTACTAAGAGCTTTTTTAAAAAAAAATACTTACAATCATCAGAGTACATCACATATCTGGACAGTATATTAATCTGTTCTCATATACAATCACACAGCAGAATATATATAATATCCTATGTCGGAACTCTTCAAGCTCGTCTCTTCATAGAATCCGATAACTGTAACCTGTACAATTCGGTCTAACCCGAGCAGTTCACAAACGCCGGATCAGTCTGGTGAACCAGAGTGAGAAAAACACACTAAGTTTAAAGGCATCACACAACTTGATTTTAATGTCAAAATCTTTTCGAAAGAAAACGATAATCGTAAGCCCAAATCCACACATAAATACGGACGGTTTTTACCTTATGCTAACCCAAAACATTTTTTAAAACAATATTATTCTGATATTATGATAGTATCTAAACAAATAAATATCAATCTAGCAGAACGCTTGCATCTCACGCTGTACATATATAGTATACAATCAAAACCGCAGGCACTTATTGGAGAATGGATTTACTGGCAAGGTATGGGGCCACCTTCCCGACAATGTACCTCTGGAGATGAATACATTGGGGTTCAACAAGAAAATCTTGCAACCCAAGCTAAACATGAACGGCCCTCACTATACTTTGAGAGTACCGAATATATCATTACCACGGTTGGGGGCCAGCCAACCGAACTGATAGCATACATACAAAAATAAAAAGGGACAACCAAAGGCATTTGATTTCACCAGATCAGGTAATGATATACCCTTTTGATGGGTGCGACCCACATAGTCGTGCGACCTACCCGATTTTATGCCATTTCTTGGCTGAAGAGGCTTGAGGTCGTAATTTATTAGTTAATTAATTAATTAATTTTGTTTATTATTATTATTATTTTTGAACATCTGGCCACCATTCACTTTGAATGCCACATTGTCGGATCTGTCAAATCACTAATTGACATCCACAAATATACTTTGGGTATAAAAGAAGTGCCCCTCTTCACCACCAACTCGATATATTTGTAAAAATCAACGTACGTGGTTTTTAGGAAATACTCTGTCAGACATTCGTCCATACAAGTCATCCAGGAACAGGATGAACTGAAGGCACCATCCTACCACATCGAATATAGGAATCACCCCATGGATCAGTAACGAGTAGTCCTTGCAAATCCGAAGGTTTCGATTACGATAGAATCACAGGTCGTCACAACTCTGGCGGACAAAACCAGAGAAATTCAACAAGTAACTCTTCCGCTCATGAAGATCAACGGTCTTCATTTGCTGCATCTTCAAACAACATCTTCCACGTAACTGTTGGTCGGAATGGTTTTCGAATATAAATTTGATCCCGGTCTTTCCGTACTAACAAGCGTATATGCTAGATTAGATAGTCAGTTATTTATCTATCAAATAAACTTAAATAAACAACCATTTATCCATAAAAATAGAAATGAATTCACTGATTTAGTACCTTGCATCATTTAGCCTCTTTAATTAACCGTCCGTTAATTAAATCCTTATAAATCTTCCAATATTTGGAATATCGCATTTACTTCTTATTATCGAATAAGAATATTCTTAAACCATTCATTCAACTTATAAACTTTTCTAATACCATTTATAAAATCATTCACGGAAATCATAACTTTTATTTCCATCAACTCCTCTCATTTATAAACTAATACCATCCCTGGATAATCATGAAGTCATTCAAGTTGGGGTATTTTATTTACCTCTCAGACCTTGATCAACAACATTCATATCTTCAGAATAGATAGAAGTTTATTGATACCTCCTTTTCCTTTTGAAAACTCTATTTAAAATCTCAACACGTTTACTTAATTGATTAAGTAAACTCTTATTCACAACTCTCTTTATTACTTTAGAATCCTTTAAAATATACTACACGAGTCTCGATTCAATTATAATTCGGACCTTTTATATATTTCTTCAATATCCTTTTATAAATATATTTTACCAACATTCGCAATAATCACTATTTATTGATTACAATTTTATACAAATATTCTTTACAAATCGTATATAAATATCTTTGCAATCTTATATGAACATCTTTTCAAATCTTAATTTGCTATCTTTTAAAGATCTTATATTTTATTAATCAAAATAATTTAACTTAACTTTTGTATCAAACATTACAGATTATATTTCCAAATCTTTTACTGCCATTTATCGAACGTTGTTATTTCATTCCCAACAACTTGTTTGTTGTCTAAAATCATATAACGATTCTTCAATAAGATCTTTAATTTATTAATCAAATAGTTTAATTTATCGTTTGTAACAAATTTTACAAATTTCCTTTTTCAAAACTTAAAGTTCAATTACATATTCCATTTGCAATTCATTAGCGACGACTTATAATTCGATTCCATTTCCAACTCTTACCTTCGATTAACATTCCGAACTTCGGAATAAACCTCAACTCAGTAAACATTCTGAACTTCGGAATACAACATTCCGAACCAAGGAATAAAACTTAGTTTAACCATTTTGCATCATTTCCCACTTCTTGGTTTATACTTATCCAATTCTGTTATACTTGGAATTTATTACCACTCTTTCACGTATACATCAAATCATATTCGTATATCCACTTACAATATATTTTGGGAAAATCTTGAGTTAATAGTCTATTCCAATTATCGGGTTTAAATTCAATTATAAATCCCTATTTGCCATTTCAACCCAAATCCTATTTATAAATCTCAATCCCATTTATAAATCCATATTCATATTTCAACTTCGATTTCATTTTAAAACCTAAAATTCCATTTCCAAATCAATACTTATTTCCAATTCCATTTGTTTTTTAATCTTATTCACGAGATTTTATTTAATCGCATTTCGTATATTTTAAAATAACGTTTGTTTAAAACGATTATTTATTACGAAATATCACTTCTCAATCTCTTTTATATATTTTCATAAATCCACAACTCAATTATTCCATTTCAATATTTAGAAATCAATTTAAATTTCCTTTACGGTCATTAAGACCTTTATATGCCATTTACACATTTTAATAACAATTACGATAAGTTTATATCCTTTAACTATTCATTTAATAATATCTTATATCACTTATTAGTTATAAATTTAAATAATTATAAAATCAGTAAATTAAACTTTGATATTTGTATTTATAATCAAACAGTATTTCAAATATATAAATATAACTTTGAAAACGTTTTCATAATCGATTTAATACCGATTTTAAAATCTTTCCTTTTACCGACAGTACTAAAGAGGCAAATATCTACTGAAGTACCAAACTGTGAAATATAATCAATTTCACATCAAATGAACACAACAAATCATATTGATAAATATTATCAATATCCTTGAGGAATCCTGTTGGATTCCTCCAACCTGTCAATTCCCTGCAAAACAACGGGTTACTTCAATCTGAATCATTCAGTTCAATATGGTCAATCAATATTCGTTTTCCATTTAAATAGATGAAATAAAAAGTTTTATAATAACAATCAATACTGGGATGTAACAGTCAATAATAGGATGATAAGGACAATTCAGACATCCAATTATTTATTTATAATGTTTATATTATTATAAATGTAACCATTGAGGTAAGTTACCTCAATTGGATTTAATCGTTAAAAATAACGATTTGGTTTAATTAAGTTAACTTAACTGTTCAGTCAATATATGAATATAAAATTCAATAATCATCCATAACACACAAACAAATAAACCCAACTTATATAAAATATAAGTCGGAAAAACTGAGTGAGTTTAACTCATCTTGATCTAATTTGGGGTTTAAACTGCTCGTTTCAGTTAAATTAAACAAGCGTTTAATTTAACCGAAAAATTCAGTTGATTCCAATTGTGTCCATTCCAATCCCAAAATGTAGTGCTCGTTGAGACTAGTCCAACGTCTCTTGAATCATCCAATTCTGATAATATCACAAATAGTTATAAATATTTTAGTAACTTGATTTAATTAATATAAATGTTTATTTCTTAATCTAGTTTAATTTATATTTAATATGTTAATTATGTATCATACATGATAGGGCCAACCTAATTTAGTTATCAGATCAAGTTAGCAAGTTAGTAGTTCCTTAATTAGTATTAAATTAACTAAGTCATTGTTATAACCCTAATCACACTTTAAATAAATTAACTACAGTAAAATGTAAAACGGATTGACCCTAAAAAAAATTCCGTGTTACTTGTTATCACAACACGTAAACAGACACGTTTTAAACAATTATTTTAACTCTTATATTAGTGTTTTTAAGATACTAATTACACTTAAGATAAAACGTTATTTACTTTTTATATAAAAACCAGGCCATCATCTTTTACTGTTTAGCTTCCTTCTCCACCGTCTGTGCATGCGCTGCCCTCAACGTGTACAGTAGAATGTTGGAATATATAACCCTCTAACCCCACGTCTTAGTTTGTTTTGCATGATTCCATTCGTTCTGAAACAAGTCTCTTCCCCCCACGTTAATACACAACCGCCCGTCTAAATGCTTCGGCCTGTTCCTTGTTTTCAAATTCAGGCTTTAACCCAAAATTAATGTTGCTATCTTTGAGTCACTGCGCCTAGGTCGATCACTTCTACTCCTCCACCAAAGCCGTCGATGACGATCAGAAGGTACTAGCGTGTGCGCCTATCCACCCCTCGCCTCCGCTCCAAACACTGTAACACCCCGTAATTTTAAATATTAAAATTAACAAATTTAAGAACACTTAATTTTTATAAGAAGAATTAAGGGAAACGGGTTACGCCATTGTGTTCGTCTCGGAATTCTTCTTGAGATAGATTCCGAGTTTGCGTGAATCGGACCCCTTATGAAGAAGTTATGGAGGTTAGAAGATTTCAAGCTTAAGCAGAGATTAAACTAAATAATAATTAAAAATCAGAAAATAGATTCGAAATTCAAAATTACGAAAAGCAGCTGAGCGGGAAATTTCCCGTTCAGGGGTGTCGACATAGGTGTCGACCCCCCTTATAGGGGTGTCGACCCCCCTGTAGGGGTCGACCCCTGCTGACTGTTCTGGATAGTGACGATTTTATGAGTCGTAGGGCTATGTGGCGACTTCTGATTGGCCTGATGATGCATTTTCTTGGACTGGATGGTTTGGATGGATCTAAGGTTGATCTAAAGGCTCATATTAATTCTATACTTCTATATAATCACATCAAACCTAAACCCTAAACCTCATAACCCTATTCTATGAAGCCGTCATGCTGTCCATCTCTAAGCTAACCTAGCCTCCACCTTAACAAATCAAATTCAAGGTTAAAGATAAAGATAAAAGCCTACGTTAACGGATTAGCTTATCAACTTTACAAATCACATTCCAGATCTTCTCTTTTTTCTTAATCTCTATGAGTTCATGTAGCTTTCACAAGATAATTAAACTAAAGTAATTATTATAAGTTGTAAATTGTGATCATATGATTATGCCTGTAATGGATCTTATCAAATTTGCAAGTTGTCATTTTTTTTATTCATAGCCTATGCTTTTCTTATCAATTCTATCAGTTCATGCCTGTTCGTGCTTGTACATTTATGCCTATTTTGATACCATGATTCTTTTCCTTCTTCCTTTTTCCTTTTTCTTTTTATGAGTTAGGCTAACTTCGAGCCTAACATATTATGCGAAATTTGCGCACGTATAACTTTTGAATGATGGGGGAAAAGTTTGGGAAATGTTGAATAACATGTGATTTGTAAAAATGCATAAGTTGATGATGGCTATGGTTTAGGAAAAATTGTATATAATAAGCAAACATGAGACTTGACGTAAATGGGTTTGGGTGTAAACTTGTGATAATTTGGTAAGTTCAGTTATTTCTCATATTTGGAACATGTAATAGGAATCATGACTTGTAATGAATCGAATCTAAAACTATGCCTAATTGTAAGATAATCAATTCCGATTCATGCTTATCCTTTTGTCAAATCTGAATTATCTATGCCTATGAGACTGTTGTGATTGATACAATGGAACCTATCATGTTGTACACCAAATTGGGGATTCTTTTATGTTCAATTCTATCGAATCTTTATGCCTACGATGTAACTTGCTCAGTTTAGCCATACTTATTGTTAATGTACAACATGTCTATTGGAAACATGATTTTTTTTGTTGGGTACACCTTTTCATGCCTATTTTGTTCCTTATGTCAATTCTTGTGTTTCTCCTCTATCCCTCTTCATTTTATTTTTGGACCTTGTTGTACGTGTGATTTGGGTATGACTTAATTAAGTAATTTTGGGCATAACAAGTAAATGTGGCATAACTTGAATTGACCACACTTATGGATAATTTTCATATAAATCTAGACTTGGACAGTAAATATGTAAATTGGCTAAAAGATGAACGCCTAAGACACGAGGTTAGACTTGGTTTGCGGTATAAGACTGCCCGGAATCGCCCGGCATATCCAGCAACCACAAACGGAAGTCTAATGTGAGAGGTCAAAGGCATAAATTAAATGCTTAGACACGAGGTTAAGTCTGGCTTGTGGTGGATGTCTGCCCGGAACCACCCGGCATATCTAGCGGCCACAAGTGATCGACTTAATGTGAGAGGTCTGTGCATTTATAACTAATTAACGCTGATCAAAGATGAATATGATACCTAAACGAGTTAGGTGGGTGGGGTTAAGTTAACATGAGTAAGAAGACAACCTAACCAATATTACATGAACAAAGTGGACAGGGTTAAGGCAAGCTTAACCAATAATACCTATGGACTTGATAAGTGGAAGGGTTAAGTAAATCTTGGGTAGGTGGGTAATATTAGTATATATAGGCCCACAAACTTAACTATTAAATAAATATGCGAGAATCAATGGAAAGGTTAAGTAACATATGAATAGGCGACACTTAACCAATACAACATGTTAATTAAAACAGATGGATGGGGTTAGGTTAAATTGAGAACACTTAACCGTTATAACATGTTGATTAGGAAACCCTAGTAACGGGGACCCATTTCAGCAGTAACCCACATAGATGTATCATGGTACCCTGAACTAGGCAGGGTGGGGCACGATTACTGGGCTTATTATAAGTGGTCAAAATAGCGGCGGGTTGTGCGTCAGTGTAGGTTCCGACGGAGTACGGGCATGCACGTGCTCCGGAGTGGAAAAAGCAGGCACTGGGCATCAGTAGTTATACACTGTGCATCTTGAATTGCGTCGGGTTGCCATCATAGGGATTGATCACCCCATGGTGGGACCAGCACATGTATCTACAAACATGCGGGGCCGAATGACATAAGTAATGAATACATACGAGTTAAGGAGTCGATCGATTAAGCGATAAGGGGGTAGTGTGGGGATATCTAGTATCTAGTATGGGTAAGTAGGCTGTCAAGGATTGTATGGGGTGGATACCTCTTACTAGATGTTACGCATGAGGACTACCAATTACATGATGGGGATCAATTTTCAGTATGGGACTAGTAAGGGTGTAATTAGCACTGGGGCAGTTTAGTAATTATACTATAGTGATTAGAAGCAAAATCAACATTTATCTTATTCATCTTGCCTACCTTGTCATGCATGCTTATGTACAGTCATTTCTTACTTTCCAGTTTATGTTCTTATCCTGTTACTTTAATGATTATATTGTTAAAGTTACTGGACTCACCAAACTAATGTCTAACCTAGTTTGTTTTGCCTCTTTTCTTCCGTCCCCCCCCCCCAGGTTCTCAAGGAGAAAATACTCAAGCTTAGTTCAGATGTCCCTTTCTTCCAGCTTGAAGTTGAAAGATGTATTGCTTGGCTTTGATTCTGCTTATGGCATTTTCTGTTGGGGGTTATGGATTTAAAATTATGTACTCTGAAGGCTTTTGTACAAGACTGATATTATGTACTTGGTTTTGTTGTTTTGAAGGTGTAACCAAACCTATTTCTGTTTCTGCTGCAATAAAGTTATAAAATTTTCAAGTTCTACTTTATCCGTCTTGTAATATTCCGTTCTGCTTACTTATTACGCTCCATGAAACTTAATGCATTCCCTTTGTGAGTGACATTAACAGACGTGGGGTGTTACACTTGGTATCAGAGCTGAAGGTTACCAGAACCGATATGTAACGACCCGGATTTTCGGCGACTTTGGTTATCGACATAAGCTCGATGTCGATAACCAAAACATCGAAAAATCCCGGTAATTAATGAAAGAAATTAGAGGGTGAGAATAGATAAGATAGAAACTTAGAATAGAAGAAGAAGAAGAAGAACACAACATCAGAGTAACACGAACCTCACAGCGGAACGAATAACATATAATATATAACATAACTTTGAAATATAACAGTTAGGTATACAATAGCACTTATCAGAGTACAGCGCTTACAACACAGCGGAACAAAACTCTATATAACTAACGCTGAAGCCTCCTGCTCCAAGCTCCTTTAGATAGATCTGAAAAATCCTGAACTACTTGACTGCCCGTACAAATTTAGGCACCCAAGAGTTTAGGTAGAACAAAACAAAATAAACTCCGGGTCAGTCATGGGACTGGTATGAGTAAAACAGTTTAAACAGTTTGAACAAGTAAACGATATCTCATAAGACCACGCCGTATAACGGAACGGGTTTTTCCCTTATGAGAATACAAAATATCTTTATATCAAAAACCTTTTGATATTATAATAATGTCTATCAACCACAATATAATAACCATCTAGCAGAAACGCTTTCATCTCACGTTCTACATATAGTATAAAATCAAAACCGCAAGCACGTATTGGGTAATGGATTTCCAACTATGACAAGGTATGGAACCACCTTCCGATCAGTGTACTCTAGGAACGATACACTAGAGTTCAACAAGAACATCTTGTAACTCAACCACACATGACCGACCACTCATTTTGCTTGAGTGTATCGAATGTATATCACCAACGGTTGGGATCAGCAACCGTTTCCCGTATATATATGAGACAGCATTGATAGATTAAAGAAGCAAATGAATATTCTCTAGATAGGTGATTATACACCCTACTTCGGTGCGACCGACTTAGCCATGCTGCCTGCCCGATTTCTGTCATTTACCGGATGATGAGGCTAGAAGCTACGCTTTATCATCACACCAGATTCACTTTGAATGTCACATCATCAAATCCATCTAATCACCGATTGACGTCCTCAACAATACATTATGTGTTAGCTAAAAGAAGTTTCCTTCTTCGCTTCCACTCTTCGTACGGTTGGAGAATTCAGTATACGTGATCGTCTGGAAATACTCTGTCAGACATCTGTACATACAAGTCATCCAGGAACGGGATGAACCGAAGGCACTATTCAGTACATCCATCTTAGGCACTGTTATCTAAGACTTATACAATAGCCCTTGCACTTTACTCCGTCTTCAATTATCTTTGGCATATATGATTCACAACGCTTATGCCAATACAGAGTGGTTCTTTGGATAATAATCCAACCGGTCTCTCCATATTAACAACGTTAAAATGGTCGAAACTTCGATAGTCTGTGATTTAACTATCAAAGAAAAGCAAGTGTGCAAACAGCGATATTATTTCCAGATGGAAATTCTATCAATCAATCATCAATCATATATATATATATATATTCATATTTCCTTATTTTCTATGTTTTAACACTGGAAAACATTTCCATTTCTAATCCACATTTCCAATTTCAATATTTGATTACGTTTCTGGTTTTATTTGGAAAACCTTTCCAAATCTTCTTTACTTGGATTTAAACAGATGTTTAAATCAACATCGCGACGACAACTCAAACCACTATACTTATTTACTAACTACACTTAACCCCTTTCACTCTCGAACCTTAACCATTTCTAAATTAAAACGAAGTCAATCAAGTCGGGGTATAATTACCTCTCAGACCTTAACTGAACAACATTTCAAATCTCGAAACAGGGTAAGTTCATTCTTTTAACTCTAATCAATCAACTCTTTCCACTTAACTCCTTTCGAACAACTATATTCGATTACTCCTTTTACTCTATTTAAACAAACTATATTCGATTAACTCTTTTGATTTTATTCGAATAACTATATTTGATTAACTCCTTTAATTCTATTTGAACAACTAAACTCGATAACTCTTTTCGAATAACTAATTCGATAACTTACTTTCGAATATTTATATTCGATAACTCCTTCTTCGAATAATAAATTCGATAACTTACTTTCGAATACTTATATTCGATAACTCCTTGTGTTTAACTTTATTCGAATAACTAATTCGAATAACTCTTATCGATTAAACTACAATCGATAACTCCCTCGATTTAACTAATATTCTATAACTCACTTCGATTAATAATAATCGATAACTCCTTCGAATAAACTATATTCGAAAATCTCCTCTCGAATAAACGATATTCGATAATCTTCCCTTTCGATTTAACAAATCGATAACTCCATTTCGAATAACTAAATTCGATAACTCTTTTCGAATAACAAATTCGATAACTCACCTCGAATAACCAATATTCGATTACTCTTCTCTCGAATACACTATATTCGATAACTCTACTTCGAATAAGTGATATTCGATAACTCTACTCGATTAACTCCATTTGAATAACTCTAATTAGTTAACTCTAATTCTAACTGGTCAACCCTTACTGATTAACTCTAACTGATTAATTTGAACTGATTAAGTCTAACTGATTAACCCTAACTGGTCAACCCTCACTGATAAATTCTAACCGATTAACTCTAACTGGTTAATTCTAACTGATTTACTCTAACTGGTTAATTCTAACTCAAATTGATTTATTCTAACTCTAATCAATCATTTCTAACTCTAATCGATCATCTTATTCGAATAACTCCTATTTGATAACGTTTATTCATTTATAAAGATTTACTTTTGGTAACGGTTCTTCACTTTATATATGTTCTCTTTAATAACGTTACTTCATTTATACAAGTGTTGTGTACATATTCTATTTAATCCTATTTATTTATCAAATAAATATTCCTTTGATTTATTCCTATTTATTTATCAAATAAATATTACTTTGATTTAAACCTATTTATTTATCAAATAAATATTCCTTTGATTTATTCCTATTTATTTATCAAATAAATATCTCCTTTAAATCTTTTATTTATTTCCTAAATAAATAATTCCTTTTAAACTCTTTATTTATTACCTAAATAAATAATTCCCTTTAAACTCTTTACTTATTACCTAAATAAATAAATCCCTTTTTAACCTATTTGTAAAATGGTTTACAAATATTTCTCTCTCTATTTGTTTAACAAATATTTTCCTTTATATTGGTTTTTACGAATATTTCCCTCTATATATGTTTAACAATTCCTTTCCCTTGTATTTGATTTACAAATATAATTCCTTTATATTTGATTAACAAATAAATTCCTTCTATATTTGATTGACAAATAAATTCCTTCTATATTTGATTAACAAATAAATTCCTTCTATATTTGATTAACAAATATATCCCTTTTCAATTTCGTTTGTAAAGGTTTTACAACATTTCTATTTCACTTTGATTTGTAAATGATTTACAAAACATTCTCTTTTTATTTGATTTCTGAAAAATATTCTAACTCCTTATATTCCCGGGAAAATTCGCCATAACCTCCTTTGTATCGGGAGCATCGGGAAAATCCCCAAACCCGCCACACAGGCCTTTCCATTCAAAAAGAAAATGTTTTGAAATTATTTCCTTTCTGAATATCTCATATTTATAAATATTCCAATTTATAAATATTCCTTATTTATAAATATTCAAATTTATAAATATCTCTTATTTATAAATATTCAAATTTATAAATATCTCTTATTTTCAATACCACTTTGAAAATCCCCTTATCAATATTCCAGTATGTTATGGTGTTTAACATATCATTTTTTCGATGTCCAATATCGTCCATACACACACAATCAACAACAGGTTATAATTCACATCATACATCAAAATATATGAAAAACAATAAAATAACTGTTGAGGAATCCTGTCGGATTCCTCCAACCTGTTTCCCTGCATCCACAGATGTTACACAACATGATTGTCATCACTTTCAGTTCAATATGAATTATTCTGATAAACAGAATCAATATACAACTATCTAACTGTTCATATATTATATATATATATATATATATTATATATATATATATATATATAATATTTTCATTTACTGACTAGCAGTTCAATCAACAGTCAACACACAGTAAATCAGACAATTTCTAACAGTTCTAAAAATACAACATGAAATTATAAACTGTTCAGAGTTGGTGAGATTTACTCACATTGGACTGTTATCGTTAAAAACGATTAACTGTCTTTGATTTAAACGGACAATTTATTTCGCCATAAATTGTAACGAGCTCGGATTCACTCCTGGTCAGTCTCATTGTGTTGCTCCCGTCCATACGATCATGTCGGATCTTTTTTCATGAGATTCTAACATCGTATGACCAAGTTACACCATTTCGAAGTTTATATACACATTAAATTAAATTAAACCATATATATTAGAAATTGCTGGGCCTCACTTTTTGAATACGGCCCAAATTCCCTCTCAAACCCGGCTCCGCAATTCCAACCCGTCTTCCCCAATTTGTAAACCGCGATGCCCAGGAACCCACTGCCATTTTCTTTGAGCTCCTACTACTCTTTGTTTACAACGTGACTTCAAAAATCACTTCACCACTTTGATGCTCATCCCACCCTCCTTCTTCCAACTACCTCCACGTGGAGCTCGACTTCACTTCCACCATCTCGTCGACACAGTAACCGCGAGCACTACTGAACACAGATCGACAACTTTTTGCTCGGAACCTGCCCAGATTTGGCAAACACAAACTACTCAACCCCTTAAACTCCATCGCAACCTCAAATTCATTAACCGACGCTTCACGTCCACTCAAAGCTGAACCCTAACATCGCTGTAAACACATCGAGGAAATAAAAGAAGATGTTGAACCACTCATTTGCTATTTCAGATGACAGAGGGCATCAAATCCGAACCCATATATGTATAAGAAAATTTATGGAATTTTATTTCCATTGTTAAGAATTTATGAAGATGGAAATGGTTTTACTGGAAGAAAGAAAATACTTGCGGCGGAAATAACTTTGACCTGAGGAATTGTAAATTAGGTTTTAGGTAGTAAGAGTTGGTATTTATAGGTAAGGAAAATATCTAGATATTTTATAAAAGGAATATTCCTGGTATATGCTCATTTATATATTCATTTTTCTTTCTAAAAATTCTCGTGATTACATACGATACCCAAAAATCATGAAACTGGACATGTAGCTAGAGTTCGACATTTCGGTCCCAACGAAATTGGTTTCGTCGAATTCCGACTTCGTATGCTCATACAGCGTATTTTTAACCGTCGAAATACTGACTGTTTTTCACTCTAAAAATCCGTACGGCCACACAGTGACTCTAAAAATCACGAAACTTGACATCTAGCAATAATTTGATGTTGCGGATCCAACAAAACTGGTTTTGTCGAATTCCGACTTCGTTTGCAAAAGTCGCTATTTTAAAAGCTCTGGATGACCCATTTAAATATATAAATATATTTAAATATAATTAAATTTAATATTTAAATTTAAATATTATCGTCTATATTCACAGAGGAATACCATACAGCTTAGAAAAATCCTATATTGATTCCTAACTCGATATTTCAATCTGGGTCAACCCGATATTCGATTTATATTGAATTTTCCTTTAAAAATATAAATAATTCCTTTATAAATTATAAAGGAATTCCATAGCGACCTTTCTAAAATTTTATTTGGACGTGAATCAAAATCTACACGACGAAATCTCGATATTTCTCTTCCACTAGAAAGATATACTCCACCAGCTCCACACGTTTCTTGTTTCACAGAAATCCGGCTTAAAACAAATCCTGTACATTCAGTTGAAGTTCGAATCGCCAATTTACGAACTACAGCGCCATTTCAAGCTCGATTTTAATTATAATATAATTATACGTTCAAACTGACGTTGATTGAATATATTCGTCAAAAAAAATTCAACTCTAAGCTGAATTAAATCTTAGGGACGACCCGTTCACAGAATATTGTGATTTCCAATATTCTTGATTATTTTTGAATTAAATATATTATTTAATTTATTATTTTAATTAAATATTCACCATTATTTAATTCCACGACCATGAAATCCTTCAATTCACTATTTAAATAATTAAATAAATTAATTATTATACCGCCGGAAAATGCGGGTCATTACATTCTTCCCCACTTAAAATAATTTCGTCCTCGAAATTGCTAAGGTAGAGGACGACCCCATCGACTGGTTAGAACTTATTTGTTCACTTCTTAACTTCAGTTTCAACTGAACTAATTTAATCTCAATTAAAAATTTATTTAATTCTTATCAACGAAAATTTCCAAAAATCCTGAAAATTTTCTAACGCCTTAACTCTTCGAAAAATTTCGCTAGCACCTCCTTTTTACTGGTCAATATCTCAAACTCCAACTCGCCTCTCTGGGCCATCTCCAACCCAAAAGAAAATCAAACAGCCAAGCGGCTTGCCAATTCGGCTCATAAATCACCAAACTCATATGAAATATAAACTTGTACCTTTTTGTCGGGCATATCATTATATCCCTACCATTCATCACCAGTTCTGCATATAACAATGCATTACCAACTTGATTTCCAATCAGTTCATTCTCAAAACCAAATCATTCGCTTATATCCAAGCCAGATATCATTTCAAACTCGAGTTTCATTCTCGATTCCAAATTCTTAACTTATCCCTCGATTCCATCCCAGATTATTCTTTAATCATTTTCAGTTTTACTTAACTTTTAACATCTCATTCTACTTAACTTCACCAGTTAAATTTTAAATTCTAGAATTTAAATCCCTGGGTTTTATTTCAAATCAATTTGGAATCATAATCACAATTCAAAAACCTTTGAATTTCTGAACACCTTGTTTTCGTAAACCAAATTTGAAAACAAAATCTTTGGTAGTAACCCGTCACTAAGAACTCGAAAATGAACACCGATGATGGCATGCTTCACCATCGGAATCTATTTTCCAGCAATCAAAGTGAGTTCAATACTATATCACTTCCAGTTTTGAAAAGCGTTTTCAAAATCTCCCAGGAACTTAAAATTTCCTTATTTTAAATTCCAATTCTGATTTATATTCAGATTTAATTCATCTTGAATTCATATATTATACTTATATGAATTCTGATTGGTTATATACATAACCATTTCACTTTATAATCTTACTCGATTATAATAACAACCAATATATCCAATATATATCAAAATATACTTGGGGTAAACTTATTTTAATTTACCCTCTTTTCAAAACATATCGTGACGACCTATCGTATTTGAGTGTTTAGTAACTCTTACCGATACAGTGGATCAAACTGATCGACCAGAACTCATAAACAACTCAACCAATGAATCTCCTCAATATAAAATTATTTTATATATCAAATACAAATACGTTTACTCGTATGTATACACTCAAACTCAATCTAGGGTATTGCTAACCCTATCTCTACCGAGTCACGCCACAGAGCAAAGGTAATTCACTTAACTTAAGCTCTGATACCAACTGTAACGACCCGGATTTTCGGCGACTTTGGTTATCGACATAAGCTCGATGTCGATAACCAAAACATCGAAAAATCCCGGTAATTAATGAAAGAAATTAGAGGGTGAGAATAGATAAGATAGAAACTTAGAATAGAAGAAGAAGAAGAACACAACATCAGAGTAACACGAACCTCACAGCGGAACGAATAACATATAATATATAACATAACTTTGAAATATAACAGTTATGTATACAATAGCACTTATCAGTGTACAGCGCTTACAACACAGCGGAACAAAACTCTATATAACTAACGCTGAAGCCTCCTGCTCCAAGCTCCTTTAGATAGATCTGAAAAATCCTGAACTACTTGACTGCCCGTACAAATTTAGGCACCCAAGAGTTTAGGTAGAACAAAACAAAATAAACTCCGGGTCAGTCATGGGACTGGTATGAGTAAAACAGTTTAAACAGTTTGAACAAGTAAACGATATCTCATAAGACCACGCCGTATAACGGAACGGGTTTTTCCCTTATGAGAATCCAAAATATCTTTATATCAAAAACCTTTTGATATTATAATAATGTCTATCAACCACAATATAATAACCATCTAGCAGAAACGCTTTCATCTCACGTTCTACATATAGTATAAAATCAAAACCGCAAGCACGTATTGGATAATAGATTTCCAACTATGACAAGGTATGGAACCACCTTCCGATCAGTGTACTCTAGGAACGATACACTGGAGTTCAACAAGAACATCTTGTAACTCAGCCACACATGACCGACCACTCATTTTGCTTGAGTGTATCGAATGTATATCACCAACGGTTGGGATCAGCAACCGTTTCCCGTATATATATGAGACAGCATTGATAGATTAAAGAAGCAAATGAATATTCTCTAGATAGGTGATTATACACCCTACTTCGGTGCGACCGACTTAGCCATGCTGCCTGCCCGATTTCTGTCATTTACCGGATGATGAGGCTAGAAGCTACGCTTTATCATCACACCAGTTTCACTTTGAACGTCACATCATCAAATCCATCCAATCACCGATTGACGTCCTCAACAATACATTATGTGTTAGCTAAAAGAAGTTTCCTTCTTCGCTCCCACTCTTGGTATGGTTGGAGAATTCAGTATACGTGATCGTCTGGAAATACTCTGTCAGACATCCGTCCATACAAGTCATCCAGGAACGGGATGAACCGAAGGCACTATTCAGTACATCCATCTTAGGCACTGTTATCTAAGACTTATACAATAGTCCTTACACTTTACTCCGTCTTCAATTATCTTTGGCATATATGATTCACAACGCTTATGCCAATACAGAGTGGTTCTTTGGATAATAATCCAACCGGTCTCTCCATATTAACAACGTTAAAATGGTCAAAACTTCGATAGTCTGTGATTTAACTATCAAAGAAAAGCAAGTGTGCAAACAACGATATTATTTCCAGATGGAAATTCTATCAATCAATCATCAATCATATATATATATATATTCATATTTCCTTATTTTCTATGTTTAGAAAATATACGTTAACACTGGAAAACATTTCCATTTCTAATCCACATTTCCAATTTCAATATTTGATTACGTTTTTGGTTTTATTTGGAAAACATTTCCAAATCTTCTTTACTTGGATTTAAACAGATGTTTAAATCAACATCGCGACGACAACTCAAACCACTATACTTATTTACTAACTACACTTAACCCCTTTCACTCTCGAACCTTAACCATTTCTAAATTAAAACGAAGTCAATCAAGTCGGGCTATAATTACCTCTCAGACCTTAACTGAACAACATTTCAAATCTCGAAACAGGGTAAGTTCATTCTTTTAACTCTAATCAATCAACTCTTTCCACTTAACTCCTTACTTAACTCCTTTCGAACAACTATATTCGATTACTCCTTTTACTCTATTTAAACAAAATATATTCGATTAACTCTTTTGATTTTATTCTAATAACTATATTTGATTAACTCCTTTAATTCTATTTGAACAACTAAACTCGATAACTCTTTTCGAATAACTAATTCGATAACTTACTTTCGAATACTTATATTCGATAACTACTTCTTCGAATAATTAATTCGATAACTTACTTTCGAATACTTATATTCGATAACTCCTTGTGTTTAACTTTATTCGAATAACTAATTCGAATAACTCTTATCGATTAAACTATAATCGATAACTCCTTCGATTTAACTAATATTCTATAACTCACTTCGATTAATAATAATCGATAACTCCTTCGAATAAACTATATTCGAAAATCTCCTCTCGAATAAACGATATTCGATAATCTTCCCTTTCGATTTAACAAATCGATAACTCCTTTTCGAATAACTAATTTCGATAACTCTTTTCGAATAACAAATTCGATAACTCACCTCGAATAACCAATATTCGATTACTCTTCTCTCGAATACACTATATTCGATAACTCTACTTCGAATAAGTGATATTCGATAACTCTACTCGATTAACTCCATTTGAATAACTCTAATTAGTTAGATCTAATTCTAACTGGTCAACCCTCACTGATTAAATCTAACTGATTAATTTGAACTGATTAAGTCTAACTGATTAACCCTAACTGGTCAACCCTCACTGATAAATTCTAACCGATTAACAATAACTGGTTAATTCTAACTGATTTACTCTAACTGGTTAATTCTAACTCAAATTGATTTATTCTAACTCTAATCGATCCTTTCTAACTCTAATCGATCATCTTATTCGAATAACTCCTATTTGATAACGTTTATTCATTTATAAAGATTTACTTTTGGTAACGGTTCTTCACTTTATAAATGTTCTCTTTAATAACGTTACTTCACTTATACAAGTGTTGTGTACATATTCTATTTAATCCTATTTATTTATCAAATAAATATTCCTTTTATTTATTCCTATTTATTTATCAAATAAATATTACTTTGATTTAATCCTATTTATTTATCAAATAAATATTCCTTTGATTTATTCCTATTTATTTATCAAATAAATATCTCCTTTAAATCTTTTATTTATTTCCTAAATAAATAATTCCTTTTAAACTCTTTATTTATTACCTAAATAAATAATTCCCTTTACACTCTTTACTTATTACCTAAATAAATAAATCCCTTTTTAACCTATTTGTAAAATGGTTTACAAATATTTCTCTCTCTATTTGTTTAACAAATATTTTCCTTTATATTGGTTTTTACGAATATTTCCCTCTATATCTGTTTAACAATTCCTTTCCCTTGTATTTGATTTACAAATATAATTCCTTTATATTTGATTAACAAATAAATTCCTTCTATATTTGATTGACAAATAAATTCCTTCTATATTTGATTAACAAATAAATTCCTTCTATATTTGATTAACAAATATATCCCTTTTCAATTTCGTTTATAAAGGTTTTACAACATTTCTATTTCATTTTGATTTGTAAATGATTTACAAAACTTTCTCTTTTTATTTGATTTCTGAAAAATATTCTAACTCCTTATATTCCCGGGAAAATTCGCCATAACCTCCTTTGTATCGGGAGCATCGGGAAAATCCCCAAACCCGCCACACTGGCCTTTCCATTCAAAAAGAAAATGTTTTGAAATTATTTCCTTTCTGAATATCTCATATTTATAAATATTCCAATTTATAAATATTCCTTATTTATAAATATTCAAATTTATAAATATCTCTTATTTTCAATATCACTTTGAAAATCCCCTTATCAATATTCCAGTATGTTATGGTGTTTAACATATCAATTTTTCGATGTCCAATATCGTCCATACACACACAATCAACAACAGGTTATAATTCACATCATACATCAAAATATATGAAAAACAATAAAATACCTGTTGAGGAATCTTGTCGGATTCCTCCAACCTGTTTCCCTGCATCCACAGATGTTACACAACATGATTGTCATCACTTTCAGTTCAATATGGATTATTCTGATAAACAGAATCAATATATAACTATCTAACTATTCATATATTATATATATATATATATTTACATATATATATATATATATAATATTTTCATTTACTGACTAGCAGTTCAATCAATAGTCAACACACAGTAAATCAGACAATTTCTAACAGTTCTAAAAATACAACATGAAATTATAAACTGTTCAGAGTTGGTGAGATTTACTTACATTGGACTGTTATCGTTAAAAACGATTAACTGTCTTTGATTTAGACGGACAATTTATTTCGCCATAAATTGTAACGAGCTCGGATTCACTCCTAGTCAGTCTCATTGTGTGGCTCCCGTCCATACGATCATGCCGGATCTTGTTTCATGAGATTCTGGCATCGTATGACCAAGTTACACCATTTCGAAGTTTATATACACATTAAATTAAATTAAACCATATATATTAGAAATTGCTGGGCCTCACTTTTTGAATACAACCCAAATTCCCACTCAAACCCGGCTCCGCAATTCCAACCCGTCTTCCCCAATTTGTAAACCGCGATGCCCAGGAACCCACTGCCATTTTCTTTGAGCTCCTACTGCTCTTTGTTTACAACGTGACTTCAAAAATCACTTCACCACTTTAATGCTCGTCCCACCCTCCTTCTTCCTACTACCTCCACGTGGAGCTCGACTTCACTCCCACCATTTCGTCGACACAGTAACCGCGAGCACTACTGAACACAGATCGACAACTTTTTGCTCGGAACCCGCCCAGATTTGGCAAACACAAACTACTCAACCCCTTAAACTCCATCGCAACCTCAAATTCATTAATCGACGCTTCACGTCCACTCAAAGCCGAACCCTAACATCGGTGTAAACACGTCGAGGAAATAAAAGAAGATGTCGAACCACTCATTTGCTATTTCAGATGACAGAGGGCATCAAATCCGAACCCATATATGTATAAGAAAATTTATGGAATTTTATTTCCATTGTTAAGAATTTATGAAGATGGAAATGGTTTTACTGGAAGAAAGAAAATAATTGCGGCGGAAATAACTTTGACCCGAGGAATTGTAAATTAGGTTTTAGGTAGTAAGAGTTGGTATTTATAGGTAAGGAAAATATCTAGATATTTTATAAAAGGAATATTCCTGGTATATGCTCATTTATATATTCATTTTTCTTTCTAAAAATTCTCGTTATTACATACGATACCAAAAAATCACGAAACTGGACATGTAGCTAGAGTTCGACATTTCGGTCCCAACGAAACTGGTTTCGTCGAATTCCGACTTCGTATGCTCATATAGCGTATTTTTAACCGTCGAAATACTGACTATTTTTCACTCTAAAAATCCGTATGGCCACAAAGTGACTCTAAAAATCACGAAACTTGACATCTAGCAATAATTTGATGTTGCAGATCCAACAAAACTGGTTTCGTCGAATTCCGACTTCGTTTGCAAAAGTGGCTATTTTAAAAGCTCTGGATGACCCATTTAAATATATAAATATATTTAAATATAATCAAATTTAATATTTAAGTTTAAATATTATCGTCTATATTCACAGAGGAATACCATACAGCTTAGAAAAATCCTATATTGATTCCTAACTCGATATTTCAATCTGGGTCAACCCGATATTCGATTTATATTGAATTTTCCTTTAAAAATATAAATAATTCCTTTATAAATTATAAAGGAATTCCACAGCGACTTTTCTAAAATTTGATTTGGACGTGAATCAAAATCTACACGACGAAATCTCGATATTTCCCTTCCACTAGAAAGATATACACCACCAGCTCCACACGTTTCTTGTTTCACAGAAATCCGGCTTAAAACAAATCCTGTACATTCAGTTGAAGTTCGAATCACCAATTTACGAACTACAGCGCCATTTCAAGCTCGATTTTAATTATAATATAATTATACGTTCAAACTGACGTCGATTGAATATATTCGTCAAAAAAAATTCAACTCTAAGCTGAATTAAATCTTAGGGACGACCTCGTTCACAGAATATTGTGATTTCCAATATTCTTGATTATTTTTGAATTAAATATATTATTTAATTTATTATTTTAATTAAATATTCACCATTATTTAATTCCACGACCATGAAATCCTTCAATTCACTATTTAAATAATTAAATAAATTAATTATTATACCGCCGGAAAATGCGGGTCATTACAGATAAAAGATTTTGAAAATCGTTTTCAAAAGAATTTTGAGAAAGAAGTATTTTCAAAAACATGTTTTAAAGAGAGTACTTTTAAGAGAAATGTTTATTATGAAAAACATAATCCCCAAAAGCCATATATCTTTCTTTCTTTCGAATCTCTCCCTTTTCCTTGTTGAGTCTCTTTCCCCCTGTGTAGATGCTTTTTCTAAGATATGTAAGGACTTACGTGCGATGGGAGGAAAACCGTTTCATAGGACCAAGACGTTTGTCGAAGCTAGAATTGGCTCAAGGAAATGGAGGACTCGTTTGGTATCTTTGAGATAGATGATAGAAGGAAGGTTCAGCTAGCTGCTTGGTCGATGAGGGAGTTTAGGCTAAGGAGCACAACCCAAGGATGAGGAATTTGTTGATATGGCTTTAATCCATGAAGAAGGTAAAGGAGAAAAGTGGAAAATTAACCCCGTGACAAAAGAAGGTGTCTTTATTGTGGTACAACGGGCCATGTAAGTATGGACTATAGGAAGAAGAAGAAGCCTGGTTGTTTTCATTGCGATGAGGCAGGACATCTGATTAAAGACTACCCGAGGAGGCAAGGACAAGGACAAGGGCAAGGGCAGAGGACAGGATCAACTTCTGGAGGACAGGTTCATGCTCTCATGGCACCAGGATAGGAGAGAGATAGAAACCTTTTTTTGTTGAAAGCTTGATTTTTCATTTTTGATCATCCTGTTCGAACTTTATTTGATTCTGGCACCTCTTACTCGTTTGTATCTGCTTTGTAATAACCCAAATTTTTATATAATTAATTTATGGATTAATTAATTAAGGAAGAAAATTCAAAAGTGCGCAAGAAAATGTAGAAAAGCATTAATGTAAAGAAATGCATGTGACAAATTAAAGGTAAGAAGATTAACATATTAGTACGTGCGTTAAATAAGGAGATTTAGGGCAATAATGCATACGGTAAAAGTATTAAATAAATAGATGCATATATGTACATGTGTGCAATTACGTTACAAAGATACAAATTTAAAAATGTGTGAGTACAGAAGGAATCAATACATGCAATAAATTGATTGCAACAAAAGAAAGAAAAACATTGATTTGTAGATATGTTTAATATGACATTGATTAGAAAACAAGTAATTTTTCATTTATGTTCGATTGATTTCATTTATGTCTATTTGATGATAATTTAGGAAACCATGTAATTAATCTTAATTTGTATGAATACTTATGCTAATTTGTCACTTATGTCAATTAACATTTAAGAGAATATGATAATTTGTCACTTATGTTAATTGACAATAAAATAATAATATATATATATATATGACGTGTACGCATCATGTGGCGCACGTGGCGCATTTTTGTTGGTCAAGGATTGTTTTTTTTGTGAACGTGGTCTTCTCTGATTGGCCTAGTGACGAATTCTGAGGTATTAGGGCTTATGTGCCGTGCTGTGATTGGCTGAGTGACACATCTCTTTGGTTTGGATGGCTCTGATTACACCTAGACTGATCTTAAGGCTAGAATTAATCCTACACTCTTATATAATCACATCTAACCTAAACCCTAAATCAAAACAAAAATCATTCCCAAGCCGCCATGCTGCTGCAACATAGACTGAGCAAACTTCTCTTATTCAACGAATTAAAACTTAGGATGGTGGAAAAAGGATTCTACACTTAATCTATTCTCTTCTTTAATCCGTTCATAGTGAGTACAGCTTATTTAACAAGATAATTGTTGAATGTAATTGTGATGGGTTTATAAGTTGGACTATATGAATATGACTAATTACATATACTAGATTAAGTCCATTTTATAATGTTAATTCATGTGTCTAATTGTGTATGCTCGATTAGATTCATTGTATGATGTTGTTGTATGCAAGTTTATATGTAAATCATGTGATATTAGTCTACATGTCTAATTACATATGCAAGTTTATATGCAAGTTTGTATGCAAATCATATGCAAGTTTATGTGAAAATCATATTCATACATGCAAGTTCCTATTTATAAGTTTAGATCTATGCAAGTCGTATTCTATATGATTAGATCCATGCCAGTTTATATGTTTATGCAAATTCATATTTTATATGTCTATTGCTTATGCAAGTCATTGATTATGCAAATTTATGTCGTTGTAAATTATGATCATGCAAGTTTATGATCCATGCTAGTCTATTTTCATATGTTAATTTAGATCTAACTTGTTATGCAAGTCCATATGTTAATTTAGATCTAATTTGTTATGCAAGTCCATATGTTAATTTAGATCTAATTTGTTATGCAAGTCCATATGTTAATTTAGACCTAATTTGTTATGCAAGTTCATATGTTAATTTAGATCTAATTTGTTATGCAAGTTCATATGTTAATTTAGATCTATTTTGTTATGAAAGTTCATAAATGGGATCTTTGTTATATGCTAGTTATGTTCATAATTTGATCTATATTGTTTTATGCCAGTTTGGATGTTATACGTCTCTTTCTTTCCCTTTTTCTTATGAGTTAGGCTAATTGCGAGCTTAACATATTATATGAATCATATGAACGATTGACGTTGGGAAATAGTTGGGAAACATTAAATATTGTACATTATGTAATTGGCATAAAATAGGTTGTAATCATATAATTAATTTTGGGCATATCTAGTAAATGTGGCATAACTTGAATTGACCACACTTATGGATAATTTGCATATAAATCTAGACTTGGACATAAATGGTAAATATGTAAATTGGTTAAAAGATGAACATGCCTAACCCACGGTTAGATTGAGTTGCGGTGTAAGACTACCCGGAACCGCCCGGCACATCCAGCGACCGCAACAGCACAAATCTAATGTGAGAGGTTAGCGCATTAAGCCCAAAACCCGAGGTTAGAATGAGTTTGTGGTAGAAGTTTTCCCGGAACCGCCCGGCTCATCCAGCAACCGCAAACAACAGTTCTAATGTGAGAGGTTGGTGCATTAATAAATTAATTAATGCCAATGAACAGACATGCTTAGAACGGAAGGGTTAAGTAACATATGAATAGGCGACACTTAACCAATACAACGTGTTAATTAGACAAGTGGATAGGGTTAAGTAAATTGAGAACACTTAACCAATACAACATGTTAATTAGATAAGTGGGTGGGGTTAGGTAAATTGAGAACACTTAACAAATACAACATGTTAATTAGACAAGGGGGTGGGGTTAAGTAAATTGAGAACACTTAACCAATATAACATGTTAATTAGATAAGTGGGTGGGGTTAAGTAAATTGAGAACACTCAACCAATACAACATGTTAATTAGATAAGTGGATGGGGTTAAGTAAATTGAGAACACTTAACCAATACAACATGTTAATTAGACAAGTGGGTGGGGTGAAGTAAATTTAAAATAATTAACCAATATAACATGATGAATGAACAGGGCTAAGTTAATAAGAAACACTTAACCAATACAACATGATGTGTGGGTGGGTTAAGTTAACATGAATGGACATCACTTAACCAATATTACATGAACAAAGGGGATAGGGTTAAGGCAGGGTTAACCAATAATACATATTGACTTGATAAGTAGGAGGGTTAAGTAAACCTTGGGTATGTGGGTAATATTAGTGTATATAGGCCCACAAACTTAACCGTTAAATAAACAATGTTTGAATCAATGGGAGGGTTAGTACATCTCGTGTAGGTGGGTAATATTTGCATATATTGGCCAACAAACTTAACCAGTAGGAAACCCTAGTAACGGGGACCCATTTCAGCAGTAACCCACATAGATGTATCATGGTTCCCTGAACTAGGCAGGGTAGGGCACGATTACTGGGCTGATTATAAGCGGTCAAAATAGCGGTGGGTGGTACGGCAGTGTAGGTTCCGGCGGAGTATGGGCGTGCACGTGCTCCAGAGTGGAAAACGCAGGCACTGGGCATTAGTAGTATACACTGTGCATCCTGAATTGTGTCGGGTTGCCATCATAGGGATCGATACACCCTATGGTGGGACCAGCACAGGTATCTACATACAAGCGCGGCCGAATAACACAAGTAAACAAGCGGGGCCGAATGACACAAGTAATAAATACATGTGAGTTAGGGAGCCGATCAATTAAGCGATAAGGGGGTAGTGTGGGGACATCTAGTATTTAGTATGGGCAAGTAAAGATTGTATGGGGTGAATACCTCTTACTAGATGTTACGCCTGAGGACTACTAGTTACAAGATGGGGATCAACTTTCAGTATAGAACTAGTAACGGTGCGGTGAAATTAGCATTGGTGCAGTGTAGTGATTATCCTTTAGTGATTAGAAGCGCGATCAACGTTTATCTTATTCATGTTGCTTACCTTGTCATGCATATTTATGTATAGTCATTTCTTACTTTCCAGTTTATGTTCTTATCCTGTTACTTTAATGATTATATTGTTAAAGTCATTGGACTCACTAGTCTTATGTCTGACCTAGTTTGTTTTTGCCTCTTTTCTTCCGTCCCCCCCCCCCAATGGTTTTTAGGGAGGAAATACTCAAGCTTAGTTTAGATATCCCTTCTTCCAGCTTGAAGTTGAAAGATGAATTGCTTGGCTTTGATTCATCTTATCTATGGCATTTTCTGTTGGGGATTACAGTTTTAATATTAAGTACTCTGAAGGTTTTGTACAAGATTGATATTATGTACTTGTTTTTGGTATTTGGAAATGTAATCAAACTTATTTCTATTTCCGCTGCAATAAAGTTATAGAATTTTTCAAGTACTACTTTCTCTGTCTTGTAATACTCCGTTCTGTTTACTTATAATACTCCACGAAACTTAATGCATTCCCTTTGTGAGTGGCATTAACGGACGTGGGGTGTTACACTTGGTATCAGAGCTAAAGATTACCAGATTAGATAAAAGTTTTTGAAAACTATTTTCAAAAAGGTTTTCAAAGGAAGTATTTTAAAAAGGAAAGTTTATTTTGAAAAACATAATCCCCAAAAGCCATATATCTTTCTTCCGATTCTTTGTTTTGAGTTCCTTCCTCTTTCCCTTTTGAATCTCTTCCTCCGCGTATAGATGCTTTTCTAAGATGTGTAAGGACTTCCGTGCGGAAAACCGCTTCATGGGGCTAAGACGTTTGTCGAGGCTAGAAGTTGTATCAACGAAGTGGAGGACTTGCTGGTACCTTTGAGATAGATGATATGAGGAAGGTTCAACCAGCTGCTTGGTTAATGAAGGATGAAGCTTCATTTTGGTGGGAGATCACGAATGGAGAACGTGCAGGGGAGACATGGATAGGACACAGGAAAAGAAAGTGGATCCAAAGAAAGGTGGTAAGGATAATAAGGGCCAAGAGAAAAAGGAAGTACCACAATTGTGAAATACCTGGCCACTTAAAGAAAGACGTTAGAAAGAAGAAGAAGACTAGTTGTTATCATTACGGAGAGACTGGACATCTTATCTGGATTGTCCAAAGAGGCAAGGGCAAGGGTAAGGACAAAGTACAGGATCTTCGGAAGGGCAGGTTGTGTTTTCGTGGTCAGTATATCGGAAAGAGATTGGTAGTTTTGGTTGAATATTTGATTTCTTTTTCCTAGAACTCTTTTCGACTTTTGCGCTTCATACTCGTTTGTATCTGCTTCGATAGTTGAAACAATGCACCTAAATACTTGTCTAGTTATGGATCCCGTTGTAGTCTTAAATCCTATTGGTGGTTCGACTCACTTATCTATGGTTTGTCGGGATTTGAGAGTGTCTATCTTGGGCATTGGGCTTGAATGCAACTCCTTCGTTCTTGGTTTCACGGGTTATAGCTTGATTCTAGGAATGGATTGGCTAGCCAGGCATGGTGCTATCCTAGACTGTGAAAAGAGGGTAGTTAGACTGTTGACTCGTTGTGGAAAGACCTTTGATATTTCCTGTGACCCTAGGGGTTCAATGATGCTTAGCTACCTAGAATCTCTTGACGCATTCATCGATGATTTGAAATTTGTTCGTGTGGTCCGTGAGTTTGATAACGTCTTTGATGAAGTTCGGGGTTTACCCCCAAGGCGCGAGATAGACTTTGCGTATCACGAGACCAGAGCTTGAGGAAGACAATCCTTGAAGAAGCATTTACATGATACCGCGGATGTAGTGGAGCCGAGCATGCTTAGGGAAGTGGAAGTGGAGCAAGATGCCATGATTAGACGAGCTCCTACATGCATCCTTGGATCAGAGGTCAAGAAGTTACACAACCGAGAGGTCAAGTGGTTAAAGTCCAATGGGGTGATGATCAAGGAGATGCGACTTGGGAGACGGAAGACAAGATGCGTACGCTGTACCCTTTCCTTTTGGAGGGTATGTTCTTAACTTCTCCTCTTTCTCTCGCTTTGTTTATACTTGTTCTATCGTTCAATATGTCCTCTCGATTACATCTTTGATCTTTAGGTAGGAAAATCCTATGGTTGTAAACATGTGTTTGAGACATGTTATGTTTGGTGGATGCAAGTGGATGCAAGTGTTTGCTAGTGGTTGCTCGTGGATGCATTTACACACACATTAGGCACTAGATCAGCTCAATCACTTTCATATTACATATGAATAAGTGTGCATAATTAATTTGATGGATGAATATTGAATGTGTTATCATATGGATGTTGCATTTGAATGAATGATTGTGCACGCATGTAAAAATGATATGTATCATTAGGATTCTTAGGCATACATAATGGACGCATGGCACTATCATGAATTGCATTAAGGAGGTCAACTGAGTCAGTAGACCGCCTGATTTTGCATTAGAGTAGGAACATATACACACACTTTTGCATATGTTCATTAAAGCATTAGAAATATTTTAAGGACAATGGATGTCTGTGATTGATGGATGAGTAGATGGATGATGGATGGTAGGATGGTAACATTCTTCTTAACTTGGAGATTTCGGGGACGAAATCCTTTAAGGAGGGGGGAATGTAATAACCCAATTTTTTATATAATTAATTTATGGATTAATTAATTAAGGAAGAAAATTCAAAAGTGCGCAAGAAAATGTAGAAAAGCATTAATGTAAAGAAATGCATGTGACAAATTAAAGGTAAGAAGATTAACATATTAGTATGTGCATTAAATAAGGAGATTTAGGGCAATAATGCATACGGTAAAAGTATTAAATAAATAGATGCATATATGTACATACGTGCAATTATGTTATAAAGATACAAATTTAAAAATGTGTGACTACAGAAGGAATTAATACATGCAATAAATTGATTGCAACAAAAGAAAGAAAAACATTGATTTGTAGATATGTTTAATATGACATTGATTAGAAAACAAGTAATTTGTCATTTATGTTCGATTGATTGTCATTTATGTTTATTTGATGATAATTAAGGAAACCATGTAATTAATCTTAATTTGTATGAATACTTATGCTAATTTGTCACTTATGTCAATTAACATTAAAGAGAATATGATAATTTGTCACTTATGTTAATTGACAATAAAAAATAAAATAAAAATATATATAGAAAATAAATATATATATACCCACATATATACATACATATATATATATATATGACGTGTACGCATCATGTGGCGCACGTGGCGCATTTTTGTTGGTCAAGAATTGTTTTTTTTGAACTTGGCCTTCTCTAATTGGCCTGGTGACGAATTCTTAGGTATTAGGGCTTATGTGTCGTGCTGTGATTGGCTGAGTGACACATCTTGTAACAACCCGCAAATTCTTAACCAATTTAAATTTTTATTTTAGAAATTTTAATGGATTTTGAATAGTTAAAATAATTTATTTAAAATAATAATGACTAAAAATTTATTTAAATCGAAGTTAAAATGAATATATTTATTTTAATTATAAAAGGAGTAAGAAATAGCACGATAGTTTGAAAATTTGAATTTGAACTTTGACTGATTGTACAGGATGCAAAATAAATCGGATTTTAGTGAAACCAAAAATATTAGAATCTATTTAAAAATATCTTTTCAACGAATCCGAAAAATTGAAATTTCATAGCGGGAATTAAAAGTTATGCCCAGTTTAAAATTCAGAATAGTCATTGTAGAATTTATAAATATATTTTAATATTAAAAATAGCCATTTTTCAAACGACCTCCGTTTTTGACGAAACCATTTTTGTTGGAATCGGAATGTCAAATTATTGCTAGATTTCAATTTTCATAATTTTCCGAATTAATATGTGAGCGTGGCAAAAGAGAATGTGTTTTGTCAGTTTCATTCATAGTTGGATCGACCAGAAAATGGCCATTTTTCAAAAGGTCTCAGAATTCAGCGAAATTAATCTTGTTAGGACCTTATCATCAAAACATAGCTAGAAATAAATTTTCTGTAATTTTTAGAGTCAGTATGTGGCCCCGGTAATTTAAAATGTTCGATTAAATTAAATAATTAAATGTTTTATATTTTAAATTTAAAGAAAAACCTATCGAAACAATTTAATTAGGTTATGAAACCTATTCCATTATGTCCGGGACGGGGGTATTTGGCTAGAGGCGACATTCGTTGGGTTCGATTCGGAGTTAGTATCAACGAACAAGTTATTTTCTTGAATTAATTAATTAAAATACGTTGAGTATACAGTATAAATACGATTAGAAATACAAACCCTAATACCAATTCCTGTAGCTGCCATTCTATACTTTCCAATAGCCATTCTTGTCCGAATTTGCTTCCTTAATCACGCCCAAAATGCACATAATTAAATCAGGGTTTTAGCACAACAATTCAAGAGCGCTTCGAGCTCTTCAAGATCGTACGGTTATGATTGGGTTTAACGGAGGAAATCACTCGGATTTTGGCCAAGAAGGCCAGCCGTTCGCTAGAGTTTTCACGCCTCCCGAGGGGTTCGAGTTTGACAAGGTGGTGGGGGTGGAGGTCCTGACCGAGGCGCGTCGAGGTGGTGTATTCTGATCGGGGTACGACAGTGTCTAGCGGCGGCGGTGGTGCCAAATTGAAGTCGATGATTGGGTTTCGTGGTATGTAGTTAAACGAGAAGGAAGAAGGGCTTAGGCCATAATTTCTTAATGTAATTATGAGATTTAATTATATTTTAATTAATTAATTATGTAACTAAGCTTTGTAATCTCATAACTATTTCATACGGACACAGAATCAAACGAAACCGAAAGCGTTGGAATCCTTGTGATGAGATCTAGACGATGGGATTGACCAGATCTGAAATGGAGAACTTTGAAAATTCAGACAATAATCAATGTGAGAAATTCTTTATATATATATAATCTAAATAAATTAATCATGATTAGATCTGTTGATTTTCATATGCTATAATATCCTACTGATTGTCATTCGTGATTTGATTTAAATTGTTTGATGTTTTTTATCAATTTGTTGACTTGATGGAATAATTTTGTTGTATTAGAATTGACAAAATAAAATATCGTTGATATTGAATTAGAATGGTCAAATCAAATACCATTTTTGTTAGAGATGTGATATTAAAATAAAAATATTCTTTTTGTTGGGAAATGTGATATTTGATGAGAAGTAACATTTTGTATAAAAGGTTAGAATAGAAATAACATTTCTTGTTATAAAATGATCACTTGGAATAGAAATTATCATTTTAGTTAAAATGTCGTGTTAGAATAAATATGTGATCTTAGTTAAAAATGATTATATTAGCATAAATATGTCATTATAGTTAGGAATGTATATGAGCATAAAGATGTCATTATAGTTAAAATGGTCATTTTGTTGAAGTTAGAATTGACAATATAGAATTTTTCATTTTTGTTGAAATTAGAATTGACGAAGTAGAATTGTCACTTATGTTGAATTGGAATTGATATAATAAAATGTCATTTATGTTAATTATAAAATGTCATTTATGTTAATTATAAAATGTCATACATGTTAATTATAAATGTGACATTAGATTAAAATAGCACTTTGTTATAAAATGTGACATTAGAAAATAAAGAACATTTTCATATCAATGTTGCATTAGCAAAAGAAATAACATTTTTATTATAAAATGTTAGCATAGGGAAAATGACATTTTTGTTATTAGATGTTAGCATAAGTAAAATGACATTTTTATTATAAAATGTTGGCATAGGAAAAATAACATTTTTATAAAATGTTGCATAGAAATAGAAATAACATTTTTGTTATAAAATGTACATTAGAGAAAAAATACATTTTGTTAGAAAATGTACATTAGAATAGAAATTGCATTTTTGTATAAAATGTCACATTAGAATAAAATTGTCCTTTTTGTCAAGGAATGTTTATTAGATTAAAAGTTACATTTTTGTTAAGAATATGTTATAAAAATAAAAATAACATTTCTATTAGAAATGTAATAACTTGGAAATCCGAGCCAATTCAAAATTATTATTTTGGCAATTTTAGCGAATTTTAATTATTTAAAATGAATTATTTTAAATAATAACGACGAGAAATTTATTTTGAATAGAAATTAGAACATATATATATAGATCGTCGTTAGAAAATAAATATTTTATTTTAAATATAAAAGGAATTAAAAATGGCGCGGTAGTTTGAAAATTCGATTTCAAATTTCAATTGAAAATACAGGATTCAAAATAAATCGGATTTTGGCGAAACCAAAAGTATTAGAATCTATTTGAGAATATCTTTCCAACGAATCCGAAAAATTGAAATTTCATAGCGGGAATCAAAAGATATGCCCAGTTGAAAATTCAGAATAATCGCTATGGAATTCTGGCCCTTAAAAATGGAAATTTTGCAAACGGCCTCAGTTTTCGACGAAACCACTTTTGTTGGATCCGTGATGTCAAGTTATTGCTAGGTTTCAAAATTCGTAATTTTCTGAATCAATATGTGAGCGTGGCAAAGGAAAACGCGTTTGACCAGTTTTAGCTGATTTTAATCAACTGGAAAATGGTCATTTTTCAAATGGTCTTAGAATTTGACGAAATTAGTTTTGTTAGGACCGCATCGTCAATACGAAGCCAGAAAATATTTTTCGAGAATTTTAGAGTCCATACGTGGCCCTGGTAAATTGAAATGCGCGTTCAAATTCAATATATAGATTTATTTTTTGGATTTTGACGAAAACTGATTGAAACGATCGAATCAGCTTACGATACATATCCCATTGTGTTTGGAATGGGGGTAATTAGCTATGAACGACAGGCGGTGGGTCTCGTTTTGAGGTCGAAATAAAAAGTTGCTTTTTGAAATTAAATAATTAGAAAAATAAAAACCCTCTCCCTTCCTCTATACTCTCAGCTCATCCCACCCCCCCCCCCCCACGTTAACTTTTCAAAATCGTAATGAAAAAAAACCATTCAAACCCATGATCCACCCTCCCCTTCGATTTCCGCCTCCGCCAGCCTGCCAGACCGCCGTCGCTTGCTCCGCCCCCCCTCCACCTCGCCGGACCCCCTTCTCTCTCCTCCTCCCTTCCCCTTCTCTTTCCTCCCCCAATCCGAACGCAATGACCCCAAAACCCGCTGCGCTGAACCACCGCCAACCCCTCCTGACCGCACCTCCCCCTCCGGCGTTGACCCCCTCCAACGACGCGAGCAACCCCCGTTCAACCTCTTCTGCCGCGAATCGGTGAGTGTTCTCCCCCTTTTCTTCCACCTTTATTATTTTATTATATTATTCAGTAATGACGGGATTTTAAAACAGAAATTAACATGATTTTAAGACTGAAATTAGAATTGTTTTAAAAAATATATATATTAGAAAGGTCGGATTTTTATATGTGATATTAGCAAAGAAAGGTCGGATTTTTATATGTGATATTAGCAAAGAAAGGTCGGATTTTTATATATGATATTAGTGAAGAAAGGTTGGATTTTTAATGAAGTAAAGATTTGATTTTTAGCGATGTAAAAATATAATTTTTAAATATATAGCGAAATAAAAATCTGATTTTTATTATATATATGTTGAAATAAAAATGTGATTTTTATAGAGTCGAAATAAAAATTCGATCTTTAAATAAGAGGTAGAAATATAAAAATATATTTTTTATACAGGAAGGAGCATTGTAAAAATAAAAATATGATTTTTATTTATTAGAATTGCAATAAAAATATGATTTTATATAGTAGAGAGAATAAAAATATGATTTTTATATATGTAGTGAATCAAAAATATGATTTTTATTATATGAACACCATTATAAAAAATAGAATTTTTATCTATATGATAGCATTATAAAAATGTGATTTTTATCCATATAGCGTAGTTATAAAAATGTGATTTTTATATACATAGCAACAATATAAAAATGTGATTTTTATATATGTAGTGGATACGGACAACGAAAGTGACAAAGGGAGAGCACAACGAAGGTTTCCTACATAAGAAGGGTTGTGGCGATTGGTTTAGCTTCTCCGTGAGAACTCCTCACTTTTATTTTAAATTCTAGTTGAAATATATACTAGGATGCAGACGGTGCTTAGTAGCACCCGACACCCATCGTACACAGACCATGGATGACTTGTTTGTTTGCTTGCTGTGTTGTGAAATTTGATTGTGTGATATGGAATGAAATAAAATATTTTATAGTGGAAAATATTTTATAGTTAAAAATATGATTTTTAACGTGTATATAAAATAAATAGTAATAAACAAATCGGACGATTTGTTTATATACATTGATTTGACTGATATTGATTGAGACGGTAAATTTTACACATCGCCCAACTGCACAAATAAAAATCTGTGTTTGTTGATTTGAAACCCCACACGGGTACTGGGATGATATTTGACGTACACTAATCCCGATTGTTTGGTTGTATGTCAATCGATGGGTTGACAGACTGTGTAAACATTAATTATTTATATTTAATGCTTATGCAGTCGTGTGGTGCACTCTGGATGATGGTTGATGATTTATCGTTGCTGTTATATACATGTGCTGTAGAAAATCCATATAATTAACATTATATGGTAATTGATTAGGCCTCATTCCAATTGGGAAAATAAGGAATATTAAAAATGAAAATTCATGTGTTGAATAAAATGAATATTCATGTGTTGTATAGTATATAAATTCATGTGTTGAATAGAAAGAAAATTCATGTGTTGAATAGAAAGAAAAATTCATGTGTTGAATAGAATAAAAATTCATGTGTTGAATAAAAATATATATTCATGTGTTGAAGAAAATATTCATTTGTTGAATAGAATAACGAAGTTATTGAAATATATAAAGCCGTGTTGGTTAGATATGCGTCATTTTGACGTGAACGATATTTATATTGATTTTATTCATTTTTATAATGAATATAGAAAAGGAAGTGATTTCAAAATATAACGTTTCGAAAATATTAGCATTTATAGATTAATGATATGGAATATTCAATTTTTACTAGAAATTGAATATGAAGTTGAAATCGTTTCGAAAACGAATTTAAAACGATTTATAAAATACGTTTTGAAAGAAAATCGATGAAATATAATATATATATATATATATATTATATAATGGCCTGAATAGAACGCGCCACGCTGCGGCAGTTCGCGAATTTCGACCATTGATTTCGAATGGATATTACGGGAGATCCGACCGTCGGATTCTCCTAAAACCGGAATCGTTGGGTTCGTATCAAAAAGAGCTTTCTAAAGAATATTAGAGATTTGAAATCTAACGGTTAGATTTGGAATTATGTCCAAATCAAATTTGGAAAAGGTCGCTGTAAGTGCAGTTCGATGGCCGTTGATGGAAATCGACTGTACGGGCCTTGATAAAATTATTAAAAATAGTAATAATTTGTGTAAAATCATAAGAAATGACTTCGAAAGAATTGGGATGAAAAATTCTACATTTGAAAAGATAAAAATAGATTTTTATCGAAATGAACTAGTTTTGAACTAGAATTATAATCCATTTATTTTTGAAATAAATAAATTGGATTTAAAAGGGTTTTAAAAGTAACCAGAATTTCCAATAATTGAATTGGAATGGATTTGAATCGAAATTGTCTTTGGAATATTTCGATGTTGGATTTCGTGACTATACATATATTGTGATGGAAATTCGAAAGATATATTTATATCGTTATTTCCAATACGATATTTGTTGGTCGTAGAATTTGATATTGAATATAAGCCGATATATTTTCTATTCAGAGCCTTGTATTTAATATCAAATGGGATTTTGGTTTGTTGTGAATGGTGTCTTCATTAACACTGTTCTTAAACCCAGTTGAGAAAAAGATTAAATCGTTTTATTTAGATTTAATGAAGTATACCAATTAAATAATATTTAATTGGAATTGAATTGGAACTGATTTTTGGGTTTATCGTGAACGGTGTTATAAATGACATTGGTTCTTTAACCCAATTAAAGACAGGATATTGATTTTTGGGAAGATTAAAACTAAGTGGAGTTTTAATGAATCTTTAATTAGATTGAAATGATCGAGAATGGAGTATCACTAGTTTTGCTCCAGGCGATAGTTAAATCTTAAATTAGATTTGAACGTGAAATGGTAATTGAATTTACCGATAACATCATGGTGTTAGATATGAAGTATTACCAGTTTTACTTCATGGGATGAAAAGGTTGGGATTGGGAAATAAAATAAATGATTACTGCGGTGTGGTTCACTAATCCCAACTAATTTGAATTGATATTCAAAAGAAGATTAAAGAATAAATTTAAAGAATTTATCTTTGATAAAATTAATGGGAACCTTTCCCAAAGTATAAGAATATTTGAATAAAAGAATATTCTGAATTGGAATGAGGCGTATGTTGTGTTTTTGTAACACTTGTTTATTATATACACGAGTTATTCAGAAAGACCGGGTTTATCCTATTCTGAATAACTGATTCGACGTGGTGTCGAGGATGAAGACGGTGGTTGAAGACTGGAGGTCTTCACATCGTTTGGGTGATTACTGATGATCTTGATTGGGCTGTACACCCAAGAGGAGGGAATCAGTTGGTGATCGTCCAGACGTACTTGGAGATCGATGGATATGCGAGGTACAAGATGCCTCCTGTTTCGTTCAGACCTAGAACGAACTTGTAAATGGACTGTGTGTCTGACATTGGATTTTATTCTGTGTGATTGATTTCTATTAAATGTATATCTGTTTGGCGACGGAGAATTTATTCTCTTGCTTAACGCCCTTCTCTGAGACGTACGAGCTCAGGGGTTATATATTGATGGATATCGATCGCATGGAGTGAATTGCCTGTGTGGCATACCTAAGTGGCAATTGATTAAGGCTTCTGTTGAAAAGCAAAGTCTTGTGGTTGATGATCAAAGCACCGCCTGTGTGGCATAGCTTTGTGTAACGTTGATTTGCGAGCCTCACACCCCGGTTGTGAACCAGAAACGAGAGAGGACATCAGGGAGGGCATGCGTTTCCTTCTAGCTAGGGTGGTGTCAGTGACCTACCAGCCCTGACATTTATATTATTTTCACCTGTGTGGTTGTTGCTGTTGCGAGGCGCCTCAGATATATCGGTGACTGTGTGGAGCCGACGGAGTCATTTGGCTCATTTACGCCCCAAAGGGCGGGGAAACACAGTGTTCAGACGTTTTAATCCACATCGGTGGACCGGCCCTGACGATCCAAGGGACGATGCGTTCTGTTCCTGAGACTCGGGCTAGACAGTCTCGAATCGGTAGAGGACTATCTTTTGCCTCGGTTCACAAATGGAAACCAATGTAATGACCCGCATTTTTCAGGGATATAATAATTAATTTATTTAATTATTTAAAAGGTGATTTAAAATGATTTCATGGACGTTGAATTAAATTATGGTGAATATTTAATTTAACTAATAAATTAAAATAATAGAATAATATATTTAATTCAGAAATAATAAAAAATATTGGAAATCACAATATTCTGTGAACTGGGTCATCCCTAAGATTTAATTCAGCTTAGAGTTGAATTATATTGATGAATATATTTAAATAATGACAGTTTGAACATATAATTATAATTTAATTATAATAGAGCTCGAAATGGCGCGGTAGTTCGCGATTTGGCGATTCGAACTTTAAACGAATATACAGAAGCCGTTTTAAGTCGGATTTCTGTGAAACAAGAAACGTTAGGAGCTGATGGAGTATATTTTTCTAGTGGAAGAGAAAAATCGAGATTTTGTTGTGTAGATTTTGATTTATTCCAAATCAAATTTTAGAAAAGTCGATGTGGAATTCTTTTATAATTTATTTATATTTATAAAAGGAATTTCATTATAAATCGAATATCGATTTAATCGAGATTTGAAATATCAAGTTATAAATCCCAGTAGAGCTGTATGGTATTCCACTGTGAATATAGACGTTAATATTTATTTATAAATATTTAATTTAATTATATTTAAATATATTTATATATTTAAATAGGTCATTCAGAGCTTTAAAAATAACCAGTTTTGCAAACGTCCTCAGAATTCGACGAAAACTAATTTTGCCGCAATAATAAATAGTTGTTAGATTTCCAGTTTCGTGATTTTTAGAGGCACTATGTGGCCGTACGGATTTTTAGAGTGAAAAACCGTCAGTATTTCGACGGTTAAAAATACGCTGTGTGAGCATACGAAGTCGGAATTCGACGAAACCAGTTTCGTTGGGACCGTAATGTCAAACTCCAGCTACATGTCCAGTTTCGTGATTTTTTAGGTACCGTATGTGATCGTACAGATTTTTAGAAGGCGAGAACGAACATAATTGAATATAAAGATATAATATCTCCAACAACATAAAATATCTAAGTCATTCTATGGTCAAAATAAAGGCCATGCCTCACCATTCTCAGCCACAACCTCAAGTATAAACGCAGAAACAAAATTCCCAGCTCCTCACAAGACCAAATCACAATTATGAAAAATAAAATCAAAGGGTAGAAAAATCCTAAATTCACAACAATAATTTCTTGAATCCCTTTCTCAATTCGCTTCAGTTTGATATGGGGTTTGAAGGGTGCGACAGCCATTTTGGGAGGTCCGCTTTATACATCAGTTAGGGCTCGAAATCCGGGGTGGTTGCGATCGATTGTTGGCGAGGTGGAGGTCGTACTCGGCTTCCTGGTGGTTGTAGACGTCTGTTGTGCAAAAAAGCGAGATTTCCTTGTCAAAATAGTTCGCTACCATTCACAGTAGCGCCGATCAGTGGCTGAGGACAGACTCATTGGGGTTTGTGCGAGCTGAACGCTGTTAGTATGGGGAGGGAGCGTGTTCAATGGGGAGTGTATTGGCGGTATTCTTTTGGCGTTCGGTGGAGTGAAGATGGGATGGTGGAGGAGAGAAGTGGCGGCTATGGTGAAACAGTGGAGAGCGTACGTGCTTTGGGAAGAAGATGTATTCTCGTATTGGGGTTAAATGGAGGCAGGTACGTGCTTTTCAAGGAATGGTTGGGCCAGATTTTTAATGTGAGGCCCGTTTTAAAATCTAACTTAAGTTTTATTTTTATTAAAATAGTACACTAACTTATAAATGTGATATCTCATCCATACGAGGTCAGAATTGAGAACCGTAAAATAGGATCGTATAGACGGTGAATACGTCATGGAACTGACTAGAAGTCCATCGGAGCTCGTTACAATTTATGGCGAAATAAATTGTCTGACTGAATCAAATAACGTAAACCGTTATTTAACGGCTATCGCGCAAATGTGAGTAAATCTCACTAACTACGAACAGTTTATAATTTCATGTTGTATTTTTAGAACTGTTAAATATCTGTTGATTGCTGTGTGTTGATTTGGTTGATTGAACTGCTAGTTAGTTAGTTGAAGTTATATATATATATATATATAAACCATTTAATATATATATTGATGTTTTTCATCAGAACATTTCATACTAAAATGAAGTTGATGTTAATTATATGGTTTAACATCTGTGATGCAGGGAAACAGGTTGGAGGAATCCAACTGGATTCCTCAACATTTATTTTACTGTGATTCATATATTGTGATATATGATGTGATATATAATCTGTTGTTGATTTTGTGTGTTTGGACGATATTTATCGTTGTTATATTGTATGTTAAATACCATAAGAAATACTGGATGTGGGAAAAGGGATTTTCAAAGTGTATTTTGAAAATGAATTATTTATATAAAATCGATGGATTTTATAAGAGAAAAGGAAAAGGGTTTTATAAAGGAAATAGATTTACAAAATCCAAGGATTTTATAAAAGAAGGAATTTATATAATCAAAGGATTTTAATAAAGGAGATATTTATTTAGAGGAAATAAATAGGATTATAAAGGTTATTGATTTAGGAAATAAATAGGATATTTTAAAAGGAAATATTTATTTGTTAGAATAAATAGAATAAAATAAAGGAGATATTTATTTGTTGAATAAATAGGATGAGATAAGGAGATATGTATTTGTATAAATAAGTAGAATTAAAAGGAGATATTTATTTGTTAAATAATTAGAGTTAAAGGGGAGTTATTCGAATATAGTTTAATCAAATAGAGTTAAAAAATATATAGAGTTAAACAAGATTTGAAACTGACTAGAGATTAGTTAAGTTGAATAGTTTTCTAAGTGTCTATCTGATGTTGGTTTCAGCCTTCGGGATTTATACTTAGAGAATTGTTCTCCTACTAGTTTACAGTCAGGGACTGATAGTTGTGAAATGATAGTGATATGTAAATGAACAATGGAAATGTTTTCCAGTGTTAATAAAGTATATTTTCTAAACATAGAAAATAAGGAAATATATATATATATGATTGATGATTGATTGATAGAATTTCCAATTGGAAATACTATCGTTGTTTGCACACCTGTTTTTCTTTGATGGTTAAATCACAGACTACCAAAGTTTTGACCATTTTAACGTTGTTAATATGGAGAGACCGGTTGGATTATTATCCAAAGAACAGCTCTGTATTGGCGTAAGCGTTGCGAATCATATATGCCAAAGATAATTGAAGACGGAATAAAGTGCAAGGGCTATTGTATAAATCTTAGATAACAGTGCCTAAGATGGATATACTGAATAGTACCTTCGGTTCATCCTGTTCCTGGATGACTTGTATGGATGAATGTCTGGAAGAGTATTTCCAGACGATCATGTATATTGATTTCTCCAACCGTACCAAGAGTGGAAGCGGAGAAGGAAACTTCTTTTAGCTAACACATAATGTATTATTTTAGACGTTAATCGGTGATTTGATGGATTTGACGATGTGACATTCAAAGTGAATCTGGTGTGATGATAAAGCGTAGCATCTAGCCTCATCAACCGGTAAATGACAGAAATCGGGCAAGTAGCATGGCTAAGTCGGTTGCTCCGAAGTAGGGTGTATAATCACCTGATCTAGAGTTTCATTTATTTCTAAAAATCTATTGCCGATACTGTCCCACTCGGGAAACGGTTGTTGATCCCAACCGTTGGTGATATACATTCGATACACTCAAGCGAAATGAGTGGTCGGTCATGTGTGGCCGGGTTGCAAGATGTTCTTGTTGAACCCAGTGTATTCCTTTCTAGAGGTACACTAGCGAAAGGTGGTTCCATACCTTGTCATAGTTGGAAATCCATTACCCAATACGTGCTTGCGGTTTTGATTGTATACTATATATGTAGAACGTGAGATGAAAGAGTTTCTGCTAGATGATTATTATAGTTGTGGTTGATAGACATTATTATAATATCAAAAGGTTTTGATATAAAGATAATTTGGATTCTCATAAGGGAAAAACCCGTTCTATTATACGGCGTGGTCTTATGAGATATCATTTACCTGTTTGAACTGTTTTAAACTGTTTTACTCATACCAGTCCCATGACTGACCCGGAGTTTATTTTGTTTTGTTTTCCCTAAACTCTTGGGTGCCCAATTTTTGTACGGGCAGTCAAGTAGTCAGGAATTTACAGATACTTGAAGAGCTGGAGCAGGAGGCTTCAGGATCATATAGCTATAGTTTATTTCCGCTGTGTTGTAAGTGTTGTACTCTGATAATGTTATTGTATACATATACTGATTTTATTTCAAGGATATGTTATCTATTATATGTTATTCGTTCCGCTGTGAGGTTCGTGTTACTCTGATGTTGTGTTCTTCTTCTTCTATTCTAAATTTCTATCTTATCTTTCCTCACCCTCTAATTTCTTTCATTAATGACCGGTATTTTTCGATGTTTGGTTAGTCGTCATTGAGTTTATGGCGATAACCAAGATCGTCAAAAACCCGGGTCATTACAGTTGGTATCAGAGCTTAAATTAAGTGAATTACCTTGGCTCTGTGGCGTGACTCGGTAGAGATGGGGTTAGTAATACCCTAGATTGAGTTTGAGTGTATATATACGAGAGCGTATTTGTTATTCAATATAAAGTTGTTTTATATTGTGGAGATTTATTGATTGAGTGGCTTATGAATTTCTGGTCGATCAGTTTGATCCACTGTATCGATAGGAGTGACTAAACACTCAAATACGATGAACCGTCATGGTATGTTTTGAAAGGAGGGTAAATGAAATAATTTTACCCAAAATTTATTTTGATATAAAGGATTTATATCGGAGTGATTATAATATATTGGATATATTGGTTGTTATTATAATCGAGTAAGGTTATAAATTAAATGGTTATACGTATATAACCAAATAATATTCGTATAAGTACTACGAAATGAATTAAATCTGAATTTGAATCAGAATTGAAATTAAAACCCTGGAAATTTGGAACAAAGTTTGAAACTAGACTTGGATTAAATATTTGTAAATTTTAAGATCCTAGGAGATTTTAAATTGTATTCCAAGCATTTGTGAATGATATTTCGAACTGATTTCAAAATAAAAGTGTTTAAGAATGATTTTGAAAGTGATATAGTATTTAACTCACTTCGATAACTGGAAAATAATTCTGATAATGATTGCAGCATAATCAGTGTTCATTTTTGAGTTGTAAGTGACGGATTACTACCAAAGATATTGATTTCGAATTGTTTTGGGAAAATAAGTTGTTTTGAATCCTGAAAAGGAAAGTTTGATTTTCGATATGGTAACTGTTTAAAATCCCCAGGAAAGACTGTTAGAATTAAAAACAAATTTAACAGAAATTTGTAAAAGCAAATTGGAATTAAAAATAAAGCCAGTTAAGTAGTAACTGAGTTGGATTATAATGATATCAAGTAAGTTGGATTGATAAGAATTTGGAATCAAGGATAATACCTGAATTTGAAATAAAGTTTGGCTTGGGTAAAACCAAACGATTGAGTTGAAAATCGGATTTGGCTTAGTTAAAAGCGAATGGTTGTATTGAGATAAAAAGGGTTTGGAGTTTGATTGGGATGACATTAGTATATGTTGAATTGGTAACAGGTGCAAAGGACATAGTGATATACCCGACAAAAAGGTACAAGTTTATAATTATATGAGTATGAGATTTATGAGCCGATGTGGCAAGCCGCTTGGCTGTTTGATTTTCTTTTGGGTTGGAGATGACCTAGAGAGGCGAGTTGTGGTTTTACCGATAGGGCTGTACAAAGGAGGTTATGGCGAAATTTTTCGAAAAGTTATGGCGTTAGAAAATTTTCTAGATTTTTTGAAAATTTTCATTGATAAGAATTAATTAATAATTTAATTGAAATTAAAGTGGTTCAGTGGAAACTGAAATTAAGAAGTGAACAAATAAGTTCTAACCAGTCGATAGGGTTTGTTTCCTACCTTAGCAATTTCGAGGACGAAATTATTTTAAGTGGGGAAGAATGTAATGACCCGCATTTTTCAGGGATATAATAATTAATTAATTAATTAATTTAAAAGGTGATTTAAAAGGATTTCATGGACGTTGAATTAAATTATGGTGAATATTTAATTTAACTAATAAATTAAAATAATAGAATAATATATTTAATACAGAAATAATAAAAAATATTGGAAATCACAATATTCTGTGAACTGGGTCATCCCTAAGATTTAATTCAGCTTAGAGTTGAATTATATTGACGAATATATTTAAATAACGACAGTTTGAACGTATAATTATAATTTAATTATAATCGAGCTCGAAATGGCGCGGCAGTTCGCGATTTGGCGATTCGAACTTGAAACGAATATACAGAAGACGTTTTAAGTTGGATTTATGTGAAACAAGAAACGTTAGGAGCTGATGGAGTATATTTTTCTAGTGGAAGAGAAAAATCGAGATTTCGTCGTGTAGATTTTGATTTATGTCCAAATCAAATTTTAGAAAAGTCGTTGTGGAATTCCTTTATGATTTATTTATATTTATAAAAGGAATTTCATTATAAATCGAATATCGATTTAATCGGGATTTGAAATATCAAGTTATAAATCCCAGTAGAGCTGTATGGTATTCCACTGTGAATATACGTTAATATTTATTTATAAATATTTAATTTAATTGTATTTAAATATATTTATATATTTAAATAGGTCATTCAGAGCTTTAAAAATAGCCAGTTTTGCAAACGACCTCAGAATTCGACGAAAACTAATTTTGTTGGATCTGTAATATTAAATAGTTGTTAGATTTCCAGTTTCGTGATTTTTAGAGGCACTGTGTGGCCGTACGGATTTTTAGAGTGAAAAACAGTCAGTATTTCGATGGTTAAAAATACGCTGTTTGAGCATACGAAGTCGGAATTCGACGAAACCAGTTTCATTGGGACCGTAATGTCAAACTCCAGCTACATATCCAGTTTCGTGATTTTTAGGTACCGTATGTGATCGTACAGATTTTTAGAAGGCGAGAACGAACATAATTGAATATAAAGATATAATATCTCCTATAACATAAAATATCTAAGTCATTCTATGGTCAAAATGTAAGCCATGCCTCACCATTCTCAGCCACAACCTCAAGTATAAACGTAGAAACAAAATTCCCAGCTCCTCACAAGACTAAATCACAATTATGAAAAATAAAATCAAAGGGTAGAAAAATCCTAAATTCACAACAATAATTTCTTGAATCCCTTTCTCAATTCGCTTCAGTTTGATATGGGGTTTGAAGGGTGCGACAGCCATTTTGGGAGGTCTGCTTTATACAGCAGCTAGGGCTCGAAATCCGGGGTGGTTGCGATCGATTGTTAGCGAGGTGGAGGTCGTACTCGGCTTCCTGGTGGTTGTAGACGTCTGTTGTGCAAAAAGGGGAGATTTCCTTGTCAAAATAGTTCGCTACCATTCACAGTAGCGCCGATCAGTGGTTGTGGACGGACTCATTGGGGTTTGTGCGAGCTGAACGCTGTTAGTATGGGGAGGGAGCGTGTTCAATGGGGAGTGTATTGGCGGTATTCTTTTGGCGTTCGGTGGAGTGAAGAAGGGATGGTGGAGGAGAGAAGTGGCGGCTATGGTGAAATACTGGAGAGCGTACGTGATTTAGGAAGAAGATGTATTCTCGTATTAGGGTAAAATGGAGGCGGGTACGGGTTTTTCAAGGAATGGTTGGGCCATATTTTTAATGTGAGGCCCGTTTTAAAATCTAACTTAAGTTTTATTTTTATTAAAATAGTACACTAACTTATAAATGTGATATCTCATCCATACGACGTCAGAATTGAGAACCGTAAGTTGCGTTAGGATCGTATGGACGGTGACTACGTCATGGAACTGACTGGAAGTCCATCGGGGCTCGTTACAATTTATGGCAAAATAAATTGTCCGACTGAATCAAATAACGCAAACCGTTATTTAACGGCTAACGTGCAAATGTGAGTAAATCTCACTAACTCCGAACAGTTTATAATTTCATGTTGTATTTTTAGAACTGTTAAATATTTGTTGATTGCTATGTGTTGATTTGGTTGATTGAACTGCTAGTCAGTTAGTTGAAATTATATATATATATATAAATATATATAAACCATTTAATATATATATTGATGTTGTTTATCGGAACATTTCATACTGAAATGAAGTTGATGTTAATTATATGGTTTAACATCTGTGATGCAGGGAAACAGGTTGGAGGAATCCAACTGGATTCCTCAACATTTATTTTACTGTGATTCATATATTGTGATATATGATGTGATATATAATCCGTTGTTGATTTTGTGTGTTTGGACGATATTTATCGTTGTTATATGGTATGTTAAATACCATAAGAAATACTGGATGTGGGAAAGGGGATTTTCAAAGTGTATTTAGAAAATGAATTATTTATATAAAATCGATGGATTTTATAATAGAAAAGGAAAAGGGTTTTATAAAGGAAATAGATTTATAAAATCGAAGGATTTTATAAAAGAAGGAATTTATATAATCAAAGGATTTTAATAAAGGAGATATTTATTTAGAGGAAATAAATTGGATTATAAAGGTTATTGATTTAGGAAATAAATAGGATATTTTAAAAGAAAATATTTATTTGTTAGAATAAATAGAATAAAATAAAGGAGATATTTATTTGTTGAATAAATAGGATGAGATAAGGAGATATGTATTTGTATAAATAAGTAGAATTAAAAGGAGATATTTATTTGTTAAATAATTAGAGTTAAAGGGGAGTTATTCGAATATAGTTTAATCAAATAGAGTTAAAAAAATATAGAGTTAAACAAGATTTGAAACTGACTAGAGATTAGTTAAGTTGAATAGTTTTCTGAGTGTCTATCTGATGTTGGTTTCGGCCTTCGGGGTTTATACTTAGAGAATTGTTCTCCTACTAGTTTACAGTCAGGGACTGATAGTTGTGAAATGATAGTGATATGTAAATGAACAATGGAAATGTTTTCCAGTGTTAATAACGTATATTTTCTAAACATAGAAACTAAGGAAATATATATATATATATATATATATATATATATATATAGATATATATATATGATTGATGATTGATTGATAGAATTTCCAATTGGAAATAATATCGTTGTTTGCACACCTGTTTTTCTTTGATGGTTAAATCACAGACTATCAAAGTTTTGACCATTTTAACGTTGTTAATATGGAGAGACCGGTTGGATTATTATCCAAAGAACCACTCTGTATTGGCATAAGCGTTGCGAATCATATATGCCAAAGATAATTGAAGACGGAGTAAAGTGCAAGGGCTGTTGTATAAATCTTAGATAACAGTGCCTAAGATGGATATACTGAATAGTACCTTCGGTTCATCCTGTTCCTTGATGACTTGTATGGATGAATGTCTGGCAGAGTATTTCCAGACGATCACGTATATTGATTTCTCCAACCGTACCAAGAGTGGAAGCGGAGAAGGAAACTTCTTTTAGCTAACACATTATGTATTGTTGTAGAGGTCAATCGGTGATTTGATGGATTTGACGATGTGACATTCATAGGGAATCTGGTGTGATGATAAAGCGTAGCTTCTAGCCTCATCAACCGGTAAATGACAGAAATCGGCAGGTAGCATGGCTAAGTCGGTCGCTCCGAAGTAGGGTGTATAATCACTTGATCTAGAGTTTCATTTATTTCTAAAAATCTATTGTCGATATTGTCCCATTCGGGAAACGGTTGTTGATCCCAACCGTTGGTGATATACATTCGATACACTCAAGCGAAATGAGTGATCGGTCATGTGTGGCCGGATTGCAAGATGTTCTAATTGAACCCAGTGTATTCCTTTCTAGAGGTACACTAGCGAAAGGTGGTTCCATACCTTGTCATAGTTGGAAATCCATTACCCAATACGTGCTTGCGGATTTGATTGTATACTATATATGTAGAACGTGAGATGAAAGCGTTTCTGCTAGATGATTATTATAGTTGTGGTTGATAGACATTATTATAATATCAAAAGGTTTTGATATAAAGATAATTTGGATTCTCATAAGGGAAAAACCCGTTCCGTTATACGGCGTGGTCTTAAGAGATATCATTTACCTACTTGAACCGTTTTAAACTATTTTACTCATACCAGTCCCATGACTGACCCAGAGTTTATTTTGTTTTGTTTTCCCTAAACTCTTGGGTGCCCAATTTTTGTATGGGCAGTCAAGTAGTCAGGAATTTACAGATACTTGAAGAGTTGGAGTAGGAGGCTTCAGAATCATATAGCTATAGTTTATTTCCGCTGTGTTGTAAGTGTTGTACTCTGATAAGGTTATTGTATACATATACTGATTTTATTTCAAGGATATGTTATCTATTATATGTTATTCGTTCCGTTGTGATGTTCGTGTTACTCTGATGTTGTGTTCTTCTTCTTCTTCTTCTATTCTAAATTTCTATCTTATCTTTCCTCACCCTCTAATTTCTTTCATTAATGACCGGTATTTTTCGATGTTTGGTTAGTCGTTATTGAGTTTATGGCGATAACCAAGATCGTCAAAAACCCGGGTCATTACAGATGGAAACCCAACTTCCAATACGTGACTTTGCGGTTTTGATTGTAGAGCCTAGTATGCCTATATGATATATGGTACCCATGCCGTCTATGATTGATATTTATGATTGAAATTGTTTGGACACTATACACTTATAATAATATCAAATGATTTGTTTTTAACGTACCAAGCATGTTTGGCTATTATAAGGGAAAACCCTATCTTCTGGCTTGTGTTGCATTGTGTGATGGGACCTGGGTCTTATAATAGCTTCATTTTTCCAAAAAGCATTGCGTTGTTTTGTTATATGCACCGGTATTCTTGGGAGGAAACCCGTTCCGTGTTATACGGCATGGTCCTTGATATATCTAATTTAAAGTAAAGCTTTAAATAACTGTTTTAGTTCTCACACCAGTCACATGACTGACCTGAAGTTTATTGTTTTAACCTAAACTCTGGGTGCCCTTATTTTCGACATGAGCAGCTAGTAGTTTTGGTTTTGCAGATTTATATTCACAGAATCCTGATTTACAGCTGGAATGATATCCGGAAAGCTTTGTATCCGTATATCTCCTTCAGTTGTGTTTTGTATTATTTTCCGCTGCTATGTAATGTAATTTAAATCTTTGATATTTCCTGATGTGTAATATTTATTCATACTCTGTATATTCTTGTATTCTGATGGAATTGTTGTAATAAGAAATGAAATGTTCTTCTGTTTGTGTTCCGATGTGGCTTGTCCTAAAAGTATCTCTCTTTCCTTAACGGGGAAGTTACAGGTTTTTACAGTTGGTATCAGAGCTTTGGTTTACAAAGCTCGAGAACAAGACACATTAGAACCAAACGAAAGAATTCATCAGAGATTGGATTAGTAATATCCAATGGGAATGACTCGTTAGAGATGGGATCAGTAGTATCCTAGAACGAGTGTGAAGAGTATATTTTTAATATGAAAACAAATTTTGTTTTGAAAATTTAAACCTTATTCAACGTATTTGAATACTTATTTTTATTGATTTGGACTATCCAGTATATAAAGATTTTGCGTATACGTCTGATCCACGTGTATTCGAAGTTTTAATAAAATGGATAGATATAGAATCACTCTCTAGTCGCCCGTGGATGTTCTGATGGTGGTTCGAAACATCATCAAAATTTATGTTCGAGTGACGAAAGTGGGATTTCTATATGTTTCCATTAGACTGGTGTGAGAACCAAGACTAGATAGGGCTTATTGTTGTGATTTGGCATCATAAACATGATTTTCTGTATATGTACCAAAATTATGAATTTGAAACCTAATCAACTAATTGATTGCTGATTGTGTTGTTTGATTATTGTTCGATTAATTAAATTTGGACCATTTAGCCAAATTGTACCAAATATTGAGTTGTATTGAAAATTTGTCGCATTTGCATACATATATGTACTTACATTGAACAGGTCATAGCAAGGAGGCTAGAGCAGAAAAATAAAATTGTTTGCCCGACAAATAGGTACATGTTTATTGTATTTCTTGGGTTTTGAATGATTTTATGAGCCGATTGGCTAGCCGCTTGTCTGTTTCTTTTCCTTTTTGAGTTGATGAGGGACATGGGTGGCTATTTGAAATATCCCGAAGCTCCCGGTGCAGGGGAGGTTATGGCGAAATTTTTCGAAAATTTAGGGTGTTAGCCAAATTTTTGAAAAAATTGAAAAGTTCTTAGAAACTGAAAAGTTGAAGAACTTAAGCCGTAATGAAAATAATGAAAGTAGAGTTGATTTCTGAAACAACTTTCGGCTTCGTTCCTTTTCGGGGACAAAAAGTTTTAAGTGGGGGAGATTGTAATAACCCGGAAATCCGAGCCAATTTAAAAATTTTATTTTGGCAATTTTAGCGAATTTTGATTATTTAAAATGAATTATTTTAAATAATAACGGTGAGAAATTTATTTTGAATAGAAATTAGAACGTGTGTATATATATATATATCGTCGTTAGAAAATAAATATTTTATTTTAATTATAAAAGGAATTGAAAATGGCGCGGTAGTTTGAAAATTCGATTTCAAATTTCAATTGAATATACAGGATTCAAAATAAAACTAATTTTGGTGAAACCAAAAATATTAGAATCTATATGAGAATATCTTTCCAACGAATCCGAAAAATTGAAATTTCATAGCGGGAATCAAAAGATATGCCCAGTTGAAAATTCAGAATAGTCTCTATGGAATTCTGGCCCTTAAAAATGGAAATTTTGCAAACGACCTCGGTCTTCGACGAAACCACTTTTGTTGGATCCGTGATGTCAAGTTATTGCTAGGTTTCAAAATTAGTAATTTTCTGAATCAATATGTGAGCATGGCAAAGGAAAACATGTTTGACCAGTTTCAGTTAATTTTAATCGACTGGAAAATGGCCATTTTTCAAACGGTCTCAGAATTTGATGAAATTAGTTTTGTTAGGACCGTATCATCAATACGAAGCTAGAAAATATTTTTCGGGAATTTTTAGAGTCTATACGTGAACCCGGTAAATTGAAATGCGCGTTCGAATTCAATATATAGATTTATATTTTGATTTTGATGAAAACTGATTGAAACGATCGAATCTGCTTACGATACATATCCCATTGTGTTCGGAATGGGGGTAATTAGCTATGGATGACAGTTGGTGGGTCTCGTTTTGAGGTCGAAATAAAAAGTTGCTTTTTGAAATTAAATAATTAAAAAAAACCTCTCTCTCTTCCTCTATACTCTCAGCCCCCCCTACGTTTACTTTTCAAAATCGAAATGAAAAAAAAAGTAAAAAAACCCATTCAAACCCACGATCCCCCCTCCCTTTCGATTTCCGCCTCCGCCAGCCTCCCAGACAGCCGCCGCTTGCTCCCCCCACCTCCCGGACCCCTTTCTCTCTCCTCCTCCCTTCCCCTTCTCTTTCCTCCCCCAATCCGGACGCAATGACCCCAAAACCCACTGCGCTGAACCACCGCCAACCCCGCCTGACCGCACCTCCCCCTCCGGCGTTGACCCCCTCCAGCGACGCGAGCAACCCCCATTCAACCTCTTCTACCGCGAATCGGTGAGTGTTCTCCCCCTTTTCTTCCACCTTTATTATTTTATTATATTATTCAGTAATGACGGGATTTTAAAACAGAAATTAACATGATTTTAAGACTGAAATTAGAATTGTTTTTAAAAATATATATATAAAAATATATATATTAGAAAGGTCGGATTTTTATATGTGATATTAGCAAAGAAAGGTCGGATTTTTATACGTGATATTAGCAAAAAAAGGTCGAATTTTTATATATGATATTAGTGAAGAAAGGTTGGATTTTTAATGAAGTAAAGATTTGATTTTTAGCGATGTAAAAGTATAATTTATATATATATATAAAGCGAAATAAAAATCTGATTTTTATTATACATATGTTGAAATAAAAATGTGATTTTTATAGTGTCGAAATAAAAATTCGATCTTTATATAAGAGGTAGAAATATAAAAATATAATTTTTATATAGGAAGGAGCATTGTAAAAATAAAAATATGATTTTTATTTATTAGAATGAAGCGATAAAAATATGATTTTTATATAGTAGAGAGAATAAAAATATGATTTTTTATATGTAGTGAATCAAAAATATAATTTTTATTATATGAACACCGTTATAAAAATAGAATTTTTATCTATATAATAGCGTTACAAAAATGTGATTTTTATCCATATAGCGTAGTTATAAAAATGTGATTTTTATATACATAGCAACAATATAAAAATGTGAATTTTATATATGTAGTGGATACAGACAACGAAAGTGACAAAGGGCGAGCACGACGAAGGTTTCTTACATAAGAAGGGTCGTGGCGATTGGTTTGGCTTCTCGGTGAGAACTACTCACTTTTGTTTTAAATTCTAGTTGAAATATATACTAGGATGCAGATGGTGCTTAGTAGCACCCGACACCCGTCGTCCACAGACCATGGATAACTTGTTTGTTTGATTGCTGTGTTGTGAAATTTGATTGTGTGATGTGGAATGAAATAAAATATTTTATAGTGGAAAATATTTTATAGTTAAAAATATGATTTTTAACGTGTATATAAAATAAATAGTAATAAACAAATCGGACGATTTGTTTATATACACTGATTTGACTGATATTGATTGGGACGATAAATTTTACACATCGCCCAACTGCACAAATAAAAATCTGTGTTTGTTGATTTGAAACCCCACAGGGGTATTGGGATGATATTTGACGTACGCTAATCCCGATTGTTTGGTTGTATGTCAATCGATGGGTTGACAGACTGTGTAAGCGTTAATTATTTATATTTAATGCTTATGCAGTTGTGTGGTGCACTATGGATGATGGTTGATGATTTATCGTTGCTATTATATACATGTGTTGTAGAAAATCCATACAATTAACATTATATGGTAATTGATTGGGCCTCATTCCAATTGGGAAAATAAGGAATATTATAAATGAAAATTCATTTGTTGAATAAAATGAATATCCATGTGTCGAATAGTATATAAATTCATGTGTTGAATAGAAAGAAAATTCATGTGTTGAATGGAAAGAAAATTCATGTGTTGAATAGAATAAAAATTCATGTGTTGAATAGAAAGAAAAATTCATGTGTTGAATAGAATAAAAATTCATGTGTTGAAAAAAAATATATATTCATGTGTTGAAGAAAATATTCATTTGTTGAATAGAATAACGAAGTTATTGAAATATATAAAGCCGTGTTGGTTAGATATGCGCCATTTTGACGTGAACGATATTTATATCTATTTTATTCATTTTTATAATGAATATAGAAAAGGAAGTGATTTCAAAATATAACGTTTTGAAAATATTATCATTTATAGATTAATGATATGGAATATTCAATTTTGACTAGAAATTGAATATGAAGTTGAAATCGTTTTGAAAACGAATTTAAAACGATTTATAAAATACGTTTTGAAAGAAAATCGATGATATATATATATATATAATATATAATGGCCTGAATAGAACGCGCCGCGCTGCGGCAGTTCGCGAATTTCGACCATTGACTTCGAATGGATATTACGGGAGATCCAACCATCGGATTCTCCAAAACCCGGAACCGTTGGGTTCGTATCGAAAAGAGCTTTCTAACGAATATTAGAGATATGAAATCTAGCGGTTGGATTTGGAATTATGTCCAAATCAAATTTGGAAAAGGTCGTTGTAATTGCAGTTCGATGGCCGTTGATGGAAATCGACTGTACGGGCCTTGATAAAATTATTAAAAATAGTAATAATTTGTGTAAAATCATAAGAAACGATTAGGAAAAAATTAGGATGAAATATTCCATATTTGAAAAGATAAAATTAGATTTTTTATCGAAATGAACTAGTTTTGAACTAAAATTATAATCCATTTATTTTTGAAATAAATAAATTGGATTTAAAAGGGTTTTAAAAGTAACCAAAATTTCCAATAATTGAATTGGAATGGATTTGAATCAAAATTGTCTTTGGAATATTTCGATGTTGGATTTCGTGATTATACAGATATTGTGATGGAAATTTGAAAGATATATTTATATCGTTATTTCCAATACGATATTTGTTGGTCGTAGAATTTGATATTGAATATAAGCCGATATATTTTCTATTCAGAGCCTTGTATTTAATATCAAATGGGATTTGGGTTCGTTGTGAATGGTGTCTTCATTAATACTGTTTTTAAACCCAGTTGAGAAAAAGGTTAAATCTTTTTATTTAGATTTAATGAAGTATACCAATTAAATAATATTTAATTGGAATTGAATTGGAATTGATTTTTGGGTTTATCGTGAACGGTGTTTTAAATGACATTCGTTCTTTAACCCAGTTAAAGACAGGATATTGATTTTTGGGAAGATTAAAACTAAGTGGAGTATTAATGAATCTTTAATTAGATTGAAATGATCGAGAATGGAGTATCACCAGTTTTGCTCCAAGCGATAGTTAAATCTTTAATTAGATTTGAACGTGAAATGGTAATTGAATTTACCGATAACACCGTGGTGTTAGATATGAAGTATTACCAGTTTTACTTCATTGGATGAATAGGTTGGGATTGGGAAATAAAATAAATGATTACTGCAGTCTGGTTCGCTAATCCCGACTAATTTGAATTGATATTCGAAAGAAGATTAAAGAATAAATTTGAATAATTTATCTTTGATAAAATTAATGGGACCCTTTCCCAAATTATAAGAATATTTGAATAAAAGAATATTCTGAATTGAAATGAGTCGTATGTTGTGTTTGTGTAACACTTGTTTATTTTATACCCGAGTTATTCAGAAAGACCGGGTTTATCCCATTCTGAATAACTGATTCGACGTGGTGTCGAGGATGAAGACGGTGGTTGAAGACCGGAGGTCTTCACATCGTTTGGGTGATTACTGATGATCTTGATTGGGTTGTACACCCAAGAGGAGGGAATCAGTTGGTGATTGTCCAAACGTACTTGGAGATCAATGGATATGCGAGGTACAAGGTGCCTCCAGTTTCGTTCAGACCTAGAACGAACTTGTAAATGGACTGTGTGTCTGACATTGGATTTTATTCTGTGTGATTGATTTCTATTGAATATATATTTGTTTGGCGGCGGAGAATTTATTCTTTTGCTTAATGCCCTTCTCTGAGATGTACGAGCTCAGGGGTTATATATTATGGATATCAATCGCATGGAGTGAATTGGCTGTGTGGCATGCCTAAGTGGCAATTGATCAAGGCTTCTGTTGAAAAGCAAAGTCTTGTGGTTGATGATCAAAGCACCCCCTGTGTGGCATTGCTTTGTGTAACGTTAATCCGCGAGCCTCACACCCCGTTTATGAACCAGAAACGGGAGAGGACATCAGGGAGGGCATGCGTTTCCTTCTAGCTAGGGTGGTGTCAGTGACCTACCAGCCCTGACATTTATATTATTTTCACCTGTGTGGTTGTTGCTGTTGCGAGGCGCCTCGGATATATCGGTGACTGTGTGGAGCCGATGAAGTCGTTTGGCTCATTTACGCCCCAAAGGGCGGGGAAACGCAGTGTTCAGGCATTTTAATCCACATCAGTGGACCAGCCCTGACGATCCAAGGGACGATGCGTTCTGTTCCTGAGACTCGGGCTAGACAGTCTCGAATCGGTAGAGGACTATCTTTTGCCTCGGTTCACAGATGGAAATCCAACTTCCAATACGTGACTTTTCGGTTTTGATTGTAGAGCCTAGTATGGCGACATGATATATGGTACCCAAGCCGTCTATGATTGATATTTATGAATGAAATTGTTTTGACACTATACACTTATAATAGTATCAAATGATTTGTTTTTAACGTACCAAGCATGTTTGGATATTATAAGGGAAAACCCTATCCTCTGGCTTGTGTTGCATTGTGTGATGGGACCTTGGTCTTATAATAGCTTCATTTTTTCAAAAAGCATTGCGATGTTTTGTTATATGCACCGGTATTCTTGGGAGGAAACCCGTTCCGTGTTATACGGCGTGGTCCCTTGATATATCTGATTTAAAGTAAAGCTTTAAATAACTGTTTTAGTTCTCACACCAGTCACATGACATACCTGGAGTTTATTGTTTTAACCTAAACTCTGGGTGCCCTTATTTTCGACACGGGCAGCTAGTAGTTTTGGTTTTGCAGATTTATATTCACAGGATCCTGATTTACAGCTGGAATGATATCCGGAAAGCTTTGTATCCGTATATCTCCTTCAGTTGTGTTTTGTATTATTTTCTGTTGCTATGTAATGTAATTTAAATCTCTGATATTTCCTGATGTGTAATATTTATTCATACTCTGTATATTCTTGTGTTCTGATGGAATTGTTGTAATAAGCAATGAAATGTTCTTCTGTTTGCGTTCCGATGTGGCTTGTTGATTGACATAGAAATGTGTTATTTTTATGCCCTTATATCTTATCTTTTGTATATAAATAAATATTACTTGGGTATTGTTTTGTTACTTTTTACAGATATTCCAACCCAGCCTGCATGCAACCAGAAATGTAGAGAAATAGAGTTCAATTTGCTGTGTATTTGCATTTTGAAGAATTGTAAATGAAGATATCACATATAGTTGCTGTTGGACAAGAAAAGGATTGATAACAAGGCTTTGCACATCACAAATCAATGAAGAAGTGTCAAGAAAACAAGAGGAAAAGAGAAAAGGCCAAAAATTGCTTTAATTATCAAAGGCCCATTTATATTTTTCATTGTAAAATAATTAGTGATGTAATGACCAGGCCCATTTATCATTAGGGTTAGGGTTAGGGTTTGGCTATCTACCCTATATATACCCCTGTAATAACCTTGTAGCCACCATCCTATATCTCATCTCTTATTCCATTGTTCTAATAAAAGTTCTTCTTTCTCTTTTATTTTCTGCATTTTTTTGTTTTCTTAGCAACTAGTGTTGTCTATACGATTAGATTCGGTAGAACACTAGTTGTATTTTGCACTTGTTTGCATTAGTGATTTACCGTCTGATTAGATTCAGCGGAAATCCTAATTTTAATTCTTGTTTGTTATTTCAATTTCTGCAATTTCAATTTCTGCTTTTTATTATTTTCTTAGGTCAAATTGGGTTTGATTAGATTCAAATCTAATTCATAGTTTCATTTGCTTTCCATTGAAATTGTGATTTGATCGTCGGTTCAGTTAGATCTGTTCTGAATCAAATTACAGTTTTAATTTTGTTTTGTTTTGCAAAATCAACCTCCAAAGTTCGTCTAACACGCCCACGAAACATATAAATAATAAAATTTAACTTTCCTCCCTGTGTTCGACCTGTATGCTACACACCTGTATGCTTGCAGAATTTATTACAAATGTCGCGCTTTTCTAATTCATAGACTAGCGTCGATCAAGTTTTTGGCGCCGTTGCCGGGGAGGTAACGATTAAATTTTATTATTTATTTAATTTCCGATTCGTGTTAGTTTTAGTTTATATTTTCCGTTTGTTTTCGTGAATATATGGAAAAAAATTCTTGAGTAGCTGATTTGGTATTTCTCAATGATACTATAATTTTCTATACAAGAGAAAAAAAAATCTTGCTAGTTTTTCGTTGATTTCTTTCCTTTTTATTTCTCAGTCTCTTTCTTTTCTTTTACAAACACTTCCTTTCTAATTCTAAAAAAAAAAAAAAAAAAAAAAAAAACTGCTTCTTTTTTTCAAATCTCCTTCCTTTTCTGATTTCCTTTCTACTTTTACAAATTTAATAAAATAAAAAAAATCTCTTTCCTTATATTTCTTCTGTTCCCTTTACTTCTCTGCCTCCAATATCATCTCCACATCCTTCTATTTACAAAATTACCCCCATACGTCCTCCTTCAACATCATCCCCCCTTGAAAATTCAACAGACTTCTTCAACCTACCTCAACCCAAAAATCCCAAGCATCCGCATCAGCAGACCGTTATCACCTCATAACCCCTCAAAGCCATCTAATTTCCATCCTTCGTACCACGCAACTGCAAAACCACTAAATTCACCACATCATCTTCTTCAACAATTTCACCGTCCTCTTCCACAATATCATTCATAACATCAACCTTCCAACCGAACAATACCAATCCAGCGTTCAACCTCTTCCCGCTCCACCACTCTTCACCATAGAACAGTCATGACTGCCTAGTTCATCATCACACAGTTCACCACAAGGAACAAAATCAAAATCGTTTCAGCATCCCAAAACCGCATAGTACAAATCTGAAATCACCATACAAGAAAAAAAAAAACAGCTCTTGTATCCACCAATTCCCCCCCCCCTTCACCCTCAAACCTCACGCATCCATATATTCATCGCACCACAGTCGCGAACTCGCGATACCCAAAAGACCAAGACAAAACGCAAAAAAAAAAAAAAAAAAAAAAAAACAAACTCGCGAATCACTCAACCCATAACAAGCCCCTTCTGAACCGCAACCAAGGTCCCTCAGTCACAAACGCCTACAACTCTCCTATCCAGTTCATTGAGAGGCCACCGATCCTCTCAACCACACAAACCCTGCAAATCACAAATTCTAAACCGCCCCTCTTCAATTCGAAACTCCAGAAACGCATCACAAGCTCCACCATCAAACGAAGCCGAACCAAATCGGAAACCCCCTCTCGAACAAACCAAGCCGCATACCTCAATTGTGCAACCGTCACCAAGATCAACATCTGAAATCGATCATCGCAAAACCCGATTCACCACAATCGAAATTCTTAATTCAATTTTCAAAAAAAAAAAAAAAAAAAAAGGGGAAATAGTTGATTTGCGAGATTTGCTTCCTACTGTGGGGGGGCGTATTGATTATTTATGTTGTGTTTTGGGGTATTGAATTTTATTTTTGGCTATTGGCTGTATTATATTGACGTGGTGGGGGTATTTTAATTCTTTGCTTGGGGCGTGTTGATTAGGTGTATAGACCTAATTTTTCTTTGTTTTTATTTCTTTCCTTCCTTTTCTTTTGGTTGGTCAGAGCTTTTGATTTAAGGTTGCTTAGCCTGATTTTTATTTTTGTTTTGTCGTTAGTTTTTTAGTCTTTTCCTTTTGATTTTTCTTTTTGTTTTAATTTTGATTTAGTTTTTTTTCTAATTTCCTTTCCTTGTTTGATTTTCTTTTCTTCTCTAAGAAAAAAAAGAAAAAGGAAAAAAAAGAAACAAGAATCAAATTAAAGACCAACGTGACAAGGATCCAAGGGACAAACAATTGTAAAAAGTGGGATTTGAAGTTCAACCAACTCAATCGTTCTGGACTGTCTTACACCACTGTAAAATTTTCTGAACTCTACAGGTGCTGCAAAATATAGAAATTGCTTGTAAAAATCTTTTGCAGGGGCAGCGGCTGGAATGTAACTTTTAATTCTGCAATTTATATTTCTGTGTCTGTTCTGTGACTGATATTTCTGAATTTGTGGTGAGGAACGGTTTTCCATAACTAATCACTCTCGTTGATTGTCAATTTTAACACGTGATCTTGATTTGCAAAATAATATAATTGAAAAGTGGTGCTTTGTGAAGTTGACTGTCTCGTATAATTGGATCGCGGATATATATTAGTTCAATTTATTGAACTTCTAGCAAAAGAGGTTGCATACTACCCGTAAAACATTGGTCGTATCCCTTAGTATTTATACTATACGTGAACGGCCATAAGACCCTCTTCCCCCTTCCAATTGAGGCAGTTAATTAATAGAGCGCAACTTAGTATTTTATACTATTTTGAACTAAGAATAAATTCTGTCTTGCCTTGATTTCATTCAAATGTCTGATTCAAGAAAATCTTTGAGAGAATTGTGGGATCATAACCGGAGTAGACGTCCTCTTGAAGAGTATGAATATGAAATACAACTCATGAAGCAAGATTTTCCAAATTTTGGTGAAGCCAATGTCAACAATTTTCAAAATTTTCCAACTGACCAACATTTTCAAAATCATAGATATAATCGAAATGATGATTTCAATTCAAATTTCAATAATTTCGATTATGGGCCACACCCACATCAAAACGATTTTGAATCCCAATATAGCTTTGATCCACATCAGTATGGAGTTGGAAACCAATTCGAAAATAATTTTGGATATGAAAATGATTTTCAAATCGATCAAAATCTTCAAAATAACAACCCATATCCACATCTTGAATATAACCAAGATTGCAATTTTCCCTCGAATTTTAACAGTTTTGGTTACAAACATAATTTTTATGATCAAAATGATTTCCAATATCAAAATGAAAATTCAAACAACCACCACATTGGAAATAATTTTGAGTGTGAAATTGATATGGATTATAATTTTGAGAATCAAGAAATCCAAAACGAGAGCTGTCTAATCGACGATTCTGAAGAATACCATCTTAACGTTTTTAGAGAGAGGGTAGAAAGGATCGATAGACAGCTTAATGAAAGAGATAGAAAGATAGATGAACTTCTTTGTTTAATGACAACTTTGAAAAAACAGCGAGAGCAACAAAATCAAATTCAAACAGGCGATGAATCAGAAGATAATCCATTCTTTACTGATAGTGAAAATTTTCAAACAACAACTTTTGAAATTGAGAAAAACGATCTAAATGAAGTTGTTCACAATCCAGTAAATGACTTGGACTTCGATTCTTTTCAAGAGAAAGATTTGAGCTCAGATTTTGATCTTCCCCTTTCAGGCTGTGAAAAACTTGAAATTTTTGAAATTGAACCAAATGAAAATGTTGAATTTTTCAATTCAAATTTGGAAATGGATTTTAATAAACATGAATTCTTTGGATTATGTGAGGATGAAAGCCTTAATTCTGACCCCAATCCCGACAATCATTTGATTCTGACCCCAATCGAAAAGCATGGCACTCTTCCGTTGGCACCCAAGGCCAATTATTCTGAACCTTCCAAATCTCCGTCTTTTTCTAATGTCGGCAACCCCGACGAAATCTCTTCTTCTAATATTGGCAATACCAACCATTCATCTTCTATACCTTTACCTCCCTCACTTCCCTTGTCGACACCCTCTTCTTCGAATGACCAAGATTCCAACATAGGACAGGTCGACAAGGTAGAAACCGTTGTTGATGACACGCCACGTTTACCATTTCAGGAAGTCTCTCATACTTCAATTGACGTGTCCCCATTAGCTTTCGAAGAACTTTTCGAAGATGAACTAAAACTTTTAAATGACGAGGATGAAGTAGAATCAAGCCACCAATCCAAGTTTGAAAATTTTGATTTTGAGTATTCAAATGAACTTGAAATTGTCAGTGTCGATGATACGTTGTCCAGAAATGAAATTGAGAAATGTGATCACATAGTCTTGAACAACATTCAGAATTTAAATTTCACGATTACAACTGATTTTATATACGATCACAAATTTTTAAACAATTACACTGACAAATTTGTTGAGCACATGAATTATTTTTGGAATGTTAGCTTGATTGAAAAACTTCTTGTTAGGATGACCCTAGATATTTATCTCCTGGACTACAAATCGAGGTATAAAGATGAGATGGTTTTCAAAAACCTTTGCTTATTAGAAAACATGTCTAGACACAGTGGGAATGGGACTCATCGGGCTAGAACCAAGTGTGGGGGGAAAAGTTGGTGGAACTCTTTGCATCACATACATCGCAAACACATATATCATTGTACATATGATCCATTTCTCCATATAGTTAAACTGCATTTCATTTTACACATAATTTTGCAATTAATCCATCTCTGGGTACGATCTTTTAATTATAGAAAAAAAAATTACAGTGTGGACACTGTTTAATTCTAGTATGGGGGGAGTCTGCATTGCATTCATTTTTAATTTTTCTTTAATTTTTCCTTTTCATTTTCATGCATTTAAATAGGACCCTCATGCATTTTAGATCGTAGTAACATACCAAATTTTTTTTTTTTTTTTTGAAACACGACTCATTTTAGATTTGATACAACAAAATAAGTTAAGGATTTGTAGTCAGTTGACATTATTTTTTTCTCTCAACTAAGATCGAATAAGAAATATGATGAAAAGTTAAATTTTGAGGGATAATAGTGTAACCGGTACATAGGGAGATTCTTAGGTGATGGCCATGAAATCTATTCTATATTGTAGACTTTGTTTAAATAAGTGGAGGACTTAAAATACTTATATTGGCTTTTCAAATCTTTAAAACTAAGTTGTGTTAAGTTGAATTCGCGTAACTCTCTTTTGTGCTTAAATTTTCGATAATAATAATAATAGTATTCCAAGGGTATCCAACATTGCTTGTACATCGAGCGTTGGTGTGCAAACCCGCCAAGCTCTATCCGACACATTGTTGACAAAGTCAAAGTTGGAATATCTTGGTCTCATTTTATGGGATTGGACACCTAAGGATTACCGACACGTTGTTGACAAAGTCAAAGTCGGCCTGCACAATCCGCCAAGCTCTTTACCCACTCTCCGTTAGTCCGCGAGGCAGTGCATGGGTGGTAAACCTTGGTCTTGTTTGGTGTATGTACTTAATCATAAATTTTAAAATTTTATAGAATAAAGAATAAGAGATGATACCCAAACACTTCTTGACCTTATTTATTTGACTAGCCATACATGAGAAAATTAGAATACCACTTTGCAAACTGTGCCAAGCAAACTAAGAATTTATTTCATGGCTGCACTATGTTATCGACCGAACTAACTGGCCAAACTGGAATTTAACATTTGAAAACTTGATTTATATTGAAAATTTGTGACAAGTTGAGGTATCTAAAATAAGATCAACTGGTTTGAAATTATTAACTTAATTTGTTGTACCAGCTTCCTGAAATAAGTCGTGTTGTCATTTTTCGTTTTTGTTTTTTTGCATATGTCTATTGCATTCATGTAGTTTCATTAGAATCATAGCATACTGCATTTGGATTTTGTGGGTAGTATCCGCTGAAAACCCTCACGAGACACCACTCGTCCTACTAGGGACACCTAGAGGTTTAACGGCTTGTTGCATACGCTCAATGCAATCGTGTTTCCTACGAAAGTGTGACCTACCTAGTCTAGTTTTTCATTTTTGTTTTACTCGAGGACGAGTAAAAGATAAGTGTGGGGGTATTTGATTGACATAGAAATGTGTTATTTTTATGCCCTTATATCTTATCTTTTATATATAAATAAATATTACTTGGATATTGTTCTGTTACTTTTTACAGATATTCCAACCCAGCCCGCATGCAACCAGAAATGTAGAGAAATATAGTTCAATTTGCTGTGTATTTGCATTTTGAAGAATTGTAAATGAAGATATCACATATAGTTGCTGTTGGACAAGAAAAGGATTGATAACAAGGCTTTGCACATCACAAATCAATGAAGAAGTGTCAAGAAAACAAGAGGAAAAGAGAAAAGGCCAAAAATTGCTTTAATTATCAAAGGCCCATTTATATTTTTCATTGTAAAATAATTAGTGATGTAATGACCAGGCCCATTTATCATTAGGGTTAGGGTTAGGGTTTGGCTATCTACCCTATATATACCCCTGTAATAACCTTGTAGCCACCATCCTATATCTCATCTCTTATTCCATTGTTCTAATAAAAGTTCTTCTTTCTCTTTTATTTTCTGCATTTTTTTGTTTTCTTAGCAACTAGTGTTGTCTATACGATTAGATTCGGTAGAACACTAGTTGTATTTTGCACTTGTTTGCATTAGTGATTTACCGTCTGATTAGATTCAGCGGAAATCCTAATTTTAATTCTTGTTTGTTATTTCAATTTCTGCAATTTCAATTTCTGCTTTTTATTATTTTCTTAGGTCAAATTGGGTTTGATTAGATTCAAATCTAATTCATAGTTTCATTTGCTTTCCATTGAAATTGTGATTTGATCGTCGGTTCAGTTAGATCTGTTCTGAATCAAATTACAGTTTTAATTTTGTTTTGTTTTGAAAAATTAACCTCCAAAGTTCGTCTAACACGCCCACGAAACATATAAATAATAAAATTTAACTTTCCTCCCTGTGTTCGACCTGTATGCTACACACCTGTATGCTTGCAGAATTTATTACAAATGTCGCGCTTTTCTAATTCATAGACTAGCGTCGATCACTTGTCCTCAAAGTATCTGCTCTTTCCTTATCGGGGAAATTACGGGTCTTTACAAGAAATGACATGTTTGAATAAAATTGACAATTTGTTATAAAATGCTGCATTGGAATAAAATGTCATTTTTGTTACAATTGTTTTATTAGATTTAAAAATATCATTTTTGTTATAAATGTTTAGTTAGAATAAACATGTCACTTTTATTAGAATTGTTTCATTAGAATGAAAGAAAAATATCATTTTTGGTTAAAAATGTACATTAGAATAAAGATAACATTTTTGTTATAAATCATCTCATTAGAAAAGAATAACATTTTTGTTATAAAATGTTGCATGAAAATAAAAATGGTCATTATCATTAGAGATGTTTATTTAGATTAAAAATAACATTGTAGCTAGGAATGTTTATTTAGATATAAATTTGTCACTTTTGTCAAATCTAGAATTAGCACCTAAAATTGTCACTTTTGTTAAATGGAAATTGTCGATATACAAAAGTATCATTTTCATTTATATTGAAATTAGAATTATCGCTTTCATTTATGTTGAAATAGGAATTGTCGACAAAAGAAAATTGCCTTTTATTTCGTCGCTAAAAATATGAAACATGTCATACAAATAAAAGCATTTCTTCTTATTTGTCGTGTTTAAAATAGAATTGTGATGCGAATAAAATATTATTTTTGTTCGATATCAGAATTGGTTAAAGTCATTAACTAATAATCTATTTAGATGAACTGTTGTTGCTAGAAAACCCCACACGGGTGTTGGGATGACATACACTAGTCCTAATATGTAGTCGTATGTCAATCGATGGATTGACAGTCTGTGATGAGCGTTATTTATTTATTTTAATGCTCACACAGTTATAAATTTCACTTTGGATGAGAATGAATTGTTGTATGCTTATTTATCATTATTGTCATATACATGCAATGTATGAAATCCATATAACTGAAATTATATGGTAACGGATTGAGTCGCATTCCGATTCACAATATCTTTTATATAAAGAACATTTTCATATAAAGAGTCTTTAAAAATAAAGAATATTTTTAATTAATAAATATTTTAAGAATAATATTCAGTAAAGAATAAAATATAAAAATATGAAGTCACGTTAAGTAGAAACGCTATTTTTAACCCGAACGGGTTTATCGACTGTTTTATTCATTCTATAATGAACATTGGAAAGAAGTGTTTTTAAAATATAATATTTTGAAATATTATTATTTTAATATGATAAAATATAGGATATTCAATTTTGCTTAAAAAAATTGAAAATGAAGTTAAAACCGTTTTAAAATGAATTTATAAACAATATATGAAATACGTTTTAAATAGAGATCGACGATATATATTCTATATATTTATTTAATGGCCTGAATAGAATGCGCCGCGCAGCGACCGTTCGTGAATTTCGACCATTAACTTCAAATTGGCGTAACGGGAGATTCGGCCGTCGGATTGTCCTAAAACCAAAACCGTTGGGTTCGTATCGAAAAGAGCTTTCCAATGAATATATGAGTTTTGAAATCTAATGGTTGGATTTGGAATTATGTCCAAATCAATTTTGAAAAAGGTCGCTATGGATGCAGTTTTGTGGCCGTTATTGGAAACCGACTGTACGGGCGGTGATAAAATTATTTAAAATATGGAAAAATTATGTAAAATCATAATAAATGGTTTGGAAAGATTTTTGGAAGAAAATTCCATATTTAAAAGAGAAAAATATATTTTATCAAAATGAACTAATTATTAACTAGAATAAATCTTTAAATTAAGATTTAATGAAGTTTCCCAATTAATTAATACTTAATTGGAATTAGATTAAATAAATTGGATTTTTGGGTTGTCGTGAATGGTGTCTTAAATAACACTGTTCTTATACCCCGTATGGAAAAAAATAAATCTTTTAATTAAGATTTAGATAAGTTTCCTAATTAATTAATATTTAATTAGAATTGAATAAAGGGATGAATATTTTAATTAAGATTTTAGAGTTTTTCAATTATATTAATTGGAAAAAAATGAAATGTAAATTGGGTTTATTGTGAACTATGTTTTTAAACGACATTTGTTCTTTAACTCAATTAACAGTGAAAGTATAATTTGGAAATTATAAATCTTTTATTAAGATTTAATCGGAAATTTTCCAAAAGTAAAGTTTTCCAATTTAAGATATTAAATTGGAATTGAATGGAATTCGATTTAATAATAATCGAGATGATCTTCTTTAAATGAAGACCGTTATTATATATGGAATTTAAAAGGCTTTGCCATTATTCCATTTATATTATTAGTCTGGTACAGAAATTTATATCGATTATATATTGATTTGATTTCTATGAAAATTCCATATTTAATGGAAGACGATTTTGGCTTTATCGTGAACGGTGTTTTAAAAGACATTAGTTATGTAACCCAGGTAAAAGATAAGTTTTATTTCTTAAATTTGAAGAATCAGAAAGTAATGATTGTTGATATTAAAACCCAAACTGGTGTTTTAATGAATCTTTAACAAAAAGGATTAAAGAATAAATTAAAGAATTTATCTTTGACAAATTAATGGGAACCTTTCCCTAATGTTGTGAATATTTATTTAAAAGAATATTCTGCATTGGAATGAAGAGTTGGATGTGCTTTTATAGTATTTTATTATTGATTATAAAATACGCGAGTTATTCAGAAAGACCGGGTTTAACACATTTCGAATAATTACTACGACGATTAAGAGTCGAAGATGAAGACGGTGGTTGAAGACCGGAGGTCTTCACATCGTTTGGATTGTTACTGATGTCTTGCTTGGGAGGCCACCCAAGTCAAGGTAATAAGTGGTGATCGTCCAGACGTATTTGGAGATCGATGGATATACGAGAAATTCTCTCCTATATTGGAATAAGGTGTCTCCAGTTTCGTTCAGACCCAGAACGAACTTGTAAATGGATGGTATGCCTGACATTGTATTCCTCTATGTTATTTTAGCGATGAAATAAAAGGAAATTTTGTTTTGTCAACAATTCCTATTTCAAGATAAATTCTTTAATTTATTCTTTAATCCTTTTTTTAATGATTCATTGAAACATCAGTTTGTGTTTTAATATCAACAATCATTACTTTCTAATTCTTCAAATTTAAGAAATAAATCTTATCTTTTAACTGGGTTACAATACTAATGTCTTTTAAAACACCGTTCACGTTAAATCCAAAATCGTCATCCATTAAATATGGAATTTTCACAGAAATCAAATCAATATATAATCGATATAAATTTCTGTATCAGACTAATAATATAAATGGAATAACGGCAAAGCCTTTTAAATTCCATATACAGTAACGGTCTTCATTCACAGAAGATCATCTCGATTATTATTAAATCGAATTCCATTCAATTCCAATTTAATATATCAAATTGGAAAACTTTACTTTTGGAAAATTTCCAAATAAATCTTAATAAAAGATTTATAATTTCCAAATTATACTTTCACTGTTAATTGAGTTAAAGAACAAATGTCGTTTAAAAACACAGTTTACAACAAACCCAATTTACATTTCATTTTATTCCAATTATTAAATATAATTGAAAAAATCTATAACCTTAATTAAAAGATTTATCCCTTTATTCAATTCTAATTAAATATTAATTAATCAGGAAACTTATCTAAATCTTAATTAAAAAATTTATTTTTTTCCATGCGGGGTATAAGAATAGTGTTATTTAAGACACCATTCACGACAACCCAAAAATCCAATTTATTTAATCTAATTCCAATTAAATATTAATTAATTGGGAAACTTCATTAAATCTTAATTTAAAGATTTATTCTAGTTAATAACTAGTTCATTTTGATAAAATATATTTTTCTCTTTTAAATATGGAATTTTTCTTCCAAAAATCTTTCCAAACCATTTATTATGATTTTACATATTTTTTCCATATTTTTAATAATTTTATTATCGCCCGTACAGTCGGTTTCCAATAACGGCCACTGAACTGCATCCATAGAGACCTTTTTCAAATTTGATTTGGACATAATTACAAATCCAACCGTTAGATTTCAAAACTCTTATATTCATTGGAAAGCTCTTATCGATACGAACCCAACGGTTCCGGTTTTAGGAGAATTCGACGGCCGAATCTCCCGTTACGCTAATTTGAAATTAATGGTCGAAATTCATGAACGGTCGCAGCGCGGCGCGTTCTTTTCAGGCCATTAAATAAATATATATAATATATATCGTCGATCTCCATTTAAAACGTATTTCATAAATTGTTTATAAATTCATTTTAAAATGGTTTTAACTTCATTTTCAATTTTTAAGCAAAATTGAATATCCTATATTTTTATCATACTAAAATAATAATATTTCAAAATATTATATTTCGAAAACACTTCTTTTCAATGTTCATTATAGAATAAATAAAACGGTCGATAAACCCGTTTGGGTTAAAAATTGCATTTCTACTTAACGCGACTTCATATTTTTATATTTTATTCTTTACTGAATATTATTCTTAAAATATTTATTATTTAAAAATATTCTTTATTTTTAAAGACTCTTTATATAAAAATGTTCTTTATATAAAAGATATTCTGAATCGGAATGCGACTAAATCCATTACCATATAATTTCCGTTATATGGATTTCATACATTGCATGTATATGACAATAATGATAAATAAGCATACAACAATTCATTCTCATCCAGAGTGAAATTTATAACTGTGTGAGCATTACAATAAATAAATAAATCTCATCACAGACTGTCAATCCATCGATTGACATACGACTACATATTGGGACTAGCGTATGTCATCCCAACACCCGTGTTGGGTTTTCAAGCAACAACAGTTCATCTAAATAGATTATTGGTTAATGAATTTAACCAATTCTGATGTCAAACAAAAAGAATATTTTATTCGCATCACAATTCTATTTTAAACACGGCAAATAAAAAGAAATGCTTTTATTTGTATGACATGTTTCATATTTTTAGCGATGAAATAAAAGGCAATTTTGTTTTGTCGACAATTCCTATTTCAACATAAATGAAAGTGACAATTCTAATTTCAATATAAATGAAAATGATACTTTTGTATGTTGACAATATCCATTTAACAAAAGTGACAATTTTATGTGCTAATTCTAGATTTGACAAAAGTGACAAATTTATATCTAAATAAACATTCCTAGCTACAATGTTATTTTTAATCTAAATAAACATCTCTAATGATAATGACCATTTTTATTCTCATGCAACATTTTATAACAAAAATGTTATTCTTTTCTTATGAGACGATTTATAACAAAAATGTTATCTTTATTCTAATGTACAATTTTAACCAAAAATGATATTTTTCTTTCATTATAATGAAACAATTCTAATAAAAGTGACATGTTTATTCTAACTAAACATTTATAACAAAAATGATATTTTTAATTCTAATAAAATAATTGTAACAAAAATGACATTTTATTCCAATGCAGCATTTTATAACAAAATGGCAATTTTATTCTAACATGTCATTTCTAATAGAAATGTTATTTTTATTTTCATAACATATTATTAACAAAAATGTAACTTTTAATCTAATTCCTTGACAAAAAGGACAATTTTTATTATAATGTGACATTTTATACAAAAATGTAATTTCTATTCTAATGTACATTTTCTAACAAAATGTATTTTTTCTCTAATGTACATTTTCTAACAAAAATGTTATTTCTATTTCTATGCAACATTTTATAAAAATGTTATTTTTCTTATGCCAATATTTTATAATAAAAATATCATTTTACTTATGGTAACATCTGATAACAAAAATGTTATTTTCCTTATGCTAACATTTTATAATAAAAATGTTATTTCTTTTGCTAATGCAACATTGATATGAAAATGTTCTTTATCTTCTAATGTCACATTTTATAACAAAGTGCTATTTTAATCTAATGTCACATTTATAATTAACATGTATGACATTTTATAATTAACATGTATGACATTTTATAATTAACATAAATGACATTTTATAATTAACATAAATGGCATTTTATTATATGAATTCTAATTCAACATAAGTGACAATTCTACTTCGTCAATTCTAATTTCAACAAAAATGAAAAATTTTATATTGTCAATTCTAACTTCAACAAAATGACCATTTCAACTATAATGACATCTTTATGCTCATATACATTCCTAACTATAATGACATATTTATGCTAATATAATCATTTTTTACTAAGATGACATATTTATTCTAACACGACATTTTAACTAAAATGATAATTTCTATTCTAAGTGATCATTTTATAACAGCAAATGTTATTTCTATTCTAATATAACCTTTTATACAAAATGTTATTTCTCATCAAATATCACATTTCCCAACAAAAAGAATATTTTTATTTTAATATCACATCTCTGACAAAAATGATATTTGATTTGACCATTCTAATTCAATATCAACGATATTTTGTTTTGTCGATTCTAATACAACAAAATTATTCCATCATGTCAACAAATTGATAAACAACATCAAACAATTTAAATCAAATCACGAATGACAATCAGTAGGATATTACAGCGTATGAAAATCAATAGATCTAACCATGATTAATTTATTTAGATTATATATATAAAGAATTTCTCACATTGATTATTGTCTGAATTTTCAAAGTTCTCAATTTCAGATCTGGTCAGTCCCATCGTCTAGATCTCATCACAAGGATTCCAATGCTTTCAGTTTCGTTTGATTCTGTGTCCGTATGAAATAGTTATGAGATTACAAAGCTTAGTTATATAATTAATTAATTAAAATATAATTAAATCTCATAATTACATTAAGAATTTACGGCCTAACCATTCTTCCTTCTCGTTTAACTGCATAATTTGGCACCACCGTCGCCGCCAGACACTGTCGTACCCCGATCGGAATACCCTACCTCGACATGCCTCGGTCAGGACCTCCACCCCCACCACCTTGCCAAACTCGAACGCCTCGAGAGGCGTGAAAACTCCAGTGAGCGGCCGACCTTCTTGGCCAAAATCCGAGCGATTTCCTCCATTAAACCCAATTATAACTGTACGATCTTAAAGAGCTCGAAGCGCTCTTGAATTGTTGTGCTTAAACCCTGATTTAATTATGTGTATTTTGGGCGTGATTAAGGAAGCAAATTCAGACAAGGATGGACATTGGAAAGAATAGAACGGCGGCTACAGGAATTGGTATTAGGGTTTTGTATTTCTAACCGTATTTATACTGTATACTCAGCGTATTTTAATTAATTAATTCAAGAAAATAACTTGTTCGTTGATACTAACTCCGAATCGAACCCAACGAATGTCGCCCCTAGCAAAATACCCCCATCCTGGATACAATGGAAAAGGTTTCGTAACCCAATTAAATTGTTTCGATAGGTTTTTCTTTAAATTTAAAATATAAAACATTTAATTATTTAATTTAATCGCACATTTTAAATTACCAGGGCAACATACTGACTCTAAAAATTACAGAAAAATTATTTCTACCTATGTTTTGATGATACGGTCCTAATAAGACTAATTTCATTGAATTCTGAGACCGTTTGAAAAATGGCCATTTTCGGGCCGATCCGATTTTGACTGAAACTGACAAAACACATTTTCTTTTGCCACGCTCACATATTAATTCGGAAAATTATGAAAATTGAAACCTAGCAATAATTTGACATTCTGGTTCCAACAAAAGTGGTTTCATCGAAAACGGAGGTCGTTTGAAAAATGGCTATTTTTAATATTAAAATATATTTATAAATTCTACAACGACTATTCTGAATTTAAACTGGGCATAACTTTTAATTCTTGCTATGAAATTTCAATTTTTCGGATTCGTTGGAAAGATATTTTTAAATAGATTCAAATATTTTTGGTTTCACTAAAATCCGATTTATTTTGCATCCTGTACAGTCAGTCAAAGTTCAAATTCAAATTTTCAAACTACCGTGCTATTTCTAACTCCTTTTATAATTAAAATAAATATATTCATTTTAACTTCGATTTAAATAAATTTTTAGTCGTTATTATTTAAAATAAATTATTTTAACTATTCAAAATCCATTAAAATTTCTAAAATAAAAATTTTAATTGGTTCAGAATTTGCGGGTTGTTACACATCTCTTTGGTTTGGATGGCTCTGACTACTCCTAGACTGATCTAAAGGAGAGAATTAATCCTACACTCTTATATAATCACATCTAACCTAAACCCTAAATCAAAACAAAAATCATTCTCAAGCCGCCATGCTGCTGCAACATAGACTGAGCAAGCTTCTCTTATTCAACGAATTAAAACTTAGGATGGTGGAAAAAAGATTCTGCGCTTAATCTATTCTCTTCTTTAATCCGTTCATAGTGAGTACAACTTCTTTAACAAGATAATTATTGAACGTAATTGTGATGGGTTTATAAGTTGGACTATATGACTAATTACATATACTTGATTAAGTCCATTTTATGATGTTAATTCATGTGTCTAATTGTGTATGCTCGATTAGATTCATTTTATGATGTTGTTGTATGCAAGTTTATATGTAAATCATGTGATATTAGTCTACATGTCTAATTACATATGCAAGTTTATATGCAAGTTTGTATGCAAATCATATGCAAGCTTATGTGAAAATCATATTCATACATGCAAGTTCCTATTTATATGTTTAGATCTATGCAAGTCATATTTTATATGATTAGATCCATGTCAATTTATAGGTTTATGCAAATTCATATTTTATATGTCTATTGCTTATGCAAGTCATTGATTATGCAAATTTATGTCAATGTAAATTATGATCATGCAAGTTTATGATCCAAGCTAGTCTATTTTTATTTAGATCTAATTTATTGTGCAAGTCCATATGTTAATTTAGATCTAATTTTTTATGCAAGTCTGTATGTTAATTTAGATCTAATTTGTTATGCAAGTCCATATGTTAATTTAGATATAATTTGTTATGCAAGTCCATATGTTAATTTAGATCTAATTTGTTATGCAAGTCCATATGTTAATTTGGATCTAATTTGTTATGGAAGTTCATATGTTAATTTAGATCTAATTTGTTATGCAAGTTCATATGTTAATTTAGATCTAACTTGTTATGCAAGTTTATATGTTAATTTAGATCTATTTTGTTATGCAAGTTCATAAATGGGATCTTTGTTATATGCTAGTTATGTTCATAATTGGATCTATATTGTTTTATGCCAGTTTGGATGTTATACGTCTCTTTCTTTCCCTTTTTCTTATGAGTTAGGCTAATTGCAAGCTTAACGTATTATATGAATCATACGAACAATTGACGTTGGGAAACAGTTGGGAAACATTAAATATTGGACGTTATGTAATTGGCATAAAATGGGTTGTAATCATATAATTAATTTTGAGCATATTTAGTAAATGTGGCATAACTTGAATTGACCACACTTATGGATAATTTACATATAAATCTAGACTTGGACATAAATGGTAAATATGTAAATTGGTTAAAAGATGAACATGCCTAACCTGAGGTTAGATTGAGTTGCGGTGTAAGACTGCCCGGAACCGCCCGGCACATCCAGCGACCGCAACAACACATATCTAATGTGAGAGGTTAGCGCATTAAGCCCAAAACCCGAGGTTAGAATGAGTTTGCGGTAGAAGTCTGTCCGGAACCGCCCGGCACATCCAACAACCGCAAACAACAGTTCTAATGTGAGAGGTTGGTGCATTAATAAATTAATTAATGCCAATGAACAGACATGCTTAGAACGGAAGGGTTAAGTAACATATGAATAGGTGACACTTAACCAATACAACATGTTAATTAGACAAGTGGGTGGGGTTAAGTAAATTGAGAACACTTAACCAATACAACATGTTAATTAGATAAGTGTGTGGGGTTAAGTAAATTGAGAACACTTAACCAATACAACATGTTAATTAGATAAGTGAGTGGGGTTAAGTAAATTGAGAACACTTAACCAATACAACATGTTAATTAGATAAGTGTGCGGGGTTAAGTAAATTGAGAACACTTAACCAATACAACATGTTAATTAGATAAGTGGGTGGGGTTAAGTAAATTGAGAACACTTAAACAATACAACTTGTTAATTAGACAAGTGGGTGGGGTTAAGTAAATTTAAAACACTTAACCAATACTACATGATGAATGAACAAGGTTAAGTTAATAAGAAACACTTAACCAATACAACATGGTGTGTGGGTGGGTTAAGTTAACATGAATGGACAACACTTAACCAATATTACATGGACAAAGGGGATAGCGTTAAGGCAAGCTTAATAAATAATACATATTGACTTGATAAGTAGGAGGGTTGAGTAAACCTTGGGTAAGTGGGTAATATTAGTGTGTATAGGCCCACAAACTTAACCGTTAAATAAACATGTTTGAATCAGTGGGATGGTTAAGTACATCTCGTGCAGGTGGGTAATATTTGCATATATACGCCCACAAACTTAACCAGTAGGAAACCCTAGTAACGGGGACCCATTTCAGCAGTAACCTACATAGATGTATCATGGTACCCTGAACTAGGCAGGGTGGGGCACGATTACTGTGTTGATTATAAGCGGTCAAAATAGCGGTTGGTGGTGCGGCAGTGTAGGTTCCGACGGAGTATGGGCGTGCACATGCTCCGGAGTGGAAAAAGCAGGCATTGGGCATCAGTAGTATACACTGTGCATCTTGAATTGTGTCGGGTTTCCATCATAGGGATTGATACACCCTATGGTGGGACCAGCACATGTATCTACATACAAGCGGGGCCGAATGACATAAGTAAACAAGCGGGGCCGAATGACACAAGTAAATAAGCGAGGCCGAATGACACAAGTAATAAATACATGCGAGTTAGAGAGTCGATCGATTAAGCGATAAGGGGGTAGTGTGGGGACATCTAGTATTTAGTATGGGAAAGTAAGGATTGTATGGGGTGAATACCTCTTACTAGATGTTAAGCCTGAGGACTACCAATTACAAGATGGGGATCAACTTTCAGTATGGAACTAGTAACGGTGCGGTGAAATTAGCATTGGTGCAATGTAGTAATTATTCTTTAGTGATTAGAAGCGCGATCAACGTTTATCTTATTCATTCTGATTACCTTGTCATGCATATTTATGTATAGTCATTTCTTACTTTCTAGTTTATGTTCTTATCATGTTACTTTAATGATTATATTGTTAAAGTCATTGGACTCACCAGACTTATGTCTGACCTAGTTTGTTTTCGCCTCTTTTCTTCCATTCCCCCCCCCCCACAGGTTTTTAGGGAGGAAATACTCAAGCTTAGTTCGGATATCCCTTCTTCCAGCTTGATGTTGAAAGATGAATTGCTTGGCTTTGATTCAGCTTATCTATGGCATTTTCTGTTGGGGATTATAGTTTTAATATTAAGTACTCTGAAAGTTTTGTACAAGACTGATATTATGTACTTGGTTTTGGTATTTGGAAATGTAATCAAACTTATTTCTGTTTCCGCTGCAATAAAGTTATAAAAAATTTCATGTACTACTTTCTCTGTCTTGTAATATTCCATTATGTTTACTTATAATACTCCATGAAACTTAATGCATTCCCTTTGTGAGTGACATTAACGGACGTGGGATGTTACAAGCTTCGTTAGTTGAAACACTGCATCTAAATAACTAGTCTAGTTGTGGATCCCATTGTAGTCTTATTGGAGGTTCGGCTCATTTATCTATGCTTTGTCGGGATATTGAGAGTGTCTATCTTGGGCGTTGGGTTTGAATGCAACGCCTACGTTCTTGGTTTCATGGGCTACGACTTGATTCTAGGAGTGGATTGGCTAGCCAGGTATGGTGCCATCCTAGACTGCGAAAGAAGGGTAGTTAGACTGTTGACTCGTTGTGGAAAGACCCTTGATATTTCTTGTGACCCTAGAGGTCCGGTGATGCTTAGCTATCTAGAATCACTGGACATATCCATCGATGATTCGGAATCTATTCGAGTAGTCCGTGGGTATGGTAACGTCTTTGATGAGGTTCGGGGTTTAACCCCGAGGCGCGAGATAGACCTCCGTATATACTTAGTAGATAATTCAAAGCCAGTTGCATTACCAGTGCGCCACATGGATTGGAGAGAGAGAGGAGGGAACTCAGTAAGCAAGTAGGGGAGCTACTTGAGGAAGGTTTCATAAGAAGAAGTATTTTGGAATGGAGTGCTCCATTTGTTTTTGGCTACGAAGGTTGATGGTTCACTTAGATTGTGCGTGGACTATAGGGAGCTGAACAAGCTCACGAAGAAGAACAGACACCCATTACCGAGGATAGATGACTTGTTCGATCAATTGGTTCGTGCTTCGGTTTTCTCGCAGTTGGATTTAGTTATAGGATTTCATCAGCTAAGGGCGGCTGAGGACAGCATAGATAAGACTACTTTTAGGGCTCTCGATGGTTTCTTCGAGTGGCTCGTCATGCCTTTTGGTTTGATGAATGCACCCGCATATTTCGTAGACTTGATGAGTAGGGTGTTTCGGGAATTTCTAAACAAGTTTGTGGTAGTCTTTGTGGATGGTATTTTGATTTTCTCTAGAAGCGAGGAAGAGCATGCCCTATATCTTAGGGATGTCTTGGAGACCATATGAGCGCATCAACTCAAAGCTAAGTTCTCCAAATGTCATTTTTGGAGGGAAGAAGTGAGGTTCTTAGGACACGTGGTCTCTAAGGAAGGGTTAGCAGTGGATCCTGCAAAAGGTGGTGGCAATCCAAGATTGGAAGGTTCCTAGAAAAGCAATGGAAGTAAGGAGTTTTCTAGGGTTGGCGGGCTACTATAGGAAGCTCGTTAAGGACTTTGCGAAGATATCAGCCTCAGTTTTGACTTTGCTAGATGGGAGCAAACCGTTCGCAATACATATCGGTGCTTGCGGGACAGCTTGGAGCAGTTTTCGGTGCAAGAGGAGAAAAGGTGATATGCGAAAGGCGGTAGGTACGCAGTTATGTTTGAGCATCACGTATCGTCCACAGACGGATGGACGGACAAAAAGGGTAAATAGAATCCTTAAAGATCTTTTGAGGTTATGTATCCTAGATTTTGGAGGGACATAAGAAGAGCACCTTCCATTTGTGGAGTTCGCTTATAACAACAGTTATTAAGCTAGTATTAGGGTTTTTATGGATGACCGTGTCGATCACCAACTTGTTGGTGGGAGTCTACGGATAAGATTTTGCCTGGACCCAAGATGATTAGAGGGAAGCTTCGGAAAAGATGGACTTGATTCGAAGATGAATGAAGACAGCACAGGACCGACAAAAGTCATACGCTGAAAAGAGACAAACTGATCTTGAGTTCGATGTTGGAGACATGGTTTTTTATTAAGGTGTCACTGTTGAGGAACGTAGTCCATTTTGGACCGAGAGGGAAATTGGCACCGAGGTTCATAGGACCCTTTCCCATTACAGAGAGGATTGGATAGATGGTGTACAGAGTGAAGTTGTCGGAGAAGCTTATTGGTATTCATGACGTGTTTCACGTGTCGCATTTGCGGAAGTGTTTCCATGATATCGTGGAAGTAGTGGAGCCGAGCATGCTTAGAGAAGTGAAAGTGGAGCGAGATGCCACGATTAGACGAGCTCCTACATACATCCTTGGATCGGAGATCAAGAAGTTCCGCAATAGAGAGGTCAAGTCGGTTAAAATTCAATGGGAAGATGATCAAGGAGATGCGACTTGGGAGACGGAAGATGAGATGCGTACGCTGTACCCTTTCCTTTTTTAGGATATGTTTTTAACTTCTCCTTTTTTTCTACCGCTTTGTTTATACTTGTTCTATCGTTTAGTATGTCCTCTCGTTTATATCCTCGATCTTTAGATAGGAAAATCCTATGGTTGTTAACATGTGTTTGAGACATGTTATGTTTGGTCGATGCAAGTGTTTGCTTGTGGTTGCCCATGAATGCATTTACACATACATTAGGCACTAGATCGGCTCAGTCACTTTCATATTGCATATGCATATATGTATTTGTATATGGATTGAAACTTGATGTGTTATCATATGGATGTTGCATTTGTATGAATGTACGGTTGTGCACTCATATAGGAATGATATGTATCAATAGGGTTCTTTTGCATACATAATGGACGCATGGCACTATCATGATTTGCATTAAGGAGGTCAACTGAATCAGTAGACCGCCTGATTTTGCATTAGATAAGGACATACACACACACTATGCATACGATCATGAAAGCATTAGAAATCTTCTTAAGGACAATGGATGCCTGTGATTGAATGGTTGAGTAGATGGATGTTGGATGGTGGTATATACATTCTTCTTGACTTGGAGATTTCGAGGACGAAATCCTTTAAGGAGGGGAGGATGTAACACCCTGTAATTTTAAATATTAAAATTAACAAATTAAAGAACACTTAATTTTTAGAAGAAGAATTAAGGGAAATGGGTTACGCCATTGTGTTCGTCTCGGAATTCTGCTTGAGATAGAGTCCGAGTTTGCGTGAATCGGACCCCGTATGAAGAAGTTATGGAGGTTAGAAGATTTCAAGCTTAAGAAGAAATTAAATTAAATAATAATTAAAAATCAGAAAATAGATTCGAAATTCAAAATTCCAAAAAGCAGCTGAGCGGGAAATTTCCCGCTCAGGGGTGTCGACCCCCCCCCCAAGGGGTGTCAACATAGGTGACGACCCCCTATAGGGGTGTCGACATAGGTGTCGACCCCCCTATAGGGGTCGACCCCTGCTGATTGTTCTGGACAGTGACGAATTTCTGAGTCGTAGGGCTACGTGGCGACTTCTGATTGGCCTGATGACGCATAGTCTTGGACTGGATGGTTTGGATGGATCCTAGGTTGATCTAAAGGCTCATATTAATTCTATACTTCTATATAATCACATCAAACCTAAACCCTAAACCTCATATCCCTATTCTATGAAGCCGTCATGCTGTCCATCTCTAAGCTAACCTAGCCTCCACCTTAACAAATCAAATTCAAGGTTAAAGTTAAAGATCAAAGCCTACATCAATGGATTAACTTATCAACTTTAAAAATCAGATTCCAGATCTTCTCTTCTTTCTTAATCTCTGTGAGTTCATGTAGCTTTCATAAGATAATTAAACTAAAGTATTTATGATAAGTTGTAAATTGTGATCGTATGATTATGCCTGTAATGGATCTTATCAAATTTGCAAGTTGTCATTTTTTTTGATTCATAGCCTATGCTTTTCTGATCAATTCTATAAGTTCATGCCTGTTTATGCTCTTTCATTTATGCCTATTTTGATACCATGATTCTCTTCCCTCTTCCTTTTTCCTTTTTATTTTTATGAGTTAGGCTAACTTCGAGCCTAACATATAATGCGAAATTTGCGCACATATAATGCTTGAATGATAGGGAAAAAGTTTGGGAAATGTTGAATAACATGTGATTTGTAAAAAGGCATAAATTGATGATGGCTATGGTTTGGGAAATTTTTTATATAATAAGCAAACATGAGACTTGACGTAAATGGGTTTGGGTGTAAACTTGTGATAATTTGGTAAGTTCAGTTATTTCTCATATTTGGAACATGTAATAGGAATCATGACTTGTAATGAATTTAATCTAGAACTATGCCTAATTGTAAGATAATCAATTCTGATTCATGCTTATCCTTTTGTCAAATCTGAATTACCTATGCCTATGAGACTGTTGTGATTGATAAAATGGAACCTATCATGTTGTACACCAAATTGGTGATTCTTTTATGTTTAATTCTATCGAATCTTTATGCCTATGATGTAACTTGCTCAGTTTAGCCATACTTATTGTTAATGTACAACATGTCTATTGGAAACATGATTCTTGAGTTGGGTACGTCTTTACATGCCTATTTTGTTCCTTATGTCAATTCTTGTGTTTCTCCTCTATCCCTCTCCATTTTATTTTTGGACCTTGTTGTACGTGCAATTGAAACGCGGGGAATTGGGTATGACTTAATTAAGTAATTTTGTGCATAACAAGTAAATGTGGCATAACTTGAATTGACCATACTTATGGATAATTTACATATAAATCTAGACTTGGACAGTAAATATGTAAATCGGCTAAAAGATGAACGCCTAAGACACGAGGTTAAACTTGGTTTGCGGTATAAGACTGCCCGGAACCGCCCGGCATATCCAGCAATCGCAAACGGCATTCTAATGTGAGAGGTCAAAGGCATAAATTAGTTGCTTAGACATGAGGTTAAGTCTGGCTTGGGGTGGATGTCTGCCCTGAACTGCCCAGCATATCCAGCGACCACAAGTGATCGACTTAATGTGAGAGGTCTGTGCATTAATAACTAATTAATGCTGATCAAAGATGAATATGATACCTAAACGAGTTAGGTGGGTGGGATTAAGTTAACATGAGTAAGAAGACAACTTAACCAGTATTACATGAACAAAGTGGGCAGGGTTAAGGCAAGCTTAACCAATAATACCTATGGACTTGATAAGTGGAAGAGTTAAGTGAGTCTTGGGTAGGTGGGTAATATTAGTATATATAGGCCCACAAACTTAACCGTTAAATAAATATGCGAGAATCAATGGAAAGGTTAAGTAACATATGAATAGGCGACACTTAACCAATACAACTTGTTAATTAAAACATATGAATGGGGTTAGGTTAAATTGAGAACACTTAACCGTTATAACATGTTGATTAGGAAACCCTAGTAACGGGAACCCATTTCAGCAGTAACCCACATAGATGTATCACGGTACCCTGAACTAGGCAGGGTGGGGCACGATTACTGGGCTGAATATAAGCGGTCAAAATAGCGGCGGGTGGTGCGTCAGTGTAGGTTCCGACGGAGTACGGGCGTGCACGTGCTCCAGAATGGAAAAAGAAGACACTGGGCATCTGTAGTCATACACTGTGCATCTTGAATTGTGTCGGGTTACCATCATAGGGATTGACACACCCCATGGTGGGACCAGCACAGGTATCTACAAACAAGCGGGGCTGAATGACACAAGTAATGAATACATACGAGTTAAGGAGCCGATCGATTAAGCGATAAGGGGGTAGTGTGGGGACATCTAGTATTTAGTATGGGCAAGTAGGCTGTCAAGGATTGTATGGGGTGGATACCTCTTACTAGATGTTATGCCTGAGGACTACCAATTACATGATGGGGATCAATTTTCAGTATGGGACTAGTAAGGGTCTAATTAGCATTGGGCAAGTGTAGTAATTATACTATAGTGATTAGAAGCGAAATCAATGTTTATCTTATTCATCTTGCCTACCTTGTCATGCATGCTTATGTACAGCCATTTCTTACTTTCCAGTTTATGTTCTTATCCAGTTACTTTAATGATTATATTGTTAAAGTTACTGGACTCACCAAACTAATGTCTGACCTAGTTTGTTTCACCTCTTTTCTTCAGTTTTCGCCCAGGTTCTTAGGGAGGAAATACTCAAGCTTAGTTCAGATGTCACTTTCTTCTAGCTTGAAGTTGAAAGATGTATTGCTTGGCTTTGATTTTGCTTATGGCATTTTTTGTTGGGGGTTATGGCTTTAAAATTATGTACTCTGAAGGCTTTTGTACAAGACTGATATTATGTACTCGATTTGTTGTTTTGAAGATGTAACTAAACCTATTTCTGTTTCCGCTGCTATAAAGTCATAAAATTTTCAAGTACTACTTTATCCATCTTGTAATATTCCATTCTGTTTACTTATAACACTCCACAAAACTTAACGCATTCCCTTTGTGAGTGACATTAATCGACGTGGGGTGTTACAAACGCCGTCCAGCTCGGCAGCTCCATTCACCGTTGAAAGCCTTAAAATCGCCGCTGTTTCTAACCATGATTCTGATCACCACGAGGAAAGAAACCTCATCACAGCAGTTGAATTTATCAGCGTCATAAAGATCTACAACATTGCTGTAGGAAGAAATCGGATTAAATTCGTGGATTTTGAAATATTTTAGGTAGATTGGAGGAGATTTCTGGCCGTTGTTTTATTTATGGCGGCTACATATATCATTGACCATGGAGTTCACTTTGACAGCAAGAAATAGGGTTTCCATCCTCCTTATATAGACAATGGGTTAAAAAAATATTATTATATTTACTTAACGGTGAATTAACCTTTAAAACTACCACAAACAACTTCAATATTTTGATAAAAATGCTAATCCTAGCATAAAAAAATATTCCAGACACGATGGGACAAGTTTCGTCAAATTCCGAGGTCATTTGTAAAAAGTCCTTTATAAATCATAGGCTAAAAATCACGCGTTTAAATTTCCAATGATCACAATATGAATCCAATCGACTTGAGATTTTGAAATTATACTAGACCTTATCCTTATGGATCTAATGAAATCTATTTCGTTAAAATCGGAGTTTGTTTGGCCAGTTGTTTATTCCTTTAAAGTTACCTCTGTCTAAATAACATATATAATTAAATAGAAACAAAGACGGTTTTGGCTACTGAAGTCACATATGACATCCGTTTGCCACAAAATTTGATTTTTTTTACAATAATTTAACGATATGGTTCCAATGAAACTAGTTTCATTGAAAATTGAGATCGTTTGCAAAAATGGCTATTTTTAACTCTTATATAAAATTAATAAAGTACTATATAAATTCCCAAATAAAATAATAATAAATTATTTTAATCATATATATTCCAACAAAATATATATACAACTTCAAATATAAATTATACAACTTGATATCATCATTTTCGAGTTAACCGTTATTTAAATTATATTAAAATCCTACATAATTTATAAGAAAAACGTTATATTTTAAATAATGATTTCCATAGCGACTATTTTAAAATTTGAATTGGACATAACTAACAATCTATAACACGAAATCTGAATTTTTCTCTTCCTTAAGAAAATTATAATCAACAAGATTCCAACGTTTCTTGCTTCACAGAAATCCGACCTAAAACGGATTCTGTATATCCAGTTAAAGTTTAAAACTCAATATTACGAACTACCACGCCATTTCGAGCTCATTTATAATTTTAAATATAAATTAACGTTCAAACTTCGGTTGAATAAACGAATTCATTATTTCAATTAATATTCCAAATATAATACTTAATATAATTAAATATATTAAATATTTGACTACCAAAATACGGGACATTACAAAAAGAAAGAAGATAGATGTCTCCATCCCATATCATTTAGGTTCAGCTTGCTTATATAGGAGTTAGGGATTGATTTTGGCCTTTAGATTAACCCTAAAAATTATTTAATTAAATCACAAAAGCTCTTTTAATTACTTCGTGATGAAGTAATATCTATACACGCATCTCAAATGTCTATTATTATTCTCTTCATACAACACATGACAAAAGGAGATTTGAATACCGTTTAAAAAGGATAATAAATGAATAGATTTTAAGACCTACTGATAAATTTCCATTTATATAAGAGAATAATTTGCAGTCTTTAGGAAATAAATCTCTAATTTAACAAATTAATTGACATATATGTCAATTAATGTCTACTAAATTTTCACATGCACAATTAATCAATTATTACTCCACTGATACACAAAATTACAACATTTATGTATTATATACATATATAGGGAAATTTATGTTTATACCCATTAATATCTAATAGCTACAAGATATGCAGTAAATGCCTACAACCATCCATAAATGGAATATATTGTCAATTAATGCACAATTATTTGCTAATATATTTTAAAAAGTGAAAATCTAGTGTATAATTTTAAATCCTTCTTTTTTTCACTACTTTCCCTATAACATGCAAAGTCAATGCATAATCAAGTTACATACATGCATATATATATTTATATTTATATTTATATACATACTCACATACACACACATAGGATTTGAATAACATGTTAATTAATGTTGTTAGTTCACAGCAAATGAAATTAATGTTTTACTTAAAATTCAAAAATATGTCATTGACGGGAATCGAACTCATGACTTCACGTGTCAAAGTCCACTCTCTTAACCACTACACCAAACACAAAAAAAAAAATTCTCAAAATTAAAACATTAAAAATGAGTGGTTTCTTGTGCGCATCTTCCATTCTTTAAAAAAATTATACTTTGTAAACCGTAATTCCAAATATAGTAAAATTATACATATCAAACTGATCGTTTTGGAAAGACCTTTGTAATGGTTATAGGTACGACATCTGATTTATGCTCTAGTAAAAATTAATTCTTAATTACTTAAATTTTAGAACCACAAAAGTTGTGGGATGTTACATTAGTGTTATTGTAGGTTGTTATTTTGATCTGCTGTATTATGGGCACATCTGTTTATTTTGATTTGTTGTACTATGGACTAATAGCATGACACGGTACAATCATGTCTTTATATCAAACATTTCTGGCCTTATTAAGTATTAATATATTGAGCTACTAGTATAAACAACATAGTTACCATTTGGGTTATAGATGCGCCTAGCAGCTGCTGGTGGTTTCTACCGAAGCTTCATGGAACCGGTCGCATCAAGGCTTGAAGATGCATTTGCTGTAAAGAAATAATAAAGCTAAGAATTTCAATAATAATGTTTGTTTGTTTTGTAAATAAATTATTGACATTAAAATATATGATATATTATGTATGAATATGGAAAAGTTGATAAAACAATATAATATGTATGAAATACTAAGTTTTATAAATGATATGGAAACTTTTGTTTTTGATATTGCATGTATGTGGTAGATGATTTGTAGCAGGAAACTTTTGTTTTTGGTATTGGTATTGCATTTTTTAGGTAGGACATATATCAGGAAAAAATTTGACGTCTAAATTCATAGCTGATATTAGTTATGTAGAATAAAACAATGTATAAACAGAACAAAGACATTACCTCCTTTAAAGGGAAATTATGCGTAAACGCCACACAGATATCATTTCACTGAAAATGAATTGATGTCTATTTGGTGTATAGACATCACTTCTTTTAGAAAGAAATGATATAGTAAAACACTTATTACAATAGTTATTCACACCAAAAACGATATATTAGTCATTTTGTACTACTTGCATGATATGTTTATAGTAATTCAAGACTGATAATAAGCTATTATCAACATTCAGTTGATGCAAATAAACAAAAAAAGGGGTTAATACATCATTTTTTAATTAATTTATTATGTCTTAATGCTACTTCGACATCATTTTTTAACTGATGTAAAAAAGTGGTACTTTAGACATCACCGACAAAACATCACACTAGAAAAATGAAGACATCGTTTTTTAGTCGATGTCTATGTGAAGTTTTCTTGTAGTTTCTTCTACCTACCAGCAAAAAGGAAAAAGAATTAGTTCACAAATCTTACCTCGAATGACCTAGAAATTAGAAGAAATAAATTTTGCAATGAAAACCATCTCAACTGATTATTCATGCCTACAACTAAAGCATCAAAACAGTAACACACTAATGCAAACCAATAATTTTCCGTTAAATGACTACGTCTTTATTCAAATTGAACTTTTCCATTGCAGTTTTAAAATAGTCAAACTTTCTACTTAATATTCATCCATTTTGCTATATAAAATCAATTTGAAACATAACTGAAAATATCTAATCCAATCAAATCTAGTGAAATGACATAAAAAATATTTGTTGAAGACTAAAACACTCTCCCAATAACGATCCGTAACTTTTTGTTTCTAAAACTGAAGTAATTAATAATTAATTTTAAAAGCTAATAAACTAGGCATCATACTTATAACCATTTTGAAGGTCTTTCCCAGACGGTCTTTTTAATATATAATTTTGATATATTTGAAATTGCGATTTATAAAATATTGACTCTGTAAATTAAAAAAAAATACACGTAAAACTAATAATTTTCAGTGCTGTAAATTTCTAGAATAAATACTGTGTTTGGTGTAATGGTTTAGAGGGTAGACTATGATGTTAGAGGTCATGAGTTCAGTTTTCATTAATTACACAATTTTTGTAGTTTAAGAAGATTAATAAAAAAGATGGATGTTCAAGGTAGTTAATATGTGCGTATATAACATATATAAATGAAGGACATATAAGATCTAAATGTTTATATAGGAAAATATTATATATTTGCATATGTGCATGTGTGTGTATAAATGTATTTGAGATATATGTTGTTTTCATATTGTAATGCATTATTATCGTAGGTTGTGAATTAATTGCACATTAATTAACATGTTATTCAAATCTCACACACACAACACATACACATACACACACACATACAGATATATATACATACACACACATACACACATATTTGTAAATTACTTGATGGTGAATTGACTTTATGTATTATGAGAAACTAGAAAATATGGTCTAAATTTTGTACTTAATGTTTATGTAAGACCCGAAAATCCCAACTTTTCGAATCGACCATAGGTCGCATGAGTCCGATCCGAAACGGAAGAAACCCTTGAGACGTTAACTTTGGGCATACAACACATCAGAACAAAACACAAAAAAATACTTCATTGTCATTGAAAATTTTTACATCAGCGGATAATAAATTACAATACAGCATACAACGTAAAACATAATTACAGTCAACGAAAGACTATCGAATGCTCTGGACATAACTTTAAGCTTCAATCCAGAATCCTTCTATAAGAATTTGCAAAACAAACTACCCGGCTCTCCATGTGGAAAATATGGGCATCCGAGTTTGCAAGGGGAAAACAAACTATGGGTTAGTCATGGGTCTGGTATGAGAACTCAAGTGAGTTATAATTCATTTTAAACTTAGGTAATTTATAGGACCACGCCGTATAACATGGAACGGGTTTTCTCCATATGAATACTAATTCATCAAACACAATCCAAAATAGTTTAATCAACACTTTTAGATTTATCAAATCTAATAAACTTCATAGTAACTAAAAACCAAAAAAGTTGTATCTTCACCATTAGATTTAATGAATCTAATTTATTTTCAAAAACAATTCTTTTGAAAATAATCTCTTTAGACTTAAAACGCCGATTTCATTTCAAATCGTTTGAAATACGTATTTAACTTTCATATCGAATTAGCTTTCACTTCGGGATCTCAAACCAAATCATTTGGTAATTTAATTCAGATATATCACAATTAATGCATAACAAAACGTAAGCAACCAAATATCGGGAGGTTTCTCCCGTCAACAAGGCAAAGGGCATGTACCATCATTCGCTCGATATATTGGTGCATCTCCCACTAACTGGAGTAGACTAGACCGACCAATGACCGATTAAGATCCTGCCACCTATACTTTTAGTTATGGGTTACTCGAATCTTTATTCACATACTAAATCATTTTATATCTCGAAGTGGCAAAATCATTTTGCAATAATAATCACAAGTACTTTCAAATCATTGTACTTTTTCTTTTCAAATCACTTAAACATTGCAGTTTAAGCCATCGAAATTCTCTTGGTTTATAAAACATCCTTTATAAACTGTTATCCCTCAAAAATTCAAACACACATTAGATGATTAAGTGTGAGTTAGAGGCACAAGAAAAACACTCGAGTCGGGTAGGCATCATAACGAGTTTGTTCGCACATAAGTTAAGGGTCGAGCACGATGTAAGAGAAGTCGCTCATTCCTATATCGAAAAGGTCGGTCGTACAAGACAAGGAGAAGAATTGATTCTGGTCACATATTCCACTCTGTAGTCGTTCGTTCATACTACCCCGATCAATCGTACATAGCAGGGAACACAAAGATGCCAGAGGTCGTACATGCATCCTATGTCCGCTCATAAATTGCAACCCCAGTCGCTTGCTCAGTCCCCAATCAGTCATTAATACTTCAATCATATGCTACCAGATGTCAACTTCAGATTGATCGCACGTATGTCTGCTCTATAAGCCTCGGTCAGTCACCCATTCATTTACAATCAGATACAGATGCTCCAACCATATATTATTTGTCGGTCATAAATGGCTCAACATGATGATTCAGTCGGTCGTTCTTATACCAAACAAGAAGCTTTGGCAAGCCACCTGTGCATTCATCACTTGTCTGCCCATTCAATGTTCTTAAATCTATACAATCGCTTGCTCCCATAAAGCCATTCGTGTGGGACAGCTAAATACAACTATCGACAGTTGGCTACATCTTGGCGGTGGCATTTTCATAATTAATGAGATGAACAACCCATAGCCTACATTTATTAATTTCAGCTCATTTCTTAAGGGGAGCTTACCTATAAATAGGCCATGGCTTCCACCATAAGGGGGATCGACTCCTAACCACCACGAAGTGCTGCAGAATTCTTTCCTCTACCATTCCTTATGCATTCTCAACCATCATCATCATCTCCGCTTGAAGGTTATTCATCCTTTTGGCCATGGCATCCATTAGGATCTTACAAGTGTAAAAAGATCAAAGACATTCTCCTTCTCTATCGCTCACCCGTCTTTCTCCTCCACGGATTCTACCATTCCTCCATTGAATTCCGTAAATTTAAGCGAGATTTGTATGTGAGAATGAGAATATGATGAGAGAATGAGAAGTTGTATGAAAAAGAGAGTTTATATGCTTTGTAATCATTGTCATGATAATGCAAACTACCTTCATAGTGGACGTAGGCCTAGCCTAGGGCCGAACCACTCTAAAAACCCTTGTCTTCATTTTATTTTTCCTCATTTTTTGCTTTTAATTCCTATTGAGTGCGGCTCCATCTATTTTCCAACCACATTGGTGAAGCACGATTCTCGTACCATTGGTGTTTGAGCCATTTTTTGGTGAAAACATTTGGCACCCACCGTGGGGCCGTGTTTGCATCTCCTTCCTTCACACTTCTCTCTGATTTCAAAAGCCTACCCTTGAAGTCCTAAACCTATACCATAGATTTTGCAATCCCGCAACCGGGACACACCCACGAATTTTCATCAAATTTGAGACCTTATCCGTAATCATGACTAAATTTAAGAAGACCGCTAGCAAAATCGGAGAAGAAGATAACTATGTTGTTGACAACGAGATTTCTCCACTCACCAACCATTTCGAAGAAGGGGAATCCTCAAGGCCATCCTTAACTCGAGAAGAATTGAATGTCGCTGTAACTAACTTAAATGGAAAAATGGATGCCACGACTAAAATGATGATGGAAAACTGGATGCTTTGCTTAATACTCAAGCCATTCCTCCACGTCTAAAAATCATGGCCAATGTTGACGAAAAAGAGGACTCCTTTGCCTTAGATCCTAGTCGATCCCACTTTCTAGGGGAAGATAAAGGAGAGGCCGACGTGGAGGACTCTATGGGTAAAGCACCACGTCATGAAGAAAAATGCATGACTCGAAGCACCACAACTCAAACCAAAGTAGCACTTCCCAAAGAAGTTGCAGGGCTATGAAGCTTAAACCATGGTCATACCGAAAAAAGAAGTGACGCTCGCCCCATGGAACGAGACGGTGATGAGAAGTGTATTTCGGATATGATCCAACGATTAATGAAAGAGAATGTGGCCCGTCGGGACGATGAAAAAGAGTGGGAGTTTTCTCCTAGTAAGAATCCGTTCACAACAATGATCCACTAAGAAAAATTCCCTAAAAAATTCATACCTCCAACTATAGCACCTTACAGTGGAACTTGAGATCCAAACATCTTCCTATTCAAATACGATCAACACATGAACGGAGCCAGGGCTACTAACGAAATAAAATGCTTATACTTCCACATGTGATTGGAGGGTGTAGCTTCACTGTGGTTCACTAGATTACTGCCCAAATGTGTTGATCAATTCGCTGACCTGGCAAGGAGGTTCCAAAACCAGTTCCGTCTACAAACTACCATAGTAAGAGACGTAATGACACTAAGTGAGATGGAACAATGCCTGGAGAAACTATCTGAGCTTCTTACCCGATTCCACGCGGCAGCTGCTGAAGTGATAGAACCAGAACCTTAGTACTTGTTGGCAACCCTGAAAGGTGCTATTGACAAAAAATCGAAATTTGGAAAATGGCTTAAAATGTAGAAACCTAAAACTATAAAGAGGTTTTACTGGAAGGCCGAAGAGTATATGAGCATAGAAGATGATCCATCTACTATCCGGAAGGCTGTAGAAGCTAGTATTACCGAAGAAAGAAGAGACATCGAGGTCCAGGCTGAGCAAAAGAATGACTCAGGGTAGAAAAGGGGAAAGGAGGGGAAGGATAACAAAGCGCATAAGAAGGCACAGTTCTTCAAGCAGACAGATTTGACTCCCCTAAATGAAACCCAGAGAGAATTTATTCCGCTACAAAGGACTCAGGCATTTTTCCTCAGGTAAAACCGCAAAGGGATATAGAGCAGCAAGCCAACTGCGGAAAATTTTGTCGGTTTCACAATCAGCCAGGGCACAACACCAATGAATGCCGGCACTTAACGAGCTTAATTGAGGAGCTCATCCGGAAGAACCAACTACAGTAATATGTCAAGAATCCTCAAAACGCTCCAGCTATCCAAGGGCAGAGTAATGCTACCAACGAGCCCGGACAACATGAGAAAGCCCAAGCTCCCATAGACCTACGACCGGTCATCGACTGACAACTACTGATGACAATTCAATCCGGAGCTAGGAATAAGCGATCCACATCGCCTTTACTTTACTTTGCTTTGCTTTACTTCTTGCTATGTTTTTGCAAACAATCTGTGATGATTTACCTATACTGAACCAAACAAGAGCTTTATGAGCCAAAAGTTATTTGCTTGCATAGATCATACATTTTCTAGCTCGCACTAAAATTGATCTCTTACATATAGGCAAAAAAAAGGGGGGGCGACCGCTCATTTACAGCCCAACCATAACTGAAAGCTTCCCAAGCACTTCCTAGTTGGAACAGCTGAAGTGTCAAACATCGAAAGCATAATTCAAATCAAGCAAGATGATTAAACATACCACCTTGCAAATCTCGAAAGAGAGAATCATTCTGAGTCAAATGATGAAAAACACGGCAAATGGACACCAAGCCGGAAAGCTGCACTTTTCATCACAAAAACACACAATTCTTAGTAAACAGTTAGCGAAGAGAATGGTATTAAGCTTTGAGGATAACAGAAATCCTAGCCAAAAGGGGGTAACAGAAATCCTAGCCAATAGGGGGTAGTAGAAATCCTGGCCAAAAGGGGGTAACAGAAATCCTAGCCGAAAGGGGGTAACAGAAATCCTAGCCGAAAGGGGGTATCTAATAAGGTCCTTTTCGATTCCAGAATAACCAGATCAAACAGGACCAAAATTGAATCGAAACTTAAAACTCAAGTCCTCACCTGGGGGCACGTACTCAAAACCAGTCTCTGAAGGACTTGGGTCACCGAGTTAGCGAGATATGGGGTTGAATACATTCTAATAAAAAACAACAATATACATATAGGTACATGTGTTTAACTAAGTCTCCGAAGGGCTTGGGTCACCAGGTTAGTGAGAAACGTGGTTAAATACATCAAGAACAAAAACATGTGTTTGAATCGAGTCTCCAAAGGGATTAGGTCACCAAGTTAGTGAGAAACACAATTAAATGCATTATAGGATATATATAAAACCCTCTTCAGGGGGGCATGCATTTGAGTCCAAACTTCGAGGGGCTTGAATTACCAAGTTCTTGAAAATACGAGTAAATGCTTGATAAGAACAAAACCCCTTGGAGCGGAGCAATACGAATAAGATTCTAAGACTACGATGAACTTCGGTATGGGGGCATCACCATAGCGTAAAAGAAAACCAACGATACCAACTTTACATACCATAAGTTCGTTACAATCATACGATTAACAAAGTGTTTCGTGATACAAAGGAATTGTGATAAAGGTGTGATATGCAGCATACCAACGAAAAATAACAAAGCTGAATAAAAGGTTGTAATACAACAAAGCAAAACACGAATTCATCACAGAGACACAGGGTCACAAAGTTGGCAACGTAAGCATAAAATAGCAAGCGAGGACTGGCACTCGCATATACAACCAGTCTAAGAATCATCATTTTTCTTTACCATCTCATGTACATTGCTTGGTGGTATCTCCCTGAACAATATGATCATCGGTAGAATGAGCCTCAGTAGCATTTTTATTGACATGAATAGAGGGAAGATCCGCAGGATAAATCTGAGAGCTTGAGGCCTCAGCATTAGCGATACAGGGAAAGCGAACAGAGACATCATCCAGAGCCTCTTTCCCAAGGGATTGAGCTCTTTCATCTGCTAGTATTTTTCTACCCTCAGCTAAAGCATCACGATCTTCCGCTTCTAGGAGGGTCTCTTGGAGAACAATGTCTTCTTTACCTTTGGAATATTTAAGCACTTGTTCCCAGACAAGAGCTAATGTTCGAGGAAAATCCTTGTTCTAAAAGCTCAGGCTTCCATGATTTATAACGCTAAAAACGTAAAATTGGAACAGAGTTTCATCAGTTTTAACCTTGGCTCACTCAAGATCGCTGATTAGCTTTGCTTTATCCTTTTCCGGAGTTTTGATGGCTTTAATTTGAGAAATAATCTTCTCTTCGAAAACTATCTTCTCCTGTTGGTAAGAAGCTATAATCTGCTGTTCCAAAGCCAGTCGGGATTCAGCAGATTCCCGACCAGATTGAGCCTCGTAGACTTGCTTTTTCGCAGCCTCGATCTCCCCCTTAAGCTTCTCATTTTCATCTTCTAAGCTGCTTATCCTACTACGAAGATGCAATTTCAGATTCTTGAGATTTAATAACATGGATCAGTCCGGCTTTGTCATTTTCAAGAATCTCAATACGCTCAAGGTGTCGAGTGTTCAACCTCTTAAATTCAAAGCAAAATTTTTTCCAAGACTCGAATCGGCTTCCTGTAGTATCCTTAGCCTCATCTAATTGTACTTCAAGTTGACTCTTAGCAATGTCAAATTGGGTGGTCATATAGCTTTTTATAGCACTCAACTCTCCAATGGCATTCTGGTCATCGTATGGGTGCAAATCTAAATCAAAGTCCATTCCTCTTAAATCACAACCTTCAAATCGATCCTTCAGCTTTGAATTACCAGGGACAATTTCGTAAGGAGGCCTGTCAAGGATCGCTTGGATCTGGCTAGAAGTGGGGACAATAGATTGAGAAGCTGCAAAGGGTTATTCCAGAGAGACAAGAGGATTGGGGTTCAAGAGCTCGGCCGATTTATGAGATTCCCAGGGCACGTCCCCACCGCGCTCATCATTATCTCTTTTCTTTTTTGCATTCTCCGGGCGTTGTTCCTTGTCCATAACCTATTTTTCAGATATATATATAAATGACCATGCTTACTCTTCTTCCGATGATTAGCCAACGAAGGTTCAGGAGCATATTCGAATAGGGGATCTGAAGGTAACTGGGGGTGCCTCGAGTAGCGAGAAAGACGGGACTGTAGAAAATTTTGTGGATTAACAAGACCAGCCTGTTGGGAAAAGCTGTCCGATAAAGATGATTTCATTCTTGAATCTGGAAAAGAGAGAGGAAAAAATTTAGTACCTGTATTAGAAAATACTAGAACAAGATGAAAAAGGAAATGTGCTAGGTATACATGGAGGAACTAAAGCAATCCCTAACCTTGTGAGATATTTTCCTGGCCTAGAAACAAGAGCTTTGAGAATTCCTATATTTAAGATTTGGGGTTTAAATATTTGAACGACAGTATCACCTTGAATAAGGTCTTTAGCTAAATCAAGAACACCAAGATCCTTAAAAGTTTCTGAACCACCCTCTTCTTGATTACCTATACAACAAAACTTTCATCAATTCCACCAACATCCAAAGCTTCCTTAGAAGTCACTCTAGCTTCATTAAACTGCTCATTCTCTTTCACCAGATTAGAGGCAGTTTTTGAAGAGGTCACACTTGCGTCATCCTGGTCAGTTTCTCCTGAAGAAGGACCCTCCTTCCCAGTCTGGTCGGACAAAATCACGAGATCTTTACCTTTACGATGCTTGGATACTACCTTTTTAGCAGAAAACGATTTGGATTTAAGAGCTGCTTTTATTGCTCTTTGCGGGGTTGGAATGCTTCTGTTTTGGGGATTTTTTAGCCGAAGACTTGCTAGCAGCACCTTTCTTATCAGAAGAATCCACCGTGGAAGTACACGAAGGAGAAAGCAAGTTGTAATGACGTAGGAACTCTTCGGTAATCAAAAATTTACTATTCCTCTCACCTTTCTCAACATTCAGTAGAGAATTACAGAGATCTTGATTAAGAGCAATACTCTGATCAGGAGGCATTGTAATATAACTAAAGACTTAAGTAATAGATAAAAAGGGAGTAAAGAGGGGCCTGAGAAGCAAATATACTCACCACCTTCCATCCATAAGCCACATAAACTATTAGGGCATCGAACGAAGAAATACTGATTAGGAAATCCTCGAACACTCTCCACTAGGCCAGTAATTATTTTGGAACCCTGGCTTCAACAAAAATAATTGAAGGGCGTTGATTCCTTCTCTTAGAAGAATATAAGGAGCATATATCTTCAAATGAAGGAGCGTGTTGTTTTTCTCTCATGAAAAGGATATAAAGCCTTATTAAAACGGCATAACCGTTTGGATGTAATTGACACGGGGCAATAACCAAGTTCCGGAGAATCATTTCTAAATAAGGATTAAAAGGAGGAATCGCCCCGCTCATCAACATACCGCGATTAATAGCGACATATGCAGTTGGAGGAACATCCGCAAAATCATTCTTCCCGGGCAACTTGGCTTCTTCCTTTTCCGAAATTCCAAACTAGTTGCACAGTTGTTGAAACGAGCTAAAAGAAAGCTCTGTCACATGCCTCTCACAAGGTATACTGGAAAGTGCATGGGGCTTTGGGAAATTTTGAGTAGCATTTACCCCAGGGACAGGATCTGGTGTGGTTTCAGTAGTTTGGTCAGAACTTCTAGCTAGGCTAGACATAGTTTGGTTCTTGGAACTTCGGTGTGATTGGTGACGAGTTAGCATTTCTACATAAATAAATAATATATCACTGAAGGATTAGTACTAACAAAAGGGCAGAAGTTGAACAAGTGCAAACCAAAATGAGGCCATGCACGACCGACCTTACAGGACAGATAGAAGCAATCCAACCAAGTTTAAGGCATAAACAATCCAGATATCTGACCATTCGAATCTGGCCGATCATTCACAATGGGTTTTGACCCGCTTGCATGTGAATAACCAGATTGCAGATCTAAACTCATACCGACCCTGACCTGGTCGCGCATAACCATATCGTGCCATCTACTCAAACTCGAGTCAAGGCGGTCGCACATATTTAGTCACAATGGGTCGCTCGTGACCAACCTCATATACAAGTTGGGCAAGAACAACCCTTGCCAAATTAAAGTTGAGCGACCATAGAGCTCGAGAACGAGTATGCACGACAAAGAAAAAGGAAAATTTCCAAACCAAATATAGGGTCAAAACAAATGCAGATGACGAATGGTATGTACAAACTCCTCAATTTCACAATACAAAGGCAAAGACTGTTGCCAATTCAAGTGACAATAAAAAAAATCATACCAATAGCAACATGATCATACAAGTATGCAATAAAGGGATTTTAAAGAGCAATTCGACAGGCAACTTACACACGTGAACTGAAAAATTAGAAATTCAAAAGGCTGTATGTATTCGATAGGCAAAATGTTTACATGTATAACCCTGCAACGACCTAGTTAAAATCACAAGAATCCTTAGGAAAATCCACAAGGGACAATCTTGGTTAATATTAAGGTCCTTCAAACTGTACCCACAGTTATCAAATTCATACTTTAGATTAAATCAAAGTAAGATTAAGGAGAAAAATTTACACGCAAACAAGCGGACAATCTCAAATCTAAGCGAGTAGACTACCCCGATCAATCTTGAAGTTGCAGAGCTTCGGTGAGGGTACCACGCACGACTGTAAGTCGAAACTTTAAAAGGACTAATATAATTGAAAGCTTCAAAGGTAATCGGAATAGCAAGTAAGATTGTCTAGAACAATACCACCATTAAATGCTTCCCTAGAGAAAAAGAAAAGAAATAGGAAACGGGAAAGTAAGAAGGCGGTATATAAAGTAAAAGGAAGGATAAAAGGCCCAACGGGCCAAAGCGGCGCGTCGGCTTGCTCGCTCGACCATACTGTGTAAACAAACGATCTTAAATTCAACGAGTTATGTCAGCAAACGAGCGACCATGAGCCCATTCAAACGTACATATATGTGAGCCATGTGAAAGCATGACCGCCACGTGGAAAGTTTAACTTAATTCATCGAATGGTGCCACATTTAATTATTTCGAAGCTTGAATTTCTTTTTTTACAAAATTACAAACTTCGAGGGGCAAATGTTATCCCTCAAAAATTCATACACACATTAGATGATTAAGTATGAGTTAGAGGCACAAGACAAACACTCGAGTCGGATGGGCATCATAACGAGTTTGTTCGCACATAAGTTAAGGGTTGAGCACGATGTAAGAGAAGTCGCTCATTCCTATATCGAAAAGGTCGGTCGTACAAGACAAGGAGAATAATTGGTTCCGGTCACACGTTCCACTCTGCAGCCATTCGTTCATACTACCCCAATTGATCGTTCATAGCAGGGAACACAAAGATGCCAGAGGTCGCACATGCATCCCATGTACGCTCATAAATTGCAACCCCAGTCGCTCGCTCAGTCCCCAATCAGTCACTAATACTTCAATCATATGCTACCAGATGTCAACTTCAGATTGATCACACTTATGTCTGCTCTACAAGTGTCGGTCGGTCGCCCGTTCATTTACAATCAGATACAGTTGCTCCAACTAGATATTATTTGTCGGTCATAAAAGGCTTAACATTATAACTCGGTCGGTCGTTCTTATACCAACCAAGAAGCTTTGACAAGCCATCTGTGCATTCATCACCTGTACGCCCATTCAATATGCTCAGATATATGCAATCGCTCGCTCCCATAAAATCGCTCGTGCGGGATAGCTAAATACAACTATTGACAATTGGCTACAGCTAGGCGGTGGCATTTTCGTAATTAATGAGACGAACGACCCATAGCCTGCATATATGAATTTCAGCTTATTTATTCAGGGGAGCTCACCTATAAATAGGCCATGGCTTCAACCATAAGGGGGATCGACTCCTGACCACCACGAAGTGCTGCAGGATTCTTTCCTCCACCATTCCTTAAGCATTCTCAACAATCATCATCTCCACTTGAAGGTTGTTCATCCATTTGTCCATAGCATCCATTAGGATCTTATAAGTGTAAAAAGATCAAAGACATCCTCCTTCTCTGTAACGACCCGGGTTTCGCCCGACCCGATTGATCGCAAAATCGACCAAGACTGTTCAAAACCCAAATACGTTAACTTTGGGAATACAACACATCAGAACAATAACAGCAGACTTTTATTACATCATAATAATATAACATCAGAGTATAGAATATCAGAGTACATCGAATAAAATAAAATATAGCGGAAGATAAATTTACATTAAATTTAATACAATAAACAGCGGAAGACTTCCATGCTCTGGACACAGCTTTAGGCTTCAATCCAGAATCCTACTCAAGAGATAAATATCTGCAAAAAGCTACTCGACTGCCCGTATGGAAAAGAGGGCATCCGAGTTTGCAAAGTGAAACAAACTACGAGTCAATCATGGGAATGGTGTGAGAATTCTTAAATAATATAACTAATAACAATAGGGAAAATCCAAGGACCACGCCGCTAACGCGGAACGGGTTTTATTCCAATGGATTGTCGTGCATAACTTAAAGTAAATCGTAAAACAACGCAATGCTTTTTAGAAAAATGAAACCATTATAAGACTCAAGTCCCATCACACAATGCAACGCAAACCGGAGGATAGAGTTTTACCTTATAATGGTCAAAAATGCTTGATACGTAAAAAAACGGATTTTGATATTATTATTAGTGTGTATATGTTTCAATAAAAAAACACTTCAATCATAATGTATCAATCCTAGACGGCATAGTACCCCATCCTACTATGTCGCCATACCAGTTCTACAATCAAAACAGCATGAGGTCGTATTGGAAATTGGGTTTCCATCATGAGTCAAGGCTAGGGAGGAGCTCCTTACCGATTCGAGACACTCTAGCTAATGCCTCAGGATCCCCCGCAGCGAACCCTTGGATAGCTGCAGGGCCGGTCCGCACATACGATTTTGCGGATTGGCAATTCCTGAACACACGTTTTCCGATCCTATAGGACCTATCATCCGTGGTGCCTCATTCCATCATCCACATAAGTAAATATCAGCCAGTTTAAGCACCGACACCACTTCTAGCTAGAAAGAAACGTGCTGCTCTCCCTGCGTTCCCTTCTCCCATTTTATACTCAACCGGGTTGTGAGGCTCACGAAGTCACGCTATACACAAAGCTACGCCTACACAGGCTATGCTTTGATCATCGACCACAAGGCCTGCTTTTCAACAAAGCCTTGATCATTGCATCTTAGCATGCCACATTGTTAGACCATACTGTATTATTGATCATCTACCAATGTATATAACCTCTAAGCTCATACGTCTTAGAGAAGGGTGTTAAGCAAAGAATAAACCCTCCGCCCCCAAACAGAAATATATAATTAGTAGCGTTCAACAATACAGTATAAATGAATACAGTATCGGACATACAATCCATTTACAAGTCTACTCTGGGTCTGAACGAAACAACGTGTCCGTCGATCTCCAAATGCGTTTGGACGATCATTACCAAATATCTTGCCTTGGAAGGCCAGTCCCAATTCAAGATACCAGTCATCATCATCCCAATGATGTGAAAAACTTCGGTCTTCAACCACCGCCTTCCTCTTTGACTCTTGATCATCGTGATGATTATTCAGAATGGGTTAAACCCGGTCTTTCCGAACAACTCACGTATTTTGTGATTAAAAATCAAATGATATAAAATCACACCAACGCCGCATTCCAACACAGAATATTCTTTTAATAAGATATTAATATTAAAAGATTCTTATAAATTTTAAGGAATAAATCTTGTCTTAAACAGGTTATAGAACTAGTGTCCTTTAAACACAGTTCACGATAAACCTACAAATCAATTTCCAAAATATGAAATTCCACACAAATCAATACATAATCGATATAAATTTCTGTATCGGACTAATAATATAAATGGAATAACAGCAAGGCCTCTTAAATTCCATATATAATATCGGTCTTCTTTTACAGAAGCCCATCTCGATTATTATCAATCGAATTTCCACTTAATTCCAATTTAATATATTAAATTGGGAAAACTTGACTTTTAGAAAATGCCTTTTTAAATCTATAAAATAGATTTATAAATTCCAAATAATAACTTCAATGTAAATTGGATTAAAGGACAAATGTCATTTGAAAACACTGTCCACGGTAAATCCAACCCACAAATCATTTTATTTCAATCGTAAAATATAATTAGAAATGTTAATGATCTTAAATAAAAGATTTTCTCTTTAAATATTTATTCATTACTATAAAACATATTTTAAAATAATCATTAAAAATTATTCTTCATATAAAAAGATTTTAAATGTAAAATATTCTCTTTTAAAAAAAACCTAAATCGGAATGCGACTCAATCATGTACCATATAATTTGAATTATACGGATTTCACAAATCTCATATATATGACAATAAGTGATAAATACTCATCAAATCATCCATTCACATCCATTCACATCCAGAGTGCAATTTCCAACTGTGTGAGCATAAAAATGAAATAATCACGCTCATCGCAGCCTGTCGATCAATCGATAGACATACAATTCAATATTGGGATTCGTGTATTTCAAATATCGTCCCAATACCCGTGTGGGGTTTTCAGCCAACAACAGTTCATATAAATATACAAATAAATAATTAGTTAATGGATTTAACCAATTTAAATTCTACTAACAAGTTGATGATAATAAACATGTCATTTATTTCTAATGTCGAGTAAAAATATAATTTTCTCGACTAATTTCTCTATACATTTCTAATGTATGTTTTGACTAATAACTTGTTCTTATAATTAGAATATCAATTCTAATGTAAGTTTGCAAATAAAATGGTTTTCATATTTGCCTATAAATTCAATCGTATGATATACAATTAACAATGATTATTATTATTGCAAACTTATCCTACTGTTCATTATGCGAATAAAAATGATTATTACCTTTGCATATAAATTTTCAATACACGTTATGCAAATAAAATTGGTTATCATATTTGCATATAGATTCCATCTCAACAAAAAGGTATAAAAGTGATATATACATTTTGTTGACAATTCTATTTCAACAAAATGATTTAAAGAGTAAAATTTCATTTTGTCAACCATTCTAGATTAAAAATTAGTGATACATCTTTTTAGTGCTTTTATTTCTATTGTATATAAGATGTCAATAAAAAAAATACTACCTTTACATCTTTTATTTTGTAAATAATAGCAATAAAAATGTGATTCTTAAACCTTTCCTTTTTATTATGTATAAAACGACAATAAAATATTACCCTTTAAATTTACCAATTTTTATTTTATATAAAATGACAAAAAAAGTGTCCCTCTTAATTTCCAACACTATTTCATTCAACTAATTGAAGAATTAAAATGAAATTCTTTATTCCAATTCTAAACTTTGAAAATGATTTAAAATAAAATGAAATTTTTATTTACAGTTAAATTGTAAATAAAAAGGTAACTCTTTAATGTATTCTTTTATTTACACCTACAATGTAAATAAAATATAACTTTTCACTCAATGTATTTATTTCTAAGGTAACATTTGTTAACAAAAATGTTATTTTAATCCTGATACCATATTTTATAGCCAAATGTTATTTTAATCCTCAATGTAACATTTTACAAACAAATTTTCTTTTTCTTTTTTTTTTATTCTCATGTACATTTTCTAATGAAAATGATAATTTTCTCTACTGCTACCATTTATTATGAAAATGTAAATTTTCCCTACTGCTACATCTTATACTACAATGTCATTTTCATTTCTAATATACATCTTATAAAAATGTCAATTTATCCTAAGGAACATTTTTATAACAAACATGTCAAATTATTTACTGGACATTTTTATCACTAAAATGTCAAATTATTCTAATGAACAAAATAAAACATAAACATAATCTTCTCATAAAATAGTATTACATAAAAATGTAATTTCCATATCTTATCTTAATATTGAAAAAATTACAAGAAAAAAATGTTAAATCCTTTATTTTAACAATTTGTCAATAAAAGATAGTCTTTAAAGTACAATCTTTTTATAATAAACAAATTCTAAATAAAAGTGCAGTCTTAACGGTCTATTTCTTTTATTGCAATAAATCGACAATAAAAGTATGAACCTTTAATATCATTTTCCTTATTGTACAAATTGGCAATAAAAATATGATCTTTTATTTAAAAAGAAATTAACACAAAAATAGGTTTTTACATATATATAACAATGTGAACTAAAACTACCACTCTTAAATATGTATTTTTATTTACAAGTAAAATGTAAATGCTTATGTGTTTTTCCCAATATTACCTTTAATTTACAAATACAATGTAAATAAAGTTTTGTTTTACAAATATGATTTTTTAATATCAACAATAAAATTTAATATTTTATTGTTATTCTAATTTTATAACATCCTATGTTTAAGGTGACAGTAAAAAGAAAGCTTTTACTGTAATTCACAAATCTTGTTCTCAATGTAAACAAATAAAAGTAAAATTTTATTTGTTAGCCAAATCCTGTTGTAAAGTAAACAAATAAAAATAAGGTTTTATTTGTTGTTCATATTCTATTGTAAAACAAATAAAAATAAGATTTTATTTGTTAACCATTTTCTGTTGTTTATTTTCAAATAAAAATAATATTTTAAGAATATAAAATAAATTAGAACAACTAGATCCAATCGCAAATAAAATTCAACAATATATGAAATTTCAACCATGGACAACAGAACACACCACAAGCGACAATCAACAATTTATACAACACAGAACATTTCAGATCTGAACTAATATCACAATACAATCATTTTAAAGCAAGAAAAATAATTAATAATTAATTAAATAATAAAAATTAGAGTTCTCGCATCGATTTGGCTGATTTTTCAACTGTCTCTGTTTCATCTCTGGTTGGTGCCATCGCAAAGTTCTCATTTTTCTGATTTCAACGCAACTGAAATTTCTGAATTTCGTCGCTGTTTGAAAGAGATACGGTTGTTTAAAGGTCTGATTACATTCATTAATAATTAATTTAAATAATTAAAAATCTAATTACTTAATTACTTTGAGAAATTGAGGCCGCCTCCTTCCTCTTCTTCTAACATTGCGCTGAACCCATCGTCGACCCCTCCTCTCTCCTTGCGCCCTCCTCCACGGCGCACCACCACCCGATCAGAAACCACCTCTCCAAAGCCCTTCGAACCACCTACCTGCGCACCCCCACCATGGACAGCTCGCGGGTCCCACTGCGCCGGAAATCGGCCCCAAACCGTCGGTCTTCACAGCCAAAATTCGTGAAATTCATGCACTGAAACCCAATCTTAACCGTATGGATTGAAAGGTCTTGAAAATCTCTTCGATTTCGTATATGGTTTGTTGATTTTCATTGAGCGGATTGGAAAATATTGAGGTTTGAATTTCGGAGCATATAGGCCATCGAATTATGAAAGTGGCGGCTGGCTCATTTCTAGGGTTAGGGTTTAATTTTATTATTTAATAATATAATTTCTCGAAAAACGTGTTTTAAAGGTGGATTTTCGGACTGTCTTCAAATCAGGCCCAGTTAGTGTCAAACTTAAGGTTTTGACGCCTTTTGAGCGCGATGGGCTATGCCCCGTGGCCCAATTCTAAAGTCTGTTGCATGTTTTATTAAAATTACAATATTAAATTATAATTTTAATTTCTACCGTATATTTAAATACGTCGGGGCCACGTACGGACTCCGAAAATTACAGAAAAATTATTTCTGGCTTTCTTTTGTCGATACGGTCCTAATAAAATTAATTTCGTTGAATTCTGAGACCGTTTGAAAAAATGGTTATTTTCAGTCGATTAAATTTGACTGAAACTAGCAAAACACATTTTCTTTTTCCACGCTCGCGTATTGATTCGAAAAATTCTGAAAAATTAAACTTAACAATAATTTGACATTCCGGTCCCAACAAAAGTGGTTTCGTCGAAAACTGAGGTCGTTTGCAAAATGGCTATTTTTAAGGCCAATATATTTAATTAAAAAATATATAAATTCTATAACGACTTTTCTAAATTTTAAACTAGACATAACTTACAACTTTTAAAGTGAAATTTCAATTTTTCAGATTCGTTAGAAAGATATTCTTAAACAGATTTAAATATTTTTGGTTTTACTGAAATCCGATTTATTTTGAATCATGTACATCCAGTTAAAGTTTGAAATCGAATTTTCGAACTGTCGCGCCATTTCAAACTCCTTTGAAAATTAAATTAAATTCATTCGTTATTATTTAAAATAAATTACTTTAAATTTCAAAAATCCTTTAAAATAAATTATAAATTGGCCCCAAAATTCAGGGTTGTTACATTCTCCCCCACTTAAAATCTTTTCGTCCTCGAAATGGAACGAAGCTAAAAGTTGTTTAATTAACTAGTCTTAATTTTAAAAATTTATTGGTTGATTATCTTTTCAAAATATAAATACCTTTATATATAAAAATCATATTTCCAAAGAATAGATTATAAATATATTCAAAAATACTTTAATTGTAAACTCGTAACTCGTTCTAGGGCATTACTAACCCCATCTCTAACGAGTTTGCTCATTCTAGGATACTGCTGATCCTATCTCTAATGAGTATTCTTATTGGATATTACTAATCCAATCTCTGATGAGTCTTTTGTTCCGTTCTAATGAGTTTTACCCCAAAATTTGAGCTAACCAAAGCTCTGATACCAACTGTAACGACCCGGGTTTCGTCCGACCCGATCAATCGCAAAATCGACCAAGACCGTTCAAAACCCGAATACGTTAACTTTGGGAATACAACACATCAGAACAATAACAGCAGACTTTTATTACATCATAATAATATAACATCAGAGTACAGAATATCAGAGTACATCGAATAAAATAAAATACAGCGGAAGATAAATTTACATTAAATTTAATACAATAAACAGCGGAAGACTTCTATACTCTGGACACAGCTTTAGGCTTCAATCCAGAATCCTACTCAAGAGATAAATATCTGCAAAAAGCTACTCGACTGCCCGTGTGGAAAAGAGGGCACCCGAGTTTGCAAAGTGAAACAAACTACGAGTCAGTCATGGGACTGGTGTGAGAATTCTTAACTAATATAACTAACAACAATAGGGCAAATCCAAGGACCACGCCGCTAACGCGGAACGGGTTTTATTCCAATGGATTGCCGTGCATAACTTAAAGTAAATCGTAAAACAACGCAATGCTTTTTTAAAAAATGAAACCATTAAAAGACTCAAGTCCCATCACAAAATGCAACGCAAACCGGAGGATAGAGTTTTACCTTATAATGGTCAAAAATTCTTGATACGTAAAAAAACAGATTTTTGATATTATTATTAGTGTGTATATGTTTCAATAAAAAAAACACTTCAATCATAATGTATCAATCCTAGACGGCATAGTACCCCATCCTACTATGTCGCCATACTAGTTCTACAATCAAAACCGCATGAGGTCGTATTGGAAATTGGGTTTCCATCATGAGTCAAGGCTAGGGAGGAGCTCCTTACCGATTCGAGACACTCTAGCTAATGCCTCAGGATCCCCCGCAGTGAACCCTTGGATAGCTGCAGGGCCCGTCCGCACATACGATTTTGCGGATTGGCAATTCCTGAACACACGTTTCCCGATCCTATAGGACCTATCATCCGAGGCGCCTCATTCCATCATCCACATAAGTAAATATCATCCAGTTTAAGCACCGACACCACTTCTAGCTAGAAATAAGCGTGCTGCTCTCCCTACGTTCCCTTTTCCCGTTTTAGACTCAACCGGGTTGTGAGGCTCGCGAAGTCACGCCATACACAAAGCTACGCCTAACCAGGCTATGCTTTGATCATCGACCACAAGGCCTGCTTTTCAACAAAGCCTTGATCATTGCATCTTAGCATGACACATTGTCAAACCATACCGTATTATTGATCATCTACCAATATATATATAACCTCTAAGCTCATACGTCTTAGAGAAGGGTGTTAAGCAAATAATAAACCCTCCGCCACCAAATAGAAATATATATTTAGTAGCGTTCAACAATACAGTATAAATAAAAACAATGTCGGACATACAATCCATTTACAAGTCCGCTCAAAGTCTGAATGAAACAACGTGTCCGTCGATCTCCAAATGCGTTTGGACGATCATTACCAAATATCTTGCCTTGGAAGGCGAGTCCCAATTCAAGAAACCAGTCATCATCATCCCAATGATGTGAAAACCTTCGGTCTTCAACCACCGCCTTCCTCTTCGACTCTTGATCATCGTGATGATTATTCAGAATGGGTTAAACCCAGTCTTTCCGAACAACTCGCGTATTTTGTGATTAAAAATCAAATGCTATAAAATCACACCAACGTCGCATTCCAACACAGAATATTCTTTTAATAAGATATTAATATTAAAATATTCTTATAAATTTTAAGGAATAAATCTTGTCTTAAACAGGTTAAAGAACAAGTGTCCTTTAAACACAGTTCACGATAAACCTACAAATCAATTTCCAAAATATGGAATTCCACAGAAATCAAATCAATACATAATGGATATAAATTTCTGTATCGGACTAATAATATAAATGGAATAATGGCAAGGCCTCTTAAATTCCATATATAATATCGGTCTTCTTTTACAGAAGACTATCTCGATTATTATCAATCGAATTTCCACTTAATTCCAATTTAATATATTAAATTGGGAAAACTTGACTTTTAGAAAATGCCTTTTTAAATCTATAAAATAGATTTATAAACTCCAAATAATAACTTCAATGTAAATTGGATTAAAGGACAAATGTCATTTGAAAACACTGTCCATGGTAAATCCAACCTACAAATCATTTTATTTCAATCGTAAAATATAATTAGAAATGTTAATGATCTTAAATAAAAGATTTGCTCTTTAAATATTTATTCATTACTATAAAACGTATTTTAAAATAATCATTAAAAATTATTCTTCATATAAAAAAAATTAAATGTAAAATATTCTCTTTTTAAAAAAACCTGAATCGGAATGCGACATAATCATGTACCATATAATTTGAATTATACGGATTTCACACATCTCATATATATGACAATAAGTGATAAATACTCATCAAATCATCCATTCACATCCAGAGTGCAATTTCCAACTGTGTGAGCATAAAAATGAAATAATCACGCTCATCGCAGACTGTCGATCATTCGATAGACATACAATTCAATATTGGGATTCGTGTATTTCAAATATCGTCCCAATACCCGTGTGGGGTTTTCAGCCAACAACAGTTCATATAAATATACAAATAAATAATTAGTTAATGGATTTAACCAATTTAAATTCTACTAACAAGTTGATGATAATAAACATGTCATTTATTTCTAATGTCGAGTAAAAATATAATTTTCTCGACTAATTTCTCTATACATTTCTAATGTATGTTTTGACTAATAATATGTTCTTATAATTAGAATATCAATTCTAATGTAAATTTGCAAATAAAATGGTTTTCATATTTGCCTATAAATTCAATCGTATGATATACAATTAAAAATGATTATTATTATTGCAAACTTATCGTACTGTTCATTATGCGAATAAAAATGATTATTAACTTTGCATATAAATTTTCAATACACGTTATGCGAATAAAATTGGTTATCATATTTGCATATAGATTCCATCTCAACAAAAAGGTATAAAAGTGATATATACATTTTGTTGACAATTCTATTTCAACAAAATGATTTAAAGAGTAAAATTTCATTTTGTCAACGATTCTAGATTAAAAAGTAGTGATACATCTTTTCAGAGCTTTTATTTCTATTGTATATAAGATGTCAATAAAAAAATACTGCCTTTACATCTTTTATTTTGTAAATAATAGCAATAAAAATGTGATTCTTAAACCTTTCCTTTTTATTATGTATAAAATGACAACAAAATATTACCCTTTCAATTTACCAATTTTTATTTTATATAAAATGACAACAAAAGTGTCCCTCTTAAATTCCAACACTATTTCATTCAACTAATTGAAGAATTAAAATGAAATTCTTTATTCCAATTCTAAACTTTGAAAATGATTTAAAATAAAAATGAAATCTTTTATTTACAATTAAATTGTAAATAATAAGGTAACTCTTTAATGTATTCTTTTATTTACACCTACAATGTAAATAAAATATAACTTTTCACTCAATGTATTTATTTCTAAGGTAACATTTGTTAACAAAAATGTTATTTTAATCCTGATATCACATTTTATAGCCAAATGTTATTTTAATCCTCAATGTAACATTTTATAAACAAATGTTCTTTTTTTTTCTTTTTCTCATGTACATTTTCTAATGAAAATGATAATTTTCTCTACTGCTAACATTTATAATGAAAATGTAAATTTTCCCTGCTGCTACATCTTATACTACAATGTCATTTTCATTTCTAATATACATCTTATAAAAATGTCAATTTATCCTAAGGAACATTTTTATAACAAACATGTCAAATTATTCTACTGGACATTTTTACCACTAAAATGTCAAATTATTCTAATGAACAAAATAAAATATAAACATAATCTTCTCATAAAATAGTATTACATAAAAATGTAATTTCCATAATTTTTTTGTTGTTCATATTCCGTTGTAAAACAAATAAAAATAAGATTTTATTTGTTAACCATTTTCTGTTGTTTATTTTTAGATAAAAATAATATTTTAACAATATAAAATAAATTAGAACAACTAGATCCAATCGCAAATAAAATTCAACACTATATGAAATTTCAACCATGGACAACAGAACACACCACAAGCGACAATCAACAATTTATACAACACAGAACATTTCAAATCTGAACTAATATCACAATACAATCATTTTAAAGCGAGAAAAATAATTAATAATTAATTAAATAATAAAAATTAGAGTTCTCACATCGATTTGGCTGATTTTTCAACTGTCTCTGTTTCATCTCTGGTTGGTGCCATCGCAAAGTTCTCATTTTTCTGATTTCAACGCAACTGAAATTTCTGAATTTCGTTGCTGTTTGAGAGGATACGGTTGTTTAAAGGTCTGATTACATTCATTAATAATTAATTTAAATAATTAAAAATCTAATTACTTAATTACTTTGAGAAATTGAGGCCGCCTCCTTCCTCTTCTTCTAACGTTGCGCTGAACCCATCGTCGACCCCTCCTCTCTCCTTGGGCCCTCCTCCACGGCGCACCACCACCCGATCAGAAACCACCTCTCCAAAGCCCTTCGAACCACCTACCCGCGCACCCCCACCATGGACAGCTCGCGGGTCCCACTGCGCCCGAAATCGGCCCCAAACCGCCGGTCTTCACAGCCAAAATTCGTGAAATCCATGCACTGAAACCCAATTTTAACCGTATGGATTGAAAGGTCTTGAAAATCTCTTCGATTTGGTATATGGTTTGTTGATTTTCATTGAGCGGATTGGAAAATATTGAGGTTTGAATTTCGGAGCGTATAGGCCATCGAATTATGAAAGTGGCGGCTGGCTCATTTCTAAGGTTAGGGTTTTATTTTATTATTTAATAATATAATTTCTCGAAAAACGTGTTTTAAAGGTGGATTTTCGGACTATCTCCAAATCAGGCCCAGTTAGTGTCAAACTTAAGGTTTTGACGCCTTCTGAGCGCGATAGGCTATGCCGCGTGGCCCAATTCTGAAGTCTGTTGCGTGTTTTATTAAAATTACAATATTAAATTAATATTTTAATTTCTACCATACATTTAAATACGCCAGGGCCACGTACGGACTCCGAAAATTACAGAAAAATTATTTCTGGCTTTCTTTTGTCGATACGGTCCTAACAAAATTAATTTCGTCGAATTCTGAGACCGTTTTAAAAAATGGCTATTTTTCAGTCGATTAAATTTGACTAAAACTGGCAAAACACATTTTCTTTTGCCACGCTCACGTATTGATTCGAAAAATTCTGAAAATTTAAACTTAATAATAATTTGACATTCCGGTCCCAACAAAAGTGGTTTCGTCGAAAACCGAGGTCGTTTGCAAAATGGCTATTTTTAAGGCCAATATATTTAATTAAAATATATATAAATTCTGTAGCGACTTTTCTAAATTTTAAACTGGACATAACTTACAACTTTTAAAGTGAAATTTCAATTTTTCAGATTCGTTAGAAAGATATTCTTAAATAGATTTAAATATTTTTTGTTTTACTGAAATCCGATTTATTTTGAATCATGTACATCCAGTTAAAGTTTGAAATCGAATTTTCGAACTGCCGCGCCATTTCAAACTCCTTTTATAATTAAATTAAATTCATTCGTTATTATTTAAAATAAATTACTTTAAAATTCAAAAATCCATTAAAATAACTTAAAATAAATTTTAAATTGGCCCCAAATTTCAGGGTTGTTACATTCTCCATCGCTCACCCGACTTTCTTCTCCATGGATTCCACCATTTCTCCATTGAATTCCGTAAATTTAAGCAAGATTTGTGCGGGAGAATGAGAATATAATGAGAGAATGAGAAGATGTATGAACAAAGAGAGTTTATAAGCTTTGTAATCATTATCATGATAATGCAAACTACCTTCATAGTGGACGTAGGCCTATCTTAGGACCGAACCACTCTAAAAACCCTTGTCTTCATTTTATTTTTCCTTATTTTTTGCTTTTAATTCCTGTTGAGTGCGGCTCCATCTATTTTCCAACCAGATTGGTGAAGTATGATTCTCGTACCATTGGTGTTTGAGCCATTTTTTGGTGAAAACATAAACAATTTACCACTTCAAAATATTTATTTTAAAATATTTACTAGTTTCCCAAAATCAAACTTTCATTTCATATTTCATTTGGTTTCACATTCATAATTATATGAATCAACTCAATCAACAGCGCCACAAAAAGCGCTACGAATAGGTTTATATCAGCTAATTTAGTCGAAATGACTTTGATGTGACCAAAACTTCACATTACCAATGCAAATCACTTTCAAACCACACTACAACAAAAATAACAATTGGTTACAGAAATTAGCTGTGTTTAATTGCAAGTGCATCTAATAATATCCAACCTTGTATTATGAACGTAACCGAATATTTATCATCAGCCCTCGTGCCTTAGATGAAAATTTTGAGGCTGTAAAAAGTTTGTCCACCTTTTCTTTTCACGTTTCCCTCCATGTTAGATTTTTTTTATCTCTCCACTTAATTTTCTTTGGTATTGATTTTATCTACCTTTTCAGTTTAGTAAAATTCACCTCATCTTATAATAACTCCGGTATCAGCGTCCTCATTCCAACACGCTACATCATTATCAACTTGCTATCCCTTTCCACCCTTGATGGCTATTTCAACCGGGTATTGTGTCTAATTGCTCGAGATTTGTACATAAAACCTAAATAGGTACGAATTTTATATTCTAACTCTATTTCAATTTGATTTTGCAATTCGACCATTTTGCGATCTAACTTTTTTGGTTATGTAGATTTTGGCAAATAGAGTTTTTACAATGTATAATTTCAGAAGTTTAAGTCAACAAGAATTTGAATTGGAGCTAGGATTTAAATAGATTTGATTAGGTTTTAACTGAACACTATGATAAATGGAGTAGCATTTAAGATTTAGGTTTGGATTGCAACAATTAAACTTAGCTATAAGATTATTAATTTTTTGAATAAATTGAAATATGTGTTATACTCGGACAAAAATGAGCAAATCCACGATTTAGTTATATTTATGACACAACCCAAGCCCCCGATCCATGGTGGTAAGGTTTGTCTTTTGAGAATATAACACATTAATCTCATCAGCAAATCACATAATAAATTAATACATAAAATCAGAAATTAATTTACATTATATCATAACAGCGGAATCATAAGAATCATCATCAGAGTTACACAGATATAGGCTGATCCTACTTGGTACAAAACATTGTTTCACCAAATAGATAATAAGTCTACAGCGGAATCAAATGTAAACTTACATAGGATAGTGTTTAAGAGTTCAAAAGGAATGATAAGAAGACAAGTCTTCATCTTCAGCCAGAAAGACCCAATGCTACAGTGCATATCCCAAAAAAAAGCCAATCACCTGTTTACTTGGTTGCCCATGTAAAAATATAAGCACCCGAGTTTGCAAGGGAAAAACAAACTACGAGTCAGTCGTGAGAATGGTATGAGAAATCCTACAGTTGCTTATTTAAAAATAAGGCAAATCACTGAACCACGCTGTATGATACGGTACGGGTTTACTCCATTGGATTGCCAATGCATAAAATAAAGTAAATCAATAAACAATGCAATGCTTTTTTGAAAAATGAAGTTGTTATATGACTCGGGTCCCATCACACAATGCAATGCAAGCTGGAGGATAGAGTTTTACCTTATAATGGCCAAATATGCTTGATATGCATAAAATAAAAATCATTTGGTATTATTACTTGTGTCAAGATGTTTTGAAAACAATTTTCAACATAAATGTATGAATCCTAGATGACATAGTACCCCATCCTACTATGTCGCCGATAGTATACAACTAAAACCGTACGATGTCCTATTAGAAATTGGATTTCCATCATGAGTCAAGGCAAGGGACGCCTCCTTGCTGAATTTGGATCACCTCTAGCAAAAAGTCCAAGATCGCACCTATGTGTAACCCTTGGATCTTCGGGGATGGTCCACACCTAATATTTGTGGATTAGTTGTTCCTGAAAAATATGTTTCCCAGTCTTATCGTACCTGTCAACTGATCAGTATGTCGACCAATCATATCCGAGTGCCTCGCAATCCATGATCCACATAAGTAAAATGTCTGGGCTCCATACCATGGCACCCGTAACGTCCCGCCTTTTTGACCGCTTCAAATTGGTAATTAAACCAACTTAAAACGTTCAAATCGACGGATTGTTATTTAGCTTACAGAGTTTAAAATAGAATCAACACAAAAAACACAAAATAAATATATAACACGGTATTGAACAACAAAATAGAACTTTATATATTAATCAGAATTTTGAATACAAGAATTTTTCTATACAACAGAAGTGAAAAATAAATTTGAATATAAGAAAATATTAACCGTTTTAAAATCTTCAGAGTGCGCTTTATTTCAAATCCCCAGCTTCTCCCGTTTTTGAATCCCAAGCTGTAATCCTTAAATTCTGTAACACTCGGGTCTGACCCGAGCGTTCCATGCAAAAACATAAAACACTCGAGTCAGGATTAATCATTTATTCCAATAAATTAATTTCAATAGAAACTAAAATATAATAGTAAATCTTAACAAATTATTAAATGTCAAGTACATCACACACACGAGAAACTGCCACGATATAGCATAGCAACTTGGGACGAAACAAGTCAGGATAGCATATGTATATATGTATATATATATATATGCCGGTGAAATAAATATACACATACAGTGGTACATATATACAAATGGGTACATCAGCCACCACATATATACGCAAACATATATACATATGCCGTTGACATATATATATATACATACAGTGGTATATATATGTGTGTGTACATCGACCGCCACATATATTTCTACTATAATTTAGCTTCGAACAAACACGAAAGGCACAAGGGGATACGAGTCATTATACGCGCCTTGGCCTGTAAGGGTGACTAATGCATGCAGCTAGAACAAGACTTAATGTCAATCCATGTCATAGAACAAGACACGAAGAACAGCCGGGATTATTTCGAAGTGGGTGCATGTAAATCCATGGAACAATGACTATCAAGTCTATGTTTCAAGTAATAACAAGGTGGCAAATATAAATATGATCTAATATGGTAGGTAACAGGAACAGGACATCAAAATGCATGAAACAGTCATGAACTACATGTTTCATACTGAATATCCAGGCATAACAACAGGGCCAAAATTAAGGGAACTGCCATAGTAGTGCGTACAATCATTTCATACTTAAATGGTCCAAAAGTATACATGTTTGAAGACTTCAAATATATAAGAATCACGTATATACATGAAATTATCCATATGGGAAATAAAGTAGTGGACTGTCAGGCCTTCAACGTTTAAATGTGCAGTATATACAATAGCAAGTAAAATGGGATGTATCGGTTTCATTAGGAAATTTGTTTAATAGACTATGTATAATATAAACAGTATATAACTACATGTTGATATATCCTAAAATTACAACTGTTGCATGTCCTAGCCAACAGCACTACCCTTAAGGGTGAGGGTATGAAACACCCCACCTCCGTTAGGGTCACTCTCAAAGGGAATGCCCTAATTTTGGTGGAGGTTTATAAGTATAAGTCACAGATATACAAGACAGATATAGGAACACATATTTGTAAACAGCGGAAAAACAACAAACTTTATTTCATAAAGTCAAATACGTGTTACAACAACAACCTTTCCAAAAACATAACACTTTCATAATCTGTCTTGATTACTTTATTTTAAAGAAGCATAAATAAAACATAGATAAACTGCAAAAGCCCCATAGTGGATTGTCCAAAGCCATAGTTCAAAACAGGAAAGTCCAAGCAATACATTTCTCTTCTTCTTCAAGCTGGATGGTAAGGCTGGTCAAGCTGCTGTGTTCCCTCCCTGAGGACCTGGGGGGGGGGGGGAAACGGAAGAAAGAAGACAAAAGAAAAGTAGAGTCAGACATAAAGCCTGAGTAAGTCTAGTACTATTTTGTCTATGAATAAAGAACTGGGTATGATAAGTATAAACAAGAAGTGGGCAAGCACTATAAACTTGGTTAAGTTGTCTAGGGTCGAATATACTATCGTACCCCATGCTAATCTCTGAACCCATATAAACTAGTTCCCAACTGGCACCCCATAATCAGGGTGAAGTGATCCATTCTTCGATGATCGGCTCCCACTCGCATAGTTACATGTGTCTTACGGCCCCCGATGTCGTAGTTACCTATGCTGGTCCCACCATGGGGTGTATCAAGTCTCATGGTGGCGGCCCGACACAACCTTAGAGTGCACAGGTATTCTACTGGTGTCCAGTGCCTTATTTTTCTGCGCCAGAGTGTGTGCACGCCCGCACTCCGTTAGAACCTACACTGCTACACCACCGCCGTCGATTTGACCTCTTACAATCATCCCAGTAATCGTGCCCCACCCTGCCTAGTTTCAGGGTATCCTGATACACCTTCTAGGGTTACTGCTGAAAAGGGTCCCCCGTTACTAGGTTTTCTATCTCTAGCCAACATGCTAAGTTAGTTAAGTGTTTTCTAACCTAACCCCCACCAGCCGTTTTGTTTAGCATGTTCCATTTTGATTAAGTCTTTAGTTCACTTAATCCTAACAATCCTGACTCAGCCTTAATTGTCTTATTAAGGCCCTGACCTCTCACATTAGACAGGTATTGTTGTGGCTGCCTGTTGTCGGTTGGTTCCGGGCAGTCTTACGCCACAACTCAGTCTAACCTCAGGTCCTTATTGGGCTCCATGTTTAACCTCCCACATTGGATAGGTATTGTTGTGACTACTGGACAGCCGGGCGGTTCCGGGCAGGTTTACATCACAACTCAATCCAACCTCGGGTTAAACACATCGTATTTTCTACATTTACATATCTTGTCATTCTTCTTTATTTCTTATATGTAAATATTTGCGGCCCATTATTAAGTTAATGGTGTAAAGGTTACACCAATCATGGGCCCAACCCATACTTGAATTTGGGCCCTTCTATTTTATATTTTCATTCATTAATTAATTTTAACCCAACGTTATTTTCCCCCGTTTTACACGTCCGTATATATATATATATTGGGCTTAGCCTTTTAAAGCCCAATTTAGCCATGAAAAGGGGAGGCTTGAAGCGTGATTACATACACAAAAAGGGGAAGGTGAGCGTATGAACTTGCAATATGACGTTGGGAATACAAAATAGAAACTGGTGTACTTGCATAGTAGTGACATATACTTTGGTCATAAAGCATAGGTGACATGAATCAAAGCATGTGAACTTGTAGTTGAGATAAGAGTCTAAATTGGGTATCATTATTGACACATAGTCATAACTACAACATGAACCTATACTTTTATTTATGCATAATGTCAAACATAAGCATGGCATAAATATTTCTAACATAAGCATGGCATAATGTCAAACATAAGCATGGCATAAATATCTCTAACATGAAATCATGATTCTTACTTTAGTCATGTAAACTTGCAAAAAGGGATTTTGAATCTAATCCTAACTATGTACCACATATGTCATCATATAATTCTTGTAAACAAGATAGACTAAATCATGGATTTTAATTATGCCAAATATCATTCATAGCCTAGCCATATTCATAAGTTTTCAAATAGGTTTTCTAGTACAAAAGCATGGCTTAATACATGATGCCAAATTCTCAACATAATTTCATATGGATAATAACCAAACTTGTTCCAATTACTTACAAAATGATTTATGCACAAAAATATACATCATGGTGGCATAGAAGCAAACCCCAAACTTGCATGAATTTAAATCAACTACATACATGTAGCTTCAACATGGATTACATAATTTGCGAAATATTCCAAACGTATACTTGCATAGAACTACCGCATGTAGTTCTTTATAATGAATAACATAATTCATAAATATCCAAACGTATATAATATTTCAAATTGATAAGAACGCACAAATATGAATTACTTTATTGCCACAATTCAAGCATACAAACCAACACAATTGTTTATTCATACCAAAGTAATACTCTACTTACAATGGTGTGATGAATTCTCTAGTTTAGGGATTGAAGACGCAAATTCCTTTGTTGAATTGATTTGTTTAGGTTGCTTTAAGCTTTAGAATCTTCCTCCTAATCCTCTCTCCAATTTGGTGGCTACTCCTAGTCGTTCCTCAGCAACATGGCGGCTATGTTCTTATTTTTGAATGAATAGATTAGGGTTTAGTCTAGGGTTGTTTATATAGAGGTTAGGAACTGATTAGGACCATTGATGTTGCTTGGATTGATCGTAGCCATTCATTCTAAGGAGAGACCAATTAAAACTTGCCACCTAGCCCTAGTGATAAAGCAGACCACAGAAAATCGACCACATAGAGAATAGGCCAGCCGGGTTAGACTGGGCTCGACCTGGGTCTGGACCAGGTCGACACCCCTGTCGACAGCCCTGTCGACAGGCCTGTCGACCTGGTTAGACCAGGTCGACAGCCCAGTCGACTTGGTGGGTCAGGCGGGTGTTTTTCCGCCCTGGCCCATTGGGCCCCATTTTCGAATTTAAACCTGATTTATTCGGTTTGAATTTTAAACTTAATTCTCAAACTTCCGAAGGCCATATCTTCTTCATACGGACTCCGTTTTTCGAAAACTCGGGCTCTATTTCGCGTATTTTTCCGAGACGAACGTAATGGCGTATCCCGTTTCCCTTAGTTCTTTGATTTCAAATTGATTATACTTTAATTTGTGAATTTCACAGTTATAGAATTTGCGGGGTGTTACATTCTCCCCCACTTAAAAGGATTTCGTCCCCGAAATCTTCAAGTTAGGAGGAATGTATATCCTAACATCCAATCATCCATCTACTCATCCATCAAACACGAGCATCCATTGTCCTTAAAAGACTTCTAATGCTTCATGATCATATGCGAAGTGTGTGTATACATGAACTTATCTAATGCAAAATCAGGCGGTCTACTGATTCAGTTGACCTCCTTAATGCGAATTATGTAAGTGCCATGAATCCATCATGTATGCAAATTTTCCTATTCTTGATTCTACATGAGTGCACAATCATTCAATACAAATGCAACATCCATATGACAACACATTAAAGTTCAACCATATACGAATACAAACATATATGCATATGCAATATGAAGTGACTGAGCCGATCTAAAACCTAGATTGTGTGTGTATATGCAACCACGAGCAACCACTAGCAATCACTTGCAACCACTTGCAACCATCATCCATAACATGTTTCAATTACATGTTTCCATCCAAAGGGTTTCTACCTAAAAGACAAGGTCGAGGAAATATACCTAAAAAGATAGATAAAAGCGCAACTTAAGGAAAATGAAAGATCAAGGATGTACCCTCGAACAGAAAAGGGTAGGCCGTACGGATTCTAGCTTCAGTTTCCCAAGTCGCGTCTCCCTCGGCGTCGCTCCACTGAACTTTGACGAGCTTGACTTCGCGGTTGCGTAGTTTCTTCATTTCCGTTCCTAATATGCGGGTTGGAACCTTCCTTATGGTTGCTTCGCGTTCCACTTCGGCCTCTTCGAGGATATTTGGCTCTACCACTTCAGCGGACTCATGAAGACATTTTCGGAGATGAGAAACGTGAAAAACGTTGTGGACTCCAGCCAACTTCTCGGGTAGCTCTAATCTATAGGCCATTTTCCCAATTTTCTCGATGATAGGGAATGGCCCTACGAACCTTGGTGCAAGCTTTCCTGTGGTTCCAAAACGAACAACGTTTCTTAGCGGTGATACCTTGAGAAAAACTCTGTCTCCAACCTCAAATTCAAGGTCGGTTCTCCTCTTGTCGGCATAGGACTTTTGTCTGTCTTGGGCCGTCTTCATCCTTCTTCGTATTAAGTCTACTTTCTCTGAAGTCTCTCGGATCATATCCGGTCCAAGTATTAGCTTATCCGTGGATTCCCACCAACAAGTGGGCGATCGGCACGGTCTTCCATATAAAGCTTCGAAGGGCGCCATTCCGATGGTTGCTTGATAGCTGTTGTTGTAGGCGAATTCCACCAAAGGAAGGTGGTCTTCCCATGTCCCTCCGAAGTCAAGGACGCATAGCCTTAAGAGGTCTTCCAAAACTCTGTTCACTCTCTTTGTTTGGCCATCGGTTTGGGGATGATAGGCTGTGCTTAAGCATAACTGCGTTCCTACTGCTTCTTTCAGACTCCGCCAAAACTCACTAGTGAAGATGGGGTCTCGGTCACTAACAATGCTAGATGGTATTCCATGGAGTCGAACGATCTCCTTGAGGTAAAGTGATGCTAGGGATGAGGCAGTTCTCTTACTTTTGACAGGTAAAAAGTGGGCGCTTTTAGTAAGCCTATCCACTATTACCCAAATGCTAGTGTTGCCTCTCCTAGACCTAGGCAGCCCATCGATGAAGTCCATTGAGATGTTATCCCACTTCCACTGTGGGACCTCCAGAGGATGTAGTAGTCCGCCGGGCTTTTTCTGTTCCGCTTTAACCTGTTGGCACACCATACACTTAGAAACGAATTCTGCCACGTCCTTTTTCATGCCGTTCCAGAAGAAAGTCCTTTTTATATCTTTGTACATTTTATCTCCGCCTGGGTGTATCGTCATCTTGGAGTGATGTGCTTCCTCGAGAACCTTCTTTATTAAATCTTTTGTCTGTGGGACGCATAGTCTTCCGTCTCGCCTTAGCAAACCCCTATCGTCAATGGAGTATCTGTTGAGGTGACTTGAAGTCTCACCCCTAATTAGTCTATCAATCATTTCCACAAGCTGAGGGTCTTCGCGTTGTGCTGTCCCTACTGAATCCACTAAAGTTGGGCGCACTTCGAGAGATGCAAGCAAGCCCGGTACGAAATCGGAGGAAGGCCTAAAGTCGAAGCTGGATATAAACTCTAGGCTTTGTCTTTCAACAAACAACGGGCTTAGGGTCAATTTCTTTCGGCTCAACGCGTCTGCCACTACGTTGCCTTTGCCCGGAGTGTAGGAGATTTCGAAATCGTACGAGGCAAGAAACTCCATCCATCTTTGTTGCCTCAAGTTAAGATCTTTCTGCGAGAAAAGATATTTCAACGATTTATGGTCAGTGTAAAGTTCGAACTTCTCACCTAGGAGATAGTGTCGCCAAGACTTGAGTGCAAAGACAATGGCGGCTAACTCAAGATCGTGGGTTGGGTAGTTCTTTTCGTGCGCTTTCAACTGCCTCCCGCCATAAGCTACTACCCTTCCTTCTTGCATTAAGACGGCGCCTAGCCCTGTCCCACATGCATCCGTATAAACAGTGAACATCTTGCTCCCATCTGGCAGCGTCAAAACTGGGGCTGTTGTGAGAGCCCTTTTTAGTCGTTGGAAAGCAAACACGCAATCCAAATCCCAATTGAACACTAGATTCTTCTTGGTCAATTTCGTGAGCGGAGCTGAGATTTTCGCAAAATCCCTTATAAATTTTCGATAGAAACCCGCTAGTCCTAGAAAGCTTCGGACCTCAGTTGCATTCCTTGGTGTCTTCCAATCCTGTACCGCCACTACCTTAGCAGGGTCCACTGCTAACCCTTATTTGGATACTATGTGCCCAAGGAACCTCACCTCTTCTCTCCAAAAGTGGCATTTGGAGAACTTGGCTTTTAGTTGATGGACTCGCAAAGTTTCCATGATTGCCCTTAAGTGCTGAGCATGTTCCTCTTCACTCTTTGAGAAGATAAGGATATCATCTACGAAGACCACTACGAATTTGTTGAGGAAATCTCTAAATACCCTACTCATTAGGTCCACGAAGTACGCAGGTGCATTTGTCAAGCCGAAGGGCATGACAAGCCATTCAAAGAAGCCGTCTGGGGTTCTGAACGCCGTTTTATCGATGCTATCTTCAGCCACCCTTAGCTGATGAAAACCGGTTGCTAAATCGAGTTGGGAGAAAACAGACGCCCCTACAAGCTGGTCAAATAAATCATCAATTCTAGGGAGAGGGTGCCTATTATTTTTCGTTAGCTTGTTGAGCTCCCTATAGTCAACACATAGACGGAGTGAACCATCCGCCTTTGTAGCGAACACCACTGGAGCGCCCCATTCTGAAATGCTCCTCCTAATGAACCCCTTTTCTAGAAGCTCTTTAATCTGTTTACTGAGCTCCTTCCTTTCTCGTGGAGCCATGTGTCTAACGGGCAACGCAACGGGCTTTGCATTATCTACAAGATATATGCGGAAGTCTATTTCCCGCTTCGGAGGCAAGCCCTTCACCTCTTCGAAGACATCCGGATATTCCCGGACCACTCTAACTGATTGCAAATTTTCAACAGAGGCATCTAGCGATTCAAGATAACTAAGCATAACCGCATACGAGGAATTACAAGAAATTTCCAAAGTATTACCGAGCTGGGTTAGGAGCCTAACAACCCTTTTCTCACAATCAAGGATGGCCCCATTACTGGATAGCCAATCCATACCCAAAATCAAACCATACCCCGAAAAGCCCAAAACAAAGGCACTACATAGAAATTCTACACTTAGAATAGAAATTTTCAATCCCACACAGATCATAGACAAATGAGCTGGGCCCCCAATTGGGTTTGAAACAATTAAGGGGTCCTCTACCATACTAGTTTTTAGGTGCAGAGATTCTACTAAAGCAGACGAGATAAAGGAGTGTAATGCGCCAGAATCAAATAAAGTGCGAACGGGGTGATCATAAAGATAAACTACACTTTCTACAGAAGTATTTATACCTCGCTGTTGCAGAGGTGGCGCTTCTAGCACATGAACCTGTGCCCCTGGGGTGGATCCAGCCCTCTGCCCCTGTCCTCGTTTCTTTGGGCAGTCCTTAGCCCTGTGGCCTGTCTCACCGCAAGAAAAGCACCCACCATTCTCCTTGGCCTTCTTTTTCCGGCAGTCCTTTACTAAGTGCCCCACTTTGCCATAGAAATTGCACTTCCTCTTCTCTTTGTTGCCTTTCCCGCCCTTCTTAAAGTCTGTCTTCTTAGGCTGCAAACCCTCTTTCTTCTTGCCCTTATCCTCTTCATTCAGCAATGCCATTTGCACCAATCTTTCATACGTGGCTCCCATGGGTATATGGGTCATGGCCAAACTGTGTAATGGCTCATTCAACCCTTTGATGAAACGGAGAGCCTTCTTGTGCGGGGTGTTGACTAGGTCAAGCCCAAACCTAGCCAGCTCATCAAACTGATTCACATACTCTCTGACTGTCTTGTCCCCTTGCTTAAGGAATAAGAATTTTTCCAACTGCAAACTTCTTTCTGCATCTGAGAGAAATTTAGTCTCAAACCTTGCCCTAAAGTCCTCCCATGTCTCCACTGGTCTTTCAGCATTAGTGACTTCCCACCAGTAGGAAGCCTCGCCCTTCAATAGCCATACTGCCAATTGTACTTTTTGTCTATCCTCTACCTCAAAGATGATGAATAGGTCCTCCGTTTCTTTTAGCCAATTTCTAGCTGCCACGAAGGACTCAGTTCCATGGAAATCCCTTCCTCCCATAGCTATAAAATCTTTACATATCTTAGCAAACGTGTTTCCCCGTGGAGGAGGTGGAGGAAAAGGTGCTGCTGCAGCTGGATGATTTCCTGCAGCTGGGGGAGGAGGAATGGTAGGACCTGGCTGAGTGGCCCTTGCTTCTAAGAACCGTCTAAACCAACCAGGTATTGGCACCCCTTCCGGCAAGTTAAGTTCTTGGGACATGCTGAAACAAAAAGGATAGATTCAAAACGAAGGATAAGAGATAGTTCCTATGGCTTTGGGGACTTTGCCTTTTAAAACAAAATAATATTTTTCTTTTAAAAATGCTTCTTTAAATTTCTTTGTTGAAAATAATTTTTCAAAACTTTTTATCTTATCTGGTAAACCTGGCTCTGATACCAAGTGAAACACCCCACCTCCGTTAGGGTCACTCTCAAAGGGAATGCCCTAATTTTGGTGGAGGTTTATAAGTATAAGTCACAGATATATAAGACAGATATAGGAACACATATTTGTAAACAGCGGAAAAACAACAAACTTTATTTCATAAAGTCAAATACGTGTTACAACAACAACCTTTCCAAAAACATAACACTTTCATAATCTGTCTTGATTACATTATTTTAAAGAAGCATAAATAAAACATAGATAAACTGCAAAAGCCCCATAGTGGATTGTCCAAAGCCATAGTTCAAAACAGGAAAGTCCAAGCAATACATTTCTCTTCTTCTTCAAGCTGGATGGTAAGGCTGGTCAAGCTGCTGTGTTCCCTCCCTGAGGACCTGGGGGGGGGGGGAAACGGAAGAAAGAAGACGAAAGAAAAGTAAAGTCAGACATAAAGCCTGAGTAAGTCTAGTACTATTTTGTCTATGAATAAAGAACTGGGTATGATAAGTATAAACAAGAAGTGGGCAAGCACTATAAACTTGGTTAAGTTGTCTAGGGTCGAATATACTATCGTACCCCATGCTAATCTCTGAACCCATATAAACTAGTTCCCAACTGGCACCCCATAATCAGGGTGAAGTGATCCATTCTTCGATGATCGGCTCCCACTCGCATAGTTACATGTGTCTTACGGCCCCCGATGTCGTAGTTACCTATGCTGGTCCCACCATGGGGTGTATCAAGTCCCATGGTGGCGGCCCGACACAACCTTAGAGTGCACAGGTATTCTACTGGTGTCCAGTGCCTTATTTTTCTGCGCCGGAGTGTGTGCACGCCCGCACTCCGTTAGAACCTACACTGCTACACCACCGCCGTCGATTTGACCTCTTACAATCAGCCCAGTAATCGTGCCCCACCCTGCCTAGTTTCAGGGTATCCTGATACACCTTCTAGGGTTACTACTGAAAAGGGTCCCCCGTTACTAGGTTTTCTATCTCTAGCCAACATGCTAAGTTGGTTAAGTGTTTTCTAACCTAACCCCCACCAGTCCGTTTTGTTTAGCATGTTCCATTTTGATTAAGTCTTTAGTTCACTTAATCCTAACAATCCTGACTCAGCCTTAATTGTCTTATTAAGGCCCTGACCTCTCACATTAGACAGGTATTGTTGTGGCTGCCTGTTGCCGGTTGGTTCCGGGCAGTCTTACGCCACAACTCAGTCTAACCTCGGGTCCTTATTGGGCTCCATGTTTAACCTCCCACATTGGATAGGTATTGTTGTGACTACTGGACAGCCGGGCGGTTCCGGGCAGGTTTACATCACAACTCAATCCAACCTCGGGTTAAACACATCGTATTTTCTACATTTACATATCTTGTCATTCTTCTTTATTTCTTATATGTAAATATTTGCGGCCCATTATTAAGTTAATGGTGTAAAGGTTACACCAATCATGGGCCCAACCCATACTTGAATTTGGGCCCTTCTATTTTATATTTTCATTCATTAATTAATTTTAACCCAACGTTATTTTCCCCCGTTTTACACGTCCGTATATATATATATATATATATATATATATATATATATATATATATATATTGGGCTTAGCCTTTTAAAGCCCAATTTAGCCATGAAAAGGGGAGGCTTGAAGCGTGATTACATACACAAAAAGGGGAAGGTGAGCGTATGAACTTGCAATATGACGTTGGGAATACAAAATAGAAACTGGTGTACTTGCATAGTAGTGACATATACTTTGGTCATAAAGCATAGGTGACATGAATCAAAGCATGTGAACTTGTAGTTGAGATAAGAGTCTAAATTGGGTATCATTATTGACACATAGTCATAACTACAACATGAACCTATACTTTTATTTATGCATAATGTCAAACATAAGCATGGCATAAATATTTCTAACATAAGCATGGCATAATGTCAAACATAAGCATGGCATAAATATCTCTAACATGAAATCATGATTCTTACTTTAGTCATGTAAACTTGCAAAAAGGGATTTTGAATCTAATCCTAACTATGTACCACATATGTCATCATATAATTCTTGTAAACAAGATAGACTAAATCATGGATTTTAATTATGCCAAATATCATTCATAGCCTAGCCATATTCATAAGTTTTCAAATAGGTTTTCTAGTACAAAAGCATGGCTTAATACATGATGCCAAATTCTCAACATAATTTCATATGGATAATAACCAAACTTGTTCCAATTACTTACAAAATGATTTATGCACAAAAATATACATCATGGTGGCATAGAAGCAAACCCCAAACTTGCATGAATTTAAATCAACTACATACATGTAGCTTCAACATGGATTACATAATTTGCGAAATATTCCAAACATATACTTGCATAGAACTACCGCATGTAGTTCTTTATAATGAATAACATAATTCATAAATATCCAAACGTATATAATATTTCAAATTGATAAGAACGCACAAATATGAATTACTTTATTGCCACAATTCAAGCATACAAACCAACACAATTGTTTATTCATACCAAAGTAATACTCTACTTACAATGGTGTGATGAATTCTCTAGTTTAGGGATTGAAGACGCAAATTCCTTTGTTGAATTGATTTGTTTAGGTTGCTTTAAGCTTTAGAATCTTCCTCTTAATCCTCTCTCCAATTTGGTGGCTACTCCTAGTCGTTTCTCAGCAACATGGCGGCTATGTTCTTATTTTTGAATGAATAGATTAGGGTTTAGTCTAGGGTTGTTTATATAGAGGTTAGGAACTGATTAGGACCATTGATGTTGCTTGGATTGATCGTAGCCATTCATTCTAAGGAGAGACCAATTAAAACTTGCCACCTAGCCCTAGTGACAAAGCAGACCACAGAAAATCGACCACATAGAGAATAGGCCAGCCGGGTTAGACTGGGCTCGACCTGGGTCTGGACCAGGTCGACACCCCTGTCGACAGCCCTGTCGACAGGCCTGTCGACCTGGTTAGACCAGGTCGACAGCCCAGTCGACTTGGTGGGTCAGGCGGGTGTTTTTCCGCCCTGGCCCATTGGGCCCCATTTTCGAATTTAAACCTGATTTATTCTGTTTGAATTTTAAACTTAATTCTCAAACTTCCGAAGGCCATATCTTCTTCATACGGACTCCGTTTTTCGAAAACTCGGACTCTATTTCGCGTATTTTTCCGAGACGAACGTAATGGCGTATCCCGTTTCCCTTAGTTCTTTGATTTCAAATTGATTATACTTTAATTTGTGAATTTCACAGTTATAGAATTTGCGGGGTGTTACAGGGTATGTATTTTTGCTTATCTGAACAAAATTCTTTAGCTCAGCAAAACAATATTATTTAGCTCAGCACTAACAACCATCTTTTGCTTGTTGAACAGTTTGTTTATCCGTAAATTATTAGTAAACATAGCTCATCAATAAACGATCTGTATGTTATATAAAAATACTTAACAGGAGTGAAAATAACTATTTGTATTATATCGGCATGATTTTTCATAGAGCAGCGGAGACATGTATCTTGTATAAAATACTGATGAATTTGTGCAAGAAAAATAAGTGATACAATTCGTAAGATACAAGTGATCCAAGTGTTAAGTAAAAATAAATGAAGAGTAAAAGTAACGTCTACTTATGTTAATATAAATATGTATTATGAAAATAAGTGACAAGTTATACAAGCGGACACATGTCACTTATACTGCAATTCACAGATGAAACAAACAAGCAGTTATGTTTTTGTTTTCATGTTGAGGAATATAATTTCATTATTATGTGAATTATTGAATCGCAATGACTAACAGGTTACAGTATAAAAATCTCTTTCTAGAATCAGTTGATTACCAGGAGAAATAATTTCTCTTACCCTCTCCTAAGTAATATAACTGACATACCATGAAACTAAATGCAATGCAGAAAAATCTAATAACAAAATCAAATGAACTACAAAATCAAATAAACAATTGAATGCAATGTTCATCAAATTAGAAGTGTCAATGCAACTAAAGAGAATAAAATAAACAACTATAGGAAATGCAGCCCATACGTATTCAGGTTATAGAAATAGATCCTAGTTTACATGACCAAACAAATGATCATGCCATAGCAACAAAGCCAGCAAGCTAGTTGCAAATAGGGGTTTCAGATTTTTTTTGACTTAGCGAAATTATTTTATTATGGTGAATGAATGGGCGTGTAAAAAATTCATAAACTTAAATCATGTATAGATTTTCATGCAGCAAACAGTATACACATATGTGTGAATAAATATATCTGAAGATGTGAATAAACATATCAAATTGCTAACATTGGATATGTCCGGATTTCAAATAGGTGTTATTTATTTTCTTTGGCTATTACAATTGGAATCCATGGTTATATAAAAGAAATATAGGACTAGTTACAAACAAGGCTTAGATGGTGTGTAGGCCTCAAACGAGTTCAAGTTTAAACGAAAATACCGGGCCAGTGAATCATATTACCTACACACTCAGGTCCAATGGGTACAAATCAGGCCAAGGCACATGACAAACAACAAATTCACAAAGGCATGTTCAAGATAACAATTAGAGTCATGGCCACACTATTATTCTCAATTTAAATTGATGTAAATCTACTTGAACAAAGAAAAATCGTGTGATATTAACTCACCTTAGCAACGCTGAGACATGGATGAAGATCAAAAGCGAGTGAAGGCAGTTACTTGACCAACCGACGCGGTGCACGATGTTGCGCGCTGATTTGGGTGATGAAGCTCATCGAAAGGGAACGATTTGCAGGCTTTACGGTGGAGGATGCAAGTTGATGTGGCCCGATCGATGAGAATGGACGCCGCGAAGCCGTTGGCTGATGTCTTCGATTTGCATGCAGATCAGAGTGGCGGTTGAAGGAGGTGGTTGTGCGCACGAGTGACGGTTTTCATTGATTCGAACTTTAGGGGTTTTATATTAACGGTTAAAACTTGAAAGTGAAATAGAAAAGAAGAGCGAGGAGATGCTGCTGTGATAGATCGAAGGTAGAAATATGAATTAATTTCGGGAATGGCAATTGGATTAGGAGTAGCGGTGGCCATTAACGAGGAAAAAATGATTTTTGGCTGATTGAATTGGGGAATTGCTGAAGAAATGAGACCGGGAGCTTGATTTTTATAGAAGAAAACATGGGGATAAAAACAACGTCAAGTCTATAGCTTTAGGGATATCGCAAGTTATAGAGTATAGGTCGATGAAAAAATATCTAGGGTAGGTGAGATTTATCTTTAAATTAAATATTAGACCGTGCCGCAAACTGTCATTGAATGCTCAATATATGTACCATCAAGAAAATCTCCAAATACGACAAAAGTTATACGTATCTCTTCGTCTTCGCGTTTTGAATCCAATAAAATTAATCTGGTTGTAATCTGACCCCATTTGTATACAATGTTATTTAAATTTTAAATTATTTGTCGATGCAACGATTTTATTCCGTTTGTTCATGAAACAATTCCGTTCGATTCAAAATTTGAAACGTTAACTTCAATCTCTTTATAGATACAAATACACACATATCCAAACCAATTTTCCATATATTTCAACAAATAAAATCTCTAATTTATTTAATTTTAATAACATATATTTTTAAATTCAACCCTTTATATTTTCCTATCAAATTTCAAATCCAATTTAAACATACAACCAGATTCGATTCAAATATTCAACAATAAATATTTGATTCTCAACTGATCATTAAATATCGAATTCAATCCATACACAAAAGAATCATTTTTTTTATTTCTAACTCCATTATCAATATAAAAATTGATTATTCATAGTTAATTCTTTAATTAATCCCATATTCCAATTGTCAAAATTTCTGGGACGTTACAATCTTCCCCCTTTTAAAATTTTCTTCCTCGAAAAGGAAAGATCGTTAGAGTTAACAATGTATACTTCAAATTCCCATATTCATATGAAATTTTTCCTTAACTAATTTTAAATATCGATATTTAAGCCATTAATCTTCTCTGTTTATTCATCATACTCAAATAACTCGAAAAATCAAATTTCTATTCAAAACCAATCTCTTCTAAAATTCCAAATTCTTCATAAGTCGAATTTATGCATTTCAAATTTATTCCAAATCTCTTTATAAACCTCATCTATCAATGATTACTTCTCCATTTTTACCCTTCAACCCAGTCTCCTCATATTCAATCCATTAAGAATTTCCCCACTCATTGAAGAGTGTAATTAACATCTCCTATTCAAGTTACAAATTGTTGACTTGAAATTTTTCCAAAATCCGAAATCTTTTTATAACTTCTATACATAACACGAAATTTATGCAAAAATATTTGTATTATTATTACAAAGCTATGGATTTGAAAATAAATCAAAATCTTCTTTCTAAATTTATTAAATTAGGTATATTTTCATTTGAAATTATTGATTTTATAACTCGAAGTTTGACAAGTCTATTGTCATTCTCACAGATGTTAGGCATACAATGACCAAGAGCACGACTAAAATCTCCAAGTACTAAATATCCTTGCTTCAACTCCTAGTGAAATATTTCAAAAAGTCCTTTAAAAACAGATACGGAAAGTACCAATGTGATATTGATATGTTGATTGTTCATGAATCGCAGATACACAATGGTTTCATCTTGATCTCCCAAAAAACATCTGTATCCCTAGGAAATCACTTCCCTACGAATTTCATCATGGACAGATCAACATAAGACATTTAAGAATCAAAGAAAATCCTAGGTCATTGAGCATTGGTTGCTCCATCTCAGAATCACGAAAACAAATCATGAAAATAAATTAAGACACGAGGATCAATCAAGTCACAAGGACAATTCACGTCACGAAGACGTATCAAGTTACGAAGACACAATGCTGCATCAACCAGGTGGCTATATATCACTAAGATATCTCAAACATTGCATGGCTCTATTCTACCTTTAGTAACTGAAGTGGTTACATCTCTTTCACTTGTAGAAATGCCATGTGGACCACATGTATACAATGGTTATGCCTGGGTCCCCCAGGAAACATCCATACCCTTAAGCTTTCACAACTCTGCAGATTACGCCATTATCATGACTGTAGATTGCAGCAGACACAATGGTTACGCTTGGTTCCCCCAAGAAACATCCGTTCGTCGTAGGCCATTTACAACCCTGTGAATTACGCTACACGGTCGTGTTCTTCCAGGAACAATGACAACTTATGAGTTTTACGTTCGGACAACCTACTAACACCTGCAGAACATCTCAACTGAGCTCGAAATTCAAAGGAGAAGGATGGTACTTCCCTTGTTTTGCTTTGAAAACATATAATACTTATTTCGTATTCCTCATAAAACATACTTATGTCAACTTACGTAAGATTTTCTTTCCAAATCATATTTCCCAGCATCTCATTCTTATATAAATTCTATTATATAAGATTCTATCTCAAATCGATCACTTTCTAATTCAGTAGTTTTTAAATTCACCATGTTTTTATATATCTCTCATATAAGTTCTGAAAACTTCTATATCCAATATCTAAAATCGAATATCTTCCAATTTCCATTCGAATTTCAAAAACTTAGTTTTTATCTATTAATCAATTCAGATGTTTGATATCTCTTCAAACTTAGATTTATGAATTCACCGGTTATTGACTAAATTTTCTCCCAAATTTCCAATTATTAAGTTCATCACTTCATTCACATCTTTATGCTCTCAAAAATTCAGAATTCTTAATTCTTATAACAAATTTCTTATTCACACATTATTACTCCATATTCACATCCTTCGACCGTAAATTAGCAAGCGAACAACTCCCTAAGTATCAACCCCGAAGGCCGAAACCAACATCTGACCAACACTCAGAAAATTATTCAACTTAACTAATCTCTAGTCATTTTCTAATTTCCTTAACTCCCTTTTCTTAATTTCTTAACAAATCACTGCTTACATAATGCTTGAATTCAATTTACGAATCTAATTCCCTTACGTTCTACCGTTCTTTGTTCTCGACGTGCGGCTCTTTGTTCTTCAGTTCTTGCCATTCTGATTTATCAAAACCCGTTAGCCTCTCATGATCTTTTGAAAACATTTCCAATTATCATACGTATTTATTTTATAATTTTAGAAAATCACTTATTACCATTGGAAAACATTTCCATATATCCACAAATCTTTGTTTTCCACAGAAAATATACGTTATTCTCATGGAAAACATCTCTAAAAATGTTATTTTGATTTAAACAGATGTTAAATAAAACATTGCTATTCACACTCAACTATGACACCCATTAACTTACTTCACTTGACCAACTCTTACTATCGAACCTTACCCATTTTTTAGTCAACAATGAAGACAACCAAGTTGGGTATAATTACCTCTCAAACCTTAACTGAACAACATTATTAACTTCGAAATGGATAAGTTCACAGCTTCGAAAACCAACAAAACATCCATTCTCGTAACTTTCAAATTAAAATTTTACTTGTCTAACAAAAATCGTTGATTGTAACAAAAATTCATGCCTTCGAAATATTTAACCTTAAAATATTCTTTATTCATTAATCTGGATACATAAACAATTAATATATTAAATTTTAATAAACGGAAAGTAAATAATACTTTTCTGACATTCAACAATATTGACTCTCATAAATAACCCTTTTTCAAATAATCTCTTATTTTATAATATAACCTAAACTTTGGAAAAAATCATTTGACTTATATTCCGAACTCCGGAATAATCTCACCATACTGGTCAACTCCATTTTCTTTATTCTCAATTTCATTTGCAAAACTTTTGGTTTAACATGTTATTCACTTCTGAAAAGTGAATATTATTCCTTTTGGACTCGTCACATCAAATTAGTTTTGATTTCGTTCAAACACATGTTCAAATCCCATTAAAATCTCCATTCATATCTCGCTTTGTTTATATTCTCGTTTATACTTCACTTCTTGTTAATTAATTAACAAGCTTATAAATTACCATCGAATTCATATATTCGATTATTGGTTTGAAACCAATTATAATTTATCTTGCCGAGTTCCGAGTAATACAATTTGACACAATCGATTTCCAATTATATCCTTCTCAAATTTATTTTTCATTAATTTATATTCTGAATATAAAACTAAAATTCATCGTTTCATTTCTGAAATGATTTCAAATTTTCCTTTTTCATTCGAATTCCCCATCTGAATTCTATCACCAATCAATTTCAGTTATCTTGATTTCTAAAATACACAATTACGGAAATCGTTTAATTGATTCTCTTATACTTATCTTCCTTTGATACCATCCAATGACTGGTTCAAGATTCAAACCTATGTGACCCTTATTGAAGAACAGCTCTCTAGATTCGAAGACTTGGGATTCCAAAAAATTTAAATCTAAAAATAAATTTTTATTTCCGCTGTATTAGTTTCAAAATAAATTTCCTTTAAAAATCTATTTTCAAAACCCTTTTCAATATCCGCTTTTTTCTAGTGTCAATCTTATTCATTTTAAACCCAATAAGTTAAGCTTTGTATAAACCAAAGCTCTGATACCACTTGTAATGTCTCGCCTTTTTGACCGCTTCAAATTGGTAATTAAACCAACTCAAAACGTTCAAATCGATGGATCGTTATTTAGCTTACAGAGTTTAAAATAGAATCAACACAAAAAACACAAAATAAATATATAACACAGTATTGAACAACAAAACAGAACTTTTATATATTAATCAGAATTTTTGAATACAAGAATTTTTCAATACAACGGAAGTGAAAAAAAAATTTGTATACAAGAAAATGTTTACTTTTTTATAATCTTCAGAGTGTGCCGTCTTTGAAATCCCCAGCTTCGCCCATCTTCGAATCCTAAGTTGTAATCCTTAAAATCTGTAACACTCAGGTCTAAACCGAGCATTCCGTGCAAAAACAAAAAACACTAGAGTTAGGATTAATCATTTGTTCAAGTAAATTAATTTCAATAGAAACTGAAATATAATAGTTGATCTTAACAAATTATTAAATGTCGAGTACATCACACACATGGGAAACTGCCATGATATAGCATAGCAACTTGGGATGAAACAACTCAGGACAACATATGTGTGTGTGTATATATATATATGTGTGTGTGTGTGTGTGTACGACGATGACATATATATACACATACAGTGGTACATATATACATATGGGTACATCGGCCACCACATATATACATTAAAACAAATATACGTATGCCGATGACATATATATACAAATACAGTGGTATATATATATATGTGTGTGTGTGTGTGTGTTTGTGTGTGTGTACATCGGCCAACCACGTACATATCTACTATAATTTTGCTTCGAACAAACATGAAATGCATAAGGGGATACGAGACAGTATAAGCGTCTTTGCCTATAAGCGTGACTAATGCATGCACCTAGAACAAGACTTAATGCAATCCATGTCATAGAACAAGACACGAAGAATAGCTGGGATGATTTCGAAGTGGGTGCATGTATATCCATGGAACAACGAATATCAAGTCTATGTTTCAAGTAATAACAAGGAGGCAAATATAAATATGGTCTAATATGGTAGGTAATAGGAACAGGAAATCAAAATGCACGAAACAGTTATGAACTTCATGTTTCATACAGAATATCCAGGCATAATAGCAGGGCCAAAATTAGGGGAACTACCAAGGTAGTGTGTACAATCATTTCATACTTAAATGATCCAAAAGTATACATGTTTGAAGACTTCAAAAATATAGGAATGGTGTATATACACGAAACTGTCCATATGGGAAATAAAGTAATGGATTGTCTGGCCTTCAATGTCCAAGTGTCCAGTATATACAATAGCAAGTAAAATGGGATGCATCAGTTTCATTGGGAAATTTGTTTAATAGTCTATATATAATATTAACAGTATACAGCTACATGTTGATATATCCTAAAATTACAATTGTTGCATGTCCTAACCAACAGCACTACCCTTAAAGGGTGCGGGTATGTATTTTTGCTTATTTGAACAATATTCTTTAGCTCAGCAAAACAATATTCTTTAGCTCAGCACTAACAACATTCTTTTGCTTTGTTGAACGGCTTGTTTATTCGTACATTATTAGTAAACATAACTCATAAATAAAAGATCTGTATGTTATATAAAATACTTATCAAGACTGAACATAACTGTTTGTATTATATAGACATGATTTTTCATGGAGCGGCAGAGTCACGTCACTTGTATAAAATAATGATGAATTTGTGTAAGAAAAACAAGTTAAACAATTCATAACATACAAGTGTCAAGTAAAAATAAGTGAAGAGTAAAAGAAAGTCTGCTTATGTTAATATAAATATGTATTATGAAAATAAGTGACAAGTTATACAAGCGGACACATATCACTTATACTGCAATTCAAAGATGAAACAAACAAGCAGTTATGTTTTGTTTTCATGTTGAGGAATATAATTTCATTATTATGTGAATTATTTAATCGTAGTGACCAGGAGGTTACAATATAAAAAGCTCTTTCTAGAATCAGTTGATTACTAGAAGAAATAATTTCTCTCACCCTCTCCCAAGTAATATAACTAACATAATATGAAACTAAATGCAATGCAGAAAAAAATAATAACAAAATCAACTGAACTATAAAATCAAATAAACAATTTAATGCAATGTTCATCAAAATAGAAGTTTCAATGCAACTAAAGAGAATAAAATAAACAACTATAGGAAATGCAGCCCATACATGTTCAGTTTATAGAAATAGATCTAGTTTACATGACCAAACAAATGATCAGGCCATGCCACAGCAACAAAGTCAGCAAGCTAGTTGCGAATAGGGGTTTCATATTTTTCGACTTAGAGAAATAATTTTGTTATGGTGAATGAATGGGTATGTACAGAATTCATAAGCTTAAACCACATATAGATATTCATGCAAAAGACAGTATACACATATGTATGAATGAATATACCCGAAGATGTGAATAAACATATCAAAGTGCAAACATTGGATATGTCCGGATTTCAAATAGGTGTTATTTATTTTCTTTGGCTATTACAATTAAAATCCATGGTTATATAAAAGAAATATTGGACTAGTTACAAGCAAGGCTTAGACGGTGTGTAGGCCTAAAAAAAGTTCAGGTTTAAACGAAAATACCAGGCTAGTGAATCATATTACCTACACACTCAGGTCCAACGGGTACAAATCAAGCCAAGGCTCTTGACAAACAATGAATTCAAAAAGGTACGTTCAAGATAACAAATAGAGTCATGGCCACACTATTATTCTCAATTTAAATTGATGTAAATCTACTTGAACAAAGAAAAATCGTGAGTTAATAACTCACCTTAGCAATGCTGAGACTTGGATGAAGATCAAATGCGAGTGAAAGTAGTTACTTGACTTACTTGAGCGCTGCACGATGTTGCGCACTGATTTGGGTGATGAATCTCATCGAAAGGGAACGACTTGCAGGCTTTATGATGGAGAATGTAAGTTGATATGGCTCGATCGATAAGAATGGATGCCGCAAAGCCATTGTATGTTGTCTTTAATTTTCGTGCAGATCAGAGTGGTGGTTGAAGGAGGTGGTTGTGCGCGTGAGTGACCATTTTCATTGATTCGAACTCTAGGGGTTTTATATTAATGGTTAAAACTTGAAATAGAAATAGAAGAGAGGAGCGAGGAGATGTTGTTGTGATAGATCGAAAGAAGAAGTGCGAATTAATTTGGGGAATGGCAATTGGATTAGGAATAGTATTGGCCATTAACGAGGAAAAGAATGATTTTTGGCTGATGGAATTGGGGAATTGCTGAAGAAATGAGACGAGGAGCTTGATTTTTATAGAAATGTGGGGATAAAAACAACGTCAAGTTTATAGCTTTAGGGCTATCGCAAGTTACAGAGTATAGGTCGATGAAAAATTATCTGGGGTAGGTGAGATTTGTATTTAAATTAAATATTTGACCATGCCACAAATTGTCGTCGAATGCTCAATATATGTTTCATCAACAAAATCTCCAAATACGAAAAAAGTAATACGTACCTCTTCTTCTTCGCATTCTGAATTCAATAAAATTATCTTGCTGTAATCTGACCCCATTTGTATACAATGTTATTTAAATTGTAAATTATTTATCGATTCACCGATTTTATTCTGTTTGTTCACGAAACAACTCCGTTCGATTCAAAATTTGAAATGTTAACTTCAATCTCTTTACAGATACAAATACACACATATCCAAACCAATTTTCCATATACTTCAGCAAATAAAATATCTAATTTTTTTAACGTTAGTAACGTATATTTTTAAATTCAACCCTTTATATTTTCCTATCAAATTTCAAATCCAATTCAAATATACAACCAGATTCGATTCAAATATTCAACAATAAATATTTGATTCTCAACCTATAATCATTAAATATCGAATTCAATCCATACAAAAAACGATATATTTGAATTTTAATTTCTAACTCCAGTATCAATATAAAAATTGATTATTCATAGTTAATTCTTCAATTAATCCCATATTCCCGTTGTCGAAATTTCTGGGATGTTACAACACCACTTCTAGCTAGAAAGAAACGCATGCAGTCCCCGTAGTACCTAATCCCTTTTTGACTCATACCGGAGTGTGAGGCTCGTGAATTATCGCTACAACACAAAGCTATGCTATATTAAAGTTGTGCTTTGATCATCAACCACAAAGCTATGCTTTTCAACAAAAGCCTTGATCATTTCATCTCAACATGCCATATTGACAATTCATGTCGTACAACTGATGTTTACTAATATATAACCTATAAACTCGTACATCTCAAAGAAGGGTGTTAAGCTAAGAGAATAAATTCTCCACCACCAAATATATATATATACTTAATAAAAATCGATCAATACATAATGAAATCCAATGTCAGACACACAATCCATTTACATGTCCGTTCTGGGTATGAACAAAACTGGAGGCACCATATTCCTCGTCCCATATGTCCAATAAAGGAGAGAGGTTCTCGCATATCCGGACAATCAACAAGTACGTCCGGACAACTACCACTTTAACCCCATCAAGGGAGCTACCCATATCCATGGCATCAGTAGTAATCCTTTCGATGTGAAGACTGCCGGTCTTGCACCATCTTCATTACCTTTGACTTTTAGTCATCGTTCAATTATTTGAAATGAGTTTTAACTTGGTCTTTTCAAATAATTATCGCATACATAATTCAAATCAAATTCTTTTCTTTGGTTAAGTTATTGGCCTTCACAGATCATTTCATTACCTTATATTAAAAAGGTTTAATTGGGAATTTAATTCGGTCATCGAATTAAATTCTCAAGTCATAACATCTTCAAAATTCATTTTATAAGTTTTCATGCCAAATCATACTTAACCATTTTTATTTTATAAACCAATTAAAATTGGTTTACATGCATTCCAAATCATTTATAATAATCTAAAATGATTTTTCGCTATTTTTATATTTATAAAAATAACTTAATTTAGTCGAACGACGTTCAGGTCATTCAACCGCCCTAGCGTTGTTTTTGTCCAAATTTGAATTAAAATTTTCTAAAAATCTAACCGTTGGATCTTAACATATTTATTATCGTTGGAAAGATCTTTTCGAAAAGAATTAAAGGTTCTAATTTCAGGAAAATCCGATGGTCTGATCTCCTGGTATACTCGTTTGAAATTATGAGTCGAAAATGCGAACTACCACTACACTTTCGTTTAATTTAATTTATATTTAACGTATATAAATATAATTCGTTAAACGACTTCCAAACTATTTAGTTCATCTAATATTTGGCTAATGCCTTAAATATTCCAAAAAAAATCACCATAACCTCCTTTGTACGGAGTGCTCAAAAAATCACAAATGACCTTAGAAGGCTCTAATAAATCACAGTATATTCTTACAACAATTGTCTATTGGGAGATGTGTGAAAATAAATCATCCCAACATCCATGTGGGAATTAAAAATCCTATGAACATCCATTGTAACCTATATACACCTAAGAGAGATGTGTAAAAATTTACCATCCCTAGACCCATGTGGGGGATTGCTCATGATCCATGTGCCTTTTCTACAACAAGAGTGACGTATATATTTTTGTCATCTCAAGACCTATGTAGGGTTTGTTATTTAATCCAACAAATTTCGTTATATTTTTATTTTATTCAATACCAAATCCTCTGCCTGGTCAATATTTGGGAATCATTATGCCATTTACCTGATCTCCAGTCATTCAGTTCTCATCGTATAACATCCACAATACATGTTATACGGTTCACAACATATAAGCATCAAACATCTACATGCTTATATGAGTATGTTAGGCTATGCTATGCAATGTGGTCCATACATGTTTACTATCCTATGGCGTATGTTCAGTTCATCCCAAAGACCATCACACGCATCCAAGTCACACATAGTAGTAATAAATAAATATATAAATAAATCATCCAATGTCATTTAAGGCGCAACATATTGTAATAAGAACTGGGTGTGCAGTTCGAGTGTCGAACTAGAAATATAGCATACAACTGATAAAAATAATATTTTTATCTAACTAATCAATACCTAATATAACAATGAACTTGTGATAGCAATGATAAACGTGATAAAATATTTTTAAATGCAAGTTTAGATTTCTCACATAGAGTTCCACTCCACCAAATCTTTAAAACGGAGGAATGCAACCTTGCCGAGCTCCTATGCAGCTTCACGGTACTAAAGCTTCACTCTAATCCTCACCAATACTCGTATACTAGTAGTTCCGAGTGAATCAAGCTGATTGGTGGCGGAAACAAACACGAACGGGGCACCCAAAAATTAGGGTTCCGCTGTTTGAATTCAAATCGGTGAAAGGAGAGGGCTTTGAAAGTGGTAGAGAGGTTTAGAGGATGTAGGATAGAGATTAGAGGGTGTACGAATCTTCGGGGAGGATAAATGAGGATTTTTTGGTGGAAAGGGGCTTAGGGGTGGTGTGCCATGTGATGGGTGTCGTCGGCTGTGGGTGAGGCCGGGGGAGGGTTGCGGCGAGTCTAGGAGGAGGAGGAGGGGCGACGGTAGTTAAGTGTGAAGGAGGAGGCCATTAAATGTGATGACCCCAAACCCCCGTGCCATGGATGCAAGGATAATCATTGGAATATAACAAATAACAATAACAGCAGAACAGAAATATAGAATTACAGCAGATGATGTACATCAGAGTTACACAGCATAACAGGATCATACTTAGTACATAATACAGTTTCAGTTTAATATAAAATGTCTGCAGCGGAATTAAACATAATGTACTGAAGGAAGTCTAACAGCATAATAAAAATGATAGGATCCATCTTCAGCTCCATAGCTATCCAGAATGAGTCTGCTAAAACCTGAATACAAGGCTTCCGGTGTGGAAAAGAGGGCACCCGAGTATGTAAAGTAAAACAAACTACGAGTCAGTCATGGGACTGGTATGAGAAATCTTACTTAACCTATTTAATAATAAGGCAAATCACAGGACCACGCCGCTAATGCGGAACGGGTTTACTCCATTGGATTGCCAGTGCATAAATAAAGTAAATCATTAAACAAAGCAATGCTTTTTAGAAAAATGAAGCCGTTATAAGACTCAAGTCCCATCACACAATGCAACGCAAACTGGAGGATAGAGTTTTACCTTATAATGGCCAAAATATGCTTGATACGTATAAAGCAGTTTTGATATTATTATTAGTGCATATATGTTTCAAAAATAATTTCAATCATAATGTATCAATCATACATGGCATAACTACAATATACTATGTCGCTATACTAGTTTTACAATCAAAACCGTAATGTCGTATTGGAAGTTGGATTTCCATTATGAACCAAGGCAAGGGATCGTCCTTACCAAATTCGAGACAATATAGCCTAACATGTCTTGGGCTCAGAGATCGAGTGAGCCTTGGATCTTCCGGGCCGGTCCACAAATAATTTAGTGGATTAGTAATTCCTGAACAATACGTTTTCCCACCTTATGGGGCGTAAATTTAGAGACACTAGGGACTCAAATCTGAGGTGCCTCATTCCATCATCCACATAAGTAAAAACGTCTGGGCTCCATACCATGACACCAATCCTAGCTAGAAAGAAACGCATGTCCTCCCTGCAGTCCTCTCCCGTTTCTGGTTCATACCGGGGTGTGAGGCTCGCGAAGTAATGCTATACACAAAGCTATGCTAATTAAAGCTGTGCTTTGATCATCAACCACAAGGCTCTACTTTTCAACAATAAGCCTTGATCATTTTAACCTTGGCATGCCACACTGATAATTCATGCCATGCGACTGATGTCTACCAATATATAACCTTTGGGCTCATACGTCTCAGAGTAGGGTGTTAAGCAAGAGAATAAATTGTCTGCTGCAACCAAAGAGTTAGCACTACATACTGTACAATACTCTAAGGTGCCACTAACATATGGTGTAAAGAATATGGGGGTGGGGGTGTGCATGACATAGTGATGGCAAACAATCAATCATAGCAACCATCCTCACATCTCTCACTTAGTGCGTAAAACATACGAAATCCACCGCTTTGATCACCCAAATCCTTGCTATGATCACTCTGCCCCATGGAGTTACAGTGACTCCACTGCACTGATCCATAGACACTAATCCTTTGCTATGTCCACTCTGCCCTATGAAGTAGTAACTACCCCACTGCACAGGCTCATAGCCCTTCTACGATCACTTTGCCCCATGGAGTAACATCTACCCCACTGCACTGATTCGTAGTCTAACACCCGTCTTGGTGGTGAATCAAAGTTATGGACGTCGATAACTCCTTTGCACACGTCCCGCAGCAAAGTCCAACTCATGAAGTTAAATCGTTGGTTCCCATCTGGATCCTGAGCTCTACTTCCTATTTGGACTTCCTTTGCGTCTCGGGTTTTGGTCGAATTGGAGTTGGTCTTCAGAAGAGTCGTCGCGTAGAAGTAGTTCCAAATTCGGTTCGGTTCGGTTCGGTCTTTATACCCCGTTCGGTTCAGTGCCCATAGCCCATGCCTCGGTTCGGTTTGGATACGTATATTGCTCTAGTCGTCTGTTCGGTTCGGGTCTCTCATCCAGTTCGGGTTGGTCATCTCCATCCGGTTCGGTTCCGTTACGACGAACAGATCCCATCTGTTACCCCAGCTCCTCTTGTCCGATCCGATCCCCTCTTCCTTGCTTCCGCTCCGAACCCAATTCCAACTCTTTATGCAAATGGCCTTCCTTCTTGCCACAGTCTCCTCAGGTGCCAAGTTCCGATCCGAATCAAATCCCTTGCCCGGTTCTCCTATCCGATCCGAGCCTTATATCCGATCCGAAACCCTGCACAATTTTCCTGCGAATTTTCCAGTGACGGTTTTATGCCATACGACGGCGTTTTCGACCAATCTAACAGTTCAAATCAATCACAAAGCATACCATACAGTCATAGCAACATGTATAATCAACCCCAAACATCAAAACAACAATATGATGTATTAAAATGGATCAAACGTAGCTAAAAACCCATATTTTCCCTTAAGCATGTTTAAGCAAAACTAATGATAGGATTAGTAAAACTTAACCAAATTAACCCAAATTCCTAACAGAGGTCTAAAACAATATTTCGAAATTTATAAATATTTTTCCAGATTTTAATCATGTTTAAATTTGCTAATTAACACTAATTACCCTTAATTAACCATAATTAGTGAGGAACTATGCAAATCACTCACCTTAGCAAAAAATTAGAACTTTCAAAACTGGAAATCCGCTGATTTGGGCGAATACTGATGTCTAACAGCAACTCCAACCTTGCTTTGGTGCAATTTCCCTTTGATCTGACGTAGATTAGGCTAATACTTAATTAGAAAGTGATTAGAGGTGATTCTAGATGTTGGAGGCCATTGTTAGGGTTTCTAAGAGGTAAATGGCAGCTAGAAAACTGAAATGAAATGAAACCTTAACTCATTTCAGCCTCCCCATAACCCTAATCCAGAAATGGGTTATGGCCTCATTCACTAATCACCTCATTTGGCCCGGTTAAGAAGTTTTTCACCTTCTAAACCTTATTTCAGCCATATCTCCCAAATGGTAAGTCCGTTTTTCACATATGACCACTCTACGGAAAGGAAAACCATCATATGGATCTAGTGGAAGTGGTTTCAGGTCAAAACTCCTTTCCAATCAAAAGTTATGGCTGAAACAAGATCAGCTAGAGGCAAAATGGTCATTTAAAAATCGGCAAAAATCATGAACATGGGAAATGACCCCAATAGTCGTCTCCCAAAGTTACATGACTATATGACTTCACATGAGAAAGAAATAAGTATTCTACGATCCTCCGATGCAAAGAATGCGGGTCGTTACATTCTCCCCCCTTAAGAAATTCCGCCCCCGAAATTCCTCAACTAAGAAACAAACAAAGGATCCCGCATGCCTATCAACCATTCACAACAATCAAACATACAAAACAACAAACAAGTTTATCCTAGCATGTGGAAAACTAAGTCGCATTTAAAATCTTACCAGGCAAAGAGTTCTGTATACTTCTTCCTAATGCTCTCCTCTGTCTCCCAAGTACAGTCATTCTCATTCTCACCCCACTGAACCTTGACTAGATTCACCGCTTTCCTTCGAAGTTTCTTCGTATCGTGCTTGACAATACGAATCGACTTGCGGTTCCCAACCGCCTCGGGTTCTAATTCGATATCATCCAACTGATCAGGTGAAATAGTCACATCGGGGTCGTGCACGAATTTTCTTAACTGGGAAACATGAAATACGTTTTGAACTCCTGCCATTTTCTCTGGTAATTCAACTTTATATGCCAAATTCCCAATTTGCTCAAGAACTGGGAATGGACAAACAAATCTTGGTGTTAACTTGCCTATCCTGCCAAATCGTATCACGCTCTTTAACGGAGAAATCTTGACAAACACCAAGTCGCCAATGGAGAACTTTAAATCTCTTCTCCTCTTATTAGCATAACTCTTCTACCTATCTTGAGAAGCCTTCATTCACTATTGGATAATCTTAATCTTATCTGAAGTTTCTCTTATCGCATCTAGTCCAAGCACAAACTTCTCACCAGTTTCTAACCAACATGATGGTGAGTTGCACGGAATTCCGTACAAAGCTTCAAATGCAGCCATACCAATACTGGATTGATAACTATTATTATATGCAAACTCTACTATATGAAAATGGTCATCCCATGATCCACCAAAATCAAATATGCAAGCTATCAAGAGATTTTCTAATATATGATTCACCCTCTCTGTTTGACCGTCGGTTTGAAGATGATACGCGGTACCGAGATGTAATTTTGATCCTAACGCCTCTTGTAAGCTCTTCCAAAATCCAGTAGTAAACAATGGATCTCGGTCGCTCACAATGCCTTTGGGTACTCCATGAAATCTCACTACCAACTTCATATACAGTTCTGCTAACTTAGCTGCTGTTCTACTCGACTTGACGGGTATAAACTTCGCACTCTTGGTCCATCGGTCCACAATCACCCAAATGTTATCATGGCCCGATCTAGTCCTTGGTAACCCATCAACGAAATCCATTGAGACTTGTTCCCATTTCCATTCAGGAATTTCTAATGGTTGCAACAAACAACTAGGCTTCTTTTGCTCAGCTTTAACTAGCTGGCAGTTCATGCATTTGGATACAATCTTCCCAACGTCTCTCTTCATCCCTTCCCAGTAGTAAGTCTGCTTCATATCTCGATACATTTTGTTACCACCGGGATGTATAGTCATTTTTGAGTGATGACATTCTATAAGCACTTCATCTCTCAATCCCTTGACATTGGGCACAACTAGTCTTCCATTCTTTCTAAGCCATCTATCTCGATCAAGCCCATACTTGTTCATCTCTTCGTCGATTCCCAACTCTAACTTTGAGATGATTTCCAATAGGTTAGGATCGTCCCTCTGACTGGAACCAATCCGCTCAATCAAAGTGGGTCTGATAGTCAAACTTGCAAACATTTCTGGATCCAATTCACACTTTGGTCTGAAATCATACCCAGCGATGTACTCCAGTTGCTTCCACTCAAAAAACATAGCCCGTAAACTGGCATGTCTTCTACTCGATGCACTAGCTACCGCATTGTCCTTTCCTGGTGTGTATGCGATATCGAAATCGTAGGAAGCCAAGAATTCTAACCATCTTTGCTGTCGGATATTTAGATCCTTCTGAGAGAAAAGATACTTTAACGATTTATGATTGGTAAACAACTCGAATCTTTCTCCCAAGAGATAATGTCTCCACATCTTCAATGCGAACACGATCGCGGCCAATTCCAAATCATGGGTAGGATATCTTTTCTTGTGCGGTTTCAGTTGCCGACTAGCATAACCTATAACCCTACCTTTCTTGCATCAATACAACACCTAGTCTGGTACCACATGCATCTGTATATACTGTCATCTCTTCATTCCCCTCAGGAATGACTAACACTGATGCACATGTCAACTTTTCCTTTAGACTCTTAAATGCATTCTCGCACTTTTCGTCCCAGACGAAAGCTTGATTCTTCTTGGTCAACTGAGTCAACGGTGCTGCTATCTTGGAGAAGTCTTGGATGAACTTCCGATCATACCCAGCTAATCCCAAGAAACTTCTTATGTCTGTTGCATTCTTGGGCGTAGACCAAACTTGTACCGTAGCCACCTTCGTAGGATCCACGGCAATACCATTCTCTGAAACAACATGGCCCAAGAATCTCACCTCCCTCCTCCGGAAGTGACACTTAGAAAACTTTGCTTTCCATTGGTGTTTTCTCAACACCTCCATCACTATCCTCAAGTGGTCCTTGTGTTCTTCCTCTGTACTCGAATAAACAAGTATATCATCCACGAACACAAGAACAAACTTATTCAATTGATTTCTGAATACCCTATTCATAAGATCCACAAAATCTACTGGTGCATTGGTCAACCCGAATGGCATGACCAACCACTCATAGAATCCAGACGGCGTCTGAAAGGTCGTTTTAGCTATACTCTCAGCTTCCACTCTAAGCTGATGAAAACCTATCGCGAGATCCAACTGAGAGAACACTGTTGCGCCACTCAACTGATCAAACAAATCATCTATTCTCGGTAGAGGATACTTATTCTTCCTCGTCACCTTATTCAATTCGCGGTAGTCCACACACAATCGAAGGGAACCATCTGCCTTGGTAGCAAACACAACTGGTGCTCCCCACTCAGAAACACTTCTCCTGATAAATCCCTTCTTCAAAAGATCGCTTACTTGCACCCCGATCTCCCGCTGCTCCCTTGGCGCCATACGACGAAGTGTCATCACTATAGGTCTGTCATCTTTCACTAAATCAATACGGAACTCAATCTCTCGGTGTGGTGGAAGTCCGGTCACTTCCTCGAAGACGTCCGGATACTGGCCAGCCACGGGCACATCTGACAACTCATCATGCGGGATGTCGAGGGAATTTAGAAAACTAGACATTACCCCATCACTAGGTAGACCACCAAACACTACCCTCCGCCCATCATCCTCTCTAATTGTCACCAAAAAGCCCTCACAGTCTACCACCCCCTCGTACCTTTAGAGCCAATCGACTCCCAAAATAATGCCAAACACAGTAAAGCCCAAAACAAAGCAATCACAAGCAAACATGCATTTATGACTCGATAAGACCACATTATGACAAATCATGCTAAGACTAGTCGAACCACCAATCGGGTTCGTCACCGCTAAAGGTCTATCGACTATCTCGGGTTCCAGTCCCAACCTATCTACCAGGTCAGTAGATATGAAGGAACAGGAAGCTCTGGTATCAAACAATACTCGAACAGGAACATCATAAACAGAAAGCATACCTTGAATGACGACATTCTTTCCTTTCTCCGCCGTGGTTGGGGCACTCGACGAAGAAGGAACAGCATTGATAGCATATGCTTTCACAATCTGCTTTTCTTTAGGGGGTTGCGGACACTTGTCCTTGTGATGTCCCACTTGGTCACAGTTGAAGCACTTTCTGTCCACTGGCTTTGTTCGACATTCTTTAGCATAATGGACCTTCTTTCCACAGCTAAAGCACTCAACATCTTTTTTTTTCTTCTGGCCATCATTGGTCTGATTCTGCTTTCTCTTATTCAGAGAACCATTCTTGCCTCCACCTCTTGCTTGCGGCTTTGGCTCTTCTGCAGATGCAACCTCAGCATTCGACTTAGGGTATAGACTCTCTGATCTCAAAGCTTTCCCCACAATCGATTCAAACATCTCATCGACATGGTTTATAAGCCTTTCCCCCAAGTACTGATCTAAGCCTATTATGAACTTTTCATTTTTCTTCTCGGAAGTATCAATAAGGGATAATCCATGTTTCGATAGAGTATCGAACTCTGCAATGTACTCCAAGACTACCCTACCATTCTTCTTAAGCTCCAGAAATTTCCTAAACAACTCTGACTTCAGGGCAGCTGGGATGAACTTATCACTGAATCGGGCCTTAAACTGATCCCATGTAACTTGATCCTCTGGAGTAGCTGCCTTAATAGCATTCCACCAATTCATCGCCGGTCCTTGCAGCTGACGGGATGCTAGCTTTCTCTTCATCGCATCCTCGATACCTAAGTCTTCGAAGATACGCTCACAGCTATCCAACCAATCCTGAACTTCTGTAGCCGACTCCGTTCCATGGAACAGTTTCCCACCAAGACTAGTGTAGTCCTTACATAGCTTGGCAAAATCGGCCTTAGGCACCTGCACCTCTGCACCACCACCATTAGCAGCATTGGGAACTGCCCTCCGGACATCTCTAAGCATCTCTCTCATGAAGTCAGTGAACATAGTCCTCATGTCAGGAGCATTCCCATTATTGGCTCCTCTACCAGCACCCCTCATATATTGGCTCATCCTTCAATCTGTAAAGAGAAACAATTAACCATCCTCTTTGTGGTGTCAGTGCAGTGCGACTTCACCCTTAGCTATACTAATAGTATATATATAGCTTTTGAAAACCAAAATAATCATAAATACGCACTCTCATATACGTATTATCTCTCCCTGGTGTCTTTCCCTAGGTTAACTACGCAACCTAGAGCTCTGATACCAAATGTGACGGCCCGCCCCGCACCAGCCGACATTTTCAATGAAAGTGCGCTGTGCCGCTGTCCAACTAGCACGGGATGTCACCAAAGAAAGGAAAGGAAATGAAACTTAACAGTGGACTAACCAAGAACCTGTAGCATATCTTACAGCGCATGGAATAAAATATAATATTAATAACATACTTGACATAAAACAGACGAGATAATGCATAAGCTGAAAACTGAACCATAATCATCATAGCAGCGGAAATCCAAAATACAGCTTATGATCCATAACCATTATTACAACTTCAAAATACTGTCTCTAAAGCAAAAGAAAGGAAAGGTACACTACTAATGCCCAAAGCAGTGACCATCAACAACACAGGGAGAATATCTATATATATCATACGTGGGAGCCTCCTGCTCGTCTCTAGTACAGCTAATCATGCATACCACCTAACCTGTCTCTAATCTGCCCGTTTAAGAGCACCCAGAGTAATAAGAAGAGACATAAAACTCTGGGTCAGACAAAAGTTTGGTATGAGCGATAAGCAGCAAAACAAAATAATAACAGGTATTCTAAACCATACCTGAACCTGGACCTGCAACCAACGAGTTAGCACTACATACTGTACAATACTCTAAGGTGTCACTAACATATGGTGTAAAGAATACGGGGGTGGGGGTGTGCATGACATAGTGATGGCAAACAATCAATTATAGAAACCATCCTCACATCTCTCACTCAGTGCGTAAAGCATACGATATCCACCGCTTTGATCACCCAAATCCTTGCTATGATCACTCTGCTCCATGGAGTTACAGTGACTCCACTGCACTGATCCATAGCCACTAATCCTTTGCTATGTCCACTCTGCCCAATGAAGTAGTAACTACCCCACTGCACTGGCTTATAGCCTTGCTACGATCACTCTGCCCCATAGAGTAACATCTACCCCACTGCACTGATCCATAGTCTAACATCCATCTTGGTGGTGAATCAAAGTAATGGACGTCGATAACCCCTTTGCACACGTCCTGCAACAAAGTCCAACTCATGAAGTTAACTCGTTGGTTCCCATCTGGATCCTGAGCTCTACATCCAATTTGGACTTCCTTTGCGTCTCCGGTTTTGGTCGAGTTGGAGTTGGTCTTCAGAAGAGTCGTCGCGTAGAAGTAGTTCCCAATTCGGTTTGGTTCGATCTCTATACCCCATTCGGTTCGGTGCCCATAGCCCATGCCTCGGTTCGGTTTGGATACGTATATTTCTCCAGTCGTCGTCGGTTCGGTTCGGGTCTCTCATCCAGTTCGGGTTGGTCATCTCCATCCGGTTCTGTTCGGTTACAACGAACTGACCCCATTTGTTGCCCCAGCTCCTCTTCTCCGATCCGATCCCCTCTTTCTTGCTTCCGCTCCGAACCCAACTCCAACTCTTTATGAAAATGGCCTTCCTTCTTTCCACAGTCTTCTCAGGTGCCAAGTTCCGATCCGAATCATATCCCTTGCCTGGTTCTCCTATCCAATCCGAGCCCTATATCCAATCCGATCCGAAACCCTGCACAATTTTCCTGCGACTTTTCCAACGATGGTTTTACGCCATACGACGGCGCTTTCGACCAATCTAACAGTTCTAATCAATCACAAAGCATGCCATACTGTCATAGCAACATGTATAATCAACCCCAAACATCAAAACAACAATATGATGTATTAAAATGGATCAAACGTAGCCAAAAACCCATATTTTCCCTTAAGCATGTTTAAGAAAAACTAATGATAGGATTAGTAAAACTTAACCAAATTAACCCAAATTCCTAACAGAGATCTAAAACAATATTTCGAAATTTATAAATATTTTTCCAGATTTTAATCATGTTTAAATTCGCTAATTAACACTAATTACCCTTAATTAACCATAATTAGTGAGGAACTATGCAAATCACTCACCTTAGCCAAAAATTAAAACTTTCAAAACTGGAACTCCACTAATTTGGGTGAATACTAATGTCTAACAACAGCTCCAACCTTGCTTTGGTGCTATTTCCCTTTGATTTGACGTAGATTAGGCTAATACTTGATTAGAAAGTGATTAGAGGTGATTCTAAATGTTGGAGGCATTGTTAGGGTTTCTAAGAGGTAAATGGCGGCTAGAAAACTAAAATGGAATGAAAACCTAACTCATTTCAGCCCCCCTATAACCCCAATCCCGAAATGGATTATGGACCCATTCACTAATCATCTCATTTGGCCCGGTTAAGCAGTTTTTCACCTTCTATACCTTATTTCAGCCATATCTCCCAAACGGTAAGTCCGTTTTTCACATATGACCACTCTACGGAAAGGTAAACCATCATCCGGATCTAATGGAAGTAGTTTCAGGTCAAAACTCCTTTCCAATCAAAAGTTATGGCCGAAATAAGATCAGCTAGGGGCAAAACGGTTATTTATAAATCGGCAATAATCATGAACATGGGAAATGACCCCAATAGTCGTCTCCCAAAGTTACATGATTAAATGACTTCGCATGAGAAAGAAATAAATATTCAACAATCCTCCGATGCGTAGAATGCGTTCGTTACATAGATTTAATGTTAAATGTGTTGTAAGATCACCCCTTGTATTAACAGCGACGAAACTAGAATTTTAGTTTGCGGTGGGCGAAACCAGAACAATGTTCAAATGTTTTACAAAAACAATTAAGCTAATGAAAATGAACTGGAATAGGAAGTCTTATACATGCATACAAATAGAAAAACTTACAAATTTTCATTAACTTAGTAAATATTGGCAAGTTTGCATACAAAAACATCAAACACTAGATAATCTATTTAAGATGTGTTCTACGAGCTTCACGAAAATCAAATTCATCGACAACCACTTCAAGGTCAAGATTTTTAGCAATTTCCCTTTAAATAAATTTTATCATATGATTTCCAAGCAAATCATTGCCCATCTTATTGCGAAGTGGTGTTTTGATTATCTTCATAGCTGAAAATGCTCGCTCTGTGGTTGCAGTTGATACAGGAAGAGCTAATACAAGACAGATCAATCGATAAACGAGAGGATATCTTTTGGCTTTTTTTGATTTAACTAACTCCACAGTTAAATATGAAAGGTTAGAAATATTGCGAAATCTAGGATCAAATTTCACATCTTGCTCATAATGTTGTAATTGGTGTCTTAATTGGAAACCAATATCTGATTCACTAAAATCTCCTGGATAATATTTCTCTGTTAGTGAACATGCTTCTTCAACTTTAAATGCTTCAAAATTATTGTTTGGCTCTAGAACTGAGATAAGGCTTAGAAGGCCAATTGCTATATCCGAAAATCTTGTAGTCAACTCCATTACTTGTGTGTCAACGGTTTCATTTAATATATCATAACGGTATTGATGTTCCACTGTGATTTCATCTCGTTGTTGACATGAGCGTCTTGTTCCTTCTAAATAACGAGATCTCAAATCAGGTGTAACAATTCAGTTACTATTACAAAATGACATCACGCTTTTTAGGAAACTTTGCCATTTGTCATCACTTTTCAAATCGAGAAGAAGAGCTTTGGTGATTGAGATTGAGTTAATTCCATTTAAGATATCCTGAGATCTTTTTTGAAGTATTTGACAAAGGACTTCGGCTATTCCCATTACGTCGACCATTAAATGTAATATAAAGACAAACTGAAATGTATTCATTCCATGTAAAGCTCCACTTGCTTCAGCTTGCATTTTTCTATTCAAACCTTCTTTTTTTATAATTTCAAGTACTCCAATAGTTGGTTTATACAAGCTAAGCAAGCTACATGCTGATGAGTAATGTGAGCTCCAACGAGTAGAATTTAGTCGTCTTAAAGTACTTTTTTGATTTGCTTCTCTACTTGTTTGCAATGTACCACTCAACATCAAACTTTCAACTTCATTTATTATAATGGTCTTCAATTGTTGATTTCATTTGAGAGATGAACTCACCAAATTTACAATGCAATTAAGCATTTGAAAGAACAATTCAATATCACATAGTTCGCCAGAAGCACCAACTAACGCAACTTGCAATCGATGAGCATAACAATGCACATAGTATGCATATGGACATTCCTCTAAAAACAACGCTTGCAATCCACCCAAGCACCTCGCATATTACTTGCACCATCATATCCTTGACCCCGCATATTTTGAACAAGTAAGCCATTTTGATCAAGAACATTAAAGGAGGCTTTCTTCAAAGTTTACGCAGTTGTATCTTCAAACCCAACAACATCAAAGAAACGCTCTTTAATATAACCTTCATTACCAACATATCTTAAAACGATGGCCATTTGCTCGACATTTGATTCATCTTATGATTCATCAACAAGAATGCAAAATTTGGAATCATCTATCTCTTCACAAATTTTTCTCCTCAATAGATCGTCCATAATTTCCATTATGTCTTTTTGAATTTTTGAAGAAGTATACGAGGCATTTCGAGGGGCATTTTCTAATATAACTTCTTCAGTTTCAGGAGAGATGGAAGCAGTATACTTGAGCAATTCAAGAAAGTTTCCACGGTTTGAAGAATCGGTAGATTCATGATTTCTTCTAAGAGCACAATCTTGACATGCTAGCCATAAAATAGCTTTCACAGAATTAATGACTCGCAATCGTTTTTTTTTATTTCTACTTCTTATTGTAAAGTCAGTTGCTTCTCAATACTTCGAGATGGGTTGCTCAAACAATCCAATAATGTGACATTATTTGAATGTAATGAATTTGGTCCTCCTTCATGTTTTTTAAGACAACAATCTTTTCCACCGAATATTTTCCAGTTATTAAACCCACTAGAAATCCATGTATCTTGCTCATGCTGTTGAGAAATATTTTTTTCAAAGAGAAAGCAAGGAAAACAATAAGTTTTTTGAGTTGTCTCTGAATATTGAAGTCATTTATGATCCTTAAACCATTCAAATCGCATGCGATGTCCATCATCATTTTTTTTAATTTTTTCTTTCAAATCAGGTTGACGTGGTCCCATTACGATATAACAGCGACGAATTGCATCTTGTTCTTTAAAATGATACATCCATATTGGTTGTTGTAATCCAAGATCATGTTTGATACTATCTTCAGTTTTTTGAATTTTTTTGGGGCAATCTACAGGAACTGAGCTATCTGCCCCCAAATCTAGAGGAAGACTAGGAGATGAAATCACGATAGCATCATTTTTTTTTTTTGCATAAAATGAGAATAATGTCTTTGATGGTTTCTTCGACATAGCTTCAAAAAATAAAGCATTTGTTTTATAAAAACAATGAAACCAACCATTTCAATTTTATGTGGAATATAAATGAAAATTTGTCGATCTTTCACACACACCATTGTCTTCAAACTAATTTTGTACATTAACAACAACACATTATTTTAACTTCGAATACTATATATACTTTCTTTATATTACTCAATGCCTGCTCCTTACTTCGTATGATAGCAAGTTTTGTGCTTCTTGGTTCTAACTGAAACATTTGTTCCCTGCCAGCCGAAAGTATATATTCTTGAATCATTCATAGTTTCATACAATATGTCAGATGTTGATTTTGAGACTAACATTTGTTTTAATGTTTCAGTTAATGTCACTAAATGTTTTCATGCTCTGGTTGTTCCCAATTATATCAAATTTTCCCCCTTAATCACCAACAAAATAAATGTTTGTTCCTTATTAAATACAAAAGATTTAGAATATAGATTATGATTTGAAAACCAGTATCAGCATTTATACAGAAATTAGCACAAAACCCTATCTACAAAAAATTTCACACAAATACAATTCACGTAGGTAAAATCACACAAGCAAATTCATACAAATGAAATTCACTGCAAACAAAATTCATTGTAAATATAATTTGCTGAATACAGTAGCTTGAATTGGAAGTTTGGAACTTTTGTTGATTGATGATTAGAAGAGGAAGCAGGATGGCAGGATGTAAGAGGCTGCTGTCGGATGAAGACCTACGAAGAGAAGACGCCAGAGATAGAGAGAAGCAGAATTATTTCAATTTCCGTTTCGCGATTTAGGTTTTTCCTTTTTTTCTTCTAAGTGCGTTCTTTTTCCTTTTTCTATTTTATCCTGGACCGTTCTATTCTTTTAAGCGCCAGTATTTAGTTTTTTGCGGAATCTTGGGTTGAGCAGTTCCCCACCCAGCCCGCTGAATGCGTCCGTCAATGCTTGTATATGAGTTAAGCATACAAAGTCAAATTGTCTCTCCCAATACATTGTAAGTTATTTAAGTAGAAAGGTAAGTATTAAAACTTAAAAGGAGAAAGGCTCCATTTATATAAAACATCTTTAATTGCTAAAAGTTGATGTGTTTGGGATAAATTTTACCAATATATCTTAGTTCTTTTCTAAAAACAATTAATGAAACCAGTGTTAGTATAATAAATTTAATAAGTTAACCTTAAAAGAAAAATAATAATCTCAAATAAGCAAGATTGATTGGCGGAGACTATGCTTTAGTCAAAGCTTACTAAAGTACAAACTATATAACAATTCTCCAAATTTCTTCGATTATATTCCAAAATTAATAAGCATAACTAATAATCTATATAATGCTATTACTTGGAAAAACTATGAGTTCCACGGTCTTTATATATTGCTATTATGCTCAAAGCCCATTAATACACAACACTTTGGTTGAAAAATGTTTAATCAAATCTTTGTTTATATACAGTGAAAATGCTAGTTTGTTGGCACTAACTCGGGTAGGTAATAGAAGAGGGGTTCAGGTATTTGGAAGAGTCATGTTTTTCTTTTCCTGTTGGTGTATATGCCATTCTCAGTCAAATTTTTTTATTAGTTGTATTGACTATTTCCATGTTATCTTTTACTATACAACAACCTTCTGTTTATCATTAAACTTTTGAAGACATATGTTGCATGGTCATGGTTAGTCTTTGCTTTACCTTTAAATATTTTTTTTGATGCAAAAAGGTAGTGAATCGTTAGATTCACGCCTTCATTCATTCATTAAGCATAAAACTAGTACAACGTGTTCAGCATACATAGAGCTATCTACTAGTTACAATAGTTACATATATTTACATAAATATGTACAATCAAAATACATGCACGCAGGCATGTTTACATAGAGCCCAAAATTTTATGAAACTACAAATAAACAGCATGCAAGCCCAGTAAAGTGAAACATGGCAACATCAAGCTCTGCTACCACGGGCCCTGTCCATCACTCTAGCTCCGATAGTGTCAACAAACCTGATTTCTTCCTTGCCTGACCAAAGAGAAACAAAATTAAGTATGCGAAAAATTACTGAGTTGGGCTGTTTCATTTTGCATTTAAACTTTCGTGAGTTGCGTTCATGCCAGAGGATCCAAACATAAGCAAAGTTCAAAAGAGCAAACATATGGCGCATGTCAGTGTCAGGTAATGTAATAATAGTGCTATTCCAGAAAAGAAATTGGTCAGAGATGAAGTAAGACCAGTCTAAGCAGATATTAAGGCTAACTAAACACTTCATCCACACATAAAAGGCGAAATCGCAATCAACAAAAAGATGCTGATAATCCTCATCATCGTCAGTGCAGAAAGCACATCCCCCAGTAACTTGAACACCCTTTAGACGTAATCTTTTCACTGTATTGAGCTTGTTGTGCATGATCGTCCACATGTGTATCCTGACCTTAGCAGGTACGGCCTTAAAACTCCACATTCTCATGAATCCATCGTACTTTCTTCCTGCGAAGTTCATCAACTTATAAAGTGCAATCACGCAAAAGTTACCACCAATCTTCCACACAAAGTCATCCTCCTCATTGCTATGAAGGTGTACATCTTCTAACAAACGAATTAGGACACAAAGTTGAAGCAGAGCATTACCAGCTACAATACGACTGAAGGACAAGTTCCATTTAAAGATGGCGGAATTCGCATTATACATTGCACAGACTGAAGCACTTTTGTTGCATGCAATATCAAACAGATCGGCAAATTCATTACGCAAAGGGATAGGAAGCAACCAACAGTCATGCCAGAAAGAGATGCTTCGGCCGTTTTTAACTACAATCTCAGTCCCAATCTTCATCCAGTGAACATTTGCCATAACACCACGCCAGAATGTTGAGCAATGGGAAACGTCCGCATTCCAGTCAAATCTACCACCATAGCAAGTGCTTAAGATCCACTCCTTCCAGATAACTTTCTTTTCGCTAATCATAATTCAAAGCCATTTACACAGTAGTGCAGAGTTCATATTTTTCAAGTTGATGACACCCAAACCTCCTTGATCTTTGGACTTGCACACTTGATCCCACGACACTAGACAGCAGGCTTTGCGCGTGTCCTTCGTACCGGTCCAGAAAAAATTCCGATGAACAGCATCAATCTTCTGAACAACCCAACCCGGACACGAATAAAAAGAGAGCCAGTACAAAGGGATAGCCGCCAGAACAGAGTTCACCAGCACCAGACGTCCAGCCTTTGATAGACAATTACCTTTCCACCTCGCTAATCGCCTGTCCACTTTATCAATCACATATTGCCAATCACTCTTCAACAATCTCTTTGGACGAATGTAAGCTCCAAGGTATTTGAGAGGGAAAGAATCCGGCATGCAGTTGAGCATCTCAGCGCATTTCCTGTTCACATCAACGCTACAACCCAAAGTGTAAACACTGCTCTTATGAAAATTAATCTTTAAGCCAGAACAACTTTCAAAAGCATAAAGCAAAAATTTTAAAGAGGCAATATTCGTGCAATCAGGGTTGCAAAAAATAAAAGTGTCATCAGCATATTGTAGAGAATTAATACCCCCAATGATGTGATCACGCCCAAAGCTTTGAATAATCTCGTTAGAACTTGCCACCTGAAGGATCCGACAAAAGACATCGGCAGCCAAGTCAAAGAGGAGTGGGGAAAGTGGGTCACCCTGGCGCAGCCCACGCTTGGATACAATAGTTTTGCCAGCCACTCCATTGACACAAATATTGGATCTGCTTGAAGTTAAAATGCAATGAATCCAGTTTAGCCATTTACACGGAAAGCCTCTCGCTCTAAGAAGATCCATGATAAACCTCCAGTCAACTGTGTCAAAGGCCTTAGCGAAGTCCAGCTTCAGGATTGCGCAGGGCACATTATGTCTATCACTATGGGAGATAACTTCCTGGACAAGTGCCGCACCGTCAAGAATGAATCTTCCTCTAATAAATGCTGTCTGCGAAACATCAATCAAGTTGTCCATCTTCGCTTTCAGTCTGTTTGCGAGAACCTTAGTGATCAATTTGAAACTACTATTTAAGAGACTAATAGGTCGAAAATCCTCAGCCGAGACATTTCCTCCTTTCTTAGGGATCAAAACAACATTAGCGTATCCCAACATGTCCAATCTCAAGGAACCAGAATGAAATTCTTTAAATATGTTAATAACATCCTGTTTAATCACATCCCAATATTTCTTATAAAAGAAGTTAGGAAAACCATCAGGGCCAGGGGCTTTATCACCAGGCATTTCGTTTAAAGCTGCGACAATTTCCTCTTCTGAGAACTCCGTATCAATGCCACTAAGATCAACAGACGAAGGATACAGCATCTTCCAATCAACATTCACACGATTCTCAATGCGTTCACCAAAGATTCCTTTATAAAATTCAGTAAAAACCTCCTCTATCCTTTGATGATCACAAATTTCAACTCTGTCTTTCCAAATGCTACATATTGTGTTAGTACGCCTTCTACCGTTCGCAACTTTGTGGAAATAACTTGTGTTACTATCACCAAGCTTAAGCCACAGAGTTCTCGACCTCTGTTTCCAAAAAATCTCTTCTTGATCAATCACCGTTAGAAGCTCCTTTTCTTTAGATTTTAACAAGGCACGCTCGGCCTCACTTAGATTACGCCCTTCCTCAAGCACATTAAGCTCCATAATCTCAGATTCAAGTCTCTGCTTCTTAACTCTGATGTTTCCAAAGACTTCTCTATTCCATTTGGCTAAAAATTTACGCAAAAGTCTCATTTTCCTACAAAAATTACTAGCTGCATCACCAAAGTTGCGAAACTCTACCCACTTCTGGCGCAACATCACATCAAAATTTGGTTCAATACACCATATATTTTCGAACTTAAAAAAAGATTTCCTTCTATAATCGACGTTAGTGTTAAGAACAACCGGGCAGTGATCAGAAATAAGGGAAGTAAGACCTCTTTGAAGAGTTAGGGGGTGCAAGTCATCAAAAGCAGAATTAATGAAGAAACGATCGAGTCGAACTAAAGTAGGAGGGGTCCTACCGTCAGTCCACGTATATTTTCTATTAGTCATGGGTAGGTCAATAAGGCCACAGCTTCCAACAAAGTCACTAAAATCGTTCATGTCGCCCAAGCCAGCGTTTTTCACTACATTACGTTCAGACATAAATCTTGTAACATTAAAGTCGCCGCCAATTACCCAGGGACCATACATGAGTTTATGAAAGTCCAAACCCTCGGCCCATAAAGTCATTCTTTCTCGCCTTGTATTGGGTCCATAAACATTAGAAAAGAAGTAAAGTACATTTGTAGATTTACATTCCAGGGCCAAATGCAGACAGTAAGTTTGTTTGATTTCTTGCTTAAGCAACCAAGAATTACTATTCCAGCCAGTAAAAATGCCACCCGATGTTCCCACAGCAGGTATAAAGGCCCAATCATCAATGACACCCCACCCCAGACATTTGAAAATAAATGGTTCAGGATTCTCAAGCTTAGTCTCTTGAAGCATAATGATGTCAGGTTTTACAGACTTGAGGTAATTTTTAACTCTAAGGCACTTATCAAAAGTTCCTAGGCCTCTGACATTCCAAGTGACAATAATCATGTTGAACCATTAACCCTCTCATTTTCTTTATTCTTAAATATTTTGAAATGGACCAAGTAAATATTATTTAATTCAAGCAAATTTGAAGTAATTTTTGCATCTATCCCTCCTCCTATAACTGCAGCTCTTATTTTCCTATGTTGGCATGTTGTTCTTTTTCAGTGGGTTGATTATAAATTTAATCCTAGTTGTAACGACACGGATTTTGCCCGGACTTAATCGACCGCTAAATCGACCAAGACCGTTCAAAACTCGCATACGTTAACTTTGGGAGTACAATACATTAGAACAATAACAGCAGACTTTTATTACATTACAATAATGTTACATCAGAGTACAGAATATCAGAGTACAAATAAAGTAAACTACAGCGGAAGATAAATTACAACAGATTTAAATACATTAAACAGCGGAAGACTTCTAAGCTCTGGACACAGCTTTAGGCTTCGATCCAGGATCCTACTAAAGAGAGAGATATCTGCAAAAAGCTACTCGACTGCCCGTGTAGAAAAGAGGGCACCCGAGTATGCAAAGTGAAACAAACTACGAGTCAGTCATGGGACTAGTGTGAGAATTCTAAACTAATATAACTAATAAGACAAATCCAAGGACCACGCCACTTTCGCGGAACGGGTTTTATTCCAATGGATTGTCGGTGCATAAACTAAAGTAAATCGAGAAATAACGCAATGTCTTTTTGGTAAAATGAAACCATTATAAGACCCAGGTCCCATCACACAATGCAACGCACACCAGAGGATAGGGTTTTACCTTATAATGGTCAAAAGATGCTTGATACGTATAAAACGGATTTGATATTATTATTAGTGTATATATGTTTTAATACAAAGATTTGAATCATAAGTATCAATCCTAGACGGCATGGTTACCATATAGCATGTCGCCAATACTAGTTCTACAATCAAAACCGCAAGGGCGTATTGGAAATTTGGATTCCATCATGAGTTGAGGCTAGGGGCAAGATCCTCTCCGATTCGAGACACTCTAGCAAATGCCTCAGGATTCCCCGCAGTGAACCCTTGGAAGCGGTAGGGCCGGTCCCCGCCTATGGGCAGTGGATTGGTTATGCCTGAACACACGTTTCCCGGTCCCTTTGGACCTATAGTATGACCACCAACGGCCTATAAAACACGAGGTACCTCAAAATCCATCATCCACAATGAGTAAAATGTCAGTGCTGGTAGGTCCCTGACAACACTCTAGCTAGAAAGAAACGTGTGCACTCCCTATGGTCTGTATCCCGTTTTTGACTCATACCGGGGTGTGAGGCTCGCGAAGTCACGTTATACACAAAGCTATGCCTAAACAGGTCGTGCTTTGATCATCAACCACAAGGCCTGCTTTTCAACAAAAGCCTTGATCCATGCATCTTGGCATGCCACATTGTCAGTCCAACCATATCATTGATTTCTACCAATATATAACCTCTAATCTCGTATGTCTCAGAGAAGGGCGTTAACCACCAAACAGATATATATTAAGAGAGATCAACGAATGTAGTAAAAAGGGCTACAACGTCGGACATACATTCCATTTATAAACTTATGCTCTGGGTCTGAGCGAAAGTCAACTCCGTACAAATCAACACTTCGTCCGAACGGTCACCACTGAATCCCTTTCAAGGTAGCTACTCCTCTCATGGGTCTCAGTAGCAACACATCCATTCGATGTGAAGATCGTCGGTCTTCAATCACCGTCTTCAACTCTTCGACTTAGATCGTCGTATAATCATTTAAAATGAGATTGAACTCAGACTTTTCAAATGATTCTCGAGTATATATATAATTTAAAATCATTTCATATCGTTATTAATACTTAATAACGATTTATCGCTATTTTATTTATATAAAAATAGCTTAAATTAATTAAACGACGCTTCGGGTCAATGGGCGACCCTGGCGCTGTTTTCAACCAAATTTGACTTACACTTATCTCAAAAATAACCGTTGGATTTTGATGAAATTTATATCGTTGGAAAGATCTTCCCAAAGCGGTCCTAACGGTTCCTGTTTTGGGAAAATCCGACGGTCGGATCTTTCGGTATAACCGTTTAAAGTTACGATTGTCGATACGCGAACTACTGCGCGTGTTTCGTTTAAATTTAATTTATATATATATATATATAAATCGTTTTACTATTTCAATTATAAAAGTCTATTCTTTTTATCGCATCTAAAATGACGATAAATATTTCTTGTTTTATTTTACTACCTTTCTTATTTTATTTACTCTAATTGTAAATAAATTATGCTTTATATATCCTTTTAATTTATTTCCTATTTATTTACCTAAATGTAAATAAATGTTTTTCTATTCTTTTCCTTATTTATTTACCTAAATGTAAATAAATATTTCTCTACTTCTTTTATCTTATTTATTTACATTATTTATAAATAGATGTTTCTAATTTCTTTTCTTATTTATTTACACAATTTGTAAATAAATGTACTTAATTTCTTTTTCTTATTTATTTACACTATTTGTAAATAAATGTTTTCAATTTCTTATTCTTATTTATTTACACTATTTGTAAATAAATGTTTACCTTGACTTTTACTATATTTATTTACACTAATTATAAATAAACGCATCTTTTACTTTTATCTTATTTATTTACCCTGATGTAAATAAATGTTTACCTTTACTTTTTCTATATTTATTTACACTAATTGTAAATAAATGCATCTTTTACTTTTATCTTAATTATTTGCATATGAAAATGTAGATAAATATTATTCACATAATTATTCTATTAATCCTTTTTATATACATAAGGAAATGTAAATAATTCTTATCAACATATTTATTCTTTTAATTCCATTTTACATGGAAATGTAATTTTATTTACAATGTAAAACCATATTCTTTAATTACATAAAAATGTGACTTTTATTTAATCTTTTCATTTACCCAATGTAAATAAATGTTCTTCTTTTTTTTTCCTATATTTTATTTTACTTACTCGAAATATTTGTAGTAATTTACATATATAAAATGTAAATTTAGAAAATTAATATATATGCTTTAACCTCTCACATTGGATAGGTATTGTTGTGATTACTGGACAGCCGGGCGGTTCCGGGCAGATTTACATCACAACTCAATCCAACCTCGGGTTAAGCATATTAATTCTTATTTATTGGAAAATAATGTCATTTATTCCTTTCTCTTTACATGAAGAAATATAAATGGTTTCTTTTTATTTTACTTTATATTAGAAAAATAATATTTTCTATTCTATTTTTCTTTTCCTAGAAAATGATGTAGCTCTTTTATTTTTCTTTACATTAGAAAAATGTAACTTTTTCTTTTACTTTTCTTTACATTAGAAAAATGTAACTTTTTATTTTACTTTGTTTTATTTTATTTAACATTAGAAAAAATGTAATTCTTTATTTTATTCTTCTTTACATTAGAAAAATGTAACTTTATATTTTAATTCTTATACATTGAAATAGATGTAAATGTCTTTTATTTCCTATACATTTAAATAAATGTTTCCTACAGCTTATGTAAATATTTTTCCTAGTGTCAGCATTTCTAAATAACTAAATTTCTAATGCCATTATTTGATCCATTTCAATTATATAATGTGACGATAAAATATGTGTCACGATACTCAAATTATCACATCGGTGGTTTTGGTGTCATAATATTCAAACCAACGCAACTATGAAATATGTGATACAATACTCAATTTAACACCGCGGTGGTTTTGGTGTCATAAAACTCAATTTAACACAACGATGTTTTTGGTGTCATTATATTCAAATTTACACAACGGTGTAAATTGTGTCATCACACTATTTTAACACAAATAAAATTTGGTGTATTTTTGATGAATCACAATAAAGGTCTCATCTTTATTTTATTTGTAAATCAAATAAAATATCTAGTCTTTATTTTATTCGTAAATCAAAATAAAATATTTATTCTTTCTTTATTTCATAAATCAGCATAAAGATTTAAACTTCCTTTTTATTTTGACAATTAAAATAAAAATCAAACTTTCTTTTATTTGTGAATCAAAATATTCATCTCTTCCTTTATACTTTTATTTGGTAAATCAAAGATCTGAACCTTTCTTTTATTCATCAAAGATGTAAACCTTTCTTTTATTTTGTTTAACAAAGATGTAAACTTTTCTTTTAATTTTTAAAACAAAAATATAAACCTTTCTTTTAATCTCGTAAACAAAAACTTGTCTCTTTATTATGTAAACAAAAATTACATAAACATTTGTTTGTTTTTCTAAACAAAAAGTTGTCTTTTTAATTATGTTAACAAAATAACATAAGCATTGTCTTTTTAATTATGTAACAAAAAAAATTTGTCCTTTTATTATGTAACAAAAAATCGTCTTTTATTTTACTACAAAATTACATGTAAAAATTGCCTTTTATTTTATTTGCAAACAAAATAAACAAAACCAAAATAAATTTTTCAATTTTATTTTAAAAAAAATGAAAAGAGGATAAAAATCAAAGTAAGAACTTTGTCATTTACTTTGTAAGCAAAATTTATGTTAACAATTCCCTTTATTTGGTAAACAAAATATATGTTAATCTTTTGTCCTTGATTTTGTGAACAAAATTTATGTTAAGAAAATGTCTTTTATTTTATGAACAAAAATTCATGTTAAAAATTGGTGTTTTATTTTATAAACAAAATTCATGAAACAAGAATTAAATATCTAATAATTTAAGAAATAAAAATAAAAATAAAAATAAAAATAAAAATAAACAATAAAGATGAGACTTTATCGTGAATACATCAAGAAATGGAGATCCAGAATAATATGGATGTTTCAACACAGCACAGAACATATTCATCACAAACAACAACAGAGAAACACAGATCTATACAGTGCAAAACAACAGAACAACAATCATAATTCCTCACAGCACAAATATGATTAATTAACATACAAGCAATTATTTAACGGCGAGGAAACAAATAATTAAATTGATTTAATTATCTAAAATTAGAAATCTCACCAATATTGTATGGTTCAGATCTGAATTTTCTCAAAATTCTGATGTGCTCCGTTTTGACTCTAGTTAGTTTCCTTGCGAAGAGTTCTCCAATACGAGGCCAACGGTTCGAAAATCGTTTGATTCTGATACGTTCTGAATAAGATATGATAATTTTTATACATCGATCATTAAATAATTAATTAAATAACTAAACTAATTACATTAGTTAATAGCGTTTAACCCTCGTAGCCGTTCCTTCTTCTTCGCGTCGCACCACCTTATAGTTCGTCGGAGCCACATCTGAACACCTCACGTCGAAGCCTAGGTCATGCGCCACCTCCGCCCGTCGTAGCTTTGAGTTCGCCGCCCCCGACGGTTCTGAAAAACCCCTCAAACTTCAGGCCTTTGCGTCACAATTTCTCACACATCACGGCTCAAAACTTGATCATAGCCATTGGGATTATAGAGCTCATGGAGCTCTTTGATTTTGTCTTTGGAAGTGTTGGCATTTGTTGTGTGGATTTGAAGAAAAGAGGAGAAGAAGTTTAGAGCACGTCGGCCATTCACGAAGATAGATGGTGGCTGTCTTCATTTGAGAATTAGGGTTATAATATTTTATGTTTAGGATGATAAAGTGGAGACATAGAATTAATTTTATATATGAAATAAAGAATCCTTAGGTTACAAAACTTAAAGAATATTTATTCATTTGATTTCTAATATCTTTCCATGTTCATCTCACTAATTATACTTTACCTAAAATATATCCTTTTCATTAGCACCGAAATCAATAAATTTGCTAATTAATACTTACTATGATTTCCTCAACCATAAATATCATATGGATTAGCATTTTCTTTTTCAAACATGTATAAAGCATTCATTTGAGTTTCTATATATTCAACAAATCTGTAATTAAAGAATATTGTTGATATTTTTGTTAATATCGTATTACAATGGTAACTTCTGTAACACCCCGAATTTCGGTTAATGCTAAAATTCACAAATTAAAGAATAACTAATCCCAGATGTGGGAATTAGGGGAAACGGGTTGCACCATTGCGTTCGTCTCGGAAAAATACGCAAAATAGAGTCTGAGTTTTCGAAAATCGGAGTCCGTATGAAGAAGATATGGACGAACGAAGTTAAGCAGAAAAACCGAAAAACTAGCCAGAATGCACTGGCGCACTTGTGAAGTGCGCCAACACAAAAATGCACTGGCGCACTTGTGAAGTGCGCCAACACATTTTTACACTGGCGCACTTGGGAAGTGCGCCCGTGTTGAGCCAGAAACCTGCACAGCTTTCTGGCTGGCCTGGTGCACCATTTTAGGGTTTAGGCTGTGTTTTGGGGCTGGTTTCTGGAAGCTTCCGAGATCGGATGGTCCTAATCTAATTTAGGGTTAATCTAATGGCCTAAAACACTTGCCTAATCCTATAAATAAGACCCTAAGCTAGCCCTAAATGGTCATAATCCTATCTCCTAACTAAACTATGCCAAAATTTTCTATGATCATGGCCTCCACTCAAAACCCTAGCCTCCATCCTATTTCTAAACTATTTCTATGAAGGCTTTCATGTGCATACAAGCATCTTTGAGTTGTATGAGTGATCATTGGCTTGCATTCATCATCAAGTTGCAAGCTTTATGTTCAAGGCTAGAGTTTTTGGGTGATTTGTAGCAAGGGTTTGCTTATTGGAGTTTAGTGGTGAGTTTCTATAGACTTAACAATCAATTGTTAAATTGATTATGATAGGATATGATAAGATATGGCTATGTTTGTGGAATCAATGTGTTTATGCAAGTTTAGTATAGTGTATGTTGTGTGCTATATGCAAGTTTAATGCTATGTTTTATGATGCAAAACACTATGTTGAACATTGATTCATATGTAACATGTTATGCAAGCTATATGGGAGATTATATGCAAGTCTATATGTAACATGTTATGCAAGTTATGTATTTGGTTTTATGCATGCTAAGTATTTGGTTTTATGCATGCTATGTATGTGGTTTTATGCATGCTAAGTATTTGGTTTTATGCATGCTAAGTGTTTGGTTTTATGCAAGTTTGTCTCTTTTTATGATATGCATAATATATGCAAGTTTGTCTCTAAGTATGGCATGTTATGCAAGTTCATATGCAAGTTATGATGCAAGTTCATATGCAAGTTATGATACATGTTCATATGCAAGTTATGATGCAAGTTTATATGCAAGTTATGATGCAAGTTCATATGCAAGTTATGATGCAAGTTCATATGCAAGTTATGATACATGTTCATATGCAAGTTATGATGCAAGTTCATATGCAAGTTATGATGCAAGTTCATATGCAAGTTATGATGCAAGTTCATATGCAAGTTATGATGCAAGTTCATATGCAAGTTATGATGCAAGTTCATATGCAAGTTATGATGCAAGTTCATATGCAAGTTTATGTGCAAGTTCATATGCAAGTTGTCTCTTTTATGATATGCATAATGCAAGTTTGGGTTAAATACTAGTTGGGTTTAATGTATGTTCATATATGCAAGTTGACACCTTTTGAACCCATGATAAAGTTACATGCTATGTTGGCTAAACCCATGACCTTTGTGATGAATCTTCCCGTTTATTATGTCGTGTTATGAGAACGAACTACGTGGGGAACGATGGGGTTAATATGCATGTTAATAAAATGATGTGAAATGGGTATGATTAATCATACCACAAATTAAATGGACGTAATTGGGAATTTACCTATTAAGTTAGGTCTATGATTGACACTGAAAAGTGTTTATTTTATTACTCTTATGCTTTATCTTTTGTAAATAAATAAATGATACTTTGGTTACTTTTGTATGTTTTTACAGGATGTCAAGAAATGCCTCCTTAAATTCAAATCAAAGGCCAACTACAAGAAAGAGCTACTTCCTCACATCAAATTCATTTCAATTGCAAAAGAAGTAGTAGCTCACTGGTAAAGGCATAGGAATTGGTGCTGAGAGACCTGAGTTCGAACCCCGTCAAGCTCACTTTTTGCCAAAGAAACGGAGCGCGTTCACACTGGCCCCTTTGCTTTGAGAAATATCTGGTTTAGTGTTATGTTATATATATACATACACATATTCATGTGTATGTATTTATGATGTGCACCAATTAACATCTCAGCAATAGCCATATTCTCATCATGGAAGTAAATTCAAATCATTCAATTTCAATTAGAAGAATTTCTGATTGAATTGTTGCCAAGAAGAAAAACCAATTTTGAAGATTTTATCTTATATTGCCTTTTGGAGTCTGATAAGCGTCCTTGTTTGGAAGAATTAATTAGATGCAATCTTCTATCAATCAAGCCACATGGGAAAATTGAAAGATATGGAAAATATTTACCATGATATGCCCAGATTTTCTCCAATCAGGTAGTCAAGGAAGGCAAGAAATATTCATGAATGAGGAGGGCCATTTATTCATAGACCTAGTTAGGGTTTTCCCCTTCTCATCTATAAATATGTGATTGTAACCATTGTATACTCTAATAAAAATTCTTCTTCTTCTTCTTTTATTTTCTGCAATTTTCTTTCTTAGCAATCGGTGTTGTCTTCACAATTAGTTTTGGAAGAACACCAATTGTATTTTACATTTTTTTATTTGTTAGTGATTAGTCGTTTGATTAGTTTCAACGACAATCCTAATTTCCTTTTTGTTGTTCTTCTTTTCCTGCAATTTTAATTTCTGCATTGTTGTTGTTGTTTTGCAATTTACTTTCTTTAGTGATTAATCGTTGATTAGATTCAACGATAATCCTAAGTTCGCAATTTCAATTTGTTTTTATTTCAACAAAATCTCCAGGCTTCGTCTAACTCGCCCAAGAGATTAGATAAATAATTTGATTTTAATTTACCTCCCTGTGTTCGACCTGTATGCTACACACCTGTGCGCTTGCAGAATTTTATTACAAATATCGCGCTTTTCTAGCGTCGATCAAGTTTTTGGCGCCGTTGCCGGGGAGGTAACAATTAAATTTTATTATTTATTTAATTTCTGATTCGTGTTAGTTTTTATTTTAATTTTTTTTTCTTCCTTTTATTTCATTGTATATATAGAAAAAATCTTGATTGGTTGATTTAGTATTAATTGCTGATACTGTAATCTTCTAAACAAAGAAAAAATGATAACTTGCCATTTCCATTGATTTTTGCCTTTGTCAATTTCTTTTCTTCTTTCATTCTTTCCTTTTCCCAATCATACTTTATTTCTTTCCTTTTTTTATTGCATTCTCTGCTTTATTTTACAAGATCCAAAAACAAAACAGAAAAAAAAACAACAAAAAAAAATCCTTTTGAAATTTCCTTTTTCCTTCTGTCTTCTTTCTCTCGTCATCTTCAACACCACTCTTCTCCTCGCCCAAACTACCACCATATCCCACGTCCAGACCATACTTTCTACCGTCCATCATTCACGTCCCAAGCTTCTTAATCCCATCGACCACTGTGACAATTCACCAAAAAAAAAAAAAAAACAATTTCCTTTTCTGTCTTGATGTCGCCCTCACTACCATACCCTTCCCTGCTTTAACGCCATATTCACCATTAGCACCGCGCTCAACAAACCCCATTTCTACACTTTTCAAATCCTACCCAAAAACATCTCACGCAAGTACCACGCTTGCAACCACTTCTGCCCCATCACCAAACAAACTTCTCCAAACGCCCATCAGCCTTTTGCCTACCTCATCAATTCCTCCAGCTTCAGATCGACGCAACCCTCATCCACTTTCCGCCATTCACCACACCCGTGCCTTAACACAGCTACCTCCGACCAAAAACAACAACTCACCAGGCCAACCACTTCATCCCGACAACAAACCCAGTTCGCACAGTCAACCCTCATACCCATTAAACATCTCCCATCATCACAACTCCATCACGCCCAAAAGTCATTCACACAATCACTACCCCTTCATCAGTTCACCCATCAACCTCCTCTTTCGCATCTCCATACCCACCACACAGTTCTGACCAATCGCCCCAGCAACTCAGGCGAACAAACTCTCCTCTCCCTTCACAAACCACAACCACAATACCATCAGTGCAAACCACACTTCATCCTCTTGAACCCCTCATCACGCAATAATCCTGTAGCCGCAATTACCCTCAGACCAAAAACAGTCCGCATACCATCCCAAAAACCCACGTCGCAACAATTCATCTCGCAAGCAACGCATCACCACAAATCCGAAATCAAATACCACTGCAAATCATACTAACCCTACTCGATTATCCCAAATCGATTCGAACCCCAACCGAAAAACCCTAGCTTCGATCTAAAAACCCGAGAGAATCGCACCCAATTCAAAGACCAAAATGGATTCGCAATTCCTTGAAACGATTTCGTGAAAGATAAAGTGTGACTTTTGCTCTTTTTGTTTCTTTCTTTGATCCCATTTTGACTTTCCAGGAAGATGAATGGCTTTATATTTTGGGTGTGATTGTGAGGAGGCGTGAGTCCTTTTAAGGGAAATTGGGGTTCGGTATCTTTGCAATTATGGTACGTGGTTTGGGTCTTTGTGTGCGAATCTATTTAGCCTAAAGTGGTCTAGCTGATTATTTTATTCTTTGTTATTTTTTTTTTGTTTGGTTTTAGTTTAGTTTGTTTTCTCTTTGTTTAGTTCGTTTTCTTTTTGTTTAGTTTGTTGTCGAGCTGTTAGCTTGTTTTTTCTTTTCAAAATTGTCCTTTTCCTTATATTTTCAAATTTCTTTCAAAAAAAAAAGTTCAAAAAAAAAAAAGAGAGAGAATTTTTCAAAAACAGGTACAGCTGAAATTTTTAAAAAAGGGTCTTAAAAATTTTTTTTTCGGGCTCCTAGCCCGAACCCGTGCCGCAGCGCAGTCAAGCAATTAATAGAAGGGGACAACAATAGAAAGCAGCGGACGATTCAAATGGGTTGGAGCGGTTGCACACCAAGTGGGGTGTGAACGCGCTAGCGCTTCCCAAATTCACTGGAGGACTGCCGATCAAGGTGAAAACTTTTAAAACTCTACAGGTGCTCTGCTGCAAAGAAAAAAATATATAGACAATTGTTGTAAAAATTTTCTGCAGGGGCAGCGGCTTTGAATGTACAATTTTTAATTCTTGCAATTATTTTGTGTGATTTATGCATTTCCGTATTCATTCTGTTAAGGGCAATACCCCAATTCACACAAGGTGAGGGATTTCATCACCCTTTCCTTAGCCCACAAATTGCATTTCATCGTAGAATCTGACTAATAATAACGGTTAGACGTTGGACTTAAGGGAGTCACGGGCTCATCTAGGGCTTAATTATATTGTGATAGTTGATTCATTTGGAACCAATTATTTCTTGGTGTCTAGACTACGGCAGAGAAATAGCCGTTTATAAATATTACGGTGATTCGTAAATATTATATCGGTTGTTACTCTGAAGGTACTTAAACCTTCGGCTGCATTGCTAGGGTGATTCCTGGTGCACCGATAACTCCTGTCCGTTAACTGGCTGAGAAATCTTTTGATCTAAGTAATCAAACGTGTCACTTTATAATTTTGGGTTAAGAGCCAATAAGGACAGAAAACTTCATTATAGCTAATTTCTGTGCTTGCATTTAACAACAAATGAGTGAAAAAAGTGTCAGCCAACAAAATTCTCCTAGGGGTTCTCGAATCAACCAAAATTTTCCAACCGAATTGGATCAAAATCAAAACTTTCCAAACTTTGGGGATCAAAACCAAATGAATCAAAATTTTCAAAATCTCAATATTCAAATGGATAGACCCCTCTCTCTTCGTGAACGGTGTTATCCAACTAGGACCGTTCAACCCTCTGTCATCGTTTTTCCACCAGCTGAAGGAAACAATTTTGAGCTTAAACATTCCTTTATTCAAGGGGTACCAAAATTTACTGGGTCTGAAAATGCTTATGAATTTCTAAGTGAATTTGAATTGTATGCGTCCACAACAAAAATGCAACAATTATCTAACGAATCAATCAAGCTAAGGCTGATCCCATTTGCATTACTTGAAAGCGCTAAAAGATGGCTAAATTCTCTTCCAAGACATTCCATAAGAAGTTGGGATGAATTTGTCACTATATTCTTGAAAAAGTTTTTCCCTTTCCATAAAACTCTCAAAATCCGAACTGAGATAAATCAATTTTGTCAAAATGAGGGGGAAACTTTTTCAAAATATTTTGAGAGATTCAACCAACTACTGTATAGTTGTCCTCATCATGGAATTCTAAAAGACAACTTGTGTCAAATTGTATATGAAGGGCTTAGCTATCAATCTAAAACTCAACTAGAATCAATGTGTGGAGGAGATTTTATGTCTAAAACAGCCGATGAAGCTTGGCGGTTCTTAGAAGATTATTCTGAAAAGGACATGCAATGGGAATCAATTCGCGTTCCCAATCGTACTTCTACTAGAGGAGTGCATGTCGTGGACCCAAATCAAATTCCCGTAGAAAATCAAACTCCTCAAGCCGGAGAAGGGTTACCCCACTATTACTCTCAAGACCAAGCCAATGCTATAGCTCAAAATAACCCTTACTCAGCCACATACAACCCTGGTTGGAGGAACCACCCAAACTTTTCTTGGTCAAACCCCAACAATTCGGCAAACCCATCTCACATGCAACCCTTTATTCCCAATCCGAATTACCAAGGTCCACCCCCCAATTCTCAAACCTCTCAAGCTACACCTCAATCCAAACAACCTTATAGGCATCCCAATTTTCAATCATCAAACCAATCATCTCAATCTTCTCAACCGTCACCAGACATTGTGCGTTTAGAAAAACAAATGGAACAAATGATGAATATGATAAAGGAACTAGCGAAAAATAACGAGAAAGGAAAGTTGCCTAGTCAACCTGAGGTGAATCCGAAATATAACTCTCGTACTGTAAATTCTTGTGAGGACGAAAACCATAATCCAGTCAACGCTATTACAACCCTTCGATCTGGAAAGAGGATTGATAATAACGTGGACGACCCTGACGAACCTCCTAACTCGACCCCAATCCCTAATCTTGATGATCACCCATTGGCTTCGAATGCCAACTCTTCTAAACCTCAAGTTCCCTTAAATGTTGGCAATCCCAACAGTTCTTCTCCCAGCGTCGGCAAACCCGACCCACCTTCGAAAATTAATGTTGGCAATCCCAACATTTCATCTTCTACACCCCTACCACCTTCTTCTTCGAATGATGAAACTCATCCCAGAATCGAAAAACCAGTAGCTCCTTTTCCTCATAGACTCAATAATAAGAAGAAAGCTGCAAATTTCGATAAAATTCTGGAAATTTTCAAACAAGTCCGTGTGAACATTCCTCTTTTAGACACCATTGAACAAATTCCTCAATATGCTAAGTGTCTTAAGGAATTATGCACACAAAAACGTGCGACCAATGTCCCAAAAACCGCCTTTCTAACTGCAAATACAAGCTCTGTTCTTTCAAATCTTGCCCCAGTCAAGTACAAAGACCCTGGCTGCCCTACGATTGATTGTAAAATAGGAAACACCCATATCTCTCGTGCTCTACTTGACCTTGGTGCCAGTGTAAATCTTCTTCCCTATACTGTCTATCGCCAACTTGGACTAGGGGAGATTAAACCAACAAACATCACACTTCAACTAGCCGATCGATCTGTCAAAAAGCCATTGGGAATTATCGAAGACGTCTTGATACAGATCGAGCAGTTTTACTTCCCTGTCGATTTTATAGTTCTAGAAACAGAGCCTGTCTCAAATCCCAACGTTCAAATACCATTGATCTTAGGACGCCCTTTCTTAGCAACCTCTAATGCTGTCATTAATTGTAGGAATGGTCAGCTTCGACTCTCCTTCGGGCACCTAACCATCGAGCTAAACATCTTTAATCTCAACAAACAACCTAGGGATTTTGAGATCGATGAGATTGACATGATTCAAACCACAGTTGATGAAACCTCAAGTGACACTTCTGAAGCCTTAAAAATGTGTCTTGATCATTTCAACTCCGATTTCGACGAACTCGAATACATTTCTGAACTAAACAAAATTCTTGACTCCGACACTTCGTTACCTGAATCTAACCAAGGAATGTTGACCAATGTTGATACACAAGAACTTCCTAAGTTAGACCTCAAACCCTTGCCACCAGACCTTAAGTATGCCTACCTAGACTCTTCAAAAACTTTTCCCGTAATCTTGGCTTCCGATCTTACCAAAGACCAAGAAGAAAAACTTTTGGATACCTTGCGGGAAAATAAGGACGCCTTGGGGTGGGAAATTAGCGATATAAAAGGAATTAGCCCATCAATCGTGGAACATCGCATACATTTAGTTGATGAGGCTAAACCCACCCGTGAGGCTCAAAGGCGATTAAACCCAAACATGAGAGAAGTGGTCAAGGAGGAGATAATCAAATGTCTAGACAATAACATCATCTATCCCATCTCTGATAGTACTTGGGTGAGTCCGGTACAAGTTGTACCAAAGAAGTCAGGAGTCACAGTGATCAAAAACGAAAGTAATGAACTCGTCCCAACAAAAATCAAAACCAAATGGCGTGTGTGCATCGACTATCGAAAGCTTAACTCAGCCACACGAAAAGACCATTTTCCCTTGCCTTTTATTGACCAAATGCTCGAACGCTTAGCGGGACATGAGTACTACTGTTTTCTCGATGGATACTCTGGCTATAACCAAATTCCTGTTGCTTTAGAAGATCAACATAAGACCACCTTTACTTGTCCCTTTGGAACCTTTGCTTATCGTCGCATGCCTTTCGGTCTTTGTAATGCCCCCGCGACTTTCCAAAGGTGTATGATGAGTATTTTCTCTGATATGGTGGAAGAATTCTTGGAAATATTCATGGACGATTTTTCAATATATGGATCATCTTTTTCCCAGTGTCTCACTCATCTAGAACTTGTCCTCAAACGTTGTAAGGAGAAATCACTCGTGCTTAATTGGGAAAAATGCCACTTTATGGTAAAAAGGGGGATAGTTCTAGGTCATGTCGTCTCCAAAGATGGCCTAGAAGTCGATAAATCCAAAATCGATTTGATTGCTAATTTACCTCCTCCTAAGTCTGTCAAAGATGTTCGTTCATTTCTTGGCCATGCGGGATTCTATAGAAGATTCATTAAGGATTTCTCAAAAATTTCAAAACCTCTCTCGAATTTACTTGCCAAAGACGTAAAGTTTGAATTTTCCAATGATTGCAAAACATCTTTTGAAACTCTTAAATCACTCTTGACCACAACTCCCATCATTCAACCTCCTGATTGGACTCAACCCTTTGAACTTATGTGCGACGCTTCTGACTTTGCAATTGGAGCCATCTTGGGTCAGCGAATTGATAAACTCCCTCGAGTCATTTACTACGCTAGCAAAACCTTAAACGAGGCCCAATTAAATTACTCAACTACTGAAAAGGAATTTTTGGCAGTTGTGTTCGCTCTTGAGAAATTCAGGCCATATCTCATAGGATCCAAAGTCATAGTTTACACTGACCATGCTGCCCTACGATATCTGCTTTCTAAAAAGGATGCCAAGGCCCGCTTGATTCGTTGGATCCTTCTTCTTCAAGAATTCGATATAGAAATACGAGATAAAAAGGGTTCTGAAAATGTCGTAGCTGATCATCTCTCTCGAATTGTACACGAAAATGATAACGACACCCTAATCGATGACTACTTTCCTGACGAACAACTCCTTTCGATCTCTAACACCCCTTGGTACGCTGACATTGTGAATTATCTTGTCACACAACAAACACCCGCTGAATGGTCGAAACAAGATAAACAAAGATTTCTCTCAAAAGTTCGAAACTTCTATTGGGACGACCCATATCTTTTCAAATACTGTCCAGACCAAATCATTCGAAGGTGTGTGCCCGATCATGAACACCAAAGTATTCTCTCCTTCTCACATGACCATGCTTGTGGCGGTCATTTTGGTGCAAGAAAAACTGCTGCAAAGGTTTTGCAAAGCGGTTTTTATTGGCCCACACTCTTCCGTGACGCTTTCGAATTTTGCTCTAAATGTGAGCGATGTCAAAGAACGGGTCGAATCTCTAAGCGAAACATGATGCCTCTCAACCCCATTTTAGTGATTGAGTTATTCGATGTTTGGGGCATCGATTTCATGGGACCATTCCCTAATTCATTTGGGAATCTTTACATCTTACTTGCGGTAGATTATGTCTCAAAATGGGTTGAAGCCATTCCGACCAAAACCAACGACAACAAGGTTGTTGTCAAATTCCTCAAAGAAAACATCTTTTCACGCTTTGGCACACCTCGAGCTATCATTAGCGATAATGGCACTCACTTCTGTAATCGTGCTTTTGCGTCCTTGCTCAAGAAATACTCAATCACACACAAGTTGTCGACCCCCTACCATCCACAAACGAGTGGGCAAGTAGAAGTTTCCAATAGACAAATCAAACAAATTCTTGAGAAAACCGTGAATTCCAATAGAAAAGATTGGTCCGTAAAACTGATTGATGCACTTTGGGCTTTTCGCACTGCTTATAAAACCAATCTAGGGATGTCACCATATCGATTAGTCTTTGGAAAGGCCTGCCACTTACCTCTTGAATTAGAGCATCGTGCTCTTTGGGCCATAAAATTTTTGAACTTTGATTTAAAAAAAGCCGGCTCACATAGGAAGTTACAAATTTCGGAATTAGAGGAATTAAGAAATGAGGCGTATGAAAATGCGAAAATCTACAAAGAAAGAACCAAAGCCCAACACGACAAAAACATACTTTGTAAGGAATTCAACGTGGGTCAAAAAGTTCTTTTATACGACTCTAGACTTCACTTGTTTCCAGGAAAACTCAGATCTCGATGGACTGGACCTTATGTCGTGAAAACAGTATACCCTCATGGAGCGGTTGAAATTGAAAATCCTAGGGATGGAAAGGGATGGAAAAGTCTTCAAAGTAAACGGTCAACGACTGAAACCATTTTTGGAATTCGAGCAATATGACGAAGATGACTCTATCGATCTGCATGATCATCCACCATGAAATCAGGTGGTACACGTTCTTTCTCTTTTATTTTTATTTTTCATTTTTTCATTTTATTTTTGTTTTTCTGCCTTAGACAGTTGGGACACTGTCTGAATCAAGTGTGGGGGGGAGTCTGCATTTCATCCATTTTCATTTTATTTCTTTTTATTTTCAGCCATTTAAATAGGACCATCATACATTTTAGACTGTAGTAACATACCATATTTTTTTTTTTTGGAAATTACGACTCATTTTCGATTGATACAACAAAAAAAGTTTACAATTTTTAGTCAGTTGATAGTATTTTTCTCTCTCAACTAAGATCAAATAAGAAATATGATGAAAAGTTGAATTTTGAGGGATAATAGTGTAACCGGTACATAGGGAGATTCTTAGGTGATGGCCATGAAATCTATTCTATATTGTAGACTTTGTTTAAATAAGTGGAGGACTTAAAATGCTTATAATGGCTTTTCAAATCTTTAAAACTAAGTTGTGTTAAGTTGAATTCGCGTAACTCTCTTTTGTGCTTATATTTTCGATAATAATAATAATAGTATTCCAAGGGTATCCAACATTGCTTGTATATCGAGCGTTGGTGTGCAAACCCGCCAAGCTCTATCCGACACGTTGTTGACAAAGTCAGCGTTGGAATATCTTGGTCTCATTTTATGAGATTGGACACCTAAGGATTACCGACACGTTGTTGACAAAGTCAAAGTCGGCCTGCACAATCCGCCAAGCTCTTTACCCACTCTCCGTTAGTCCGCGAGGCAGTGCATGGGTGGTAAACCTTGGTCTTTTTAGTTAGGTGTATGTACTTAATCATAAATCTTAGAATTTTATAGAATAAGCGATGATACCCAACCACTTCTTGACCTTATTGATTTGACTAGCCATACATGAGAAAATTAGAATACCACTTTGCAAACTGTGCCAAGCAAACTAAGAATTTATTTCATGGCTGCACTATGTTATCGACCGAACCAACTGGCCAAACTGGAATTTAACATTTGAAAACTTGATTTATATTGAAAATTTGTGACAAGTCGAGGTATCTAAAATAAAATCAACTGGTTAGAAATTATTAACTTAATTTGTTATACCACCTTCCTGAAATAAGTCGTGTTGTCATTTTTCGTTTTTATTTTTGCATATGTCCATTGCATCCATGTAGTTTCATTAGAATCATAGCATACTGCATTTGGATTTTGGGGGTAGTATCCTCTGAAAACCCTCACGAGACACCACTCGTCCTACTAGGGACACCTAGAGGTTTAACGGCTTGTTGCATACGCTCAATGCAATCGTGTTTCCTACGAAAGTGCGACCTATCTAGTTAGTTTTCTTTTTTTTTTTTTTACTCGAGGACGAGTAAAAGATAAGTGTGGGGGTATTTGATTGACACTGAAAAGTGTTTATTTTATTACTCTTATGCTTTATCTTTTGTAAATAAATAAATGATACTTTGGTTACTTTTGTATGTTTTTACAGGATGTCAAGAAATGCCTCCTTAAATTCAAATCAAAGGCCAACTACAAGAAAGAGCTACTTCCTCACATCAAATTCATTTCAATTGCAAAAGAAGTAGTAGCTCACTGGTAAAGGCATAGGAATTGGTGCTGAGAGACCTGAGTTCGAACCCCGTCAAGCTCACTTTTTGCCAAAGAAACGGAGCGCGTTCACACTGGCCCCTTTGCTTTGAGAAATATCTGGTTTAGTGTTATGTTATATATATACATACACATATTCATGTGTATGTATTTATGATGTGCACCAATTAACATCTCAGCAATAGCCATATTCTCATCATGGAAGTAAATTCAAATCATTCAATTTCAATTAGAAGAATTTCTGATTGAATTGTTGCCAAGAAGAAAAACCAATTTTGAAGATTTTATCTTATATTGCCTTTGGAGTCTGATAAGCGTCCTTGTTTGGAAGAATTAATTAGATGCAATCTTCTATCAATCAAGCCACATGGGAAAATTGAAAGATATGGAAAATATTTACCATGATATGCCCAGATTTTCTCCAATCAGGTAGTCAAGGAAGGCAAGAAATATTCATGAATGAGGAGGGCCATTTATTCATAGACCTAGTTAGGGTTTTCCCCTTCTCATCTATAAATATGTGATTGTAACCATTGTAAAAAGCATCTCATTTCTGTATTCCATTACTCTAATAAAAATTCTTCTTCTTCTTCTTTTATTTTCTGCAATTTTCTTTCTTAGCAATCGGTGTTGTCTTCACAATTAGTTTTGGAAGAACACCAATTGTATTTTACATTTTTTTATTTGTTAGTGATTAGTCGTTTGATTAGTTTCAACGACAATCCTAATTTCCTTTTTGTTGTTCTTCTTTTCCTGCAATTTTAATTTCTGCATTGTTGTTGTTGTTTTGCAATTTACTTTCTTTAGTGATTAATCGTTGATTAGATTCAACGATAATCCTAAGTTCGCAATTTCAATTTGTTTTTATTTCAACAAAATCTCCAGGCTTCGTCTAACTCGCCCAAGAGATTAGATAAATAATTTGATTTTAATTTACCTCCCTGTGTTCGACCTGTATGCTACACACCTGTGCGCTTGCAGAATTTTATTACAAATATCGCGCTTTTCTAGCGTCGATCAGTCTACCCATACTATGGAATTGGGAATTTACCTATTGAGTTAGGTCTACCCATATTCTTAAAAACGTGTAATTATTAGGCATAATTAATTCAAATTATGGGGGTGATTAATTAGGTGTAATTAATCAACTAAGACACGAGGTTGGACCCTTTTGTAGCGGAAGTCTGCCCGGAACCGACCGGCCATCCAGCAGCTACAAATGATTGGCCCAATGTGAGAGGTCTTAGTCATAAATTAAATACGTGATTAAAGTAAAGACACGAGGTTAGACCTTTTTATGACAGAAGTCTGCCCGGAACCAACCGGCATATCCAGCAGTCATAAAAGATGGTTTAATGTGAGAGGTCTTTATGAGGTCATGATCTTAATTAATTAAGAAACACTTAACCATATTAGCATGTAGAGGGACATGAGGGGTTAAGTGGGTGCCTTGGGTGGCATGTGGAAATCTAGTGGGTTGCCTTGGGTGGCAATAGAAAATACGATTAGAATACTTAATCAAAGAGGAACATGTAATTAAACATGGGTAAAGGGTTAAGTAAGTGCTTTGGGTGGCATGTGGAAATCTAGTGGGTGCCTTAAGTGGCAATTGATATATGATTAGATGACTTAACCAAACCTTAACATGTAGGTGGGCATGATTATAACAGGGGTTAAGTGGGATACACTAGATAAAATAACAAGCTTAGGTGGTAGCTTGTGGGGGCCCATTTCAACCAATATCCCAAACGTATCTTAGAGGGCTCGACTCTAGTCGAGTGACGGGACACGCATATTGGGCTTGACTATAAGAGGCCAAAATGGGTTAGCGGTGGCAACGCATTACCAACGGGTTTCATATGCGTGTGTGGACCCGGGCTGGTAAATAAGACGTTGTTGCATCGTGTAGATATAAGCCGTGCACCGTTAGTTTTATCAGGTTGCCACGTTGGGGAATGGTACACCCCACGGTGGGGCCAGCACGGGTATCTACGTTAGGGAGCCGATCGAATGGGAAGTAATGTGTACACCTGGTGGATTGTAGGGCCCCGTGGCGTCTACTTAGTCACCTAGGGGTACGCGAGAACTATTAAGTTAATTTTATAAGTCCAGGGGTGGGATCAACCTTTAAGTTAGGAATGACTGGTGTGGTGCAGTGTAGGAATTACCCTTGGGTGGGTAGATCTGGGGTGGTGTAATCCAGTAATTATCCTTGGGTGGATAAATGCGTCTTTTCGGTTATCTTAGTACATCCTGTGTTTAGTTGGCTACTTAGTGTAGTCATTATCCCCAGAGGTACCGTACCTTGTTTATATCATACCCTAATTACTTTAATGATTGTATTGTTAGGGTTATAGGACTCACTCAGACTTATGTCTGACCCCGTTGTTTCTTTATCTTTTTCCCAACCCTCAGGTTTTCAGAGTGGGTCTAGCACTAGTGGGCTTTGATCAGACTGCTTTATCTATCTTTTGGAGCTTCGACCGTGGATGTAAAGCTCAGTTTATCTTTTCTATTATGGCTATTAGGTTATGTAGTGGGATTATGTACTTTCGTTTTTATCAGGATGGATATTATGTACTTGACTCTTACTTATGGTTTTTGTGTAACCAAACATGTTTTACTTTCCGCTGAAATGAAATGATGTTTTAAATTCTCAAGTATTACTTATATCTGTCTTGTTGTAATTTTTCTGTTCTATATTCACTTAAAATACTCCACCGATGTTATGGCATTCCCTTAGTGAGTGACCGTAGCGGGTGTGGGGTGTTACAACTTCCATTTATCGTTTAATGTATAACAACAAAATACTTAATTATAATTAATTGCAATCAATTTATTTTTAACCAACTAATGAATATTTCATTTCATGAAATAATTCTTTATTAAACCATATTGATTGACTTATGTGTCAATCAATGCCCAATTAATTTCTTAACGTGTATAATTAACTTTCCAAGGTATGTGAATGTAAAGACTTCTATGTATATACACATTTTTAAGGCAATTCAAATTCACATTGATTAATTGCAAGAATAAGTCTTACTATATATATATATATATATATCCAATGTTTAAAGCATGTATTTAATTTTTTCCTCTTAACTTTTAAAGAAAATAAATTATTTCATATTATCAAGATTTGAAATAAATAATAAATTTTAAATGAAAACATGAATGTAGTTTTACTATATATATGTATGTATGAGTTAAATTCAATCAAAGCTCCCTAATAATACAAATCGCATAATTACAACAATCAGTTTTAAAGTATTTGTGTGTTGACAAAATCCCTTTTATAAAATCCAAATATCTAATTGAAAATATTATGCATATATATAAACTTACAAGTCTAATGTTACACTTAGTTATGAAAGATAAAACATGGACAAACAATCTAACATTTTATTAGTTGAGTATAAAATTAAATAAACCTTTAAGATATAATTTAATCCATTAACATGGACATAAATGAGCAAATAAATGCATGCATTGAAAACAAGGTAAGAGACTTGCATGCATGTATAGAAAAATAATGAAAATGAAATGAATTAAGTTGAAACGAATGAATGCAATATAAACTATAGTGAAACGTTAGAATTCAATGCAAAAAAAAAAAAAAAAAAAAAAAAAAAAAAAAATATGATCCTTGTAGGTTGCATGCACAAGGTTTAAAATGTGAGTGAAATAAACATATATATATATATATATAAAGGAATGAAATGAATGCATAATTAACATATTATTAATAAATCAACTTATCAACATATATTTATAAATCTCATTAACAACGTCTAAATCTTATTTAAAAACTTTATATTATTAATATTAAATACAAATTTTCTTCTTTCTCTTTTTTTGATGTATTTTCTAATAAAATTTTCTGAAATAAAATTTTTAAATTGGCCCCAAAATTCCGGGTTGTTACAATCGCCCCCACTTAAAATCTTTTCGTCCTCGAAAAGGAACTAGCTAAAAGTTGTTTAATTTACAATTTTTTTTTTTACTTTACTTCATTAATTTCATTTGTTGACTAACTTATCAAATATATATATATATATATACTTTTATATATTTAAAATCATATTTTCTGAAATAGGATTATATATATAATCAAAATACGTTAATTATAAGCTTATCACTGTGAACTCATTCTAGGGTATTACTAACCCCATCCCTAATGAGTTTTCTCATTCTAGGATACTGCTGATCCTATCTCTAATGAGTATTCTTATTGGACATTACTAATCCAATCTCTGATGAGTCTTTTGTTCAGTTCTAACGAGTTGTACCCCAAAGATTTGAGCTAACCAGAGCTCTGATACCAACTGTAACGACACGGATTTTGCCCGGACTTAATCGACCGCTAAATCGACCAAGACCGTTCAAAACTCGCATACGTTAACTTTGGGAGTACAATACATTAGAACAATAACAGCAGACTTTTATTACATTACAATAATGTTACATCAGAGTACAGAATATCAGAGTACAAATAAAGTAAACTACAGCGGAAGATAAATTACAACAGATTTAAATACATTAAACAGCGGAAGACTTCTAAGCTCTGGACACAGCTTTAGGCTTCGATCCAGGATCCTGCTAAAGAGAGAGATATCTGCAAAAAGCTACTCGACTGCCCGTGTAGAAAAGAGGGCACCCGAGTTTGCAAAGTGAAACAAACTACGAGTCAATCATGGGACTGGTGTGAGAATTCTAAACTAATATAACTAATAAGACAAATCCAAGGACCACGCCACTTTCGCGGAACGGGTTTTATTCCAATGGATTGTCGGTGCATAAACTAAAGTAAATCGAGAAATAACGCAATGTCTTTTTGGAAAAATGAAACCATTATAAGACCCAGGTCCCATCACACAATGCAACGCACACCAGAGGATAGGGTTTTACCTTATAATGGTAAAAAGATGCTTGATACGTATAAAACGGATTTGATATTATTATTAGTGTATATATGTTTTAATACAAAGATTTGAATCCTAAGTATCAATCCTAGACGACATGGTTACCATATAGCATGTCGCCAATACTAGTTCTACAATCAAAACCGCAAGGGCGTATTGGAAATTTGGATTCCATCATGAGTCGAGGCTTGGGGCAAGATCCTCTCCGATTCGAGACACTCTAGCAAATGCCTCAGGATTCCCCGCAGTGAACCCCTGGAAGCGGTAGGGCCGGTCCCCGCCTATGGGCAGTGGATTGGTTATGCCTGAACACACGTTTCCCGGTCCCTTTGGACCTATAGTATGACCACCAACGGCCTATAAAACACGAGGTACCTCAAAATCCATCATCCACAATGAGTAAAATGTCAGCGCTGGTAGGTCCCTGACAACACTCTAGCTAGAAAGAAACGTGTGCACTCCCTACGGTCCGTATCCCGTTTTTGACTCATACCGGGGTGTGAGGCTCGCGAAGTCACGTTATACACAAAGCTATGCCTAAACAGGTCGTGCTTTGATCATCAACCACAAGGCCTGCTTTTCAACAAAAGCCTTGATCCATGCATCTTGGCATGCCACATTGTCAGTCCAACCATATCATTGATTTCTACCAATATATAACCTCTAAGCTCGTATGTCTCAGAGAAGGGCGTTAACCACCAAACAGATATATATTAAGAGAGATCAACGAATGTAGTAAAAAGGGCTACAACGTCAGACATACATTCCATTTATAAACTTATGCTCTGGGTCTGAGCGAAAGTCAACTCCATACAAATCAACACTACGTCCGAACGGTCACCACTGAATCCCTTTCAAGGTAGCTACTCCTCTCATGGGTCTCAGTAGCAACACATCCATTCGATGTGAAGATCGTCGGTCTTCAATCACCGTCTTCAACTCTTCGACTTAGATCGTCGTATAATCATTTAAAATGAGATTGAACTCGGACTTTTCAAATGATTCTCGAGTATATATATAATTTAAAATCATTTCATATCGTTATTAATACTTAATAACGATTTATCGCTATTTTATTTATATAAAAATAGCTTAAATTAATTAAACGATGCTTCGGGTCAATGGGCGACCCTGGCGCTGTTTTCAACCAAATTTGACTTACACTTATCTCGAAAACTAACCGTTGGATTTTGATGAAATTTATATCGTTGGAAAGATCTTCCCAAAGCGGTCCTAACGGTTCCTGTTTTGGGAAAATCCGACGGTCGGATCTTTCGGTATAACCGTTTAAAGTTACGATTGTCGATACGTGAACTACTGCGCGTGTTTCGTTTAAATTTAATTTATTTATATATATATATATATATATAAATCGTTTTACTATTTCAATTATAAAAGTCTATTCTTTTTATCGCATCTAAAATGACGATAAATATTTCTTGTTTTATTTTACTACCTTTCTTATTTTATTTACTCTAATTGTAAATAAATTATGCTTTATATATCCTTTTAATTTATTTCCTATTTATTTACCTAAATGTAAATAAATGTTTTTCTATTCTTTTCCTTATTTATTTACCTAAATGTAAATAAATATTTCTCTACTTCTTTTATCTTATTTATTTACATTATTTATAAATAAACGTTTCTAATTTCTTTTCTTATTTATTTACACAATTTGTAAATAAATGTACTTAATTTCTTTTTCTTATTTATTTACACTATTTGTAAATAAATGTTTTCAATTTCTTATTCTTATTTATTTACACTATTTGTAAATAAATGTTTACCTTGACTTTTACTATATTTATTTACACTAATTATAAATAAACGCATCTTTTACTTTTATCTTATTTATTTACCCTGATGTAAATAAATGTTTACCTTTACTTTTTCTATATTTATTTACACTAATTGTAAATAAATGCATCTTTTACTTTTATCTTAATTATTTGCATATGAAAATGTAGATAAATATTATTCACATAATTATTCTATTAATCCTTTTTATATACATAAGGAAATGTAAATAATTCTTATCAACATATTTATTCTTTTAATTCCATTTTACATAGAAATGTAATTTTATTTACAATGTAAAACCATATTCTTTAATTACATAAAAATGTGACTTTTATTTAATCTTTTCATTTACCCAATGTAAATAAATGTTCTTCTTTTTTTTCCTATATTTTATTTTACTTACTCTAAATATTTGTAGTAATTTACATATATAAAATGTAAATTTAGAAAATTAATATATATGCTTTAACCTCTCACATTGGATAGGTATTGTTGTGATTACTGGACAGCCGGGCGGGTCCGGGCAGATTTACATCACAACTCAATCCAACCTCGGGTTAAGCATATTAATTCTTATTTATTGGAAAATAATGTCATTTATTCCTTTTTCTTTACATGAAGAAATATAAATGGTTTCTTTTTATTTTACTTTACATTAGAAAAATAATATTTTCTATTCTATTTTTCTTTTCCTAGAAAATGATGTAGCTCTTTTATTTTTCTTTACATTAGAAAAATGTTACTTTTTCTTTTACTTTTCTTTACATTAGAAAAATGTAACTTTTTATTTTACTTTGTTTTATTTTATTTAACATTAGAAAAAATGTAATTCTTTATTTTATTCTTCTTTACATTAGAAAAATGTAACTTTATATTTTAATTCTTATACATTGAAATAGATGTAAATGTCTTTTATTTCCTATACATTTAAATAAATGTTTCCTATAGCTTATGTAAATATTTTTCCTAGTGTCAGCATTTCTAAATAACTAAATTTCTAATGCCATTATTTGATCCATTTCAATTATATAATGTGACGATAAAATATGTGTCACGATACTCAAATTATCACATCGGTGGTTTTGGTGTCATAATATTCAAACCAACGCAACTATGAAATATGTGATACAATACTCAATTTAACACCGCGGTGGTTTTGGTGTCATAAAACTCAATTTAACACAACGATGTTTTTGGTGTCATTATATTCAAATTTACACAACGGTGTAAATTGTGTCATCACACTATTTTAACACAAATAAAATTTGGTGTATTTTTGATGAATCGCAATAAAGGTCTCATCTTTATTTTATTTGTAAATCAAATAAAATATCTAGTCTTTATTTTATTCGTAAATCAAAATAAAATATTTATTCTTTCTTTATTTCATAAATCAGCATAAAGATTTAAACTTCCTTTTTATTTTGACAATTAAAATAAAAATCAAACTTTCTTTTTATTTGTGAATCAAAATATTCATCTCTTCCTTTATACTTTTATTTGGTAAATCAAAGATGTGAACCTTTCTTTTATAATCAAAGATGTAAACCTTTCTTTTATTTTGTTTAACAAAGATGTAAACTTTTCTTTTAATTTTTAAAACAAAAATATAAACCTTTCTTTTAATCTCGTAAACAAAAACTTGTCTCTTTATTATGTAAACAAAAATTACATAAACATTTGTTTTTTTTTGTAAATAAAAAGTTGTCTTTTTAATTATGTTAACAAAATAACATAAGCATTGTCTTTTTAATTATGTAACAAAAAAAAAATTGTCCTTTTATTATGTAATAAAAAATCATCTTTTATTTTACTACAAAATTACATGTTAAAATTGCCTTTTATTTTATTTGCAAACAAAATAAACAAAACTAAAATAAATTTTTCAATTTTATTTTAAAAAAAATATAAAGAGGATAAAAATCAAAGTAAGAACTTTGTCATTTACTTTGTAAGCAAAATTTATGTTAACAATTCCCTTTATTTGGTAAACAAAATATATGTTAATCTTTTGTCCTTGATTTTGTGAACAAAATTTATGTTAAGAAAATGTCTTTTATTTTGTGAACAAAAATTCATGTTAAAAATTGGTGTTTTATTTTATAAACAAAATTCATGAAACAAGAATTAAATATCTAATAATTTAACAAATAAAAATAAAAATAAAAATAAAAATAAACAATAAAGATGAGACTTTATCATGAATACATCAAGAAATGGAGATCCAGAATAATATGGCTGTTTCAACACAGCACAGAACATATTCATCACAAACAACAACAGAGAAACACAGATCTATACAGTGCAAAACAACAGAACAGCAATCATAATTCCTCACAGCACAAATATGATTAATTAACATACAAGCAATTATTTAACGACGAGGAAACAAATAATTAAATTGATTTAATTATCTAAAATTAGAAATCTCACCAATATTGTATGGTTCAGATCTGAATTTTCTCGAAATTCTGATGTGCTCCGTTTTGACTCTAGTTAGTTTCCTTGCGAAGAGTTCTCCAATACGAGGCCAACGGTTCGAAAATCGTTTGATTCTGATAAGTTCTGAATAAGATATGATAATTTTTATACATCGATCATTAAATAATTAATTAAATAACTAAACTAATTACATTAGTTAATAGCGTTTAACCCTCGTAGCCGTTCCTTCTTCTTCGCGTCGCACCACCTTATAGTTCGTCGGAGCCACATCTGAACACCTCACGTCGAAGCCTAGGTCATGCGCCACCTCCGCCCGTCGTAGCTTTGAGTTCGCCGCCCCCGACGGTTCTGAAAAACCACTCAAACTTCAGGCCTTTGCGTCACAATTTCTCACACATCACGGCTCAAAACTTGATCATAGCCATTGGGATTATAGAGCTCATGGAGCTCTTTGATTTTGTCTTTGGAAGTGTTGGCATTTGTTGTGTGGATTTGAAGAAAAGAGGAGAAGAAGTTTAGAGCACGTCGGCCATTCACGAAGATAGATGGTGGCTGTCTTCATTTGAGAATTAGGGTTATAATATTTTATGTTTAGGATGAGAAAGTGGAGACATAGAATAAATTTTATATATGAAATAAAGAATCCTTATGTTACAAAACTTAAAGAATATTTATTCATTTGATTTCTAATATCTTTCCATGTTCATCTCACTAATTATACTTTACCTAAAATATATCATTTTCATTAGCACTGAAATCAATAAATTTGCTAATTAATACTTACTATGATTTCCTCAACCATAAATATCATATGGATTAGCATTTTCTTTTTCAAACATGTATAAAGCATTCATTTGAATTTCTATATATTCAACAAATCTGTAATTAAAGAATATTGTTGATATTTTTGTTAATATCGTATTACATTGGTAACTTCCATTTATCGTTTAATGTATAACAACAAAATACTTAATTATAATTAATTGCAATCAATTATTTTTAACCAACTAATGAATATTTCATTTCATGAAATAATTCTTTATTAAACCATATTGATTGACTTATGTGTCAATCAATGCCCAATTAATTTCTTAACGTGTATAATTAACTTTCCAAAGTATGTGAATGTAAAGACTTCTATGTATATACACATTTTTAAGGCAATTCAAATTCACATTGATTAATTGCAAGAATAAGTCTTACTATATATATATATATATATCCAATGTTTAAAGCATGTATTTAATTTTTTCCTCTTAACTTTTAAAGAAAATAAATTATTTCATATTATCAAGATTTGAAATAAATAATAAATTTTAAATGAAAACATGAATGTAGTTTTACTATATATATGTATGTATGAGTTAAATTCAATCAAAGCTCCCTAATAATACAAATCGCATAATTACAACAATCAGTTTTAAAGTATTTGTGTGTTGACAAAATCCCTTTTATAAAATCCAAATATCTAATTGAAAATATTATGCATATATATAAACTTACAAGTCTAATGTTACACTTAGTTATGAAAGATAAAACATGGACAAACAATCTAACATTTTATTAGTTGAGTACAAAATTAAATAAACCTTTAAGATATAATTTAATCCATTAACATGGACATAAATGAGCAAATGAATGCATGCATTGAAAACAAGGTAAGAGACTTGCATGCATGTATAGAAAAATAACGAAAATGAAATGAATTAAGTTGAAACGAATGAATGCAATATAAACTATAGTGAAACGTTAGAATTCAATGCAAAATATATATATATATATATATATATATATATATATATATATGATCCTTGTAGGTTGCATGCACAAGGTTTAAAATGTGAGTGAAATAAACATATATATATATATATATATATATATATATATATATATATATATATATATATATATAAAGGAATGAAATGAATGCATAATTAACATATTATTAATAAATCAACTTATCAACATATATTTATAAATCTCATTAACAACGTCTAAATCTTATTTAAAAACTTTATATTATTATTATTATTAAATACAAATTTTCTTCTTTCTCTTTTTCTGACGTATTTTCTAATAAAATTTTCTGAAATAAAATTTTTAAATTGGCCCCAAAATTCCTGGTTGTTACTCTAGTATTCACAAAAATAGGGTATGTAATAATATTAACATGTTTAAACTGGCTCTGTAAGTCTTAGTTTCCTGTAATTTTGTTATTTGAACAGTTTCAAAAGGAAATTCATGCTAGGATTATCACTTTTCATGGGGCCATCAATACCACAATACTTCAATAAGTATACTTCTATCGCTGGATATGCCAGTGTTCAGATTTGTGCTCATGGGTAAGTAAACTAAAGGTTTTTTTATCTTTCTTTTTTGTTATTACAATCTGATACATGTCCAGTTAAATAATTGCATTGGTTTGAAAAATCAAACATATCAATGTTTATCAAACAATTGAATATAGAAATTGGCTCTTCACTAATGGTTGCTAAATCTTTCTGTTTTTCTTAAAGTTTAATGATATAATAAATGTGATATTCTACTTCGATATAAATGATATTACAAAATAAATTGAATTAAGCAACATCCCACTTTCCTTGTCTTAAAAGCAGCTTCAACCCACAAGTATTTTCAACTTAAAATGGGCAACACATAGATATTTAATCCAATTTATTTATTTATTTGATATGAATTAATTATGTAGTATGATATGATAACTCATTTGCTAGACATTGTAAGTTAAATGCCTAATTTTAGATATTGCATTTCACAATGTAAAGTGATAACTATCAATAATAGTGTGCCATTAATTTTAGTAGACACTCATAAGATCTAGATATTTGAATTGGAAACAACATGACATACATTAATACCTTTGTGTTGCATGCTTCCTTTTTGGCCTTGTGCCAAACCGGAATTAAAGTCATTAATATAACATAAGATAACAGCGATGTACACTATGTTGTAGGCTTCATTTTTGGCCTTATGCAAAACTAGAATTAAACTACTAATGCCAGTCTTTCCTTACTTTAGTGGGCATCTTATATTTATCAACATTATATAAGACCAGCGTTTGTGAATCATCGGATTATAAATACTTGGCACTCTTCTCAAAGTAAAACTATCTCTAATCAACCGGATGATATCCTATTGGTTGCTGAAAAGTATATCAAAGAGCATGGACACGAAGCATTTGAAAAGCTTATAAATAGGTATATTTGATAATTATAAAATTCATACGACATGTTTGACTTTGCTGTGCCAAATACATACAAGTTACAACATTGCCATCACATTCATTATGAATAAGGATACAATTTTGTGTTCTGTCGACCACAATTTGAAACAAGTCTTCACTAGTTCTTAGTTATCTCTTTGTTATTTCTCTATGCTTTTATCTATGCTAATTCAGGACTCAAAAGACATCAAAATGCTCAACTAGCAACTGTGGAAGTGGCGTTTATGTGGAGGATGAAATTATATCAACATCTTGGGCTGACACCTGGAGCTAAAGACTCCTCTCAAAATATGTTAGCAGTAAGATCTCTGCTGTGATCAGATTTATGCAATCTCGCTAACTCTTTTGTTATACCATGTAATTATTTGTCCAAACAATAGTTGTTATTATTATTGTTATTTATCATGGAGTATGTTTTTTATTATTTCTTGTAAATGTGTGACATTATGTATAAAAAGAAATGCGTGACTTCATAAATAATGTGAATATATAGTTTGTATTTGTATTTATCATGGAATCTAAAAATAAGATTATGTTGTGTAAAAATTATTCTGATACCAAACCGTAGCGGAATTTATTTGAATTTGATCTCATGCGTTATTAATCAGGATCTAGTATTGTCTATTCGGATACCAACGGAACTCAAAACAAAAACCAATTATGTAGCCTCAAAGAAACAATATCACAAATAAGAGACAGACTAGGTTTAACGTGGTTCGGATTTGAATATCCTACGTCCACGGAGATCCAACTTTTTTTATTCTTCTTCAGTTCAAGAGGGAGTACAATAAGAGTATAATACAAGCACTCAATATATATTTCTCACCCTATAATTTATACATAAATCAGGATTGTATTGAGGATATGTTAAAGAGAGCACTATTGACTTGTAATGAAAATGATGAGCAAATGCCTCCTTATTTATATTTGTAAGGATGAAAACTTGCATTAAGATAAACATGAAAAGTTTTCGAAATTCCTTGATTTGATTTCAATACAAATCCTGTATATTTGTAATTGTTTCCACGTATAACGTATAGATATATTTGATTGATTTCTCAAATTAAATAATATAACTTCTCATTCCATCCAAATTTGTTGTCATATATATCAAGATTTTAATTGATTTATCAAATCAAATAATCTGTTATCATATCTTTCCAGTTTTTTGCCTATGATTAATTGATTATAGGAATCAATTAAAATCTTCTACATAATAAACTTGACATATATTTAAATCGTCCAATTTTATCATATTATGCATCAACATTGAAAGTCAGTTTTCTGCATATTGGTATAGTATAAGTCTGTAAATATGATCACGAACTAAAAATAGGATGTATGCATGCTGTATGGATCTAAGCTCAAACTCCATTACCTTTCTAATTTCGACTTAGTTTTGGTAAAATGAAAAGGGGAGAGCGAAGAGAAAAATAATGTGCTTTTTTTTCCGATCAAACAAGGTGTAATTTTGGAATATAAAGAGGTGAAAATAGTAAATAGTGAGATGTATTATGCTTTAAATAATGGAACGTGAAAGACAATGACCGTTGTGCTAATAGAACTAGCCAAATGGTGTTAGTTCATAAGACAATCTAAGTGTTGATCATATTTTGGGTACTGGTTGGCTATTAAACAAGCATCCAGTCCAATTCAAGATTTTTAATGGATATTTAAATATTACCCTGTAGATATTGAATATAAAAACAAAATTGGTTGCTGTTGTGGATGCTCTAACATATGGGGGGCAACTTTGAATGCTTTTGGCAGCATTTCTGCTTAAATGCCCATTTCGATAAAAACTTGAATTCATTTGAAATTCCATTTGAAGCCTTTTCATTTTCCTTCAATTTCCACAGAATATTCAAATGTTTAACAGTAACTTGTTCTACGTACACCAGCCAAAATGATACAACTATAGGAAAACATTTTAAAACAATAGACTAGCAAAACGATCATACAGCAGCCAAAATGGTAATGACTCACTTATGGCCAAACTTATATGTCCTGCTTGGGTAGCAGTGAAAGTCTTCATTGCCTCCAAATCCATATTTGTTGTGGTAGAGAGGGTAATGGTTCAACCTATACTCAACATCCTCGATCAGCCTAAGTCGGCACTGCTTTCCCAATTCCTCCAAGCCCCATTCCTTGTAAGTGGCACTCGATTTGTGCGTAATGTGGATCTCTCCATCTGAGGCCAGCAATTTCTTTGCATTTTCCATGAACGCCCTTAACAGTTTCCTATTCCGCCTGATTATCACAGTATAGTAGATACATACATATAGGTAGATGATAATTTATACAAACAAGGTATTCAATAACCGAACTTACATTAGTTGCTGCCTTTTAGATTCATTAAAAAACCCAGCTAAAGGGAAGTTGAAAATTATCCGATCATATATGTACTCGTTCACAATAGAATGGGAGGCCATTTTAGTGGCATCCATGTCATGTAGGAGGATACCCCCTCTTCTCCTAAGATACCCAATGTTGGTTTTCACACTTGGATAATTTTTTTCCAGAAAATCTGAAAGATTTGAAGAGTATATGAGTAAGAATTCTCTCCATGTTAAAAATACACTATAAAACATAACTTGAAAAAGGCACTGAGAAACCTAACCGAGGGAATCCAGAGAAGTAGCCACCATGTTAGCAGCAGAACCAAAAGCATTGGCAAGACAAGCAGAGAAAGAGAAGTCACCCTCTCCAACCAGCAATATTCCATGATCGCTGCAGTAATGCATAATCCATTTACCTAATTCCTTCTTGATCACTTGCGGCTTCTCGACTGTGACTGTTGAGAATGTGACTTCTTCATCGTTGGCCTTGAAGAAGTCAGTGTTGTCATCAGGAAATCCATGATCTCTATCTTCTCTTGATTGTTCTAGTACACTGGAGGAACAGCTTGTGTCATCATCCAAAGTTTGAATTGAAATGATATGCGAGTCGTGTGTTGTAGGAATGAGTGGTTCTGATTCAGCCACCACTGCAGAGGAACGAGTTGAATTATCATTGAAATACACTATAAAACATAAACTTGAAAAGGCATTGAGAAACCTAACCGAGGGAATCCAGAGAAGTGGCAACCATGTTAGCAGCAGAACCAAAAGCTTTAGCAAGAGAAGCAGTGAAAGAGAAGTCACCCTCTCCAACCAGCATTAATATTCTATGATCGCTGCAGTAATGCATTAACCATTTACCTTCCTTGTTGATCACTTGCGGCTTCTTGACTGTGACTGTAGTGATTTCTTCTACTTTGGCCTTGTCATCGTTGGCCTGGAAGAAGTAGTCATCATTGCCGTCAGTAAACCGATGATCTCTATCTTCTCTTGATTGTTCTAGTACACTGGAGGAACGAGTTGAATTATCATTCGAGCTGTTTCTATCTTTGCAAGTGATCCTGCAAGCGATACTATTAAAGATGAAACGACTAATTTTTCCAATGGTTTGTCCCATTGCAATTGATCAGGAGATTGAGGACTATGCACTAATGTGGAATTACATCGTATATATACCCATAATTATCGTTTATTTTTCTTCAGGAACACGGAACAGTGAAGCATTAATTGTTATATCCGTCAAGCTCTGCCTTATAAATCTTTTTGTACGCGCATGTTTAATGTTGTAGGCCAGCGTATTCTGTACTACCAAGTTTTAGGATCAAGCATCCGTGGTTATTCACGTCTTCTAGCACGCAGCAAATCTGTAATCTGAAACCGAATTAAAGCATCCATGTTTGTGAAATTAACACCATTTGGTTTTCTTAGAGACATACGTTCTTGTATTCCTATTAGTGTTACCATTTACACGTTGAATTGACCTATTGCCACTTCATTCAGCCAATTACTTAGGCTCGTCCATTCGCAACCACTTCATTAATTTGCATGTTCTTCTTGCTTTGCCTTTGTCCCTTTCTTTCCTTGAGGATTGTTTGTGAGTTATTTGATTCTTTATATACTGAGGAGTGCTCAAAAGAGAGCAAATTCTCTCTACCTAAATACTCTAACCCCCTATACTCAACCACTCAGAATTCCTGATTTACATATATTTGCAATTAAGTTCTTTTCCTCTCTCTAGGTAAGAGAGCTTAATTGCAAAAAGATGGATATTAAAGGGTCTTGATTGGTTGAGTACATAGGGATATGAGATTTTTGGTACATACCACTCTAAACAGTGCATCATCTCTTTGGCACCCTGATTTCAACCACTTATTTATATTAGACTAAATTAGTGGAAGAAGAAAGTAGGTGGAAAGGGAGATCGAGGGAAATGAATGGTGAAAATTAAAAGGTCAAAGGGGTACTGCACTGTTTGGATGCTCTTGAACGCTCCTTTTATATATTTTATGGGTAACAATACTAAATAGGGAAAAAAACTGGTAAGGACAAAAGTTATAAATTTTTTATTTAAAAGGACATGCAGTTAAATAATTAATTAGAAGGACAAAAGCCCGGTCCATCAAATCATTCAGCCAAAAAACACTTTCGTCCGTTCACTCAAAAAATGCTCTCGTATTTCATTTTCATTCCATTTTATTTCACAAAATTTGATCACTCATACTCTCAAAAAAGTTAAAAAAAATGTCTTCCGAAAACCTTGAGAGTCTGATCGTTTAAGACGCACAAACAAAATCGACTGAAATTCAATCAACAGCAGACGAAAGCCGAAACCCTAGAAATCGAAAGAAATCTAGTCGATTCAAACGTTGAAACCCTAAATATGTTCGAGCAAGAAGGACAGGCGAATCAGGAAGCGGAAGGACAAAAAAAATGACTGAAAAGCCTAGAGAAACAGTAGAAGATTCTACTGTAGAAGAACCTGAAGCTGATGAAACCCTAGAACGGATGAAAGAAAAAATATTTCAAAAGAGAGAAAGAAGGAGCAAAAAAAGGAACGATGGAAAAAATACTAAGAAAGATCAGAGGAGTATTTCAAAAGAGAGAAAGAGCGAGAGGTATATGTTTTACTTTTTGCAGCTAAAAATATCAGTTTTCGTAGCCTGGTAGTATCAGTTTTTTTAAGTTCTAGTTAATATTTATTTTTCCAGTTTCTCGGTATCAGTTTTCATAGCCTGATAGTATCAATTTTTTTTTGAGTTTTAGTTAAATTTTTTCTTCCAGTTTTCTAGTATCAGTTTTAGGACCCTGGTAGTATCAGTTTTAATGACTTCTGGTTAGAATTTATTTTTCCAGTATCTAGGTATCAGTTTTATGAGGATGGTAGTATCAGTTTTTTTTTATTATTAAAATTTAATTTTACACTTTCTACCTATCATTTTTCAGTGCATGGTAGTATCAAAATTTATACAATCTTAATATCAAAAATGATATTCTATTATTAATCTACCCATAATAACAATGACAATTTGAAAGCAGCAATGGCGTTAGTATGAAATAGTTGTCAAAAATGAAACTATAGATTAGGTATAACTGCTACATTTATTTTTAAAAAAAGTCAATAATGGTATATCATTTTTTTTATACAGAGAATTGAAGTCGAGTGGCTACTTTTGCAATTATGGGTGATGAACAATGTTACAAATATGCAACTCAGTAATAATGAAATGCGTCAAGAAGAGTGTGCACAACAAGGCTGACTCCCGGTTTCCTTTCCAGGTCTCGTCGATGCTGTGACATGTTTTTTTTATCACATATTAATTTTCATAACCAGCTCAGTAATTCTTTATCGTGTTGATACAACTAACAACATAATTTCCTTTGTACAGGCATGACTGCGGGATACTTGTAATGATATTTGTAATATCAATGAACATGCAAGAGATACCTAAGAAGATTGCCAAGAAGAACACGTTGAAATGCAAAGCACAACTAGTCTATGAAATTTTGGCAAACAAAGGTTATTGTTGGGATTTAGGAGACTTTATGTCTAATCTATATTTGGAGGAAAATTGATTAAATTTGGTAGTTGAAATTGCTTTGATGTTACAAATGTAAACACGATTATATTAGTTTCAAAACTACTTGTTTTTAGCTGTTGTATATGATGTTAAATGTTGCAAATGTTCAACATTTCTTATGGTGTAAACTGTTTTTTTTTTTTTTTTTTTGATATGATGATATGATATTAGTTTGAAATTGCTTGGTTGTTACAAATGTGTTTATGCTGTCAAAATGTAAACTATCATGTGTTGTGAGGTTGTGTGTATGAAATCGATAGCTCATTTTTCCAAAACAGATACTACATTTTTTTTCTTCTGAAACTGTTACCAACATTGACACAAAACTAATACCCACTTACTACAATTTTAACAAAGCATGAGAAACAATGAAAAACTGGTACCACATTTGGTTCAAAACAGATACCCAGTTGATGTTAAAAACAATTTGTCCCAAAACTGATACCAGCGTTAAAGAAAAACTGATACTAGAAAAGTGCTCACTACATATATAAAAAAAACATCCGTCACCAAATCCAACAATAAACAGCAGATTTTACCATGTGTTCCACCACCATGTTAGGGCAGTCTGATCAAGGAAGATTGTGGAGGCAGTGATGATAGGCTTGGTTTAAAACAGATGCCCAATTGATGTCAAAAACAATATGTCCCAAAACTGATACCAGTGTTAAAGAAAAACTGATACTGGAATACTGCTAACTATATAAAAAAATACATCTGTCACCAAATCCCACATTAAACAGAAGATCGGTCAATGAGTTCCACCACCATGTGAGAGCAATCTGATCAAGGAAGATTTGATTGCGGAGGCAGTGATGGGCTTGGCTCAGAACTGATACCAGTGTTAAAGAAAATCTGATACTAGAAAACTACAAACTATAAAAAAATACATCCGTCACCATATGCAACATTAAACAGCAGATTGGTCATGGGCTCGGCCATATGCTCGGTCATAGACTCGGTCATGTGCTTGGTCATGAGCTCGGTTATGTGCGTGGTCAAGTGCCCTGTTATGAGCCCGGTCATGGGCTCGGTTATGGCTTGGTCATAGGCTCGGCCATGGGCTCAGTCATGGGCTCGGTTATGGCTCGGTCATGGGCTCAGTTAGGGCTCGGTCATGGGCTCGGTCATGGCTCGGTCATGGGCTCGGTTATGGCTCGGTCATAGGCTCGGTTATGGCTTGGTCATGGGTTCGGTTATGGCTTGGTCATGGGCTCGGTTATAGCTCGGTCATGGGTTCGGTTATGGCTCGGTCAATGGCTCGGTCATGGCCTCGGTCATGACTCGGTCTTGGGATTTGTCATACGAACAATTAGAAGAAAAAAAACTGATACTAGAACGCATATAAAACTGATACCAAACTCATGTGCACAAAAAATTTGAAATAAATTGATACTATTACTTTTGCAAAACTGATATCTTTACATTGTTATCACAAAACTTATACTATTCATAGAAACATAAATCTAAGTAAAAAAGCTGATACCAGTATGCTAACAGGGCTGATATCTTTACATTTTTATCACAAAAATTATACTAAAATTCAAGTAAAACTAATACCATTACTTTTGCAAAACAAAAACCCTATTCATAAACACATATTCTAAATGTATAATTGATAAATTTGTGCTTCCAAGACTTATAACACATATGATACGTAAAAGACTTCCGCACGCAAGGCATAATCGGGTACTCCAACAACGATTCTACACCCAGTAGGAATTAGTTAACCGAGCGAGTACCCATGACACGTAAAAGACTTCCGCACGCAAGGCCTAATCGGATACTCCAGCAACGATTCAACACCCAGTAGGAATTAGTTAACCGAGTGGGATCCCATGACACAGAAAAGGCTTCAGCACGGAATGCCTAATCGGGTACCTATGACACGTAAAAGATTTCCGCATGCAAGGCCTAATTGGGTACTCCAGCAATGATTCTGCTCCCAGTACGAATTAGTTAACCGAGCGAGTACCCGTGACATGTAAAAGACTTCAGCACGCAATGCCTAATCGGGTACATATGACATGTTAAAGACTTCCGCACGCAAGGCCTAATCAGGTACTCCAGCAACGATTCTGCAATCGGTAGGTATTAGTCAACCGAGAGTGTACCCGTGACACGTAAAAGACTTCAGCATGCAATGCCTGATCGGTTACCTATCACATGTAAAAGACTTCCATACGCAAGGCCTAATCAGGTACTCCAGCAACGGTTCTGCACCTAGTAGGAATTAGTTAACCGAGCGGGTACCCGTGACACGTAAAAGACTTCCGCATGCGATGCCTAATTAGGTACCTATGACACGTAAAAGACTTCCGCACGCAAGACTTAATCAGATGCTCCAACAATGATTCTGTACCCAGTAGGAATTAGTTAATCGAGAGGGTACCCATGACACGTAAAAGACTTCTGCACAAAAGGCCTAATCGGGTACCTATGACACGTAAAAGACTTCTGCACGTAAGGCCAAATCGGGTAATCCAGCAACGATTCTGCACTTAGTAGGAATTAGTTAACCGAGCAGGTACCCATGACACGTAAAAGACTTCCGCAAGAAAGGCCTAATCGGGTACCTATGACACGTAAAAGACTTCCGCATGCAATACCTAATCGGGTACCTATGACACGTAAAAGACTTTCGCACGCAAGGCCTAATCGGGTACTCCAGCAACGATTCTACACCCACTAGGAATTAGTTAACCGAGCGCGTACCCCTGACACATAAAAGACTTCAGCTCGCAATGCCTAATTATGTGCTTGGTTATAAAGGACTTGCTTATAATCTCGTTTATGTGCCCAGTTATGTGCTTGTTTATATGTTTGGTAATGTACTCGGTTATGGTCTCGATTATGATCTGGGTTATATGCTCGTTATTGGCTTGTTATGAGCTAGGTTATGAGTTTTTTATATAAACATAATCTTAATAAGAAAACTGATACAAGAAAGCTTGTAAAACAGATATCATATTAATGTAAAAATAATTTAAAAAAGAAAACTGATACCATTACATTTTCAAGAAAGATATGCTATTTATAAAAGCATAATTTACTAGTGTGCTTCCAAGACTGATACCTTGGCTTTGTTATTACAACATATAATAGCCCATGATTAGAAACCAAACCGTACCTAGTAGGGATTGTTAAACCAAGCAGGTACCTATCACGTGTAAAAGACATCGGAATGAAAAGCCTAATCAGGTACTTATGGCTTTCAAATCCTGATACCCACCTATTTATATACCAAAATGACGCCTTATTCCTGTAAATAGAGTCCAGTAAAAAAATGATATCGCAAAGCTTTCTAATACTGATACCAGAATGGTTTTTTAACTGATACTAGTTAATTTGCAAAAATGATACCATATTCACATAAAAAGATTCTCAGTATCAAAACTGATACCATTTTGCTTGGAAAACTAATACTACGGTTGTTTAAACATAATCACAGATTCACGGTACCAAAACTGATACTAGTATGCTTCCAAAACTGATACCAGAAACTGTATATTACAACATTTAAGATATAAATGATGCCAATACAATCAATAACTGATATCTACAAATAAAGCAACATAAAACACACACGGTGTGTGTGTATATATATAAGCATCAACTTAAACAAGATAGTAAACCTAAAATTCAATGAATACTCACAACTACTCTCAAATTTATTACATTTCCATATCTGAATGCATAAAATGAATAAAAAAAAGTAAAATCTGTAAAACAAATGTAAGGAAATATCAATTCTTTGAAGCTTGACAGTTGCGCTTGTTGTTGCCATACTGCTTGCACACACCATACTGATTTTGATTATTCTGAAAAATTGCAGATCCGCCTTTTCATTTGGTAGAAGGTCTACCAACACCACGTTTGTCTTTAGGAGGCTTAAAGACATCTTCAATGCAAGGATCAACAATGGGCTTATCATAGATTGGAATTGGATTCACTGGATTAGCATAAGAAGATCGACACTGCAAACAATCAAGAAGACTACTATCAACAATGAACAATCAAGAAACAACTGAGTACTCATAGTAGAATCATTGAACTCAAACAATACAAGAAGACTACTATCAACACTGCAAAAGACATAATAAAAATAAAATGTAATCAGCAACTGATTACATTTAAAAAAGATACCTACATTACATAGTACAACATTAAAACTGATACCACTTTTAATTCAAAACTGATATCGTATTGCTGGATAGTTAACAACAGAAATGAAACTGATACCACTTTTCATTCAAAACTGATACTGTATTTCTGTGAAGTTAACAACAGAGAATAAACTGATACCACTTTTGATTCAAAACTGATACTGTATTGCTGTACATTTAACAACAGAGAACAAACTGATACCACCAATGGAATAAAAATGATAATACAGATCTATGCATAATTTTTATGAACACACAACCAATACCACATGCCTGAAGAGAATGCAATATAGAGTTACTCCAACTTATACTACTTGATAGTATAAAACTGATACCAAATCCATTAAGCACATAGCATTACACATTATAATAGGGTAATCTAAAGGATCAAACAAAAATTTAAACAAACTAAAAAATGAGGACAATTTGATACCTTTATGAACACGGTCTAAACAAAAAAATCTTACTCAGTATAAAACATATAATCTGCTGCTGCAACATATTGAATCCATTAATCAACCAATTTTAATCAATAGGAGAAAACCTGAAGAGAATCAATCAAATAAATTAAAAAAAAATGAAGAAGATGAGCATGAAAAGAAAAATCAAAACAAAGAAAGCAAAACAAAAAATCGTGCAAAAGGAAAATCGAACCTGAGAAATAATGTTCAACCTAAATTTGATTCCTCACGATGAAATTCCACACAATCTTTTGTTTGCTTCTTCTTCTGTCATGTCGAATAACCCTGCAAAATCACTTTGATAAGTCATGGATGAATTAAGTGGAGGTGTGACTCAACCCGATGTTTTGAGCACGATGGAGAAATCTGCGCAGAAAAAAAATTGAACACGATGGAGAAAGGTGAAATTAGGACACGATGTTTTGAGCTAATGATGATCTTTCCGAAGGAGATTCTGACGCGCGAGAGATGATGTCAGCAAATTGTCCTGGAAAAAATATATTAGGTGGACTGTCCTTGTGGATAAAAAGCCCACTATTTTTGTCCTTCACACTATTTTCCTGTACTAAATAATACATGCTCTCTCGGGGTTTTTTCATCTTAATTAAAAGTCAAAAAGCACGAAAGTAAATAAGCTTTACTTTTATTTAGTCGTTTCAAATACGATAGACTAGTGCACTTTGTAAAAAAAAATATGTGTAAAAGCGCAAGACTTACAATAGAATCAGGTCGTATGTTGAAACTAATATTATACAGAAATGTTAATATATTTATTAATAAAGATAAATTTTGTTCAAACAAGAAATATATAGACATAATTGGTAATACAATGCATCGTCATCATTGAACTTTTTAATGTTTGTTGGTCAATTTAAAACGTTTTGATAAATAAATTTGATTCTAAAGAATTATTTTTATGATATATTTTAGTTAAACAGGGTTTTCCAACGGTAGGAGCGATTGGCGACCGTTTGAAAACCCGTTGGAAGTCGTGGTTCAATCCGTATATGTAGTATCGGCCGCTACTCCTCATAATGTTACTTCGTATATTTCTCTTATTGCCCCCTTTCAAACTAGGGGTTAGGGTTCGTGACTTTAACCCTAATTTGAGCCATCGATTTGAGGAGAACGACTGTCATCTTCATCAGCATAGTAGTAAATCAGAGGGAGGCAGCTGGAGCGACTTCAAGTCGGAAGAATTGTAGAAAGTCATGAGCTTTTGGTTGTCTGAGTAGCAGATCTGGAGGGTTCTTCGAAATTCCGTCTTTCCTTCTTCAGATCTGTCACTTGCGAGCTTTTTGTGTCCTTCTGATTAACAGACAGGTTGTATTGCTCTTTAACTCTTAGCTCATCTCTTAGTCGTGCAAAATTTTTGATGGATAATGCTTTAGTGAGTATATCTGATTTCTGATGGTAGGTAGGAACATAGTTGACGTGCAAAATTGTCTTCTGAACTTGTTCTCGCACAAAGTATATATCTATTTCAATATGCTTGGTTCGTGCGTGTTGAATTGGATCTGCAGTCATATAAATTGTACTTTGATTGTCACACCATAAAATTGGTTTTCTATCAGATGAAATTTTTAGTTCCTTAAGTAATGATTGTAACCACAGTATTTCAGCCGTTGCACTTGCCACACTCGGGTATTCAGCCTCTGTGCTGGATCTGGAAATGGTTGTTTGCTTCTTTGATCACCATGATATTAGGCTATCACCTATATATACACAATATCCTGTTACTAATCTTCTATCATCATTGTCTGTAGCCCATTCAGCATCACTGAATGCTGTAATATTAAATTTGTTGCTTGCTTTGAGTGTCAGACCATAATTAAGTGTCCCCTTTAAGTATCTTAGTATCCTCTTGACAACTTTCCAATGTTGATCCAGAGGATTCTGCAAAAATTGAGACACTTTGTTAACACTGAATGCAATATAAGGTCGTGTTATCACTACAACAAAAACACCATATTACAACTTTAATTTTACAACGGTGGTAAAATCACCGTTGTAATAAAAGTTTTTTACAACTTTTTTCCAGAAAAGTCGTAATAAACTTATTTTTAATAACTGTGTTATTTTGACAGTTGTAATAAAAGCCTATCACAACTTTTATTTTTTGATTGTTGTAATATATGACTACACTACAACAAAAATACCATATTAATAATTAATAAAAATTCGATAATTAATAAAAATTCGATAATTAATAAAAATATTAATACTCAATAACTATTGTTTAATAATAATAATAAATAGTTCATTTGAAAATATGTAATAACTAATATTAATAATTTCTTTTCGCTATAATAGTTATTATTAGAAATTAAAAATAAATAAATAAAAATTAGTTTTTACATTTTATAATTAGTATTTATGTAATAATAAATTAATAATTTCTATTAAATAATCAATAATTAGTAAATATTTTTTAACAAAAAAAATTAATAATTGGTATAATAAGTAATATATTATCAATATTTTTAAATAATTAATTTTTAGTGTTAAATAATTAAGATATAATCGTTAATATTAATAATTTGCTTGACTCCGTGCATTGAATAAAGCCTACGAATATGTCATGCCTCTAGAAATAATCCTAGTCGTCGCCATTTAGTTGTTAGTGTTCTCTGACTAACCGTCGAATCTTGACTATCAAGCCTTGACGATGATTGTTGGGCACTGCACTGCGGCACGGGTTTGGGGGCAACGCCCCTGAAAAAAAAAAAATTAGACCCTTCTCTTCAAATTTAGATCATACTTGATTTTTTTTTTAATATACTTCTTGGCTTTGAAAATCAAAACACTTCGTCTTTCAAAAAAAAAAAACATTTTGGCTCCAAAGGAAAAATCAAAACATTTCCGAAACAAAACTTTTAGGATCCTGTAAACCGAATTTTTTGCTTCCCTCCACAAGCCCGGTTGTATGTCCCCGAAATTTTTATCTTCCCTCCACAAGCCCGCTTTTCTAACCCAAATTTTCATGAACCCAGTTTAATTTCGAGACCTAACCCTAGCTCTCGAGATCTTCAATGGCCGCCTCAAAAAAAGGATTACGGTCTTCACCAGCCTCTAACACCACCGCTCCAATTAAATTCACGACTCACGATACCCAACACCACCGCCCTAATTAAACTCACGAGACCCAAGGGGCTGGAGAGGCATTGGTCTCGGTGCAGGCAGTCAGCGACTTTCAAGTGGTCGGAGGAGGGATGCGCTGGTTATCGCAAGGGGCTGGAGAGGGTCGATCGCAAGGGACTGGAAAGAAATGCCTCAGGTTGTTTGATTCATATATTGGTTTCTCTGATGCATAAAGTTCAAAAATATGTACCAACATCCGTGAATGTCTCTCAGGTTGTTGCTTTTAACTATATTTTAGTACATCTATCCTGTAGAAGACGTTTTTTTTGGGAAGAAAATTGCCTTCTTCTGGATTGAATTTAAATTTTAAGTTGTTTTATGTACTTTATCGGCCAAGCGTTGATTTCTTCTTGCCGAGCTTGTTAGAATTAATTGTAATGATTTCTTCTTGAGTTAGCATTAAGTATTAATTGTAAAGCTTATTCCATGTTCAGGTTGTTACATTTTTATGTTAGATTACTTACTAATTTTAGAGCTCTGTATGGTTACCAGACATACATGTTCAAGTATGACACTGTTTATGGTCAATGGAAGCACCATGAAATCAAGGTGAAGGACTCCAAAGCCCTTCTCTTTGGTGACAAACCAGTAGCTGTATTTGGTTGCAGGTTGGTGTCTTTAAAACTTTAGGAACTTGTTTACTATCTGTACTTATAAATTTTATTGCACTTCTTGCTTTGGTGCTAAACTTATCCGTGCTTGTTTTTATTAAGAAACCATGAGGAGATCCCATGGGGTGAGGCTGGTGTTGATTATGTTGTTGAGTCAACTGGTGTCTTTACTGACAAGGACAAAGTTGCTGCTCACTTGAAGGTGAACATTTATCACAAACTGCATTGAAATTAATGAGTCACTTATGCTTTGGTGTTGAGTTGTGAGTATATATACATATGTTAAATGGTTGGTACAGTTAAATTTTTGTTGATAACTGTATATGTTTTTCAGAGGAGTTGGCTATTTCAAACAAACCATCAACTGTTATGTTAGACTATAACCATCAGTTGACAAATTTTAGGATTTTGCTATAGGGACAAAATGAATTTTCAGTCAAACTGTAAGAACAGGATATTTGGGGTTATTTGGAGGAATTCACCAGGGCATTTTGGTAATTTGCTTTGTGATCCGTCATAGAATATTGATTTTGCCGTAGATTTTTACAAAATCATTTTTGATCCCTTACAGTGTTCTTGCCATACTCGAGTGACCAACAAGGGGTGAGCAGCGGAATTCTTGCAGTAATGTCGCTATCAAATTTTGGTATTGTTGGCTTAAAAAAAACACTTTTTTTTCTTTTTTCTAACAACAGACATATTCTTATGCAATAGGTTTGATCACTGCAGTGAACTTGCAACAAAAAGATAGATGGCATAAAGATTTCCTTATCTTCGACTAGTGTACTCTCGTAGGATATGCATTTTTTTGTGGATCACTTGTGCTTGTACTAAGTTGCTTTGTAACGGTCAAGCATGTAATAATGTACGAAATGTTGTCTAAAACTTATTGTTTGTAATACTGAATATTTGAGTATTTTAATAAATTAGTTAGCAAATAACTGTAATATCGGATTTGCTTATGGAGTATTGATATATTTAGTGTATTGTTCTTTCAGTTGCAAAAGATGTTTATTTTTTTAAAACCCAAATGTCAATCACAACGGTGCATAACAGTTGTAGTAGATTTTATTACAACAGTGCATAATTGTTGTAATAAAGTTTATTACAACGGTGGAAAAAAGTTGTAAAATTTACATATTACAACGGTGTTGCAATAGTGCAAAAAAGTTGTAAAAGATGTTAGTCTATTACAACTTCTTAATACACGACGGTTTGCCCACCGTTGTAAAATGTATATTACAACGGTGTTCCACCGTTGTAATAGGGTCAATTTGTTGTAGTGTATAGTAGCATATTGTAATGCTCCTACAACACTTCTATATTGTTTTATATCATTTATGGCTTCTCCCCTGTTTTTGCTGTAGTGCTAATTTGATATCATGGGTGTAGGTTGAGCTTTGGCTTCATATCTATCTGTTTTTGTAAGTTGCTCTGAAATGTATTTCCTTTGACATAGTTGCATTTCAACATTTGAGTGTCTTTTGACTTCTATACCCAGGAAATATGAAATGTTGCCTAGATCCTTGATTGAAAACTGCTCATGTAAATATGTTATTAGCTTTCTAACTTCATCGTTGTTGCTACCTGTAATGATTAAGTCATCAACATATATCAATATATATACAGTTGATAAGTGGTTGATTTTAAAAAATAGAGATGAGTCAGATTTAGTGGGATTGTATCCCATAGCCTTTAGTGTGGTCTTAAGTCGGTCGAACTAGACACGTGGGGCTTGTTTGAGACCATAGATGGCTTTCTTCAATTTGCAGACTTGATTTTAATTTTGAATAAACCCTGGTGGTTGCTGCATGTATATCTCTTCTTGCAAATAACCATTAAAAAATGCATTATTTACATCTAAGTGCTTAATACTCCAATTGTTACTTAAAGCCAGAGTAAGAATTAGTCTGATTGTAGCAGGTTTCACAAGTGGAGAAAATGTTTCACTAAAATCAAAGCCATATTGTTGTGTAAATCCTTTAGCCACAAGTTTGGCTTTGTATCTGTTTATTGTTCCATCAGCATTTTTCTTCAAGCTGAAAGTCCATCTGCATCATATGATATTCTTGTCATCTGGTGTACCAGTTAGTTCCCAAGTGTTATTTCTGATTAAAGCAATATATTCTTCTTTCATAGCAGATCTCCAATTTTCATCCTTGATGGCTTGATCAAATGTACCTGGTTCATCACTAATGATGCTGGCAGTATACGCCTTTGGCTTGAAAATTCCACTTTTTGACCTGGTTATCATAGGATGACTGGGTTGATTTTGACGAGAATTTGCAAGTAGATTTTGTTGAGGGCCTTGTGCGTGTCTATTGTTTGATTTAGTTTCTTGTACATTGTCATTGTTGCTTGGTAGCTCTCTAATATTGCTGCTTGATTCAGATTGCTGATAGGCAGGGATGAGAGCTTCATTGTGGCCATCAAAAGATTTTTGTTGATCATATTGAACATTAGCAGCCTCAGTGTTTCTGCTCCTCTCCCAAACATCCATGATGGCAGTAGGCTCAGGTAATATAATTTTTTGATTGTAGACTTTAGTGGATGTTTTCATATCATGTTGTTTATATGGAAAAATATTTTCGTCAAAAACAACATGTCTACATATAAAGACTTTACCACTTGCATCTATACATTTGTAGCCCTTTTGACTTGTACAGTAACCAATAAAAGTACAAGGTTTTGACCTAAAATCCAATTTGTTACTATTATATGGTCTTAGATGTGGGAAACATAAGCAACCAAATGTTTTTAGGTTATTGTACTCTGGTTTAATACCGAACATTTTTTCAAGAGGGCTGATACCACTTAAAATTTTGGATGGCATTCTATTTATCAAAAATATTGCTGTGTTAAATGACTCAGGCCAAAATTTTAATGGTAAAGCAGCTTGTGCTAACAGTGTTAATCCAGTTTCTACAACATGCCTATGTTTTCTTTCAATTAATCCATTCTGCTCAGATGTATATGGACAAGTAATTCTATGAATAATTCCTTTTTCTTGTGAAATACTTACTGAGTGGCTTGAATTCAGTTCCACCATCTGATTGAAATGTTTTAACAGTGTTGTCAAATTGATTTTCAACCATTTTGATAAAATTTTGAACAACATTAAAAGTATCAGACTTGGTATATCTAGAGTAAGCATCGATGAATGATATATAATACTTGAAACCAAAATATGAACTAATTGGGGCAGGTCCCCATAAATCTGCAGCAATTAGTTCTAAAGGTTTTGTATATTGAGTTGTAGAATTGGTAAGAGGCAGTTTGTGACTTTTGCCCATTTGACAAAATTCACATATATAGGGCAATTTAACATCATGAAAGGGTATCTTGTTATCAAGAAGAATTTTTCTTACAATACTAACACTTGGATGACCAAGTTTATAATGCCATAAATCGAAATTAGACTGTTTACTGCTAACATTACTGATTTCAGAAGCATGGCAACACGATGCAGAATTAACAAATTTATTACAATTAACTATATTGAACTTATATAAGCCTTTTTCTGCATCTTCCTGCAAAAGAATTGTTTTGGTCAGTATATCTTTAACTAGGCAGTAACTAGGGTAGAATTCAAAAAATACATTGTTATCTCTAGCAAATTGAGAAACACTGATTAAATTCTTCTTGATTTCAGGAACCCTTAATAGATTGTTCAAGAATAACTGTCTTTTACCATTTATGCTACCTTTACCTATATGAGAAATGTTAATATGCTTACCATTCCCCATTGAAATTGAATTGTTACCTTTGTATTCACGGTTGCCCAGATTGAGGTTTTCAAGATTATTTGTAAGATGGTTGGTAGCTCCAGAATCTGGGTACCAGCTGTCATCATTGATGTGATCTATTGTGGCACTTTCACATTGATTTCATTTTGATTCAGGTGGGGCAGTATCACTTTGTGTTTGCGCAAGATTGGCACTGGGATTCTGTCCTTTCTGTTTGTTTGAATTCTGATTTACTGCAAAATTTCCATTAAATTTGAAGAAACACCTTGGAGCTGTATGTCCAACCTTCTCGCAAATTTGGCATTTTGGTCGGTTGGTGTTGTTCAACCTGCCTCTGCCCCTTGATGGTTGGCCACCTCTTTGGAAGGTTTGATCACTTCTATTGTTCTGATTTTTATTCTTGTTATTGCTTGCAGCATAGTTGATGTTAAAATCACTTTCTTGCGATCTTTTACTTTCTATTCTTGCCTCATGAGATAATTGGATGGCATGTACATCATCCATAGATGAAAATTCCTCTTGAGTAGAAATAATAGCTTCGACAGCTTCATATTCTTCACTCAAACCATTTAAAATGATGAGAATTTGTTCAGAGGTAGGAACTTTATTGCCTGTGGCTTCTAACATATCACAAATAGATTTTTTCTTGCTAAGATATTCCCTCATAATAATGTTTTCTTTTCTGACTTTTTGAAGTTGCCGTTTGTAGAACATTACTTTTGCATAGGATTGATTGTTGAAAGATTTCTCAATAGTTTGCCAAATGTCCACAGCTGATTTACAACCAATAACTTGAGGTAATAGTTTCTCACCTATAGAGGATAATAGCCAAGCACTTATTAAACGATCTTGCCTATGAAATTTATTGTACTCTTCATTAGGTACAATGTTGTTACTTTGATATGTAACAAATTTGGGTGGAATAGTGATTGTTCCTTTGATAAATCCATCAAGACCATAACCTTCTATAGCAGTTTCTATTTGTAATTTCCATAAAAGATAGTTATTATCATCGAGTTGAATGGTTACCAATTAAGATTGAGGACTGACAATAGATTTTATTAAATTATCTACTGCAGTGTTGGTATTAGTCGAGCCCCCTGTTGGTCCAGATGAGCCTGATGATGAATCGTTAGCCATGATGATAAGCTACAAAATGATAAGGAAATGAGAGGAAAGGGATCAAGACTCAAATTCAAATCTATCAAGAAGGAATATGAAGTTTTCTCTTGCTACCAGATGATCCAAAATGATGCAGAGATCTGACTGGGTCACTGGAAGGTAATGGTATAAATTCAGATGTCTTTTTTTCTTTTCTTGATAAAATTCTTGATCTTCTTTCAGTGGGAACAAATCAGAAGTGGATGATCTGAAAGTGTAGCCGCCTTGTACAGAGGCAAGGCACTATGTTGCAGCCGTGTATGGGGATTGGCATGACCCTGATGATCACACACTGCTAGACTTCTCCGATGATGAAAACACTCTGAGGAGAAGTTTATTCTTCACCACACTCACTTGGTGAAGAATGATTTGGGATCGAATTGATAGCAAATGCCGTTAGGCGATGATAATACTGCTTTGATACCAAATTAGAGATGAAGGTATATGTAATTTTATTACTCAGATTTGTATAAAGAGAATAGAGAAGATTTGTATTGAAGATTTGTAAAAGAATGATACTTTGTACATTGGATAGAGGTATGTACCCTTTATTTATAATTACAAACCAGCGATGGGATGAAAGCCCAAAGCCCATACAAAAAAACAGAAAATAATATACACTGCTTTTATATGTAGTATTGGCTGCTACTCCTCATAATGTTACTTTGTATATTTCTCTTATTATGTAGACAACTGATTTTTGTTTTCTAAAAACAGTATTTGCAGTGCGTGTTTCTCAATTTCCTTAAGCAGTTTTTGATTTGCTTGCATTGAATTTTGACATCCACGCATTTACTACTACACCGCTCGTTAACATGTTCGAGATACTTACAAAATTTGCATATTGGTGGAATCCATTCGTATATAACTTCTTGAGTAATGCTTCCCCATTATAAATTGTTAGTTATATTTCTTCAACAAGTTCATCTAAAGTAACTACTGTTAACAAGGAGGTGAGCATAATTCAATCTCGTTTTCGTTGTAGTGGCAACGTCCATTTTAATCGGTTTTCCAATCAAACTTTCCATGAAATTGAACGCTTCTTTGTCACAAAACTTGGGATCCACGTTTGGCAATCTAACCCAAATGGGCATAGTAGTCAACAAATCTCAATTCAATTTTAATGAGTTAGACCAATTTCTCATTATGGTAAATTTACCATCGTAGAAACAAGGTCCTTCCTATAGAACAGATTCACAATCTTGAAAATCTTTGAATTTGATCAAGAAGGACCCATTTTCTCTTAAGTACATTTCAAAATCGCCTAATAGTTTCTAGATATACATTTAAAATACACTAAATATGGTTTGGCACCAAAATATAAGCAAGTACGGACTTGCTCCACCATTGAACTGTCCTTTTACACACAGCTTCTTTAACCAAACCCCATATTTTTTGTTGTTAATCTTTATCAGTGCGATTTGATCAAGAAAACGGTTTTCATTTGTGGTTTATCAACTACGAATGTGCCCAAGGTTTGGGGGCCTTGCGCCTTGTCCAGTAAGATGAAATCCCTTTTCTTGATATTTTGATCTGATCTAAAATCAAATTTGCTCTGATTTTTTTGTATTCTATGGCCCAGAGGATGTTATAGGAGTTATATGCATGTACATGACACGTCAGATATCATTGTATATAATGCACATGTACACGGCTGTATACGGTTATGAATAATAATACAAATTTGTGCTTGTTCCTCTATTCTTTCTTCTCTTTTTCTTGATTTCAGGAGGCTGCCTCCATGGCATTTTGAAATACCTGTTGCATTGGTATCAGAGCGGTTGCCGCTGCAAATCAATTCATGAATAGCAAGTCGATCCAATCGTCTACAATTTTGAGGAAATTATTTCTTTTTGAATGCAGATATGGTGCTTGTGGAAAAGCTTGAGTGAAAATCTAAAGAGAAACTGTTTCAAATTTGTCTAACCCTAATTGCCAAGAAGTAATACGGAATCCACCGAGCTAATACCAATCTGGCACCTGCAGTAACAAGAAGAGTGGAAGCGATGGAAGGTCAGATCCGAATCATCAGCGACAAGCTAGAAGCACAGCAAGCCCAGAACAAGCAATTGGAGGAAAATATGCAAAGAATGATGCAAGAAGCTATGCAAAAGATGACTCAGACAGTCGAAGAAATAAATAACAGAGTGGAGGATAGATTGAGAGGTGCAGAACCCGGGAGGAGTGAATCATCTTCCACCAGATCTTTGGAACACCATTTCAATAGAGTGCAAGGGTACGTGTCTAAACTAGAATTTCCTAAATTCGATGGCACCAATTGTAGAATGTGGATCAAGAAATGTGATAAGTATTTCAGCTTATGCAAAATAAATGATGATCAGAAAGTGAATCTGGCTTGTTTAAACATGGTAGACAGGGCAGAAAGTTGGATGTCTAGTTATATTGTGGTAAAGAGGAATGTCGATTGGTCTGAATTCATCATTGATTTGTCAGCAAGATTTAAAGATGATAATGGGAGCAATGTAGTTGAAAAGTTCAACAAATTGTGTCAAACTGGAAAAATTGAATCTTATATTGATGAATTTGAGGAACTTCGATCCTTAATGCTCCAACAGAATCAAGTGTTACCTGATTCTTATTTTTTGGAGAGCTTTGTGGGTGGATTAAAACCAGCAGTAAAACCCTTTGTCAAGGCTTTTAAGCCTAAAGATTTAACTGCAGCAGTTGAGTATGCCAGGCTGCAGGAGGAGAACCTTGAAGCAGCTAAAACCATTTATAAACCTACTTTGTTCCCCAAGCCTACCATGAAACAATATACTCCCTCAAGCTCTACACAAACCTCACCTTCAATACTACCTACTCCCTCAACTTCTTGGAAAATTAATTCACTATCCTCAAAACCCAATACATCCTTTTCTAGACCTCAAACTACCATATCAGCTGCTGAGAGGAAGGAAAAGCAACTTAAGGGGCTGTGTTATTTTTGTGACCAGCCCTATGAAAAGGGACATAAATGCCAACTGAAGCATACTCAATTGTTCATGGTTGAAATTCCAGGAGAGGATGAGGAAACAGAGAACAATGATAGAGAAGAAGAAGGGAGTGTGGAGTCTGGTGATCAAACTATTGAACTTTCAGAATTGAACCCCTGCATTTCTATCAATGCTTTAAGTGGAACTCATAATTTTCAAACCATGAGGGTTATTGGGGTATATAAAGAAACACCTTTACATATCTTAATTGATTCAGGGAGTACTCATAATTTTCTTGATTTGGGATTAGTGAAGAAGCTTGGATTGAAATCAGAGTCCATTGCCCCACAGGCTGTTACTGTAACTGATGGGAATCACTTGGCATGCCAGTGTATTTGCAAGAATTTCAAGTGGAAATTACAGGACTCACATTTTGTATCTGATATGCTCTTGATTCCTTTGGGGAGTTGTGATATGGTGTTAGGAGTTCAATGGTTAAGTGATCTGGGGACAGTGAAGTGGAATTTTAAGAAACTGCTGATGGAATTCAATTATGGTCAAAGTCATCATATTCTAAAGGGAATTCTGCCAAAGGGGGTTAAGTCTTCTTCTAGTCAAAAGGTGATGATGAATTCAATTCAATTTTTTTTAATGCAATTAGGGGAGATTGATGAAAAAGGGTTGGGAATTTTCAATATTGCATCTAAGCCTATACCTCAATGTATCTCTGCTCTACTACATGAATATGCCTGTGTTTTTGAGGAACCCAGAGGTTTACCTCCACCTCGTGGGGTGTTTGATCATAGAATCCCTTTGGAATTTGGAGCTAACCTTATAAACATAAGACCTTATAGGTATCCATTGAAGCAAAGAGACATCATTGAAAATCTGGTGAATGAGATGGTAACTCAAGGAATTATAAGAGATAGTAGTAGTCCTTTTGCATCTCCTGTTGTGTTGGTGGGGAAGAAAGATGGATCCTGGAGGCTGTGCATCGACTATAGAGAATTAAATAAGAGAACTATTAAAGACAAGTTTCCTATTCCTGTGGTAGATGAACTCATAGATGAATTAGCTGGAGCTTCAGTTTTTAGCAAAATTGATTTGAGAGCTGGATATCATCAGTTGAGAGTTCATAAAGATGACATGTATAAAACTACATTCAAGACTCATAATGGGCATTATGAATTCTTAGTAATGCCCTTTGGTTTGACTAATGCTCCAGCCTCGTTTCAGTGTTGGATGAACAATAATTCAAAGCTTTATTGAGAAAATTTGTACTGGTTTTTTTTGATGAAATCTTAGTATATAGCCCTAGTTTGACAGAACATGAAAAGCACTTGCAAGCAGTTTTTCAGCTTATGAAAGAACATTAGTTATTTGCAAAAAAAAGTAAATGTTCATTTGCAATGGATAAGGTGGAGTATTTGGGTCATTTCATTTCTGGTAAGGGGGTGGAAACAGATCCTCAAAAGATTGCAGCTGTCAAGAATTGGCCTATACCTAAGAATGTTAAAGAATTGAAGAGTTTTTTGGGTTTGGCAGGTTATTATAGGAAATTTGTGAAGAATTATGCCTGGATTAGTAGACCTTTAACCCAACTTTTAAAAAAAGGAGAATTTAATTGGTCAGAAGAGGCAACTCAAGCACTGAATGTGTTGAAGAAAGCATTAAGTTCAGCACCAGTTTTGGCTCTACCTGATTTTTCCAAGCCTTTTATTGTGGAAAATGATGCATCCAATAGTGGCATTGGTGCTGTATTGATGCAGGAAGGACATCCTTTGGCTTTTATGAGAAAATATTTAGGTCCAAGATGGTAGAGGCTTTTAGTGTATGAAAAAGAATTGCTTGCTGTGGTGAATGCAGTACAGAAATGGGAGCAATATTTGTCTAGTCAGAAATTTACTATAAAAACTGATCAAAAGAGCTTGAAGTGGTTGCTGCAGCAAAAGATTTCTACTCCTTTTCAGCAGTTCTGGCTTTCAAAATTGATGGGTTTTGATTATGAAATTTAGTATAGAAGTGGGAGTGAGAATGTAGTAGATGATGCATTATCCAGAGTTTCTGGATCAGAAGTGTTATACATGGCTTTATCTGTCATTAATTCAAATTTGAGTGAGCTTATTAAGAAGAGCTATGAACTTGATGTGAATGTTCAACAATTATTGAGCAGGTTGAGTCAAGGGGAGGATATACATAATTTCTCATTAGTTGATGGGTTAATAAGGAGGAAGGGGAAGATAATGGTAGGTCCAAATGAAGATCTGAAGAAATCTATTCTGGAATGGTTGCACTCTTCACATCAAGGAGGACAATCAGGAAAGGAGGCTACATTAAAAAGAATTAAAACATTATTTTACTGGAGGGGGATGACAAAATCTGTGAGCAGTTTTGTGAGGAATTGCTTAATATGTCAAGCTAATAAACATGAGAATGTTGCTTATCCAGGGTTGTTACAACCATTGCCTATTCCTCAAGAAGTTTGGGTAGATGTTTCTATGGATTTTATCTCAGGGTTGCCAAAATCTCAAGGCAAGGATGTCATTATGGTGGTGGTGGATAGACTTAGCAAATATGCTCATTTTACTACACTGTCTCACCCATATACAGCAATGGATGTAGCTCAAGTGTACTTGGATCAGGTGTTCAAATTGCATGGTTGGCCAAGAACAATAGTGAGTGATAGGGACCCTGTGTTCCTGAGTAATTTCTGGAAAGCTTTATTCAGTATTCAAGGTACTGATTTATTGCTATCATCTTCATATCACCCTGAAACTGATGGGCAAACTGAAGTGGTAAACAAATGTTTAGAGACATTCTTGAGATGCATGTGTAGTGAGCAACCAAGGGACTGGAGTTTATGGGTTTCTCTTGCTGAATGGTGGTATAATACGAATTTTCATACATCTATTCATGCAACTCCCTATGAAATTGTATATAATCAGCCTCCTCCACTCCATTTACCTTACATGCCTGGTGAAACAAAGGTGGAAGCAGTGGATAGGTCAATGTGTAGAAGAGAAGAGATGATTAAATTGTTGAAGTTTCATTTACAAAGAGCACAGAATAGAATGAAAGTGCAAGCTGACAAACATAGAACAGAGAGGAGCTTTGAAGTGGGAGATTGGGTGTGGTTGAAGTTGCAACCTTATAGGCAAAAGACAGTAAAAAAATGTCTTGAATGAAAATCTGGGAGCTAAGTTTTTTGGTCCATTTCAAGTTGAGGAGAAGGTAGGGGCAGTTGCTTATAAATTGAAGTTGCCTGAAGATGCTCAGATCCACCCAGTTTTTCATGTATCACAGTTGAAAAGAGTAAGAGGAGCATTGCCTAATGTAGCTCATATTCCAGCAATGTATAAAGGAAATGATAGTAGCATTATATTGAGGCCAGCTGCTATCATTGATAGGAAGATGGTGAAGCACAGAAATCAGGTGCAAGTGCAATATCTGGTGCAGTGGGAGGGGTATCCAGAATCAGAAGCAACTTGGGAAGCTGCTGAAGAGTTTGAAGCAAAGTATCCTGATTTTGTGATCGAATGAAGAAGCAGGTTGTATTCATAAATTTGAATTTATGGAAAATTGTATGTTTCAGTTTCCGAAATAGAAAGAGTGATGTTTTGAGGACAAAACTGTTAATAAGGAGGAAGGAATGTTATAGGAGTTATATGCATGTACATGACACGTCAGATATCATTGTATATAATGCACATGTACACAGCTGTATACAGTTATGAATAATAATACAAATTTGTGCTTGTTCCTCTATTCTTTCTTCTCTTTTTCTTGATTTCAGGAGGCTGCCTCCATGGCATTTTGAAATACCTGTTGCAGATGATCTTTGATCATCTTTTTGTGCTTTTCTCTAAACTGCTCGAAACTGTAGATCTGTTATAACCTCTTCTCTTCATGCAGATTTGCTCTGTACCAGTTGAAAATCATATTCATTGATGAAAGCACTTGATGGATTTCTGAGTTGAGAAGCCTGGGAATATCAGGTGGTCTAACTAGTTTCAAAGAGCCAAGAATTTTGGATGAAGGGAGAGGATTTTGGTATTCCACCATGGTTGAGAGAGACACTAAATTTCAATTTATTGCCTGATTTCTTTGGAATGTAAATATAAATGACTGCAAAACGTGGTCTCCATCAAGACAACATTCCGTGGCAACGTTGTTTTTGAAGAAACTGTCATCCCAACATAACTCGGTTATTGTATAATTTACACTGTTATACCTAATGTAGTTGCTTGTTATTAAAGCAAATATAATGTACGACTGAACATCACAACTCAACTACACCTCGCAATGCTACACGGTGCCGGCTCGAGAAAGATGAGGAATGAGGGCTGCCCCAGGCAAGTGCAAAAATGAAAAAAAGGCGGAAATTTTAAAAACATACAAGCTTGAACACCTAATTTCGGCCTCGACAAATGAGCAAACACACGACCAACCCAACCATCCATTTCTTTGGTAAAACATCTACATCTTCACTGTATATTTAAATACTTTTAGTTCTACTGTTAACCACCTATAACCACCTGTTGCTCCCTCGAGGGGGTTGCCTCTAGTGGCAGTTTTCTCCGACTGCTCCTGGAGTCAACCTTGATGATACATGACACATTAATTAACAATCACTTATCAAAGTAAATCTCATAAACTGAATCAAGTTGTAAATATGATGGTAATTTTATGATCATTAATAAAACCTTCAGTCATGTGCAATATTGAGGAATCTAAAAATAATATTATGCATCAACATTGAAAGTTGGTTTTCTGCATATTTGTATAGTATAACTCAGTAAATATAACCATGAAATAAAAATAGGATGCATGCATTGCCTGCATGGATCTAAGTTCAAACTCCTTCAGTTTTCTAATTTCAACTTAGTTTTGGTAAAATGAAAAGGGGATGAGAAGAGAAAAATAAGGTATTTTCAATCAAATAAAGGGTCATTTTAGAATATAAAGAGGTGAAAATAGTAAAAAGTATGATGTACTATGCTTTTATAAAATAATGGGTGTGAAAGACAAGGACAATTCTATTTCCACCCCCGCCAATTTCCTTTCCCACCCCACCAAAATATTTTGAATTTAAATGACAACTTAGCCTTGTAACTATCACGGTATATAAGATGAAGTCTATTCATATTACTTCATCTATCTCCTTTCTCACCTGGTGTAGCAAGTTGTTGAGTCAAAGCTTTCATAGCATATTTTGATTAATGACAAGAAGGAGCTTCATGATCGACAAAAAGAAGAATCGATGTTTTCGTAAGTTAGAGGTTGATTATTTAGAGTTATAAATGTTAAAATCTATCCTCAAATAATCATACTCCTCATCATTTTTGAATATATACATAAATACACATTTTCTGTGCAAATTGACAAAAACCTGTCGACCTACAAAAAAAATCCTGTTGACCTTTTTCAAGACAGAGACAAAACCTGTCGACCTACAAAACCTATCGACCTACAAAAAAATCCTGTCGACCTACAAAACTTGTCGACCTGTCTTTTTCAACCTGTCGACCTCTTTCGGGAAAAATGCACAGCAAATGTCCATTCATGAATATAACGTATATATATATATATATATTCAAATACCTGTCTACCTATCTTTTTCGACCTGTCAACAACTTTTCAAACAGCAAGCAACCTTTCGAAAAGTCATCTTCTTTCATCAAGAGATTTATCCATTTCTCTTCATCAAAAATCATCATTATTCATTGCAACTCTTCATCAATGATTACAACTCCTCATTCACTATAAATACATCTTGAATCATCATCCAAACAACTAATTCTTGCTCTAATTTCTGATCTTACTTTCTAAATACTCTTGCATTCTAAAAGCTCCCAAATTCAAGTTACTTATTGAATCCTTGATAATATTTCTCATATTTTGATTCAACAAGCAACTAACTTCCTTCAAATCTTCACATTCAATTCATATACTTGAGGATAAGATTATAGGAAGGGTGTACTCAAATATTGACTAATCAGTGTTGAAACAAGAACAAATTCAGAAGTCAAACTCTTGTATTTGTTGAAGTCCTGTGTGGGTAAGATTGTAGCTCGTGAAATCAAGTGGGTAAGCTTGTAGCCCGTGAAATCAAGTGGTAAACTTGTAGCCCGTAAATCAAGTAGTTGTGAACCTGTTCCTCTAGGTGAAGCGAGGGTGTTGTTTAGTGAAAAGCCGAAGAGGAGCTTCGGGACTGGACGTAGGACGGGAGGTCCGAACCAGTATAAAAATCCTGGTGTCATTACACTACTTTATTTATTGCATTTATAGTTATCTGTGATATATATTGTTATCATATCATATTCCGCATAGCCATATTAAAGATCCTGCACAAGTCGTACACACCGACCCTTTTCATTTGGTATCAGAGCTTGGTCATCTCATAACCGTAACACAGTTATTTGATATATTCTAGTAATATGGCAAATAACGCTAGCACTAGTAACACCACTTACATAGAAGGTCAATCGACACAAAGACCTCCTTTCTTTAATGGCCTAAACTATAGTTATTGGGCAACACGTATGGCTTTTTATATGCAATCAACTAGCTATGATGCTTGGAATGCTACTCAGAAAGAGATAATAAATCCAACTACTGAGTATGCAGAATGGACGGCTACTGAGAAAACCGCAGCTGCTGTAAATGCAAAAGCAATCAATATGTTGTTTTGTGCATTAGACCAAAATGAGTATAACCGTGTTAGTATTTGTACCACTGCTTTTCAAATTTGGCAAACGCTAAAAACCACTCATGAAGGTACTAACAAGGTTAAACAAGCAAAAATAGCTTTGTTGAAATGTCAATTTCAAAATAACAAAATGAAGCCGAATGAAACAATCAATGAGATGTATTCTAGGTTTCAAACCATTCATCATGCACTTATTGGATTAGGGCAAAAATACTCAGATTTTGATGTAGTTTCAACAGTCCTACATTCACTGACTAATGAATGGGAAGGAAAAGTATTAGCAATAGAAGAAGCCAATGATCTTTTCACCATGAAGCCAGATGAATTGATAGGAAATATTATGTCCTATGAAGCTAACTTGCAGGCTAGGAAAGAACAAAAAGAAGAAAAGAAAAATGTAGCTTTTCATGCTGAAAAGGATGATGACATCTCAGATTCCGAAGATGAAGATCTAGCATTCATTGCAAAAGGATTCAAGAAATTCTTAAAGCAACGAAAGGCTAGTCGTTACAACAGAAAGAAGTTTGGATCAAATAAACCATCATCATCAAATGAAGAATGCTTTAATTGTCACAAGAAGGGACACATGCAAAAGGATTGTCCGAAGCAAAAGAAGAAGACAGAAAATGAGAAATTCAAACACAAGAAGGACAAGTCAAAGAAACGAGCATTCTCAGTGACATGGGATGATTCAGATTCATCTTCGTCTGATAGTGAAAGTGACTCAGACGATAAACAAGTAAATGTATGTTTTATGGCTAAAGAAGATGAGGCACAAATTCCTTCTTTTGAAGAAGTTCTTGATATAAATGCTGAATTGATATATAAATTCAAAGATATGAAACGACAATTCAAACAAGCTCAAACAGATTTACGTAGAGCAGAGTTGGAGCGTGATATGCTAAAAGACGAGAAGAAAATATTAGAGGAAGAACTTGAAAATTTTCAAGAGTCATCATCTAATGTTAATTCTCAATTAACTCTTTTGAGTCAAGAAATTGAAACTCAAAAAGAGAAAAATGATGCTCTTATTGCTGAAAATCATGAGCTTATGGCAAAAGTCAAAATTCTAGAACTAGAAAAAGCTAGCTTACAAACTAAGTTAGATGACATTACTCAAAATGTTTCTAACTTCAACAAAGGTCGAGAAAATTTGACAAAGATTATTGAAAGTTCAAAGTCTGCTACAAATAAACATGGTTTGGGGTATAAGAAACAAGATACCAAGAAACATCTTGGTAATAAAAGAAAGAAAAAGGTGCAAGAAACTAAAGCTAAGAAAAATCATAGTTTGTTATATTCCAAGCCAAAACCAGTTGTGAATTTTCAAAAAGAAATGGATAAATCTCTTGATGAAAGAAGATGACTTTTCGAAAGGTTGCTTGCTGTTTGAAAAGTTATTGACAGGTCGAAAAAGATAGGTAGACAGGTATTTGAATATATATATACGTTATATTCATGAATGGACATTTGCTGTGCATTTTTCCCGAAAGAGGTCGACAGGTTGAAAAAGACAGGTCGACAGGTTTTGTAGGTCGACGCGATTTTTTTGTAGGTCGACAGGTTTTGTAGGTCGACAGGATTTTTTTGTAGGTCGACAGGTTTTGTAGGTCGACAGGATTTTTTTGTAGGTCGACAGGTTTTGTCTCTGTCTTGAAAAAGGTCAATAGGATTTTTTTTTGTAGGTCGACAGGTTTTTGTCAATTTGCACAAAAAATGTGTATTTATGTATATATTCAAAAATGATGAGGAGTATGATTATTTGAGGATAGATTTTAACATTTATAACTCTAAATAATCAACCTCTAACTTACGAAAACATCGATTCTTCTTTTTTGTCGATCATGAAGCTCCTTCTTGTCATTAATCAAAATATGCTATGAAACCTTTGACTCAACATTCTCCCCCTTTTTGATTGATGACAACATAGCTTAATATTGCAATCGTTATCTCCCCCTGTATATATGCTCCCCCTTAAACATCTACATCTATAATCTTAGCTCCATGTCATGATTTCCATTGATCTTCATTTTGTTGTTATCAATCGAAATTCTCGTGTCTCAACATTCTCCCCATTTTTGATTGATGACAACACCTTGGATTTTCTCTCTCCAAATATAAAGCTCCCCCTGAATTTCTGCAACATTTGTTAGTTCATAATATAAATAATCTTACCTTTTGATTCTTGCATTAACAAATGTTAGCACACATATACTATTACTATGTTAAGCACATAATTTTAAATGATAGTATATGTACCATGAATGATATGAATAATCATAAGAGAAAATATTTCTCCCCCTTTGTCATCGATTAAAAATAATAAATACCATAATAAGCACAGTAATCGAGAGTAGTAGAGAAATAATTTTAGCACCTTTAAGAGATATTGAATCATGTGATTTTCTCCCTCTTGAGTATATGAACTAATTTTCCTGTATATACACTATTAGAAGCATTTCTCCATATGAAAAAAATACGAGAATATGGCACCAAAAACCACTTTTCTCTTTTCTTAAGTGGGACCTGCAAAAATAAGATTAAGTCCATGGTACCCACCTTTTTATAGGGTCCTAAGAGTCAGGTCTTAGGAGTCCAAATCCATACGGGTCCGATATCCCCTTTATAAATAAAATTATAATTATGATGCACTGTATTCATGAACTGCTGAATATAATTGTTCCTAATCAAGTTGTTATTTGTTTTAGGAACCCATATTTTGATAGTCTTGACGTTTTTCTTTTGAAAATTATGTGCTTAACAAAGGGGGAGAAATATTTTCTCTTATGATTATTCATATCATTCATGGTACATATACTATCATTTAAAATTATGTGCTTAACATAGTAATAGTATATGTGTGCTAACATTTGTTAATGCAGAAATCAAAAGGTAAGATTATTTATATTATGAACTAACAAATGTTGCAGAAATTCAGGGGGAGCTTTATATTTGGAGAGAGAAAATCCAAGGTGTTGTCATCAATCAAAAAGGGGGAGAATGTTGAGACACGAGAATTTCGATTGATAACAACAAAATGAAGATCAATGGAAATCATGACATGGAGCTAAGATTATAGATATGTAGATGTTTAAGGGGGAGCATATATACAGGGGGAGATAACGATTGCAATATTAAGCTATGTTGTCATCAATCAAAAAGGGGGAGAACGTTGAGTCAAAGGTTTCATAGCATATTTTTATTAATGACAAGAAGGAGCTTCATGATCGACAAAAAGAAGAATCGATGTTTTCGTAAGTTAGAGGTTGATTATTTAGAGTTATAAATGTTAAAATCTATCCTCAAATAATTATACTCCTCATCATTTTTGAATATATACATAAATACACATTTTCTGTGCAAATTGACAGAAACCTGTCGACCTACAAAAAAAATCATGTTGACCTTTTTCAAGACAGAGACAAAACCTGTCGACCTACAAAAAAATCCTGTCGACCTACAAAACCTGTCGACCTACAAAAAAAATCCTGTCAACCTACAAAACCTGTCGACCTACAAAAAAATCCTGTCGACCTACAAAACCTGTCGACCTGTCTTTTTCAACCTGTCGACCTCTTTCGGGAAAATGCACAGCAAATGTCCATTCATGAATATAACGTGTATATATATATATATATATATATATATATATATATTCAAATACCTGTCTACCTATCTTTTTCGATCTGTCAACAACTTTTCAAACAACAAGCAACCTTTCGAAAAGTCATCTTCTTTCATCAAGAGATTTATCCATTTCTCTTCATCAAAAATCATCATTATTCATTGGAACTCTTCATCAATGATTACAACTCCTCATTCACTATAAATACATCTTGAATCATCATCCAAACAACTAATTCTTGCTCTAATTTCTGATATTACTTTCTAAATACTCTTGCATTCTAAAAGCTCCCAAATTCAAGTTACTTATTGAATCCTTGATAATATTTCTCATATTTTGATTCAACAAGCAACTAACTTCCTTCAAATCTTCGCATTCAATTCATATACTTGAGGATAAGATTATAGGAAGGGTGTACTCAATTATTGACTAATCAGTGTTGAAACAAGAACAAATTCAGAAGTCAAACTCTTGTATTTGTTGAAGTCCTGTGTGGGTAAGCTTGTAGCCCGTGAAATCAAGTGGGTAAGCTTGTAGCCCGTGAAATCAAGTGGGTAAACTTGTAGCCCGTAAATCAAGTAGTTGTGAACCTGTTCCTCCAGGTGAAGCGAGGGTGTTGTTTAGTGAAAAGCCGAAGAGGATCTTCGGGACTGGACGTAGGACGGGAGGTCCGAACCAGTATAAAAATCCTGGTGTCATTACACTACTTTATTTATTGCATTTATAGTTATCTGTGATATATATTTTTATCATATCATATTCCGCATAGCCATATTAAAGATCCTGCAAAAGTCGTACACACCGACCCTTTTCACAAGTTATATGATCAAACAATCAATTTGTTGTAGCAAGTTATATAAGACAAATTTGCAATTCAATTTGCAACTTTGTAAGCAATATTTAGTTTCAATAATGCATATTTTCGAGCTGAATAACAATAAATTGTGATGTAAATGTGGATCTCGCTAACACCACTTTGAACCGAAATGCGGTTTCTGTAACCTCCACGCCTACATCAAACTCAACTACTATAAAAAAACACGTAAAATTAGGGCTTCTTCAGGCAAATATGAGTGAAAAAAAAACGCACAAATTTAAATTAATCGGATAGATTTTACTGTGTTTTTTCTTGGATCTACGCTCCGATTCCAATGTTTTTTTATTTTAGAAGAGAAGAAAATGTTTGGTTTTGATTTTGGATAGGAAGGAAAGAAACGGTTCGGAGGAGGAATATATTGTTTGGAGGAAAAGCGTGGGCTTACTTTATTGAAGTGAACTGTAATCACTACAAAAAAATTGTTTTTTAACGATGCAAAAGGGTGTCTTTGACTCTTTTACGACGCTTATGCGACACAGTTAAAAATAGCGTCGCATAAGCGTCGTAAAAGACACACACATTTTTGCATCGTTAAAGACTAGTTTTGTTGTAGTGAATTTAAGAAGAGTGTGCGATGGAAAAGGAAAATAGTGGGGTGTTTGTCTTTTTTTTTTAAACTGATGTGGTGGGAAAGGAAATCAACAGGGTGGAAATAGATTTAGCTGAAAAACAATAACCGCTGTACTAATAGAATTGACCAAATGGCAATAGTTCATAATACAATCTAAGCATCCAGCCCAATTCAGGAATTTTAATTGATATTTAAATATTACCCTATAGATGTTGAATATAAAAGCTAAATACTTTGTTGTTGTGGATGCTCTAATATAAAGGGGAAAATTTGAATGCGGTAAAAACTTGAATTCATTTGAATTGCCATTGAAGCATTTTGTTTTTCCCACAATTTCCACAGAATATTCAAATGTTTAACATTAAATTGTTCAACACCAGGGTGCAACAACCATAAGGAAAACATTTTAAAACAATAGACTAGCAAAACGATACAACAGCCAAAATGGTAATGATTCACTTATGGCCAAACTTATATGTCCTGCTTGGGTAGCTGTTAAAGTCTTCATTGCCTCCAAATCCATATTTGTTGTGGTAGCCTGGGTAGTCGTTCAACTTAAACTCAACATCCTCGATCAGCTTAAGTGGCACTGCTTTCCCAATTCCTCTAAGCCCCATTCCTTGTAAAAGGCACTCGATTTGTGCCTAATGTGGATCTCTCCATCAGAGGCCAGCAATTTTTTGCATTTTCCATGAACGCCCTTACCAATTTCCTATTTCGCCTGGTTATGATACATTACATATAGTAGATACATACATTTAGGTAGATAATAATTTATACAAGTAAGGTATTCAATAACCGAACTTACCTTAGTTGCTGCCTCTTAGACTCATTAAAAAAGCCAGCTAAAGGGAAGTTGAAAATGATCCGATCATATATGTACTCATTTACAATACAATGGAAGGCCATTTTAGTGGCATCCACGACATGTAGGAGGATACCCCCTCTTCTCCTAAGATACCCAATGTTGGTTCTCACACTTGGATAATTTTTCTTCGAAAAAGCTGAAAGGTTTTCGATTAGTTCATTCTCTTCTTTCCTTTCTTTGGCGACCGTTCTGTGCTAGTCGGGCATGTGTACAGCGCACTTTCAGAGGAAATGCCGGCTGGTGCGGGGCGGGCCGTCACAGCAAACATGCTTTCGGCTGTGATTAAAAATTAAAAATTCATCAGTGTTGTTTTATAACTTGAATGTTAATGCATCTTATGAATCTATGGAATATGAAAACTGTACAATCCTCATTACCTTACAATGCAAAATTTTCTTTTCTTCGTTGTATTTCTAGTTGTAGTGAAATTTTATATCTCAAAACAAGTGTGAAATTTCTAGGAGCTCTTCTGCTTCAGATTTCCTGTATGTGTGACGCTAAGGGCACCAAGTTATACTCTTCCTACCACCATAAATAAAAACAATAAACACAATAAATTTTATGTACTTCCTAATACCAAACATAATTCACACGATAATCAACCACCATGCAAAATTGCTTTGTACAACAAACAACTACCGGTCGATACTGTCCACGGTCGTTAATCACCGAATTACTGTTGTTCGGTGGTTAATCGCCGCCGAAAACGGTGTTCGTCGATGGTTGTTTGCCGTGTAAAAAATATGAAAATGATGTGTTCGGTAGCCCTTAAAAAGTTTGGTGTAAAAAAAAAGTGGTTAATAGATTAGTATTTGCTATTTTAATATTCATTTTGCATGGTTGTAAAGTTTCTTTATGGCTTTGACATGCAATTTGATTTATTAATGATATAAACTATTTTAATTTTACTCGAAGTGGCAAAATCAATTGATCCAAATATCTCTTTTTATTAAAATTTGTGACATGCTATCATTTTTTTCATAATTATAAACTTAGTAAATGTGTTTTTCAAAGTTTGGGATCATTATTAAAATAAAATTTATCAAATACTATTTTATTTTATATTATATACCTTAACGGTCGGTTTTCCCATCGTTGTGCGGTAATACTAGTAAAAGAAGAATCCTACTAAAAATAATTGACTGATTCAATCCAACAATCAAATATATGCAATATAAGATTACTTTGTCCTTGACTAATTCCACATTTCAGTTTAGCAGTCTCCCTTTTATCTCCTTGCATTAACAAAGACGTAAATTTTTGTTCATTTTCTAATCCTTACATTTGAGCCTGTTGAATTATTCTTTTGCGTTAGGTGTACTAAAATTAATTTTTAATGCATGAATCTTGATCTTGGGTGTTTACTTATATACAGATTTGAGGTCATTCAAAATTTCTTAATAAATCCAACACATCCAATTTTAACGCATTCGATGATCTGTTGAAATCTCCCAAGCTATAATGATTTTAAAAATCAAAAATCAGAAAGTCATTGTATATACGCGTCTCAATCTTGTATCTGCGATGGATCTACTTGCTGAACTGGTATACAATATTGGTCAGTATTCGTCTTGCTTGTAACATTTGATGTCGGTTTGGGATTTTGTGTAACTGTGTGATTTTGGTGTTTTTGGTTGCCTTTCTCGATTCTTTGTAACACAGTTTAAGTGTAATTGGTGAAACTGCTCTCCAATTTGAACCGTTCTGGTCTGTGGTTATCATGATTTTGATGTTTGTTTGAGTGTTCCTATTTTCGCTAATGTTTGTTGGCAAAACACGAGAGGCTTCGGCCCTGATCCTTGTTAGCGTATTTGTTGATGGTTCTGCCTGGGCTAATACTGGTTTTGTGAAAGTTTCAGTCCAGTTACTTTTTGATGAGCTTTCTTGCCTTTTGTTGCTTTTTCTGGTTGATTGCAAGTTTGGTGTATTGGAATTTGCGGTCATCAACTGTACTTGGATATAGGCGAAGCTTATGCTCTCAACATCGCAGTAGTTTTTTAGGTGATCTTCATCACTTACCCTCCATTCGTGCACTGTCAGAATAGCGACTATGTCAGATTAATTGTTTTTTGGAAGAGCTTAGCTCTCGTCCATGTCAGCCGCAATATTTCCTCTCGAGCCTTGTACCTACTGTATGGGCTTGCCTTAAGCCCTGTACTCTGCTGTTGCTTCTGATTGGATTGATGTCACTATTCCCATGAAAATATCTATGGCTTTGATGAAGGATTATTTTGCTTTATTGAACAGATTAGGTCTGTATGTCTAATGTATTCATTTGTCAAGAACTACTTTTGTAGTATGTAACTTTATGTAACCATGAAATGTATCGGCTCCCAGCGTGGAGTACGAATGAAATTATTGTAGTCTCGTAAGTAAGCTGGCTCCAGAACTGTAAGCCTGATAGGCAGAGTGGACGGAACACTGTAAACTCCGTAGGCGGTGGACGGTCCACCTTAAAAACTGAATTAGTTGATTGTTAACCACAATCACCTGTACTATACTATATTTTTATTATTGGTTATAATAAAAAAAATGTTACGAATCACTATAAAAACCGGTCGGCTATGCTGAAAATATATATATATTATGGATGACATTGAAGGTCAGTTTTCTGCATATTGGTATAGTATAACCCAGTAAATATAATCATGAAAGAAAAATAGGATGCATGCATGCAGTATGGATCTAAGGGTGTGTTTGGTGCAAGCAGAAGTGGAGAATTTGAGCGGAGTATTATAGCGGAGAATGGAAGTTAGCGGAGAATGTGTTTGGCGCTTTAAGCGGAGTATTTAATCGGAGAATTTGAGCGGAGCATTTTTATTTTTGTTTGTTAAGTTTTAATTAATTAATGTTAAAACAGAACATTATCATTACAACAAAATAATACAGTAAACCAAACAGAACATAAATATGCAGAAGTACAACAAAAACTTAAATAGTAGTAGAAACCATATACGCTGCTTGGTCGGTGTTTGATCAGATAGGACTTATAGTCAGCAGAAAGTTGATCGCGCTTTGCCTCAAACGCCATCCATGGTATTGCATTGTCATCGTTTAAGAGGTAAAATATATCTGCCTTGTCCGGATCTGTAAATATGTGTAAAGCTTCACTGAAGTTAAAATCTGCTCCTTCACTCAAACGTTTAACGCGTGCTGTCATATCAGCGTGACTTAATGAATTCCCTATTGATCGTACACTGTTTGTTGTTGGAGTGTTTGGGCTCGTACTTTCCGTACTTGTAGACTTTTGCACTTTTCGAGCATGGATGTAATCGACGATATCAACCATCTTATTATTGATGTCACCACGACGTTTTCTGAAACATCCCTTTTTATCAGATGATGAACCAACATGTCGAGTTCTCTGCATGGGATTTTCAGTAACGTTTGGTTGAGTGGGCGGTTCCGGAACCCAAGAATGATTTGTTAGTGTATTCAAATTTGGAAGTATTTTGCCTTTGTTCTTCTGTTTCATTGAGATTACTGTGGAATCCATCAAATGCCCATGGTCTGCGTAATTCCTAGGCACAGAGGCAGTAAATTGTTGTCCTTGCTCTTCTTGAGGAATAGCAGACGTATATGCTGGCGTATACGCCGTGTGTCCAGTTGCAAGTGTTCCTTGAAACAGTTGTTGTTGTAGCTCCAAATGCTCAAGCGGTGACTTTCTAATTTTCAGAATACATGGCCCAAATTCCTATTATAAAAACAGTAATTACTAACGGGTTTATTAAAAAAACAAAATAGAAGTTTATAAAAAATACCTTTAAACGATCATCCCACCATTCATCCAAATCTGAAACAGTCTGATGATTAGGTTCCCAACCATCTCCAGTTTTGTTGTTCAAGCTTTCCCATTTATCTCATTCTCTTCGAAGACAATCATGTTTGTGCCGAACTTTGTTTTCGTTGACCAGTTCTAGAAATCCATATGCTCTTGATATGTTGATTTCGACCGCTGCAACATTAAATCTTTCCGCTATGGCTTTGGTAACCCCTTTCTTGTTATTACCACATTTATCATACGCAGCAATGACGCATTTCAGCAATAGTCGGATCGATTCACTATTCCAATGGTGTTTTTGTGATCGGTTAGCCATTTTCGAGTAGAGATTAGAGAGTGTTTAGAGAGACAGAAGATGGATTTGTGGTAAAAGAAGGAGGGTAAGGAAGAGTTGATTTATATGGGAATAGGAGGGAGAGAGGGGTTTGAGCCCAACGGCTCCATTTTTACCTGTTGGACTATTGGTCCAAAATGGACCGTTGACAAACGGATGCGTCCGTTTGTCAGTTGGTCCATTTTGGACCAAAGAACAGACCCTAAGTACAAACTTCTTTAGTTTTCTAATATCAACTTAGTCTTGGTAAAATGAAAAGGGGAGAGATAAAAGAAAAATAAGGTGTCTTTTTTTCAATCAAATAATGGGTAATTTTGGAATATAAAAGGATGAAAATAGTACAAGTGAGACGTATTATGCTTTTATGAAAAGAATAGGGTGTGAAAGACAATAACCACTATGCTAATAGAATTAGCCAAATAGTATTAGTTCATAACACAATCTAAGTGTTGATCATACTTTGGGTACTGGGCCAGGTGGCTATTAAATAAGCATCCAACCCAATTCAGGATTTTTAGTTGATATTTAAATATCACCCCATATATCCCAGCGTGGAGTTGTGTGCCAGCTCATATGCGTACAAGGAAGGGGGGCTTTGTTCCGACCGTCGTTACATAACAGTTGGTATCGAAGCTAGATCTTCGCAAAGCTTAGAGTGATTTTGGATTGGAAAACTTGATTTTTGTTCGGGAAAAATTGATTTTTTGTTGAAAAAAATCGATTTTTTTTACGTCGGATATGATGGCGCTGTTGATGATGACTAATTTTGATTGGGGATTTGAAGGCCTCAATTGTTTGGTTGATGGACATGAAGAGGAGCCCTCAAATGTGGATGGGGGAAGATGGAAGAAGACGAAGATGTTGGCAATTGGTTTGATTTGCCTATACCTTGGTGATTCGGTTCATGTTTTCGACAGGGGTCTTCACGTTGATGATGCTCGAGGGATCCGGAGTGATCGAGGAAGGAGCTCAGATCAAGTGGTAGACGGGTGTCGTTGTGGAATTACAAGCACTTTTAGACCGTTGGTTGATGCACGGTGCAACTCAGGTGGTAGATGCATCTTTTGCGGGCGGTGAGTTGTGTTTGTAATTGAGATGTGGTCGTAGTCCTTTCAAATTGACTGGGCGTATCTCGTTGCCCTGAAATCGAGGTTGTGAGGTGTATCTCGTTGCCCGGAAATCGAGGTTGGTTTAATTGAGAGAAGGTGTTGTTGAAAGAGCTAGATGACTTGTTTGGTGATTGTTGGAGTGTTGATATGATTTCAGATTAAGGTGGAGCATTGTGATAGTGATTTCACATGTCCATGGAAGTCGGTTGACTTGTTGTTGATGTGATTTCATATCAATGTGGAGTGTTGTGATTTGTGACATAAAATCACATATGTTGATAGAGACGAGGCGTGGATGTGCTTGGCGGTAGAGGAGATGATGCAGCAACAGAAAGAAGGTTAGAAGGAGCAGTTTGGCGTTTGAGCGGATTTATTGCTGGATTTTGACCCGGTCTTTCTGTGACTTATCTGCAAGTATTGATGGGATATATTCCTAATATATCTCTAAGAGGTAAATTGGATATTTTTCCTAGGCCTTCTATTCTCCTATAAAAGCAGCACATTGGGTTGGATTAATGTATGACCGAATAGAGTGGCAGCTGCGTGCCTCTAGGGCTTGGTGTTGTAATCACCCTAGGCTTTGCAACCATCAGGCAGTGGGCTAACTCCCACCGTGACATACAGTGATAGCTCAGAACTGATTTTACGGCCAGCCTCTCGACTGCAACAACCAACCCAATCTTCCCATTGGGACGTGTAGGGGTAAGAGTCTCCTGCTCGCCACCAAACAGCCAAGCGAGAACCCCATATCACGTTCTCTATCCAGCTCTGATACCAAATGTAACGACCCTAGGCTTTGCAACCATCAGGCAGTGGGCTAACTCCCACCGTGACATACAGTGATATCTCAGAACTGATTTTACGGCCAGCCTCCCGACTGCAACAACCAACCCAATCTTCCCATTGGGACGTGTAGGGGTAAGAGTCTCCTGCTCGCCACCAAACAGCCAAGCGAGAACCCCATCAGACTTTTACAGATCCAAACAATCAAATTTTAACATGACATCAATCTGGAAACTTGTGGTTTCGCCATCCTGAATTCTTTTAATAATCCTCTGAATAAATTTATCATCCTTCTGAAGAGCAGAGACTTTATCAATCAAAGAAGGAGTGACAATGAGACTGGTGATAATGAGATTGTTGCATTCTGCATTCTTTCTACTGAGTGCATCGGCTACAACGTTTGCCTTTCCCGGAGTATATAGGATATCCAGGTCATATGATGCAAGAAATTCGACCCAGCGCTGCTGCCTCATATTCAAATCTTTTTGGGTAAAAAGGTGCTTCAAAGATTTGTGGTCGGTGAAAATTTCAAACTTTTCACCCAAAAGATAATGCCTCCATCTCGTGGTAAATCCAACAATCGTAACTTCAAACGAATATATAGAAAGATCCGACCTTTGGATTTTCCCAAAACTGGAACCGTTAGGACCGCTTTGGGAAGAGCTTTCCAACGATATAAATTTCATCAAAATCCGACGGGTAGATTTTAAGATATGTGTAAATCAAATCTTGGTAAAAACAGCGCCAGCGTGCCACATCCCGATCGACAAACACTGCATACTCTGATGTTCTGCTGTAATGTTGATGACATTTATTTCCGCTGCGATGGTTTATGTGTTATGATATTTATCTGAGATCTGTTTTTGTTGTGAATATGTTGTATTCCAAAATGATTATCCTTACTTTCGGTCTACGGAAGTTTGGGGTCATCACATGTGCCCTAGAGATGATTGGTGCCTCCAGTTAATCCAAGGCTTAGTCGTCGTTCTTCATTGTTCTTCTTCTCCAACAAAGAGTGTTAGTTATCTAGATATTCTTTCCCTTTCTCAATAAGGTTATTGATTATTGTAATTTTGCTTATTGTTGTTTTTGATCCATTGAGTGTAAACAAAATTTGTTTTTGTGAATCAATAAAGAGGATGGTTGGGTATCTTGTGTTTGCGCGTGTGATTTCATATCTGTGTTTGTTTCCATGGAAATCATCTTTAAGTAATTGGGTGAATAAGATTATAGTCGCTTCCGCAAAGGCGCAGTTTTGTTTTTCCCACAATTTCCACAGAATATTCAAATGTTTAACATTAACTTGTTATACACGAGGGTGCAACAACCATAGGAAAACATTTTAAAACAATAGACTAGCAAAACGATACAGCAGTCAAAATGTCAATGATTCACTTATGGCCAAACTTATATGTCCTGCTTGGGTAGCAGTGAAAGTCATCATTGCCTCCAAATCCATATTTGTTGTGGTAACCAGGGTAGTGGTTCAACTTAAATTCAACATCCTCGATCAGCCTAAGTCGACACTGCTTTCCCAATTCCTCTAAGCCCCATTCCTTGTAAGTGGCGCTCGATTTGTGCGTAATGTGGATCTCTCCGTCTGGAGCCAGCAATTTCTTTGCATTTTCCATGAACCCCCTTACCAATTTCCTATTCCGCCTGGTTATGATAAATAATTATATATATTAGATACATGCATACCAGTAGATAATAATTTATACAAACAAGGTATTCAATAACCGAACTTACCTTAGTTGCTGCCTCTTAGATTCGTTAAAAAAACCAGCTAAAGGAAAGTTGAAAATGATCCGATCATATATGCGCTCATTTACAAGAAAATGGAAGGCCCTTTTAGTGGCATCCATGTCATGCAGGAGGGTACCCCCTCTTCTCCTAAGATACCCAATGTTGGTTTTCACACTAGGATAATTTTTTTCCAGAAAATCTGAAAGATTTTAAGAGTATATGAGCAAGAATTCTCTCCATGTTAAAAATAGACTATAAAACATAACTTGAAAAAGGCACTGAGAAACCTAACCGAGGGAATCCAGAGAAGTAGCAACCATGTTAGCAGCAGAACCAAAAGCTTTGGCAAGACAAGCAGAGAAAGAGAAGTCACCCTCTCCAACCAGCAATATTCTATGATCGCTGCAGTAATGCATTATCCATTTACCTAATTCCTTCTTGATCACTTGCGGCTTCTCGACTGTGACTGTTGTGAATGTGACTTCTTCATCGTTGGCCTTGAAGAAGTCAGTGCTGTCGTCAGGAAATCCATGATCTCTATCTTCTCTTGATTGTTCTAGTACACTGGAGGAACAGCTTGAATCACCATCAAAAGTTTGAATTGAAATGATATGCGAGTCGTGTGTTGTAGGAATGAGCGGTTCCGATTCAGCCACCACTGCAGAGGAACGAGTTGAATTATCATTGAAATACAATATAAAACATAAACTTGAAAAGGCATTGAGAAACCTAACCGAGGGAATCCAGAGAAGTGGCAACCATGTTAGCAGCAGAACCAAAAGCTTTAGCAAGAGAAGCAGTGAAAGAGAAGTCACCCTCTCCAACCAGCATTAATATTCTATGATCGCTGCAGTAATGCATTAACCATTTACCTTCCTTGTTGATCACTTGCGGCTTCTTAACTGTGACTGTAGTGATTTCTTTTACTTTGGCCTTGTCATCGTTGGCCTGGAAGAAGTAGTCATCATTGCCGTCAGTAAACCGATGATCTCTATCTTCTCTTGATTGTTCTAGTACACTGGAGGAACGAGTTGAATTATCATTCGAGCTGTTTCTATCTTTGCAAGTGATCCTGCAAGCGATACTATTAAAGATGAAACGACTCATTTTTCCAATGGTTTGTCCCATTGCAATTGATCAGGAGATTGAAGACTCTGCACTAATGTGGAATTACATCGTATATATACCCATAATTATCGTTTATTTTTCTTCAGCAACACGGAACAGTGAAGCATTAATTGTTATATCTGTCAAGCTCTGCCTTATAAATCTTTTTGTACGCGCATGTTTAATGTTGTAGGCCAGCGTATTCTGTGCTACCAAGTTTTAGGATCAAGCATCCGTGGTTATTCACGTCTTCTAGCACGCATCCATGTTTGTGAAATTAACACCATTTGGTTTTCTTAGATACGTTCTTGTATTCCTATTAGTGTTACCATTTACACGTTGAATTGACCTATTGCCACTTCATTCAGCCAATTACTTAGGCTCGTCCATTCGCAACCACTTCATTAATTTGCATGTTTTTCTTGCTTTGCCATTGTCCCTTTCTTTTGGAAATTCAAGTATTACATATCTATATTAAAGTCCCCTTGAGGATTGTTTGTGAGATATTTGATTCTTTATATACTAAGGAGTGTTGAAAAGAGAGCAAATTCTCTCTACCTAAATACTCTAACCCCCTATACTCAACCACTCAGAATTCCTGATTTACATATATTTACAATTAAGTTCTTTTCCTCTCTTTAGTTAAGAGAGCTTAATTGCAAAAAGATGGATATTAAAGGGTCTTGATTGGTTGAGTACATAGGGATATGAGATTTTTAGTACATAGCACTCTAAACAATGCATCATCTCTTTGGCACCCTGATTTCAACCACTTATTTATGTTAGGCTAAATTAGTGGAAGAAGAAAGTAGGTGGAAAGAGAGATCGGTGGAAATGAATGGTGAAAATTAGAAGATCAAAGGGGTACTGCACTGTTTGGATGCTCTTGAACGCTCCTTTTATATATTTTATGGGTAACAATACTAAATAGGGAAAAAACTGGTAAGGACAAATGTTATAAATTTTTTATTTAAAAGGACATGCAGTTAAATAATTAGTTAGAAGGACAAAAGCCCGGTCCATCAAATCATTCAGCCAAAAAACACTTCCGTCTGTTCACTCAAAAAACGCTCTCGTATTTCATTTTCATTCCATTTTATTTCACAAAATTTGATCACACATACTCTCAAAAAAGTTAAAAAAAATGTCTTCCGAAAACCTTGAGAATCTGATCGTTTAAGACGCACAAACAAAATCGACTGAAATTCAATCAACAGCAGATGAAAGCCGAAACCCTAGAAATCGAAAGAAATCTAGTCAATTAAAACGTTGAAACCCTAAATATGTTCGAGCAAAAAGGACAGTGGAATCAGGAAGCGGAAGGACAAAAAAAATGACTGAAAAGCCTAGAGAAACTGTAGAAGATTCTACTGTAGAAGAACCTGAAGCTGATGAAACCCTAGAACGGATGAAAGAAAAAATATTTCAAAAGAGAGAAAGAAGGAGCGTAAAAAGGAACGATGGAAAAAATACTAAGAAAGCTCAGAGGAGTATTTCAAAAGAGAGAAAGAAGGAGAGGTATATGTTTTATTTTTTGCAGCTAAAAATATCAGTTTTCGTAGCCTGGTAGTATCAATTTTTTTAAGTTCTAGTTAATATTTATTTTTCCAGTTTCTCGGTATCAGTTTTCATAGCCTGATAGTATCATTTTTTTTTTTTTTGAGTTCTAGTTAAATTTATTCTTTCAGTTTTCTAGTATCAGTTTTAGGACCCTGGTAGTATCAGTTTTAATGACTTCTGGTTAGAATTTATTTTTCCAGTATCTAGATATCAGTTTTATGAGGATGGTAGTATCAGTTTTTTTTATTATTAAAATTTAATTTTACACTTTCTACCTATCATTTTTCAGTGCATGGTAGTATCAAAATTTATACAATCTTAATATCAAAAATGATATTCTATTATTAATCTACCCATAATAACAATGACAATTTGAAAGCAGCAATGGCGTTAGTATGAAATAGTTGTCAAAAATGAAACTATAGATTAGGTATAACTGCTACATTTATTTTTAAAAAAGTCAATAATGGTATATCATTTTTTTTATACAGAGAATTGAAGTCGAGTGGCTACTTTTGCAATTATGGGTGATGAACAATGTTACAAATATGCAGCTCAGTAATAATGAAATGCGTCAAGAAGAGTGTGCACAACAAGGCTGACTCCCGGTTTCCTTCCCAGGTCTCGTCGATGCTGTGACATGTATTTTTTTTAATCATATATTAATTTTCATACCCAGCTCAGTAATTCTTTATCGTGTTGATACAACTAACAATATAATTTCCTTTGTACAGACATGACTACGGGATACTTGTAATGATATTTGTAATATCAATGAACATGCAAGAGATACTTAAGAAGATTGCCAAGAACACGTTGAAATGCAAAGCACAACTAGTCTATGAAATTTTGGCAAACAAAGGTTACTGTTGGGATTTAGGAGACTTTATGTCTAATCTATATTTGGAGGAAAATTGATTAAATTTGGTAGTTGAAATTGCTTTGATGTTACAAATGTAAACACGATTATATTAGTTTCAAAACTACTTGTTTTTAGCTGTTGTATATGATGTTAAATGTTACAAATGTTCAACATTTCTTATGGTGTAAATTGTTTTTTTTTTTTTTTTTTTTTTTTTTTTTTTTTTTTTTTTTTTTTGATATCATGATATGATATTAGTTTGAAATTGCTTGGCTGTTACAAATGTGTTTATGCTGTCAAAATGTAAACTATCATGTGTTGTGAGGTTGTGTGTATGAAATTGATAGCTCATTTTTCCAAAACAGATACTACATTTTTTTTTTCTGAAACTGTTACCAACATTGACACAAAACTAATACCCACTTACTACAATTTTAACAAAGCATGAGAAACAATGAAAAACTGATACCACATTTGGTTCAAAACAGATACCCAGTTGATGTTAAAAACAATTTGTCCCAAAACTGATACCAGCGTTAAAGAAAAACTGATACTAGAAAACTGTTCACTACATATATAAAAAAAACATCCGTCACCAAATCCAACATTAAACAGCAGATTTTACCATGTGTTCCACCACCATGTTAGGGCAGTCTGATCAAGGAAGATTGTGGAGGCAGTGATGATAGGCTTGGTTTAAAACAGATGCCCAATTGATGTCAAAAACAATATGTCCCAAAACTGATACCAGTGTTAAAGAAAAACTGATACTGGAATACTGCTAACTATATAAAAAAATACATCTGTCACCAAATCCCACACTAAACAGAAGATCAGTCAATGAGTTCCACCACCATGTGAGAGCAGTCTGATCAAGGAAGATTTGATTGCGGAGGCAGTGATGGGCTTGGCTCAGAACTGATACCAGTGCTAAAGAAAATCTGATACTAGAAAACTACAAACTATAAAAAAAGATACATCCGTCACCATATGCAACATTAAACATCAGATTGGTCATGGGCTCGACCATATGCTCGGTCATGTGCTTGGTCATGAGCTCGGTTATGTGCGTGGTCAAGTGCCCTGTTATGAGCCCGGTCATGGGCTCGGTTATGGCTTGGTCATAGGCTCGGCCATGGGCTCAGTCATGGGCTCGGTTATGGCTTGGTCATGGGCTCGGTTAGGGCTCAGTCATGGGCTCGGTCATGGCTCAGTCATGGGCTCGGTTATGGCTCGGTCATAGGCTCGGTTATGGCTTGGTCATGGGTTCGGTTATGGCTTGGTCATGGGCTCGGTTATGGCTCGGTCATGGGTTCGGTTATGGCTCGGTCATGGCCTCGGTCATGACTCGGTCTTGGGATTTGTCATACGAACAATTAGAAAAAAAATCAGATACTAGAACGCATATAAAACTGATACCAAACTCATGTGCACAAAAAATTTGAAATAAATTGATACTATTACTTTTGCAAAACTGATATCTTTACATTGTTATCACAAAACTTATACTATTCATAGAAACATAAATCTAAGTAAAAAAGCTGATACCAATATGCTAACAGGGCTGATATCTTTACATTGTTATCACAAAAATTATACTAAAATTCAAGTAAAACTAATACCATTACTTTTGCAAAACAAAAACCCTATTCATAAACACATATTCTAAATGTATAATTGATAAATTTGTGCTTCCAAGACTTATAACAAGTATGACACGTAAAAGACTTCCGCACGCAAGGCATAATCGGGTACTCCAACAACGATTCTACACCCAGTAGGAATTAGTTAACCGAGCGAGTACCTATGACACGTAAAAGACTTCCGCACGCAAGGCCTAATCGGATACTCCAGCAACGATTCTACACCCAGTAGGAATTAGTTAACCGAGCAGGATCCCATGACACAGAAAAGACTTCAGCACGGAATGCCTAATCGGGTACCTATGACACGTAAAAGACTTCCGCATGCAAGGCCTAATCGGGTACTCCAGCAACGATTCTGCACCCAGTACGAATTAGTTAACCGAGCGAGTACCCGTGACACGTAAAAGACTTCAGCACGCAATGCCTAATCGGGTACATATGACATGTTAAAGACTTCCGCACGCAAGGCCTAATCGGGTACTCCAGCAACGATTCTGCATTCGGTAGGTATTAGTCAACCGAGAGTGTACCCGTGACACGTAAAAAACTTCAGCACGCAATTCCTAATCGGGTACCTATCACATGTAAAAGACTTCCATACGCAAGGCCTAATCAGGTACTCCAGCAACGGTTCTGCACCTAGTAGGAATTAGTTAACCGAGCGGGTACCCGTGACACGTAAAAGACTTCCGCATGCGATGCCTAATTGGGTACTTATGACACGTAAAAGACTTCCGCACGCAAGACTTAATCAGGTGCTCCAACAATGATTCTGTACCCAGTAGGAATTAGTTAATCGAGTGGGTACCCATGACACGTAAAAGACTTCTGCACGAAATGCCTAATCGGGTACCTATGACACGTAAAAGACTTCTGCACGTAAGGCCAAATCGGGTAATCCAGCAACGATTCTGCACTTAGTAGGAATTAGTTAACCGAGCAGGTACCCATGACACGTAAAAGACTTCCGCAAGAAAGGCCTAATCGGGTACCTATGACACGTAAAAGACTTCCGCACGCAATACCTAATCGGGTACCTATGACACGTAAAAAACTTTCGCACGCAAGGCCTAATCGGGTACTCCAGCAACGATTCTACACCCACTAGGAATTAGTTAACCGAGCGAGTACCCCTGACACATAAAAGACTTCAGCACGCAATGCCTAATTATGTGCTTGGTTATAAAGGACATGCTTATAATCTCGTTTATGTGCCCAGTTATGTGCTTGTTTATATGTTTGGTAATGTACTCGGTTATGGTCTCGATTATGATCTGGGTTATATGCTCGTTATTGGCTTGTTATGAGCTAGGTTATGAGTTTTTTATATAAACATAATCTTAATAAGAAAAGTGATACTAGAAAGCTTGTAAAACTGATATCATATTAATGTAAAAATAATTTAAAAAAGAAAACTGATACCATTACATTTTCAAGAAAGATATGCTATTTATAAAAGCATAATTTACTAGTGTGCTTCCAAGACTGATACCTTGGCTTTGTTATTACAACATATAATAGCCCATGATTAGAAACCAAACCGTACCTAGTAGGGATTGTTAAACCAAGCAGGTACCTAACATGTGTAAAAGACATCGGAATGAAAAGCCTAATCAGGTACTTATGGCTTTCAAATCCTGATACCCACCTATTTATATACCAAAATGTCGCCTTATTCATGTAAATAGAGTCCAGTAAAAAAATGATATCGCAAAGCTTTCTAATACTGATACCAGAATGGTTTTTTAACTGATACTAGTTAATTTGCAAAAATGATACCATATTCACATAAAAAGATTCTCAGTATCAAAACTGATACCATTTAGCTTGGAAAACTGATACTACGGTTGTTTAAACATAATCACAGATTCACGGTACCAAAACTGATACTAGTATGCTTCCAAAACTGATACCAGAAATTGTATATTACAACATTTAAGATATAAATGATACCAATACAATCAATAACTGATATCTACAAATAAAGCAACATAAAACACACACAGTGTGTGTGTATATATATATATATATATATATATATATATATATATATATAAGCATCAACTTAAACAAGATACTAAACCAAAAATGTTTTTTAACGATGCAAAAGGGTGTCTTTGACTCTTTTACGACGCTTATGCGACACAGTTAAAAATAGCATCGTAAAAGACACACACCCTTTTGCATTGTTAAAGACTAGTTTTATTGTAGTGAATTTAAGAAGAGAGTGCGATGGCAAAGGAAAATAGTGGGGTGTTTGTCTTTTTTTTTTTTAAACTGATGTGGTGGGAAAGGAAATCTACATGGTGGAAATAGATTTAACTGAAAAACAATAACCGCTGTACTAATAGAACTGACCAAATGGCAATAGTTCATAACACAATGTAAGCATCCAGCCCAATTCAGGAATTTTAATTGATATTTAAATATTACCCTATAGATGTTGAATATAAAAGCTAAATACTTTGTTGTTGTGGATGCTCTAGTATAAAGGGGAAAATTTGAATGCGAGAAAACCTTGAATTCATTTGAATTGCCATTGAAGCATTTTGTTTTTCCCACAATTTCCACGGAATATTCAAATGTTTAACATTAAATTGTTCAACACCAGGGTGCAACAACCGTAAGGAAAACATTTTAAAACAATAGACTAGCAAAACGATACAGCAGCCAAAACGGTAATGATTCACTTATGGCCAAACTTATATGTCCTGCTTGGGTAGCAGTTAAAGTCTTCATTGCCTCCAAATCCATATTTGTTGTGGTAGCCAGGGTAGTCGTTCGGCTTAAACTCAACATCCTCGATCAGCTTAAGTCGGCACTGCTTTCCCAAGTCCTCTAAGCCCCATTCCTTGTAAAAGGCACTCGATTTGTGCCTAATGTGGATCTCTCCATCAGAGGCCAGCAACTTTTTTGCATTTTCCATGAACGCCCTTACCAATTTCCTATTTCGCCTGGTTATGATACATTACATATAGTAGATACATACATTTAGGTAGATAATAATTTATACAAGTAAGGTATTCAATAACCGAACTTACCTTAGTTGCTGCCTCTTAGACTCATTAAAAAAGCCAGCTAAAGGGAAGTTGAAAATGATCCGATCATATATGTACTCATTTACAATACAATGGAAGGCCATTTTAGTGGCATCCACGTCATGTAGGAGGATACCCCCTCTTCTCCTAAGATACCCAATGTTGGTTCTCACACTAGGATAATTTTTCTCCAAAAAATCTGAAAGATTTTAAGAGTATGAGTATGAATTATCTCCATGTTAAAAATACACTATAAAACATAACTTGAAAAGGGACTGAGAAACCTAACCGAGGGAATCCAGAGAAGTGGCAACCATGTTAGCAGCAGAACCAAAAGCTTTAGCAAGAGAAGCAGAGAAAGAGAAGTCACCCTCTCCAACCAGCAATATTCTATGATCACTGCAGTAATGCATTAACCATTTACCTTCCTTCTTCACTTGCGGCTTCTCCACTGTGACTGTTGTGATTTCTTTTACTTTGGCCTTGTCATCGTCGGCCTTGAGGAAGTGATGATCATCATCATCACCGTCAGTAAACCGATGATCTCTATCTTCTCTTGATTGTTCTAGTACACTGGAGGAACTGCTTGAACTATCATCCAAGGTTTGAATTGAAATGATATGCGAGTCGTGTGTTGTAGGAATGAGCGGTTCCGACTCAGCCACCACTGCAGATGAACAGGTTGAGTTATCATTCGAGCTGTTTCTATCTTTACAAGTGATCCTGCAAGCGATATTAAAGATGAAACGACTAATTTTTCCAATGGTTTGTCCCATTGCAATTGATCAGGAAATTCAGGACTCTGCACTAATGTGGAATACATAATATATATACCCATATTTAATATCCCTTGTATTCCCAAGCAACGCAGCAGTTCCCGTTAGTCATTATTAGGTTTCTGATCCCTTTTTTACTTCATTTATCTTCCAAAGCGCCATCGTTTCAATTTTTTGATTTTTTACTGTTTTAAACGATTCTAGCAATTTATTCTGTCATTTCGATATATATGCGCTTTTAAACTCATTTCTTTTCACACTAACGTTCAAACTTCGCAGTACAGGAGTGAAAGGTAAGGTAAACCCATGCACATGCTGTTTTCCCCAATATTTTTGTTAATAATAATAATAATAATAATAATTATTATTATTATTATTCTAAATATCAGGATATAAACATATATAAACACAAAAAGGAGAAAAGACGTCTTTATTCAAAGGTACATAAAGAAAGGCACTGCTGTGTGAAAAATACACGCCCTAACGACCGAACAAAAACCGAGCACTAAGCAAAAATGGAAAATCAAAATTGGTACATGAAATGGATTCTTTGTCATTAACAAAATTTATTTTAAATAAATGATAAGAGTTTGTATTTAATAATGTTGAAAAATAAATATATGAATTCAGTTAATATGTTTTTGTAAAAAAAGTGGAATTTCAATTAATTATATGCATAATTTCTATTAACTAGTGGCAAAATTTATACTATATTTTAATTGAAAATATTTTTCTTTTGTATTTCATTGTCTTTTTGAGGCAAATGTTAAATATATTTAAAAAAAAAATATTACAAATTAAAATTATGAAGTTATGAAGAAATAGATTAAAAGTGCTTTTTTCACATAATTAAAATGACAACACTATTCATATTCTTTCATATCTTATTTTCATTACATACTTTTTAGTTACTAAGAAGATATTTCATTTATCGCTCTGATAATGTCATATAATCATTTTCGACATATGTGATGTAAATATTCTTAATGCATATAAATATACCAATTCAATAATACTACACTTCGATATTTAGGTATTTTCGTTGTTATCTGGAGTAAACTTTTAAATTCAATATGTACATACTAATATCCCAAAAGCAAAATGTCAGTGAATACATGTCTATAAAAATATTGATTTCAAAATTAATTAACACTGCTAATATTTATTTATTTATTTTCTTAAAAGATATTGAATGCTGAAAAATAATTAGTCAATATATAAGCTCTTTTATCAAAAATCCTATTTAAAAAAATCAATATGAAACTCATTTTTAAGAAACAATAATATAGTTTTTATTCAAATGTAGAAATGCACTATATAAAAACGAAGCAAATTTATACTCAAATATAAAAATTATCTAGAAATTTTGTAAATTTTATATATCTCATTTATCATAACAATTTCAATATAAATTGCATAATAAATTATATTTTAATATAGCATTTTTTTATGATATACTGTGTGTAGACACGGGTTACACACTTATAATAAACTTAATATATCATATCTAATTAATAAATTGCGTACAAGTCCCACTTGTATTAGGCATGAAATACAACGATATGTTGAATATAAAATTGCAATTTCGCTTTACTTCCTTCGGAAATGAACGTAATTCATTTAGAAACAGTTTGATTAAAGTCTCAGTCTCACTTTGACTAAAGTTACGGGCAGGTTGTGTGTAGCTCTAATAAAAATCTTCCTTACAAAAATAATTTATGGTTGATTTTGTGTTTCATGATTTTCCATATGTGTTGCTGACTTGATGACCGAATAATACTCTTGAGAAGCTCTTATGGCAAGGGATTGACAAACTTCCATCATTTTAATGCTATTATCGAATATTGCATCGCTAAAACAACCGCTAATCCTTTTGAACCAGACGACAGAATTGGAAAAAAAGCCATTTTATTGTAGATGTTTACTGTGGCGACGTCTGGTTATATAATTATAAAGTTTTTAATTTTAATTATTATCTTCTATATTATAACAACGTGCGATGCATGTGCAACTACAAAATAATCTTATATCTATCCTATTCACGGTTTCAGATCTTTAAAACATCGCCCTATATCTCGTCCAAGATCTCGTTTTGGGCTCCTCCCGAAACGAAACAACAAATCTCCTTTCGAATATATCAAGATTTATAGTGAATAGGATCGAGATACGCGAATATCATCAAGATCATGGTTTTTTTAGTTGTCTAAAACGGAACAATAATTATAAAACTCAAATCTAACCATGATAATCTCCTACTATTTAACATTTTGCATGTTAAATGGCCATATCATATGTCCATATATGTTATATAATACTTATGATTTTCACATTCGGCTTTTCTACATGTTACCTATGAAATTATGTATTTTATGTTCTACTTATATTGAACATTTTTTATGTTTTAACTCTAATAATAATTCATGTTCATGGATCATATCTTGTATGCACTAATCTATTTGCATTCTGAGCATAATACGATTTAGAAAATGAATGATCTTTCATAAATTAAGAATAATGAAATGATTTTGCAATTCAAGTTTAAGTTACCATGTTTATAATAGCATTCATAAAAATCCTCGTGTAAGAATATCATTTTTTTAACATATCATGTACTCCAAGATTGTTCCAATATGTAGTTTCAGACCAAAGATGGAAATCTAGATGAATGCTCGAGTTGGACTTATCTCCTCCGAGATCTCCCCCAATATGAGATCAAGTCTCTAAATTTTGACGGCAAAATATGTCGTAAACACCCAAGATTCTTAATTACTAAGAATTATAGTTTCGCGGGGAAAAGTAAGTACGGAAAGCAATAAATAACACAAGGGATTTGTAGTGGTTCGTTGGAATATCATTAATAACAAAGAGTTACAAGGTTGAGAACATCTCACGACATCTCTTTACATACATCTCTAAGTTATATGATGCCATAATTAACATATATTTAATATATTGGGAAAAAGACACTTTTACCCTTCTTTTTACTCAAAGCGGAGATGCCATTACAGAGGCTATTTGGAGCTCTCAAGAGGTGTCAAGTCACCAAATTCCAACCCCTTTGAAGTGTGAGGTCAAGGGGTATTTATAGTGGAGTGGGACGTGGGAATAGGTAGGAGTAGGGGACCACACCAGGAATTTCGTATCCCATGTAGCAGCCCACCAGAATCTCGGATCCCACAGCGTGCGCACCCCAAAAACTTGTACCCTTCCCTGGGGTACGAAATTCATACCCTGAGGTGTACAAAGATTGCGTCAAAGTGAGCAAAGGGGAGTCGAGGCTGTCTTGTGGCTTTATGGGGTTCGAGGTGTTGCTTTGGGAATATTTAGAGAAGCAGTGAGGTTTCTGTTGGCATGATCCCTTCTCGGCTCATTTCCTTTACTTCTTGGCAACACTCCTGGCTTTCGCTTCACACGATGCGTTGAGTTGAGCATGCCTTGCGTACTTTTGGGAATCGGACCAAAAGACCGGTTAACGTTTGCCCCTCAAAGTACGTCTTGTTTTGACATGATGTGCTTTGTATTAGTTAAAGTAGTTGTCGAGTCATCGACTTTTCCTGTAAACTTAAGAAAAATAGACGTTAGTTATTGAGCTTGTTTACTATAGGGCCGTAAACGAGCCATGGTGGATGCAACAGTGTGTTTACGTCGCTAAGTTTTAGCGTTACACCGTGCTTGCGCATTTATAGTTTTTTCGTATGCACGTGTATCGTATATGTACACGCATGTATATCATCATCATCATAATGTATATAATATACATACATACATATATATTTTTTGGGTCGTACCCGAGTTTGGGTACGAATTGTCATAGTACCCCCGCCGGGTATGAACTTTCGTACCCTGCTGGGGACACGAAGAGGCAGAATGGGGACACGAAGGGACGCCTTTCTTCCTTTATAAATAAGCTTTCCCCCCTTCATTTCTTCTCCTTTAATTTATTTGACCGCCATTGAACCTGGGCTCTAGACTTATTTGAATTCGAAACCAAAGGTGGGCTATGGCCATGGCCGTGAGCGTCTTCCTCCCGAGTTCGACTACGGCGCCGGGCGAGGGTATTGGACCAATTTTCGACTGAGCTGAGGTCGAGATCTGGCTTCGAACTCTTTACCGCGCCGTGCATTGTGAGCGAGGAGTGGAGATTTGGCGACAAGAGAAGGAGGGGGTTGAGGTTTCAAGGAGGTTTGTGATGAAGGAGGAGCTGCTGAAGTTGGGGTCAACTGAAGAAGGAACCATACCACAAACTTTGGGGTACAAAATTTCGCACTTGTAGGGGTATGAAATTTCGTACCCCGTTTGTTCGGAGGTAGGGGTCCTTATATCCTGTGTCGGGTGCGAGCTTCGTACCCTGAGGGGTACGAGTTTCGTACCCCGAGGGGTACGAGTTCTATACCCAGAGGGGTACGAATTTCGTACCCTCAGGGGTATGAATTTTTTACCCATAGGGGTACGAATTTTGTACCCTGACCGAAGGGTACAAAGCCTCATTTCTTCTTTTTGATGACTTCCGTTGTTCTCAATATGCTGGGGTTCCTTCTCAAAACTTCGAGCTATTGACTGCCTGCTTCTGGACTCACATTGTTTTTGTTGTTTGCACGACCGAACCTATGCATATGTTATTAATGGTTGATGATTCGAGCTTACACATAGGATTAGAGCATAATCTGAACTGTGACTGAACTATTTGACTATTTGAATTTCTTTTGTATATCTTGCTTCTACATAACACTGCATGCACATGTTAGTTTACACCGACACGAGGGGTACAGGATATTCAACTGCGATGTCTAATGCTAGCGTGTTAAAGTATAGCTAGCGATGCATACAAGATCCATGACCGGAAAGACTTTAGTATCTGAGGCTTCCTTGCTGTCATCGCATACTTCCGACTCCACTAGCAATGCTAGCTCGACGGGCAGCGAGCTTGAGACTATTGAAAGATCCACCCCTTCTCAAATAGCAAGTTTACCTAAAGCGTCTGTGCATAGAGAGTAGACTGAAAGGAGACACTCTCCGATTGTATACAAAGAGGGAGAGAATGTGGATATCGTTGAGGGGGATGCACCGACGACTTTAGTGCCCCTGGATATGTTGCCCGATGCATTAATTCTCGAAAATCCGACAGATACGGTGCCATCGCACATGGATGCAACTACAGTTAGGAAAATGGCATTGCGATTCAGTATTCCTATGGATCATGTTCACGCACTAAGCGAGGGTGGTAGCGCTCATGCACCGCCCAAGGGTTTAACCGCTTGGAACATATAAGTTTGCATTACTGGGTGCATGCCCCCGGCTAACAGTTTCATTCAGGACATGCTATATTATTTCCGTATCGCGCCGTCACAGCTGCATCCAAATGCATATGCCTCGCTCTTTGGCACTTATGTTTTGTACCAGGAGTATTTGCATTCTGAACCTACCAGAGAGGATATTCTGTATTAGTTTCAATTAAAGAGAAGAGCCAACATATCTCCTTCTCAGTTTTTCCAGGAAGCTTCACCCACCACTAAATTCTTTGTCGGGACGTGGCCCAAGCCGTCAATATTCAAACATAAATGGTTTTTCCTGCGTTGTCCTCCTGGATTCGCGAGGAGGTGGCTAGAAGGAAGTAAGCTTTCTTGAACTCCGGTTTTTACTATAAAGCTTGTAGATTCAATGTCTTATATTTGATTTTGTTTTAATCATGACAGGGAATCTTAAGGCGCCCACCGACATCGAGTATCACCAATGCCTTGAGACTTTATGAGCGATTCCGACTAAAGCGCGTTTCACTTATACAGTCACAAGTCAGGGTCGCCTTCGTCATGCAGGGCTACTTCCTGATGATCGGGCTATAATCAGGCCTACGGTCACAGGTAGTGGGCCGAAGGAGAAGGCGCCAAAGGATAAAGGAACTCCTAGTCGGAAGAGAAAGATGCCCTCTATTGGGCCCAAACCACTAAAGGATGCCAAGTCCCATGTAGACACCAGTGGAGGTGAGGCCGGTATTGAGGAGATAGTCGCTCGGGATGAGGGCTCGTTGGATGCTCCTGTCCCGTCTCCGATAGGAGATGCGGGAGAAGCGTCTGTCAGGCTACAGTCTCCCGTGACTTCTTCAGGGACTGTTGTTTCACTTGAGGCGGAGGGTCAGTTTGACGATCTTAATAAACTCCCTATAGAATTGTCTCCTTGGCTCGGTACGACAAGTATGAAAGAGCTAGCTTTAGCTACGGAGCGGTTGACTCCTTCGAGCGGACCACAATCTGGTCTGTTGAGATAACACCAAAGGCATACACTCATAAACACTGCATAACATAACGATTGCCTATATGTGCAATGTATCTGACTCTAGGCTCGTTTCTTTGGCAGGTGATATGATAAGAGGATGCGGAGGATGAGGCTACGGGCACGAAAGCCACCAATACCCTAGGAACACTTTTCTTGAAGGCTTTAGGAGAGGAGAGCTTATATGGCGACTCTCCACCTCCACATGATCACAACAATGAGATTCGTCACCGAGATAGGCCTCAACGGTCTCCGACTCCTCCTCCCCCTTCTCTTGTCCGAGTATCTATGGGATATTCCCGACTTGACTCGGGTGGATCGAGCCATTTGTCACCGACAGCTCCTTCACACATAGCGCCTTTGGCTCCGGTTCAAGCTACTAAGGGGAAAGAATTGTCGCTTAGCCACCTAAGGCAAAAGGGGCAACTACAACGAGGAAGCAGGATCTAGCAGCGCTGGAGAGGCCATAGCTTTCTATAGAGGAAAGGAAGGCGTTAGTGAAGCGGAAATTCCCGGGCATTATTTTGACAAGCTGATATTCCTTCTTGACCTCAGTCTACCTCCCGCTAAGGATTCCGGGGAGATATGGATGCATGCGAGGGTTGCATACCACCAGATCGATGAGCTTCTTAGGTATTCCTATCATCTCTCGGGGTTAATTAGGAAGAAAAACTTGGAGCTCATTAATCAGAGGATGATAATTGATGGTGAGCAGACCGCCGTCGGTAACTTGGAAAAGGAAATAGGTAGGCCTGATCCTTATGTCGTAATCGTTCCATCGTTTGCCTGTGCACTTTCGAACTTCAATTTGTAGTATTGTTGTTGCAGTGGAGATGAAGCATGCCTACAAGATACTGAAGAAGGAGGCTGTGCATGCTAGCTCAACCTTTAAGGATACCGCGGCCTCTCTAGCCACCGAGAATGTAGCTATGGAAAGGGACAAAGCCGAGTTGGAGAAGGCATATGCTGAGCTGGAGAAGGACCATGAGCGATTAACCCAGCTCCAGAATGATAACAACGCTTTGAGAGTGGAGAACAAGAGGCTAGAGGCGGAGAGTGCGGAGGTTGTTGAGCTGAGGAGGCAGCTTGCGGAAATGAGGAAGGAAAAAGATGATGTTTAGGATGGTAATATGGCTGTGTTGAGGTCGGCAGCAGGATTGAGGACCAAGCACCTGAGGGAGGTGGAGCGACTGAGAGAAGAGCTAGAGGATACCGAGTTCCAGGTAGAAGCATCCATGGCATAACATATCAGAATTATGTTTGTTAAAGTTCTTAAGTTCCGTGGACTTTCATGGGTTACGGATTACTCACAGGAGCTGGCCCGAACATGGGAGAGGCTTGTGCCATATGAAGCTTATTTACGTCAAGTGGACATAGGAACTTTGGATGAGCACCATCTGATGACTGACCTCTTGACCAACGAGGAGCGTGAAAATCTAGAGAAGGGAAAGAAGTTGTTGTAGGAGGATGTAAAGAGAGAGAGACGCTGGCGAGGCTTTCTTCTGAAAAAGGGAAGTCCGCCATGACTGAAGTGTGGTGGGAGCGGAGACATTCGCAGAAGGAAGCTCTTATCGGCCACTGGCCCCTGAATTCGCCTTGACCAGTGATCCCGCGGTCTTGGCTCGGGCATTGACTGAGTATAATCCTGAATATCCAGGACTGGGAGAAACCAGATTCACTTTATCGGCGATAACGACCACACTTCCCATCATTCCCACATCATCCCTGACTGGAGGTAAATTCCCGTTACCGTGTATTCCAGAGGATGATGTAATTACCGAATTTGTGAATTAAAAGGTTGTGTTTTTACTGTGCAGCCCTTCCTGGACCTATTGCGACTCCAGGCTTTACCCGCATGCTTCCTCAAACAACGGGATTCGGGCCAGGACCGTAAGGGATCCATCCTGGAGAAGGAGGCGGTCTGTTGGACACCTTTTCGAACATCATGCTAGGGTCCAGTATTTATGAGGGCCTCGTAGAGGAAGGAGATGTGGTTGATGGTCAAAGTGCTCATGCGATGGGCCCAATGGATGCTGATGTGCCTTCAATGCAAGCTATGGTGGATAATTTGAAGGTCCAGATGATGGTTAAGTGCGAGGAGATGGAAGAGAAGAGAAGGCAGGACAAGGCTGCTAGGAAATAGTCCCAAGCAAAGGCAAAGCAAGATGCCAAGGATAGGGCCACTCCTGTAGCTGAGAAGAAGAAGGACGATGATGAAGCAGAGAAGAAGAGGAATGCTGATGAGGCCCAAAAAAAGACTGCAGACGACACCAAGAAGAAGAGAGTGGCCGTTGAGGCTAAGGGGAAGGCGACTGAGGATGCGAGGTAGAGAGCCACAGAAACTTTTGAGAAGCTCAAGGCTGATGATGCCGTGAAGCTTAAGTCCAAGAAGCTAGCCGATCGAAAGGCTACCAGAGAGGCTAAGGAGAAAGTGAAGCAGGAAGCTAAGGAGGTCTCGGGAAAGAGTGAAGCTATGGTGGCCTTTCCTACGGGGAATGCACCATGCCGTTGCTGCACACTATCCCTACCGATATCACGGAGATTTCAAGCGGTAATTGTCAAGGAGAAAGGCGCCTCTCGATTTCTCATGAATCAGTAACCCCTCCGAAGGCAGAGGAGGAAGGACCAGATCTGGGAAGAAGAAGCCTCCCACTGGTGGAGAGCCGTCTAGCACCGAATCTGCAAAAAAGAAGAAGCACAAGAGGAAAAGGCATGATTAGCGTTAGTAACCATAGTAGATGTTATCGCTATTTTGGTTATGTAGGATGATAGTATTGGCGAGTACGGCCCCCGCTTTTGGTTTTTCAAGACATGGTATGGTTCTCATGTACACCCTGTCATTAGAAAAGGAAAATGTTAGACACGTAGTTTATTTAATGTGTGTGCGTAATGAAATATAAATTAGTAAAAAATCACATTTTGTGTTAAGTGTTCGTCTCATGTTTTCCAATGCCCTGTACTTGCACAAGCTAACTTGTAACACCCCGTATGTTGAATAACTTGTTATAATATAAAACAGGGCAGAATTAAATTTTAAAATCTGAATCAGGGGAAACGGGCTTTGCCATTGCGTTCGTCTCGGAAAAATACGCGAAATAGAGTCCGAGTTTTCGAAAATCGGAGTCCGTATGACCCGGTTAAGGCCCGAAGAAGTTTTCAGAAAATTCAAAACAAATTTAAATATAAAAATTTCAAGTTTAAGAAGAGGCGGGAAAATTCCCGCCAGGCAGAGGGAGTCGACCCTAGGGTCGACATGGGTGTCGACCCCCTCCCTAGGGGTCGACCCAGGGGTCGACACAGGGGTCGACCCCCCTTGTTGGTCTGTGTGACCTGGGTGCACCATTTTGGCTTTTGGGTTGTGATGGTGGCTAGTGACGAAATCTGACGGCTCTAATCTGATTTAGGGTTAATCTAATGGCCTAAAACACTTAACTACTCTATAAATACACTCTAAGACTACCCTAATTCATACTAAAAATAGATACAACGTCGTCATGCCGTCAAAATGCAACTTGAAGGAGCCTCCATCAAATTAAAGAGGAAGATAGCTTCTCAAATCAACTTCTAATCAACTCTAGCAACTTAATCTTCTTCTTAGGAGTGCTAATCAACAAGTTGTGAGTTTCTATAGCCTTAATGACCAATTGTTGAAATGATTATGATAGGATATAATGAGGTTATGGCTATGAATGTGGATCAATGCAAGTTATGTTATCATATGCTATGTGATTATGATGTTATGCAAGTTATGCAAGTTATATGCTATGTGTTCATGATGCTATGCAAGTCATATGCTATGTGATTATGATGTTATGCAAGTCATATGCTATGGGTTTATGATGTTATGCAAGTTATGCAAGTCATATGCTATGGGTTCATGATGTTATGCAATTTATGCAAGTCATATGCTATGTGTTATGCAAGTTATGCAAGTCATATGCTATGTGTTCATGATGTTATGCAAGTTATGCAAGTCATATGCTATGTGTTCATGATGTTATGCAAGTTATATGCTAAGTGTTCATGATGTTATGCAAGTTATGCAAGTCATATGCTATGTGATCATGATGTTATGCAAGGTATGCAAGTCATATGCTATGAGTTCATAATGCTAGTTATGCAAATCACTATGATAAACATTGATCCATTATGACACCATGATTATGCAAGTTTGGTGTATGATTATATGCAAGTTCATATATGATATGTTATGCAAGTTTGATGTATGATTATATGCAAGTTCATATATAATATGTTATGCAAGTTTGGTGTATGATTATATGCAAGTTCATATATGACATGTTATGCAAGTTTGGTGTTTGGTTATATGCAAGTAACATGTGCAAGTTTACACCTTAGTATGATATGCATACATATGCAAGTTAACCCCTTTGTATGTCATACATACATATGCAAGTTTACCCCTTTTGTATGACATAAGTATCTTATGCAAGTTACCCTCCTTATGACATATGTGATTCATGCAAGTTTGGGTTGATTATTTATGCTAGTTGGGTTTGATGCTATATGCATGTTGACACCTTTAAAACCCATGTTGATGCTAATGTTATGCAAGTTGAACCCATTGTATGTGTGATGAATCTTCCCTTTTTAAGTATGTCATGTTAGCGAATTACGTGGGGAACGATGGGGTTAATATTCATGTTAATGAAATGGTGTGAAGTTGGTATGATTATGCATACCATAAAGTGGATGGACATAATTGAGTCAATTATGTACATCGTTAAATTTGTAATTAATTAGGGATAATTAATACAAATTATGGCGGGTGATTAATTAGGTGTAATTAATCGACTAAGTCACGAGGTTGGACCCTTTTGTAGCATAAGACTGCCCGGAACCGACCGACAAATCCAGCGGCTACAAATGACTGGCCCAATGTGAGAGGTCTTAGGCACAAACTTAATACGTGACAAGTGTAAAGATACGAGGTTAGACTCGGTTATGGCGTAAGGCTGCCCGGACCCGACCGACAAATCCAGCTGCCATAAAAGATAGTCTAATGTGAGAGGTCTTTACAACGGTTACGTTCTTAATCAATTAAGAAACACTTAACCAGATAAGCATGTAGTAGGGCATGAGGGGTTAAGTGGGTGCCTTGGGTGGCATGTGGAAATCAAGTAAGTCCCTTGGGTGGCATGTGGAAATCAAGTGCCTTGGGTGGCATGTAGAAATCTAGTGGGTTGCCTTGGGTGGCAATAGAAAATACGATTAGAATACTTAACCAAGTGGAAACATGTAATTAAACATGATTAAAGGGTTAAGTGGGATGCACTAGATAAAGTGACAAGCTTAGGTGGGTAGCTTGTGGGGGCCCATTTCAACCAGTAACCCATATGTATCTTATTGGGCTCGACCCATGTCGAGGACGGGACACACGTACTGGGCTTGACTATAAGAGGCCAAAACGGGTTAGCGGTGGCAACGCAAGTCCAACGGGTTTCATATGCGTGTGTGGACCCGGGCTGGTAGGTAAGACGTTGTTGCATCGTGTAGGTATAAGCCGTACACCATTGGTTGTATCGGGTTGCCACTTTGGGGAGTGATACACTCCACTGTGGGGCCAGCACGGGTATCTACGGTAGGGAGCCGATCGCTTGGGAGTAGTGGGTACACCTAGTGGAGATAGGGGCAGACGGCACCTATGTAGTCAGCTAGGGGTACATGAAACTACTGGGTAAATTTTCTAAGCCCTTGGGAGGGATCAACCTTTAAGTAGGAATGACTGGTGTGGTGCAGTTAGTAATTACCCATGGGTGGGTAGATGCGTCTTTACCGTTATTTTAGTTCATCCTATGTCTAGTTGGCTACTTAGTGTAGTCATTTATCCCTAGTCATCACTGTACCAAGTTTATATCATACCCTAATTACTTTAATGATTGTGTTGTTAAAGTTACAGGGCTCACTCAGACTTATGTCTGACCCCGTTGTTTTTATCTTTTTCCCCCTCAGGTCCTCAGGTTGGGCCTAGCACTAGTGGGCTTTGATCAGATTTCTTTATCTACCTTTTGGAGCTTGGACCGTGATTTAAAGCCCAGCTTATCTTTTCTATTATGGCTATTAGTTTATGTAGTGGGATTATGTACTTATGTTTTATCAGGATGGATATTTGGTACTTGACTCTTTTTATGGTGTTGTAACTAAACATGTTTACCTTCTGCTGCAATGAAATGATGTTTTAGATTTTTCAAGTATTATTTATATCTGTCTTGATGTAATTTTTCTGTTCTGTATTCACTTAAAATGCTCCACCGAAGTTAAGGCGTTCCCTTAGTGAGTGACCTTAGCGGGTGTGGGGTGTTACATAACTCATTGTTATACTAGGAGAAACACGATTGGGGATCTCGCTCTGGGGCATTTCCAGTTGTGGAGATCGAGTGTCGGTTTTTGGAGGATTCCCTCAGCTCAGAAGCCCCGTGGTTGTGGAAACTCAATAGGTGCCTTCTGCCTTGGACTTCCTAGAGAGGTCCAAGTAAGTTGAAGGCATAGACGTCGAAATTCGTCTGGTGGGGAGGCTCTCCCGTCGTTCATTCTGGGTATGAGCGGAGGCATCATTTATCGCCTGAGAAAGCCCGGATCATCAGTCGTAGGGCCTGATCGTGGCCATGGGCCGCACCTAAGCCTTTAGAGCTTCGGGGAGGAAACGATTTATGGTCGGTCTCGGTGCTGCATCGAGATTCGACAGATTACTGAATTCGTGCGAGGGGTATCATGTTAGATTGGTTAGTGGTCTGCCCCCAAGTCCGGGGACTTGAGAGCGGAACGATTTATACTCCGTCTCGGTGCTGGGCCAAGATTCGAGTTGGACGTTGTTTGCAATCAGTCGCCTCGCGGGCCAGGGACTCGAGTAGCGAGACCGGATCCTGTACTCGGAGTGCCGAATGGTGCTAGTAGTTGTTTTCCTTGATGTTGACTCGAGGTTTGGATGGCGGCATTGGCTCCCGAGCCCGGGGTGCCGATGCGGCGATCAAGAGTTTGTGCATACAAGTTAGCTATGATAGTCAGTCAAACACATCGTGCAAGGAGTAAAACATGGAAGGGAGATAGCAAACTAAGCATTATTTCTACTGATAACTTTAGTAGCAATAGCCTTTACAATGTTTGAATTACAAGAAAACAAAACATCGTTGGAAAGCATAGATAATTGTACACTAAGCTATGTAAAATAACGCTGGTGATGTTTGTTGTTCCATGCCCTTGGAAGTTCGGCTCCGTCCATGGTTGCAAGTTTGAAAGTTCCATTTGTGAGCTTACGTTGTACGGCGTACGGGCCTTCCTAGCAAGGACAGAGTCCGATCAATGGGGGAAAGATCCTCTTTAGGATGAGGTCGCCGATGTTGAGGTCCTTTGGACAAACTCTGGAGTTGAAGTATCGGGCCACTTGTTGTCGCTGGGCGGTAGCTCTGAGTTCAGCTTCATTTCTTTTTTCCTCGAGTAAATCGATTGACTCCATGAGCATATATTGATTGGTTTTTGGATCATAGTAGGTGACTCAATGAGATTCAAGCATGAGCTCAATGGGGATGACGGCTTCAGATCCATAGGCAAGGGCGAATGGATTGTGTCCGGTAGCAGACTTATGGGTGGTCCGGTAGGCCTATAGGGCCACAGGGAGTTCATCTGCCCACATGCCCCCAGACTTTTCCAGATTCTTCTTGATAATGGATTGGATAACTTTATTAACTACCTCGACTTGTCCATTGGCTTGAGGTTGAGCTACCGCTGAAAATATCTTTTCGATGTTGTGCCGCTAATAGAAAATCTTGAACTCTGCACTCTCAAATTGGGCTTCGTTGTCGGAGATGATGGCCTGAGGGACTCCATAGCGGATGACGAGGTTGCGGACAGCGAAGTTGCGGACGACGAAGTTGATTACCTTCTTGGTGGTGATGATGGCGAGAGCTTTGGCTTCTGCCCATTAGTAAAGTGATCAACTGTGATGATAACATAACATGCTTTAACTTTTGCCGTTGGAAGAGTTCCGATAATGTCTATTCCCTACATAGCAAATGACCAAGGGCTGACCATTTGTGTCAATTCGGTAAGCAGGGCTATTGGAATCATTGGGAAGCACCGACATTTGTCCCATTTGTGAGCATAGTCTACGGCGTCTTGATTAAGTGTGGGTCAAAATTAACCGTGTCTGATGACCTTCCTTGCCAAGATTTGCCCTCCGGTGTGGTGGCCGCACTCGCCATCATGTACATCTATTAACACACGGTTGGCGTCGTCGTGGGCTACGCACCTTAATAATGGGACAGAGAAGCCTCTGAGGTAGAGTAGTCCATCCATGAGAAGGTAGCGAGCTGACTGGCGAGTGAGCGCTCATCTTTATTTGTAGCATCCCGGGAGGGTCGCGTGTTGTAGATATTTTTTGATCGGTGTCATCCAAGATTCAGGTTCAGTTTCTACGTCCATGACCATCTCGGTTTGCATTTTCTTGATGCTTGGTGAATCGAGCACTTCGACTGGGGTGAATCTTGTGAGCTGTGAATCCTCGAAGCTTGCTAACTTGGCTAGCGAATCCACTTTTTCATCTTATTCTTGAGGAATATATGTGATGACAAAGTGGTCGAAGTTAGTAAGCAATTCCTATACCTAGGTCAGATATAAAGCGAGTCATTCCCCTTTGGCTTGATATTCTCCCTCCACCTGGCGCATGATGAGTTGTGAGTCAGAGTAGAATTGAATGGTCTTTATCTTAAGTTCGATCGCGATTCTAAGTCCAGCTATGAAGGAATCATACTCTTTGTCGTTGTTGGTAGCAGAGAAGTTGAGCTTTAATGCATAGCATATCGGACGTTCCTCTGGGGTAATGAGCACGACTCCGGCTCCAGAATATTTGCTGTTGGAGGATCCATCCACGAATAATTTCCATTGAGCATTGGAAGCTTCGATATTCTCTGTAGGAGTTTCCTCGGGAGTGGTGAACTCCACCATGAAATCTACGAGAGCTTGTCCAAGGATGGATCGATGGGGAATGAATGTTATCTCAAACTGAATCAGCTCCATACTACACTTTAGTAGTCGTCCGGACGACCCGGGTCGCTGTAGGACCGGTCGTAGCGGCTGGTCGGTATAAACCTTTATAGGATGGGGCTGAAAGTATAGACGAAGCTTTCGAGAGGAAATCAATAAGCAGTATGCTAGCATCTCAAGTTTCAAACAATTATTTTTTGCTCTCGTCAGCCATTTGCTGATGTAGTAGACGGGTCCCTGGACATGGTCTTTAATGCATACCAATGCCGAGCTGATTACATGCATGGAAACAACCAAATAAATGTATTGGTCTTCATGGTCCACCGGTTTGTACAAGATAGGTGGTCGCTCTAAGTGATTCAATAGGTCCTCAAACTCGGATATGCATTCTGGGTCCCCTTGATGTTGCGCTTCCCCTTTCAAAGCAGGTCAAAAAAGGGAATGCATTTGTCAGTAGCTTTGGAAATGAACCGACTTAAAGCGGCGACCTTTCCTTTTAAACTTGGACATCTTTGATGTTCAGAGGGACTTGGATATCCCGTATATCTTGGATTTTTTCTGGATTGGCTTCGATGCCTCGGGAGTTGATGACGAAACCTAAGAATTTTCTTGAAGCGACTCCGAAGGAGCACTTCTAGGGATTAAGTTTCATGTCGTATTGGCGGAGGACATCGAACATTTCGGAGAGGTCGTAGACGTGGTTGCTCGATGTTTTGGATTTTACCATCATATCGTCCACGTATGCCTACATGGATTTTCCAATTTGGTCTTTAAACAGGCGGTTGACAATTCGTTGATAAGTGGCTCCTGCTTTCTTGAGTCTGAAAGGCATTACGGGATAGCAATAGAGCCCAAGGTCGGTTATGAAAGATGTGTGATCTTGGTCGCGAAGATACATTGGAATCTAATTGTAGCCTGAATAAGCATCCATGAAAGATAAGAGTTGGTATTAAGCGGTTAAGTCGACAAGCTGATCATTCTTCGAAAGCGGGAAGCTATCCTTGGGACACGCCTTGTTTAGGTTGGAGAAATCGATACACGTTCACCACATGTCGTTAGCTTTCTTGGCTAGGACCGGGTTAGAGACCCATTCAGGATAGTAGGCTTCATAGATGAAGTTGTTGCTGAATAGCCTATCTACCTCTTCCTTGAGCACATTGGACCTTTCGGGTCCCAATAAGCGGCGTTTCTGTTTGATCGAAAGCAGAGTGGGAACAAGGTTCAGCTGGTGGAAAGCAATTTCAGGGTCAATACCTTTCATGTCCGAGTGTGTCCAAGTGAACACATCTTGGTTGGCTCTTAAGAATTTCACGAGATCTTCTTTTATTGCGGGGTGGAGTTGCGATCCTATTTTCAATATCTTTGATGAGTCATTTGGGCTGATCGGAATGTCTACCGTAGGTTTAACTGGAGTAGCCCTATCATGGTCGGGCTCTTCATCCTTCCTCGGATCGAGATCGTCGGAACGATGGCCGCGGCGCCTAAGCCAATGCTCAGATGCCTTTGATTGCTATGTGGAGACAGTTTAGGCGCAAGAAGGCAAAGGCACAACCTTGCCCTTGTCCTTGTTGGGCGCGTTCTTCTATTCCACTGCGTAACAGTCTCTTACGGTTGCTTGGTCACCTTTAACTGCACCGATCCCACTTTCGGTTGGGAACTTCATCAGGAGAGACCATGGGCACATGAAGACTCGAAACTCTGTAAGGAAGGGACTTCCGAAGAAGACATTATAGGGAGAGGTGATGTCAATTACCATGAAAGTGAGGACTCGGACGCGGCTCGGATACCCGTTGCCAAGTTCAACGAATAGGTCGATAATGCCAACCGGATGATTAGAGAATCCGTTGAAGCCATGGACAGTGGCTTGGAAAGGTTTCAAAACCTTGATTTCCAACTTCATCTGATCGTAGGCAGCTTTGAAGATGATATTGGCTTAACTACCTGAATTGACTAATATCATTCGGACGGAGGCTGGGCCGATCAGGGATGTGATTACAAGAGGATCCATGGTTGGGATTTCAATTCCCATTGATTCTCTTTCGCGAAAGATGATGTCGTCCTTCATGGTTTTCTAAAGCTTAGCAGGGATGGACTCGTCTAGAGTGAACTAGCTTCATAGGTGGCGTGATTGATAAAGATCGCGTACTCCTCCATCTTTCGGAAGCTTTCATGTATGGGGTAAGGTCCTCCACAGATAGTGTTGATTTCAATTCCTAGCCTTGGGTTTGATGGACCAGGAGCCATCTTGGCGAGTACCGAAGGTGTTGGCGTAGGAGGGCCTGAGTTTGTTTCGGGAGGAAAGGGTTCTTGGACGTACTGCTCAAGGCGCTTCTCACGGATAAGTTTTTTGATTGCATCCTTGAGCTAGCGGCATTCATTGGTGTTGTATCCGTACAGATCATGGAATCGGCAGTACTTGCCAGAGTTCTTCTCACAACCAGTGGACTCTCTATAGTGTGGCTTCTAGTACTGAAGCGTGTTGCATGTTTCTAGGTAGATCATTTCCAAGTCTTCGTTCAGCGGAGTGTAAGTCACAAAGGCTTTATTGCGGCCGAGCCTTCTTATATCCGATGGAAGCTGATTATTGTTGTGGTCGCTCTGTCTGCCGTTGGTTGGCTTTGCCTTGTAGGGTCCTACCCCTTGTTCTTATTGAAAGGTTCCCTAACCAGCTTCCCCTTTGTGCTGTCGTTAATGGTGTCAGCCTGTGGATTATCGAAAGAGTTGGTTTAAGAAATTCGGTTGTGTCTTGCTTCTTCTTGACACAATAATTGTCCGACCCTTTCATAGAAAGCGTCGAGGCTCTTGGGTTGCTTTATGTCAATCCAAGACCCAAACTCAGACGTGGGGAGAATTCCCTTTGCAAGTTGGAAGAGAACAGTGCGAGGCTCTGGATCATCTACCTCAGCAAAGGTGGTATTAAACCATGAGAGGTAGCTTTTGAGTGACTCGGCAGCCCCTGGTATAGATTAGACAGGGAGATGGCGTTCTTCAGAGTTGGAACATGCACTTTGAATTGCTTAAATAATTCTATAGCTAGTTGGCTGAAGTTGTTGATAGAATTGAGAGGATGGCGAGAGAACCAGAGTAAGTCCATTACAGATAGAAACACCTGCATTTCACTAGGTCGTCGGCCTGACTGGAGTTCGTTTTCCATTCTTAGCGATTCAGGAAGGCACAAGGATCGTTAGTTCCGTCATAAAGTGGCATTTGTGGCATACTGAAGCGTGAGGCCATTCGGCTTCACGAAAGATCCTTGTGAAGGGATTACACCTTAGGTGAGTCAACCATGAGTCATTAGCGTTACCTCTCATTTCCCTCATGGTCCTTCGGACCATGTTCTGGAGATATGTCGGATGCGGATCCACTGGCGGGATCCATGGGTTTTGTTGAATCTATGGAGTTTTGTTTCATACTCGCCTTCTATGATGCACATCAGGTTCATTTTCTTCCATATTATTAAGATCCATGACTAGGTGTTGATATGGATGACGAGGTTGGGCGGATTGATGTGCATCCTGATCTGGGAAAGCATTGGCCGTTGGAAAAGTAGGTCCCTGATTCTGGACGGCGACATTCCGATTCTGTCGAAGAGGGGGTCGGTTGCTCGAACCCGGCTCGCCATTGATAATTAATCGGGAATGGTCTTGATACTATGCCCCCTCGCTATAAGTGACTGTAGTTCAGTTGCCATTTCCATTACCGTTGGCATAGCTATTGCCATTGGTATGAGCGTTGGAGCGGACGACAACATTGTTGATGAGGCCGAATCTTCTTCATTGATGTGGGCCCCTTGACTCGGAAGTGGAAGTTTTCGAGATAGTGCATAGAGGTGAGACATTGTTCTGAGCGAGCTGAAGTCGAGCGACTAGGCGGTGACTTTCCTGAAGTTGGCACATAAGGTCGATATTGTTTATCAACGCCTGATTGAGCTCGACAGCTGTGTTCTCATATTTTTCATTAAGTGCGCGGATCTTTGCTTGTGTCACGGGAGTTTCGGGGACCACAGCGGGAAGAGTTTCGGTCGTGGCCGGGATATCCGGCGGCTGGGATTGCTGGGAAGTTCCAGCTTCGGCCACGGATGAAGAGCCGGCTACTACATTCTTTGTTCACTTTACCATCGTAAGTGGACTCGGCGGCAGGTTGAGCAAAGGAACCTAATGCTCATCGAAGTCGAGATGGTATCATGCAACAAAGAGATAAATTTGAGTTTTCTCGGTGAAAACACCAAAATGTTGACGACAAAATATGTCGTAAACACCCAAGATTCTTAATTACTAAGAATTATAGTTTCACGCGGAAAGCAATAAATAACAAAAGGGATTTATAGTGGTTCGGCCTCGTGAGAGACCTACATCAACTTTGGAAGATTCATTGGAATATTATTAATAACAAAGAGTTACAAGGTTGAGAATGTCTCATGACATCTCTTTACATACATCTCTGAGTTATATGATGTTATAATTACCATATATTTAATATATTGGGAAAAAGACACATTTGCCCTTCTTCTTCCTCAAAGTGGAGATGCCATTAAAGAGGCCATTTAGAGCTCTAAAGAGGTGTCAAGTCACTAAATTCAAACCACTTTGAAGTGTGAGGTCAAGGGGTATTTATAGTGGAGTGGTTAGGTGGGAGTATGTAGAAGAAGGGGACCACACCAGGAATTTCGTATCCCATGTAGCAGCCCACCAGAATCTCGAACCCCACAACATGCGCACCCCGAAAACTCGTACCCATCCCTGGGTACGAATTTCATACTCCGTTGGGTACGAATTTCGTACCCAAGGGGTACGAATTCGTACCTCGAGGGGTACGAAGAATGCGTCAAAGTGAGCAAGGGGGAGTCGAGGCTAGGTCTTGTGGATTTCTAGGGTTCGACGTGTTGGTTTGGCAATATTTAGAGCAGCGGCGAGGTTCCTATTGGCATGATCCCTTCTCGGCTCATTTCATTTACTCATTGGCGACACTTCCGAATTTGGCTTCACGCGATGCGTTGAGTTGAGCGTGCCTTGCGTACTTTTAGGAAGCGAACCAAAAGGTCAGTTAACACTAAAACCCCGAGGACGAAACTCTTATGATATTCGAGATTTAAAACCTTGATCCTGTTCTAATAATAGAGAATTCGTCTTTCATTCCTTAAAAGTTAAAAGAACTAAGGAATTCAATAAAAGAACTGATGATATTTACCGAACTTGTTAACCTTAACTTCAATTTGAATGGATATTATATTTGTGAAGGTCCAAAATTTTAGTAATTAGTATTTATGCCATAGGCGTTTTTAAGAACACACTCTTTATTGATGGGGATTTTTTTTTGCCATAGGCGTTTATCTTCTAAATCGGGTTTCCTTCTGACATGTTCTTTCATTCTCTCTTCTTTTCATAGGCCATCGCCGCCCCTTCTCCTTCGTAACTCCCTCCCTCTCCTCGCACTGTTTAGACTCCACTATGGATAAGAAAAAATCAAGACCACCTAATCCAGATTTGGTTATTGAGTCATTGACGAGATCTGGAAAAAAAATTCTTCTACAAAACTTCTTGAAGCTGGAGCTGAAGTTGTTCCTCCGGTAGTGCCAGCACCTCCTAAATTGGACTGTACTCTTCTTCCTCCAATTGGTATTCCGGCGCCTCCTTTTCAAACATCCGAGGATGGAATTTTGAAAGAAATTAATCCTATTAGACAAATAATATCTGAAATGGAATCAAAGCCGGTGGGACGTCTAACAAGTAATCTCAGTGTTGTCAATCCCTCTGCAGAGCTAGACTCAGGTATCATTCTCTCCTTGCTACCTCTGCGGTTGACACTTGTTGGACTCAAGTTGTAGTTTCTTTGGGTGATAGTTCTACTGAAGCAGTTGTTATAAGCACCAACAATGATGATAACACTATTGCATGTGATGGTTTGTATAATGCTGAGGATGTGACTACTATGCAGTGTTTCCAGTCCTCTAATAGTCGAATGCATGATGCTGAAAAAGTTATAGGTGCAATAGATGTTGCCACTATAAAGTTATGCAAACTAGTATGGAAATGGAAGGTAAAATAGTAGAAGGTGATAATGTGTATGGCCGATCCTATCATGTTATTCCTGATGTACCTGTGGCTGGGAATACAAGGAATATCAATAGGAATCAATTGAATATTTCCCCTGAAACACATACTACCAATATGAGTGAGATACCTATTTCAACATTGGGAATAACACCTTAATCATGTTTAGGTAAGCCTGCTATCGGTAAAAATCCTAGTGGAGAATCTGATAGAGCAAAAAATAACACATGCAAGTGGACATCGTTATTTGAGAAGACTCCGCCAATCATAAGAACATATTAGCCAGTTTTTCTTGAGCATTCAGTGTTTGAAGGAATTAGTACTCTTCCTTCTAAGGTGATACATGTAGGGACTGATTTCTGGTTATATTGTCTAGTTGAATTTTTCCTTAACAGTTCTCCTCCATATACGGTTGTCAATGTAACACCCTATGTCCATTAATGTCACTCTCAAAGGGAATGCATCAATGTCCATGAAGCGTTATTGTTGTATAGAACAGATAAATTACAAGAATAAATAAATAAAACAACACAGCGGAAGATAAAACTCATTTCATATCATCATAACTCAAAACAAGCTTACATAAGTAGTTTCCAAAACTATTACGACAGGATCAATAGTCTTTTCCAAAAACTTCAAAGTACATAAAGAAGAAAATACTTAAATAACATATATGCATAAATCCCCACTGAGCATAAGCAAAGCCATAGAGATGAGAGAGTCCAAAGCGATACATCTACTCTTTTCAAGCAACTGAAAGAAATCGGCACTAAGTGGTAGTATTCCCTCCTTGCAAACCTGAGGGGGGGGGGAAGGGAAGAAAGAAAAGAGGTGGAAACAAACGGGTCAGACATAAAGTCTGGCGAGTCCAGTAATTTTAACAAATAATAGGTAAGGTAAATGATCAAGACATAAATAGGCACCATGATATGGCTGTAACATAGATAAGATAGATAAAAAGGATGGACAAGATGATTTCATTCCTAAGTACTAAGACAATCCTACACCTTGGCTCAGCGAACAACCCTCCAAGTACTAACCTCGAAGACCGAAGTCAACATCAGACTAGCACCCAAAGGACTATCCAACTCAACCAACATGTATTTCGTTACACCACACTTTTGCTAAGTTACACCACATTACTTAATTACACCGCATATCTACTAGTCTCTTTTACTCAAGGTTGATCCCTTCCCACTAACTGTACCCACATGACAAACTTGGTAGTTACTTGTACCTAGCTGCTATCGTAGGTGCCGGCTTGCTCCTACCACCGGTAAGGTACCTTTATTCTACCCATTCGATCGGCTCCCTAAACCCTGTAGGCACCCGTGCTGGCCCCACAGTGGGGTGTATCACTCTCCAAAGTGGCAACCCCGATACCAACATGAAATGCACAGCCATACCTACACGATGCAACAACGTCTTACCTACCAGCCCGGACCCGTGCATGCTCATGAACCCGTTGGACTTGTGTTGCCACCGCTTTTCACGTTTTGACCTCTTATATTCAAGCCTAGTAAGCGTGCCCCAACCCCGACCTAGTACCGGGCCCAATTAGATACTCAAACGGGTTACTGGTTGAAACGGGTCCCCATCTGACGACAAGCCTCCCACATATGCTTGGTCCCCACTAGGTTTTTATCCCACTTAACCATTTTAATTTAAATGTCCATGTCTTGCACATGCTACGGTTAAGTCCATACTTACATGTCATAATTTACATGTCCTATCTTATTCGGGTTAAGTCCATATTTACATGTCATAATTTACATGTCACCCCACTTAACCCTCTAACCATACCCATGTCTTATTATGGTTAGTATTCTTTAATTCATTCCTTATGACGAATGGTGCACGACCTCCCACATTAGACCGAACACTTTGTGGCCGCTGGATTTGCCGGGCGGTTCCGGGCAGTCATACGCCACAAACCGGGTCTAACCTCGTGTCATTAACCGTTACGCCTACAATTCATTCCTTTGACCTCTCACATTAGACGTCCAATTGTGACCGTTGGATTTGCCGGGCAGTTCCGAGAAGTCTTGCATCACAATTGCGCCTAACCTCGTGTCAAAGGTTCATTAACATCGTATTTCATTCATACCCAATTTTCATGTAATATATATCCAATTAAACATATAATCATGTCTATAATATTGCCTATTCCAAATTGTCACTACTTACACATTAATTAGCCTCAATTACAAATTTACAATTTTAGGCAATTTCATTGATTTTATACAATTCATAACAAATATGCCAATTACATATATATCCAAATATTCCAAAATATTCAATAATGCCCAACTTCTAATTTTCCATGTATTTCCAATATTCCCCATCGTTCCCGCGTATTCGCATTCGCGCGTATTTTTAGCGTAGGCTCGAAAGTAGCCTAGATCCAAAAATAAAAGGAATAGGGATAAGAAGAGAGAATCAAATCGCAGAAAATTGGAATTAACACAACATCATGAAATAAAGGGGCATATAAACTGGCATAGAGGCATAATGATAGATAAACTGATAAAAGGTATAAACTTTACATAGAAACATAGGCATATGGTGACATGGATCAAAAGGTGAAAACTTGGATAAGATTTAAATTACATACATACATATGAATCCTCTTTACAACTTCATCATGTTACTTTTAATCCCATTACATTGTGAAAATCACCGTACTCACCTTTCGTGGTTAAATAATAGAATTATGCATTGAAATTGGGGGTAGAAACGTTGCGGTATTGCTGATTTATCTTCTTGAATTGTTGTAGAAGCTCTAATCTTTAATTTGAGTTGATGTTGAATGCTTGCAATTTGAGTCAGAGGCGGCGGCTAGGGTTCAAGAGAGAGTTTGGCAGCATAATGTGGTCTTAGAAATTATTTATGAATTAGGGTTAGGTCTTAGGGTGAATATATAGGTGTAGGAAGTTATTTAGGCCTTAGGATTAACCCTAGAACTGATCTGGACCATCAAAAATTGTCCCAGGTCCAAAAATCGCACCACGCAGCAAAACTGGACGAACCAGGTTCGACCTCCCAAAGGGGGAGGTCGACCCCCAGGTCGACCTGGGGGTACCCAGGTCGACACCATGGTCGACCTCCCCCTATGGAGGTCGACCTCCCTAGTCGGCCTGATCATATATATATATATATATATATATATGTATATATATATATATATATTCTTGTTATCTTCCGAGGGTCATATCTCCTTCATCTGGGCTCCGTTTTTCAAAAACTTAGACTCTATTCCATGCAGAATTCCGAGATGAACGCAATGCTGCAACCCGTTTCCATTCATTCATCTTTTAAAAATTAAGTGTTCTTAAATTTAGTTAATTCGATCATTCAAAATTCGGGGTGTTACATTCTCCCCTACTTAAAGAATTTCGTCCTCGAAATCTCTAAGTCATGAAGAATGTATCCTACCATCCAATCATCCATCTGCTCAACCATCAACCACTAGCAACCATGGTCCTTAAAAGATTTCTAATGCTTTTCATGTACATATGCATTGTGTGTGTGTATGTTCGTATACTAATGTAAAATCAGGCGGTCCACTGATTCAGTCGACCTCCTTAATGCAAATAATGATAGTGCCATGTATCCATCATGTATGCAAAGAACCCTATACATATCATTACTACATATGTGCACAACCATTCATTTAAATGCAACATCCATATGATACACACATTCAATGTACATTCATTTTACTAAATACATCCATTTATATGCAAAATGCAATATGAAAGTGACTGAGCCGATCTAGTGCCTAAAGTGTGTGTTATATGCATCCACGAGCAACCACTAGCAAACACTTGCATCCACATGCATCCACCATACATAACATGTCTCAAACACATGTTTCAACCATAGGACTACCCTATTTAAGAGTCAAAGATACTAGCGAGAGGACATACTAAAGATAAAACAAGTACAAGCTAAGCGATAAAGGAGAAATTAAAAGACATACCCTCGAAAAGAAAAGGGTACAATGAACGCATCTTCTCTTCCGTCTCCCAAGTAGTGTCGCTCTCATCATCTCCCCATTGCACTTTGACTAGCTTGACCTCTCGATTCCTCAACTTCTTAATCTCTGACCCAAGAATGCATGTAGGAGCTCGTCGAATCGTCGCATCACGCTGTATCTCCACCTCTCTAAGCAAGCTCGGCTCTACCACTTCCGCTGTCTCATGCAAGCACTTCCTCAATTGTGATACATGGAATACATCGTGTACACCACTAAGTCTCTCGGGCAACTCCACTCTATACGCCATCTATCCAATCCTGTCCTTAATAGGAAGCGGCCCTACGAACCTTGGTGCTAACTTCCCAACGGACCCAAAGCGAACAACATTTCGTAATGGAGACACCTTTATAAAGACCATGTCCCCAATATCAAATTCAAGATCTGTCCTCCTCTTGTCCGCATATGATTTCTGCCTATCTTGCGTCGTCTTCATCCTCCTTCGAATCAAATCGATCTTTTCCGAAGTCTCTCTAATCATATCGGGCCCAAGTAAGATCTTATCCGTAGATTCCCACCAACATGTAGGTGAACGACAAGGCCTTCCATAAAGAGCCTTGAAAAGTGCCATGCCAATGCTAGACTGAAAACTATTATTATACGCGAACTCCACCAAAGTAAGATGCTCCTCCCATGTACCTCCGAAGTCTAAAACACATAGCCTCAAAAGGTCCTCTAGAATACGATTCACCCTCTCGGTCTGGCCGTCCATCTGAGGATTATATGCGGTGCTCAAACATAACTGAGTCCCTACCGCCTCTTGCAAGCTCTTCCAAAACTCGCTAGTAAATATAGGATCGCGATCGCTCACTATGCTAGAAGGAACACCATGCAAACAAACTATCTCTCGAATGTATACAGAGGCTAACCATGGAGCAGTCCTCTTACTCTTCATGGGAATGAAATGGGCGCTCTTATTAAGTCTGTCTACCATGACCCAAATCCCCGTATTACCCTTCCTCGATCTCGGCAACCCATCAACAAAGTCCATCGAGACACTCTCCCACTTCCATTGTGGGACCTCCAATGGGTGAAGCAACCCACCGGACTTCTTTTGCTCCGCTTTTACTTGTTGGCACACCAAGCATCTAGCGACAAACTCGGCCACATCCCTCTTCATACCGGCCCAAAAGTAAACTCATCTCATGTCCATGTATATCTTGTCCCCGCCGGGATGAATGGTCATCTTCGAACAATGTGCATCATCAAGAATGGTCTTCCTCAAGTTCTCATCTCGTGGTACACAAAGTCTACCATCCCTACGTAACCAACCCTTATCATCTGGGGTATACCTACTAAGATGGCGCAATGAATCCCCCCTTATGAGCTTCTCTACCAACTCAACCAACTGTGGGTCATCTCGCTGTGCCTCACCAATCTGTCCCAAAAGCGTAGGTCTGACCTCTAAGGATGCTAGCAAACCGAGTACAAAGTCAATGGAAGGTCTAAAGTCAAACGTAGGGAGGTACTCTAAGCTTTGTCGCTCAACAAACAACAGACTCAAGGACAACCTTTTCCTACTTAAGACATCTCCAACACTTCCCTAAGATGTAGGGCATGCTCTTCCTCGCTCTTAGAAAAGATCAAGATGTCATCCACAAAGACCACCACGAATTTATTAAGGTACTCCCTAAACACCCTACTCATCAAGTCAACAAAGTATGCGGGGGCGTTTGTTAAACCGAAGGGCATTACAAGCCACTCATAGAAACCGTCCAGAGTCCTAAAGGCAGTCTTGTCTATGCTATCCTCATCCACTCTCAACTGATGGAAACCAGTGGCTAAGTCCAACTGCTAAAACACTAAGGCGCCAACTAACTGATCGAAGAGATCGTCAATCCTCGGCAGTGGGTGCCTATTCTTCTTAGTAAGCTTATTAAGTTCTCTATAGTCTACACAAAGTCTAAGGGACCCATCCGCCTTCATGGAAAATACTACTGGAGAACCCCACTCTGATATACTACGTCTTATGAATCCCTTCTCAAGCAACTCCCCTACTTGCTTATTGAGCTCCCTCCTCTCACGAGGAGTCGTGTGGCGTACTGGAAGAGATACTGGTTTTGCATTGTCTACAAGATAAATACGAAAGTCTATCTCACGTTTTGGGGGTAGACCCCTCACCTCATCGAAGACATCAACATATTCATGGACTATACGAACAGAATGTAAATCACCATTGGATGCGTCAAGTGACTCAAGATAACTAAGCATCACCAATCCTCTAGGGTCACAAGAAATATCAAGGGTCTTTCCACTATGAGCCAACAATATTACTACCCTTCGTTCACAATCTAGGATGGCACCATATCCGGCTAGCCAATCCATCCCTAGAATCAACCCATAGCCCATGTAACCAAGCACAAAAGCATTACATTCAAAACCAACGCCTAAGATAGACAGTCTCAAATCCCTACAAACCATGGATAAATGAGCCGACCCACTAATTGGATTTGAGACTACAATGAGACTAGTATTTAAGTGCAGTGTTTCAACTAATGATGTAGAGATAAACGAATGTGATGCGCCAGAATCGAATAAAGTACAGACAGGATGATCAAACAAGAAAATCAAACTTTCGACAGAAATTTTTCTACCTTCTTCCTATCCCGGAGCCATGAGAGCTGAACCTGCCCTCCCGAAGTAGGACCTGCCCTCTGCCCTTGCTTCTTAAGACAGTCCTTCACAGCATGACCCGCATCACCACAATGATAACAAGCGAACTTCTTCTTCTTCCAATGGTCTTTCTTCAAATGGCCGGGTATCCCACAGTTGTGAAACTTCCTCTTTTCTTTACCACCTTTCTTTTGTTGTTGGGCTTTCTTTGGATCCTCCTTCTTATCTTGCGGCCTGAAAGTACTTACACCCTTCTCTACTTCATGCATGTATGCCATATCAACAAGCTTTTCATACGTAGCCCCCGTTGGAATATGGGACATAGCCAAACTGTGAAGCGGTTCATTTAGGCCCTTTGCAAACCTCAATGCCTTCTTGTGAGGTGTATTCACCAACTCTAGCCCAAATCTCGCCAACTTATTAAATTCAGTCACATACTCCTTCACTGTCAAGTTTTTCTGCTTCAATGTCTCTCCATGTACATACTCTCCTTAGCTTGAGAAAGGAATTTCAACTCAAACCTTCCCCTAAAATCTGCCCACGTCTCTACAGCACGCTCTCCATTAGTAACCTCCTACCAAAATGAAGCTTCGTCCTTCATCAACCAAGCAGCCAATTGGACCTTCCTACAATCGTCCAAATCAAAAATGCCAAACAGATCCTCCACATCTTTCAACCAATTTCTAGCTTCAACGAACGTTTCAGACCCACTAAAAGGTTTTCCACCCATCGAACGAAAGCCTTTACATATCTTGGAGAAAGCTTCTCCATGCGAAGGAATGACTGGAGCTGGGGGAGGAGGAGGAGGAACGTCGGCCGGACCCGCGACAGCGGCCCTAGCCTTGAGATATTGACGAAACCAACCAGGTACATGAACACCCTCTGGTATCTCAGATGCTCCAGACATGCTGAAAAGAGAAAGAAAGAGTTTCAAAACAAGGGAAGCGAAAGAGAGATGTATGGCTTGCGGGGATTATGCTCTTTAAAGTAAACTTTCCTTGAAAATAGCTTCTTTAAAACAAGTTTTTGAAAATATTTTCTAAGAAAATAACACTTTTCAAAACACTTTTCAAAACTTTTTATTTGTTCTTGTAACCATAGCTCTGATACCACGTGTAACACCCCATGTCCATTAATGTCACACTCAAAGGGAATGCATCAATGTCCATGAAGCGTTATTGTTGTATAGAACAGATAAATTACAAGAATAAATAAAACAACACAGCAGAGGATAAAACTTATTTCATAGCATCATAACTCAAAACAAACTTACATGAGTAGTTTCCAAAACCATTACGACAGGATCAATAGTCTTTTCCAAAAACTTCAAAGTACATAAAGAAGCAAATACTTAAATAACGTAAATGCATAAATCCCCACTGCGCATAAGCAAAGCCATAAAGATGAGAGAGTCCGAAGCGATACATCTACTCTTTTCAAGCAACTGAAAGAAATCAGCACCAAGCGGTAGTATTCCCTCCTTGCAAATCGGGGGGGGGGGGGGAAGGAAAGAAAAGAGGAGGAAAAAAACGGGTCAGACATAAAGTCTGGCGAGTCCAGTAAATTTAACAAATAATAGGTAAGGTAAATGATCAAGACATAAATAGGCATCATGATATGGCTGTAACATAGATAAGGTAGATAAAAAGGATGGACAAGATGATTCCGTTCCTAAGTACTAAGACAATCCTACACCTTGGCTAAGCGAACAACCCTCCAAGTACTAACCCCGAAGACCGAAGTCAACATCAGACTAGCACCCAAAGGACTATCCAACTCAACCAACATGTATTTCGTTACACCGCACTTTTGCTAAGTTACACCACATTACTTAATTACACCGCACATCTACTAGTCTCTTTTACTCAAGGTTGATCCCTTCCCACTAATTGTACCTACATGACAAACTTGGTAGTTACTTATACCTAGCTGCTATCGTAGGTGCCGGCTTGCTCCTACCACCGCTAAGGTACCCATACGCTACCCATTCGATCGGCTCCCTAAACCCTGTAGGCACCAGTGCTGGCCCCATAGTGGGGTGTATCACTCCCCAAAGTGGCAACCCCGATACCAACATGAAATGCACGGCTATACCTACACGATGCAACAACGTCTTACCTACCATCCCGGACCCGTGCACGCACATGAACCTGTTGGACTTGCGTTGCCACCGCTTTTCACGTTTTGACCTCTTATATTCAAGCCCAGTAAGCGTCCCCAACCCCGACCTAGTACCGGGCCCAATTAGATACTCAAACAGGTAACTGGTTGTAACGGGTCCCCATCCGATGACAAGCCTCCCACCTATGCTTGCTCCCCACTAGGTTTTTCTCATACTTAACCATTTTAATTTAAATTTCCATGTCTTACACATGCTACGGTTAAGTCCATACTTACATATCATAATTTACATGTTCTATCTTATTCCGGTTAAGTCCATATTTACATGTCATAATTTACATGTCACCCCACTTAACCCTCTAACCATACCCATGTCTTATTATGGTTAGTATTCTTTAATTCATTCCTTATGACAAACGGTGCATGACCTCCCACATTAGACCGAATATTTTGTGGCCACTGGATTTGCCGGGCGGTTCCGGGCAGTCTTAGCCACAAACCGGGTCTAACCTCGTGTCATTAACCGTTACACCTACCATTCATTCCTTTGACCCTCACATTAGACGTCCAGTTGTGACTGCTGGATTTGCCGGGCGGTTCCGGGCAGTCTTACGTCACAATTGCGCCTAACCTCGTGTCAAAGGTTCATTAACATCGTATTTCATCCATACCCAATTTTCATGTCATATACATCCAATTAAACATATAATCATGTCTATAATATTGCCTATTCCAAATTGTCACTAATTACATATTAATTAGCCTCAATTACAAATTTACAATTTTAGGAATTTCATCGATTTTATACAATTCATACTAAATATGCCAATTACATATATATCCAAATATTCCAAAATATCCAATAATACCCAACATCCAATTTTCCATGTATTTCCAATATTCCCCATCATTCCAACGTATTCACATTCGCGCGTATTTTTAGCGTCGGCTCGAAAGTAGCCTAGATCCAAAAATAAAAGGAATAGGGATAAGAAGAGAGAATCAAATCGTAGAAAATTGGAATTAACACAACATCATGAAATAAAGGGGCATATAAACTGGCGTAGAGGCATAATGACAGATAAACTGATAAAAGGTATGAACTTTACATAGAAACATAGGCATATGATGACATGGATCAAAATGTGAAAACTTGGATGAGATTTAAATTACACACATACATATGAATCCTCTTTACAACTTCATCATGTTACTTTTAATCCCATTATATTGTGAAAATCCCCGTACTTGCCTTTCGTGGTTAATGAATAGAATTATGCACTGAAATTGGTGTAGAAACGTTGCGGTGTTGCTGATTTATCTTCCTGAATTGTTGTAGAAGCTCTAATCTTTAATTTGATTTGAAGTTGAATGCTTGCAATTTGAGTTAGAGGTGGCGGCTAGGGTTCAAGAGAGAGTTTGGTAGCATAATGGTGTCTTAGAAATTATTTATGAATTAGGGTTAGGTCTTAGGGTGTATATATAGGTGTAGGAAGTTATTTAGCCCTTAGGATTAACCCTAGAACTGAACTGGACCATCAAAAATCGTCCCAGGCCCAAAAATCGCACCACGTAGCAAAACTGGCTGAACCAGGTTCGACCTCCCAAAGGGGGAGGTCGACCCCCAGGTCGACCTAGGGGTGCCCAGGTCGACCTCCCCCTTGGGAGGTCGACCTCCCTGGCCGGCCTGCTCACACACACACATATATATATATATATTGTTATCTTTCGAGGGTCATATCTCCTTCGTCCAGACTCCGTTTTTCGAAAACTTGGACTCTATTCCATGCAGAATTCCAAGACGAACGCAATGGTGCAACCCGTTTCCCTTTATTCCTCTTTTAAAAATTAAGTGTTCATAAATTTAGTTAATTCGATCGTTCAAAATTTGAGGTGTTACAGTCAAGGAGCATTGTGGTAAAGCGTGGCAGTTGCATGTTGGTCTTCAAGTCCGTATGGATAACTCAATATTTTTCATGAAATTTTCTCTTTTGGAAGAGCGCCTTCGAATCTTAGCTTAGAGCCTACAATTATAAGGGGAAAGACTTTCATTATTACCCTGTGGAATTTGACTGTTGATCGATCCAGAGAACATGTCTTTTCTATCTCGGTATGGACCTATCTCTCTCATATCCCCTCTGTCTTGCTATTGTTGATAGGTCTGAATTGGTTATCAATTATATTTTAAATCTAAGGTATTTTGGTGCTAACACAGATGCCAGAGACAAATTGTTTTACGCCAAAGTGCTGATGGAAATAATCCCTGATAAACCGTTATAGAGACAATTATAGTTAGAATAGCAGATGATAATGTAGATGAGGGGAGAGTGCGCTATGGTTGGAAACTAGAAATATGCACTATATATCATTCTTTTGGTTATATACATGATTTCTGTACTTGGATTCCCATAGCCACTTCCCTAGCTCATATCCCCCCTTTTGAGAGTGTTCCACTTCAATGACCTCCTGTCATGAAGTAGGTCAATAAAGTTGTAACCCCTCTTATACCGGACCCTGTTCGGTAGACGTTTACCCCTTGTGATAATGATGGTTTGGAAGATGATGATAGTTCTTCTGTTGAAGATGGTGGTATCTATTGAATCTCTGGTGACCACTCTTGGATTCATTACAACTCTAGAATGAGATATGGTCCCTCTAAAAACATGTATTATAAATATGTAAATGAATTGGAAGATGATTTTAGAAGACTGATATACGAAGTTGTGGTGAAGGTTTTAAGCTCATTGAGGAGAGTGATCTAGGTGAAATGAACAAGTCACTTTTCTATGATACATCATAGGATCGAGAATTCAAGTTTTGTAGTCTCAACCCTTATTTTGTTCCTAACCTTGTCATACACTTTTCTGAGTACGCCAATGTTATAGGATCAAGTGATAGCTCAAGCTGTCCCTCCTTTGATGGGATTAATTGTGAGTCATTCTATAGTAGTTGTAGCATTTCGCTTCACTCTTGTTCTTTTGTTTTAGTGTCCTAGCACTTGAAACCAGCCTGTAGCCATTAGACAAATTGTCTGGCTCCTATTTCTCATGTATTCATTATTTATACAATGAAAGTGGTTGCGACCACTATAAAACCTACTTAGCCTTGCTAAAAAATAAAAATAAAATAAAAAACTCCATTCTCTTTACTAACATGTATTAACGAATATATATTTCTAAATATTCATGTCAAAGAATGTTTATGTGGCGATGAATTTACTTTAGTTGACGCAATATGTAGTTTAGAAACGGATCCTATCAATTTGAGACATAAATAAAGAAAACTTTATGGCATACCAATGATTTTTATTACTTGTACAATGCTCAAAATCAACATGATCCATATAAAATTGGAAATCCTCAAAGCCAACCTTATACATGTGGAACTTGAGGTACAATGCACTGAAGAATGATATGGATGTGTGTCTATTCTAGAGATAGGTAAAATGACTGTTCGGTCCAGCATATGTGATTTAGTAATGCTTATTTTTAAAGTAATTGCTATGTAGAGGACATTACATACTTCTAGAGGGTTTGAAAGAAAGATATATTACTCATGGGTAAGCACTTATTTGTATGCATTTGTAATCCACGTAAACGCTTTGAGGTTCCATATAATCATCGAATTAATTGTGCATTAGCTTACGTTACACAAGCTAACAATCAATGTTGTGTTAGGAATTGCCTTAAAATCTTTTTAAGTCATATCCGATACATGTAAAAGCTTGAAGTTTATAAAAATTGATCAGTGAATTGAAATTTAAGTTTTCAAAATTCAAGATTTAATTTATTATTAAATTATATGAAATAAATGAGTTGGATTCATGCAAACATGAGCAGGGACAATTTAACAATGAGAATTAAATGATGGTTAAGGCTGACCATAATTATTGAGTCACCTTGATTTGTATTTTTTATTTGAATGTAACCTCATTCTTAAAATTCAAATTTAAATAATTAATTTATAATATTCGGTAATGTAGTTGCTAAATCTATTGAAATGAAACATTTTCTGAAAAAGTCAATTTTGGTCAAAATAGTCAAACTTTGAATTTGAGTTGAAAATTCAAAATTTTGACAATTAGAATGTCTCCTTTTTATGACTCTACTCCGAATTCTAAGTTATCTAGCATTTTTTGTTTTGTCAAATTCCGCTTCTATTTGTTTCGTGATATGAGCTATTCAGTAAAAAGTGCGCAAAACAAATGGTGTTTGTGTGATTTTTTACTGTTACTCTTTTCTGAATAATTTATTGAATTATTCCTTTAGTTTCTTGGGAAAATTTTCCATCTTATATCTCATTAATATTTCACGTTTGAATTTTAAGAGACTCTGGTAAGTTAAATACGTGTTTTCTTTCTCAGCATTTCTCATTTCTTTTTCAGTGATATAATTGCTTCTTCTTCCCCAATCCTCTTCACTGTGAACTTCTTCCTGAAAATTTTCATGGTTTCCCTATACATCTAAATTATCAAATAGATTTTTTCTCTAACTCCTATTTTCCTCTTTATTTCTTATTTCCTTAAACCTTATCATCATCATATCTTCCCTGTAAATCCCTAAACATCTCTATCAAAACAAATCCTAAAATTGAATTTACAATCTCCTCTCTAATTACTATTTTCTAAATCTAATTCACCTCTTTACAAAATCCATGTTGTTTTTTCTAAAACATAGATCTCATTTTTTTCCTATTTGCATAAACCCCCTGTTCACCTCCGTCCTGACAACCAAACCCTACCGTCAACCATCAAGGAGCCACCACCTAGCCTCTGCATGACCTAACCAATGCCTAGAACCGTCTAAGCCATGCCGCACTGGAGGGTCGCACCACACATCCATGACCCAAAATAAAAACCCACAAACCCAAACCCTATTACATAAGTTTCTATTTTCTATTTTTTCAGATTTTACTCTGTCTTCCCGTGGCCATAACTTGCTCATAAGAAATCTGAATCCACTTTCTCTTTTTTATTACCTAGTGAAATTGAAATAGCTATAACATTCATGTCGATAATTTTTTCAAATTTCATATTCTTTTTTCTTGAAATCACGAATTTTTCAAACCTATTTTTGGACCTAGATTTCTCATCCAAAAATGATCTGTCACTGTTTCAGCCTTTTCTCCCTCAAAAATAATCCAGTATCTTTCTCTAATTGAAGAGAAAAGAATTTTCTAAAATTTTTCTTTATATAACCTTTTCAAATTCAATGGTTAAAATATCAAAAAAACTATTTTAAAAAGGTCCAAAACTTTAATCTGTTTCGTAAATTTTGTGAAAATCAAAATCCATCTTCCCTAACCAAAAATCCTTTATTCTTTTCTTTTAAATTTCTTAAGGTATCTTTTTGTGAATTTATCCGTGTCATGGTGTTAGAGAGTGTGCAGTTGTGCTTGTAGTTGGAGTTGTGACAACCCATATTTTTGATTAATTTAAAATATGAATTTAAACTTATTTTAATGAATTTTAAAATGGAAAATGTTGAATTTAGACTTGATAAAATTAAAATTTGGTTTTATGTTTTAACTGACTTAAAACGGGGCTAGTAAAATTTTAAATCGGTTTAAAAGTGAAGATTTTGTAAATCAATATTTTTATGCTATATTAATGACCTGTAAAAGGACCAATTTTAAAATAATCTCAGAATCTAATGAAACCACTTTATTGGATCCGAAATGTCAAAATATGGTAGGAGTTAAAATTTCGAGTAAAATTGAGTTAATACGTAAGAATACGATATATAAACGTAAGTTGAAAATTTAGTCGATTTTCGGTTAAATCTAGAAATAAGGTGATTTTTCAAACGGACTTCGAATTCGACGAGACTAGATTCATTAGAACCATAACTGTGTAATATAGCGAGATTTCACATTTGTAATTTTTGGAGTTAGTGCGTAGTCGTACGACTGGAACAAAGTTTATGCTGTTTAAATAATTAAGGAGATAATTAAAACTTTTATCACTAAATCCCACAAACCATACAAATGAGACAACAAATTGTCCTCTTGAACAGTGTCATATTCTTCCTTAAGGGGTCACTCATTGTACTTAAGGACTTTTGTTTTCTTTTTCTTTTCCTTTTTGTTTTTCATTTCTAAATTCCTTTTCCTTCTTCTTAAAACCTTAAAACTCCATTACCATCTTCTCACCCCTTCCTAAGCTCACGCCGCCCCTATCCCTCCACCACCAGCCACTCCCCAATGGTGCACCACATTCTCCAGCCTCCCTTCAGAGGATGTAGGCCCCTCCTCCAAGCCCAAAACCCCTTTTTCTTTTCAATTTGCAAAAGAACTCACCTTTAAACCTATGTTCAAGTTACACCACCTCCTAAGGACCTCCAACCTCCATGCCTTGACCTCCACCTCCTCCTCCTCGAGCAAGCACCTCCCCCTACATCCCAAAACATGGGGTCCCCTTTCCCTTCTCAAACCCTAAAAATCCTAACTTTCCTCTTAATTCCCTGAACTAAAGTGAGTTTGAGTGTGTACGTGTAATAGCTTGTGAGTTTGAGTCAGAAATAAGAAATTTTGACTTCGTAGTAAGCGTAAAAGATCCTACTATGAAGTATCGAGGTGTAGGAATGGCTGTGGTGAAAGCTCTATACCCTGATTGGTTAATCCGTTCGATTAATTGTAGTATATGTAGTAGTCAATACTATGAATTGTTTAATTGACATGGGATTGAATTGGGGTTAAATTGTGATATGATTTGGATATGAATTTGGGTTAATTAACATGTTAAAACAAAGTTTAAATTTTTATTGTAGTTGTGGTCGGGTTAAACACCCATTTATAAGTTAAATGATGTATTAATAACCATCTATTTAAGTCAAGTTGACTCAATGAAAATATAACTTGAAATAAACAAGTTATCATAAATTATTTAATACTGATTAGGATTGATCAGTTGAATATGATATTTGTTGATATGAATGGTGTTGTTAAATACAAAAACAATTGGGTTAATAAGATTTAATATCTTATTTAACCATGGTTAATTTGGGTTTAAGTGTTAATGAGCTTGAAACTTAGGTCAATGAAACCAATGTGTGATAATTGGATGATTAATAGTTGTTTACAGCTATTATTGGATGTATATGATGTGTGAAATCCATATAAACAGAATTATATGGTAATTGGCTAGATTTCATTCCAATTCAGAATAAATTTGATTATTTTAATAATATAATATTTGCTGAAAAATAAAAGTTTGAATTTGATGTTCGATTTTGGATAGACGTGAAGATATTAAAATTTTGATGAATATTCGTAACTGTACTGGGTGGCTTTGAATTAATTTTCATATAATTCTGGCCTATCAAAATTTTATTTTTGAAATGAATAGTAAGTGCCGAAAGTGAAGTTCGGTTAGGCTATTTAGAAAATGTTTTAAAAGAAGTTTCGTTTCAAACGTTTCTTGTTTATTTTTGTGACGAATATCAAGAAAGTTTGGACCTAAAATAATGAGTTTCGTAAAATAATATTATGTTAATTATTAAAATAGTATTAAATGATTTAATATCGAAATATTTGATTTCGAAGGGAAATAATTGAAATAAAATTTCCAATGATAGTTATATATACTTTATGTAATAAATAAATTATTTTGGAAGCAATTCGGTTTATTTTTAATTATAAATTTAATTGGGTCTAAATAGAACGTGCCGCATAGCGACAGTTCGCAAACGTCGACTCACAACTTTAAATTGATGTACCGGGAGATCCGACAGTCGGATTCTCCTAAAACGAAAAACGTTGGGTTAAATTTGAAAAAAGCTTTCAAATGAAAAAATAAATTTTAAGATCCAACGGTTTGAATTTAAAATAGGTCCAGATCAGTTTTGGAAAAAGGTCGTTTGTGGATGTATTTCGGTGACTCAAAATTGGAAACCAACTGTAAGGGTCTTATTAAAATTATTAAAAATATGGATAAATTGTAATAAATCATAATAAATGCGTTCTTGATATAATATTCCAAGTTTGGAAAGCTAAAAGACATTTTATCTGAAAGAGCTAGTTAACGACTAGAATAAAGAAACAAAAGGGATATGCTGTGATTCCTAAGAGTACAATCTAGTACCAACTTTGAGATCTAATTGAAAGCTATTGCATTAGGAGAAGGGTGGGAAGAATCAAAAGGACATTGGATATTCGACGAAGATCGGACAAAGTTTTCTGAAGTTAAACAATCCAGTGGTTTTAAAATAACATATTGGATTTTATGGGTTTAAATAAAACCAGGGTTTTTCTGATGTCTAAATTGGATTGGATTTGAATGGAAACAACCTTCGGATGTTTATGTTGGATTCTGGAATTTTACGGATAATGTCTTAAGGAATTTGAAAGACAGTGATATCGTTATTCCGAATACGGTATCTATTGGTTTCAGAATTTGGTATTGAATATAAGCCGATATGATTTCTATTCAAAGCCTTGTATTGATATCAAATTGGATTTTTAGAGTTTGTTGTGAGTGGCGTCTTCAATAACCATGTTCTTAAACGTAGTTGGAAACGTAACTGATGGAAAAAATCTTTTAATTAAGATTTAAGGAAATTGGTTTCCAAGGTTGAACGATCATTGAATAATGATTTTTGGAGACTAAAGCTGTGTTAAAGTTTTAATGAATCTTTAATTAGATTTGAAACGTAAGAAGTTAATTAAATTTACCAAAACACGATGGGTGTTAGATATGGAGTATCACCTGTTTTGCTCCATAGGGAGAATAGGTTGTGAATGGGATAACGATATGAGATATTATCTTTTGGGTAGAGCTCGATAACCCCGATAAGGCTTATAAACCTTAATTTAAACAAGTTTGTGAAAAGAGATACAAATCTTTTGAAATGATTTCCCAAGAAAGATTTAAACAAAAGTTTAAATGATATAAATCTTTGATAAAATTTAAGGGAATAATTCCCAAAGTAATGAATATTTGAATAATAAAATATTGTGAATTGGAATGAGATTAATGATATGTTGTATATCACTTGTTTTTGAAAATGCGTGAGTTATTCAAAAAGACCGGGTTTAACCAATTCTAAATAACTGATACAAAGATTAAAAGTCGAAGATAATAAAGACGATGGTTGAAGACCAAAGACTTTCACATTGTTTGGATTACTGCGATTGTCTTGATTTGGCCGTACACCCAAGACGAGATTATAAGTGGTGATCATCCAGACGTACTTGGAGATCGACCGGATATGTAAGGGCCTCTCTCCTGTATTAGACATATGGGACGAGGGATAAGGTGTCTTCAGTTTCATTCAGACCCAGAAATGACTTGCAAATGGATTGTATGTCTGACATTGTATTGTGTGCTGTATTAATTGATATCTACTAAATATATATCTGTTTTGTGGTAGAGAATTTATTCTCTTAGCTTAACAGCCTTCTTTGAGGTGTATAAGCTTAGAGATTATAAATTAGTAGATATCAGTTGTATGGTATGGAATGGAAATTTGGCACGCTAAGATCCTGATTGATCAAAGCTTTTGTTGAAAAGTATAGCTTGGTGCTTGATGATCAAAGCATGGCTGATATAGCGTAGCTTTGTGTTGAAATGTAACTTTGGAAAATCTTACAACTCAGGAATGGCCAGAAACAGGATGAAGAGAGCCAGAGAACGGACATACGTTTCCTTCTAGCTAAAAGTGATGACATGGTATGAAGCCCAGGTAATTTACTTATGTGGATGTTGGAATTGAGGTACCTCGGATATAGTTAAATACGACCATGGTAGCCAAATACGACCAAGATTACGGTCAAATACGATTGGGGAATGTACTGTTCTGGAGTAACCCTAATCCATCGGGAATCAGTAGAATGACTCTGGTAACCCTAGGGATACATGGTGTGCTCCCTGGACATCTTGCTAGAGATGATCCGAAGTTTAGTATAAGAAAGATCCTTTGCCTTGGTCATTGATGGAAATCCAAATTCCAATACGAACCTTGCATTTTCAGTTGTAAACCAGTATGGCGACATAATAGGACGGGGTATTATGCCGTCTAAGATCGATGCATTTGTTTTTGAAATTGCTTTCTACACTATGCGCTAGTAATAATAAAAGTGAATTTTCGTGTATCAAGCATGTTTGGCTATTATAAGGTAAAAATCTATCCTTTGGTTTGCGCTTGCATTGTGTGATGGGTCCTGAGTCTTATAATAGCTTCATTTTTCATAAAGCATTGCAAGTTTTTATTTACTGGTATTCATGTGGAGAAAACCCGTTTCGTGTTATACGGCGTGGTCCCGTGATTTACTTTACATGTAAAAGCTAATAACTGTTTTTAGTTCTCACACCAGTTCCGTGACTAAGTCGGAGTTTATTGTTTCCCAACTAAACTCTGGGTGCCCATATTTTTCACATTGGTAGTCAGTAGTTTTGGTTTTGCAGATATTCTTTATACATGATCTTGGATTATGGATGGAGCTATACTCTGGATTATTTTGTAGTCTTCCGCTGTTGTTATTTATATATTTATGTTTTCTATTGTATTATAATTCATTATTCTCTGATATTTTTCCGCTGTCTGTCTGTTATTTGTACTACGTTATACTTATACTCTGATGTAATTGCTGTAATAGCAATGTAAAGTTATTTTCTGTTCCGTGCGATGTGTCATAGTCTCATCACAATACGCCTTGTTGACCGGTTTAAGTCGGTTTAACGATCAATTTGGATTAGCCAAAAATGGGGGTCGTTACAGAGTGGTATCTTAGCTTTGGTTGACAAACTTTGAGGATACGATGCACTTGAACAATTTGAAAGAACTCATCAGAGGTTGGATTAGTAATATCCTATAAAAGAATACTCATTAGAGATAAGATCAATAGTATCCTAGAATGAGTGACTCATTAGAGATGGGGTTAGTAATGCCATAGAATGAGTTGAGAGTTATAGGTTTATAAGTGACATATTTGTCATTATTATATATATAATATGACTTTGAAATTATACGTTGGAATATAAGAGGATTTTAGTTTTGACAACATATGATTTGGAAAATTAATCAATAAATTGATTGTCGGTTGTGATGTTTGATTGCTAGTTTAACTACTTAAGAATTGATTATGAACTTAAGATGTCTAATTAGGATAAGTAAACGGAATTTTCGGCGATTTGGGCAGTCGAGGAATTATGACACACATTAGGTTAAACTTATAAAGGAAGTTTTATTCGCGATTTTGGATGGTGAATACACATGAAATCAGTAGTTATTTTACTTAAAAGAGTTAGTTTAAAGTTATGTTATAATTTGAAATTCTTTATTTTAAATTATAGAGAGGTAAGCACATGCTAATTAGATAGTACGTGGTGCAGTTTATACAGTCTTCTTCTTCGTCCAGTATCTCATCTGACAATTCAAATGACAGCTCTTCAGCCTCATTGTATACTGACAACATCGATAGTGTTTCTAATCACGATAGTACCAGTGATTATATATATGATGCTACATCCATTTATAGACCACTTGAGATTATGGATCCAGATTCTGTGACATCCCACGTCCATTAATGTCACTCACAAAGGGGAAGCATTAAGGTTCGTGAAGCGATATAGGTAAACATACATATAATTTTACAAGACAGACATAAATAAGATAGCAGCGGAAATTTAAACTTCTATTTCAAACACAAATCATATAGCATAGTTCAAAATACCATGAGTCTCAAAAACCATTATAACAACATAACTTCTATCTTTCAACATCAGAGTACATAAATACTTAAAAGTAAACATAATTCCCCAAATAAAAGAGACAAAGCCATAGTAGAGATAAAAACTTGAGCCATACTTCGAAAGCAGCTCTAGCAAGATGATATCTGAGTCCTGACTAAGCCTCAGTGTTTCCTCCCCGAGAACCTGGGGGTAAATGGAAGAAAGAAGAGGAAACAAGAGGGTCAGACATAAAGTTTGGCGAGTGAAACACCCCACCTCCGTTAGGGTCACTCTCAAAGGGAATGCCCTAATTTTGGTGGAGGTTTATAGGTACAAGTCACAGATATACAAGACAGATATAAGAACACATATTTGTAAACAGCGGAAGAACAACAAACTTTATTTCATGAAGTCAAATACGTGTTACAACAACATCCTTTCAAAAACATAACATAACACTTTCATAATCTGTCTTGAGTACATCATTTAAAGAAGCATGAATAAAACATAGATAAACTGCAAAAAGCCCCATAGCGGTTGTCCCAAGCCATAGTTCAAAAACAGGAAAGTCCAAGCAATACATTTCTCTTCTTCAAGCTGGATGTTGAGGTTGATCAAGCTGCTGTGTTCCCTCCCTGAGGACCTGGGGGGGAAACGGAAGAAAGAAGACGAAAGAAAAGTAGAGTCAGACATAAAGCCTGAGTAAGTCTAGTACTATTTTGTCTATGAATAAAGAACTGGGTATGATAAGTATAAACAAGAAATGGGCATACACTATAAACCTGGTTAAGTGGTCTAGGGTTGAATATACTATCGTACCCCACGCTGATCTCTGAACCCATATAAACTAGTTTCCAATTTGCACCCCATAACCAGGGTGATGTGATCCATTCTATGATGATCGGCTCCTACTCGCATAGTTACATGTGTCTTACGGCCCCCGATGTCTGTAGTTACCTATGCTGGTCCCACCATGGGGTGTATCAAGTCCCATAGTGGCAACCCGACACAACCTTAGAGTGCACAGGTATGCTACTGGTGTCCAGTGCCTTATTTTTCTGCACCGGAGTGTGTGCACGCCCGCACTCCGTTAGAACCTACACTGCTACACCACCGCCGTCGATTTGACCTCTTACAATCAGCCCAGTAATCGTGCCCCACCCTGCCTAGTTTCAGGGTATCCTGATACACCTTTTAGGGTTACTGCTGAAAAGGGTCCCCCGTTACTAGGTTTTCTATCTCTAGCCAACATGCTAAGTTGGTTAAGTGTTTCCTAACCTAACCCCACCAGTCCGTTTAGTTTAGCATGTTCCATTTTGATTAAGTCTTTAGTTCACTTAATCCTAACAATCCTGACTCAGCCTTAATTGTCTTATTAAGGCCCTGACCTCTCACATTAGACATGTATTGTTGTGGCTGCCTGTTGCCGGTTGGTTCCGGGCAGTCTTACGCCACAACTCAGTCTAACCTCGGGTCCTTGCTGGGCTCCATGTTTAACCTCCCACATTGGATAGGTATTGTTGTGACTACTGGACAGCCGGGCGGTTCCGGGCAGGTTTACATCACAACTCAATCCAGCGGGTTAAACACATCGTATGTTCTACATTTACATATTTTGTCATTCTTCTTTATTTCTTATATGTAAATATTTGCGGCCCATTATTAAGTTAATGGTGTAAAGGTTACACCAATCATGGGCCCAACCCATTCTTGAATTTGGGCCCTTTTACTTTAGTTTTCATTCATTAAATTAATTTAGCCCAACGTTATTTACCCCCGTTTTTACACGTCCGTTTATGTATATTGGGCTTAGCCTTTTAAAGCCCAATTTAGCCATGCGAAGGGGGAGGCTTATGGCGTAATCACATACACAAAGAGGGGAAGGTGAGCGCATGAACTTGCATATAACGTTGGAAATACATAATAGAAACTGGTGTACTTGCATAGTGGTAACATAGGTGACATGAATCAAAGCATGTGAACTTGTAATTGAGATATCATTATTGACCCATGAACCTATATTTTTACTTAGGCATAATGTCAAACATAAGCATGGCATAAATACTTTTAGCATAAACATGGCATAATGTCAAACATAAGCATGGCATAAATACTTCTAGCATAAACATGGCATAATGTCAAACATAAGCATGACATAAATACTTCTAGCATAAACATGGCATAATGTCAAACATAAGCATGGCATAAATACTTCTAGCATAAACATGGCATAATGTCAAACATAAGCATGGCATAAATACTTCTAGCATAAACATGACATAATGTCAAACATAAGCATGGCATAAATACTTCTAGCATAAACATGACATAGGTATAGTTAAATTTGTTCATGGCATAAATATAAACAAGTCATGTTCATAAGGTTTCTACATGTTTACAAAGAGGATACTTTGTTACTAACACAAAAGCATAGTTCAACTTAATTAAATTTAATCACATAACGATGGTATACTTATGCATAAATATTCCTAATCATGGTGTTTGCTTTTAACTTGCAAAAAAGGGATTTTTGTGTCTAACTTAGCCATGTCTCACATATGTCATCATATAATTCTTTTAAACAAGATAGACTTAATCATGAATTTCAATTATGCCCAATATCATTCATAGCCTAGCCATATTCATAAGTTTTGCAAAAGCATGACTTAATACATGGATTATGGTGTCAAAATTCCAACATAGTTTCATATGAACTATAACAACCAAACTTGTCTCAATTACTTGCAAAATGATTTATGCACAAAATAGACATCATGATGGCATAATAACAAAGCCCCAAACTTGCATGAATTTCAATCAACTACATACATGTAGCTTCAACATAGACTACATAATTTGCGCAATATTCCAAACGTATATTTGCATAGAACTACCGCATGTAGTTCTTTATAATTGAATGACATAATTCAGAATATCCAAAAGTATATAAATCGCACAAATACGAATTTCATTGCCACAATTCAAGCATACATATCTACACAATCATTTGTTCATACCAAAGTAATACTCTACTTACAATGGTTGCGGCGAATTCTCTAATTAAGAGATATGATTCCTTTGTTGAATTGATTAGCTTTAGGTTGCTTGAATTGCTTTAGGCTTTAGAACTTCCTCCCTAATCCTCTCTCTAGTTGGCGGCTACCTCTAGTCGTTCCTCAGCAACATGGCGGCTATGTCTTTAATTTGAATGAATAGATTAGGGTTTAGTCTAGGGTTGTTTATATAGAGGTTAGGAATTGATTAGGACCATTGATGTTGCTAGGTTAGATCGTAGCCATTCATTCGATAGAGAGTCCAATCAAAACTTGCCACCTAGCCCTAGTGACAAAGCAGACCACAGAAAATCGGAGGAACACAGACCTGGCCAGCCAGGTTGACTGGGCTCGACCAGGTCGATACCCCTGTCGACAGGGCTGTCGACAGCCCTGTCGACATGGGTAGCCCAGGTCGACAGCCCAGTCGACCTGGGTGGCCCAGGCGGCGCTTTTCTGGCCCAATGGGCCCCACTTCGGAATATTTAATTATTTTAATCTGTTTGAATTTTAAATTTAATTCAAAACTTCCGAAGGCCATATCTTCTTCATACGGACTCTGTTTTTCGAAAACTCGGACTCTATTTCGCGTATTTTTCCGAGACGAACGCAATGGCGTATCCCGTTTCCCTTAGTTCTTTGATTTCAGATTAATTATACTTAAATTCGCTAATTTCACAGTTATAGAATTTTCGGGGTGTTACATTCTCCCCCACTTAAAAGGATTTCGTCCCCGAAATCTTCAAGTTAGGAGGAATGTAAATCCTAACATCCAATCATCCATCTACTCATCCATCAAACACGAGCATCCATTGTCCTTAAAAGACTTCTAATGCTTCATGATCATATGCAAAGTGTGTGTGTATACATGAACTTATCTAATGCAAAATCAGGCGGTCTACTGATTCAGTTGACCTCCTTAATGCGAATTATGTAAGTGCCATGAATCCATTTTGTATGCAAATTTTCCTATTCTTGATTCTACATGAGTGCACAATCATTCAATACAAATGCAACATCCACATGTCAACATATCAATGTTCAACCATAGACGAAAGCAAACATATATGCATATGCAATATGAAGTGACTGAGCCGATCTAAAACCTAGATTGTGTGTGTATATGCAACCACGAGCAACCACTAGCAATCACTTGCAACCACTTGCAACCATCATCCATAACATGTTTCAACTACATGTTTCCATCCAAAGGGTTTCTACCTAAAAGATACGGTCGAGGAAATATACCTAAAAAGATAGATAAAAGCGCAACTTAAGGAAAAAGAAAGATCAAGGATGTACCCTCGAACAGAAAAGGGTAAGCAGTGCGGATTCTAGCTTCAGTTTCCCAAGTCGCGTCTCCCTCGGCGTCGCTCCACTGAACTTTGACGAGCTTGACTTCGCGGTTGCGTAGCTTCTTCACTTCCGTTCCTAAGATGCGGGTTGGAACTTTTCTTATGGTTGCTTCGCGTTCCACTTCAGCCTCTTCAAGGATATTTGGCTCTACCACTTCAGCAGTCTCATGTAGACACTTTCGGAGATGTGAAACGTGAAAAACGTTGTGGACTCCAGCCAACTTCTCGGGTAGCTCTAATCTATAAGCCATTTTCCCAATTTTCTCGATAATAGGGAATGGCCCTACGAACCTTGGTGCTAGCTTTCCTGTGGTTCCAAAACGAACAACGTTCCTTAGCGGCGATACCTTGAGAAAAACTCTGTCTCCAACCTCAAATTCAAGGTCGGTCCTTCTCTTGTCGGCATAGGACTTTTGTCTGTCTTGGGCCGTCTTCATCCTTCTTCGTATTAAGTCTACTTTCTCTGAAGTCTCTCGGATCATGTCTGGTCCAAGTATGAGCTTATCAGTAGACTCCCACCAACAAGTGGGCGATCGGCACGGTCTTCCATATAAAGCTTCGAAGGGCGCCATTCCTATGGTTGCTTGATAGCTGTTGTTGTAGGCAAATTCCACCAAAGGAAGGTGGTCTTCCCATGTCCCTCCAAAGTCAAGGACGCATAGCCTTAAAAGGTCTTCCAAAACTCTATTCACTCTCTCTGTTTGGCCGTCGGTTTGGGGATGATAGGCTGTGCTCAAGCATAACTGCGTTCCTACTGCTTCTTGCAGACTCCGCCAAAACTCGCTGGTGAAGATGGGGTCTCGGTCACTAACAATGCTAGATGGTATTCCATGGAGTCGAACGATTTCCTTGAGGTAAAGTGATGCTAGGGATGAGGCAGTTCTTTTACTTTTGACAGGTAAAAAGTGGGCGCTTTTAGTAAGCCTATCCACTATTACCCAAATGCTAGTGTTGCATCTCCTAGACCTAGGTAGCCCATCGATGAAGTCCATTGAGATGCTATCCCACTTCCACTGTGGGACCTCCAGAGGATGCAGTAGTCCGCCGGGCTTTTTCTGTTCCGCCTTAACCTGTTGGCACACCATACACTTAGAAACGAATTCTGCCACGTCCTTTTTCATGCCGTTCCAGAAGAAAGTCCTTTTTATGTCTTTGTACATTTTATCTCCGCCGGGGTGTATCGTCATCTTGGAGTGATGTGCTTCCTCGAGAACCTTCTTTATTAAATCTTTCGTCTGTGGGACGCATAGTCTTCCATCTCGCCTTAGTACACCCTTATCGTCGATGGAGTATCTATTGAGGTGACTTGAAGTCTCACCCCTAATTAGCCTATCAATTATTTCCACTAGCTGAGGGTCTTCGCGTTGTGCTGTCCCTACTGAATTCACTAAAGTTGGGCGCACTTCGAGAGATGCTAGCAAGCCCGGTACGAAATCGGAGGAAGGCCTAAAGTCGAAGCTGGCTATAAACTCTAGGCTTTGTCTTTCAACAAACAACGGGCTTAGGGTCAATTTCTTTCGGCTCAACGCGTCTGCCACTACGTTGCCTTTGCCCGGAGTGTAGGAGATTTCGAAATCGTACGAGGCAAGAAACTCCATCCACCTTTGTTGCCTCAAGTTAAGATCCTTCTGCGAGAAAAGATATTTCAACGATTTATGGTCAGTGTAAAGTTCGAACTTCTCACCTAGGAGATAGTGTCGCCAAGACTTGAGTGCAAAGACGATGGCGGCTAACTCAAGATCATGGGTTGGGTAGTTCTTTTCGTGCACCTTCAACTGCCTCCCGCCATAAGCTACTACCCTTCCTTCTTGCATTAAGACGGCGCCTAGCCCTGTCCCACATGCATCCGTATAAACAGTGAACATCTTGCTCCCATCTGGCAGCGTCAGAACTGGGGCTGTTGTAAGAGCCCTTTTCAGTCGTTGGAAAGCAAACTCGCAATCCAAGTCCCAATTAAATACTAGATTCTTCTTAGTCAATTTCGTGAGCGGAGCTGAGATTTTCGCAAAATCCCTTATAAACTTTCGATAGAAACCTGCTAGTCCTAGGAAGCTTCGGACCTCAGTTGCATTCCTTGGTGTCTTCCAATCTTGTACCGCCACTACCTTAGCAGGGTCCACCGCTAGCCCTTGTTTGGATACTATGTGCCCAAGGAACCTCACCTCTTCCCTCCAAAAGTGGCATTTGGAGAATTTGGCTTTTAGTTGATGGACTCGCAAAGTTTCCATGATTGCCCTTAAGTGCTGAGCATGTTCCTCTTCACTCTTTGAGAAGATAAGGATATCATCTACGAAGACCACTACGAATTTGTTGAGGAAATCTCTAAATACCCTACTCATCAGGTCCACGAAGTAAGCAGGTGCATTTGTCAAGCCGAAAGGCATGACAAGCCATTCAAAGAAGCCGTCTGGGGTTCTGAAAGCCGTTTTATCGATGCTATCTTCAGCCACCCTTAGCTGATGAAAACCGGTTGCTAAATCGAGTTGGGAGAAAACGGATGCTCCTACAAGCTGGTCAAATAAATCGTCAATTCTAGGGAGAGGGTGCCTATTCTTTTTCGTTAGCTTGTTGAGCTCCCTATAGTCAACGCATAGACGGAGTGAACCATCCGCCTTTGTAGCGAACACCACTGGAGCGCCCCATTCTGAAATGCTCCTCCTAATGAACCCCTTTTCCAGAAGCTCTTTAATCTGTTTACTGAGCTCTTTCCTTTCTCGTGGAGCCATATGTCTAACGGGCAACGCAACGGGCTTTGCATTATCTACGAGATATATGCGGAAGTCTATTTCCCGCTTCGGAGGCAAGCCCTTCACCTCTTCGAAGACATCCGGATATTCCCGGACTACTCTAACTGATTTCAAATTTTCAACAGAGGCATCTAACGATTCAAGATAACTAAGCATAACCGCATACGAGGGATTACAAGAAATTTCCAAAGTATTACCGAGCTGGGTTAGGAGCCTAACAACCCTTTTCTCACAATCAAGGATGGCCCCATTACTGGATAGCCAATCCATACCCAAAATCAAACCATACCCCGAAAAGCCCAAAACAAAGGCACTACATTGAAATTCAACACTTAGGATAGAAATTTTCAAATCCAAACAGATCATAGACAAATGAGCTGGGCCCCCAATTGGGTTTGAAACAATTAAGGGGTCCTCTACCATACTAGTTTTTAGGTGCAGAGATTCTACTAAAGCAGACGAGATAAAGGAGTGTGATGCGCCAGAATCAAATAAAGTGCGAACGGGGTGATCATAAAGATAAACTACACTTTCTACAGAAGTATTTATACCTCGCTGTTGCAATGGTGGCGCTTCTAGCACATGAACCTGTGCCCCTGGGGTGGATCCAGCCCCCTGCCCCTGCCCTCGTTTCCTTGGGCAGTCCTTAGCCCTGTGGCCTGTCTGACCGCATGAAAAGCACCCACCATTCTCCTTGGCCTTCTTTTTCCGGCAGTCCTTTACTAAGTGCCCCACTTTGCCACAGAAATTACACTTCCTCTTCTCCTTGTTGCCTTTCCCGCCTTTCTTAAAGTCCGTCTTCTTAGGCTGCAAACCCTCTTTCTTCCCTTGAGAGCTTTCTGCCTTTGTCTCCTTCTTGCCCTTATCCTCTTCATTCAGCAATGCCATTTGCACCAATCTTTCATACGTGGCTCCCATGGGTATATGGGTCATGGCCAAACTGTGTAATGGCTCATTTAACCCCTTGACGAAACGGAGAGCCTTCTTGTGCGGGGTGTTGACTAGGTCAAGCCCAAACCTAGCCAGCTCATCAAACTGATTCACATATTCTCTGACAGTCTTGTCTCCTTGCTTAAGAAATAAGAATTTTTCCAACTGCAAACTTCTTTCCGCATCTGAGAGAAACTTGGTCTCAAACCTTGCCCTAAAGTCCTCCCATGTCTCCACTGGTCTTTCAGCATTAGTGACTTCCCACCAGTAGGAAGCCTCGCCCTTCAATAGCCACACCGCCAATTGTACTTTTTGTCTATCTTCTACCTCAAAGATGATGAATAGGTCTTCAGTTTCTTTCAGCCAATTCCTAGCTGCTACGAAGGACTCAGTTCCATGGAAATCCCTTCCTCCCATAGCTTTAAAATCTTTACATATCTTAGCAAACGCGTTTCCCCGAGGAGGAGGTGGAGGAAAAGGTGCCGCTGCGGCTGGATGATTTCCTTCTGCTGGGGGAGGAGGAATGGTAGGACCTGGCTGAGTGGCCCTTGCTTCTAAGAACCGTCTAAACCAACCAGGTATTGGCACCCCTTCCGGCAAGTTAAGATCTTCAGACATGCTGAAACAAAAAGGATAGATTCAAAACGAAGGATAAGAGATAGTACCTATGGCTTTGGGGAGTGGACTTTTGCCTTTTTAAAATAAAATAATATTTTTCTTTTAAAAATGCTTCTTTAAATTTCCTTTTTGAAAATAATTTTTTTTTTCAAAACTTTTTATCTTATCTGGTAAACCTATGCTCTGATACCAAGTGAAACACCCCACCTCCGTTAGGGTCACTCTCAAAGGGAATGCCCTAATTTTGGTGGAGGTTTATAAGTACAAGTCACAGATATACAAGACAGATATAAGAACACATATTTGTAAACAGCGGAAGAACAACAAACTTTATTTCATGAAGTCAAATACGTGTTACAACAACATCCTTTCAAAAACATAACATAACACTTTCATAATCTGTCTTGAGTACATCATTTAAAGAAGCATGAATAAAACATAGATAAACTGCAAAAAGCCCCATAGCGGTTGTCCCAAGCCATAGTTCAAAAACAGGAAAGTCCAAGCAATACATTTCTCTTCTTCAAGCTGGATGTTGAGGTTGATCAAGCTGCTGTGTTCCCTCCCTGAGGACCTGGGGGGGGGGGGGGAAACGGAAGAAAGAAGACGAAAGAAAAGTAGAGTCAGACATAAAGCCTGAGTAAGTCTAGTACTATTTTGTCTATGAATAAAGAACTGGGTATGATAAGTATAAACAAGAAATGGGCATACACTATAAACCTGGTTAAGTGGTCTAGGGTTGAATATACTATCGTACCCCACGCTGATCTCTGAACCCATATAAACTAGTTTCCAATTTGCACCCCATAACCAGGGTGATGTGATCCATTCTATGATGATCGGCTCCTACTCGCATAGTTACATGTGTCTTACGGCCCCCGATGTCTGTAGTTACCTATGCTGGTCCCACCATGGGGTGTATCAAGTCCCATAGTGGCAACCCGACACAACCTTAGAGTGCACAGGTATGCTACTGGTGTCCAGTGCCTTATTTTTCTGCACCGGAGTGTGTGCACGCCCGCACTCCGTTAGAACCTACACTGCTACACCACCGCCGTCGATTTGACCTCTTACAATCAGCCCAGTAATCGTGCCCCACCCTGCCTAGTTTCAGGGTATCCTGATACACCTTTTAGGGTTACTGCTGAAAAGGGTCCCCCGTTACTAGGTTTTCTATCTCTAGCCAACATGCTAAGTTGGTTAAGTGTTTCCTAACCTAACCCCACCAGTCCGTTTAGTTTAGCATGTTCCATTTTGATTAAGTCTTTAGTTCACTTAATCCTAACAATCCTGACTCAGCCTTAATTGTCTTATTAAGGCCCTGACCTCTCACATTAGACAGGTATTGTTGTGACTGCCTGTTGCCGGTTGGTTCCGGGCAGTCTTACGCCACAACTCAGTCTAACCTCGGGTCCTTGCTGGGCTCCATGTTTAACCTCCCACATTGGATAGGTATTGTTGTGACTACTGGACAGCCGGGCGGTTCCGGGCAGGTTTACATCACAACTCAATCCAACCTCGGGTTAAACACATCGTATGTTCTACATTTACATATTTTGTCATTCTTCTTTATTTCTTATATGTAAATATTTGCGGCCCATTATTAAGTTAATGGTGTAAAGGTTACACCAATCATGGGCCCAACCCATTCTTGAATTTGGGCCCTTTTACTTTAGTTTTCATTCATTAAATTAATTTAGCCCAACGTTATTTACCCCCGTTTTTACACGTCCGTTTATGTATATTGGGCTTAGCCTTTTAAAGCCCAATTTAGCCATGCGAAGGGGGAGGCTTATGGCGTAATCACATACACAAAGAGGGGAAGGTGAGCGCATGAACTTGCATATAACGTTGGAAATACATAATAGAAACTGGTGTACTTGCATAGTGGTAACATAGGTGACATGAATCAAAGCATGTGAACTTGTAATTGAGATATCATTATTGACCCATGAACCTATATTTTTACTTAGGCATAATGTCAAACATAAGCATGGCATAAATACTTTTAGCATAAACATGGCATAATGTCAAACATAAGCATGGCATAAATACTTCTAGCATAAACATGGCATAATGTCAAACATAAGCATGACATAAATACTTCTAGCATAAACATGGCATAATGTCAAACATAAGCATGGCATAAATACTTCTAGCATAAACATGGCATAATGTCAAACATAAGCATGGCATAAATACTTCTAGCATAAACATGGCATAGGTATAGTTAAATTTGTTCATGGCATAAATATAAACAAGTCATGTTCATAAGGTTTCTACATGTTTACAAAGAGGATACTTTGTTACTAACACAAAAGCATAGTTCAACTTAATTAAATTTAATCACATAACGATGGTATACTTATGCATAAATATTCCTAATCATGGTGTTTGCTTTTAACTTGCAAAAAAGGGATTTTTGTGTCTAACTTAGCCATGTCTCACATATGTCATCATATAATTCTTTTAAACAAGATAGACTTAATCATGAATTTCAATTATGCCCAATATCATTCATAGCCTAGCCATATTCATAAGTTTTGCAAAAGCATGACTTAATACATGGATTATGGTGTCAAAATTCCAACATAGTTTCATATGAACTATAACAACCAAACTTGTCTCAATTACTTGCAAAATGATTTATGCACAAAATAGACATCATGATGGCATAATAACAAAGCCCCAAACTTGCATGAATTTCAATCAACTACATACATGTAGCTTCAACATAGACTACATAATTTGCGCAATATTCCAAACGTATATTTGCATAGAACTACCGCATGTAGTTCTTTATAATTGAATGACATAATTCAGAATATCCAAAAGTATATAAATCGCACAAATACGAATTTCATTGCCACAATTCAAGCATACATATCTACACAATCATTTGTTCATACCAAAGTAATACTCTACTTACAATGGTTGCGGCGAATTCTCTAATTAAGAGATATGATTCCTTTGTTGAATTGATTAGCTTTAGGTTGCTTGAATTGCTTTAGGCTTTAGAACTTCCTCCCTAATCCTCTCTCTAGTTGGCGGCTACCTCTAGTCGTTCCTCAGCAACATGGCGGCTATGTCTTTAATTTGAATGAATAGATTAGGGTTTAGTCTAGGGTTGTTTATATAGAGGTTAGGAATTGATTAGGACCATTGATGTTGCTAGGTTAGATCGTAGCCATTCATTCGATAGAGAGTCCAATCAAAACTTGCCACCTAGCCCTAGTGACAAAGCAGACCACAGAAAATCGGAGGAACACAGACCTGGCCAGCCAGGTTGACTGGGCTCGACCAGGTCGATACCCCTGTCGACAGGGCTGTCGACAGCCCTGTCGACATGGGTAGCCCAGGTCGACAGCCCAGTCGACCTGGGTGGCCCAGGCGGCGCTTTTCTGGCCCAATGGGCCCCACTTCGGAATATTTAATTATTTTAATCTGTTTGAATTTTAAATTTAATTCAAAACTTCCGAAGGCCATATCTTCTTCATACGGACTCCGTTTTTCGAAAACTCGGACTCTATTTCGCGTATTTTTCCGAGACGAACGCAATGGCGTATCCCGTTTCCCTTAGTTCTTTGATTTCAGATTAATTATACTTAAATTCGCTAATTTCACAGTTATAGAATTTTCGGGGTGTTACAGCGAGTCTAGTGACTTTTAGCAAGTAAATAAATAAAATTAACATGATAGACATATAAAGTGGATAAGAGAGATCACTACATAAATGGCAAGTGTGACAAGGTAGATAGGATAAGGTGTATATGCTTCTCTAATGATTACTCTGCACTATTACTAGTACAACCAGAATGAGATGATCCATTCTACTATAAGGTGGTAGACTTAGGGCGTACGTCCAAATGTACACTAACCACTACCCTAATCGATCGGCTCCCTACTCCGTAGATACTCTGTGCCAGCCTCACAGTAGGATGTATCACGTCCTAAAGTGGCAACCCCTCACTGATATGCACAACCCCAAATCTACTAGTGTCACAGCCGTCTTATCCCCCTCTGCCCGGCTTATGCACGCACATGGCCCAGTCAGTTTGCGCCGCCTACACCGTCCTCCATGTTTGGGTCCCTTACAATTAATCAGTAAGCGTGCCCCCTCTCCACCTAGTATAGAGTACTTTGTTTGATACCTACTCCGGGTTACTGACTGAAATGGCTCCCACACAATATGATACAAGCTCTCCCTTTTGTCTTGTATCTCCCAATAGGTTTTTCACTGGCTATGTATACCACTAGGTGTCTTTAATTACATAGCCCTAAACCTGTTTTTCTTACCTAAAAAGGTGTCTGTAATTACATAACTTTAATATTTCCTCTGGTTATGTATATTACTAGGTGTCTTTAATTACATAACCTTATCGGGTTAAGTTTGTGGGCCTATATTTTAATACTACCCACCCCCTCAATATTTGCTTAACCCATCCACTATCCAATCAATTTACTTAAACCAAACTTTAGTTAACAATCATACATTCCCTATGGATTAGATTTTGTTAAGTAGTCCAATTTATTACCATGTCCATTTATGGTTCATAATGGGCTAGACCTCCCACATCAGGCCTACAATATGTGGATGTTGGATATGCCGGTCGGGTTCGGGGTCTTAGCCAGATTCGTATTTGCGCACTTAGACCTCCCACATTAGGTTCAACACTAGAGGTTGCTGGATATGCCGATCGGGTCCGGGCAGCCTTCCACCACTAGTGCAACCTAACCTCGTGTCGTAAGTTCCATTACAATTCCTAATTGTAATTACTAGATGTTCCATTATTAATTATCTAATCAATTAATTAATCAATTAATTAAACCTTTCCCTTTATAGGTGTTAATGCCCACTCTACCCAATAATTCGAATTATATGTCCAAAAATGTTCACATTCAAATTATGCCAATATTAACCCTTTTTCCCCCGTTCCCTAACTAGCGCACTCATAAAATTGACGACGTGCCTAGGCTAGACAATAACCTAGTCATAAACGATAATAAGGAAAATAATGGGAATACAACCAAAGTGATCATTTTAACAAAACTTGGCATAAACATAAACTAGTATGGTGATAAGGTGGACATGTAAGCATAAAAACGATGAACTTGTGGCAATTACTAGTTCTACATAACTATGATATCATGGTGAGCATAAAAAGATCTAAATTAACAATTTAGGTGTCCAACTATTTAGATCCAACTTAATTATAATGTGGTCATAAAACAGATCTAACATCATTAGGATGACATATTAGCATGTTTAGATCTAAATATGGATTCACATGTCCAATTTATAACGTATCTAAATTAACCACAATATGAAAGGTGAAAGGTGATTTACATAAAGAGCTAGATCGAACCAATGTTTTAACTGTCCAAATTAACAGATTTACATTAACCACAATATAGTTACAATTAAGGATCCACAAAGGCGACATAATAGAATAACCATAACTGCATTAGATCTAGAGAAGTAGATCTATCATGACATGGTATAAGATTAATCACTAGCATAGATTCATAGTTTACAACATATCCAAATCACAGTCTTTCACAATTTACTTTTAAATATTCAAATCTAAAAGTAACTAGAAACTCACTACGTAAGGATTAGAAAATATAAGAAGAGTGGATCTTGAATATCTAGATTTGATTTGCAAAACTGATGGTTGTTTGAAGAAAATGGATTCGTCTCAGTTCGCACACCGGCATCATTTGGCTTCCATGTTTTCCACTGAAGAAAATAGGAGAATTGGACACACATATATAGCTGTCAGGCCCTCTTAAACCGAGTGCCACATCAGCCCTAGGGTTATTGACACCCCTGTGGGTGGGTCGACCCATAGGTCGACACCCCTTAAGGGGGGTCAACCCCGGTGTCGACACCCCTCTAGGGGGGTCGACCCCCCTAGAGCGGAAAATTTGCCGCCTTGACGAATTTTTGATTTTCTAACTGTTCTGGATAGGGTCTGACTCATCTCTGACTCATACGTGACCCGTATGTGTATATATGTTCTTTCTACGCGTATACAAACTTAAAACCCTCATAACTTCTCCATGTGGTGTCCATTTTACACAAACCAAATGTCTATCTTAACTAGTATTTAGAGACGGACACAACGGCGCAGTCCGTTTCCCTTAATTCTGAATATTAAATTAATTATTATTTAATTTATCCTCTTTAATGTTAACAAAATTATGGGGTATTACATTCCCCCCACCTAAAGGATTTCATCCCTGAAATCTCCAAGTTGAGAAGAATGCATATCCTACCATTTCATCATCCATCTACTCTCCCATAAATCACTAGCATCCGTTTTCCTTATTGACCTTCTTTTTAGTCAAAGTCGTCACACGTGAAATATCTGGTTAACAATACGCACAAGTATGGGGAATATCGTCAGAAGACAGGAAGCGATTTGGTTGGAGTCGCATCACAAACAAAGATTGGCCCGAAACTCCTATCAGACGACCTCTTTTGGGCCCGAAAACATCAATTATAGAGCTATGCTCTGTAACTCCTGTAGCTCTCTGAATCAGCTTCGAATCGAGCTTTCGTTTGGCTAAAACAAACTTATGATTTGAAAGTTACGCCCATTTCCGTGAACGCGTGCAGAAATGGGAACTTGGAATCTGGAATTGGCATAACCCATTGGGATCGGATATACGGTTCGGATCAGGTGAGAGGACCCAATGGCATAACTTTACAAAAGGAAATTTAGTACTCCCTGGATCGGATCGGAGCACAGAAGACCCAACCCGCCTGAAGTATTTTACACTGAAGTGGTTCCAGTCTTCGGATCGGAGACATCAACTCGGTTAGGATCGGACCCGAACCGAACCGCCTCGAACTACTTCTTCTCATGAGTTTGACCTGTTCTTGAGGAGTAACCGCCTCCGACAAACGCGGATCTGATTACATTTGGCAGAGCACGATCTGGAGAGGTTTTCTCCACTTTCTCCACTACATTCCGAGATGAAAGGGATGCGCGCCACGTGGCATCCGAACCGAACCCAGAAATCACCTATAAATACACCGCTTGGAGGAGAATTAAGGGATCTTTTTGGCCACTCTCTTACCCGGTTTCTACCATTGCAACTGCAAAGACTTTACGAACACATCAAAGCCGAATTTCACATTATAACACGAGGATTTCATGTATAATTTCCACTTTTCGCATGTCTTTTCATTGTAAACATGAGGATTTCGTGTATAAACCACAAGCAAATAGCTCTGTAATAGCTTCTTAGGATTTAAGAAACTATAAAGTGGATGTAGGCATGGATTGAGCCAAACCAGTATAAAAATCTCGTGTGTCCCCTTTTATTTTACTACTTTTTCTACATTTATTCTGTGATTGTGAGGATTTCACACTGCATTTGGGTGTTAGGCCCAGATTTTGGTCTAACATTTTGGTGCACCAGGAAGGGGCACACGATACTACTTCAATTTCTAGCCTCAAAGAAATCGGATTGCTCGACTGTTGGATCAATGGTTAAGAAAAAGAAAGATGTAACCTTCTCTCGTACTGAGGACGTTGGTACAGAAGGCACGAGGAATGAGGCGAGCCAGGAGGTTTCCTCTCATGGTGATCTATCGGCATATTTAACCGGAGATGAAATAGATGGCGTTTTCGCTGAACTAAGGACCCAGATGGCAAGGCAAGATGATATCCTCCGCAAAAAACAAGAGATGATGGATGAGTTCTTTGCTAGAATGAATGGAAGGTCGACAAATAATGCACAACTCGCTGGAAATGGCATGGAAATGGCTCCAGCATGAATAACGAACCGGATCAGTTCGGATCTGATCCGAACCGAGGGCCAAAATCTGAATCCAACGCAGATGGAAATGGGGGGCATTCCCCATCGGGTCGGTTTGGACCTGATCCGAACCGCAACCCTACATGAGCTTGGGGGCAACAGCCTCCCCTCTGGAAATCAGGGCTTCTCTCGGGTTCGACCTACATCCGCTCCGGTTCGGATGGACACCCAGGCACCAGCTTTAGCTCAACAACAACCCAATGTGGCTCGGAGCACAGAGCTAGAACTGGGTCAGTTCGACCCCTCCAACCTACAGCCAACCGATTCGAACCGGGCGATATTCCAAACACCTTATGCACTTCCAAACTCTTTTGGACTTAACGCTGGGGGCACCAGCTAGGATCTTGGCAACTTGCAACAACTTTTCGAAGGCGATCGGCTTGCTAATCTCATTGAACGCCTCTCAAGAGGCCACATTTATCAGAATGATTTGGATGACGTCAATCACAATCCATTCACCCAAGAGATCAGGAATTCTCGCAATCCCCCAGATTTCAAACTTCCAGTTCTGGAGTCTTATAACGGCAGGACGGATCCTACCGTGCACCTGATGCGCTACAAACGACATATGGAAGTTCAATCAGAGTCGGAAAACGTCATGGCTAAATGTTTTCCCCTTTTTCTGACCGACATAGCTGCTATGTGGATTTGGCAGATGGAATCTGAATTGATCAACAACTGGAACATGTTGGTCGCTCACTTTATTGAAAAGTTTTGGGTCCATATCGCTTGACCCAAGAATGTAATGTCACTCACTACAATCAAGCAGAGGCCCAGAGAAACTCTGCGCTCATTTTTGGAACGGTTCAACATTGCAGCAGAATCAGTTGATCGACCTGAGCCATCTATGGTATTAATGGCGGCAGTATCCGGCGTTTTGGACAACTCGGAGTTCAAAAAATCCTTGTACCGAGACCCACACGGAATCTCAGCGAATTCTACCTTGAATCGGATAGATTTCTGCGTGAAGAAGATGCAATGCCCGAAAAGAAAATTCTCGATGTCGACATGCTCAAAGACGGAGAACAGTCTGATTCTGGAAAAGGAAAAGGAAAAGGGAAAGCTGTTGTCAAGAATGATCGCAATGCTCAGCCCCGGAGAGGGCCCAAATATGAAAAGTGCACTGAACTCAATTCGACCTTGACTGACATCTACATGAACACAAACAGTGACGTCTCCTATCCCAAGCCTCCCAGGAGGGAGCCATCGCAAAGAGAACGCGATTCTGGAAAATACTGCATATTTCATGATATGGACGGTCATGACACAAATGACTGTAGGCACTTACGAGACTTGATTGAGGAACGGGTTAGATGTGGAGAGCTACCCGAGTATGTGAAACAACCTACAGCGCCTGCACCCGCGCAGCCACCACCTGCTCCCCGAAGAGGGAATGACCCTGGATCGAGCTCCCGTGGGCTCATCATCAACTGATCTGGATTGGATCACTTTGCATTTTCAGCATTTCTTTGGATTTAAGATATGTCTCTTTTCCTTCTTCAGGTTTTCCAATTGGCTAAATCTTCCGGGTTAGGATTTAGCTCCAAAGCGTGCTCTGCACTCGATGACAAACCAATCAAGACTTGCTTTGGTTTTGTACTTTGAATTGAATTCCGAACATGGATTATGTTGGCGAATTTAAATGTCTTGTCAGGTTGTGGCTGGATTCTCAATCTCAATTAAAGTATGGCTTATACTTATCTCGGACCTTTAGGCATGGATTATGCCAAGGGACATACTGTCTTGTCACGATTTGGCAAGAATAGCTCTATCCCGACATGAGTATGGATTATACTCACTAGGATGCTTAAGTATGGATTATACTTAGGATCAACGAACGATCTGGTTAGGATTGGGCAAAGGAACTCAATAAAACTCGAGTATGGCTTATGCTCAGTTTGAACTTCCTGGTATGGCTTATACCGGAAGGTTAGGTGCCTTGCTAGGTTTTGGCAGGATGATTCAAACGTCCCTCGACTATGATTTATGCTCAAACAAATGCCCGAGCATGGTTTATGCTCGAAAGTGTAATCAATTCTGTTAGGATTTGACACACCTTTTTGCTCTCTTTTCTTCGTAGGTATGGATTATACTTGCAGCTGGCAGGCCCAGCGTGGCCTTGGCTTATCCAAAACACATCTTCCTTCAACCAGCAAGATATGTTCTAGGGGGAAAAATGTTGACCTTCTTTTTAGTAAAATCCGTCACACATGAAATCTTTGGTTAACAATACGCACAAGTATGAGGAATATCGTCAGAAGACAGGAAGCGACTTGGTTGGAGTCACATCACAAACAAAGATTGGCCTGAAACTCCTATCAGACGACCTCTTTTGGACCCAAAAACATCAATTACGGAGCTAAGATTGGTAACTCCTGTAGCTCTATGAATCAGCTTCGAATCGAGCTTTCGTTTGGCTAAAATGGAATTATGGTTTAAAAGTTACGCCCGTTTCCGTGAACGCGTGCAGAACTGGGAACTTGGAATTTGGAATTGGCATAACCAATTGGGGTTGGATATACGGTTCAGATCGGGTGAGAGGACCCAATGGCATAACTTTGCAAAAGGAAATTTAGTACTCTCCGGATCAGATCGGAGCAAAGAAGACCCGACCCGTCTGTAGTACTTTACACTGAAGTGGTTCCAGTCTTTGGATCGGAGACATCAACTCGGTTTGGATCGGACCTGAACCAAACCACATCGACCTGCTTCTGCTCACGAGTTTGCCCTGTTCTTGAGGAGTAACCGCCTCCAACAAACGCGGATCTGATTACACTTGGTAGAACACGATCTGGAGAGGTTTTCTCCACTTTCTCCACTACATTCCGAGATGAAAGGGATGCGTGCCATGTGGCATCCGGACCAAACCCAGAAATCACCTATAAATACATCGCTTGGAGGATAATTAAGGGATCTTTTTGGCCACTCTCTTATCCGGTTTCCACCATTGCAACCGCAAAGACATTGCGAACACATCAAAGCCGAATTCCACATTATAACACAAGGATTTCGTGTATAATCTCCACTTTTCGCACATCTTTTCATTGTAAACACGAGGATTTCGTGTACAAACCGTAAGCAAACAACACTGTAATAGCTTCTTAGGATTTAAGAAACTATAAAGTGAACGTAGGCTTGGATTGAGCCGAACCACTACCAAAATCTCATGTGTCCCCTTTTATTTTACTGCTTTTTCTGCATTTATTCTGTGATTGTGAGGATTTCACACCGCATTTGGGTGTAAGGCCCAGATTTTTGTCTAACAGTCCTTAAGGATTTCTAATGTTTACATGAATATATGCAAAGGTGTGTGTATATGTCCCAATACTAATGCGAAGATCAGGCAGTCTACTGATTCAGTTGACCTCCTTAATGCAATGTATGTTAGTGCCATGAACCCAATATGTATGCAAATAATCCTATTATCACATGTAAGCTCTCTGTATATATGCACACTCATTCGTCCAAGTGCAACATCCATATGCTAACTCATCCATTTCCATCCATAAAAGAAAAGAAAATGCACACACATCCATACGCAGTAAGAGGGTGATTGAGCCGATCTAGTGCCTAATGTGCGTATGCGTCCACAGGCAACCACTAGCAAACACTTGCATCCACTTGCATCCATCAAACATAACATGTCTCAAACACATGTGTACATCCATAGGATTCCTATCTAAAGGTAGAAAAATACTATCGATAAGATATACTCAAGTGATAGAAACAAGTACTGATAAAACTTTGAAAAACGAGTTAAGAACATACCCTCGAAAAGGAAAGGGTATGAATGATGAATCTTGTCTTCGGTCTCCCAAGTCGCATCCTCTGGGTTATCACCCCATTTAACCTTTTAGCAACCTGATCTCTTTATTGCATAGCTTCTTAACTTCTGACCCTAGAAGAACTCGCCTGACTGTCGCCTCCCGTTGCACTTCGACTTCTTCCAACACAATTGGCTCAACAATTACTGCGGTGTCATGGAGGCACTTCTGCAGATGGGAAATATGGAAAACATCATGAACACCGGATAGATTTTTTTTGGAGCTTTACTCTATAGGCTATTTGGCCAATCCTTTCGGTTATGGGGAATGGTCCCACAAACCTAGGTGCCAACTTCCCTATTGATCTGAAGCAAACCACATTCCTCAAAGGTGATACTTTGATAAAAACTAAGTCTCCCACTTCAAATTCGATGTCAGTCCTTCTCTTGTCTACATAGGACTCCTGCCAATCTTGAGCTGTCTTTATCCACCTTCGAATAAGGTCAATATTTTCGGACGTTTCTCTAACCATATCTAGTCCAAGTAATAATATTTCTGTAGATTCCCACCAAAAAGTTGGTGATCTACAGGCTCATTCGTACAATGCTTCGAAGGGTGCCATGTCGATACTGGTCTGATAGCTGTATTTGTAGGCAAACTCTACTAAAGGAAGATGCTATTCCCAAGTCCCTCCGAAGTCCAGGATACACAGCCTCAAAAATCTTCAAGAATCCTGTTTACCCTCTCCGTCTATCCATCGGTCTGAGGATGATAACCGGTGCTCAAACACAACTGTGTACCTAATACTTCTTGCAAGCTCCTCCAAAATCCACTGGTAAAGATGGGGTCATGATCGCTTACGATGCTGAATTGTACTCCATGAAGACGAACTATCTCACGAACATAAATTGCTGCCAACCATGATGCTGTCCTCTTACTCTTAACTGGAATAAAGTGAGCGCACTTAGTAAGTCTATCTACCACAACCCAGATACGGGGGTTGCCTTTGTGACACCCCACGTTCATTAATGTCACTCAGTAAGGGAATGCATTATGTTTCGTGAAGCGATATAGGTAAACAAACATAGAATAATTACAAGACATATATAAATAGGATAGGAGCGGAATTTTTAAATTTTTATTTCAAACATAAATTATAATACCGTGGCCCACAACATCATAAGTTATAAAAAAACCGTCACAATAAAATAACTTATGTCTTGCACCATTAAAGTACATAAGTAAATAAAAAGCATAATTTCCCCAATTGAAAGAGTTAAGCCATAGTAGAGACAGGAACTTGAGCCATAGTAGAGACAATATCTTAGTCCTAACTAAGTCTGAGTGTTTCCTCCCTAAGAACCTAGGGGGGGACGGAAGAAAGAAGGAGAAACAAAAGGGTCAGACATAAAGTCTGGCGAGTCTAGTTACTTTTAGCCACTAAATAAATAAAAGTAACATGATAGGCATATAATGTGGATAAGAGAGATCACTACATAAATGGTAGGTGTGGCAAGGTAGCCAGGGTAAGGTGTATGTGCTTCACTAATGATTACACTGCACTATTACTAGTGTAACTAAAATGAGGGCATATGTCCGAGTATACCCTAACCACTACCCTAATCGATCGGCTCCCTACTCCGTAGATACCCTGTGCTGGCCCCACAGTAGGAGGTATCACTCTATAAAGTGGAAACCCTTAAGGTGTGCATAATCATATCTATTGGTGTCACGGTCGTCTTATCCCCCTCTGCCCGGCTCATGCACGCACATGGCCCGGTCGGTTTGCGTCGCCCACACCGTCTGTCTCGTTTGGATCTCTTATAAATAATCAGTAAGCGTGCCCCTTCTCCGCCTTTACGGAGTTCTTTACTTGATACCTACTCCAGGTTACTAACTGAAATGGGTCCCATACAATATGATACAAGCTCTCCCCTTTGTCTTGTATCCCCACTAGGTTTTTCACTGACTATGTATACCCTTAGGTGTCTTTAATTACATAGCCGTATGTCAGTTATGGTTAAACTAAAGGGTGTCTTTAATTACATAACTGTTAGACCAAAAAGTGGTTCTAACACCCAAATTGATTAAAAGCAGAATGAAATGAGAACAAAAATAAGAATGAACACACAGGATTTATAGTGGTTCGGCGAAGAAATGCCTACGTCCACTTGTCTTTCACTATTTTCACTGATTTAGTTGCAAGTACAATGAAATATTCACTTGATTTCTCTCACAACTCACTTACAATCACTCAATTGTCTAAAAGAAAATAATGAAAGAAGATTTGGATTTTCCGGGAGTGCTGGAATTCGGGTTATGAAGGTGGTTGAACTCTCAAAGTGTTAGAAAAAAGATCCTTTTCTTTGTCTCCAAACGGGGTATTTATAGGTGAAAATTAGCCCAGAACCCGATCCGGATCGGAGCCACGTGTCATCCATCCCATCAGCCTCGGGTTCGGATGAATTTCTATGTTGACAACGCATCAGAGTAGTGGACGTTGAGGGTAGGAACTGGTCACAGCCGATCCGAATAACCAGGCGCTCATGCAGGAGAGTGACGTGGGAAACAGGCTCGGGTCGGAGGGGTATGCACAAGGGGTTCGGATCGGAGTATCCGATCCGACCCGGATTGACTTAGGACTAATTCCTGTGTTTACTCCGCTCCGCTCAGATCTATTGCTCTCCGATCCGAACAAACGTGCCTCTCTGATTCCAACAGCAATTGTTCACCGACCCGAACAGAAGACCTTATCCGATCCGAACCGATACGCTGCTTCGATCCGACCTGCTTCAGTTCTTCCCAAGTTTTTTCAATATTTCACATCTTGACTTTGTGTTGCCCAGTTCACAAAGTGGGCTAACATTTTGCACCCTCAAAGGATGCTTCTGTTGGAGACGGAGCATGCTTTGACGATCATTGCACAACGCTCTTCGAGGTGATTTTTCTTGTGTTTTCATCTTTTTCTTCAAATTTCAATTAAGTTCGTTGCTGAGCTAAAGAACTCGGTTCGGTTCGGATTCCGATCCGAACGGACCCCCTCTCCTTTCTATTTTCCACTGGACTATTGGGCCAAGCTTTACTTCTGGACTGCCTATCCGATCCGAACGGGGGTTCTGCTATTGGGCTATTGGTCCGATCCGAACGGGGAGACGAATAGTCACACTCCTCTTCTATATAAACATTGCCTCCTTCCTTCTTTCATTTTTACTATTTTACTGCTCGAGTTCTGCAAAACGAGAGAAAAAACTCAATTCGTGAAACATCAAAATTCTCCTTAATTCTCGAAGTAATTACACCGGTAGGTTATAAAACTTTGAACAATCCCTTTTTTAATTGATTTCGATTCGGATTCGTGAGCGATTAGGATGATTTGAGTATGAAACTCTGATGACCTTGCCACCGTGACCCCCCCTCGTCATCGTCGCCAGTAGACTCGTCGTCATCTTGAGGTTGGAACGGAGGGGATGAGAATCCGTAGTTGAGTGCACCAGCATACAATTGCTTGGTTTTGATTTGAGTGACTGGCACGGAATTGGCCTTGGGGTCGGTTAGGGAAGAAAGAGGGTGAAGAAGAAGAAGAAGATAATAGGGAATCGGTTCGGTTCGGAGGGATATGGAAGGTGAAAAAACAAAGGAAGAAGGAAGGAAATTCAGGAGGTCGGATCGGGTCGGGGCAAGTAAAGAAAGAAAAAAGAAAAGAAATACAGGAGATCGGATCGGGTCGGAGCAAGTATTTAGGGAAGGGGAAAAAGGAGCTTGCCTAACCGGATCGGGTCGGACCATAAGATAAAAGGAGGAGAAGTATGACTATGTGATCCAATCCGAACCGTTAGGGGACTCTACCTCCGAACCGATCCGATTTTGATTTCTAAGTTCCACAGTTTATCCAAGCCCAAGTCGAGGCCGCACCTCCGATCTGATCCCCATGAACGCACCCGAACAGAACCGAAGAGCAATTCACCTCAATATATGAAAACTTGTTTAACTGGCCCAATCAACTTTTGACATAATCTTCCACCTAATGGACAGTTAGGATAGTGCCTTGCGAACGTAACCGGACACCAAGAACTACTTCAACTCTTTATATTTTGCCAAATCTTTTCGTCGCACTTTTAAACATTTACTCTGCACTTTCCGTATACATTGTTTACACTTTAGTTTGCACACATGCACGGGGGGGTACGGGCTAATTTGCTCTAATTTGTGCTATTGCTTCTTCAATAGTTTTATGACCATGAGACCCAGACGCTCTTCCAGACTAGCTGAGAGGAAAGAAGCCCCGGAAACCTCTAACAAAATTACTCTCGAGGACATATCTTCTCCGTCGGATCCAGAATGGGGTAATGAGGGTTCAGACTACGGGGTTGGAAATCGTGAAAGCGACGAGGTGTCTTCAGAGAATGAAGTTTCTCTAGGTTTCGAGGAGGAAGGAGGAATTGGCGACGACCGGGCCCCTGATGAATTTGAATCGGCTGTCAAATTGGAATCACCTCCAGATTCCGTTGAATCAACAATCGACAACGACCGACTTATCCGAATTTGCTTAAAGTACGGGATAATGAAAAGGGACACTCTAGTGCCTTCGAGCTCTGACCATCCCCATAACCCTCCAGAAGGATATATGGCGGTCACTCGGTTGATGTGTATGGTCGGCGCTATCCCTCCATTTTCTCCCTTCATCGTTGACTTTATAAGACAAATGCAGATTGCCCTCATGCAGCTGCATCCCAATTCTTATGCCTACTTGCACACTTTATACATAGCATACCGTGAGATCTTAGGCATAGACCTCACTTTCGATGACGTTCATTTCTTCTATAACTTCAAGCATCGGACTCGAGAGACTCCATCTTTCTGTTATTTTGAGTCTGTTCCTAAGAGGAAGATAATCTCAGCGCCATTCAGCAGTAAAGCTGGAGATTCCAGACTGGAATGGTTCTATGTGAAGCAACAGCCTGGATGTGCTAGGAGGTGGACGAAATCAAGTAAAGCACTGATTTTCTAAATTCGGGCTCTATACACTCGAGTCATCGCCTTAACTTGTTTTTCTTTTTGCTTGCAGTCGACAACCCAAAACAAATATCAGATCAGGTGTTCTTTGACCGGATGCACCAGCTTCTTAATGGCGACCAAAAATTCTGGACTATCGATGAAGTCCTTAAGGACGAATATCTTCACTTTCACGGGCTGTTATCCGTTTTTCGTAGTATCGGTCATGGGACGGTTCCATACGTATATATTCCTCCAGTGGATGTAGTTCCAGAGATAGGAGAAGGTTCTGGAGTTCCTGTAGTGCCTCTTCAAACTTCACCTTCTCCATCTTCTACTCAAGATGACGAATTGGCTAACCTGGCCGAAAAGCATCGTAAAGGATATACTGCCCCCAAGGAGGCTACTTCTCTGGAAAAGTCAACATCCTCCAAAGAGTCGCCACTTGATGCTTCCGAGGGAGATGTCCCTAGCACTGATGACCCAATATTTCAGGGTTTGGAGATCTCCCCTTACCTGAAACTATATACACTTCAGAGGATTTTAGGAAGGATCCTTTAGTCTTCACCTCTTCTGAAGAGACCACTCCTGCTAAGGCCAAAGAGCCTGCCCGTACTAGTCTAGCTTCAGACTCGGGTTGGTTGGGGGGAAACACACCACTTAGGACACACTTTATACAACAGCATTAGCATTCATTGCACCTCTTTCTCTGTGAATCCATTGATTCTGAATTTGGTTTGTCTTATTGTGCAGGCACGATGTCTCGATCTTACTATGATATCAGGAAGCTTCGCCGCAGCATGTCTAATCCACCTCAGGATATTGAATATGATCACCGTGATGATCGTGGTAGGGAGGAGAGAAGGCCTTATGATCCCTATCGCTCTCGACCCTCACGTTCTCGCTCTCCCGTTCGGTCGGATCAAGAGAAATACAAAGGTTATCAAAGCCGTAGGGAAGAGGACTGGCCACAATCGAAAGACTCCACCTCTTCCCATGAAAAGCGCAGCAGAGAGAGAAGTCCTCCAAAAGATACTGGGTCTCGAAGTAAACACAAGGTCCCTGCTACTAAACGGCCTAGGACAGATAAAGAAACTATTGAATCCTCCACACACAGGGACACTGAATTGACGATCCCCGCTCCTCCACCACTAGATGCGGAAGATGCAATTAAGCGGGCGTATTTGAAGGAGCAATTTCCCGAGCATTACTTCGAGACTTTGACTTTTTTACCTGCCCTCGAACCTATTTCTTCCAGGTGGGCAGACGAGGCTAAAGCAAAGATAGACGCGGTTGAGAAACAGTATTCTGAGATGTTTAAATATTCACGCAATCTTTCCAGAATTATCCGTACTCTAATCACGAATGCTGATTCAATGCAAAAAACCGCGGAAGAAGATGCTAAGGCCTTAAAGAACCTAGGTAAAGATTTGGAGGACACACAGGCCCAGCTTGCTATTGCTCAGAGGGACGCTACCAACTTCAAACAACAATTTGAGGATATGCAAAAACGTTATCATGACTTGCTTGAATCTCACACTCAAGAGCGTTCTGAGTTAAAAAAGCAAGCTGATGATGCTAAGTCAGAAGCTGCTAAGACGCGCCTTGCTTATACTGACCTCGAACGGAAAAATGTCGAGTTAGCAAAGAGGAATGCTGAACTAGAAAAGAAGAATGCTGACTTGGCTTCAAAGACACTGGAGGCAGAAAACAGAGCTTCCCTGGCGGAGGGTAATGTTGAGTGTGCTATCAAATCTGCGGAGGAATCCCGCAAACAATTGTCAGAGGCTGAGGCTAATATTCAGGGTTTTGGCGAATTAATGATTGAATTCTTCGCACATATCATCCGTCGCCGAAACATTTCTTGGATCGAAGATTACCCATCCACTCTAGTTCAAGTATGGAATCAGATCGTTGAGTGGGAAAAAGAGGAGCTCAAAGTCGATTCCATTGATGAGGATAAGCTAATGGAAAAATACTTGAGGGATGATGAGCCAGAACGCCTAGCTGAAGGGCGCCGCCTCATTGCTGAGGCTATGGAAAAAGAGAGGCGGAGGATTAAACAGAAAAACATTCCCGAGACTGGTTCCTATTCTGCTGCCTCCATGACTTCGGAAGTAGAGGGGTATGACCCTGAAAATCCGGGAATCACCCGAACAACTCTGCTATCCCCAATCCCTGAAATGGCATCAGAGACAGCAGTTACCCCCGCTGAGAAGTCTTTGGAAGGTATCCCTACCTTTTCTCCTCAATTTGTCAAGGCTATTTCTACCTTTCGCCACGTGATTGAGCAATCGATGAAAAACCCATTGTTTTCGCCTGAGTTGATAACTGTTGCTTCTCATTCTGTAGGTATTGAGCCATCCGGAAAGACAGATGTGACTCAGGGAGCCACCGCTGGGGTAGAGCCTACGGAGAAGGCAAAAGGAGGGGTGGACAAGGCTGCTCCTATAGACTTGGGAGAAGGAAGTGAGCCGACTAAGGCCGGCACTCCCCATGATGAAGAAATGATAGCAGCTTTAAAGGACGATGGCGGTGACGGAGGTCATGAGGAGGAACCAGAAGTTGCAATAGTCGGGGAGTCAAAAAATGCTGATGATGTTACTTTGGCTGCAATGAAAGCTGATTAAGACAAACGCTTGCAATTAAAAGCCGAAGAACTAGACCCTGAAGCCCTCAAGCCCCTCGCAATTGTGGATGCGGGATCAAGGTTAGTTGTTAAGCTCTCAACTAGATCTATTACATAGGAACTCGCTAAAAAATCTTCTCTTGATTCCAGCGCTCCGCCCTCCGGGAAGAAGTCAACAGGTTCCAGCACCGCATCTTCAGGAAAGAAGAAATCAAAACGAATCTTGACAGAGCCGAGAAAGAGGCAAAGGATGCGGAGAAAGCCGCCAAGAAGTCCAAGGCTCACTCGAAATCTAAATAGTGGATTTCCTTGTGTCGTTTTAGCATTTAGCGAACCAACAATTGCTGCCACAAGAGTGGCTCTTGCACCTTCTTTTTTAGCTATTTTCCTGTACAAATTCATTCATTTGTAAATAAAAAATAATTTCATTTTCTGCAATGCCTGTTTGTCAGTAGTTCTGCACTTATGTTAAAATGCCTGTCATACTATAGTTATGAAATGAAGTTACGGAACGGGGAAATATGTGTATACACATATGCCCCCAGTCAATTCTCACAAATTATTTAAGGCTTAATCGAGCAATCTGAATGCTCCCGATTTTCTGACGGGGTAGCATTTTCTGTGTCGTCAGTGCCTATTGTTTTTTTTTGGCATTTCTTTTATACTCTCCTGTCTTATACTCAGGTTAGAGTTCTTACTGAGGCGGTCCCTTGTCTGGGTGCACCTTCATGCCTCGGAGGACGTCGTCTTCCCGTCCTTTTATACTCTCTCTCGCTCTGGAGAGTTAGAGTTCAAGCTCAGTAATCTATTCACTCCCCGATCCTTCAGCGGGGAAGGATCCCTTTCTCAGCGCTCAGTCGGAGACGCTTTTATACTCTCTCTCTCTGGAGAGTTAGAGTTAAGAATGTCGTTTTCTCATTCTTTTATGTCTTGTCGCACAAATAGTCGTTGTGCTTTTTCTTATGTTTAAACTGTCTTCAACCTTTTCAGGTTTTGAATCATCCTGTATTCCATAACCACAACAGAATAATCGATGAATGTATATATAATGCATAAAAGTAAATAACACACGATATTTTTATAGTGGTTCGGCTAAGTCGTAGCCTACATCACTTTATAGCCCTTTATTTATATCGTCAGATTTTCCCAAGGCAAGTCGTGCCTTATTATAGAATTCATAAGAAAAATAACAAAGAGTACAACATTTCTAATCCAAATATCGCATTAAGTGTTGGGCATTCCATGCTCTAGGGACTTCTTCGCCATCTACGGTCGTTAACTTGAAGGTTCCTTTTTCAAGTTTCCGTTGGATGACAAAGGGTCCTTCCCACTTTGGACCGAGGTGAGGAAGGGATGGAAAGACTCTCTTTAGCACCAAATCTCCTGGTTCAAAATTCCTGAGGCGAACTTTTTTGTCGTAATAGCGTGCCATCTGATGTCGATGTCTTGCCGCACGCAAATCTGCTTCGTCCCTTTTTTCTTTGACTTCATCAAGAGACTCAAGTAAGAGTGCCCGATTCGTCATCGGGTCATAATACGTCACCCTGTGGGAAGGAACTTTCAGCTCAACTGGAATTACTGCTTCTGAGCCAAAGGAGAGAGAGAAAGGGGTGTGACCAGTAGCCGTCTTAAATGTTGTCCGATATGCCCACAAAGCTAGGGGCAATTCGTCAACCCATTTTGCCTTTGCACGCTCTAACCGTTTCTTGAGGATGGATTTTATTACTTTGTTTATTGCCTCAACTTGCCCATTCGACTGCGGATAAGCAACCGCAGTGTATCGCTTGTCGATCTTATACTTCTGGTAGAAATTTCTGAATTCAGTACCATCAAACTGGGTTCCGTTGTCAGTTATAATGGTCCTTGGGATCCCGAACCGGCATATAATATTTCTAACCACGAAACTTATCACCTTTCTTGCCGTGATTTTGGTCAAGGGCTCAGCTTCCACCCACTTCGTAAAATAGTCCATAGCGACTATTGCATATTTCGCTCCTCCTTTAGCAATTGGTAGAACTCCAATGATATCAATTCCCCATGTGGCAAATGGCCAAGGACTCACCATTGATTTGAGTTGGGTCGAAGGTGCTCTGGGGATTTTGGCGAATCTCTGGCACTTATCGCAGCGTCGTGAATAATCAGCTGCATCTTTATTAATTGTGGGCCAGAAGTATCCATATCGCAATATCTTTTTTGCTAAAGTCTGACCTCCTGTATGATCTCCACACTCACCTTCGTGCACTTCTCTTAGTACACGCTTGATGTCGTCGTGTGCTATACATCGTAACAGGGGCATAGAAAATCCTTGCCTATAAAGAGTATCATCTTGCATGACATATCTGGTAGCCTTGCGAACTACAGCCCTTTTCTCACTCTTCTTTGATGGGAGTGTCCCATTCTTAAGGAAGTTCTTAATTGGGGTCATCCACGACTCCTTCTCCGGTTCCGCTTCGAAAGCGAACTCAACTTCCATCGACTCAAAGCTTGGCGATTCCAACGTTTCAATTGGAATCATTTCAGTCCCTTCTGGATTGTCGGAACTAGCCAGCTTTGCCAGCCTATCCGCCTTCTGGTTTTCGGCTCTTGGGATGTGTGTTATATTATACCGCTCCAAGCTACTCAATAGCTCTCTCACTTTCCTGAGGTAGGCGATAAGTCGAGGTCCCCGAGCCACAAATTCCTCTCGCACTTGGCATACAACGATTTTAGAGTCACAGAATATGTCCAACATTTTTATTCTGAGGTCTTTAGCAAGCTTCACCCCGGCAATCAGGGCTTCGTATTCAGAGTCGTTGTTAGTCGCCAAGAATTCTAATCGTAGAGCGTAATATAACGACCGTCCTTCAGGAGTGACTAAGACGATTCCAGCTCCGGACCTTCGGTCGTTCTTAGCTCCGTCTGTGTATAGCTTCCATGGATCTATCTTCAACTCATCCTCGGACTTAACCACTCTGTCGTCGATTACTTCCTCCTCTGGGATGGTGAACTCCGCAATAAAGTCTGCCAGAGCTTGCCCCCTGATCGACTTTCGTGGTTGAAAATTTAAATCAAATTGGCTTAATTCTATATTCCATTTGATCAACCTTCCCGATGCTTCGGGTCTCTGCAACACCTGCCTCAAGGGCTGGTCAGTGTATATGGTTATTGGATGAGCTTGGAAATAGTGACGAAGTTTTCGGGATGCGATTAGGAGGCTGTAAGCGAGCTTCTCAATCTTTGGGTAGTTGCGCTCTGCCGCTGCTAATTTCTTGCTTACATAATATACTGGCCTTTGTACTTTGTCTTCCTCCCGAACCAGGGCTGTGCTAACGGCGTGAGCCGAGACTGCCAAGTAAACAAACAATTCTTCGTGATCCACTGGCTTTGACAGTCCGGTAAATTTCGAAAGGCCTCAACACAGTCCGGAGTCCACTCGAAGTTCTTCTTTCCTCTTTTAATCAAATCAAAAAACGGAACGCACTTGTCTGTGGCTTTGGAGATGAATCTACTCAACGCGGCTACTTTCCCTGCAAGACTTTGGACGTCTTTAATTCTCCTCGGCTCTTCAATGTTTCTAATCGCTGCTATCTGGTTAGGATTGATTTCAATTCCTCGGGAGCTCACAATGAAGCCTAGGAACTTTCCCGATGCCACTCCAAATGAGGATTTCAAAGGATTCAACTTCATCCGATACTTTCGCAGGATTCCAAACATTTCCGCCAAGTCTTGCGTATGGCTAGAGGACTGTTTCGATTTGACAAGCATATCATCCACGTAAACTTCCATAGTCTTCCCTATTTGATTATAAAACATTCTGTTCACCAAGCGCTGATAAGTGGCTCCGGCGTTTTTCAATCCGAATGGCATTACAACATAACAATATAACCCCAAATTCGTAATGAAGCTCGTATGCTCTTGATCTGGCACGTGCATAGGAATTTGATTATATCCGGAATATGCGTCCATGAAAGAGAGAAGTTCATGACCTGCTGTTGAATCTACAAGCTGGTCAATCCTGGGAAGTGGGAAACTATCTTTTGGGCAAGCTTTGTTCAAATCTGAAAAATCAATGCAAGTCCGCCACTTTCCATTCGGCTTCTTCACCAAGACAAGATTCGATATCCAGTCGGGATATGTCGAATCTCGAATAAATCCGTTCTGCTTCAGCTTCTCCACTTCCTCTTTGAGAGCAGCCGACCTCTCTGGGCCCAGCATACGTCTCTTTTGCTTCACAGGAGGATATTTCGGGTTTACATTTAATTTGTGACTTATAATGGATGGTGATATCCCACACATGTCAGCGTGGGTCCAGGCAAACACGTCCAAGTTTGCTTTCAAGAAGTCCGTTAGTTCTTTGGCTCGACGTGGATCCAATTGAGAACCAATCTTCAAAACTCTTGTCGGATCAGCTTCATCAATGGGAATTTCCACTGTCGCTTCGTTAGGAGTTGCATTTCTAGTCTCTTATTCCTCGTCTTTTCTGGGATCCAGGTCTTCAGGCGTTCCTTTGGGCAACTCCTTCGGAGTCGATTTCTCTAATTGCTATGCCGAGCCCCCCTTTGGGGGAGGCGAGGCATCTTTACTCTCGATGTTAAGTCCTTTCATCAACATCTTTAATTCGGCAACATAGCAGGCCCGTCCGGAAACTTGATCCCCTCTCATTACTCCAGTTCCGGCTTCAGTTGGGAACTTAAGCAATAAACACCAAGGGGCGATACAAGCTCTGAACTCAGCAAGGGCAGGCCTCCCCAAAAATGCATTATAAGGCGAATCTACGTCCAATACTACGAACTGAAGCATCCGCAATCTTCGGCGTTCTCCTTGCCCCAAGGTCACGGGCAATTCTATGTACCCCATGGGGGCTGTTGACGCCCTGTTGAAGCCTCTGATCCATCCTTCACATGGCTTCAAATCTTCAGATTCAAGCTTCATCTGATCGAATGACCTTTTAAATAAAATATTGACAGAACTTCCGTTGTCTACTAACACCTTATGAACCGAGGCCGGCCCAATGGTGGTAGTAATAACCAACGGATCATCAGTGGGCGATTGGATCCCAGTATTATCTCTGCTGCGGAATATCACGTCGTCAAACATTGTCTTCTGTTGTTTTATGGGGGCGATATCTTCCAAAGCATCACCTTCATTCACATCTACGTGCTTGGCAGCATTTACATATTGATCCATTGCTCTAAAGCTACGGATTGCTGGGTGAGGTCCACCCACTATGGAGTTGATAACAATTCCCTTGCCTTTCTGCTGCGCTGTAGGCTTGGGAGCAGGTAGAATCTGTTTTGGAGCCTGCTCTCCTTGCCCCCTGTCCCTCGGGGCAACCTTATATTCATCCAGTTTCCCTTCGCGCAGCAGCTTCTCAATCACATCTCTCAAATGCCGACATTCATTAGTTGAATGCCCATGAGTTCCATGAAACAAACAAAACTTTCCAGTTGCCATTTCTTTCTCTGTCGAGTCACGAGGTGGCGGTCTTTTATATTGCAACACGTTATACGTATCCAGGTAAATGTTCTCCAGAGTATCGTTCAACGGTGTATAATCCTCATAAGTTTGGAATTGGGGTCTTTTGTTAGGATCACTTCCCCTATTTCTATTTCTTCTATTACCGTTCGCATTACGGTTATTGTTGTTGCCCCCGTTTCCAGAATTGTTGTTGCCACCCTTGTTTCCCACATTTACTTCAACTTTTCCGGAACTTTCCCCAGACTGCTTCACGGCGACGTTACTCTGAACATTTTCTTTTGATGCCGCTTCAGACTTTCTCTTTCGGTTTTCCCTGGCCTCCTCTCGTCTTAAATAAATATCGGCCTTTTCATAGAATATCTCTCTCGTGGAGGGTGTCTTTCCAGAAAGGTAATCTCCAAACTCAGATTCAGGATCGACTCCTTCCTTTAATGCCATCAAGATGGTGGGCTCATGCGGGTCACTAACTTCAGTCACAGCCAAGTTAAAACGGTCAAGATATGACCTTAAAGACTCTCCTGGCGCCTGCTTAATTCTTGATAATTCAATAACACTTTTGGACTTTCGGGTATGGAGTCGAAACTGATTCATAAAACGCTCGCTCAATTCCCTATAATTCGAAACCGAACGAGGGGGAAGTCGGGTAAACCAGAACAGCGCCACATCTTCTAAATAAATCGGGAATGCTTTACACTTCACTGCATCTGGGGCAGCAGCAGCATTCATGAGCCACGAGTATCGCATCAAATGCTATCCCGGATCAGTTCTCCCGTTGTACTTGTCCATCTGTGGCAGGTTAAAACGCCGGGGAAACTGGAAGTCGAGGATATCGTCAGTGAAAGGAGTATGGCTTCGCTCAATGCCATAATCTTCATTGGTATAGTTCCGGCTCTTGGACATGATCTGACGCACCATTGCCTGTACATCAGCATTAGTTAGGGACCGTTCAGGTTCCCTGGCCCTGGTATCCGGGTTCCTTCTGGGCTCTTGTTCAGGAGACGCCCTTCTTCTTCGAGCTGCTTCTGCTCTACTCCGTTCCCTACGCTCCCGGTCGATCTCGGGAGGAGGAGACTGGAGCCTTTGCCCCTGAGTGGGATCATTGTTTCCTAGTGCTCGTGCAATATCCTCGCGAGACCCCAAAGATCCGAATGTCAGCTGCTCCAAATTCTGAGGTCATTCGAGCGGCCTTCGTTCACGGGGCCGCTCTTCCTCGGAAGAAGAAGACTGATCCACTGGTGTGTGACGAACCGGGGAAGGGGTTCTCGGTCTTCGGAGTTCGCTAATTTCCCTGCTCATGAGTCTCATATTTTCTTGCATCATAAGATTGGTGCGCTCGTGGACTTTCATAGCCTCCCTAGTACTCTCAAGCATGTCAAGTAAGCGCGAGAAATCTACTTGAGTAATGGGCGCAGATGGATTGACCTGATCATTGACCCTGGTGGCTGGAATTGGAGCATTCGTAAGGACTCGAGTAGAGGTTCCAACATCACCAAGTGTCGGGTCGGATCGGAGATGGGAGATCGGGTCGGTTCGGAGCTGGGGAGCCTGGTCGGGTCGGTACATGGCAAGCTGCTCGGGTCGGTTCAGGTTGGGGGAATGCACTGCTTCAGAATCTCCTACCCGGATCGGGTCGGAGCTCTCCCCCTGAAGGCGGTTCGGGTTTCCTGCATCGGTTCGTCCTGCTGCTGAACTCTGCCCACGAGACCTTGTTACAACCGCATTTTGCTGATCTTCGCCAGTTCCATTTCCTCGACCAGATTGAACTTCTTTGCCATTTCCTTTGGCCATGATTCTTCGACAATCACTTCAACAAATATCCAAGGGCGTTGAAACTTGAGGATTAACTTCTTTGAACTCAACGGTCCAAAAAGTAGAACGATAATCCTGAAAAACAAAGAATTCAAATGAATTCTCAGTGAAAGCACCAAAATGTTAGACCAAAAAGTGGTTCTAACACCCAAATTGATTAAAAGCAGAATGAAATGAGAACAAAAATAAGAATGAACACACAGGATTTATAGTGGTTCGGCGAAGAAATGCCTACGTCCACTTGTCTTTCACTATTTTCACTGATTTAGTTGCAAGTACAATGAAATATTCACTTGATTTCTCTCACAACTCACTTACAATCACTCAATTGTCTAAAAGCAAATAATGAAAGAAGATTTGGATTTTCCGGGAGTGCTGGAATTCGGGTTATGAAGGTGGTTGAACTCTCAAAGTGTCAGAAAAAAGATCCTTTTCTTTGTCTCCAGACGGGGTATTTATAGGTGAAAATTAGCCCAGAACCCGATCCGGATCGGAGCCACGTGTCATCCATCCCATCAGCCTCGGGTTCGGATGAATTTCTATGTTGACAACGCATCAGAGTAGTGGACGTTGAGGGTAGGAACTGGTCACAGCCGATCTGAATAACCAGGCGCTCATGTAGGAGAGTGACGTGGGAAACAGGCTCGGGTCGGAGGGGTATGCACAAGGGGTTCGGATCGGAGTATCCGATCCGACCCGGATTGACTTAGGACTAATTCCTGTGTTTACTCCGCTCCGCTCAGATCTATTGCTCTCCGATCCGAACAAACGTGCCTCTCTGATTCCAACAGCAATTGTTCACCGATCCGAACAGAAGACCTTATCCGATCCGAACCGATACGCTACTTCGATCCGACCTGCTTCAGTTCTTCCCAAGTTTTTTCAATATTTCACATCTTGACTTTATGTTGCCCAGTTCACAAAGTGGGCTAACAATAACTTTATTATATTTTTCCACCTATTGTGTATACCAATAGGTGTCTTTAATTACATAACCTTATTGGGTTAAGTTCGTGGGCCTACATGTAAATATTGTCCACCCCCTCTAATTTACTTAACCCACCCTCTATCCATCCAATTTACTTAACCCTAACTTAAGTTTATAATCATACAATCTTTATGGATTAAATTAGGTTAAGTAGTCCAATTCTTTACCATGTCCGTTTATGGTTTATAATGGGCTAGACCTCCCACATTAGGCCTACAACATGTGGCTGATGGATATGCGGGTCGGGTCTAGGCAGACTTCCGCCACTAATGCAACCTAACCTCGTTTCATAAGTGCAATTACAATTCCTAATTGTAATTACTAAATATTCCATTTTTATCCAAATCTACATATGTCATTATAGGCAATTATTTCTATGTTTCCCCATATGAATTATATGTCCAATACTACATAAATTATGCCAATTATAAACCTCTTTTTCCTCGTTTCCTAACTAACATATTCGCACGTATTTTGGCGGCATCTAGGCTATAAAGTAGCCTAGCCACAATAATGAAAATGGAATATGACAAAGGTGATAGTTTCAACATATCTTGGCATACACATAAACTAGCATGATAACAAGGTGAGCGGACATGTAATTTACATCATAACAAGGTGGACATAAAACTGATGAACTTGTGGCAACTACGATGTAAAATCAAACATAATGAGATCTGAATTAACTCTTTAGGTGTCCAACTATTTAGATCTATCATAATTTGGGTGACTAGGAACACGTTTAGATCTAAAAATGGCTTCACATGTCAGGTTTACAACATATTTAGATTGATCACAATATGACAGGTGAAAGGTGATTTACATAAGGAACTAGATCTAGCCAATGTTACAACTGTCCAATTTAATAGATGTACATTCACCATAATATAGTTACAAGTCAAGATCCACATAGGCAATATAATAGATCAACCACAGTTGTATTGGATCTAGGGAAATAGATCTATCATGACACCCTATAGGACTTAACACAAGCACAAAATTATACTTTATAACATATCCAACTCACAGTCTTTCACAATTTATTTTTATTTATCTAAACCTAAAAACAACTATAAACTCACAGTGTTTGGTTTAGAGAATTGAGAAAGAACGAATCTAGAATTTCTGAATTTGACTTGGAAAGTTTGTTGTTGTAGAAAATGGTTTAGTTCACACTCCAGCGGCATATGACCTCCATGATTCCCAATGAAGAAAATAGCAGAACAGGACACATATATATAGCTTCTAGACCCCCTGAAACCGAGTGCCACGTAAGCCCTGGGGTTGTCGACACCCCTGTTGGTGGGTCGACCCATAGTCGACAACCCTTAAAGGGGGTCGACCCCTAGGTCGCCACCCCTCTAGGGGGTCGACCCCCTAGAGCGGGAATTTTGCCGCTCTGACGAATTTTGGATTTGAATCTTTTTGGATAAAATTCCGACTCATCTCTGATTCATGCGTATATATATAATTTTTCTACGCATATACAAACTTAAAACCCTCATAACTTCTTCATACGATGTCCGTTTTACGCAAATCAAATGTCTATCTTGACCAGAATTTTGACACAGACGCAATGGTGCACTCTGTTTCCTCTAATTATGAATATTAAATTAATAATTATTTAATTTATTCTCTTTAATGTCATTAAAAATTTAGGGTGTTACATACTCCCCAACTCAAAGGATTTCGTCCTGAAATCTCTAATTTGGGAAGAATGCATATCCTACCATCCATCATCCATCTAATTATCCACCAACCACTGGCATCCATTCTCCTTAAAGATTTCTAATGCTTATATGAATGTATGCGAAGCTATGTGTATATATCCCAAGACTAATGCGAAGATTAGGCGGTCTTCTAATTCAATTGACCTCCTTATTGCAACGTATGCTAGTGTCATGAATCCAACATGTATGCAAATAAACCTATTGTATCATATAAGTTCTATATGTGTGCACACCCATCCGTCCAAATACAACATCTATATGCTAGTTCATCCATTTCCATCCATATGCTAGTTCATCCATTTCCATCCATAAAGGAAAAGAAAATGCACACACACATCCATATGCGGTATGAAAGTGATTGAGCCGATCTTGGTGCCTAATGTGTGTGTATATGCGTCCACAGGCAACCACTAGCAAACACTTGCATCCATCAAACATAACATGTTTCAAAACACATGTTTACATTCATAGGATTCCTTTCTAAAGGTCGAAAATACTATGGATTAGATATACTCTATTGACAGAAACAAGCACTAATAAAACTTAGGAAAAAGGAGTTAAGAACATACCCTCCAAAAGAAAAGGGTACAAAGCACGAATCTTGTCTTCGGTCTCCCAAGTCACATCTTCTGGGTTATCTCCCTATTCGACCTTTAGCAATTTGATCTCCTTATTGCGCAACTCCTTAACTTATGACCCAAGAATACGGATAGTGACTCGTCTTACTATCACCTCCCGTTCCACTTCGACCTCTTCCAACATACTCGACTCAACAACTTATGCAGTGTCATGCATGCACTTCCGCATATGAGAGACGTGGAAAACGTCATGAACACCGAATAGATTTTCTGGGAGCTTTACTCGGTAGGCCATTTGGCCAATCCTCTCGGTTATGGGAAATGGTCCCACAAACCTAGGTGCCAACTTCCCTACTGATCCGAAGCGAACCACATTCCTTAAAGGCGATACTTTGATAAAAACTAAGTCTCCTACTTTGAACTCGATGTTAGTTCTTATCCTATCTGTGTAGGACTTCTGCCTATCTTGAGCTGTCTTCATCCGCCTTCGAATAAGGTCAATCTTTTTGGACTTTCCCTAACCATATCTGGTTCAGGTAATAATCTTTCTGTAGATTCCCACCAACAAGTTGGTGACCTACAGGGTCGCCCGTATAATGCCTTAAAGGGTGCCATGTCGATGCTAGCTTGATAACTGTTATTATAGGCAAACTCTACTGAAGGAAGATGCTATTCCCAAGTCCCTCCGAAGTCTAGGATACACAGCCTCAAAAGATCCTCAAGAATCCTGTTCACCCTCTCCGTCTGTCCATCGGTCTGAGGATGATAAGCGGTGCTTAAACACAACTGTGTACCTAATGACTCTTGCAAACTCCTCCTTAATTCGCTGGTAAAGATGGGGTCACGATCGCTCACGATGCTGGAAGGTACTCCATGAAGACGAACTATCTCACGAACATTAATTGCCGCCAACCATGATGCCATCCTCTTACTCTTAACTGGAATAAAGTGAGCGCTCTTAGTGAGTCTATCCACTACTACCCAAATACTGGTGTTACCTTTCTTCGATCTAGGCAAACCATATATGAAATCCATATAGACGCTCTCCCATTTCCATTACGGAACCTCCAATGGATGAAGTAATCCACCGGGCTTCTTTTGCTCAGCTTTGACTTGCTTGCAAACTAGACATTGAGAAACAAATTCGGCCACATCTTTCTTCATCCCAGCCTAAAAGAAAACCCTCTTCATGCCCCTGTACATCTTATCACCGCCTGGATGAATGGTCATCTTAGAATGATGGGCTTCTTCTAGGAATGCCTTTACCAAGCTTCCAGTTTGAGGAACACAAAGCCTTCCATCTCACCGCAACCACCCCTTTTCGTCTATGACATACCTACTGAGGTAACTAGTAGTCTCCCCTCTTCTGATCTTATCCATGATGTTTAGAATCTGTGGGTCACCTTGTTGCGCTGCTCCCATCTGACCCATAAGCTCGTATCTCCAAGGATGCAAACAAATCAGGCAAAATCTCGATGGTGGGTCTAAAATCAAAAGCTGATTTGAACTCCAAGTTCTTTCTTTCCACAAACAGAGGACTCAGGGCCACCCTCTGCCTACTTAGTGCATTTGCCCCTACACTACCCTTGCCAGGGGTTTAAGAAATCTCAAAATTATATGAAGCTAAGAACTCCATCCACCGTTGTTGCCTTAAGTTGAGATCCTTCTATGAGAATAGATACTTGAGAGATCTATGATCGGTGTATAACTCGAACTTTTCTCCAAGTAAATAATAATGCCATGTCTTTAATGCGAATACTATGACAGCCAGTTCTAGATCATGGGTGGGGTAGTTCTTCTCATGAACTCTCAACTGTCTACCCCCATAACATATTACTTTCCCTTCTTACATCAGAAACGCACCAAGCCCTGTACCGCATGCATCAGTGTAAATAGTAAACACTTTACTTCCATTAGGCAAGGTCAAGACTGGGGCTGTTGTCAGAGACCTCTTCAGTTATTGGAAAGCAACGTCACAATCTATATCCTATGAGAATGCCAAATTCTTCTTTGTCAACCTGGTGAGAGGGGCTGATATCTTCGTGAAGTCCTTAATGAACATCCTATAATAACCTGCCAACCCAAGAAAGCTTCTCACCTCGGTTGCATTTTTAGGAATCTTCCAATCTTGCACTGCAACCACCTTCGCGGGATCTACAGGTATCCCTTCTTTGGAGACTACATGCCCTAAGAATCGCACCTCCTTTCTCCAAAAATGGCATTTGGAGAACTTTGCCTTTAGCTGATGGTAACAGAGAGTTTTCAAAACTTCTCCCAAATGTTGGGCATGCTCTTCTTCACTCTTGGAGAAGATCAAAATATCATCAACAAAGACTATGATAAATTTGTTTAGGAACTCTCGAAACACCCTACTCATCAAATCAACAAAACAGGCGGGTGCATTCATCAACCCAAAAGGAATAACTAGCTATTCAAAGAAACCGTCCAGAGTTCTGAAGGCAGTCTTATTTATGTTGTCCTCAGCCACCCTCAACTGATGGAACCCCGTAGCCAAGTCCAACTGAGAAAATACCGAGGCACCAACAAGCTGATTAAATAAATCATCAATCTGGGAAGTGGGTGCCTATTCTTCTTGGTGAGCTTATTTAACTCTCTATAGTCAACACACAAACGAAGTGAATCATCTGCCTTAGTTGCGAATACTACTGGAGCACCCCATTCATATATGCTTGGTATAATAAAACCTTTCTCAAGTAGCTCCCCTACTTGCTTACTCAGCTCCCTCCTTTCCCTTGGAGCCATGTGGCGCACTGGTAATGCAACTGGCATTGCATTGTCCACCAGATTTATGCGGAAGTCGATCTCGCGCCTTGGAGGTAAACACCGTACCTCATCAAAAACATCCGAATAATCTCGAACCACTGGAACAGATTGCAAAACATCTATGGATGCATCTAGAGAGTCTAAGAAGCTAAGCATAACAGACCCTTGGGGGTCACAAGAAACTTCGAGGGTCTTCCCATGACAAGTCAGGAGTCTAACAACCCTCCTCTAACAATCCAGAATGGCCCCATACATGATAAGCCAATCCATTCCTAGAATCAACCCATAGCCCATAAACCCAAGCACATACGTGTCGCATTCAAACTCGACGCGTAACACAGATATTTTCAAACCCTGACAAATCATCGATAAATGAGTCGAACCACCAATAGGGTTTGAAACAACTACGGGATCTACTACCACACTAGTAATTAATTGCAGAGATTCAACTACAGAACTTGATATAAACAAGTGTGAAGCACAGGAATCAATAAGTGTTCTAACTGGATGGTTTGAAAGAGAAACTAAACTTTCTATGGAAATTTTTTCTACCTCTTTCAGGAGCACTAATTGTGAGAGCATGCACCTGCCCTCCAGAAGTCCCTTCTCTTTGACCTTGTCCCTGCGATCCCTGTTTCTTCGGGCACTCTTTAGGGAAGTGTCTGACCTCTCTGCAATTAAAGCAATTAGCCTTCCTTCTCTTACAATCTTCGATCAAGTGACACTCCTTTCCACAATTGTGACATTTTCTCTTATCCCTGCCTTTGTCATCTTTTCCTCCTTTCTTCTGCTGTTGCTGTTGTTGTTGTTGTTGCTGCCCCATCGTGGGTCGCACCTTCCTATTCTGTGATGCCTGCTCAGTCTTTGCTTCTTCTTCTTTCCAGTGTCCTCCTCATGCATTAGGGCCATATCAATGAGCTTTTCAAAATTGGCCCCCATTGGAATATGGGACATGGCTAAACCATGTAGAAGCTTATTCAGCCCTTTAGCAAACTGCAAAGCCCTTTTGTGCAGTGTATCCACCAACTTTAACCCGAACCTTGCCAGCTGGTTGAACTTGTTCACATACTCCTTCATCGTCAAGTTTCCTTGTTTGAGTGCTAAGAACCTCTCTATCTGTATGCTTCTCTCAGCTTGGGGAAAAAAATTCATTTCAAACCTCAGTATAAATTCTTCCCAAGTTTCCACCGGACGTCCAGCTTAGGTGACTTCCCTCAAAAATGAGGCTTCGTCCTTTAACAGCCAAGCAGCTAATTGAATCTTTCTTCGGTCCTCCACTTCAAAGATTATGAATAAGTACTTTGTCTCCTTAAGCCAATTATGAGTTTCTATGAATGCCTCGTTCCCATGGAATGGCCTCCCTCCCATAGCATGAAAGTCCTTACAGATCTTGGCGAAGTTATCAGCTCTTAGATGGGGAGGAGGAATGACTGGTGCAGCTGGGGGAGGAACACCTCTTTAGCCTTCGGCAGGCACCATGGCCTCCAAATACCTACGGAACCATCCAGGTATTGTGATACCCTCTGGAATATTAGGGATTTTTTGTTCCCCAGACATGCTAAAAAAGTGAAAGGGGAGAAATTTAGGTAAAAGACCGAAGGATACCACATATGGCTTTTTGGAGAATGTTTTCAAAACAGATTTTTCTTTTAAAACCTTTTTGAAAATAATTTCCAAAAACTTTTATCTAATCTGGTAACCTTCAGCTCTGATACCAAGTGTGATACCCCACGTCCATTAATGTCACTCACTAACGGAATGCATTAAGTTTCGTGAAGCGTTATAGGTGAACAGACACAGAATAATTACAAGATAGATATAAATAGGATAGCAGCAGAAATTTTTAAATTTTTATTTCAAACATAAATTATAATACCATGGTCCACAACATCATAAGTCAAAAAAACAATTACAATAAAATAACTTCTGTCATGCACCATCAGAGTACACAAGTAAATAAAAAGCATAATTTCCCCAATTGAAAGAGTTAAGCCATAGTAGAGACAAGAACTTGAGTCATACTTCAGAAGTATCACCTAGCAAGACAATATTTGAGTCATGAATAAGCCTGAGTGTTTCCTCCCTGAGAACCTGGGGGGGGGGGGAGGAACAGAAGAAAGAAGGAGAAACAAAAGGGTCAGACATAAAGTCTGGCGAGCCTAGTTACTTTTAGCCAATAAATAAATAAAAGTAACATGATATGCATATAAAGTGGATAACAGAGATCACTACATAAATGGCAGGTGTGACAAGGTAGACAGGGTAAGGTGTATGTGCTTCACTAATGATTACTCTGCACTATTAGTAGTGTAACTAAAATGAGATGATCCCTTCCACTATGAGTTGGTAGACTTACCCTACGTCCGAGTAAACCCTAACCACTACCCTAATCGATCGGCTCCCTACTCCGTAGATACCCTGTGTTGGCCCCACAGTAGGAGGTATCACTCCCTAAAGTGGCAACCCTTAAGGTGTGCACAACCATATCTACTGGTGTCACGGTCGTCTTATCCCCCTCTTCCCAGCTCATGCACGCACATGACCCGGTCGGTTTGCGCCGTCCACACCGTCCATCTCGTTTGGATCTCTTATAATCAATCAGCTAGCGTGCCCCTTCTTCGCTTAGTATGGAGTTCTTTACTTGATACTACTCCGGGTTACGGGCCGAAATGGGTCCCATACAATATGATACAAGCTCTCCCCTTTGTCTTGTATCCCCACTAGGTTTTTCACCGACTATGTATACCCTTTGGTATCTTTAATTACATTGCCCTATGTCAGTTATGCTTATCCTAAAGAGTGTTTTTAATTACATAACTTTATTATATTTTTCCACCGGTTATGTATACCACTAGGTGTCTTTAATTACATAACCTTATTGGGTTAAGTTCATGTGCCTATATATAAATATTGGCCACGCCCTCTAATTTACTTAACCCACCCATTACCCATCCAATTTTACTTAACCCTAACTTAAGTTCATAATCACACAATCTTTATGGATTAAATTAGGTTAAGCAGTGCAATTCTTTACCATCTCCATTTATGGTTTATAATGGGCTAGACCTCCCACATTAGGCCAACAACATGTGGATGCTTGATATGCCAGTCAGGTCCGGGCATACTTATTCCATAGTTGGGCCTGACCGCATGTCATAGCCCGATTCATATTTGTGCACTTAGACCTCTCACATTTGGTTTAACATTAGTGGCTGTTGGATATGCCGGTCGGGTCCGGGTAGACATCCGCCACAAATGCAACCTAACCTCGTATCATAAGTGTAATTATAATTCCTATTTGTAATTACTAAATATTCCATTTTTATCCAGATTTACCTGTGTCATTATAGGTAATTATTTCTATGTTTCCCCATATGAATTATATGTCCAATATTACATAAATTATGCCAATTATAAAACCCTTTTCCCCGTTTCCTAACTAATGTATTCGCACGTATTTTGGTAGCATCTAGGCAATAAAGTAGCTTAGCCACAACAATGAAAAGGGAATATGACAAAGGTGATAGTTTCAACATATGTTGGCATACACATAAACTAGCATGATAACAAGGTGAGCGGACATGTAATTTACATCATAACAGGGTGGACATAAAACTGATGAACTTGTGGCAACTATGATGTAAAAGCAAATATAATGAGATCTAAATTAGCCCTTTAGGTGTCCAACTATTTAGATCTAGAATAATTAGGGTGACATAGCAACATGTTCAGATCTAAAAATGGATTCACATGTCAAGTTTACAACATATTTAGATTGATCACAATATGACAAGTGAAAGGTGATTTACAAAAGGAAATAGATCTAGTCAATGTTACAACTGTCCAATTTAATAGATGTACATTCACCATAATATAGTTACAAGTCAAGATCCACATAGGAAATATAATAGAACAACCACAATCGTATTAGATCTAGGGAAATAGATCTATCATGACACAGTATAGGATTTAACACAAGCACAAAATCATACTTTACAACATATCCAATTAAAAGTCTTTCACAATTTACTTTTATTTATCTAAATCTAAAAACAACTAGAAACTCACAGTGTTAGGTTTAGAGAATTGAGAAAGAACAGATCTAGAATTTCTGAATTTGATTTGCAAAGTATGTTGTTATAGAAAACAGTTCAATTAGCACTCCAGCAGCATATGGCTTCCATGATTCCCAATGAAGAAAATAGGACACATATATATAGTTGCCAGACCCCTTGAAGCTGAGTGCCACGTCAGCGCTAGGGGTATCGACACCCCTGTAGATGGGTCGACCCATAGGTCGACACCCCTTAAGGGGGGTCGACCCATTAGAGCGGGAATTTTGCCGCTCTGATGAATTTTCGAATTTGAATCTTTCTGGATAAAATTCTGACTCAGCTCTGACTCATGCATATAAATATAATTTTTCTGCACATATACAAACTTAAAACCCTCATAACTTCTTCTTACGATGTCCGTTTTATGCAAACCAAATGTCTATCTTGAGCAGAATTTCGAGACGGACGCAATGATGCAGTCCATTTACTCTAATTATGAATATTAAATTAATTATTATTTAATTTATTATCCTTAATGTCATTAAAAATTCGGAGTGTTACAACATTTCTCCGATCTAGGCAAACCATCTATGAAAACCATAGAGACGCTCTCCCATATCCACTGAGGAACCTCTAAAGGATGAAGTAATCGACTGGGCTTCTTTTGCTCAACTTTAACTTGATGGCAAACTAAACATTGAGAAAAAAAATCCAGCCACATCTTTCTTCATCCCAGCCCAAAAGAAAACCCTCTTCATGTCTCTGTACATCTTATCGCCGCCTGGATGAATGGTCATCTTAGAATGGTGAGCTTCTTCCAGGACTGCCTTTATCAAACTTTTAGTTTAAGGAACACAAAGCCTTCCATCTCATCGCAACCACCTCTTTTCATCTATAGCATATCTACTAAGGCGACTAGACATCTCCCCTCTTCTGAGCCTTCCCATGATGTCTAAAATCTGTGAACCTTGTTGGAAACTCCTATTTGATCCATAAGAGTTTGTCGTATCTTCAAGGAGGCAAACAAATCAGCCAAAATCTTTATGGAGGGTCTAAAATCAAAAGCTGATATGAACTCGAAGTTCTTTCATTCCACAAACAGAGGACTCAAGGCCATCCTCTGCATACTTAGCGCGTCTGCCACCATATTACCCTTGCCAGGTGTATAAGAAATCTCAAAATCATAAGAAGTTAGAAACTCCATCCACCGTTGTTGCCTTAAATTGAGGTCTTTCTGCGAGAACAGATACTTTAGAGATTTATGATCGGTGTATAACTCGAACTTCTCTCCAAGTAAATAACGACTCCACATTTTTAGTGTGAATACTATGGCAGCTAGCTCTAGATCATGGGTGGGGTAGTTCTTTTCACGAAATCTCAACTGTCTACCCCTATAAAACAATACTTTCCCTTCTTGCATTAGGACCGCACCAAGCCCTGTACCATACACATCAGTATAAATTGTAAACACCTTACTCCTGTCAGGCAAGGTCAAGACTGGGGCTTTTGTCAGAGCCCTCCTCAGTCGTTGGAAAACAACGTCACAATCTATATCCCATGAAAATGCCAAGTTCTTCTTAGTCAGCCTGGTGAGTGGGGCTGATATCTTTGCGAAGTCCTTAACGAACTTCCTATAGTAACATGCGAACCCAAGAAAGCTTCTAACCTAGGTTGCATTTTTAGGAATCTTCCAATCTTGCACCGCAACCATCTTGGTGGGATCTACAGCTATCCCTTCTTTGGAGGCAACATGCCCTAAGAATCTCACCTCTTTTCTCCAAAAATGACATTTGGAGAACTTCGCCTTAAGCTGAAAGTCACGTAGAGTTTTCAAAACTTCTCTCAAATGTTGGGCATGCTCTTCTTCGCTTTTGGAGAAGATCAAAATATCATCAACAAAGACTACAACAAATTTATTTAGGAACTCCCGAAACACCCTACTCATCAGATCACCAAAATAGGTGGGAGCATTCGTCAGCCCGAAAGGCATCACTAGCCATTTAAAGAAATCGTCCGGAGTTCTAAAAGCAGTCTTGTCTATGCTATCTTCAGCCACCCTCAACTGATGAGACCCCGTGGCCAAGTCTAACAAGAAAATACCGAGGCACTAACAAGTTGATCAAATAAATCATCAATCCTCGAGAGCGGGTGCCTATTCTTTTTGGTGAGTTTATTCAACTCCCTATAGTCAACACACAAACGTAGCGAACCATCCGCCATAGTCGCGAATACTACTGGAGCACCCCATTCAAATATGCTTCGTCTAATAGACCCTTTCTCAAGTAGCTCCCCTACATGCTTACTCAACTCCCTCCTTTCCCTCAGAGCCATGTAGCGCACTAGTAATGCAACTGGATTTGCATTGTCCACCAAATATATACGAAAGTCGATCTCGCGCCTCTGAGGTAAACCTCGAACCTCATCAAAAACATCAGAATAATCTCGGACTACTAGAACAGATTGCAAGTCATCTATAGATGCATCAGGAGACTCTAGGAAGCTAAGCATAACAGACCCTTGAGGGTCACAAGAAATCTAGAGGGTCCTCCCATGGCAAGTAAAAAGTCTAACAACCCTCTTCTCACAATCTAGAATGGCACCATACGTGGTAAGCCAATCCATTCCTAGAATCAACCCATAGCCCATAAACCTGAGCACATACGCGCCGCATTCAAACTTGATGCCTAATAGAGATATTTTCAAACCTTGAAAAATCATATATAAATGAGCCGAACCACCATTGGGGTTTGAAACAACTACCGGATCTACTACTATACCAGTAATTAAATGCAGAGATTCAACTATAGAACTTGATATAAATGAATGTGAAGCACCAGAATCAAAAAGTGTTCTAATAAAATGGATTAAAAGAGAAATTAAAACTTCCACAGAAATTTTTCTACCTCTATCAGGAGCATTGATCGCGAGAGCATGCACCTGCCCTCCAGAAGTCTCTGTCCTTTGACCTTGTCCCTATGATCCCTGTTTCTTTGGGCACTCTCTAGCAAAGTGTCCGACCTCTCCACAGTGGTAGCAAGAGTTCTTCCTTCGCTTACATTTTTTAATCAGGTGACCTTCCTTCCCACGTTTGTGATATTTTCTCTTATCCTTGCCTTTATCATTCTTCCCACCTTTCGTCTGCTGTTGCTGCTGCTGCCCCTTCTGGAGCTAAACCTTCCTATTTTGCGATGTCTCCTCAGTCTTTACTTCCTTCCTTTCTCCCTTGTCTTCCTCATGCATTAGGTCCATATCGACAAGATTTTCAAAAGTGGCCCCCCTTGGAATATGGGACATGGCTAACCCATCCAGAGGCTCATCTAGCCCTTTAGCAAACCGCAAAGCCCTTTTGTGTGGCGTATCCACCAACTCTAACCCGAACCTTGCTAGTTGGTTGAATTTATTCACATACTCTTTCATCGTCATGTTTCCTTGTTTGAGTGGTAAAAATCTCTCCATCTGCATGCTTCTCTCAGCTTGGGAGAGAAATTACATTTCGAGCCTCTGTCTAAAATCCTCCTAAGTTTCCACCGGACGTCCAGCTTGGGTGACTTCCGACCAAAATGAGACTTCGTCTTTTAGTAGCCAGGCGGCTAACTGAACCTTCCTTTATCCTCTACTTCAAAGATTACAAACAAGTCCTCGGTCTCCTTGAGATAATTCTGTGTTTCCACGAATGTCTCGTTCCCATGGAATGGCTTCCCTCCCATAGCATGGAAGTCTTTGCAGATCTTGGCGAAGTTATTTGATCTTGGAGGAGGAGGAGGAACGACCGGTGCAGTTGGGGAGGAACGTTTCCTTGGCCTTTGGTAGGCGACGTGGCCTCTAAATACCTACGGAACCATCCGGGTATTGTAACGCCGTTTGGGATATTCAGAATGTTTTGTTCCCAGACATGCTGAAAAAGGAAAAAAGGAAGAGATTTAGGCAAAGGACAGAAGGATATTACATATGGATTTTTAGGGAATGTTTTTCAAAATAGACTTTTCTTTTCGAAAATGCTTTCTTTTAAAACCTTTTTGAAAATAATTTTCAAAAACTTTATCCAATCTGGTAACCTTCAGCTCTGATACCAAGTATGAAACCCCACGTCCGTTAATGTCACTTACAAAGGAAATGCATTAAGTTTCATGAAGCGTTATAGGTAATTAGACACAAAATTTTACAAGATAGACATAAAAAAGATAGTAGCGGAAATCTAAACTTTTATTTCAAACACAAATCATACAGCGTGGTTCAAAATACAATGAGTCTCAAAAACAATTACAACAACATAACTTCTGTCTTTCAACATCAGAGTACATAAATACTTAAAAGAAAACATAATTCCCCAAATAAAAGAGACAAATCCGTAGTAGAGATAAAAACTTGAGCCATACTTCAAAAGTAGCTCTAGCAAGATGATATCTGAGTCCTGACTAAGCCTAACTGTTTCCTCCTTGAGAACCGGGGGGAGTGAAAGAAAGAAGAGGAAACAAGAGGGTCAGACATAAAGTCTGGCGAGTCTAGTGACTTTTAGCAAGTAAATAAATAAAAGTAACATGATAGGCATATAAAGTGGATAAGAGAGATCACTACATAAATGGCAGGTGTAACAAGGTAGACATGATAAGGTGTATACGCTTCTCTAATGATTACTCTGCACTATTACTAGTACAACCAGAATGAGATGATCCCTTCTATTATAAGGTGGTAGACTTAGGGAATACGTCTAAATGTACCCTAACCACTACCCTAATCGATCGGCTCCCTACTCCATATATATTCTGTGCCAGCCCCACAGTAGGATGTATCATGTTACGACCCGGAAAAAGTCTATCTTGGTTATCTGATATACAACACATATCGAACATCCAAGGATCGAAAATACCAGTAGTAAATGAAAGAAATTAGAGGGTGAGAATAGATAAGATAGAAACTTAGAATAGAAGAAGAACACAACATAAGAGTAACACGAACCTCACCGCGGAACGAATAACATATAATATATATATATATATAACATAACTTGAAATATACATCTGTACTTGAATATACATCATTATCAAAGTACAGCACTTACAACACAGTGGAAATAAACTATAGCTATATGAAATATTGAAGCCTCCTGCTCCAGCTCTTCAAGTATCTGTAAATCCCGACTACTTGACAGCCCGTACAAAATTAGGCACCCAAGAGTTTAGGGAAAACAAAACAAAATAAACTCCGGGTCAGTCATGGGACTGGTGTGAGTAAAACAGTTTAAAACAGGTTGAGAACATAAACGATATCTCATAAGACCACGCCGCATAACGAAACGGGTTTTTTTCCTTATGAGAATCCAAAACAATCTTTATATCAAAAATCATTGATATTATAGTAATGTCTATCAACCACAATATAATAATCATCTAGCAGAAACGCTTTCATCTCACGTTCTACATATATAGTATACAATCAAAACCGCAAGCATGTATTGGGTAATGGATTTCCAACTATGACAAGGTATGGAACCACCTTTCGCTAGTGTACCTCTAGAAAGGAATACACTGGGTTCAACAAAAACATCTTGCAACCCGGCCACACATGACCAACCACTCATTTCGCTTGAGTGTATCGAATGTACATCACCAACGGTTGGGATCAGCAACCGTTTCCCGAATGGGACAGCATCGACAATAGATTTTTAGAAGTAAATAAAACTCTAGATCATGTGATTATACACCCTAATAGGTGCGACCTACATAGCCATGCTGCCTGCCCGATTTCTGTCATTTACAGGATGTGAGGCTAGAAGCTACGCTTATCTTTTACGTGCCACATCTTCATTCACTTAGAATGTCACATTGTCATACCCTTTAAATCACAAATTGATTTATCTAAAAATAACACGAATATACGGCTAAGAGAAACGAATTCCTCCGCCACCAAACGTGAATACGTTTGAAGAGATCAACTTACGCAATCTATTCGATATACTCTGTCAGACCTTCGTCCATACAAGTTGTCCTGAGACTAAACAAACCGAAGGCATTATTCAGTACATCCATCATAGGCAATTGTTATCTAAGATTTATACAATAGCCCTTGCACTTTACTCTATCTTTAATATCTTTGGCATATATGATTCGAAATACTTATGCCAATACGGAGTGGTTCTTCGGATAATAATCCAACCGGTCTCCCCATATTAACAACGTTAAAATGGTCGAAAACTTCAATAGTCGGTGAGTTAACTATCAAAGAAAAACAGGTGTGCAAACAACGATATTATTTCCAGATGGAAATTATATCGATCAATCATCATTCAACATTTATCTCTTTAGTTCATTAATTTTCTTATCTCATGTTTCCATATATTTTAAATTCTTATCTTCTATTATCAGAAAACATTTCTGATTCTTATTTGGAAAACATTTCCAAACTCCTCCACGATCAAACCTTACCATTCCTTAGTTAAGAAGGAAGTCAATCAAGTTGGGGTATAATTACCTCTTAGACCTTAACTGAACAACGTTTTAATTTCAAAATAGTCAAAGTTTATCTTTTAAACCTTTAACAAACTTCTTTACGTCTCTCTCGGATTCAATTTACGAATTCACTTCTTTATTGAAAACATTGGTTATAACGATAACGTTATAATCCCCACTTTCGAAATATCTAACTTCCATTATAACTTTTATTCTTTAATGTGAATAAATAAATAAACACCTGATTTATAAATAAATAAATCCTGATTTAAACACCAGAAAGTATAAGTACTTTCCCGAATTCGATATAAATCGAATTCGACGATTAACTCTCTTCGAATAACTAATATTCGATTAACTCACTTCGAATAACTAATATTCGATTACTCTTTCTTTCGAATAAACGATATTCGATAACCTCTCTTTTCGAATACTATATTCGATTACTCTTTTTGAATAACTAAATTCGATTAACTCCTTTCAATTAAACAAATCGATACCTCCTTTCGAATAACTAGATTCGATAACTCCTTTCGATTAAACAATCGATAACTCCTTTCGAATAACTAAATTCAATTAACTCCTTTCGATTAAACTAATCGATTAACTCCTTTCGAATAACTAAATTTGATTAACTCCTTTTAACTCGATTCGAATAACTAATATTCGATAACTCCTTTTAACTCGATTCGAATAACTAATATTCGATAACTCCTTTTTCGACTAACTCTAATCGATTTATTCTAATTCGATTAACTCTATTTAATTACTCTATTGGTTAACTCTAACTCTAACTGGTTAACTCCAACTGATCAACTCTAACTGGTCAACCCCTAACTGATGAACTCTAACTGGTTAACTCTAACTGATTAACTCTAATTGATTAGCTCTAACTCGATTTAACTCTAGTCGATTTATTCCTTTGAATTAACTCCTTTGAATTAACTCCTTTGATAAATTCCTTTTTTTGTTTATACAAATAATTCCTTTTCTATTTGTTTACTTAACAAATAACTATTCCCTTTCAATTCTATTTATTTTCTAAATAAATATTTCCTTTATACTTTCTTTATTTCCTAATTAAATATTTTCTTTATACTTCCATTTTATTTATTTTCCCAATAAATATTCCTCTTTATAAAATCCTTTGACTTTATAAATAATTCCCTTTTTCAATATCATATCTATTTAAGAAATAAATATTTCCTTTTACACTTGATCTTTTATTTAACAAATAAATATTTCCTTTTCTATTTATTTAACAAATAAATATTCCTTTTCTAATTATTTAACAAATAAATATATTTTTTCTATTTATTTAACAAATAAATATTTCTTTTATAATTCAATTCATTTTCTAAATAAATATCCCTTTTATTTATTTATCAAATGATAAATATTCCTTTTATAAAATCCTTTGATTTTATAATTATTTCTTCCTTTTATAAAATCCTTTGATTTTATAAATAAATTTCTTTTCAAATATCTACTTTGAAAATTTCCTTTTTACTTCCTAGTATTTCTTACGGTATTTAAAATACCAAATCACAATGATCGATACCATTTAAACACACATAATCATCAACAGATTATATATCACATCATATATCACAATATATGAAAAAAGTAAAATAAATGTTGAGGAACCCAGTTGGATTCCTCCAACCTGTTTCCCTGCATCACAGATGTTACACAATATAATCAATATCACTTTCAGTTCAATATGAAATATTCTATTAACAGAATCAATATATATAGATTTAACGGTTTATATATATATATATATATATAATTTCCACTAACTGACTAGCAGTTCAATCAACCAGTCAACACACAGTCAATCAGACAATTTTTAACAGTTCTAAAAATACAACATGAAAATATAAACTGTTCAGAGTTAATGAGATTTACTCACTTTGGTAGTTAATCGTTAAAGAACGATAAACTGTTTGTTTTATTTGAATCAAAAAATTTATTTCGCCATAAATTCAAACGAGCTTCAATCCACTCCTAGTCAGTCTCATTTGGTAGTCGTCGTCTATACGATCCTAATGGATCTCATTTTGTCAGATCTGATACCGTATGAGCACGATACGATTATTTAAAGTTTACACTATTATATATATTTAATTTAAACTTTATTTAAATTTAAGACTGGGTTTTACCAGTTAAGTCGATCCGGTCCATCCTCTTACTTATTTCTCCAACATGCCCTAAACAGTCGAACCAAATCAGAACAATTTTCTTTTCCCTTGAAGACCTGTAAGCTTCAACATTTTTCTTCTCTTTTTAACTGGGCTCCTCCTTTTAATTATCGGCCCACTACATTTTAACTCAACCCATGTGAAAAGAATTTCATCTTCTTCCTTGAAACTTGCGGCCACCTGCTCCTGTTATTAATCCACCCTTTGCCGCATCCTATCTCCCCATTTTCTTCATGAATTTGAAAATAAAAACCATCAACTTTCTTCTTCCCTTTCACTAATAACTCACGCTCCAAACTTCACCCACCAACAATGTACGACCCTTCTCTTCAATAGTAAGACCACCTGACTGTTTTTGTTGCCATGGCACTATAATAATCCCCACCGACCTCCCTCTCTACTTATTAATTAATTCAAACAAAAACAACAAAATTCTCCTCATTGCTTCATCTCTCTGACCTTGCCACTACTCAACTTTAATTTGCAAAACACTTGTCAAAGAAAGGCACCCCTCCTTTTTCAATATTCAACCAACTCCCAGTAATAAAACACCCCACCTCCGTTAGGGTCACTCTCAAAGGGAATGCCCTAATTTTGGTGGAGGTTTATAAGTATAAGTCACAGATATACAAGACAGATATAAGAACACATATTTGTAAACAGCAGAAAAGCAGCAACTTTTATTTCATAAAAATAAATACGTGTTACAACAACATCACCATGATTGTCTTGCATACTTCCAAAATCACAACATCATCATAACTGTCTTGAATTACATTATTTAAAGAAGCATAAAGAAAATATAAATAAACCGCAAAAGCCCCATAGTGGTTGTCCAAAGCCATAGTCCAAAACGAAAAGATCCAAGCAATACATTTTTCCTCTTCAAGCTGGATATGAAGGCTGGTCAAGCTGCAGTGTTCCCTCCCTGTGGACCTGGGGGGGGAACGGAAGAAAAGAAGACGAAAGAAAAGTAGAGTCAGACATAAAGCCTGAGTAAGTCTAGGACTATTCTGTCTATGAATAAAGAACTGGGTATGATAAGTATAAACAAGAAGTGGGAAAGCACTATAAACTTAGTTAAGTTGTCTAGGGTCGAATATACTGTCGTACCCCATGTTAATCTCTGAACCCATATAAACTAGTTCCCAACTAGCACCCCATACTCAGGGTGAAGTGATCCATTCTATGATGATCGGCTCCTACTCGCATAGTTACATGTGTCTTACGGCCCCCGATGTTGTAGTTACCTATGCTGGTCCCACCATGGGGTGTATCAAGTCCCATGGCGGCAGCCCGACACAACCCTAGAATGCACAGGTATGCTACTGGTGCCCAGTGCCTTATTTTTCTGCGCCGGAGTGTGTGCACGCCCGCACCCCGTTAGAACCTACACTGCTACACCACCGCCGTCGATTTGACCTCTTACAATCAGCCCAGTAATCGTGCCCCACCCTGCCTAGTTTCAGGGTATCATGATACACCTTATAGGGTTACTGCTGAAAAGGGTCCCCCGTTACTAGGTTTTCTATCTCTAGCCAACATGCTAAGTTGGTTAAGTGTTTTATAACCAAACCCCCAATCAGTCTGTTTAGTTTAGCATGTTCCATTTTGATTAAGTCTTTAGTTCACTTAATCCTAACAATCCTGACTCAGCCTTAATTGTCTTATTAAAGCCTTGACCTCTCACATTAGACAGGTATTGTTGTGGCTGCCTGTTGCCGGTTGGTTCCGGGCAGTCTTACGCCACAACTCAGTCTAACCTCGGGTCCTTATTGGGCTCCATGTTTAACCTCCCACATTGGATAGGTATTGTTGTGACCACTGGACAGCCGGGCGGTTCCGGGCAGGTTTACATCACAACTCAATCCAACCTCGGGTTAAACACATCGTATTTTCTACATTTACATATTTTGTCTTTCTTCTTTATTTATATGTAAATATTTGCGGCCCATTATAAAAAAATCAATGGTGTAAAGGTTACACCAATCATGGGCCCAACCCATTCTTGAATTTGGGCCCCTTTTACTTTATATTTTCATTTATTAATTAATTTGGCCCAACGTCATTTACCCCCGCTTAATACGCTCGTTTATTATATATGTTGGGCTTAGGCTTTTAAGCCCAACTTAGCCATGAGAAAAAGGGGAGGCTTAAAACGTTCATACACTAAAGGGGAATGTGAACGCATGAACTTGCAACATAACGTTGGAACTACAAATCAGAAACCGGTGTACTTGCATAGCAATAACGTATACTTTGGTCATAAAGCATAAGTGACATGAATCAAAACTTGTAGTTAAGTTAAGAATCTAAATTGGATATTATTGTTGACACATAGTCTTAACTACAACATAAATCTATATTTTTGTTTAGGCATAATGTCAAACATAAGCAAATCATGTTCATAAGATTTCTACAAGTTTACAAAGGTGTCTACTTTTGTTACTAATACAAAAGTCTAGTTCAACTTGAATTATTACAACTTAATCATGATTTTAAATCTATTCTCATAACCATGGCACACATATACTTATGGCATAAATATTTCTAACATGAAATCATGATTTTTACTTTAGTCATGAAAACTTGCAAATGGGGTTTTGAATCTAACCTAGCTATGTACCACATATGTCATCATATAATTCTTGTTAACAATATAGACCTAACATGGTTTTCAATTATGCAAAATATCAATCATAGCCTAGTCATATTCATGAGTTCGCAAAGAGGTTTTCTAGTGCAAAAGTATGGCTTAATACATAGATCATGATGCCAAATTTTCAACATAATTTCATATGAATTATAATAACCCAAATTTGTTCCAATTACACACAAAATGATTTTTGTATAAAAATACACATTATGATGGCATAGTAGCAAAACCCCAAACTTGCATGAATTTCAATTTAAACAACTACATACATGTAGCTTCAACATGAATTACATAATTTGCGAATATTCCAAACGTATACTTGCATAAAACTACCGCAAACATGTAGTTTTTATAATGAATAACATAATTTGAGAATATCCAAACGTATACAATATTCCAAATCGATAAGAATCATAGTAACGCACAAATATGAATTACTTTATCACCACAAATCAAGTATACAAACCAACACAGTTATTTGTTCATACCAAAATAATACTCTACTTACAATCGTGTGGCGAATTCTCCAATTGGAGATGTGACTTCTTGTTGATTTGATTTGTTTAAGTTGCTTTATGCTTTAGAATTTGCCTCCTAGTCTTCTCCCAAATTGGTGGCTACTCCTAGTCGTTCCTCCGCAGCATGATGGCCTCGTTCTTATTTTTGAATGAATAGATTAGGTTGAGTCTAGGGTCATTTTTATAGAGTTTATGAACTGATTAGGACCATCGATGTTGCTTGGATTGATCGTAGCCATTCATTCGAAAGAGAGACCAATTAGAGCCTGCCACCTAGCCCTAATGACAAAGCAGGCTCCTGAAAATCGACCAACATAAACTAGGCCAGCCAGGGCGGGCTGGGTTCGACCTGGCTCTGGACCAGGTCGACAGCCCTGTCGACAGCCCTGTCGACCTGGCTAGACCAGGTCGACAGCCCAGTCGACCTGGGTGCATTAGGCGGGACTTTTCCCGCCCTGGCCAATTGGGCCCGATTTTGAAATTTAAACTTGTTTTTCTGAGTTGTTTTATTCTGTTCGAATTTTAAACTTAATTCAGAAACTTCCGGAGGCTATATCTTCTTCATACGGACTCCGTTTTTCGAAAACTCGGACTCTATTTCGCGTATTTTTCCGAGACGAACGCAATGGCGTATCCCGTTTCCCTTAGTTCTTTGATTTGAAATTAATTATACTTTAATTTGTAAATTTCACAGTTATAAAATGCACGGGGTGTTACATTCTCCCCCACTTAAAAGGATTTCGTCCCCGAAATTTTCAAGTTAGGAGGAATGTATATCCTAACATCCAATCATCCATCTACTCATCCATCAAACACGAGCATCCATTATCCTTAAAAGACTTCTAATGCTTCATGATCATATGCGAAGTGTGTGTGTACATGTACTTATCTAATGCAAAATCAGGCGGTCTACTGATTCAGTTGACCCCCTTAATGCGAATTATGTAAGTGCCATGAATCCATTATGTATGCAAATTCTTCCTATTCATGATTCTACATGAGTGCACAATCATCCATACAAATGCAACATCCATATGACAACACATTAAAGTTCAACCATATACGAATGCAAACATATATGCATATGCAATATGAAGTGACTGAGCCGATCTAAAACCTAGATTGTGTGTGTATATGCAACCACGAGCAACCACTAGCAATCACTTGCAACCACTTGCAACCATCATCCATAACATGTTTCAATTACATGTTTTCATCCAAAAGGTTTCTACCTAAAAGATAAGGTCGAGGAAATATACCTAAAAAGCGCAACTTAAGGAAAAAGAAAGATCAAGGATGTACCCTCGAAAAGAAAAGGGTAGGCAGTGCGTATTCTAGCTTCAGTTTCCCAAGTCGCGTCTCCCTCGGCGTCGCTCCACTGAACTTTGACGAGTTTGACTTCGCGGTTGCGTAGCTTCTTCACTTCCGTTCCTAGTATGTGGGTTGGAACTTTTCTTATGGTTGCTTCGCGTTCCACTTCGGCCTCTTCGAGGATATTTGGCTCTACCACTTCAGCAGACTCATGTAGACATTTTCGGAGATGTGAAACGTGAAAAACGTTGTGAACTCCAGCCAGCTTTTCGGGTAGCTCTAATCTATAGGCCATTTTCCCAATTTTCTCGATGATAGGGAATGGCCCTACAAACCTTGGTGCGAGCTTTCCGCATCTGAGAGAAATTTAGCCTCAAACCTTGCCCTAAAGTCCTCCCATGTCTCCACTGGTCTTTCTGCATTAGTGACTTCCCACCAGTAGGAAGCCTCGCCCTTTAATAGCCACACTGCCAATTGTACTTTCTGTCTATCTTCTACCTCAAAGATGATGAATAGGTCCTCAGTTTCTTTCAGCCAATTCCTAGCTGCCACGAAGGACTCAGTTCCATGGAAGTCCTTTCCTCCCATAGCTTTAAAATCTTTACATATCTTAGTAAACGTGTTTCCCCGCGGAGGAGGTGGAGGAAGAGGTGCCGCTGCAGCTGGATGATTTCCTGCAGCTGGGGGAGGAGGAACGGTAGGACCTGGCTGAGTGGCCCTTGCTTCTAAGAATCGTCTAAACAAACCAGGTATTGGTTCCCCTTCTGGCAAGTTAAGTTCTTCGGACATGCTGAAACAAAAAGGATAGATTCAAAACGAAGGATAAGAGATAGTACCTATGGCTTTGGGGAGTGGACTTTGCCTTTTTAAAATAAAATAATATTTTATCTTTTTTTTTAAAAAATGCTTCTTTAAATTTCCTTTTTGAAAATAATTTTTTCAAAACTTTTTATCTTATCTGGTAAACCTATGCTCTGATACCAAGTGAAACACCCCACCTCCGTTAGGGTCACTCTCAAAGGAAATGCCCTAATTTTGGTGGAGGTTTATAAGTATAAGTCACAGATATACAAGACAGATATAAGAACACATATTTGTAAACAGCAGAAAAGCAGCAACTTTTATTTCATAAAAGTAAATACGTGTTACAACAACATCACCATGATTGTCTTGCATACTTCCAAAATCACAACATCATCATAACTGTCATGAATTACATTATTTAAAGAAGCATAAAGAAAATATAAATAAACCGCAAAAGCCCCATAGTGGTTGTCCAAAGCCATAGTCCAAAACGAAAAGATCCAAGCAATACATTTTTCCTCTTCAAGCTGGATATGAAGGCTGGTCAAGCTGCAGTGTTCCCTCCCTGTGGACCTGGGGGGGAAACGGAAGAAAAGAAGACGAAAGAAAAGTAGAGTCAGAAATAAAGCCAGAGTAAGTCTAGGACTATTCTGTCTATGAATAAAGAACTGGGTATGATAAGTATAAACAAGAAGTGGGAAAGCACTATAAACTTAGTTAAGTTGTCTAGGGTCGAATATACTGTCGTACCCCATGTTAATCTCTGAACCCATATAAACTAGTTCCCAACTGGCACCCCATACTCAGGGTGAAGTGATCCATTCTATGATGATCGGCTCCTACTCGCATAGTTACATGTGTCTTACGGCCCCCGATGTTGTAGTTACCTATGCTGGTCCCACCATGGGGTGTATCAAGTCCCATGGCGGCAGCTCGACACAACCCTAGAATGCACAGGTATGCTACTGGTGCCCAGTGCCTTATTTTTCTGCGCCGGAGTGTGTGCACGCCCGCACCCCGTTAGAACCTACACTGCTACACCACCGCCGTCGATTTGACCTCTTACAATCAGCCCAGTAATCGTGCCCCACCCTGCCTAGTTTCAGGGTATCATGATACACCTTATAGGGTTACTGCTGAAAAGGGTCCCCCGTTACTAGGTTTTCTATCTCTAGCCAACATGCTAAGTTGGTTAAGTGTTTTATAACCTAACCCCCAATCAGTCTGTTTAGTTTAGCATGTTCCATTTTGATTAAGTCTTTAGTTCACTTAATCCTAACAATCCTGACTCAGCCTTAATTGTCTTATTAAAGCCTTGACCTCTCACATTAGACAGGTATTGTTGTGGCTGCCTGTTGCCGGTTGGTTCCGGGCAGTCTTACGCCACAACTCAGTCTAACCTCGGGTCCTTATTGGGCTCCATGTTTAACCTCCCACATTGGATAGGTATTGTTGTGACCACTGGACAGCCGGGCGGTTCCGGGCAGGTTTACATCACAACTCAATCCAACCTCGGGTTAAACACATCGTATTTTCTACATTTACATATTTTGTCTTTCTTCTTTATTTATATGTAAATATTTGCGGCCCATTATAAAAAAATCAATGGTGTAAAGGTTACACCAATCATGGGCCCAACCCATTCTTGAATTTGGGCCCCTTTTACTTTATATTTTCATTTATTAATTAATTTGGCCCAACGTCATTTACCCCCGCTTAATACGCTCGTTTATTATATATGTTGGGCTTAGGCTTTTAAGCCCAACTTAGCCATGAGAAAAAGGGGAGGCTTAAAACGTTCATACACTAAAGGGGAATGTGAACGCATGAACTTGCAACATAACGTTGGAACTACAAATCAGAAACTGGTGTACTTGCATAGCAATAACGTATACTTTGGTCATAAAGCATAAGTGACATGAATCAAAACTTGTAGTTAAGTTAAGAATCTAAATTGGATATTATTGTTGACACATAGTCTTAACTACAACATAAATCTATATTTTTGTTTAGGCATAATGTCAAACATAAGCAAATCATGTTCATAAGATTTCTACAAGTTTACAAAGGTGTCTACTTTTGTTACTAATACAAAAGTCTAGTTCAACTTGAATTATTCCAACTTAATCATGATTTTAAATCTATTCTCATAACCATGGCACACATATACTTATGGCATAAATATTTCTAACATGAAATCATGATTTTTACTTTAGTCATGAAAACTTGCAAATGGGGTTTTGAATCTAACCTAGCTATGTACCACATATGTCATCATATAATTCTTGTTAACAATATAGACCTAACATGGTTTTCAATTATGCAAAATATCAATCATAGCCTAGTCATATTCATGAGTTCGCAAAGAGGTTTTCTAGTGCAAAAGTATGGCTTAATACATAGATCATGATGCCAAATTTTCAACATAATTTCATATGAATTATAATAACCCAAATTTGTTCCAATTACACACAAAATGATTTTTGTATAAAAATACACATTATGATGGCATAGTAGCAAAACCCCAAACTTGCATGAATTTCAATTTAAACAACTACATACATGTAGCTTCAACATGAATTACATAATTTGCGAATATTCCAAACGTATACTTGCATAAAACTACCGCAAACATGTAGTTTTTATAATGAATAACATAATTTGAGAATATCCAAACGTATACAATATTCCAAATCGATAAGAATCATAGTAACGCACAAATATGAATTACTTTATCACCATAAATCAAGTATACAAACCAACACAGTTATTTGTTCATACCAAAATAATACTCTACTTACAATCGTGTGGCGAATTCTCCAATTGGAGATGCGACTTCTTGTTGATTTGATTTGTTTAAGTTGCTTTATGCTTTAGAATTTGCCTCCTAGTCTTCTCCCAAATTGGTGGCTACTCCTAGTCGTTCCTCCGCAGCATGATGGCCTCGTTCTTATTTTTGAATGAATAGATTAGGTTGAGTCTAGGGTCATTTTTATAGAGTTTATGAACTGATTAGGACCATCGATGTTGCTTGGATTGATCGTAGCCATTCATTCGAAAGAGAGACCAATTAGAGCCTGCCACCTAGCCCTAATGACAAAGCAGGCTTCTGAAAATCGACCAACATAAACTAGGCCAGCCAGGGCGGGCTGGGTTCGACCTGGCTCTGGACCAGGTCGACAGCCCTGTCGACAGCCCTGTCGACCTGGCTAGACCAGGTCGACAGCCCAGTCGACCTGGGTGCATTAGGCAGGACTTTTCCCGCCCTGGCCAATTGGGCCCGATTTTGAAATTTAAACTTGTTTTTCTGAGTTGTTTTATTCTGTTCGAATTTTAAACTTAATTCAGAAACTTCCGGAGGCTATATCTTCTTCATACGGACTCCGTTTTTCGAAAACTCGGACTCTATTTCGCGTATTTTTCCGAGACGAACGCAATGGCGTATCCCGTTTCCCTTAGTTCTTTGAATTGAAATTAATTATACTTTAATTTGTAAATTTCACAGTTATAGAATGCACGGGGTGTTACAAGTAATATCAACCCATTTCTGCCATGCTTCTTCCTTCCCCTACTCCTCTGTCATGCCACCGTACACCAGTACAGCTTCACCAACTATGCCTTCTTTGCGAATGCTTCCTCCACCATACGACTCCTTTAAGCTCGAACAAAACCTGAAGTCGCGTTATGATCATCACCTCAGCTCTAGTAAAAGACGTGCGACCCTTTCCCTTCCAAATAAACTCCGCAAGTCCCACAAAAATCCTTCGAAGTTCGAACCCAAAAACAGACCCTAGCATCGAAGAAACAGCACAGAACGAACTCCTCAACTCACCGCACCGCCAATGAGATTTCCGGCGTCGGACTGCGCCTGAGGTCGAGATGTGAATTGTCCCCGTTTCTCAGAGTTGTCGATGCAAACCATTGTCGCTTCGAGAACCATGGCGCTGATTGTTAAAGCATGAGATTGGAGAAGGGCGTGATTTTCTCGTTTGGTAAGAGATAGGGGCGGCTCGATTTTTGACCGCAGTGAGGAATTAGGTTAGAACGGTGGGTTAAGGGTGTATATATATGTATATATATAGGACGTGGAGTATTCTTTGCCAAGAAAAAATGGTTGGTCGAGGGAAACAACACATGAATAAAAACGTGGATAGTTACAGGACCGTAACAACATATAATTTAAATTATAAAGTTTTGAAAGTTTACATACCCTGCTACATACAGTTGCATTCATACCCGAGCATTACAGACTGAAATAAAAATGTCATGGTGATCAGCAATGTGGCACTACCCCAAAAATATAATAATACCGGTAGATTAACTCATATTTTGAAACCTCAAAATGTTGATTGCAGGGTGCAAAATACTCCAAAGTAAAAAGTTGCTTATTTAATTAATTAAAAATTAGAGTAAAATTCTAAAAATTATTTTATCATTATGTCTCAAAAGAACCTTTTCTAAATTCAAACCCGATATTCAAATATTTTAAAAAATCTATTTATAACGTAAATAAAGCATTGCAAATTAAAAAGGAATTCCACAGCGACTTTTCTGAAATTTGATTTGGAGGTAAATCAAAATCTACCCGACGAAATCTAGATTTTTCTCTTCCATTAGAAAAATATACTCCACCGGCTCCACACGTTTCTTGTTTCACAGAAATCCGATTTAAAACGGCTTCGGTATATTCGTTTGAAGTTCGAATCGCCAATTTTTGAACTGCAGCACCATTTCGAGCTCGATTATAATTATAATATAATTATACTTTCAAACTTCATTTAAATAATATATTCGTTATTCTAATTCAACTCTAAGCTGAATTAAATATTTTAAATCGCCCAGTTCACATAAAAATGTCAATTCACTATTTCTGATTATTTCAAAAATTAAATATATTATTTAATTATTTTAATTACATTAAATACTTTATTTAATTAAAAAATGATTAAATTCCCTAAATCACTATTTTAAATAATTAAATAAATAAATTATTACCCGTAAAAATACGGGTCGTTACATATTACGTCCTAAAGTGGCAACCCCTCACTGATATGCACAACCCCATATCTACTGGTGTCACGGTCGTCCTATCCCCCTCTGCTCGGCTTATGCACGCACATGGCTCGGTCGGTTTGCGCGCCACACCGTCCTCCACGTTTGGATCTCTTACAATCAATCAGTAAGCGTGCCCCCACTCCGCCTAGTACAGAGTACTTTGTTTGATACCTACTCCGAGTTACTGACTGAAATGGGTCCCACACAATATGATACAAGCTCTCCCCTTTGTCTTGTATCTCCCACTAGGTTTTTCACTGACTATGTATACAACTAGGTGTCTTTAATTACATATCCCTATTTCAGTTATGCTTACCTTAAAAGGAGTCTTTAATTACATAACTTTATTATTTCCTCCGGTTATGTATACCACATGGTGTCTTTAAATGTGTAACCTTATCGGGTTAAGTTTTTGGGCCTTTATGTAAATACTACCCACCCCCTCCAGATTTTCTTAACCCATCCATTATCCAATCAATTTACTTAAACCTAACTTTAGTTCACAATCATACAATCCTGTGGATTAGATTTGGTTAAGTAGTCCAATTTATTACCATGTCCATTTATAGTTCATAATGGGCTAAACCTCCCACATTAAGCCTACAACATGTGGATGCTGGATATGCCGGTCTGGTCCGGGCAGTCTTATTCCGCAGTTGCGCCTAACCTCTTATCTTAGCCCGGTTCGTATTTGTGCACTTAGACCTCCCACATTAGGTTCAACACTAGTGGCTGCTGGATATGTCGATCGGGTCCAGGCAGACTTCCACCACTAATGCAACCTAGCCTCATGTCATAAGTGTCATTACAATCCCTAATTGTAATTACTAGTCATTCCATTACTAAATAATTAATCAATTAATTAAACCTTTCCCTTTATATGTGTTAGTGCCCACTCTATGCAATAATTCGAATTATATGTCCAAAAATGTTCATATTCAAATTATGCTAATATTAACCCTTTCCTCCTGTTCCCTAACTATCGCACTCATAAAATTGACGGCATGCCTAGGCTAGACAATAGCCTAGTCATAAATGATAATAGGGAAAATAATGGGAATATAACCAAAGTGATCATTTTAACAAAACTTGGCATAAACATAAACTAGTATAGTGATAAGGTGGACATATAAGCATAAAACCGATGAACTTGTGGCAATTACTAGTTCTACGTAACTGTAATATCATGGTGAGCATAAAGAGATCTGAATTAACCATTTAGATGTCCAACTATTTAGATCCAACTTAATTATCATGTGGTCATAAAAACAGATCTAACATCATTAGGATGACATAGTAGCATGTTTAGATCTGAATATGGATTCACATATCCAATTTACAACGTATCTAAATTGACCACAATATGACACGTGAAAGGTGATTCACATAAAGAGCTAGATCTAACCAATGTTGTAACTGTCCAAATTTACAGATTTACGTTAACCACAATATAGTTACAATTCAGGATCCACAATGGCGACATAATAGAATAACCACAATTGCGTTAGATCTAGAGAAGTAGATCTATCATGACATGGTATAAGATTAATCACTAGCATAGATTCATAGTTTACAACATATCCAAATCACAGTCTTTCACAATTTACTTTTAAATATTCAAATCTAAAAGTAACTAGAAACTCACTGCGTTAGGATTAGAAAATATAAGAAGGGTGGATCTTGAATCTCTAGATTTGATTTGCAAAAGTGATGGTTGTTTGAAGAAAATGGATTCGTCTCTGTTTGCACACCAGCAACATTTGGATTCCATGATTTTCGCTGAAGAATATAGGAGAATTGGACGGACACACACACACACGCACACACACACACACACACACACACGCACACGCACACACACACACACACACACACACATATATATATAGCTGCCAAGCCCCCTGAAACCGAGTGCCACATCATCCCTAGGGGTGTGGACACCCTTGTGGGTGGGTCAACCCATAGGTCGATACCCCTTAAGAGGGGTCGACCCCCCAAGAGCGAGAAATTTGCTGCCTTGACGAATTTTTGATTTTCGAACTGTTCTAGATATGGTCTAACTCATCTCTGACTCATATGTGTATATATGTTCTTTTTGCGTATATACAAACTTAAAACCCTCATAACTTCTTCATACGGTGTCTGTTTTACGCAAACAAAATGCCTATCTTCACCAAAATTTCGAGACAGACGCAATGGAGCAGTCCATTTCCCTTAATTCTAAATTTTAAATTTATTATTATTTAATTTATCCTCTTTAATATTAACAAAATTACAGGGTGTTACAGATTCTGACTCAGATAATGTTTCCATGGATTTGGCCTCCGTTGTGTCGGAGGATTCAGGAGCATACGACAGTTGGATATTTGAGGATGATGATGGATTTGTGTTGGATGCATATGTTCATGTAGTGATGGGGGATTTGGTACTTGTAGCACTTCCAACAGTAGATATTCAGCCACCTCTGATGGTGGAGATTATCCCGAACTATGTTCCAAAGGTAGTCCCTGAGATAGTGTATCATGAGGCTGCTTTTGGTTTATCCGACTTACCAAAGCCTGAGTTAGATTTGCTTATATGGAATTTGCTGCTATTGGTACCCGATATGGATAGTATCACGGATGATTTGGCTTAGTACATGGTACCAGAGGAGCCACCCACTAGGGATCTTGCTCCCGAGTTACACGATGCAGATGAGCCACAGTTAGCTTTAGAGTTATCCAATGTAGTCGAGCTATAGCTTGCTCCAGAGTTGCATGAGCCAGAGGATCTATAGATCAGTGAGGCAGTCGAGCCATAGGTTGAGCTACCGGTTGAGCAAGAGTTTGATGAGGAAGGCTATGATGCGCATGAGGAGGATGAAGACGAGGTTGTTATATACTTGTCAGACCATGAGAGTGACGACGATGAGCCAGATGATTTCTCGATTGAGAAGGAGATAACCCCTGATTGAGATGATGAACCTCTAGGTGGAGTAGATGGTGAGTTTGATCAGGAGATGGAGGAGTTATCATTGTTTTGGCTTTTAGTTCATAGCTCCGGAGAGGTGTATAGGGTTGGATGTCGCTAGTTGTGTATATAATGTATATATAGTGGATCATGTTTTGGTGCAGTCTAGGTACTAGTTGTATATCTTGGGTATGATATTTTGGCATTGTATAGACCGCGTTAAGTACGTAGCCATAATCAATATGGCATAGTCATATGCGTACACATAGCTTATACCTTAAGTGGCATTATACACTAAAGTATATGTTAAGTCTGTGATTATAGTTGATATTTTGGTTGTGACATGACGATATATATGATATGATACCTTTTGTTTTAAAAAAATGTTTCAGTACTATTTTTATGATTTCTTCTTTTCTTTATTCCTTTTTGGGGACAAAAAGTTTTTAAGTAGGGGAGATTGTGATGACCCATATTTTTGGTTAATTTAAAATATGAATTTTAACCTATTTTAATGAATTTTAAAATGGAAAATGTTCAATTTGGACTTGATAAAATTTGAAAATAAATTTAAAATTTGATTTTATGTTTTATCCGACTTAAAACAGGGCCAGTAAACTTTTTAAATTAGTTTAAAAGTGAAGATTTTGAAAATCAATATTTTGATGACCTATAAAAGGACCATTTTTGATACAGTTCCGGAACCCAACGAAACCACTTTTATTGGATCTGGTATGTCAAAATATGGTAGGAGTTAAAATTTTAAATCAAACTAAGTTAATACGTAAGCATACGATATATAAACGTAAGTTGAAAATTCAGTCGATTTTCAGTTAAACCTAGAAATAAGATGATTTTTCAAACGACTCCGAATTCGATGAGACTAGGTTCGTTGGAACCGTAGATGCATAACATAGCAAGATTTCAAGTTTCATTATTTTTGGAGTTGGTGTGCGATCGCACGACCAGAACGAAGTTTACGTTGTTTAAATAATTAAGGAGATAATTAAACCTTTTGTCACTAAAACCCACAAACCGTACAAATGAGACAACAAATTGTCCTCTTGAACAAGTTTCATGTTCTTCCTTAAGGTTTCATTCGTTGTACTTACAGCCCCTTTGTTTTCTTTTTATTTCTATTTTCCATTTTCTAAATTCCTTTACTTTCTTCTTAAAACCTTAAAACACCATTACCATCTTCTCTCCCCTTCCTAAGCTCATGCTTATCCTAACCCTCTAACACTAGCCCCTCCACTACCGTGCGCCACCTTCTCCAATCCCCCTCCAGCCTCCCTCCGTCCGTGGACCCCTCCTTCTAGCCCAAAACACCTTTTTCCTTTTCAATTTGCAAAAGAACTCACCTTAGAACCTAATTTCAAGTTACACCACCTCCTACAACCCACTAAGGACTTCCAACCTCCATGCCTTGGCCACCACTACCTCCTCCAGCATGAGGCTCCCACTACAGCCCAAAACATGGGTCACCTTGTCCTCCTCAAACCCTAAAAATTCTAACTTTCCTGTTAATTCCCTGAATTAAAGTGAGTTTGAGTGTGTACGTGTAATAGCTGGTGAGTTTGAGTCGGAAAAAGTTATTTTGACTTCGTAGCGAGCACGAAAGATCCTACCGTGAAGTATCAAGGCGTAGGATTGGACGGGGTGAGAACTCTATACCCTATTTGGTTAATCTGTTCGGTTAATTGTAGTTTATATAGTAGTCTATACTATGAATTATTTGACTGATATGGGATTAATTGGGGTTGAATTATGATATGATTTGGATACGAATTTTGTTAATTTACATGTTAAAACACAGCTAAAATGTTTATTGTAGTTATGGTAGGGTTAAACACCCATTTATAAGTTAAATGATGTATTAATAACCATTTGTTTAAGTCAAGTTGACTCAATGAAAATATAAGTTGAAATAAACAAGTTATCATAAATTTAATACTGATTGTGATTCATTAGTTCAATTTGATGTTTGTTGATTTGAATGTTTTTGTTAAATACAACAACAATTGGGTTAGTATGATTTAATATCTTATTTAACCATAGTTAATTTGGGTTTAAGTGTTAATGACCTTGACACTTAGGTCAATGAAACCAATGTGCGATAACTGGATGATTAATATCTGTTTACAACTATTATTGGATGTATATGATGTGTGAAATCCGTATAAATCGAATTATACGGTAATTGGTTGGATTTCATTCCAATTCGGAATAATTTTGATTATTTTAATATAATATTCGATCAAGAATAAAAGTTTGAATTTGATGTCCCATTTTGAACGGACTCAGAGATATTAAAATATCGATGAATATTCGTAACTATACCGAGTGGTTTAGAATTAATTTTCCTATAATTTTTGCCTATCAATGTTTTATTTTTGAAATGAATGGTAACTTCTGAAAGTGAAGTTCGGTTAAGCTATTTAGAAAACGTTTTAAAAGAAGTTTCTTTTCAAAAGTTTCTTGTTTATTTTTATGACGAATGTCAAGAAAGTTTGGACTTAAAATAACAAATTTTGAAAAATAGTATTGTTTTAATGATTAATATAGTATTAAAATGACTTAATATTGAAATATTTGATTTTCATTTTGAATAACTCATTCTGAATAACCCATTCTGAATAACCCATTCTGAATATTAAAATAGTATTAAAATAGTTTGGACTTAGTATTGTTATTCGGAAAGACCCTGTTTAACCCATTCTGAACAACTCATACGACAAATAAAGTCGAAGATAATGAAGACGATGTTTGAATACCTGAGTCCTTCACATCGTTTGGATTATTGCTAATGTCTCTATTGCTCCGTACACCCAAGACGATGTTATAAGTGGCGATCGTCGAGACATACTTGGAGATCGACCGGATATGCACGGGCCTCTCTCCTGTATTGGACATATGGGACGAGGAATAAGGTGCCTTCGGTTTCATTCAGACCCAGAATAGACTTGTAAATGGATTGTATGTCTAACATTGTATTATGTGCTGTATTAATTGATCTCCACTAAATATATATCTGTTTGGTGGCAGAGAATTTATTCTCTTAGCATCACACCCTTCTCTGAGACATATGAGCTTAGAGGTTATATTTTAGTAGGTATCAGGTGTATGGTATGAAATGACAATATGTCATGTTAGGATGCTGAAAGATTAAAGATTTTGTTGAAAAGCACAGATTTGTTGTTGATGATCAAAGAATGGCTGATATAGCATAGCTTTTGTGACACCCCACGTATGTTAATGTCACTCACTAAGGGAATGCATTAAGTTTCGTGAAGCGTTATATGTAAACATACATAGAATATTACAAGAGAGATATAATAAGATAGCAGTGGAAATTCAATTTTTTATTTCAAACACAAACCATAACATCGTGGTCCAAAATACCATAAGTCACAAAAACCATTACAATAATATAACTTCTGTCTTGTACCATCAGAGTACATAAATATATATATAAAAAATAATTCCCCAAACAAAAGAGCCAAGCCATAGTAGAGAGAAGAACTTGAGCTATACTTCAAAAGCAGCTCCTACCTGATGATAACCGAGTCTTGACTAAGCCTGAGAATTCCCTCCCTGCGAACCAAGGGGGGAGGGGGGACGAAAGAAAGAAGAGGAAACAAAAAGGGTCAGACATAAAGTCTGGCGAGTCTAGTTACTTTTAGCAAGTAAATAAATAAAAGTAGCATGACAGACATATAAAGTGGATAAGAGAGAGAGATAACTACATAAAGGCAGGTATGACAAGGTAAACAGGTTATGGTTTGTACGCTTCAAATGATTACCGTGACACCCCATGTCCGTTAATGTCACTCACAAAGTGAATGCATTAAATTTCGTGAAGCGTTATAGGTAAACAAACACAGAATATTACAAGATAGATATAATTAAGATAGCAGCAGAAATTCAAATTTTTATTCAAACACAAATCGTACATCGTGGTCCAAAATACCATAAGTCACAAAAACCATTACAACAATATAGCTTCTGTCTTTTACCATCAGAGTACATAAATACTTAAAAGAAAACATAATTCCCCAAATAAAAGAGACAAAGTCATAGGAGAGATAAAAACGTGAGCCATACTTCGAAAGCAGCTCTAGCAAGATGATATCTGAGTCCTGACTAAGCCTGAGTGTTTGCTCCCTGAGAGGCTGGGGGAGAGGGGAAACAGAAGAAAGAAGAGGAAACAAAAAGGTTAGACATGAAGTCTGGCGAGTCCAGTTACTTTTAGCAAGCAAATAAAAGTAGCATGACAGGTATATAAAGTGGATAAGAGAGATCACTACATAAATAGCAGGTGTGAAAAGGTAGACAAGATAAGGTATATATGCTTCTCTAATGATTACTCTGCACTATTACTAGTATAACCAGAATGAGATGATCCCTTCCACTATAAGGTGGTAGACTTAGGCATACGTCCAAATGTACCCTAACTACTACCCTAATTGATCGGCTCCCTACTCCGTAGATACTCTTTGCCGGCCCTATAGTAGGATGTATCACATCATAAAGTGGTAACCCCTCGCTGATATGCATAACCTCATATCTATAGGTGTCACGGTCGTCTTATCCCCTTCTGCCCGACTCATGCACGCACATGGCCTGGTCGGTTTGCGCCGGCCACACCGTTCTCCACGTTTGGATCTCTTATAATCAGTCCAGTAATCATATCCCTTCTCCGACCTAGTACGGAGTACATGTTTTGATACCTACTCCGTGTTACTGGATGAAATAGATCCACATAATATGATACAAGCTCTCCCCTTTATCTTGTATCCCCCACTAGGTTTTCTTTGGCTATGTATACCACTAGGTGTCTTTAATTACATAACCCTATCATTTCTACAAGTTACGTTTACCCTAAAAGGTGTCTTTAATTGCATAACTTTATTATTCCAACCGGTCATGTATACCACTAGGTGTCTTTAATTACATAACCTTATCAGGTTAAGTTTGTGGGCCTATATGTAAATATTACTCACCCCCTTCAGATTTTCTTAAACCATCCACTATCTAATCAATTTTACTTAACCCTAACTTTAGTTCACAATCATACAATCCCTATGGACTATATTTGGTTAAGTAGTCCAATTTATTACAATGTCCATTTATGGTTTATAAGGGGCTAGACCTCCCACATTAAGCCTACAACTTGTGGATACTGGATATGCCGATCGGGTCTGGGCAGTCTTATTCCACAAGTTGGGTCTAACCTCGTGCCATAGCCCGATTCGTATTTGCACACTTAGACCTCTCACATTAGGTTCAACATTAGTGGCTGCTGGATATGCCGGTCGGGGTTGATAGACTTCCACCACTAATGCAACCTAACCTCGTGTCATAAGTGCCATTACAATTTCTAATTGTAATCCTAGGCATTCATTATTAACTAATCAATTAATTAAACCTATGCCCTTATAGGTGTCAATGCCCATTTTACCAAATAATTTGAATTATATGTCCAATGGTCATTATATTCAAATTATGCCAGTATTAACCTTTTTCCCCGGTTCCTTAACCAGCGCACTCACAAAATTGGCGGCAGGCCTAGGATAGATAATAGCATAGCCATAAACGATAAAAGGGAAAAATAATAGGAATATGACCAAAGTGATTGTTTTAACATAACTTGGCATAAACATAAACTAGCACGGTGATAAGGTGGACATATGAGCATAAATATGATGAACTTGTAGCAATTACTAGTTCTAACATAATTATGATGTCATAGTGAGCATAATAAGATCAAAATTAACCATTTATATGTCCAACTATTTAGATCTAACATAATAGGCACAAGATGATAATCTAGATCTGATTAGCAATTAAGATGTCCACGTGATTTAGATCCAATAGTTTAAAAGTAGTTCAACGCAATTAAGGTTTAAAATTCACATCATACAGTGTCATATTGGATCCAACAAGATAGAGATTTAGATCAATAATTAAAAATAGATCTAACACTAATAAGGTCAAGATCCACGTCATAGAATGCCATAAAAGTTACAATAGATCCAACAAGATAGATTTAGATCCATATCCTAACCAATTCAGAAGGTCATATAATCACATTTTACAATGGATCAGATATAATCTAGGCATATGAACAAGTCCAAGTCATAGTCGTGTCATATTTACTATTAAATATTCAAATCTAAAAGCAACTAGAAACTCACTATGTTAGGATTAGAAAATAGAAGAAGAATGGATCTTGAATCTCTAAGTTTGATTTGCTTTAGTTGAAGAAGATAACGTATCCAGATCAGTTCAGATACTGGTAGAGTTTGGCCACCATGAATTCTCAATGAAGAAAACAAGAGAAATGACCACGTATATATAGCTGCCAGACACTCTGAAACCGACTTCCATGTCAGACCTAGGTATGTCGGCACCACTGTGGGTGGGTCGACCTTGGTGTCGACACCCCTTAAGGGAGGTCGACCCCGGTGTCGACACCCCTCTTGGGGGGTTGACCCCCTATAGCGGGAAATCTACCACCACCTTTTATTTTTCAAATTCGAACCGTTTTGGATAAGATTCTGACTCATCTATGACTCATGTGTATATATATAATCTTTCTGTGCGTACACAAACTTAAAACCCTCATAACTTCTTCATTTGATGTCCGTTTTACGCAAGCCAAATGTCTACCTTGACCAGCCTTTTGAGACGGACGCAATAACGTAGTCCGTTTTCCTTAATTCTGAATATTAAATTAATTATTATTTAATTTATCCTCTTTTAGTGTCATTAGAAATTCGGGGTGTTACAATTACTTTGTACCATTACTAGTATGACCAGAGTGAAATGATCCCTTCTAACATAAGCTGGTAGACTTAGGCATACGTCTGAGTGTACCCTAACTACTAACCTAATCGGTCGGCTCCCTAATCCACGTAGATATCTTGTGCCGGCCCCACAGTAGGAGGTATCACTTCCTAAACTGGCAACCCTTCATCTTTATAATGTGCACAACCATATCTACAGGGGTCACAGTCGTCTTATCCCCTTCTGCCCGGCTCATGCACGCACATGGCCCGGTCGGTTCGCGCCACCCACACTGTCCTCCACGTTTGGATCTCTTATAATCATCTAGTAAGCATACCTTTTCTCCGACCTATTTCGAAGTATATGATTGATACCAACTCCGGGTTAATGGCTGAAGCAGGCCCACAAAATATGATACAAGCTCTCCCCTTTTGACTTGTATCCCCCACTAGGTTTTCATTGGCTATGTATACCACTAGGTGTCCTTAATTACATAACCCTATTATTTCTGTAAGTTATGCTTACACTAAATGGTGTCTTTAATTACATAACTTTATTATTTCCTCTGGTTATGTATACCTCTAGGTGCCTTTAATTACATAACCTTGTCAGGTTAAGTCTGTGGGCCTATATGTAAATATTACCCACCCCTCAGATTTACTTAACCCTCACACTGTTCATCCAAATTTACTTAACCCTAATTTTAGTTCATATTCATACAATCCCTATGGGTTTACTAGGTTAAGTATTCCAATTCGTTACCACATCCATTTATGGTTATAATGGGCTAGACCTTCCACATTAGGCCTACAACTTGTGAATGATGGATATGCCGGTCGGGTCCGGGCAGACTTCTTCCACAAGTTTAGCCAAACCTCGTGTCTTAGCCCATTTTGTATTTGTGCACTTAGACCTCTCACATTAGATTCAACATTTGCGGTTGCTGGATATGCCGATCGGGTCCAGGCAGACTTCCACTGCAAATGCAATCTAACCTCGTGTCATAAGTGCTGTTACAGTTTCTAATTACTGTAATCCTAGGCATTTATCCAATTAATTATACCCATGTCCTTATAAGTGTTCATGCCCATTTACCCAGTTATATTCATAATGGATAATATGTCTGAATTCACGTTCGTCATTCAAGTTATGCTAATTCTAATGTTTTTCTCCATTCCCTAACTAACATATTTGCATATAATTTGCTGCATACCTAGGCTAGATAATAGCCTAGTCATAAAGAATAAAAGGGAAAGGTGATGGGAATATGACAAAGGTGATTGTTCTAACATAAATGGCATAATCATATACTAACATGGTGATAAGTTGAAGATATAAGCATAGATCCAATGAAATGGTGAAAGTTAACTAGTTTTGATATAGAAAGGTTGTTAAGATAAGCATGACAAGATCTAAATATTAATTTAGATGTCCAACAGGTTCAGATCTAATAAGATAAGCACACGGAGATCTAAATAATAAGCTAGATCTGATTAATAATTTAGATGTCCACATAATTCAAATCCAATAGTTAAGAGTAGATCCGACACAAATTAGGCTTAAGATCCGCATCATAGAATGTCATAGAAGTTACAATATATCCGACTAGATAGAGATTTAAATCCAAGTTATAACTAATTCAGAATATCATATGTTCACAATTTACAATGGATCTAGTATAATTTAGTCATAGGCACAAACCCAAACTATAGTCATATCAGGTTTACTTTTAAATATTTAAATCTAAAAGTAATTAAGAACCCATAGTGTTTGGATTAGAAAATAGAACTAGAAAAGAAGCTTGTTTAGGTATGGATCTACACTTGAATCTTTAATTGATTAGCCTTATTTGATTGTTGTAGAAGATAAAGAATCCAATTCAGTTCAGACACGTTTGACCTCCATGGAATTCTAGTGAAGAAAACTAGAGAAATGGACCTCTATATATAGCTGCTAGCCTCTAGAAACCGACTGCCACCTCATCCCTAGGGGGGTTGACCCTCCTTAGGGGGTCGACCCATGGGACGTCACTCCCCTTGAGGGGTCGACCCCGAGGTCAACACCCCTCCTATGGGGTCGACTCCCCTAGGAGGGATTTTTCCCGCTTCCCCCACTTTCTATGATTTCGAATTTTGTATTGAAAATTTTGAATTCTTGAGTCCTATATATATATATATATATATATATATATTCGTACTCAATAACCCAAGTTGGATAATTCTGAAAAAGTCCGAAGGTAAATCCTTAGGCATTTCTTGAGTCGTCTCTAACCTCTTTTGTTTTTTTTCATCTTGAATTTTCTTTTAGTCTCCATCATTATACTAAAAAAAAAATTGAGACAATTGAAAATAGTGTTTCCTTGTTCCGGAATTCTTTCTCTTTACTTTATTAAAATCATTAGGTTTAGACATTACTTCAGTGATCCTTATCCCCTTTTTCAAAACGGCAGCAACATACCTTTTTTTTTGTTATTTCCTTCTATGGAAAGATAATATAAACGATTTTTCCCTTGTAATGTAATATAAAAAATGTTATTTATTTTATTTCAAACTTGTTGGGATTTGAATCCTTTAATTTCAAATTTCAATTTCTATATTGAAGATATACTTAACGAAGTATTTTAATTTATTAATTGTTACTAACCCTAGATTCACCCCCCCCCCCGATAAATGAATCAATACGTTTTGCTCGGTCGAAAAGAGGATTCCTCACTTCTTTCTCTCATTCAAAACTGTGCATGAGACTTTCATCTCGCACGGCTGCTGAGTGACGAAAGAAAGAAGAACTCATCTTCTTCCTTTTGTTGATTACCTTCCTCGCGTATGTATAAGACACACACACACACATATTTCTTCTGTGCGTATACAAACTTCAAACTTTCATAACTTCCTCATATGGTGTCCATTTTACGCAAACCAAATGTCTATCTTAACCCGAATTTCAAGACAGAACCAATGTTGCAGTCCTTTTCCCTTAATTCTGAAAATTAAATTAATTACTATTTAATTTTCCTTCTTTAATGTTGTTAAATTTTTGGGGTGTTACATTCTCCGCTACTTGAAGGATTTCTTCCTCGAAATCTTCAAGTTAAGAAGAATGTATATCCTACCTTCCATTACCTATCTACTCATCCATCAACCACATGCATCCATTGTCCTTAAAGACTTCTAATGGTTATATGAACATATGCAAAGGTGTGTGTATAAGTCCCAATACTAATGCGAAGGTTAGGCGGTCTACTGATTCAGTCGACCTCCTTAATGAAATGTATGTTAGTGCCGTGAATCCAATATGTATTGAAATAATCCTATTATAATATGTAAGTTCTATATGTGTGCACACTCATTCATCCAATTGCAACATCCATTTGATAATACACCCATTTTCATCCATTAAAAGAAAAGAAAATGCACACACATCCATATGCAGTACAACGGTGATTAAGCCGACCTAGTGCCCAATGTGTGTGTATATGCATCCAAAGGCAACCATTATCAACCACTTGCATCCATCAAACATAACACGTCTCAAACACATGTTTACATCCATAGGGTTCCAATCTAAAGTTAGAAAATTCTATTGATAGGGCATACTCAAATGATAGAAGCAAGCATAGACAAAACTTTGGAAAAGGAGTTAAGAACATACTCTCGAAAAGGAAAGGGTACGAAGCACGAACCTTGTTTTTGGTCTCCCAAGTCGCATCCTCTGGATTATCTCCCCTTTGAACCTTTATCAACTTGATTTCTTTATTGCAGAGCTTCTTAATTTCTGATCCGAGAATACAAGTAGGGACTCGTCTAACTGTCGCCTCTCGTTCCACTTCTTCCTCCTCTAATATACTTGGCTCAATAACTTTCGCGGTGTTATGCAAGCACTTTCGTAGATGAGAAACATGGAAAACATCATGAACGCCAGGTAGATTTTCTAGGAGCTTTACTCTATAGGCTATTTGGCCGATCCTTTCGGTTATGGGAAATGGTCCCACAAATCTGGGTGCCAACTTCCCTACAGATCCGAAGCGAACCACATTCCTCAGAGGTGATACTTTAATAAAAAATAAGTCTCCCACTTCAAATTGGATGTCAGTCCTCCTCTTGTCTGCATAGGATTTCTGCCTATATTGAGCTGTTTTCATCCATCGTCGAATAAGGTCAATCTTCTCGGACGTTTCTCTAACCATATCAGGTCCAAGTAACAATCTTTCTGTAGATTCCCACCAGCAAGTTGGTAATCTATAGGGTCGTCCGTACAATTTCAAAGGGTGGAATGCCGATGCTAGCTTGATAACTGTTGTTATAGGCGAACTGTACTAAAAGATGGTGCTCTTCCCACCCTCCAAAGTCTAGGATACACAGCCTTAAAAGATCCTCTAGAATTTTATTCACCCTCTCGTCTGTCCATTGATCTGAGGATGATAAGCGGTGCTCAAACACAACTGTGTACCTAGTGCTTCTTCCAAGCTCCTCCAAAATTCAGTGGTAAAGATGGGGTAATGATCGCTTACGATGCTGGAAGGTACTCCATGAAGACAGACTATCTCATGAACATAAATCGCTGCCAACCATGATGCTATCCTATTACTCTTCACTAGAATGAAATGAGCACTCTTAGTCAATCTGTCCACTACTACCTAAATACTGGTATTGCCTTTCTTTGACCTAGGCAACCCATATATGGAGTCCATGGAGACGCTCTCCCGTTTCCACCGTGGAACCTCCAAAGGATGAAGTAAACCACCGGGTTTCTTTTGCTCAGCTTTAACTTGTTGGAAAACTAAACATCGAGAAACAAACTCTGCCATGTCTTTCTTCATTCCTGCCCAAAAGAAAACCCTCTTCATGTCTCTGTACATCTTATCACCGCCTGGATGAATAGTCATCTTAGAATGGTGGGCTTCTTCAAGGACTGCCTTTATCAAGCTTCCAGTTTGAGGATCACAAAGCCTTTCATCTCGTCGCAACCACCCTTTTTCATCTATGGAATATCTGCTGAAGTGGCTAGAAGTCTCCCCTTTTCTGAGCTTATCCATGATGTCTAAAATCTGTGGGTCACATTGCTGCGAAACTCCTATCTGATCCATAAGAGTTGGCCATATCTCTTGCAATGCAAACAAATCAGGCAAAATCTCGATGGACGGTCTAAAGTCAAAAGTTGATATGAACTCCAAGCTCTTCCTCTCCACAAACAGAGGACTTAAGGCCATCCTCTGCCCGCTTAGTGCATCAGCCACCACCACATTACCCTTGGCGGGCGTATAAGCGATTTCAAAATCATAACAAGCTAGGAACTCCATCTATCTTTGTTGCCTTAAATTAAGATCCTTCTGCGAGAACAAATACTTGAGAGAATTATGATCGGTGTATAACTCGAACTTCTCTCCAAGTAAGTAATGACGCCACGTCTTTAGCGCAAATACTATGGCAGCTAGCTCTAAATCGTGGGTAGGGTAGTTTTTATTATGAACTCTCAACTGTCTACCCCCATAACACACTACCTTTCCTTTTTGCTTCAGAACCGCACCAAGCCCTATACCGCATGCACCAGTGTAAACCGTAAACCCTTTGTTCCCATCGGGAAAAGTCAAGACTGGGGCTATTGTCAAAGCCCTCTTCAAAAGTTGGAAAGCAACATCATAATCTATATCCCATGAAAATGCCAAGTTCTTCTTTGTCAGCCTAGTGAGAGGGTCTGATATCTTTGCGAAGTCCTTAATGAACTTCCTATAATAACCTGCCAAAGAATGCTCCTCGCCTCTGTTGCATCTTTAGGAATTTGCCAATCTTGCACCGCAACTACCTTCGCAGGATCCACAGCTATCCCTTTTTTGGAGACTACATTCCCTAAGAATCTCATCTCTTTTCTCCAAAAATGGCATTTGGAGAACTTTTCCTTAAGCTGATGCTCACGGAGAGTTTTCAAAACTTCTCTTAAATGTTAGGCATGCTCTTCTTCGCTTTTGGAGAAAATCAAAATATCATCCACAAAGACTGACAAATTTATTTAGAAACTCCCGAAAAACCCTACTCAACAGATCGACCAAATAGGCGGGTGCATTTGTCAGCCCGAAAGGCATAACTAGCTATTCAAAGAAACCGTTCAGAGTCCTAAAAGCAGTCTTGTCTATACTTTCCTCGGCCACCCTCAACTGATGAAATCCCGTGGCTAAGTCTAACTAAGTGAATACCAAGGCACCAATAAGCTGGTCAAACAAATCGTTCATCCTCAGAAGTGGGTGCCTATTCTTCTTTGTGAGTTTGTTAGACTCTCTGTACTCCATACACAAATGAAGTGAACCATCCGCCTTAGTTGCGAATACAACTCGAGCACCCATTCAGATATGCTTCATCTAATAAATCATTTCTGAAGTAACTCCCCTGCTTGCTTACTCAACTCCCTCCTTTCCCTCGGAGCCATATGACGCACTGGTAATGCAACTAGCTTTGAATTGTCAACCAGGTATATGCGAAAATCGATCTCACGCCTTGGAGGTAAACCTCACACCTCATCAAAAACATCAGAATAATCTCGGACTACCGGAACAGATTGCAAATCATCTATGGATGCATCAAGAGACTCTAGGAAGCTAAGCATAACAGACCCTTGGGGGTCGCAAGAAATCTCAAGGGTCCTCCCATGGAAAGTCAAAAGTCTAACAACCCTCCTTTCATAATCTAGAATGGAACCAGACGTGGTTAGCCAATCCATCCCTAGAATCAACCAATAACCCATGAACCTGAGCACATATGCATCACATTCAAATTCGACGCCTAACACAGATATTCTCAAACCCCGACAAATCATAAATAAATGAACCGAACCACCAATGGGGTTTGAGACAACTACGGGATCCACTACCATACAAGTATTTAATTGCAGAGATTCAACCACAGAACTAGATATAAATGAATGTGAAGCACCAGAATCAAAAAGTGTTCTAATAGGATGATTTGAAAGAGAAATTAAACCTTCCACAGAAATTTTTCTACCTCTATCAGGAGCACTGATTGCGAGATCATGCACCTGCCCTATAGATGTTCCTGCCCTTTGACCTTGTCCCTGTTTCTTTGGGCACTCCCTAGAAAAGTGTCCGACCTCTCCACAATTGAAGCAAGAATTCTTCCTTCTTTTACAGTCTTTCGCCAAGTGAACCTCACTCCCACAACTGTGACACTTCCTTTTGTCCTTACCCTTGTCATTCTTTCCACTTTTCTTCTGTTATTGCTATTGTTGTTGTCCTTTCTTGGGCCATATCTTCTTGTTTTGCGTTGTTTCCGCAATTTTAACCTCCTTCTTTTCTCCTTTCTCTTCCTCATACATCAAGGCCATATCAACAAGTCTTTCAAAGTTGGGTCCTATTGGAATATGGGACATGTATAACCCATAAAGGGGTTCGTTTAGCCCTTTAACAAACCGCAAAGCCTTCTTATGCAGGGTGTCTACCAGCTCTAGTCCGAATCTGGCCAATTGGTTGAATTTGTTCACATATTCTCTAACAATCAAGTTACCTTGTTTGAGTGCTAAGAACCCCTCCATCTACATGCTCTTCTCAACTTAGGAAAGAAATTTCATCTTAAACCTCTATCTAAAGTCATCCCAAGTTTCCACCGGACGACCTGCTTGGGTTACCTCCTACCAAAATGAAGCTTCATTTTTCAGTAGCCAAGCATATAACTGAATCTTCCTTCGGTCCTCTACTTCAAAGATTACAAACAAGTCCTCAGTCTCCTTGAGCCAGTTCCTTGCCTCTACAAATGTCTCGGTTCCATGGAATGGCTTCCCCCCCATAGCACAGAAATATTTTCAGGTCTTAGAGTTGTCTACACGTGAAGGAGGAGGAACAACGGGTGCAGCTAGGGGAGGAACGTTTCCTTGGCCTTCGGCAGGCATCGTGGCCTCCAGATACCTACGGAACTCTCCTGGTATCGTAACGCCCTCCGGGATATTGGGTTCCCCAAACATGCTAAAAAACGAAAAGGAAATAGATTCAGACAAGGGATCAAAAGATATTACTTATGGCTTTTTGGGGAATGTTTTTCAAAATAGACTTTTCTTTTTGAAAATGCTTTCTTTTGAAACCTTCTTGAAATTAGTTTTCAAAAACTTTTATCTAATCTGGTAACCTTCAGCTCTGATGCCAAGTGTGACACCCTACGTCCGTTAATGTCACTCACTAAGGGAATGCATTAAGTTTCGTGAAGCGTTATAGGTAAACAGACACATAATATTATAAGATAGATATAATAAGATAGCAGTGGAAATTCAAATTTTTATTTCAAACATAAACCATAAAATCGTGGTCCAAAATACCATAAGTCACAAAAACCATTACAATAATATAACTTCTGTCTTGTACCATTAGAGTACATAAATATATAAAAAACATAATTCCCCAAACAAAAGAGCTAAGCCATAGTAGAGAGAAGAACTTGAGCTATACTTCAAAAGCAGCTCCTACAAGATGATAACCAAGTCTTGACTAAGCCTGAGAATTCCCTCCCTGTGAACTTGGGGGGGGGGGAACGGAAGAAAGAAGAGGAAATAAAAAGGGTCAGACATAAAGTCTGGCGAGTCCAGTTACTTGTAGCAAGTAAATAAATAAAAGTAGCATGACAGACATATAAAGTGGATAAGAGAGAGATAACTACATAAAGGCAGGTATGACAAGGTAAACAGGAGAGGGTGTGTATGCTTCTAATGATTACTCTGCATCATTACTAGTATGACCATAGTGAAATGATCCCTTCAACTATAAGCTGGTAGACTTAGGCATATGTCTGAGTGTACCATAACTACTACCCTAATCGATCGGCTCCCTAATCCGCGCAGATACCTTGTGCTGGCCCTACGGTAGGAGGTATCACTTCCTAAAGTAGTAACCCTTCATCTTTATAATGTGCACAACCATATCTACAGGTGTCACGGTCATCTTATCCCCTTCTTCCCGGCTCATGCACAGACATAGCCTAGTCAGTTTGCGCCACCCACACCGTCCTACACGTTTGAATCTCTTACAATCAGTCTAGTAAGAGTGCCCCTTCTCCGACCTAGTTCGGAGTATATATTTGATACCAACACCAGGTTACTGGTTGAAACGAGTCCCACACAATATGATACAAGCTCTCCCCTTTTTTCTTGTATCCCTACTAGGTTTTCAATAGCAATGTATTCCACTTGGTGTCTTTAATTACATAACCCTATTATTTCTATAAGTTATGCTTACCCTAAAAGGTGTCTTTAATTGCATAACTTTATTATTTCCTCCATTTATGTATACCACTAGGTGTCTTTAATTACATAACCTTATCAGGTTAAGGTTATGGGCCTATATGTAAATATTACCCACCTCTCGGATTTACTTAACCCTCACACTATTCAAACAAATTTACTTAACCCCAATTTTAGTTCATATTCATACAATCCCTATGGATTTACTAGGTTAAGTATTCCAATTCACTACCATACCCATTTATGGTTATAATGGGCTAGACTTCCCACATTAGGCCTACAACTTGTGGATGCTGGATATGCCGGTCGGGTCTAGGCAGACTTCTTCCACAAGTTGGGCCTAACTTCGTGTCTTAGCCCGTTTCGTATTTGTGCACTTAGACCTCTCACATTAGATTCAACATTTGCGGTTGCTGGATATGCCGGTCGGGTTCGGGCAGACTTCCACCACAAATGCAATCTAACCTCGTGTCATAAGTGCTGTTACAGTTTTCTAATTACTATAATCCTAGGCATTATAATTATTATCCAATTGATTATACCCATGTCCTTATAGGTGTTCATGCCCATTTACCCAATTATATTCATAATGGATAATATGTCCAAATTCATGTTCATCATTCAAGTTATGCCAAATCTAATGTTTATACCTGTTCCCTAACTAACGTATTCACATATAATTCACGGCATACCTAGGTTAGATAATAGCCTAGTCATAAACAATATAAGGGAATGGTGATGGGAATATGACAAAGGTGATTGTTCTAATATAAATGGAATAATCATATACTAACATGATGATAAGGTGAACATATAAACATAGATCCAATGAAATGGTGACAATTAACTAGTTTTGACATAGCAAGGATGTTAAGATAAGCATGACAAGACCTAAATATAAATTTAGATGTCCAACAGGTTCAGATCTAATATGATAAGCACAAGGAGATCTAAATAATAAGCTAGGCCTGATTAATAATTTAGATATCCATATAATTTGGATCCAATAGTTAAGAGTAGATCAGACACAAATAAGGTTTAAGATCTACATCATAGAATGTCACAAAAGTTACAGTAGATCCGACTAGATAGAGATTTAGATCCAAGTTATAACCAATTCAGAATGTCATATGTTCACAATTTACAATGGATCTAGTATAGTTTAGTCACAGCCACAAATCCAAACTATAGTCATATCAGGTTTACTTTTAAATATTTAAATCTAAAGGCAACTAAGAACTCACAGTGTTTGGATTAGAAAATAGAACTAGGAAAGAAGATTGTTCAGACGTGGATCTACACTTGAATGTTTAACTGATTAGCCTTATTTGATTATTGTAGAAGATAAAGAATCCAATTCAGTTCAAACACCAACATCATTTGGCCTCCATGGAATTCCAGTGAAGAAAAAAAAGAGAAATGGACCTCTCTATATAGCTACCAGCCTCCAGAAATCGATTGCCACCTCAGTCCTAGGTTTAGGGGTCGACCCATGGGTCAACACCCCGCTTGAGGGATCGACTTTGGGGTCGACACCCCTCCTATGGGGTCGACTCCCCTAGGCGGGATTTTTCCTACTTCCCCCACGTTCTGTGATTTCGAATTTTAAACTAAAATTTTTGAATTCTTGAGTACTATATATATATATATATCTTCTATGCGTATACAAACTTCAAACCTTTATAACTTCCTCATACGGTGTCCGTTTTACGCAAACCAAATGTCTACCTTAACCAGAATATCGAGATGGACGTAATGGTGTAGTCCATTTCCCTTAATTCTGAATATTAAATTAATTACTATTTAATTTTCCTTCTTTAATGTTGTTAATTTTTTTGGGTGTTATAGCTTTGTGTTGAAACGTGACTTCGGGAAACCTTACAACCCAGGAATGGCTGAAAACATGATGAAAGGCACCAGAGAACGGACATATGTTTCCTTCTAGCAAAAAGTGGTGCTATGGTATGGGGCCCAAGTAATTTACTTATATGAATGTTGGAATTGAGGCACTTCAGATATGGTCAAATACAAACCAAATACGACCAACATTATGGTCAAATACGACCGGGGAACCTATTGTTCAGGAGTAACCTAATCTACCGGGAGTTGGTGGACCGACTCTACTAACCCAAGGGACATATGGTGTGCTCTCTGTACATCTTGCTAGAGATGGTCCGAAGTTCGGTATAAAGAAGATCTTTTGCCTTGATCATTGATGGAAATCCAAATTCCAACACAAACCTTGCATTTCAGTTGTAAACCTATATGGAGACATAATTGAATGGCGTATTATGCCATCTAAGACTGATACATTTATTTTCGAAATTGATTTCAACACCATGCACTAGTAATAATAAAAGTGAATTTTCGCGTATCAAGCATGTTTGGCTATTATAAGGTAAAACTCTATCCTCCGGTTTGCGCTTGCATTGTGTGATGGAACCTAAGTCTTAACCATTATAACACGTTAATTAAGCAGATGATAGGGTTAAGTTAACTAAAGTAACACTTAACCAAAATATATAATGACTTGTGGTAGGGTTAAGTAACACAAGAGGATACACTTAACCAATATATAATGACATGTGGTGGGGTTAAGTAATACAAGAGGAAAACACTTAACCAATTATATAACACGATGTATGGGAAGGGTTAAGTTAACACGAGAAGGCAACACTTAACTAATATAACATGATTTGAGGTAGGGTCAAGTTAACACCAGAAGGAAACACTTAACCAACATGACAAGATGAGTGGGTGGATTAAGTTAACTTGAATTGATTATTGACACTTGGCCAATATAACTTGATGGACGAATGGGGTTAAGTTAAATGGGAAATACTTAACCAGTATAACCTGATGAATGAACAAGGTTAAGTTAATAAATCACACTTAACCAATCCAACATGATAAGTGAGAAAGGTTAAGTTAATAAGAACCACTTAACCAACATGGCATAACGAGTAGGAGGGTTAAGTACACGTCGGGTTGGTGGGTAATATTAGTAAATATATAGGCCCACAAAACTTAACCATTACATAAACATGCTTGAATCCGTGGGAAGGTTAAGTATACGTCGGGTTGGTGGGTAATATTAGTAAATATATAGGACCACAAAACTTAACCCTTATATAAACATGCTTGAATCTGTGGGAAGGTTAAGTATACGTCGGGTTGGTGGGTAATATTAGTAAATATAGGCCCACAAAACTTAACCATTATATAATATGCTTGAATCGGTGGGAGGGCTAAGTACATATCGGGCTGGTGGGTAATATTAGTAAATATAGGCCCATAAACTTAACCAGTAGGAAACCCTAGTAATGGGGACCCATTTCAGTAGTAACCCACATAGATGTATCACGGTACCCTGAGCTAGGCAGGATGGGGCACGATTACTGGGCTGATTATAAGCGGTCAAAACAATGGCAAGGGTACGTCAGTGTAGGTTCCGACGGTTTACGGGCGTGCACGTATTCCGAAGTGGGAAAAAATCAGGCATTGGGTACTAGTAGTTATACACTGTGCATCTTGATTCGTGTCGGGTCGCTATCATAAGGATAGATACAACTTATGATGGGACCAGCACAGGGTATCTACACGCAAGAGGGGGCCGATTGACACAGACACTGGAACAATTGTACAAGTAGGGAGCCTATCGATAGGGTAGTAAGGGTATATCTAACATCTTTATGGCAATTAGGCTGACTGAGGTGGAATCCTCATAATAGATGTACACCTGAAGGCTACTACAATTGCGGGGATGGGGATCACGTTGTAATATTATCCATTTATATAGATTACTAGTTGGGACACTAGTTAGGTGGTGCAGAGATATAGAAATCAGAATAACAGGGTAGTAGCGAAGCAGAGAAAGAGTAGAAGCGCATTCATTTTATCTTGCCTTATCATATCTTGTGCTAAACTTATGTTATCTTGTTACCCTTGTTGTCTTACTGTAGAATATTGTCCTATGTTCATCTTATCTCATGTCATGATTCTTTTCCTGTTTAAATGCTAGTAATCACTGAACTTACCAGACTTATTGTCTGACCCACTTTCTTTCGTCTTCTTTTCTTCCGCCCCCCCAGTAGTCAGGGAGGAAATAGCTCAACTTAGTTTGGACCGTTTCTCTTGCAAGAATTGAAGACTAGTCGATGTTTTGCTCTGGACTTTCCTTTCCACTGCTATGGCTGGCTCCTGCTCCATTGGGGAATATTATCGTCATTTATGCTTCTTTATTTTGTTAAACAAGATAGATACTTTGGTATTGTAGACAATCTTTGTACAAGCTATTTTATAAATAAAGTAAAGTTTAATTTTCCGCTGCTTTGTTTGTCTGTCTTGTAATTTATCTTCATCTTTTACCTATAATGCTCCATCAAAATTAAGGCATTCCCTTTGTGAGTGACCTTAACAGAGGTGGGGTGTTTCATATCACGATCCGAACCCTGTCTCATGTGCCAGTTTAACGAACGATCTGATGCACATGTTGACTAGAAATTATAATGTAACTCTGATATACCAATGGACAGTTAGGTTAGAGCCTTTGAGATGAACCTTTTGAACTGGACAACAGCATGATGTTACAATGGACTTATTACATTTATCCAAATTACTTCTTGTTTTTCTTTAATGTATGCACAGGCACACACTTGCACTTGCACATATGGGAAACGGGTAACTGTGTTCTAATTTCTTACGTTTATTTGCCAACACAGCAATGCCAGATAAGCAGTCAACCGAAATTTCAGAGAGAGATTCAGAATCCAAGTCATCAAAGAACTATGATCCCGATGTGCTTCCCATAGATTTAGATTGGGAAAATTCCGACACCGATTATGAGACTAACACCGATATTGAATCAACGACTTTTGAAAGTACATCTCTTGAAGACGAGGAAGAAGAAGATGATCGGGCTCCCGACGAGATCCCAAGTGTTGAGGAAGTGGAGGAGAAGAAGCTTAATGATTCTCTGGCTTCCAAATTAGTTGATAAAGCTTAAGAAAATATGTTTGAGACACGGGATCCCTTGGGACAATGTGAAAACTACAGAAGGTGGAAATAGACCCCATTCTGCCCCCGAAGGGTATATGGCTGTCAGTCGACTTATGTGCTGGATAGGAGCTATTCCTCCCTTTCCTCCAATTGCCATTGATCTCCTAAGATAGCTGCGCCTTGCCCCATGCAACTCCATCCTAACACCTATGCAGCTTTGTACACCTTATATATTGCATATGCGGAGATTCTACAAACTGAGCTTACTTTCAAGGATTTGAAATTTTACTATCATTTCAAACATCATTCCATAGGGGCTCCAAATTTCTCTTTCTTCGAGTCAGTTGCCGGCAAAAAGGTTTCGTTGGACAGTCATAGCAATATAGGAGATGTCAAATCCGATTGGTTTTACATAAAGCATCAAGCCGGATTTGCAAGGAAATAGCTACAAGCAAGTATGCTTTCAACTTCTCATCGTATATTTTGACTACATAGTTATGGTGCTAATGTGTCCTTTTGTTCTGTGCAAATCATAATTTTGTGAAAACAGAAGGTTCGGTATATGAAGTTCGACTGTCCCGCCTACTCAAAAGCAAATCAGACTTCTTAAGAATCAAGAAGTGTATCACCAACGAGAATCTTCACAAGCATCGTCTTCTGGATATGAGTTTCGGACTTGGTGTGGGTGGTAATGCTTATAAATATGTGCCCCCGACTGAGGGAGAAGGGACCTCAAGGGTTACGAAAACCACTGAACTTCGCAAGAGCCCCTCACCAATTGATCGATCAGGATGATGAGTATTTGAATGTATATAAAGGAGATGAGGTTCTAGCTGATGAGCCAAAGGAAATCCCAACTTCTAAGGAGAAATCTTCCTCCGGAACGCCATCACCGATTGAGCCCGTCACTCACGATGAATGGACAGAAGAGCAGATATTCGAAGAACTAAGCAAGATTCCTCTACCAGACGACATTTACACACAAGAAGACTTCAAAGGGGAACCATTCTTTCCCATCTCTGCGAAAGTGAATATTCCAGTTGGGGGAAAAGAAAACACACAGACGAGCCAGACCCTGGCCCTTGGTCTGTTAGGGGGGATTATACGGGATGCACGAATCCCTTGCACCACTTGTCACAACACTTCTACACCACCAGTATTCATGATTCTGATATACACTTGTTTTCTTTACATGGAAAATGCCTTGTAAACAATCCTATTCTTATCGCTCTCTCTGAGCAAGCACACCGAGGCTTCTTTCTGATCCTGAGCGTGCTCACAGTGATAGCCGGGGGAGAGATAGTCATCGACCCCGTGATTCTTATCAAACTCATTCTACACGGTCTTGTTCTCCATCAAGGCAAGATGCTGGGAAGTCCCATACTCGTCCAGTGCCACCAACGGGAGGTAAGCAACTTCCCAAAGACTTGACTCCCCTAAAAAGTACACCCTCTCATAGCAAGTCTTCCAAGAAACACCATGAGCCAAAAGATAAGAGAAAAGATCCGAACAAGGATTTAGAGAAGGAGAAAATAGCTATTGTCCCCTCTAGCCAGCGCAATTTGGATACTACCGCTGCGCAGGATGTTGTCTACACTTCTGAGAATTAGGTCAAGCTGGAGCATTTGCGGAAGCAGTTTCCTGATATTTCCTTCGAAAGGATGATGTTTGTTCTAGATCTTGAACTGGTTCCCAAGGATTGGGATGTAGAAGTCATAGGGTAGGTGAGTCAAGTAGCCGAACAATATAGGGCGATGAAGAAGCATGCCACTACTCTTTTTGCTTCCATCCATCACCTAGAGACGAATCAGCCAAAACCAGAGTGAATATTGATAATGATGGCAGGGCCAAGAGCAAAATGGAAAAGGAACTAGAGGATACACAAGCTCAGCTCACTTTAGCTCGGTTGGATGCGGAAAATTACAAATCAAAGCTGCAGAGTGCTAGGAAGCATTTTCACACTGAGCTCGACTCAAATAGCCAATAATGTTTGCCTTTGAAAAAAGAACCGGAGGATCTCAGGACAATCAATACTGAATTGAAGACAACAAATGAACATTTTGCTGCTAAGAAGGCTTCCTGGGAGAAAGAGAAAGCGAGCTTTAAAGACAGTCTCGCTCTTGTTGAAAAAGAGAGAGCGGCTTTGAATGATCGACTTGTCCAAGCCGAAGAGCGTGCAACTCTCGCTGAAAGTAATGCCAATAATGCTCTTGAATCGGCCTCCGCCACTGCTGATGAGCTTGCTACAACCAAAAAAGAGATAGAAGGTTTCGAAGAACTGCTATTCGACTTCTTTGGCCAAGTTATTAAGACCCAAGACATCTCGTGGATTCAGGATTATCACATTACTTTGGCCAATGTGTGGGATATGATCGTTGAGGGCGAAAAGCGTCAATTGAAAGCCGATGAAGTTGATGAAAAACAGCTCATACAGACTTATCTCAAAGGTGAAGAGCCTGAGGCTTTGGAGATAGGCAGACGTTTGATATAAGAGGAAATCGAGAAAGAGAGAACAAAACTCAAGGGCAAGAATAAAATTGACGAATGCTCTAGCTCGGTTGTGGATCCCAAGGCCTCCGAAATCGAGGAATACAATCCTGATGATCCGTTGATTCGCTTGGCTCTAACCCCTTCAGTTGCCGGAGCTGCTATTACAAATCTAGGCCAGGAATCAGCTGAAGGTATCTCCATATTCTCCCCACAGTTCGTCAAAGCAGTTATAACTTGTCATCATATCGCAGGATAGACAACTGAGATGACCACATTATCTCCCAAACCACTAACATTTGCTTCTCATGACGTAGGTGGCAAGCCGACCGAGAAGGTGCGGAAGAGAAAGCATAGGCAGATAAGTGTCCCCTCAAGTGCTGGTGCTGAAGTCTCTGCGGTTCCCAAGTAAACCGAGGATACAACAAGTGAGAAGGCTACTGTGGCACCTGGCGTTGATGCTCCTACGGATGCCGAAGTCATTGGGGGCTTTGCAAGACACCGATGATGGTCATGGCGATGAAGAGGATGACGTAGTCATCACAGAAGAAATCAAGGATGACGATAACGAGACCTTGGCTGGTATGCAGGCTACGAAAGAGAAACAATTGGCTTTGAAGAAGGAGGAGCAGGGCCCTCTATATGTGCCTCCAATTTCGGAGGTTGACCCCAGAACTGGGTTGGTCATAAAATTCTCCTCCAGATCAATAACTTCATAGCTTGCCTCCTAGCCTTCTAATTCTCCCCAGGAGTCTCTTGTTGATAAGAGGAAGAGGAAGAAGGGTGACCACTATGATGCTGACAAGGAGGAGTTGGAGAAACAGAAGAAGGAGTTGGAGAAACAGAAGAAGGAGAAGAAATCAAAATCGTCTCCCAAGCGTAATTATGATGCACTTATTAGCTCATATTTTTGCTTTTAGGGTTTCCACTGGCCAAGAAATGTAGTTGTGAGAATGGCCCTTACTTTTGTTCAGCTTCTTGATCTTGTACACCTGCTTTTAGTGAATGAAAATTTGTTTCTTTTGCACCATTGCGTACCTGCAATTTTAACTTATTGTACTTAGTCATAAACCTTTAGATCCTAACTAAGTTAAAATTGAACCATAAAGCATTGCAACAAAAATTTCAAGCAACTAAAAATTTCAAAATTTCTGTGACTGCACAAATATGTGTGTATATATGCCCCCAATCAATCATTAATATGATTCCTAGCTAGGGCTCATTAAGGATTGATTAGAGTCATGTTTGTGCTGTCCCTCATTTTCAGAAATGAGGGGTTCAAGTCATTTGGCGGCATATGTTGCTATGCCTTTATACTTTCCCGATCCTTTGGCCAGGATAGGAATTCTCGTGGCGCTATGTCTCTACCACCTTTATACTCTCCTGATCCTTTAGCGGGTTAGAGTTCGAGCTCGGTTCTTAGTCATCTCACTGATCTTTTAACGGGGCAGAAATTCTGGGGGCGCTAAGTCTCTAGCGCCTTTATACTCTCCCGATCCTTCAGCGGGGTAGAGTGTTATCAAGGCGGTTTTATCATGGTGCACCTTCATGCCTTGGGGACGTTATCTCTGCGTCCTTTATACTCTCTCTCTAATCTCAAGAGTTAGAGTACAAGTAGTAGTGTGATTTACCTCGCTGCACCTTTTGGAACTTTGGTTATCGCTAGCCTTCCAATTTGATAGGTGGAACTTTGAATTAGGTGTTTCGAAATCGCTGCATAGTTTATAATAAATCTCGAAATGATAATGATTGATGTTAGTTAAAAATAAAAGAGCAGATAAGAGACGGTGCAGTAAAGGTAAATGACACGCGATATTTTTATAGTGGTTCGGTCGAATCATGACCTACGTCCACTTTATAATCTTTTGCTCAAGTAACCAGACTGTTCTAGGCAAGTCGTGCCTTTTTGCATGGTCCTAAAAACAAGAGTAAAACTAACAAATTCACGTCAGATAAGGCCACAGATGCTGGGCATTCCACACTCTGGGGATTTCATCTCCATCCACGGTTTCTAACTTGAAGGTTCCGTTATCAAGCCTTCGTAAGATGGAGTATGGTCCTTCCCATTGCGGGCCCATATGTACTGGGGGTGGAAAGACGCGTTTCAGAACCAAGTCTCCGGGTTCAACGATTCGTCCCTCTTTTCTTCAAACATATCCAAAGACTCAAGGAGTAGCTCATTGTTGGTCATCGGGTCATAATAAGTGACTCGATGAGATGGTACTTCTAACTCAATCGGGATGACCGCTTTGGCTCAAAAAGCGAGGGAAAAGCGTGTGTGACCCGTTGTCGACTTGAATGTTGTCCTATAGGACCAGAGTGCCAAGGGTAATTCATCAACCCACATGGCTTTAGCCCACTTTAATCTTTTCTTCAGAATAGACTTAATCACTTTGTTCGCCGCCTCGACCTGCCCTTTCGATTGCGGATGTGCCACGGAGGTGTATCTTTTCTCGATATGATACTTCTGGCAGAAATCTCGAAACTCAGTGCTATCAAACTGAGTTCCATTGTTGGTTATGATGACTTTCGGAATCTCGAATCGGCATATAATGTTCCTAACGAAAAAGTTGATCACTCGTTTGGTTGTGATCATGGTCAATGGCTCAGCTTTGACCCATTTGGTGAAGTAATCCATGACCACAATGGAGAATTTTGCTCCGCCTTTAGCTATGGTGAGGCTTCTAATAATATCAATTCCCCAAACAGCAAAGGGCCACGGGCTCATCATCATCTTTAACTACCTAGGAGGTGCCCTAGGGATCTTGGAAAACTTCCAACACGCATCACAACGCCGTGCATACTTGGTTGCATCCTTGTTTATGTTGGGCCAGAAATAGCCATATCGCAATATCTTTTTTGCCAATGTTTACCCTCCAATGTGGCCGCCACATTCACCTTTGTGGACCTCTTTCAGTACACGCTTGATGTCGTCATGGGCGATGCACCGGAGGAGGGGCATCGAGAAACCTTGTCTGTACAGGACTCCGCCTTGCAACGCATATCAGGAAGCCTTCCGGATAACTGCACGCCTCTCACTTTTCTTTGTTGGAAGCGTTCCGTTCATCAAAAATTCCATAGAGGGGTCATCCATGACTCCCTCTTGGGTTCAATCTCTAGTACCGGAACAATTTCCATCTGATCTACACTAGGGGACTGTAGCACTTCAATCGGAACTAGCTCCGTATCTTCTGGATTATCAGAGCTAGCCAACTTCGCTAACTTGTCTGCCTTTTGATTCTCCGTTCGAGGAATATGAGATATGATGTGGTGATCAAAACCATCTAGCAACTTCTTCACTTTTTCCAAATATGAAACCAGCCTCAGAATTTTGACCTGAAACTCTCCAGTGACCTGGTTCACGACTGTCTTTGAATTGCAAAAGATGTCCAGCTTCGTGATCTCCAACTCCTTTGCGAGCTTCAGCCCAGCAATTAGAGATTCGTACTTGGAGTCGTTATTAGTGGCATGGAACTCCAATCTAAGAGCATAGTATATTAGTTGTTTCTCAGGAGTTTCAAGCACCACTCCGGCACCAGATCGTCTGTCGTTCTTAGCTCCATCAGTGTACAATTCCTAGGCACTGGGGTCAAGGACTAGTTTTGGTGGGTCAGCTTCTTTACTTACTACATCATCTTCTGGGATGGTAAACTCTGCTATGAAGTCTGCAAGTACTTGCCCCCTTATCGATCGTCGGGGTTGGAAGCTCAAATCGAACTGACTTAGTTCAATATTCCATTTAAGCAGTCTTCTTGATGCTTCTGGCCTTTGCAGAACTTGTTTAAGCGGGTGATCGGTGTACACAATAATGGGATGAGCCTAGAAGTAGTGGCGAAGCTTACTAGATGCGATCAATAAGATATACGCAAGCTTTTCCATTCTTGGGTAGTTTCGTTCGGCTGCCGCCAATTTCTTACTTACATAGTACACCGGTCTTTGCACCTTATCTTCCTCTCTTACCAAAGCCAAACTGATCGTGTGGGATGACACTACCAAGTACACGAATAAATTCTTGTGATCCACGGGCATAGACAGTACCGGTGGTCTTTCCAAATGATTCAATAGGTTCTGGAATGCTTCTATACAATCAGGAGTCCATTTAAAGTTGTGTTTGCCTCGCTTTATTAGCTCGAAAAACGGGATGCATTTATTTGTGGCTTTGGAGATGAATCTACTCAGCGAGGCCACTTTTCCAGCGAGGCTTTGCACATATTTAATTTGCCTTGGTTCTTGAATATTTCAGGTTGTTGTAATTTGATCTGGATTGATTTCAATTCCACGTGAGCTGACGATGAATCCTAGGAATTTTCCAGATGCTACCCCAAATGAGCATTTCAAAGGATTTAGTTTCATCCCGTATTTTCGGAGAATCTCAAACATCTCTGCTAAATCGGCAGTATGGTCGGATGATTGTCTGGACTTTACCAACATGTCGTCGACGTATACCTCCATCGTTTTCCCGATTTGGTCGTAAAACATCCTATTCACTAATCGCTGATACGTAGTACCAGCATTCTTCAGACCGAAAGGCATCACTACGTAACAGTATAATCCCAGATCTGTAATGAAGTTGGTATGCTCTTGGTCCGGGGCATGCATAGGGATTTGGTTGTACCCTGAGTAGGCATCCATAAAAGAAAGAAGCTCATGACCCGCCGTTGAATCCACCAGCTGATCGATTCTAGGTAACAGAAAGCTGTCCTTTGGGCAAGCTTTGTTTAGGTCTGAGAAGTCAATGCATGTGCGCTACTTTCCATTGGTCATCTTCACCAAAACCGGGTTTGAAATCTAGTCAGGGTATGTTGAATCTTTAATGAACCCATTACTTCTCATCTTTTCGACTTCTTCCTTCAAGGTAGCAGGCCTCTCTGGGCCAAGCATTCGCCTTTTCTATTTGATGGGAGGATGCTTCGGGTTGATGCTTAATGAATGACTCATAATCGAGGGAGATATTCCACATATGTCCGCATGGGTCCAAGCGAATACATCCAAGTTAGCTTTCAAGAAATTTGTTAATTCTTTGGCTCGAACAGGGTCCAACTGGGATCCAATCTTCAGGACCTTCTCTGGGTCACTGTCACCGATTGGTATGTCCGCAGTCGCTTTATCGGGAGTCGCCATTCTACCCCCAGGCTCTTCATCCTCTCTGGGAACTATATCCTCGTGCAACTCTCGGGGCAACCCTCCCGGAGTTACTTTCTTTAGTTGTTATGACGTTTCCTCCCTTGGAGGGGAAGAAGCGCCCTTTGTTTCTACATCTCTTCCTTTGCGGAGCAATTTTAGCTCCGCTATGTCGCATGCTCGTGCAACAACTTGATCTCCTCTGACTATACCTACACCGGCATCCGTCGGGAACTTCAACAATAAGCACTAGAGTGCGATGCAGGCCCTGAATTTGGCTAGGGCCAGTCAGCCCAAAAAGGCATTGTACGGCGAATCAATATCCAGAACAACAAAGGGGAGGATTCTCACTCTCTGGCGTTCTCCTTCCCCAAGGGTTACTGACAGTTCCACGTATCCCATCGGAGTGGTTGAGGCTCCATTAAATCCATGTATCCAACCCTCGCATGGTTTCAAATCCTTCGGCTCGAGTTTCATTTGGTCGAATGTTTTCTTAAACAGAATGTTAACCGAACTCCCGTTATCCACTAGAACTTTATGGACTATAGCTGGACCGATGGTGACGGTGATCACTAATTGGTCTTCGGTTGGGGAGTGGACTCCAATACTCTCTCGATTGCGAAATATGACGTCATCAGACATTGTCTTTTGTTGCTTAATCAAGGAATTATCTTCGGGATTGCTACATTCCCCTACTTCAAGATGCTGTTTAGCCGTGTTCACGTACTGATCCATAGCCCTGAAACTGTGCCCTGCCAGATGAAGCCCACCAACTATGGTATTGATAATGATATTTTTTTTCCTTTTTGCTGAGCCGTTGGTCTGGCAGCAGGTTGGCTTTGGTTCAGGGCTTGTGCGGCTTGCCCCCATCTCTAGGTGTCACCTTATACTCATCGAGTTTTCCTTCCCAGAGTATCTTTTCAACCACATCTCTCAGATGATGACATTCGTTTGTGGTGTGGCCATGAGTCTGGTGGAATAGGAAAATTTTCCCAGTCCCACATTCCTTTTTTGTCGAATCTCTCGGAGGAGGCCTCTTATATTGGAGGATGTTGTACGTATCCAGGAAGATATTCTCCAATGTATCGTTTAACCGTGTAAAACTCTTAAATGGCCTAGGCCGAGATCTTCTCTTAGAGTCATTCCCTCGATTTCTCTTCCGATTATTGTTATTATTATTCCCCGATTGGTGGCCATTGCCTTGATTCTTGTTCCCGACATTGACTTCAACATTTCCCGAGCTGTCTCCTGTCTGTTTGATTGCCACATTACTTTGTATATCTTCCTTGTCAGAGGCCTTCCTCTTTCGGTTGGCATAGATTTCTTCTTGACGCAGGCGGACGTTGGCCTTTTCATAAAATATTTCTCTGGTCAACGGTGGCTTACCGACCAAGTATCTCCCAAACTCAGTATCCTTATCCACCCCGTCAATCAAGGCAATCAAAACAGTTTGTTCATGGGGATCTCTAACCTCCGTGACTGCTAGATTAAAGCGATCTGGATAGGATCTCAAAGATTCGTCCAGATGTTGCTTAATGAGGGATAATTCGATGACATTCTTAGATCTCTGAGTATGCAGCTGGAACTGATTCATGAACTGTTCGCTTAATTCCCTGAAACTGGAGATCAATCGCGCTGGAAAACGAGTAAACCACATTAACGCCGTATCCTTCAGAAATATCGGGAATGCCTTACATTTTATAGCGTCGGAGGCAGCAGCTGCATTACCATGAATATCTCATTAGGTGCTGGACTGGATCCGCCCTTCCTGCATAGCGGTTTATAGGTGGCATGTTATTTCCTAGGGAATCGAACCTCTAATATGTCATCCGTGAAGGGCGTATGACTGCGGCTTATACCCCAATCTTCAGTTCCTTGTCCGTGACTTTCTACCATCATTTTCCTAATCATGGCTTCGACTTCTGTCAGGGTGGAATCGGGATCAGCACTTCTTGCCTTGCGAGCCTCTCCAGCATTACTTTGACGTGCTGCTGTAAGGTCTGGGGCCTGAGCAGAACTCTCTTGCCCTCTATTGCCGCGGTTAGTCACGCGACAAGCAGGAAGAATGAGTTGATTTTGAGTAGGGTCAACGACGTCTCCATTCCTAGGTGGTAGGACGAGCTCATTTAAGTTACGGTTATAGGTTCCCTGATTAAGCGCCTCTTCTTCTCGAGAAGGAAGTGTCCCAAATTGGAGCTATTCTATGTTCTCAGTCCTTTCTAACGGAGGCCATCGTTGGTTTCTTCGAGGTACTTTGGACAAGGATATGTGTTCCAGGGAAAAAGGGTGAGCTGGCGGTGGCGAAACCTGCCTTTGAATATCGTCAATTCGTCTGCCTAGGGCAGTAATATTCTGACGCAACAACGAGCTCTCCCACCTTTGAGCGACCAATTCATCATTTTCTCTGTCCAATGCTTCAATTATGCGAGAGAGATCTCCTTCCGTAGCTGGGGAAGAAGGGTTGAACTAATCATCATCTTCTCTTATACGCAAGGAACTCGAGCCAGGTTGAGCAGAAGTACCAGCACGAGCGGAACGAGCCATAATCTACTTCCCAGGTCGAGTAGTGGTCTGATTGTCATTTCGGATCGTGGTCCCCCTAGGCTGATGGCTCGTGGTTCCCTCTTGGCGTCGGTTCGTGGCGGTCCCTTGGGTTCGGATCGTGGTAGCATTGGCAGGAAGGAGGGTAGCGTTATCTTGAGAACGGGTTGTTACGCCCTCAGTCACATGGTTCATGGTACCTCCAGCGAGTTGATCGCCCCCTCCACGTCACGATCCGGAGAATCAAACTCGACCCGCTCCTGAACGGGCCTGCGAAGCTAGTACATTCTTGGACTTCTTTCCAGCCATAATACTTTGGATTTGCTGAAATCTTCAAAAATCGAAACAGTGGGGCTTTGGACTGTTTTCTTCGGACTTGACTATCCAAACAATAGAACAATAATCCAATATATTGAGACTTCAATTCTTTGTGAAAGCACAAAAATGTTAGACCAAGATTTGGCTCTAACACCCATATTATCTGAATATGCAGAGATTAATGTCTAGAAATGCAAGAAAATGCAGAAAACACACGAGATTTATAGTGGTTTGGCGTTAACGAGCCTACGTCCACTTTATATCTATGATTATACGTAAGATTCGAGTACAATCAATGATTTTTATCTCAATCTCACTTTTACAATGTTGATTCACCAAAAGATTTCGAATTAAAACTGATAACAAATATTGAAGAAACAGTAATGGTGGCAACAACACTCAGAACTGCCGAAAGATCCTGAAAAATGCCAAGTACAGGGCTATTTATAGCTGATATCTGCAGACGGTTCGTGGTCACACGTGGCACAAATCACGAGGATCTCGGACTGGTTCGTAGCTTGATAGAGAAATAGTCAATATGATGGTTGTGGACAGGTGTCGTGAGATCTGGGCATTTCGGGTCGTGGAAGACCAGGTCGATGCTTTCACTCTCTGGCTTCTGGGATTGGATCGTGGCAATATTTTAGGCGTGGAAGGATCGGGTTGCTACAGGGAGTCACGAACGGGGGGTCGCGAAAGTAGTGCCACGAGCCGAGGACTGCAGGATGGCCACGAATAGATTCGGAAGGCTCTTGAAGTGAGACCTCGTATCGGGCTTGCGTCTTGGTGGCTTGATCAAAAAGCTAGCCAACAGTCTCGGTCCAACAAAATTTTACAATGACTCGCCTCAGTCAGGTAAACTTAACCACTTCGGTCAATCAAATGTGTATATGAGACTCCTCCCGAGTCAAGTATTGGCACAACAACAAGATGTGTCACAAACTAACGAACATTAACCCATCGGTGGTAAATATGCATCCCATACCGCACATTCTAACTATTGATTTAGTATTTGCCCATTAACTCCACACCAAAAATCCTTGAAAGCACTGAATCAACAGGAAACATCATAAACAACAAATTATCTGCTTTAATTAGACGGTTTTATAATGAACTTATAAAATACATCTTCATGTCTGATACCATAAGTTTTATATTATTGTTTAATCACAATCACGTCTTCTTGAAGGGTCAAAATGTGTGGTTTTAAATATGAAAATAGTTTTGAAGAAAAAACGAGTTTTAAATCGATTTTCTAAAAAATATCCAAAATGGTTTACTTTAAAATTCTTCCTTCTATATGGGGATAACATAGTTTACAAGCATATAAATTACTTGAAAATGAACACAATAAATAATGGAGTTTAAAAATCATTTAGAAAAACTTAACTGAAAATAGCTTTTAAAACGTGCACTGAACTAAAAAGATTCGATGAATTCACACAACAAAGTTCTCTAAAAACTGTATCGATTCCATATACGAATCATAACTAGTGTTGATATTTCTTACTAGTGTTTCAGGCCATTCTCAAAGCATTCACATCATTATTAAAAAGGGGCAAACATAACTTATTATACTTTGAAAAACAAGTGCAGGAATTGATTTATCAAGGCCCTAAACCCGTCCTGCTAACTGAAAATATAGTCCATGAACCACTCAAAATAGATGTAGACCTAGAGGTCGATACCCTTAGGAAAACGGTCGACCCCTGGGACCTCTCTTGTGCAGGGGTCAACCCCTATAAGGCCATTCACGACATTTTAAATGAGAGGCGATAGGTTTTTGAAATTTTTTCGTGGCTAACTTCGACACTCTTATTCGAGGTGCTAACAAAGACGGATTTCAACCAAATTTTACAAGCACAAAGACAGGTAACCAGACAATGATCCAGAACAAATTTGACATTGTTCCGCTATAAATCGAAGAAGTTATGACTTCTCAAATTAGGCACTATGGTAGTATATCAACAAAGGGACAGATTCACAAAAACAAGAACAGACCGTGAACAGTTCATCTTAGAAACTCAGTAAACTCAGAGAATATCATTAATATATGATTTTAACTAGACGTTGTGAGGTACACTCACCTGAAATCTGGAAATAAGAGTACTACAGCAAGGAATTTGAGCAAAATAAGAATCTGAAGCTTCCAATGGCTTTCTCAATGTCTATAGACACTACAACAAAAAGACAATATTACAACTGCATATTTACAACGGTCACAAATTGACTGCTGTATAAAAAATATTTTACAACTTTTTTTATAAAAAGGTTGTAATAAACTTATTTTCAACAACTCTTCCAGTTTACCCGTTGTAATAAGTAACTATTACAACATTTCTTCCTTGCCAATTATAAAAAAATGCATATGTTGCAATACATGATGTTTTCCTTTTTCTACTTAAATAATACATTGATAATTATAATTAAATAACAATACTTAATAGTCAATTATTAACAAATGAATAAAAATATTAATAAATTATCTTTACTATCTAATAATTATTAATTTGAAAACATGCAATAACTAATATTAATAATGAAGTAATAATTTGAAACTATAAATGATTATTTAAAATTTTAGAATTACTAATAAGAAGTGATAACTAATAATTAAGAAGTAAGATAATTAATTAAAAGGTAATATTTAGTATTGTAACAAAAAAATTCACGCTACTTTTATATAATGTTTTAATATAATTTTAAAGAAAAATATATAAAAGGAAAATCATAAATTAATAAGTAGTTATTATATATAATTTAACTTACCATATTAAATGGATTTCAAAATGATATCCTAAAAATAGCATTTAATTACGTTATCATATTAAACCACTTTCAAAACAATTTCACCGAAGCTTAAATTTTTTGCGCCATTGCTGAAAGTTCTGGCTCCAATGCCAAAAAATGTCCCCACACACCTATTCAAATTTTAAAAGTTTCGTTTGCCATTGTTGAATTTTTTGGCTCCAACGCAAAAAATATGCCCGCCAACTACTCAAATTTTGGAACAATTATCCATGCGCTATAGTAAATAAACCTATATCTCGCTAATTACACCTTTACAGGCTGTACTACTTCCAACCAAACGTTTCTTCCTCTTCCTCTTCCTCCTCACTATATCCATGAGTTCTCTTCAAATCGAAATCGTTTCACTATTTCTTCTTCTCCAATCTAATTCATTTGTCCTCTTCACAACTTTCTCCACCGATTATCTTCGCCCACTCCTTATCTCTCCAACGCGAAAAATAAAAAATGGATCGTTTTAAAATCTGAGATTGTGGGCTTCAATTCCATATAATAGTCATGTGGTGCGGAAGAAATTCGAGCAGCTCGAATTTCTTTTCTACAGTAGCTATGGTTGCCTGTAGTCAGCGGAGGAGTGGGTTACGGAGGGCTAAGTGATCGCCATGGGGTTTCTGGGTTTTCGGAGGGTCAGGTGACAGGTTATGGTGAGATTTGAGTAATATGTTTATGTCGCGAGTTGCAACTGTGGTGGTGGAATGAACGTGGTTGTTTTGGGGATGAACAAAGACTAGGTTTTGCCGGGAAAGGTGGCGCTGGAGGAAATTGGTAGTGGAAAATTGATCCTCGTGGTGAGCGATGTTGTTTTTATGGGTTGTTCAAATTCGAACGGTAGCCCTCAAGCTTGGATTATTTTACAAACGATTAAGCTGTGTGTTAATTGGAGCATGTATTCTTGTTTATGGTGTTTAAGGGCATGCGTTCTAAATTTTTTTTCTTTAGCAACTGTAACTGTTGAGATGCAACTCGTTGCAGTGAAAGCTGAGATTGAAGTCTCGATGTTGGGGACGCGATGGACAAGTTTGAGAGGGAGAGGTACTCACGTCAGTGTTGAAGTCTTAGGCGATGTTAGTTTTGGTTTTAGCTGAGTGGTGAAGGGGGTGATGAGCAATGCAGTTCGGTCATGAAAGCCTGGAATGAGGGGGAATGAGAGATTAGAGGGGAGTTTAGGCGGTTGATCTGTTCGTTCAGGCGATTGATGAGGATTGGATGAATCAGTCTTGGCCTAGAGGTGAACACCAGGAAATGGAAGAGATCGTTGGATAATGGACTTTGTTGTAGTTGTTTATGTACTCTAGATACTTGTATGACTTATAAAAAATGATGAGAGCTTGAAAATTCTAATATATTGTTTTGGTTCATGTTTTAAGCTTGTTTGATATCTTCAATTTTGTAGATAATATGTTCTAAAATGAATTCTTCTATTAATAATATGTATATAATTTGTTCATACATTACAACTTTAAATAATACTTTTAACAAAATATATTACAACAGTTATAAATAGTCGTAATAAAGTTTATTACAACGGTGGAAAACAGTTGTAAAATATACATTTCACAACGGTGCTGCAACGGTGCAAAAAAGCTATAAAATATTTTAGTCTATTACAACTTCTTAATAGACGATGGTGGCTCCACCATTGTAAAAGTCCTTTACAACAATTTTCCACCGTTGTAAAATGGTTAATTTGTTGTAGTGAGAGGGATTTACATTAACTTGCAAAACCTACAATATCAATTACAGTAAAAAGATTTACAAGCATAGATCAGAGATGGATGTAAACTCAGTTTTAGAGCGAATACTTGCTAAATCTCTTTATTTTCTCTCTAATTTTTTTAATTTTGGGCATTAGAAGCTGTGCTTGGATTGAAATATGTTTTCCTGAGCTTTATATTTTATGTTTTTAGAGACAATGAGGTAAGAAAGAAGAATATGTATTGTATTCTTTCTTTCCCTAGAAACCTCTTTCTCTAATTATTATTTAAACACCCATTAAAGTATATAATACTAATGTACACTTACAAATTAAATGTTTTAAAGATTCAAATAACTCTATTTTGCTTACAGAAAAATGTAAAAAACTTATAAAAATTATTTTCAACACATACAATTATATTTACACAACAAAATTAACATTTTACATATTATTTCACAAATTATTTAAGGAAATGTTGTTTAACGCAAAAATCACTATTTTTTATATGTACAATTCATCATAACAAACTAGCTCGACAAAATCCCAAACTACTTATTCTTATCTCGTAAACCATTTACAAAAATTACTTATTTTTAATGTTTATTCTCCACCTTAACTTTTAGTATTTAATAAGGATTCCCGTTTATCTCAAAACCCAGTATACACATGTGTGTGTGTGTATTAATTAACCTTCTTAAATTTCCACTGATAGTCATGAATCTTGTTTATCTTAAACTTCACATTTAACTCCTATCAATATATATATATATATATATATATATATATATACACACACACCTATGTAGTGTACAAAATTATGAGCAAAGTCATTTGCAATAGAATGAAGCAAATATTACCAGACACCATTGCAGAATGTCAGAGTGCGTTCACAAAAGATAGGAGCATATATGAAAACTCGTTGCTGCACATGAACTTACTAGAAATTTTAGCAAACCAATTACAAATAAATTCTATATGAAAGTTGATCTCTATAATGCATATGATAAAATTAATCGCTATTTTATTATTCATATGCTAAGATGCATGGGTTTTCATGATAAGATAGTTAATTTTATTAATGAATGCATTAACACTCCTACATTCTCCATAATGATTAATGGTGTTCCTAAAGGTCATATTGGATCTAATCACGGAATTAGACAAGGAGAACCTCTCTGTCCTTACCTTTTTGCAATAGCTATGGAATATTTTTCTCTCCAGATGGAATTAGCGGAGCACAACAACAAAAATTTGATGGCGTACAATTTCTAACCTAAGACAAGCCACCTTATATATGCACCACGATATGATAATATGCATTAAATCAAATGAAATTGGTGCAAGAACTATTGAAGACAAATTTCACTTACTGGAGAAGTATGTTGGTTTAAAGTTAAGCAACTGTAACGACCCGGATTTTTCGGCTATTTGATTTCGGATATTTAAATCTATTTTAAATATTATATTTGGAATATTAACGGATTTTTATTATTTAATTCGTTAATTAAACGACGAGTGAATGTCAGATTTATATTTATAATTAAAACGAACTCGTAATGGCGCGATAGTTCATAATATTGAGTTTTGAACTTCAATGGAATATACATAATCCCTTTTAAATCGGAATTCTGTGCAACAAGAAATGTTAGAACCGGATTGATTATAATTTTCTAGCAGAAGAGAAAAATCGAGATTTCAGCTTATAAATTGTATGTTATGTCCAAATCAAATTTTAAATTAGTTGCTATGGAAATCATTTATAAACTATAACATTTATTTATTTATTTATTTAAAAGGGTTTTCAATAGAATTTGGACATCGTTAAACTCGAATACATTAATTTTGAGTTATTATTCCCTATTGGTTTTATACTTGAAGTTACCTATTATTTTATTTGGATATACATGATAATAATAATTTTTTTTATTTAATTGTTTATAATTTATTCATATTTTTAACGATATTGTATAAGTGTTAGAAATAATTATTTTTCAAATGACCTCTGTTCTCGATGAAATGAATTTTATTGGAATATGTATAATCAATTATTGCAAGATTTCCAGTTTGGAGCTAAACGGAATAGTTTTGTCGGTAGACAAAATTTAAAGGTAAACCGGTAGACAAATTGAGATCTAAATAGCACTACTTTTCAAATGGAGACCGTTTTCTACGAAATTAGTTTCATAAAGACCGTAACATCAAATTAAACCATGACATCCATTTTTATAATTTTTGAAGATTGTATTTATCGGTGAGAATTTAACGGACCACGTGAAATACCGGTACTGCATTACATAAAATAAAATATACAGATATTTTAGCATGCCTTCTTATATCAACCTTCCCAGTTCTTCACGATAGATAGCCACCTCAAACATCAACTACACGCAACATGCTTCTTTTCAAATTAAATAAAATACCTGTATGAATGCAAGTATGCCCAGCGTATATTCTGTGTCTCTTCTCCCCATCCTACCCTAAAAACATCACCATCCATCACGCATAGTTAATGAGAGATGAAAACACATGACGGCTACCGGTAAAGGAAAAGAAAACTCACATGCAATCTATATCATCAGCTAACCTATATACCCAGCTGTGCCTATACATGTCCTCTTCAACACTTCACTTCACACGAATAGTTTTCATCTCAGCTATTCTACCCAATGGCTAAGCCTGATAGACTCATGCAATGTCCATCAAACATCTGATCACACAACCTGGTGATGCGAGCACACATTGCAATCCTATCCTAAGAACCCTAACGCCCCAGCTAGCGAAAAGAGAAAACACAGCACAGACCTCCCATTTATCTGCAACCCTATGCCATAACATTGATGTAACAGCATCCTTATCTCCTCCATACTCGCCTATATATATGGGGTCATTCTCTGTTAGTTAACACGGGAAAGTGGTATGAGAACTTGTTCGAAGACAGAAAACTTGTTTTTGAAAAAATATAATAATATAAATAAGTGGGATGAACAACAAATAAATGGAGGGGGAAACGCTCTGTCAGGTGGTAGAAAGCAGAATAGCAAGTGGTGGGGTCAGAGTCTAGTAAACCAGGGCAGCAACGGTGAGCCTCTGAAGTCGGGAGTGGCGGTCATGGTTTGCATTGGAAAGCAACGTTATGGGGTTCATTAAAGTCGCGTAGGTGCTGGCGACGTTAGAATGGGAAAACAGAGGTGACGTGGGTTGTTTGAAAGTTTGGAGGCGCGGTGTATTTTCTTAAATAAAGAGGCGCTGTGCCAGTGAAGGAAGAAGACGCGATGGGTTTGGATTCTTTGAAAGGCAGCTAGAGTTTTAAAAGATGGGGAACGAAGAGTATGTAGGCTAGAGTGTTGATGGGCCAGAGGGCTTCACAAAATCAAAAAGAAAAAAATTTCAATGAAGAAAATGCAAAGGAATGGAAAGTATGGGAAAGCAAGAAATGATTACGATGGAGTTGAAGAAGAAATAGGGTGGGAAGCTGCTTTCGGCAACTGGTATATAAGTGGTGGAAGAAGAAGCATTTATGGCGTGGGTTGTACATTAAGTTCATGGGTTTGCGGGCTTTTTAAAAAAGAAGTAAAAAAGGAAAAGGGAACGAACAGAAAACGAAAAAAAGGGGGGCTGACGTAAAGAACTATGGTGGAAAAGTTCTTCACTAACTGGCAGCCTGCATATTCAAAATGGGAAGCAGCACTAGTATGCTTGCGGGTTGTATAGTATTGGGTTGGTTACTTTACAAGGTGAAGACGAACTGGGTGCAGTGACAACGAAAATGAGGGTAAGAATTGATCAACCTATCATGTTTATATCCACTCAATTAAACTAATTTATATACATATATATAATTAAGAATAATTGTGTTGATTTAAAATTGTATGAAATTTAAATATTTATATCTTTTTATTTTATTATGAAAATCTGATGAACTAAGGAACGTTGTGATTGTACGGGAAAAGACAACATGACGAAGTCAGTGTGGTCTGCAATGGAAGTTACTAGATTTTTAATAAAATTAAACGCTTGTTTAATTTTATTGACTCGTTTAAACATCAGAATTAAACTCAAGGTGAGTTAAACTCACTCATTTCTCCCACTTATAATTGTTATAAGTCGAGTTTATTATTTGTTTGTCAAGTTTGCTAATTGTTGGAAGATCCCTTGCTTTGGTTCATGATGGAAATCCAATTTCCAATAAGACATCGTGCGGTTTTGATTGTAAAACTAGTATGGCGGCATAATATATGGTACATATGATGTCTATGACTGATACATTTATATTGAAGTTGATTTTGACACTATGCACTTATAGTAATATCAAAATGATTTGTTTTAAAATGTACCAAACATGTTTAGTTATTATAAGGTAAAACTCTCTCCTCCGGCTTGCATTGCATTGTGTGATGGGACTTGAGTCTATAATATCTTCATTTTTCAAAAAGCATTGCGTTGTTTATAAACTATTTGTTTATGATATTCTTGGGAGTAAACCTGTTTCATCTTATACGGCATGGTCGCTTGATTTACCCAACTTTAAAATAAAGTTTATAACTGTTTTATTTCTCATATCAATCCTACGACTGTCTCGGAGTTTATTGTTTCTACCTAAACTCTGGGTGCTCATATTTTCCATACGGGCAATCAGTAGTTTTAGTTTTGTAGATATTTTTTTACATGGGATCCTGGATTAAAGCTGGAGCTATCCATATATCTTTTTCAGTTATGGTTGTATATTTTTCCGCTGTACATTATATTTATGTATATTTTTTTTTTATTATTATGTGATTGAATCTCTGATATTTTTCTGCTGTAAATTATTTGAACTCTGATATATTCTTGTACTCTGATGTAATTGTTGTAATAGCAATGAAATGTTCTGTTGGTTGTGTTCTGATGCGTTGTGTTCTCAAAGCAATCCGCTGTTTCCAGTCTCTTCAGAGATCGGGGGATTTCAGATCGTTAAATTTGGTATCGGAGCTTTGGTTTACAAATCTAGAGAACGAGACACATTAGAACCGAATGAAGAATTCATCAGAGATAGGATTAGTAATATCCTATAAGAATGACTCGTTAGAGATAGAGTTAGTAATACCCTAGAATTAGATTGAAGATTGCTATTTCTAAAGAAAAATTTAGTTTTGAAAATTTTATCTTATTATATGTATTTGAGTATTTTAATTTATATTTAATTTGGACAATCGAGTATATGAAGATTTTGCATATACGCGTCATGAACGTATATTTGAACTATCAAATGTATTGGATGGATATAGAATCACACTTTAGTCGCCCGGGAATGATTCTACTGATGACTACGTAGCATTAGTAGTTTATTTTCGAGTTTCAAAGGTAGGATATCTATATATTTCCAATTGGCTGGTGTGAGAACCAAAACATAGCTAGAGTTTATTGTTTGTGATTTGACACACAAAATTTGATTTTTGAGTATATTAAAGATATATATTTGAAAATCTAATCAACTAATTGATTGCTGGTTGTGTTGTGTGATTATTAGTTCGACTAATTAAAATATTGGAATGATCAAACTAATAAGAGAATGAAAGGTGAATAAAGCCAAACTGAATCAAATATTGAAATGAACTGAAAACTAATTGGAATTTCATACATACACAAGTATATATATTGAACAGGTTATAGCATGGAAGCTAAGAAGAGGAATAAAATTGTACGCCCGAAAAATAGGTACATATTTACTGTATTTATTGGAGTTTTGATGATTTTATGAGCCGTTTGGCTTTTCTTTTTCTTTTTGATTGATGAGGGCCCTGTGAGGCAAGTTGTGGTTTTACCGATCAACCCGTACAAAGAAGGTTATGGCGAAATTTTTCAAAAATTTAAGGTGTTAGCTAAATTTTTGAGAAATTAGAAAGTTCTTAGAAACTGAAAAGTTGAAGAACTTGAGTCAAGCGAAGGTTGGTTGGTTAAGTAAAAAATCTTCGATTCTATCTTCCTTTTCGAGGACGAAAAGATTTTAAGTGGGGGAGATTGTAACAACCTAGATTTTTGGAACCAATTTAGAATTTTATTTTTAATTGATTTAATGGATTTTAAGAATTTAAAATGATTTATTTTGAGATTTAACGACTCACAATTTATTTAAATAAAAGTTAGAAGTATAAATTTAAAATTTAATTAAAATGAACTTGAAATGGCACGATAGTTTGAAAATTTGGTTTTAAACTTCAACTAAATATAAAAATTCAATATAAGTCAGATTTTGACGAAAGAAGAAATATTAGAATCAATTTAATGATATCTTTCTAATGAATGTGAAAAATTCAGTTTTCATAACATAAATTGTAAGTTATGTCCAGTTTAAAATTTAAAATAATCGCTATGGAATTTAATTATATTTAAATATAACATATAGCCCTTAAAAATAGCCATTTTGCAAACGACGTCCGTTTTCGACGAAACAACTTTTGTTGGATCCAGAATGTCAAATTATTTTCTGGTTTAAAATTTCATAATTTTTGGAATTAATATGTGAGCGCGGTAAATTTAAATGTGTTTTGTAATTTGAGTTTGAATTTAATCGACTGGAAAAGTGCCATTTCTCAAACAGCCTCCAAATTCAACGAAATTTATTTTGTTAGGACCTTATCGTCAAAACATAGCTAGATTTCAAAATTCGTAATTTTTGGAGTCAGTATGTGGCCCCGGTAAATTAAAATGTACGTTCAAATTCAGTATTAACCATTATATTAATTTATATTTTAATTTTGATAAAAACTGATCGAAACAGCCAAATTGGCTTACAGAACATATTACATTGTGTCCGGAATGGGGGTATTTAGTTAGGGGCGATAGTCGTTGGGATTCATTTGGAGTTCGTAACGATAAACTTCACATTTGAATAATAAAGGAATTAAGTAATATTATAAAATACTATAAATACCCTAGAACATAGTGTAACACCCCACCTCCGCTAGGGTCACTCACAAAAGGGAATGCACTAGTTTTGGTGGAGCGTTATCTAGGTAAACATACACAGAGATATCACAAGACAGAACATAAATAAAGCAGCGGTAGAAATTAAAAACCAAATCTTATTATTTTCAAGAAAAGAGTCAAAACCTCATATATCCAAAGTACAAGTTACCATTATTCCATTACATCAAATTCTAAATAAAGAAGCATAAACTTAAAATAACCAAAGTAAATTATTCCCCAAAAATAGCGACGTGCAGCCATAGCATAGCTCAAGACCAAACCGTACATGAGCTGACGGAAAGCAAGCAGAATCCATGCTAAATGCTAGAGTTTCCTCCCTAAGAACCTGGAGGGGGGAACGAAAGAAAAAGAGGCGAAAGAAAACGGGTCAGTCATAAAGAGTGGTAAGTCCAAGTAACTTTTAGCATAAAAACAGGTAAAGGTAACATGACATGTATAAACTGAAAGTAAACATAAGTACGATGTCAAGATGGACAAGATAGACTAAGATAACATGGTGAATCAAATATAGGTCAAGTATAGCATCGCATGTTCAGGTTCGCTGCACCAACTGTACTAGTGGCCCAACCCATGTCAAGTATTAATCATGAAATAATCCCTTGTCCCAAAATCGTGAATGACCCATTACAGGGTCCAACGGAACGATCCACTAATCGATCGGCTCCCTACAAGTTCTAGCTCGTTGTGTTTCTGTGTCATACGGCCCAATCACGAATGTAGTCACATGTTCTAGGTCCACCATAGAGTGTATCAAGCCCTATGGTGCCAACCACCGACACGAATCAAGAATGCACAGATAAACCTACTGATACCCAATGCTTGCTTTTTCTGCTCCAGAGTGTGTGCACGCCCGCACTACGTCAGAACCTACACTGGCGCACCCACACAGCCGTCGTTCTGGTCGCTTACAATCAGCCCAGTAATCGTGCCCCACCCTGCCTAGTTCCAGAGTACCATGATACATCTAGTGGGTTACTGCTGAAACGGACCGCGTAACTTGGGTTTCCGTCTAGTAGGTTAAGTGTTGTCATTTAAATTCGAGACTTAACCCCATCAGTCTAGTATATCAAGTTGGCTAAGTGTTGTCATTTAAGTTCGTTCGTGACTTGGCCCTATCATTCACGTGTTAAGTTGGTTAGGTGTTGTCGTTCGAGTTCATGACCTAACCCTACCAATCATATTTCAAGTTGGTTAAGTGTTGTCTTTCATGTTCATGACTTAACCCTATCATGTGGCATTAATTCATTAATGCACCCTAACCTCTCACATTAGACCTGTTGTTGTAACACCCCACGCCCGCTATGGTCACTCACTAAGGGAATGCCATAGCATCGGTGGAGTATTTTAGTGAATATAGAACAGAAAAATTACAACAAGACAGATATAAATAGTACTTGAAATTTTAAAATCATCATCTCATAACAGCGGAAATAAACATGTCTGGTTACATCATAAAACCACGATAAAAGTCAAGTACAATATCCATCAAAATAAAGAAGTACATAATCCCACTCTGTCATACAATAGCCAGAACAAAAGAAAAGATAACTGGATAACTGGAGCTTTACATCTATCCAAGCTCCTAAAGACTGGAACAGAAATCCGATCAAGCTCCACTACTGCCAGGATCCACCGTAGGACCTGAGGGTTGGGAAAAAAAAAGATAAAAACAACGGGGTCAGACATAAGTCTGAGTGAGTCCTATAACTTTAACAATACAATCATTAAAGTAACCAGAGAAGACATAAACTTGACCTACGGTAATATCTGGGGATGAATGGCTACACTAAGCAGCTTGGTAGACTTAGGATAAACTAAGATAACCGTAAGGACGCATCTACCCACCCATGGATAATTACTAACTGCACCACACCAGTCCTTCCTACTTAAAGGTTGATCCCTCCAAGGACTTAGAAAATTTCCCCAGTAGTTTCGTGTACTCCTAGCCCACTACATAGGTGCCGTCTGCCCCTATCTCCACTAGGTGTACCTAGCAATTTTACCCAGTAGTTTCGTGTACCCCTACATAGGTGCCGTCTGCCCCTATCTTTATTAGGTGTACCCACTACTCCCCATCGATCGGCTCCCTACCGTAGATACCCGTGCTGGTCCCACAGTGGGGTGTATCACTCCCCTAAAGTGGCAACCCAATACTATCAACGGTGCACGGCTTTATATCTACACAATGCAACAACGGCTTATCTACCAGCCCGGGCCCACACACGCATATGAAACCCGTTGGACTTGCGTTGCCACCGCTAACCCGTTTGGCCTCTTATAATCAAGCCCAATATGCGTGTCCCGTCACTCGACATGGGTCGAGCCCACAAAGATACGTTTGGGATATTGGTTGAAATGGGCCCCCACAAGCTGCCCACCTAAGCTTGTCACATATCTAGTGTATCCCACTTAACCCTTTAATCATGTTTAATTACATGTTTCCACTTGGTTAAGTATTCTAATCGTATTTTCTATTGCCACCCAAGGCAACCCACTAGATTCCACATGCCACCCAAGGCGACCATTAAATTTCCACATGCCACCCAAGGCACTCACTTAACCCCTCATGTCCCACTACATGCTAATATGGTTAAGTGTTTCTTAATTAATTAAGACCGTGATCTCCCATAAAGACCTCCCACATTAGACTGGCTGTTATGACCGCCTGGTTAAGCCGGTAGAGTCCGGGCAGTCTTACGTCATAACAGAGCCTAACCTCGTGTCTTTACTTTAATTACGTATTTAATTTATGGCTAAGACCTCTCACATTGGGCTGACATTTGTAGCAACTGGTTAAGCTGGTCGGGTCCGGGCAGTTTTACACTACAAATGAGTCCAACCTCGTGTCTTAGTCGATTAATTACACCTAATTAATCACCCCCATATTAATTATCCCTAATTAATATCAAGTTTTCCATAACATGGGTAGACCTAACTCAATAGGTAAATTCCTATGGGGTAGACCTAACTCAATAGGTAAATTCCCACTTATGGTAATTTATTTTTATGGTATGCTTAATCATACCCAATCATACATTTATTAACATATTTACCAACCCCATCGTTCCCCACGTAAATCGTTCTCATTTCATGACATAATAAAGGGGAAGATCCATCACAAATATCATGGGCTTAACATATAACTTTGTCATGGGTTAAGAGGATGTCAACTTGCATATATGAACATATATTAACCCAACTACATTTAACCCAAACTTGCATATAATCATACACATATCTTGCATAACATGTTGAACTTGCATATAAGCATTCTCATAACTTGCATAACATGTTAAACATGCATTTAAGCATACACATAACTTGCATAAGCATCCACATACTTGCATAAGCATTCACATACTTGCATAAGCATTCACATACTTGCATAAGCATGCATAACTTGCATATCATGTCATTTAAGCATATACATATCTTGCATAAGCATTCATATACTCGCATAAGCATGCATAACTTGCATATCATGTTAAACTTGCATTTAAACATATACTTAACTTGCATATGAACTTGCATAACTCACTTTGTTAAACATGCATAATTCCACTCATTAAATATGCATAAACCCACTTGTTAAACATGCATAAACCAACTTATTAAGCATGCATAAACCAACTTATCAAACATGCATAAAGCCACTTATTAATTATGCATAATCATAGTAAAACATAGAGTAGCATATCATTACAAATGATTCAAACTCACTAATCCGCATTTAAGACCATAAGTCTCATTATACCCAATCTACTTACTTTAACAATTGATGTTAAAGTGATAGAAACTCACCAAACCCAAGATTAGCAAACTTATGAAGTGGAATTAGTTGCTAAATATGAAGAAGATAATGATTAGAGATTGATTAGAGAGGGATTAGCTTGCAACTTTCTTCATAAATTGGTGGAGGCTCCTTCTAAGATTTAATTTGGCGGCATGAGGCCATCATTTCTATTTTTAGTATGGATTAGGGTAGGTTTAGGGTGTATTTATAGATTAGGAGAGTGTTTTAGGCCCTTAGATTAACCCTAGATTAGATTAGGTCCGTTAGATTTAGGAAATCTCTAGAACCCAGCCCAGCCCTAGCCAGAAAACCAGATCTGGTGCACCCAAGCCCCCTGGTTCGACACGCCGTGTCGACAGGCAAGTCGACACCCCTGTCGACAGGCCTGTCGACAGCCCTGTCGACATGCTTAGGGCGGGAATCTTCCCGCATTGCCCCGCTGGTTCTATTTTAAAATCTAAATTTGAATTTCTAAATCTGTTTTTAGCTTTAAATTTTCTGCAAACTTCTTTGGGCCATAACCGGGCCATACGGACTTCGATTCTCGAAAACTCGGACTCTATTTCGCGTATTTTTCCGAGACGAACGTAATGACGCAGCCCGTTAACCCCAATTCCCAAATTTGAGATTATTTATCCTGTAATTAGTGAATTTTAGTATTAACTAAAATTCGGGGTGTTACAGTTGTTGTGGTCACTGGATATGCCGGGCGGTTCGGGGCAGACTTACACCACAACTCAGTCTAACCTCGGGTTTCAAGTGCGATATGACCAACTACTCACACTGAATCCTATTGTTTGCAGTAACTGGATTTGCTGGGCGGTTCCGGGCAGATTTACACAGCAAACTCAACCCAACTGCGAGTTGGCCATTTTCAAGTTCATTCTAGTGTCATGACCATGTTCAAGTTTCATGTCAAGTTCGTGTCAAGTTTCAAGGATAAGTTTCATGCCCACATCCAGATTCAAGTTATAACAATGTTCATGTTTCAAGTTTTGCCTATTATCAAGTTCATAACTCGTGTTCACAACCAATTCATGTTTTGCCTAATCTACCCAAATCGTATTCCCATCGCATGTAAACGTTAATCGACCTAAATTACAAGCAAAGCTAATTCTAGAGATAAAGGGAATAACATCAAAACTATGATAGGTAGAAAAGGACAAGCATAAAGCGATAAAAGAGATTACAAGACTGGCATGATATGACTTAAGATAATCGGTTACAACATCGCTGGCATACAGAAATTAACAGGGTTTTCAAATCTAGCAAATTAAGGCGATAGTCCTGATAAAACTTGACATAAAAGAATAGATATGCGAAAGCAAGCCAAATATAAGGATAATGGATCCAATGGTTTTGGTGAACATAATAGCGAATAAACTAAGCAAGTCACACCCTAGGTATGAGATCCAACAAACTGCAAATTCGGTGTACAACATGGGTTTCAACTATGGGCATGAACAATCAACTATAATAGTTTTAGGTAATTAACCCCAATAGTCATAGTCATGGTCATAGGTAGAAATCTCATAATTAAGAACCATAAGCGATTAATCACAATAGTCATGGTTAATTATCCAAAATAGTTCTAGGCAAAAGTCATAGGCAATTAACATCAATAGTTTCAAAGTCATGGTCATAGATAACAGCCTTACGTTCATAATTATAGGTAATAATTCTCATAGTCAAGAGTCATAGGTGATTAGCCACCATTGTCCTTGTCATAGTCATAGACAATAGTCTTATGTTCACTATCATAGGCATAGGCAAAATCTTGTTAGTCATAGGCAGTCTTATGTTCACCGTCATAGTCATAGGCATAGTCATATTAGTCATAGGCAGTCTTATGTTCACAGTCATAGTCCTTGTCCATTAACAATAGTTTCAACGTCATAGGCATGTTAAGGTTATAGACACGAGAGAGTTTGATTTACAACATGAATAGGTCCAAAGCAATATTCACGAAAGTCAAGATCCAAGACGAACAAGAATAGATACGAATCAATTACCATACACAGATCCAATTCAAATTTACAACATGGATATTAAGTTTACAGCTTTTATCTAAAAGTAACTTGAACTTATAGTGCATGGATCGAGAATTAGAAAGCAGAATTTGATTGTTGAATCTCTATTTGATTGACCGTGTTCTAATTGAAATCCCCCAATTTGCAAATCTCTAAGCGTAGTCCTGACGGAGAAGAAGAAGTCCTTTTTTATCTTAGTATTTTAATTATCTTAGAAGCAGCATAAGGACAGAAAGAAATGGGGTGGAGAGAATGAGGCCAGGGGGTTGTTTATATAGGGTTAGGCAGACGAATCTGGTCAGAAAACGAGTCTAAATACATCAGGATGCATCTGGTTCAAGAAGTGGGTTCGGGAGGCAGGTCGACCCCCAGGTCGACACTATGGTCGACCTGGTCCCCGGGAGGTCGACACTATGGTCGACCCCCAGGTCGACCTAGTCTATGGGCGGGAGTTTTCCCGCCCTGCCTGCTGCGGGGTTTGAATTTGAATTTCGAATTCGAAATTCGAGCTGTCTTTGATTCTAAAAATTTCTGAAACTTCTAGAGGTCATAACTTGGTCATACGAACTCCGATTTTCGAAAACTCAGACTCTATTTCATGTAAAATTTCGATACGAATGCAATGGAGTAACCCGTTTCCCTTGATTCTGAATTTAAAATTTAATTCTGCCTTGATTTCTTGTTTTAACATGTTATAAAAATTCGGGTTGTTACATTCTCCCCTTCTTAAGGGATTTCGTCCCCGAAATCTTCAAGTTAGGAAGAATATATCCTACCATCCAATCATCCATCTACTCAATCATCATTCACGAGCAATCATTGTCCTTAAAAGATTTCTAATGCTATATGAACATATGCAGAAAGTGTGTGTATATGTTCCTTATCTAATGCAAATGATCAGGCCTGTTTGATCTTCTTAATGAAAATTATGTTTAGTGTCATGAATCCAACATGTATGCGAATAATCCTAGTCACATAAACACTATATGTGTGCACAAACATTCATCCATATGCAACATCCACATGATAGCATATTCAATTTCATCCATAAACAAGTATAAACACTCATGCATATGCAATATGAAATCGTGTCTGAGCCGATCTAGTGCCTATTGTGTGTTATACAACCACGAGCAACCACTTGCGACCACTTGCAACCATTTGCAAACATCAACCATAACATGTTTCAAATACATGTTTACATCCATAGGGTTCTACCTAAGGTTCTCAAGATAGGATCGAAAAGATATACAAGATAAAACAGAGCATCAAGGAGAAGAAGTTAAAGATATACCCCCAGAAGGTCCTGCTTGCGGGGCTTGCCCTTGCTTCTTAGGGCAGTTCTTGCTGATATGTCCAAGCTCACCACATTGAAAGCATGCTCCCATCTTCATCTTCTTCTTTCTACAATCCTGGACTATATGCCCTTCAATATCGCAGAAGTGGCACTTTCATTTCTCACGTGTCTTGTTGTCATTACTGTTGTTGTTGTTCTTGCCTCCTTTCTCGGAGTCTTTCTTCTTGTTTTGAGAATCACTCGCCTTGACCTCCTTCTTGCCATTCTCGTCTTCTTCGTGAAGTAGGGCCATATCCACCAAGCTCTCAAAGGTCGCCCCCATGGGTACATGAGTCATAGCAAGGCTGTGTAGTGGCTCATTCAAGCCTCTGACGAAGCGAAGAGCCTTCTTGTGTTGGGTGTTCACTAAATCCAGCCCAAATCTGGCCAGCTGATTAAACTGATTGACGTACTCCCTGACTGTCATGCTTCCTTGCTTAAGAGTTAGGAACTTCTCTATCTGCAGGCTTCTTTCAGCTTGGGAGAGAAATTTCATCTCAAATCTCATCCGGAAGTCTTCCCAAGTTTCCACTGGCCTCTCAGCATGGGTAATCTCCCACCAATACGAAGCTTCATCTTTAAGCAACCACACTGCCAGCTGTATCTTTTGCCTATTGTCAACTTTGAAGATGACGAACAAATCTTCGGTCTCCTTCATCCAGTTCCTCGCTTCCATAAAGGATTCAGTCCCATAAAAGTCCTTTCCACCCATAGCCTTGAAGTCTCTACACATCTTTTCGAAAGTATTTCCACGAGGAGGAGGAGGAGGAAACGCTGCAGCTGGAGGAGGAATATCTGCTCGGCCTGCATCGTTGGCCCTAGCCTCTAAGTACCTCCTAAACCAGCCAGGTATTGGCATGCCCTCTGGAAAGTTAAGATTCCCAGACATGCTTAAAAACGAAAAGCCAGAGATTCAAACGAGGAAACAAAGGAAAGTGCTAATGGCTTTTGGGGAATAGCCTTTCCAAAATAAACTTTTCTTGAAAAATGCTTCTTTATAAACGGTTTTGAAAATAGTTTCAGAAGGTTTTTAAAAGCTTTTGCCCAGTCTGGTAACCTTCTGCTCTGATACCAAATATAACACCCCACCTCCGCTAGGGTCACTCACAAAAGGGAATGCACTAGTTTTGGTGGAGCGTTATCTAGGTAAACATACACAGAGATATCACAAGACAGAACATAAATAAAGAAGCGGTAGAAATTAAAAACCAAATCTTATTATTTTCAAGAAAAGAGTCAAAACCTCATATATCCAAAGTACAAGTTGCCATTATTCCATTACATCAAGTTCTAAATAAAAAAGCATAAACTTAAAATAACCAAAGTAAATTATTCTCCAAAAATAGAAGATGTGCAGCCATAGCATAGCTCAAGACCAAACCGTACATGAGCTGATGGAAAGCAAGCAGAATCCAAGCTAAGTGCTAGAGTTTTCTCCCTGAGAACCTGGAGGGGGGGGGGGAACGAAAGAAAAAGAGGCGAAAGAAAACGGGTCAGTCATAAAGACCGGTAAGTCCAAGTGACTTTCAGCATAAAAACAGGTAAAGGTAACATGACATGTATAAACTGAAAGTAAACATAAGTACGATGTCAAGATGGACAAGATAGACTAAGATAACATGGTGAATCAAGTATAGGTTAAGTATAGCATCGCATGTTCAAGGTTCGCTGCACCAACTGTACTAGTAGCCCAACCCAGTTCAAGTATTAATCATGAAATAATCCCTTGGCCCAAAATCGTGAATGACCCATTACTGGGTCCAACGGAACGATCCAATAATCGATCGGCTCCCTACAAGTTCTAGATCGTTGTGTTTCTGTGTCATACGGCCCAATCACGAATGTAGTCACATGTGCTAGGTCCACCATAGAGTGTATCAAGCCCTATGGTGCCAAACACCGACACGAATCAAGAATGCACAGATAAACCTACTGATGCCCCATGCCTGCTTTTTCTGCTCCGGCGTGTGTGGACGCCCGCACTCCATTAGAACCTACACTGGCGCACCCACACAGCCGTCATTCTGGTCGCTTACAATCAGCCCAGTAATCGTGCCCCAACCTGCCTAGTTCCAGGGTACCATGATACATCTAGTGGATTACTGCTAAAACGGACCGCGTAACTAGGTTTTCCGTCTAGTAGGTTAAGTGTTGTCATTTAAATTCGAGACTTAACCCCATCAGTCTAGTATATCAAGTTGGCTAAGTGTTGTCATTTAAGTTCCTGACTTAGCCCTACCATTCACGTGTTAAGTTAGTTAGGTATTGTCATTCGAGTTCATGACCTAACCCTACCAATCATATTTCAAGTTGGTTAAGTGTTGTCTTTCATGTTCATGACTTAACCCTATCATGTGGCATTAATTCATTAATGCACCCTAACCTCTCACATTAGACCTGTTGTTGTGGTCACTGGATATGCCCGGCGGTTCCGGGCAGATTTACACCACAACTCAGTCAAACCTCGGGTCTCAAGTGCGATATGACCAACTACTCACATTGAATCCTATTGTTTGCAGTAACTGGATTTGCCAGGCGGTTCCGGGAAGATTTACACTGCAAACTCAACCCAACCTCAAGTTGGCCATTTTCATGTTCATTCTAGTGTCATGACCATGTTCAAGTTTCATGTCAAGTTCGTGTCAAGTTTCAAGGATAAGTTTCATGCCCATGTCCAGATTCAAGTTATAACAATGTTCATGTTTCAAGTTTTGCCTATTATCAAGTTCATAATTCGTGTTCACAACCAATTCATGTTTTGCCTAATCTACCCAAATCGTATTCCCATCGCATGTAAACGTTAATCGACCTAAATTACAAGCAAATCTAATTCTAGAGATAAAGGGAATAACATCAAAATTATGATAGGCAGAAAAGGACAAGCATAAAGCAATAAAAGAGATTACAAGACTGGCATGATATGACTTGAGATAATCGGTTACAACATCGCTGGCATATAGAAATTAACAGGGTTTTCAAATCTAGCAAATTAAGGCGATAGTCCTGATAAAACTTGACATAAAAGAATAGATATGCGAAAGCAAGCCAAATATAAGGATAATGGATCCAATGGTTTTGGTGTACATAATAGCGAATAAACTAAGCAAGTCACACCCTAGGTATGAGATCCAACAAACTGCAAATTCGGTGTACAACATGGGTTTCAACTATGGGCATGAACAATCAACTATAATAGTTTCAGGTAATTAACCCCAATAGTCATAGTCATGGTCATAGGTAGAAATCTCATAATTAAGAACCATAAGCGATTAATCACAATAGTCATGGTTAATTATCCAAAATAGTTCTAGGCAATAGTCATAGGCAATTAACAACAATAGTTTCAAAGTCATGGTCATAGATAATAGCCTTATGTTCATAATTATAGGTAATAATTCTCATAGTCAAGAGTTATAGGTGATTAGCCACCATTGTCCTTTTCATAGTCATAGACAATAGTCTTATGTTCACTGTCATAGGCATAGTCTTATTAGTCATAGGCAGTCTTATGTTCACCGTCATAGTCATAGGCATAGTCATATTAGTCATAGGCAGTCTTATGTTCACAGTCATAGTCCTTGGCCATTAACAATAGTTTCAACGTCATAGGCATGTTAAGGTTATAGACACGAGAGAGTTTGATTTACAACATGAATAGGTCCAAAGCAATATTCACGAAAGTCAAGATCCAAGACGAACAAGAATAGATACGAATCAATTACCATACATAGATCCAATTCCAATTTACAACATGGATATTAAGTTTACAGCTTTTATCTAAAAGTAACTTGAACTTACAGTGCGTGGATCGAGAATTAGAAAGTAGAATTTGATTGTTGAATCTCTATTTGATTGATCGTGTTCTAATTGAAATCCCCCAATTTGCAAATCTCTAAGCGTAGTCCTGATGGAGAAGAAGCAGTCCTTTTTTCTTCCTTTTTATCTTAATATTTTGATTATCTTAGAAGCAGCATAAGGACAGAAAGAAATGGTGTGGAGAGAATGAGGCTAGGGGGCTGTTTATATAGGGTTAGGCAGACGAATCTGGTCAGAAAACGAGTATAAATACATCAGGATGCATCTGGTTCAAGAAGTGGGTTCGGGAGGCAGGTCGACCCCCAGGTCGACACTATGGTCGACCTGGTCCCCGGGAGGTCGACACTATGGTCGACCCCCAGGTCGGCCTGGTCTATGGGCGGGTCCCACCTTGCCTGCTGCGTGGTTTGAATTCAAATTTCGAATTCGAAATTCGAGCTGTCTTTGATTCTGAAAATTTCTGAAAATTTTAGAGGTCATAACTTGGTCATACGAACTCCGATTTTCGAAAACTCGGACTCTATTTCATGTAAAATTTCGAGACGAATGCAATGGCGTAACCCGTTTCCCTTGATTCTGACTTTAAAATTTAATTCTGCCTTGATTTCTTGTTTTATCATGTTATAAAAATTCGGGTTTTTACACATAGGAACCCTAATTCCCATTTTAACGAGCCGCCAGTTATTGAAATCAAAGGCTACGAGCTCCTAAATCTTCCAATTAAAATTTTTAAATCCCTCGCGAATTAGTAAAGCGTTCCAAAGCAAAAATCAAAGATAAACGTAAGCTCTTCAATTGGATACAGATATGATGGGTTCTCGTTGAGTTTTAGGCTTGAATTTTGTGCTCCAATGAGCACCGTTCGAACGGAGATTGGGAGGTGTAGGGCCCATCGCGAGGTCCACGGTAGCTGGCGTCGAAAGCTGCCTTGAAAGGTGACGGAGCGGCGAGCTCAAATCTTGGTCCGGCTTCATGATGTGGCATGCGATTTGGAATTATGAAGATGAGGTTTGGGTTACTACTGGCAGCGTGCAATGTGAACTGGGAGGAAGACGTTTGATTTGGGGGAAGGATTAAAGCAATTATTTTATTAATTATTCTAAGTGATTAATTAATGTAATTAAACTTCAAACCATTGTAACTCATTCAAATCTTATTAGAATTAAATGGTTTCAGTCACGTTGGAATCTTGAACACGAGTACTACATTTCAGAATAGACCAGAATGGAAATGGAGCAAAGGAGAATTTTGAGCTAAATTAAATGTTCGTTTAATTTAGTTCAAAACTAATATCGCTAATTAGAGACTGACGAAGTGGAACCTAATGTGAGAACTCCTTCTCACTCAAATTTATTTTATCATGTTAATGTACTCGTGTATAAAAATATATAGAATTGCCACTGCAGATTTTTATTAGTTTTAATCATTATAAATTGTTTACGGTGCCTGTTACACCTCCCTCGTCCACAAACAATGGACGATTTAATTGACTGTATTGTGTTTTGATTGTGATGCTGAAATATTTGACATATTGAAAATAATGTTTGACATATTGAAAATAATGTTTGACATATTGATAATAATTTTAACATTAATGTGATAATTGAAATTAAATTATAAATATCCATTTGTAGTATAAACAGTGAAAATGGGTTAATTAGAAAAATAATTCAAATTGAATAAGAACTGGTTAAATTTATTAACCAGTGATTATTTTTAATTGACTGTTGTTGTTTGAAACCCACAAGGGTATTGGGATGATTTTGACATACACTAATCCCAATATTTAGTTATATGTCAATTGATTGGTTGACAAACTGTGATAAGCGTTATTTAATTATTTAATGCCTATACAGTTGTAAATTGCACTCTGGATGTGAATTGACTGTTTGATGATTATTTAACATTATTGTTGAATACATGTGATGTATGAAATTTGTATAACTGAAATTATATGATAATTGATTGAGTCGCATTCCGATTCAGAATATGAACGAATATTTTAAAATAATACTCAATAAAGAATCAAAATATGATTTTGATGTCCAATTTTGGATGGGCACGAAAATACATGAATATATGGAGCCGAGTTAAGTGTAACGCCATTTTAACCGGAACGGGTTTATCGATCGATTTTATTCATTTTATAATGAATATTTAAAAGAATTGATTTCAAAATCTAATATTTTGAAAATATTATCATTTTAATATTATAATGATATGGAATATTCAATTTTCATTTAAATTTGAAATCGAAGTTGGAATCGTTTTAAAATGAATTTATAAATGATTTATAAAATATGTTTTAAATGGAAATCGATGTTATATATTATAATATATATTTAAATGGCCTGAATAGAATGTGCCACGCAGCGACCTTTCGCAAATTTCGGCCCAAAACTTCAAATGGACGTAATGGGAGATCCGACCGTCGGATTCTCCTAAAACCGGAACCATTGGGTTCATATCAAAAAGAGCTTTCCAATGATAACAAGAGATTTGAAATTTAACGGGAAGATTTTAAAATAAGTCAAAATTAATTTTGGAAAAGGTTTTGGAAAGATTTTGGATGAAAAATTCCAAGTTTGATGAACTAGTTATCAACTAGAATAATAATCCAATGTTTTCAAATAAATAAATTGGATTTGAAATGGTTTTGATATAACCAGAATTTTCCAATGTATGAATTGGAATGGAAATAATCTTTGGTATATTTCAATATTGGATTCCGTGATTATACGGATATTGTTGAGGAATTTGGAAGATATAAATATCGTCATTCCCAATATGATATTTGTTGGTTTCAAAATTTGATATTGAATATAAGAAGATAAAATTTCTATTCAGAGCCTTGTATTTAATATGAAATTGGATTTTTGGGTTTGTCATTAATGGTGTCTTAAATAACACTGTTCTTAAACCCAGTTGAGAATATAATAAATCTTTTAATTAAGATTTAGAGAAGTTTACCAATTAATTAATATTTAATTGGAATTGAACTGAAATTGGATTTTTGGGTGTATCGTGAACGGTGTTTTAAATAATGTTTGTTCATTAACCCAATTAATAGTGAAGTTACGATTTGAAATTTATAAATCTTTTTATTAAGATTTAATGGAATTTTTCCAAAGTAAAGTTTTCTAATTTAATATATTAAATTGGAATTGAACGGAATTCGATTTGGTAATAATCTAGATGAGCTTCCGTGAAGTAAGACCGTTATTATATATGGAATTTAAAAGGCTTCGCTGTTATTCCATTTATATTATTAGTCTAACACGGAAATTCATATTGATTTTGACTGATCTGATTTCCATGGAGATTCCTGTAGTGACCCAAATTTCTGGTACCTTTTGAGCTGACCAAACAACACTAATCCAACCTAAATGATACTAGAAACCCAGATGCCAATAGAAAGAATTTAGAGGATGAGATAAGAATGAAAGAAATTTTAGAATATAAGAAATAAGAAGAAGAAAACACAACACAATCAGAGTCTCACAACGCAGCGGAACAAAATATAATACATAAATAACTTTATTGAAAGCTTGAAATAATATACCTACATATATCAGAGTACAACAGACACATCTGGGCAGTTATAACAACATGTCCTTAAATACAGCACACAACGGAATATACTAGATAAAATCATACGTCTGAATTACTTCAGCATGTCTTCTAAGCTTCATATGATCCAATAACCTGAACCTGTACAACCCGGTCTAACCCAAGCATTTCAAATACCGGGTCAGTCTGGTGAACCAGAGTGAGAAAAAACACACTAAGTTTATATAACATTTATATTGATTTTAAAGTTCAAAATCCTTTTGAAAGAAAAGGATAATAGTAAGACCAGCCCACACTTAAACACGGACGGTTTTTTACCTTACTGTAACCCAAAACAGTTTTGAAACCATATCTTATTCTGATATTATGATGGTGTCTAAGCACAAATACATATTAATCTAGCGGAACACTTGCATCTCACGCTTCACATATATAGTATACAATCAAAACCGCGGGCGCTTATTGGAGATTGGATTCCCACTATGACAAGGTATGGAACCCCCTTCTGATAGTGTATCTCTAGAGGGGAATACACTGGGTTCAACAAGAACGTCTTGCAACCCGGCCCATATATGACCGACCACTCATTTCGCTTGAGTGTATCGAATGTATATCACCAACGGTTGGGATCAGAAACCGTGTTCCCGAGAGGGACAACATATAGATTAAAGAATCAAATGGAATTTCTCTAGATAGATGATTATACATCCTAATGGGAGCGACCCACATAGCCATGCTGCCTACTCGATTTTTGTCATTTCCCAGTTGATGAGGCTTGAGGCTACAATCTTCTTTTTCAGAACACCTGATCATCATTCACTTTGAATGCCACAACGTCAGATCCGTCAAATCACTAATTGACGTCCACAAAAATATACTGGTGTTAGCTAAGAGAAGGTGTCTTCTCCGTCAACAACCAGAATACGTTTGTAAAAATCAACGTACGTGATCTTTTGAAAATACTCTGTCATACATTCGTCCATACAAGTCATCCAAGAACAGGATGAACCGAAGGCACCCTCCTACCGCTTGCAAAGGATAGTAGCGAGAAGTCCTTTCAGTCTACAAAATCTCAACCACGGCCGAATCAGAGTTTAAAAACCTCTGGTAGCTAGCTAGAGAAACTCAACAACAATCCTTCTGCTTATGAAGATCCACGGTCTTCAGTGCTCCATCTCGGCCATCTTCTAGTATCTTCAATGTTTACGTATTTGCTGGTCGGAATGGTTTTCGAATATAAATTCGATCCTGGACTTTCCGTACCAACCATCGATTTGGCCAGATTTTGATAGTCGGTGTTTTATCTATCAAAATAAACAACCATCATCCATAGAGAAAAATGGATTCACTAGTCCAGTATACAGCGTCAATTGGCCTTTTAAGTTAAACAGTCGTTAATTTGATTTCTAAAAACTTTCGACATTTGAATTACCGCCTTTCCAATTTTTATTCAACTTACAATAAGTTTAAATAGGTTTAATTCAAATTAACGAAGTAAATGATTTCGGAATTATTCTCCAAATATAATCATCTTATTTGCATATTTTATCTTGTTATATTCATACAAGTAATGGCGCTTAACATTTGAAATTTGCATTTCAAACATATTTTTAATTCACATAAGTATAGAATTGCATAGACTTATAAATAAAATGATAATTTACAAAGTGTGACAAAGGTTATAAATTGCAAATAAACGTCGTATAAACAAACTAACAAACGGAGTAAGATACCGTGTGCGACGCACACGCTTTAATTGTTCATTTACAAAGGACAGTTACAACTGAATAATTTACCATGTGCGACACACACACTTTAGTTATTCGTTTATAAAAGATAACAAAACCTTTGGGTTTAAACAATATAGTGATATACCCTTCCTGTTGGGTAAAGATCATAGAATAGAAAATAAATTATACTCATTCACTTATTCCCAGAAAACTTAAAATCCTCCGAATTATCGCTCATGATATTCTTTACAGAAATACTTATTTTAATCACTTCCACTATCCTAGTTTCTAAACTAATATCATCCTTGGATAATCATGAAGTCGTTACAAGTTGGGGTATTTTATTTACCTCTCAGATCTTGAGACGACAACACTCTCATCTTCGGAATAGATAGAAGCTTATCAACTAAGTCTCATTCTATCATTTTCCCCAACACTTATATTCAATTTAGAATCCTTTTTTAGACAACCACTTATTTTAGTTCTGTTCAAACAACTCCTTTCACATTTGAAATATTCATCTCTAGATCTTTATCGTTATATTTTCACTTTTAAAACTAGCTCAATCCACAAAGGTTTCCATTCGATTTCAATTCACATCAATCTTGTTTAAAACTTTCCTTTTATATAATTCCTTTCCGGACCTAAATCCAAAATCCAGTTCATATGAATATGAGAATACCTATCCAAATTCTTTTTAATTATAGCCAAGGTTTTACTCAACTAATCCCCTTTATCACCAATTCCTTTTTAATCTGATTTTTCAAACATCATTCACTTTAAAAGTTAACATTATTCTTTTTATAAAATTCTGGACTCGATATATCAAACAACTTGGTTTTTCTTTGAAAACACTATTATATATTCAAATCTTGTCTATCGAATCACGTTATGAATTCATATTCATAATATACTTTAAAAATCCTATTTATGGATCAACAGCTTGTTAATTGTCTAATATCATTTACAAATTTACTTCATTATCGACTTTAATTAATCTTTTGAAAGGTCATTTTAAAATGATATTTAATTTCAATAAAAATCAACAATCCAATAATAGTTTTCAATAATCAATCCTAATACAAATAGTCGATTTGGTCATTTCAACATGGTTACTTTGTTATCCATTTGATGCTTGGTTATTTCTTTAAATTAAATTAAATTTAAATAAATTTCATTTGATTTAACAATCTAATTTAATAAGTCTCATTTAATTGTTCATTGGAAAACAGTCAATCTCACATTTAACCGTTTGGTTAAACACTGCTCATTTGCTTACAAAACTCAATAACATACAAATCTTGTCTTATGTATTCGTTTTAAAATTACTAGATAATTATTTATTTCCTTTAATACTTCATTTAAAAATAATATATATAAAATAGATTTCACTGTCTTTAGTTATGAAATAGACTTTATAACTTTCTTTTTATTGATTTACCAGATGGTAAATCAATCTCTATACAACGGTTCATTTACAAGCCGTCTGTCGTCACTCAACCAATATCACTCATTGGTTAATTCACACAATTGTTGAATTTAGATTCAACAATCAACAATTAATCAAATTGATTAAAAGTACATATAAATAAACAGTATATTTGAGGAATCCGGTTGGATTCCTCCAACCTGTCCTTCCCTACATCAAATGGGTTACCTCAATTTTAACACAACAATACAGTTCAACCAATAACAGTCAACAAACAATTTATAACATTCAATCAAGCATTCAATTATTTATTTAATACATTTATATTATTATAAACGTAACCAACAAGGTAAGTTACCCTATTTGAAATGTAATCGTTAAAATGACAATTTAATTTGATTAAATTAAACAAACGCTTAATTTAATCCATGAATTTTTAAAAATATTCAGCATATAGAAAAACAGTTATCTAATCATCAACCATTAGCAAACATTGCACACAAGAATAAAAACCCGGTTTATAAAAAATATAAACGGGATAAACTGAGTGAGTTGAACTCATTTGGTTTCCATTCGTTGCCAAAATGGTTTGTTTTACCAACTTCCAGGCTCCAGCTGCGTTCATCTTCATCCATTCCAAATCAGCTCCATAATGTTTCGTCTGTCGATACGGTCCTTACGTCTTGCTTTTGTTTGATTCTGTGTACATATGAACAAGCTACACATATTATTCTATTCGATTTAATTTAGACAAATATAATTTATTTATTTATTTTCTCCAAAAAATATATATTTATTTCCAAAACATTCTAGCGAAAATTATGATTACTGTAAATGTTATATTCTCATTATAAATTGTAGAATTTGCAAATGTCGCCTCCTCATTTTTTTATAGAAAATAGTCCTTCTAAATCAATGATATTTTCATGATAAGAGCATGATACAAATACCCATTGATTACCATGGCGCTTACTGTATGTCATAGCTACGTTATACTATTCACCATGGTTAGGCATATTATAAGCGTTTAATTATTAATCCTTAAGTTTGTACACGGCCCAAACCAATATTAACCCAGTCACGTTTAGATGTATTTCGAACCAACCAACATACTCGATGCCACGCATAATTTGTTAGCTTAATGTAAAATATTAAGTAAACTTTACTTACGTTGTCATCACCAGATGAGTCACTTTCATTGTCACTGTTCATCCTTCTTCACAACTCCACCAAACAAGGAACACTACCCCATTTACACTGCCTGCATCATTTCATTTCGTGATGCCAACTTCCTTTCCCACTGTCCAATTTCGAGTCCTGTTGTTTCGCAAATGCCAAATTTCGCTTCTCCTATATTTCTTCCCTCCCTACTTGAACTTGCGACTGCCACCACTTCTCGCATTGTACAGCTTTCACCACACTACAGCAACCGTGACTTCCCCCACTGCTTCAAACAACTCACTGCTCCATCCTTTTATATTTTTCCATTCTCTTCCTTTATGCTTTCATGGACACGTTAGTTCCACCGATGACCGCTTCCCACCTTCCGACACCCGAGCACCCGCGCAAAGCTTCCCAACGCCTCTAGCTTATGCATGGGAACCCCATTATCTATAGTGTTCTATAACTTCTTTCCGCTTCCCTCACGTTTCAACAGATCCCCTTTCCGAATCCGAGGCCGAATCACCTCAACCCCGGCAACTTACGCACTACCAGGACCATAGCCGTCAGCCAACGTGACTTCCCCACTACCAACCTGCGCGCCCTCCTATCACCAGCTTGATCAGGGGTCCTCCGTTTTCTAGACACCTTCTTCGAGTTGCGCTTATGGTTTACGAAAATGTGGAGACTCTTGTTTGATTATTATTTTTACGTTTTAGGAGTAAAGTTTTGGTTTAATGAAGGAGAAGTCTGTCTGTTTAGTTTAATTTTCCTGAAGAAGAAACGATAAAAACAGGCCATATTTATAGGAGCCAAATTACGTGGTGCGCACGCTATTTATAAATAAAAATTTCATCCTTAGGTAGGTCAGTAGAGTAGCTGGTATAAATTCAAGACGTGGTCCGCACGGTTTTGATATGGTATGGGCGTAAGAAATTTAAAAACGTGTCACGTAAGGAAATATTTGTTTGGGATCCAAGAACGCACAGTGAGGTAGATTTTTTGTTAGTTTAAATATAAAGAACTTTATGTCCATTTTACCTCCGCTTGCTTCATATCGTAGATGTGTATAGGCTGTATATATTACATTTAAGGAAGGTTGGTCACGGAATATAATATAATAAGTTGGCTTTTTTTAGTATTAGATAGGCATGTATTTATTAAGTTTACATTATAATCAATATAGTACCGCTATTTAACGCTGACCGTTAAATTCGCACCAATACGACGAACTCCAAAAATTACGAAAATGAACGCCATGCTATAATTTGACATTACGGTCCTAATGAAAACAGTTTCATCGAAAACGGACTCCGTTTGCAAAAACTAGTTATAAAGATCATAATTTATTCCCCGGTTCAACCTTAAATTTTGCCTATCGACAAAACAACTCCGTTTGGCTCCAAACTGGAAACATAGCAATAATTAACCGTAGGCATTGCAATAAAATTCGTTTCGACGGAAACGGAGGTCGTTTGAAAATAAAACTATTTCTACGGCCCATATAATGGCAAAAAAATAGAATTAAATCCAAAACAATTCATTTTAAATAATAATAAACTACTATTATCGAATATCTCCAACTGAAATATTATACAACTCCAGAATAAACCAATATATATTTTAAACTCTATATTCAGCAATTTGGGTTAAAACGGTATCCATTTATATAGAAATACCCTTTTTATTTATTAATTTAAATTGTGATAATTTATTAATGATTTCATAACGACTATTTGAAAATTTGAATTGGACATATCTTGCAATCTATGCGATGAAATCTCCATTTTTTTATTAGAAAAATATAATCAAATCGGTTCAACCATTTCTTGTTTCACAGAAATCCGACTTATATCGGATCCTGTATATTCAATTGATTTTCAAAACGTAATTTACGAACTACCGCGTCGTTTCGAGCTCGTTTTTAATTATATTATAAATTATATATATATTTATATATATATTTGAACTCCATTTTATATAATAAATTTGATATAAAATCTATTATATTGCCAAATAAATATTTAAAACAAATTTAAATATTCGAAATTAATGTTCGAAAATCTGGGACGTTACATTCTTCACCCCTTAAAAGAATTTCGTCCCCGAAATTACAAGGTAAGAAGAATACTCCAAACCCTATTAAAATAATTATTCTTGAATTATTATAAAAAAACAAATTCAAATTTTGGAAAATTTCACAAATACCTCCTCTGCATGGTTCGATCGACACAACTACAGCTGCCACTTTGTGCCTCAACTTCTCCAAAACAAAACCAACAGCCAAATGGTTACTCAATTCAGGGGTATAAAATCCATCATTCATCAATATATTAAGGTTTACCTATTTGTTGGGAAAATCAATTCCAATTGTTCAACAAATCAACTAACCGCTCTTCGTCTGTACTTCCAGTCTGTATGACCAATTCACCACCATAGCCTTCTGAAATCTGTACTAAACTCTACTCACGATGCAAATAAACAATACAGGGTTAAATCATTTAGTTTCACTTCATAACCGATTTTATTTCCAATTCATTATATTGGAATTTGGTTTCAATTTGTTCAACTTGGTGAATTTTATTCAACTAACCCAATATCCAAATAACAACCAACTAAATCATTTGAATTATATTCAATATTGATACTTACTGGTCTGCACCCACTTTGGTTTACCATACATTAATACTAATCGATTAATATTTGATTAATTCCCATTATTATCCATTCAAATTCCAAATTCCAAATTCATATCTTTCGATTCCACCTAACCAGTTTAAGTTTCATTTTCATATACAATTCAATTTGACTAATTGATTTTCTTCAATTTAGTCCAATTTCCATTTGATAATTCGATTTGAATTCAAATCAAATCAAACCAAACAATCAAACTAGTATAATATATGAAATTATGTCCTTTTTCTATAAAAATATTATTTGGGTAAAATTATTTCATTTACCCTTTTTATAAAACAATATCATGTCATTTTCCAGTTCAAATTGAACCGATCAAATAACACAATAAAATATTTTTATATAGAATCTACAAATACGCTCTGTCGTATATACCCATCCTTACCAAGTTACCCACAGTGCCAAGGTTATTTCTAAACCATTGCTTTGATACCAACTGTAGCGATCCAAATTTCTGGTACCTTTTGAGCTGACTAAACAACACTAATCCAACCCAAATGATACTAGAAACCTAGATGCCAATAGAAAGAATTTAGGGGATGAGATAAGAAAGAAAGAAATTTTATAATAGAAGAAATAAGAAGGAGAAAACACAACACATTCAGAGTCTCATAATGCAGCGAAACAAAATATAATACATAAATAACTTTATTGAAAGCTTGAAATAATATACCTACATATATCAAAGTACAACAGACACATCTGGGTAGTTATAACAATCTGTCCTTAAATACAGCACACAACGAAATATACTAGATAAAGTCATCCATCTGAATTACTTCAGCATGTCTTCTGAGCTTCATATGATCCAATAACCTGAACCTGTACAACCCGGTCTAACCCGAGCATTTCAAATACAGGGTCAGTCTGGTGAACCAGAGTGAGAAAAAACACACTAAGTTTATATAACATTTATATTGATTTTAAATTTGAAAATCATTTTTAAATAAAAGAATAATAGTAAGACCAGCCCACACATAAACACGGACAGTTTTTACCTTACTATTACCCAAAATAGTTCTGAAACCATATCTTATTCTGATATTATGATAGTGTCTAAGTACAAATACATATTAATCTAGCGGAACGCTTGGATCTCACGCTTCACATATATAGTATACAATCAAAACAGCGGATGCTTATTGGAGATTGGATTCTGACTATGACAAGGTATGGAACCACCTTCCGATAGTGTTTCTCCAAAGGGGAATACACTGGGTTCAATAAGAACGCCTTGCAACCCGGCCCATACATGACCGACCACTCATTTCTCTTGAGTGTATCGAATGTATATCACCAACGGTTGGGATCAGCAACTGTCTTCCCGAGAGGGACAACATCGAAATAAATTAAAGAATCAAATGGAATTTATTTAGATATGTGATTATACATCCTAATGGGAGCGACCCACATAGCCATGCTGCCTGCCCGATTTATGTCATTTCCCGGTTGATGAGGCTTGAGGCTACAATCTTCTTTTTCAGAACATCTGATCATCATTCACTTTGAATGCCACATCGTCAGATCCGTCAAATCACTAATTGACGTCCATAAAAATATACTGATGTTGCTAAGAGATGGCGTCCTCTACGCCAACAACCGGAATACGTTTGTAAAAATCAACGTACGTGATGTTTTGAAAATACTTTGTCAGACATTCGTCCATACGAGTCATCCAAGAATAGGATGAACCGAAGGCACCCTCCTATGCATCCAAAGGATAGTAGCGAGAAGTCCTTGCTATTCGCAAAATCTCAATGATGACCGAATCACAGTTCAAAAACCTCTGGTAGCTAGCTTGAGAAATTCAACAGCAATCCTTCTGCTTATGAAGATCCACGGTCTTCAATGCTCCATCTTGACCATCCTCTGGTATCTTCAATGTGTACGTATTTGCTGGTCAGAATGGTTTTTGAATATAAATTCGATCCCGGACTTTCCATACCAACCATCGATTTGGCCAGATTTTGATAGTCGGTGTTTTAACTATCAGAATAAACAACCATCATCCATAGAGAAAAATGGATTCACTGGTCCAATATATAGCGTCAGTTGGCCTCTTCAGTTAAACAGTCATTAATTTGATTTCTAAAAATTTTTGACATTTGGATTACCACCTTTCCAATTTTTATTCAACTTATAATAAGTTTAAATAGGTTTAATTCAAATTAACGAAGTAAATGATTTCAGAATTATTCTCCAAATATAATCAATGATATTTTCTGAAATAGAAAATGGACAATATAAGTTGGAAATCTTATTTGCATATTTTATCTTGTTATATTCATACAAGTAATGGCGCTTAACATTTGAAATTTGCATTTCAAACATATTTTTAATTCACATAAGTATAGAATTGCATAAACTTATAAATAAAACGATAATTTACAAAGTGTGACAAAGGTTATAAATTGCAAATAAACGTCGTATAAACAAACTGACAAAAGGTGTAAGATACCGTGTGCGACGCACACGCTTTAATTGTTCATTTACAAAGGACGGTCACAACTGATTAATTTACCGTGTGCGATGCACACACTTTAGTTGTTTGTTTATAAAAGATAACAAAACCTTTGGGTTTAAACAATATAGTCATATACCCTTCCTGTTGGTTAAACATCATAGAATAGAAAATAAATTATACTCATTCACTTATTCCCAGAAAACTTAAAATCCTCCGAATTATCGTTCATGATATTCTTTACGGAAATACTTATTTTAATCACTTCCACTATCCTCGTTTCTAAACTAATATCATCCTTAGATAATCATGAAGTCATTACAAGTTAGGGTATTTTATTTACCTCTCAGACCTTGAGACGACAACACTCTCATCTTCGGAATAGATAGAAACTTATCAATGAAGTCTCATTCTATCATTTTCCCCAACACTTATATTCAATTTAGAATCCTTTTTAAACAACCACTTATCTTAGTTTTGTTCAAACAACTCCTTTCACATTTGAAATATTCATCTCTAGATATTTATCATTAGATTTACACTTTTAAAACTAGTTCAATCCGCTAAGGTTTCCGTTCGATTTTAATTCACATCAATCTTGTTTAAAACTTTCCTTTTATATAATTCCTTTCCGGACCTAAATCCAAAATCCAGTTCATATAAATATGAGAATACCTATCCAAATCCTTTTTAATTATAACCAAGGTTTTACTCAACTAATCCCCTTTATCACCATTTCCTTTTTAATTTGATTTTTCAAACATCATTCACTTTAAAAGTTAACATTATTCTTTTTATAAAATTCTGGACTTGATATATCAAACAACTTGGTTTTACTTTGAAAACACTATTATATATTCAAATCTTGTCTATCGAATCACGTTATGAATTCATATTCATAATATACTTTAAAAATCCTGTTTACGGATCAACTGCTTGTTAATTGTCTAATATCTTTTACATCAAATAATTTACTTCATTATCGACTATAACTAGTCTTTTGAAAGGTCATTTTAAAATGATATTTAACTTCATTAAAAATCAACAATCCAATAATAGTTTTTAATAATCAATCCTCGTACAAGTAGTCGATTTGATCATTTCAACATGGTTACTTTGTTATCCATTTTATGCTTGGTTATTTCTTTAAATTAAATTAAATTTAAATAAATTTCATTTGATATAACAATCTAATTTAATAAGTCTCATTTAATTGTTCATTGGAAAATAATCAATCTCACATTTAACCGCTTGGTTAATCACTGCTCATTTGCTTACAAAACTCAATAACATACAAATCTTGTCTTATGTATTCGTTTTAAAATTACAAGATAATTATTTATTTCCTTTAATACTTCATTTAAAAATAATATATATAAAACAGATTTCACTGTCTTTAGTTATAAAATAGACTTTATAACTTTCTTTTTATTGATTTACCAGATGGTAAACAATCTCTATACAACGGTTCATTTATAGGCCGTCTGCCATCACTCAACCAATATCACTCATTGGCTAATGTCACACAATTGTTGAATTTAGATTCAACAATCAACAATTAATCAAATTAATTAACAGTACATATAAACAAACAATATATTTGAGGAATCCGGTTGGATTCCTCCAACCTGTCCTTCCCTACATCAAATGGGTTACCTCAATTTTAACACAACAATACAGTTCAACCAATAACAGTCAACAAACAATTTATAACATTCAATCAAGCATTCAATTATTTATTTAATACATTTATATTACTATAAACGTAACCAACAAGGTAAGTTACCCTGTTTGGAATGTAGTCGTTAAAATGACGATTTAATTTGATTAATTAAACAAATGCTTAATTTAATCCATGAATTTTTAAAAATATTCAGCATACAGAAAAATAGTTATCTAATCATCAACCATTAGCAAACATTACACACAAGAATAAAAAACCGGTTTATAAAAAATATAAACAGGATAAACTGAGTGAGTTGAACTCACCTGGTTTCCATTCGTTGGCAAAATGGTTTGCTTTACCAGCTTCTAGGCTCTAGTTGTGTTCATCTTCGTCCGTTCCAAATCAACTCCATAATATTTTGTCTGTCGATACGGTTCTAACGTCCTGCTTTTGTTTGATTCTGTGTACATATGAACGAGCTACACATATTATACTATTCGATTTAATTTAGACAAATATATAATTTATTTATTTATTTTCCCCAAAAAATATATATTTATTTCCAAAACATTCTAGCGAAAATTATGATTACTGTAAATGTTATATTCTCATTACAAATTGTAGAATTTGCAAATGTTGCCTCCTCATTTTTTTTAGAAAATGGTCCTTCTAAGTCAAAGATCTTTTCATGATAAGAGCATGATACAAATACCCATTGATTACCATGGCGCTTACTGTATGTCATAGCTACGTTATACTATTCACCATGGTTAGGCATATTATAAGCGTTTAATTAAGCCCAAACCAATATTAACCCAGTCACGTTTAGATGTATTTCGAACCAACCAACATACTCTAGGCCACACATAATTTGTTAGCTTAATGTAAAATATTAAGTAAACTTTACTTACGTTGTCATCACCAGATGAGTCGCTTTCATTGTCACTGTTCATCCTTCTTCACAACTCCACCAAACAAGGAACAACTACCCCATTTACACTGCCTGCATCATTTCATTTCGTGATGCCAACTTCCTTTCCCACTGTCCAATTTCGAGTCCTGCTGTTTCGCAAATGCCAACTTTCACTTCTCCTATATTTCTTCCCTCCCTACTTGAATTTGCGACTGCCGCCACTTCTCGCACCGTACAACTTTCACCACTCTACTACAACTGTGACTTCCCCCACTGCTTCATACAACTCACTGCTCCATCCTTTTATATTTTCCTATTCTCTTCCTTTATGTTTCCATAGACACGTCAGTTCCACCAATGACCGTTTCCCACCTTCCAACATCCAGCGCCCACGCAATGCTTCCCAATGCCCTCCAACTTATGTATGGGAACCCCACTATCTACAATATTCTATAACTTCTTTCCGCTTCCTTCACATTTTAACAGATCCCCTTTCCGGATCCGAGGCCGACCCACCTCAACCCCGGCAACCTACGCACTACCAGGACTACAACCGTCAGCCAACGTGACTTCCCCACTGCCAGCCTGTGCGCCCTCCTATCACCAACTTGGTCAGGGGTCCTTCATTTTCTAGACACCTTCTTCGAGTTGCGCTTAAGGTTTACAAAAATGTGGAGACTCTTGTTTGATTTTTTTTATGTTTGAGGAGTAAAGTTTTGATTTAATGAAGAAGTCTTTATGTTCAGTTTAATTTTGCTGAAGAAGAAACGAAAAAAAACAGGCCATATTTATGGGAGCCAAATTACGTGGTGCGCACGCTGTGTATGAATAATATTATTTTCATCCTTAGGTTGGTCAGTAGAGTAGCCGGTATAAATTCAAGACGTGGTCCGCACGGTTTTGATGTGGTTTGGGGCACAAGAAATTTAAAAATGTGTCACGCGAGGAAATGTTTGTTTGGGATCCAAGAACGCACAGTGAGGTAGATTTTTCTTTAGTTTAAATATAAAGAATTTTATGTCCATTTTACCTCCGCTTGCATCATATTATAGATGCATATAGGCTGTATATATTATATTTAGGGAAGGTTGTTCATGGAATATAATATAATAAGTTGGCTATGTTTAAGGCATGTATTTATTAAGTTTACATTATAATCAATATGGTGCCGTTATTTAACGCTGGCCGTTAAATTCACACCAATACGACGAACTCCAAAAATTAGGAAAATGAACGCCATGCTATAATTTGACGTTACGGTCCTAATGAAAACAGTTTCATCGAAAAAGGACTCCGTTTGCAAAAAATGTGTTAAAAAGATCATAATTTATTCCCCGTTTCACCCTTAAATTTCGCCTACCGACAAAACAACTCCGTTTGGCTCCAAAATGGAAATATAGAAATAATTAACTGTACACATTCCAACAAAACTCGTTTCGTCGGAAGCGGAGGCCATTTGAAAATAAAACTATTTCCACGGCCTATCTAATGGCGAAAAAATAGAAATAAATCCAAAACAATTCATTTTAAATAATAATAAATTACGATTATCGAATATCTCCAATTGAAATATTTTAAAACTCCAGAATAAACCAATATATATTTTAAAACTCTATATTCGGCAATTCGGGTTAAAACGATATCCAATTATATAGAAATACGCTTTTTATTTATTAATTTAAATCGGGATAATTTATTAACAATTTCATAGCGACTATTTGAAAATTTGAATTGGACATATCTTGCAATCTACACGATGGAATCTCCAATTTTTTTTAGAAAAATATAATCAAATCAGTTCAAACGTTTCTTGTTTCACAGAAATCCGACTTATGTCGGATCCTGTACATTCAATTGAATTTCAAAACGTAATTTACGAACTGCCGCGTCGTTTCGAGCTCGTTTTTAATTATATTATAAATTATGTATATATATATATATATATATATATTCGAACTCCATTTTATAAAATAAATTCGATATAAAATCTATTATATTGCCAAATCAATATTTAAAACAAATTTAAATATTCGAAATTAATGTTCGAAAATCTGGGACATTAAATTTTCATTTTGATGGAATAGGATATAGGGGTTTATTGTGAACTATGTTTTAAGTGACATTGGTTCTTCAACCCAATTAAAGACCAGATTGATTTCCTAAAGTTGAATAATTATTAAATAATGATTTTTCGGAAGATTAAAACCAATTGGAGTTTTAATAAATCTTTAATTAGATTGGAATGAGAGTAAGATACTTAAATTTATCGAATTCATGAAATGATCGAGAATGGAGTACCACCAGTTGTACTCCCGGCGATTGTAAAATCTTTAATTAGATTTGAACGGGAAATGGTAGTTAATTTTACCGATAACACAGTGGGTGTTAGATACGGAGTATGTAACAACCCGGAATTTCAGAACAAATTTAATATTTCATTTTTGATCGATTTAATGAATTTTGGATATTTAAAATAATTTATTTTAAATAATAATGACTGAAAATTTATTTTAATCGAAGTTAGAATTTATAAATTAATATTAATTATATTATGAGCCTGAAATGGCGAGGTAGTTTGAAATGTCAGTTTAAACTTTGAATAAATATATAAAATTCATTATAAGTCAGAATTGGACGAAACAAGAAACGCTAGAATTGCACCGATGATATCTTTCTAATGAATATAAGAAATTGAGATTTCAATTTATAAATTGTAAGTTATGAAAAAATTAAAATTTCAGAAAAACGCTGTGGAATTTATATACATAATATATATGGCCCAAAAGGCTACTTTTCATATACAAATAAATTTGGACTCGAAACCACTTCCATTGAGTTCAAAATGACATTTCTGAATTCGAAAGGCATAAATACTGATATATTTCGAGATTCGGAATTTATTTATATAAATATATATTTTTAATATAATATATATACGCCTTAAAAAGTGAAATTTTACAAACGACCTCCGAATTCAATGAAACCACTTTCCGTGGATCCGTAATATTAAATTATTGCTAGATTCCAAAATTCGTAATTTTTGGGGTCAGTATGTGGTCGTAATTGATTATATAGTTGAAGACAGTCAATTATCTGACTTTAAAAATTAACTATTTATGCACACGGACTCAGAATTCAACGAGACCAGTTTCTTTGGATCCGTAATGTCAAGGAGTAGTTGTGTTTCAATTTTCATTGAGAATGGAATCCGTAGGTGACCACGCGGATTTTTAAACCATGAAAAGGACCAAAATTGAATAAATTAATTTGCATAAGGAGGGGAAAATATTGTAATTAAGCATAATTAAACATACAAGTGGTTTTAATAAAATTCCTCACCACTATAAAATATCCTAAACTCTCTCCTAATCCTACCACAAACCCTTATCTCCTCCTCCTTCTTTACCATCGCGACAGCTCTCTTCCTCTTCAATAATATTTGCAAAAAGGACCCTGAAACTAAATAATTTGTATCTCTCAATCCGTACACAATTAGACAAAACCGTTTTTGGGTATAGTAGATCTTCATCATCTTTACCTCCCACAAAAATTTCACGACCTATCGTCACCTGGATTCGTCGGGATCTAGCTTTTAAGGCAGAAAACTGATTTCGAAATTATGGGCTTTCCGATCAAACGAACGAGAATTAGGTCGAGCCGTTTGGAGGGAAGGTAGAGTGGAAGCATACGAAGGTTTTCGCGGTGGTGGTGTGATGTCCCCAAACCCCGTATCCACGGTGGCAAGGGTTATCTTTGGAATATAACACATAAACAGATAATAGCAGAACAGAATTAAATAAATACACCAGATAATGTACAAATAATACACTGGATAAACATAATCATCAGAGTTACACAGTATACAGGATCAAACTTAGTACAAATATAGTTCAGCTATACATAAATGTCTATAGTGGAAAACAAACATAATATCTACAATAGGAGCTGAACAGCATAAAAAGAGATACATGATAGAATCCATCTTCAGCTCCAGCTATCCAGAAAGAGTCTGCTAAAACCAGAACACAAGGCTGCCCGTGTAGAAAAAGGGGCACCCGAGTTTGCAAGTGAAACAAACTATGAGTCAGTCATGGGACTGATATGAGAAATCTACTTATCACATTTTATAATATGGCTAATCACAGGACCACGCCACTTTCGCGGAACGGGTTTTCTCCATTGGATTACCAGTGCTTTAAAACAAGTCAATCTTTTAAACATCGCAATGCTTTTTATAAAAATGAAGCCATTATAAGACTCAGTTCCCATCACACAATGCAACGCAAACCGGAGGATAGAGTTTTACCTTATAATGGCCAAAATATGCTTGATACGAATAAAACAAAAGAATTTGATATTATTAATAGTGTTTATAGGTTTCAAAACAATTTCAATCATAACTATCAATCATAGACGGCATGGGTACCATATATCATGTCGCCATATATATATACAATCAAAACCACACAGTGTCGTATTTGGAAATTGGATTTCTGTCATGAACCAAGGCAAAAGATAGTCCTTACCGAATTCGAGAATCTCTAGCCCGAGCCTCAGGCAAGCGCGCAGACAAGTCTTGGATCGTCAGGGCTGGTCCACCGATGTGGATTATTATGCCTAAACACTACGTTCTCCCACCCTTTGGGGTGTAAATGAGCCAACGAATGACTCCATAGGCTTCCCATAGTCACCGATATATCCGAGGTGCCTCGCAACAGCAACAACCGCACATGTGAAAATAATATAAATGTCAGCCAGTTTAAGCACTGACACCACCTCTAGCTAGAAAGGAACGCATGCCCTCCCTGATGTACTCTCTCGTTTCTGGTTCATACCGGGGTGTGAGGCTCGCGAATTCACGTTATACACAAAGCTACGCCACACAGGCGGTGCTTTGATCATCAACCATAAGACTTTGCTTTTCAACAGAAGCCTTGATCACTGCATCTTAGCATGCCACACAGGCAATTCACACCATGCAACTGATGGCTATCAATCACACATAATGAATTCCATTGTCAGACACACAGTCCATTTACAAGCCCGTTTTGGGTCGAAACGAAACCGGAGGCACTATATACCTCGCATACCCATCGATCTCCACGTACGTCTGGACGATCACCACTCATTATCCATATTTCGGGATGCCTCCCAATCAGGACATCAGTTATCATCCAACCGAGGTGAAGATCTCCGGTCTTCAACCACCTTCTTCATCTTCGACTTCTTATCGTCGATTCAGTTATTCAGAATGGGATAAACCCGGTCTTTCTGAGCAACTCGCGTATATAATTAACAAGTGCTACACAAACACAACATACGCTTCATTCCAACTCATTATTCACTAACCATAAATTAGTAAGAGAATGATTTCCCAAATATTAACCCCGAAGGCCGAAACCAACATCAGATCAAAATCCAGGAAACATTCGACTTAGCTAACCTTCAGTTAGTTTCTAAATTTCACCCATATCGTTTATAATATTTTATAATGATTTATCGCTATTTTTATTTATAGCCAATTCATTCAAACGATGCTTCAGGCCATAACGCGGTCGTGGCGCTGTTTTTCTTCAGATTTTATTTACACATATCTGAAAATCTAACCGTTGGATCTTCACAAATTTTACATCATTAGAAAGATCTTTTCAAAACGAATCCAACGATTCCAGTTTTGGGAAAATCCGACGGTCGGATCTCCCGGTACACTCGTTTCAAGTTTCAATTTCAAAATACGAACTACAGCATTATTATTTGATTTAATTTAATTATATATATATATATATAATCGATTTTGGTGCTGTTTTTCTTCAGATTTGAATTAAACATTCCAGACAATCCAACCGTTGGATCTTCACAAAGTGGGTGTCGTTGGAAAGATATTTCCAAGGCGAACCCAACGGTTTTGGTTTCGGGAACATCCGATGGTCGGATCTCCCACACTAATCATTTGAAATCACGGTTTCAAAACACGAACTGCAGCTTCGTTATTCGATATATTTCAATTATATTTATATATACATATAAATATAATCGATTCTTCGATTTTAAAACTATTTTCTTTTCATACATTTGATAAAAATGATATTTTTATCCAACTGACATTTGTTTCGAGACTTCGATATTTTTAACAATTCATGTATATAATAAAACTGTGATTTTTATTGCAAAACAATTCATTTCAAAACACGATTATTTTATATAGTTCATATAGATGATAAAAATATGATTTTTATTATAAAACAATTTATTTCAAAACACGACTATTTTATATAGTTCATATTTTATTATAAAAAATTTATTTCAAAACACGACTATTTTATATAGTTCATATAGATGATAAAAATATGATTTTTATTATAAAACAATTTATTTCAAAACGCGAATACCATTCAACACATGAATTTCTATTCAATGAATGAATTTATATTTAACACATGAATGTTTTCTGTAGTTCGTATATATAAAATAAAAATGTGATTTTTATTGTTAAAACAATTTATTTAAAACACGAATACCATTCAGCACATGAATTTCTATTCAACACATGAATGTTTCTATTCAACACACGAATATAGTTTCAACACATGAAAATAATTCTAACACATGAATATTATTCAAAATTTCGGCAGCATAACGGCAGGGTAGTTTAAACCAGGGTCGTCCCTAGTATGGCTCCTCGCTCTACCTTAAAGCCTCGCAGCTTTTGACAATGGGGATTTCATGCATCTAGTTCGCACGCGGGCGGCATGTATATTTTTTCATTTCCACAAACTAATCCTATGTGGTTTCAACCAAATAATTCTCAACCACAAATGGGTATTTTTCAACCACAATCAATCAATTTCAACCATAAACAATTCTAATCAACCATTCGCTATCAACCAATTTTCACTTCTATTCAACACATATATAATTTTTACAACGCATATATAACTTATACATCGAACGTACAACTTATACAATGCTTATACATGAGGTGTACAACGCTTATATAACTCATACATCGACTATATAATTTATACATCGTCGTTTTCCATATCGTTTATAGTTTAGAAATCTCACATTGGGTTCCACTCGACCAAAAATAGCAGAAGGCTCAAAAAAATATGCGATCTCTTCTAGAATGTAGAAGACGTCCACACGAGTCCATTGTCTCTTGTTTCACTGAATTTCATCAAGAAACGAAAAATATATGATTTTTACAGTGAAATCAAAAACTGTAGCGCTCTAAACTGCTATTAAATAGTTTAATATAAAACAGCCGTATACCTTCAAAATTTGTTCAAACTAGGGTTTCAATCTATCATCCAATCCGCGAACTTTGAAGATGATCAGAGTATACCCCGTTGACGGGCTAGGAGTGGCGCACCAAGGGGTACCACCCTCGTCGAACTCGACGCCGAATCTGGGGAGGATTCTGGCCCCGAACGGCAGATGTTTGCGTCGCGATATCTCACGAAACCCACAGCAGAAATCGATCAAACCCATATTGATTTGGAGCTGATTCAAATCTCTACAAAATCTTGAACTGGAGCTAGTGATTTTACTGAGTGTGGAAGGAGAAATCGAGGAGAGAAGGAAGAAAGAGGAGGCGCCGTTCGATTTGGGGATTGTCGGGGAGAGAGAGAGTGAAGTGGCCAATGAGATATTTTTATTTATTTATATATTTTTAAATTTCCAAAATACCCCTTGTCACATACGAACTCCAATCCAAACCCAACGACTATCGTCCCTAGCTAAATACCCCCATTCCGAACACAATGGGATATGTTTCGTAGGCCCATTCGACTGTTTCAGTCATTTTTCCTTCAAACTAAAATATAAGACATTCAATATTTGATTTGAACGTACATTTCAATTTGCCGGGGCCACATATAGATTCTAAAAATTCCCGAAAAATAAATCTAGTTATGTTTTGACGATACGGTCCCAACAAAACTAGTTTCGTCGAATTCTGAGACCGTTTGAAAAATGGCCATTTTCTGGTCGATCCAATTTAATAGAAATCGACCAAACACATTTTCCTTTGCCACGCTCACATACTCGCTTCAAAAATTATGAAACTTGAAACCTAGCAATAATTTAACATCTCGGATCCAACAAAAGTGGTTTCGTCGAATTCTGAGATCGTTTGCAAAATGGCCATTTTTACGGGCTATATAAACTCTATAGCGACCTTTCTGAAAATTCATTTGGCCATAACTTTTGCTTCCCGCTACGAAACTTCATTTTTTCAGATTCGTTAGGAAGATATTCACTAACAGATTTAAATAACTTTGGTTTCACTAAAATCCGTTTTGTTTTGCACCCGGTACAGTCAATCAAAGTTTGAATTCAAATTTTGAAACTACCGCGCCATTTCAGGCCTTGTTTATAATCAGAATTAATTATATTTATTTTCAAACGTCAATTCAAACTCACTTTTCGTCATTATTATTTAAAATATTTATTTCAAATATTTTAAATTCACTATTTTAGCCAATTTAAAATTTTCAAACTGGTTCAGATTTTCCGGGTTGTTACAGGTGGCATGCTTTCAGGTGGCCGGAGTTGGCCAGAATGTCAAGTTCATCGGAGGGGTGCTGGAAAACGAGGTAGTCTTGAAAATGAACAATTTCCCGTCAATCCATGCATTTTCAGGTGAAGTGACCAAAAGAGAAGTTGTTCGGGAGGTTGAGACCAAGCTACTGTAAAAAAAATTGGGGCATTTGGAGCACCGAGGCGGCCGTAACACCCATATGAACGGAAATTGCAGATTTCCATTTAACATCATATCATAGGGCCCACGTAGCAAACTGGAGGGGGGACCACCAGGCATGGAAAGAGGGAGAGAAGCCGGGGAGAATGGCGCTGGTTTCGTGCAATTCCGACTTACGGTTTGGCCATGGCCAACATGTTAAGTTGAGGGTGTCGTTTGGAGAAGAAGGTGAGTAATGATCTTATTATATAAATAATATTTCATGCTCGTATATTAATATCTTTTTGTCACGAATTCCAATTTGCATGTAACTGGATCCACCGCGATTGTGGCATCGAGACCTTCACGTGAGCACCAATTTTGTCCAATTTGGATCAACTTAGAATTTGAGGTAAAAATAACAATTTAATTAATTATTTAAATTGTTTTAACTTCGCAAATTAATAACGTTTTGCTACGAACTAAGAATCGCGCGAAACTGGATCCGCTGCGATCGTTGAGTTGAGAGCTTCGCATGGACGCTAATTTTGTCAAATTTGGAGAAAGTTTGATTTTGGGCCAAAATTAGATCCGAACCATCAATTAAAGACCAACGGGGTGAAAACCAAGGTGAGAACTCTTTCTCACTTAACCCTTTTGTATAGTTATTTATTTTTATAACTGAAAGTATATGAATTGTCTATAATTGTAATATTTGTTTGGATGAATTGTTGTGTTGTTATGTGATGTTATGATATGATCGAGTTTTGCAATATTTAACATGTTAAAATAATGTTATTATATTTATGATAATTTAAATATGATTACACTTCTATTTACAAGTTACCCGACTTGTTTATGTAATTGGGACGACAATTTTTATTCATCACCCAAGTGCACAAATAATTTATTATATATGTGTTGGTTGAAACCCTCACGGGTCTTGGGATGATATTTTGATCGCACACCTCCCTTGTGATTAGTTATAGAATGCACTCTGGTTGTTATTTGGATGTTAAGTGATTATATATCATGATTATATAATACATGCGATGTATGAAACCCATATGACTAAAATTATATGGTAATTGATTGGATCTCCTTCCAATTCAGAAATAAACGATTGTTTTAAAATAAAAAGTTATTCTTTTTATTATATGTAGGATAAATTATCAGAATTTGTTTTACAACAAAAATTATCTTTTTATTTTTATGTAAGAACATATGAATCATTAAAATATGTTTTAGAATAAAAATTATTCTTTTATTTTCATTTAGGAACATGTAAATTGACATATTTTGATTAACAATAAAATAAATCTTTTTATTATTATAAAAGAACATTAATAATGTAAAAGGACATTTTTATATAAAAAGATTATACTTTTGTTGAAGTTTGTTTTCAATAAAAAGATTAGATAAAAAGATTGTATTTTTATTGAAGTTTGTTTTCAATAAAAAGATTAGATTAAAAAGATCGTATTTTTATGGAAGTTTGTTTTCAATAAAAAGATTAGATTAAAAAGATTGTATTTTTATTCAAATTTGTTTTCAATAAAAAGATTAGATTAAAATGATTGTATTTTTATTGAAGTTTGTTTTCAATAAAAAGTTTAGATAAAAAGATTGTATTTTTATTGAAGTTTGTTTTCAATAAAATGATTAGATTAAAAAGATTGTATTTTTATTGAAGTTTTGTTTCAATAAAAAGATTAGAATAGAAAGTATACATTTTTATTCTCATTTTGTTTATTGTCATTTTGTTACAATAAAAAGTTTAGAATAGAAAGAATACATTTTTATTGTCATTTTGCTACAATAAAAAGATTTGAATAGAAAGAATACATTTTTGTTGTCATTTTGCTATAATAAAAAGATCAGAATAGAAAGAATACATTTTTGTTGTCACTTTGCTACAATAAAAAGATTAGAATAAAAAGAATACATTTTTGTTGTCATTTTGTTACAATAAAAAGATTAGAATAGAAAGAATACATTTTTGTTGTCATTTTGTTACAATAAAAAGATTAGAATAGAAAGAATACATTTTTGTTGTCATTTTGTTACAATAAAAAGATTAGAATAAAAAGAATACATTTTTATTGTCATTTTGTTACAATAAAAAAATTAGAATAGAAAGAATACATTTTTATTGTCATTTTGTAACAATAAAAGATTAGAATAAAAAGAACATATTTGTATTGTCATTTTTGTTTCAATAAAAAGATTAGATAAGAAAAATCATTTTATTATTGTTCTGTTTTATTAGTAAAAATAGAAAATAAAGATTAAATCTTTAATGTAGTTTTGTTTCATTAAAAAGATCAGATATTAAAAAAAATTACATCTTTATTGTATCATGTTTCATAAAAGGATTTGACAATAAAAATTACATTTTTATTGTATTATGTTTTCATTAAAAAGATTTGATGATAAAAATTACATTTTTATTGAATCATGTTTTTAAATAAAAGATTAGACAATGAAAATCATATTTTCATTGTATGTTTGTCGCATTAAAATGAGACATGTTTTAAAATAAAAGATTTGACAATGGAAATTACATTTTCATTGTATGTTTGTTGTGCATTAAAGAGAATTAGATATTGAAATATGATTTATCATCGAATTGTCACTTTTATAAAGTTAGTTAGAATTAAAAGAATCAAATGTTAAAAAATATAATTTCTAACATGAATATGGATTGGACTAAATTTGCATGTAATTGATGGAATGGTGTCTTAAATGACACTGTTCTTAAGAGGGTTGTTATTGGCACTCCAAATATTATTAAGGGGGGTCAATTCAAAAAGGAAAAATAATTTGTTAAAGGGAGTATCAACGCAGAGAGAACTCCCTTAACAAATAAAGTTTATTTTACAAAATTAGCCTTCTTTACAATAATTCTTTTTTTAGTTGTTAATTAAAAAAATTATATGGTATATTAGTCAAAATGCATCAGATTTTTATATCAAATTATCAATAATCTCATTTGTCGATCACTTTTTTTAAATAATTTCATTTCTCATTTGTCGATCGCTTTTTTTAAATAATTTGATTTCTCATATGTTAAATTATCAATAATCTCATTTGCTTCACGTTCTTCATTTGCACCATTATTTCTCCCCAAATGATCACTTTTTTTGCTTGCAAATAATTTAGAGCTTTTTTTCTTTTCTTTTTTGCATTTAAAATTGATAAGGATTTGGGATGGTAACTGATGTTATTACCAAGGTAGAAAGGGAACGTAAAAAATTAAGTGCTTGACTCCGCCTAACATTCTTTTTATGATTGGAGTGTTTTTAGCATTTGACCTCCCCTTAACAATATTTGGAGTATCAATAACAATGCTCATTCTTAAACCTATTTGAGAAAAGAATAAATCTTTCAATTAAGATTTAAATGAGAATTTTCTAATTAACAAACATAATTGAAATTAAAAGGAAATTGATTTTTGGGTTGATTGTGAACAATGTTTTAAATGACATTAGTTCTTAAAACCCGATTAATAGTGAAGTTATGGTTTGTAATTTATTAATCTTTTAATAAAGATTTAATAGAATTTTCTAAGGAGAAGTTTTCCAATTTAATATATTAAATGGGAATTGAACGGAATAGGATTTTAGGTTTATCGTGAACAATGTTTTAAATGACATTAGTTCTTTAACCCAGTTAAAGATATGATTAATTTCTTAAATTTGAATAACCATAAAGAAAAGATTTTGATCTCAAAACCAAATTGGAGTTTTTATAAATTTTAATTAGATTGAAATGAGAATGAAATATTTAAATTCATCGAATTCTTGAAATGATCAAGAATGGAGTACCACCAGTTTTACTCCAGACGATAGTAAAATCTTTAATTAGATTTGAATGTGAAATGGTAATTAAATTTACCGATAACACAGTGGGTGTAAGATATGGAATACTGCCAGTTTTTCTCCATGGGATGAATAGGTTGGGATTGGGTTTGATAAATAAAGGATTACTTCGGTAAGATTCGCTTATCCCTACTAGTTAATAAACCTCAATTTGGTTTAGAATTGATAAAGATAAAATAAAATCTTTTGAAATGAGATCCATAGGAAGATCAAATAGTAAATTTAAAAAATTTATTTTGATAAATTTAATGGGAACCTTTCCCTAATAATGTGAATATTTTATTAAAAGAATATTCTGAATTGGAATGAGGCGCTTGATGTGTTTTTATAGCACTTGTTTATAAAATACGCGAATTATTTGGGAAGACCGGGTTTAACCCATTCTGAATAATTTCTACGACGATCAAGAGTCGAAGATGAAGACGGTAGTTGAAGACTGGAGTTCTTCACATCGTTTGGGTGATTACTGCTGTCTTGATTTGGCCGTACACCCAAGACAAGGTAATAAGTGGTGATCGTCCAAACGTACTTGGATATCGACGGATATGCGAGGACCTCTTCCCTGTATTGGACATATGGGATGAGGAATAAGGTGCCCTCGGTTCCGTTCAGACCCAGAACGGACTTGTAAATGGATGGTATGTCTGACGTTGTATTCCTTTATGCTGTATTCGTTGATCTCTGCTAAATATATATATCTGTTTGGTGGTGGAGAATCTATTCTCTGCTTAACACCCTTCTCTAAGACATACGAGCTCAGAGGATATATATATTGGTAGATGATCAATGATATAGCATGGACTGACAGTGTGGCATGCTAAGATGCATGGATCAAGGCTTTGTTGAAAAGCAGAGCCTTGTGGATGATGATCAAAGCAGAGCTTTAATTAGCATAGCTTTGTGTACACGTTACTTCGCGAGCCTCACACCCCGGTATGATGGTGAATGATTTGTTTGATTAGTAGGTTTGACCAATATACTTTATATATATATATATATATATGGATTTGGTCGGTCGAGTTGTGATGGGTGTGGTCGCTCCACACCTGGAGATTTGGTTAGGTCATTACAGCCGAATCCCATGGGGATAGAACATACTGATGCTCATCCAAAGTGCGTAGTATATGTATTACGGTGTTTTCTCTTGCTGAGATGTAAGCTGTGGAGATACATTCGCGATAAATCTTTCGAATCAGTAGTCATCATGATGGAAACCCAATTTTTCAATAAGAGCTTTACAGTTTTAGTTGCATACATACCGCTTACATGATATATTATGCCACCTAAGATTAATACATGTATATTCGTGCACTTATAGAATAAAAGATGAATTTCGCATATTAAGCATTATTTTTGACCATTATAAGGTAAAACTTTATCCTTCGGCTTGCGTTGCATGGGACTTGAGTCTAATAATGGTTTCATTTTTCTAAAGAGCATTGCGCTGTTTATTTTATGCACTAGTATTCTTGGGAGGAAACCCGTTCCGCGTTAGTGGTGAGGTCCCTTGATTTACCTAACTTTAAAATCAAGTTAATAACCATTTTTGAATTCTCATACCAGTCCCATGATTGACCTGGAGTTTATTGTTTTAACATAAACTCTGGATGCCCATACTTTCCACACGGGCAGCTAGTAGTTTTTATTTTGCAGATTTACTTTCACAGGATCCCGGTTTACAGCTGAAGCGATATTCGGAAAGCTCTGTATCCGTGTATTTCTTTCAGTTGTATTTTATATTATTTTTCCGCTGCTATTTAAATGTAATTTAAATCTTTGATATTGTATTTATCAAATGTAAAATATTTATTCATACTCTGTTATATTCTTGTACTCTAATGTAATTATTGTGATAGCAATGAAAATGTTCTTCTGTTTGTGTTCTGATGAGTGTTGTTCTCAAAGCAACCCGTACTTTCCTTTACGGGGTAGTTTGGGTCGTTACATTTAGTATCAAAGCTTAGGTTTACAGATCTCGAGAACAAGACACATTAGAACCGAACGAAAGAATTCATCAGAGATTGGATTAGTTATATCTAATAAGAATAACTCATTAGAGATGGGATCGGTAGTACCCTAGAACGAGAGTAAAGAGTGTTATTTTTAAAACGAATAAAAATGAAAACTAACTTTGTTTTGAAAATTTAAATCTTATTATACATATTTGATTATTTATTTTATATTGAATTTTGGACAATCGAGTATATAAAGATTTGCATATACGCCTAGCTAGTGTAACAGCCCATATTTTCTGAGAATATTAAAATAACAAATTAAAGAATAATTAATTTAAAAAGGGAGAAATAGGTAAAACGGGTTGCGCCATTGCGTTCATCTTGGAATTTTGCTTGAGATAGAGTCCGAGTTTGTGTAAATCGAACTCCGTATGAAGAAGATATCTTTAAATTAAATATTGCAGCAAAACATGAAAAAGAAGAACGAGAAAAGAATAATGTTTAGCATTGTTCTAAGGTTTGTAAGCAAAAGACTTAGAAGCTCATTTGGTTAGCACATGTGACTTGCATACAAGAGGTACAGGGTTCGATCCCCGTCAGCGCCATATTTTTGTTTTAGGGGAATGGCTAAAAAGTGGCTTAGTGTGAACGCAGTTGAAAAAATGGTTTATTGTTGGAAGATAGATAAATAGAAAAAATAGAAAATATATATTTTCATATATATATATATATGACGTGTACGCATCATGTGGTGCACGTGGCGCATTTTTTGTTGGTCAAGGATTGTCTTTTTACATGGTCTTCTCTGATTGGCTTTATGACAAATTCTGAGGTGTTAGGGCTTATCTGTCATGCTATGATTGGTTGAGTGACACATTGCTTTAGATGGATGGTCTTGATTACTTCTAGGTTGATCTGATGGTTCTTATTTAATTAAAATTGTATATAAGCAACCTAAGTCCAAAACTGTAATGACCCGGGATTTTGATGACTTTGGTTATCGACATAAACACGATGACGACTAGCCAAACATCGAAAAATACTGGTCATTAGTGAAAGAAATTAGAGGGTGAGGATAGGTAAGATAGAAACTTAGAACAGAAGAAGAAGAAGAACACAACATCAGAGTAACACGAATCTCACAGCGGAACGAAACAACATATAATAGATAACATATCACTGAGATCAAATCATTATATGTATACAATAACATTATCATAGTACAACACTTACAACACAGCGGAAATAACCGATAGCTATATAATCTTGAAGCCTCCTGCTCCAAGCTCTTCCAGTATATCTGTAAATCCCGACTACTTGACTGCCCGTACAAATTTAGGCACCCAAGAGTTTAGGGAAAACAACAAAATAAACACCGGATCAGTCATGGGACTGGTGTGAGTAAAACAGTTTAAAACAGTTCAAGGAGGTAATCGATATCTCATAAAACCACGCCGTATAACGGAACGGGTTTTTCCCTTATGAGAATCCAAATATCTTTATATCAAAACCTTTTGATATTATAATAATGTCCATCAACACAATATAATAATCATCTAGCAGAAACGCTTTCATCTCACGTTCTACATATATAGTATACAATCAAAACCGCAAGCACGTATTGTGTAATGGATTTTCAACTATGACAAGGTATGGAACCATCTTTCGCTAGTGTACCTCTAGAGAGGAATACACTGGGTTCAACAAGAACATCTTGTAACCCGGCCACACATGACCGACCACTCATTTCGCTTGAGTGTATCGAATGTATATCACCAACGGTTGGGATCATCAACCGTTTCCCGAATGGGACAGCATCAACAATAGATTTTTAGAAGTAAATGAAACTCTAGATCAGGTGATTATACACCCTACTTCGGTGCGACCGACTTAGCCATGTTGCCTGCCCGATTTCTGTCATTTACCGGATGATGAGGCTAGAAGCTACGCTTTATCATCATACCAGATTCACTTTGAATGCCACATCGTTAAATCCATCAAATCACCGATTGATGTCCTCAACCATACATTATGTGTTAGCTAAAAGAAGTTTCCTTCTCCGCTTCCACTCTTGGTACGGTTGGAGAAATCAATATACGTGATCATCTGGAAATACTCTATCAGACATCCGTCCATACAAGTCATCCAGGAACATGATGAACCGAAGGCACTATTCTATAAATAGGATAGCCCTTGCATAACTCCGTCTTCAATTTCCTATGGCATATATGATTTGCAACGCTTATGCCAATACAGAGTGGTTCTTTGGATAATAATCCAACCGGTCTCTCCATATTAACAACGTTAAAATGGTCAAAACTTCGATAGTCTGTGATTTAACTATCGAAGAAAAACAGGTGTGCAAACAACGATATTATTTCCAAATGGAAATTTATATCGATCAAACATCATTCAACATTTATCTCTTTATTTCATTAATTTACTTATCTCCTGTTTCCCTATATTCAATAATTCTTATTTTCTAAATTTGGAAAATATACGTTATTAACAATGGAAAACATTTCCATTTATTGTTTTCTTTAATAGAAAACATTTCTGGTTTCTTATTTGGAAAACATTTCCAAAGCCTCTTCATTGGACTTAGACAGATGTTTAAATAAACATCGCTATGCCAACTCAAACAATTTCCTTTACTGCCGAACATGAACTATTCCTTAGTTAAAAAAGAAGCCAATCAAGTTGGGGTAGAACTACCTATCAGACCTTAACTGAACAACATTTCTAACTTTGAAATAGGCAAAGTTCACTTTATATTCCTTTTATTAACTTACTTACTTAACCCTCCTTCGAATAGCTATATTCGATTGACTTTTTTCACTTAACTCTATTCGATTAACCCTTATCAATTAACTCTATTGGTCTAACGCTATTGAATTAACTCTATTTGACTAACGCTATTGATTTACTCGTTTCACTTAACTCCTTTCGAATAAACTATATTCGATAACTCCTTTTACTCTCTTTGAATAAACTATATTCGATTAACTCATTTTACTTTCTATTCGAATAAACTATATTCGATTAACTCATTTGCTTTTATTCGAATAAACTATATTCGATTAACTCATTTGCTTCTATTCGAATAAACTATATTCGATTAACTCCTTTGCTTCTATTCGAATAAACTATATTCGATTAACTCCTTTTACTTTAACTCTAATCGATTTAACTCTAACTGGTTTAACTCTAACTGGTTAACTCTAACTGGTTTAACTCTATCTAACCAACTCGACTTGACTAACCCCTTTCGAATAACATATTCGATTTACTAACTTTCGAATACCACATTCGATTGACTCCCTTCGAATACCATATTCGATTTAACTATATTCAATTAACTAATATTAAATTAATTCATTTGCTTTAACTCTAATCGATTAAACTAACATCGATTAACTCCTTTTGATTTAACTAACATCGATTAACCCCTTCCGATTAAACTAACATCGATTATCTCCTTCCGATTAAACTAACATCGATTAACTCCTTTTGATTTAACAAACATCGATTAACCCCTTTTGATTAAACTAACATCGATTAACTCCTTTTACCTCGATTAAACTATTCATTGATAAAGATTTACTTTTAGTAACAGTTCTTCACTTTAAAATTATTTCCCGTTTATAAAACTCTATTCGTTTTAAAAACATTTTCCCTTTTATTTACTTTCGAAATATTTCCTTTTATAAAATCTGTTGATTTTATAAAATCCCTTTATTTCAATATACATTGAAATAATTCTTTTTACATCCCAGGGTTTTTTATGATATTTAAAGTATCGAATAACAATGATAAACATCATTCTAAAACACATAATCCATAACAGATATACATCACATCATATATCACAATATATGAAAATAGTAAATAATATTGAGGAATCCAGTCGGATTCCTCCAACCTGTTTCCCTGCATCACAGATGTTAAACAATATAGATAACATCACTTTCAGTTCCATACGATATATTCTGTTAAATAGATTCAATATAGAAATTCAACTAACTGACTAGCAGTTCAATCAAACATCAACACACAGTCAATCCGCCAATATCTAACAGTTCTAAAAATACAACATGAAATTATAAACTGTTCAGAGTTAGTGAGATTTACTCACATTGGCAGTTCATCGTTAAAGAACGATAAACTGTTTGTTTGATTTGAATCAAACAATTTATTTTGCCGTAAATTCAAACGAGCCCCAATCCCTTCCAAACCAGTTTGTATGTGCAGTACTTTTTGATACGATTCCAACGTGACCTGTTTTGTTGAATTTCGTTTACATACGAACAAGTTATTGAACTCACAAGTTTTTGAACGCTATTTAAATTTTAAACTAAAACTAAATAGAATTTATTGGGCTTACTATTAACAAGGCCCATCACCAAAACTGACACCATTTTCACTGACTTCACCCTCACCTCAGGCCTTCATTCTTCAATGAAACCACACAAGTCAAACACCGTTCAACTCCTCTCCTCTAGTACATCAATCCCCACATCCTTACTTCCATCTCGGTTCCCTTTTTGATCACTTCACGCATGGAAATAATATCAGCCAACAAAACTCTCTCCAGTAAACACCTCATCGCCAAGCTCGTACGACCCACCCACACCATCAGAACTCGAGTTCGATCAGTAAAACTCATGGCACGGCTACAGGGCCGACCCTTTTTCCGATGCCGTACCCTGCCTAGCTTCGCCAGCAAAGGCGCCTTACCTCCAGAAGTACAACGCCATTAGTGGCGGCTCCCCTTTCCCTCCCTAGGAGCTTCGATAGTCCACCCTAAAGAACACCGCGAGCCCCAAAAGAATGATCGATCTCAACAAAATGTACAGAGGATTGAAGAGTTTGATTATAAGACTCCAATTATACCACTCTTATAATTTATAGATTTGAGTATGAATTTATCTTGGTTTTCATTTCTCGTTTTGAAACACAGAGTGACGCCGGAAGAGGGTTGAATGAAATTAGGTTATACGATTTTATAGGAATATGTTTTCGATTTCCTTGTAGTTCCTCTTTCCACGTCGTAGAAGAGAACATGCGGGTGAAAATAGCAGGAGACGTTGTTTATGATCACAAGTAGGTTTAGATATTGTATATCCATTTCCGTAAATTCCATTCATATACAACTGCTATAGACAGAGTTGATCATACCATTGTGACGACCAACGTACCACGATCCCAAAGATATAATAATGCCGGTAGATGGACTCATATTTTGAAACTTCAAAATGTTGATTTCAGGGTGCGAAATACTTCAAATAAAAAGTCGCTTATTAAATTAATTAAAAATTACAGAAAAATTCTAAAAATTAAATTATCGCTATTTTCCAAAAGAACCTTGTCTGAATTCACTCCCGATATCTAGTTATTTTAAAATAACCGTTATGGCCGATAAACGATTCTATAACGACTATTCTGAAATTTGATTTGGACATATCTCAAAATCTACACAATGAAATTTCGATTTTTCTCTTCCACTAGAAAGATATACTCCACCAGCTCCACATGTTTCTTGTTTCACAGAAACCCGGCTTAAAACGAATCCTTTACATTCGGTTGAAGTTCGAATCGCCAATTTACGAACTGCAACGCCATTTCGAGCTCGATTTTAATTATATTATAATTCTACGTTCAAACTGTCGTTTGTATAATATATTCGTTATTTAAATTCAATTCCAAGCTGAATTAAATATCACAGATGACCCAGTTCACACCATATCATCATTTCAGCCAATTCTGATTATTTCAGAATTAAATATATTATTTAATTTATTATTTTAATTAAATATTCGCTATTATTTAATTTCACGACTATTAAATCCTTTTAATCACCTTTTAAATAATTAAATAAATTAATTATAATACCTCTGCCAATGCGGGTCATTACAATCTTTCCCACTTAAAATAATTTCGTCCTCGAAATTGCTAAAAGGTAGAGGACGACCCTATCGACTGGTTAGAACATATTGGTTCACTTCTTAACTTCAGTTTCAACTGAACCAATTTAATTTCAATTAAATTATTCATTAATTCTTATTAACGAAAATTTTCAAAAATCCTGAAAATTTTCTAACGCCTTAACTTTTCGAAAAATTTCGCCAGCACCTCCTTCGTACTGGTCAATCGGTCAAACTCCAACTTGCCTCTCTAGGCCATCTCCAACCCAAAAGAAAACCAAACAGCCAAGCGGCTTGCCAATTCGGCTCATAAATCTTATATTCAATAGAAATATAAACTTGTACCTTTTTGTCAAGCATATCAACTCTATCACTTTCACCTGCTGTCAATTCAGCGGATACAAGGGTCATCCCAATCAAATTCCAATCTGCTTTTATCCACAACGCAACCATTCGCTTATATCCGAGCCAAATATTATTTCAAGTCGAGTTTCTTCTCGATTCCCAACTCTTAACTTGATTATCACATTACACTTCAAATTTGAATCTCACAATCCAATTTGTCTTGATATCATTCTAATTCAATATCAATTACCACTTTACTGGCTTTACTTTAATTCAAATTTGCTTTCACACATTTCTGTTAAATTTGTTTTTAATTCAAACAGTCTTTCCTTGGAAATTTTTAAACAGTTTACTCTTTTCAAAATCAATTTTTCCTATTGAACATGTCACTGAGCCCTTAATATTTCATTAGTTAAATCACTTCTCTATTTCTTTATCAATATTTGTTAACCAAATATTTTCAATAACCATATTGGCCTTTTATGTTATTTGGAAAACATTTCCGAATATCGCCTTCCTTTTTTTTCTAAACTTTAGAAAATATATGCTATTTATAATTGGAAAATATTCCAATTACTTATCTCTTTTCCGATCTCAATTTATTTCTATACTTAGGAAATATTCTTTATTATATTTCCAAGTTTACACTTATTTGGGTTAAAACGGATGTTGTGTAAAACATCGTTACGACAACCCAAATACTATATTCAACTAACTCTTATTCAACATTGATCTTCGAGCCTGAAATCTTACTATTTATTTGTTAATAATGAAATCAATCAAGTTGGGGTATAACTACCTCTCAGACCTTGACTGAATAACATTTATAACGTCAAAACAGATAAGACTACTTACTCGAATAATCAATACCATACAACTACTTATTCACTTTTAAACACATATATGCTTCCTCTTTCTATTCTTACTAGATTTTATTCTTAGTCTTCCTTTTTGATTTTACTATTCTATTTCTAAGTTCGTTTCCTTATCGACTTCTATATATATATCAATACGTTGATTTCTAATTATCAAATTATCTTAAAAATATTTTAACTCCTTAAATTCCCGGAAAAATTCGCCATAACCTCCTTTGTACTAGGAGCATCGAGATATTTCAAATAGCCTCCCATGGCCCTCACCAATCCGAAAGAAAAAGAAAAAGCCAAGCGGCTAGCCGATACGGCGCATAAAATCTCATATATGAATTAAATACATACCTTTTTGTTGAGCATTCTATTTATATCCTTCATACCTATCTCATGTATATTTGTACCTGCCCAATCTATTTTAACAATACCTGATCGTTTTAACTCAATTCGTTAATTAATTTGTTAATTAACTCTTTAGTCTATTTCACTTTTATATTTGAACATGACTTGTTCAAATATATTTTAACTTGCTTATTAACTAATTTGAATCCAAATTTCAAACTTAAGTTCTATATTCGATTTCGAATATACATTTACAAATCCAACTCGCCTTTCAAAGTTCAACTTCAAATTCAAAACTCGATTAACTAATTCCTCTTCGACTTAGTTAATTCCATTCAATTTTTATATCACTTCTATTATTCAACTTCTATAGTTTAAATTCCATTTGAATTCTATATTCAAATTCCATTTGAATTTCTATATTCAAATTCTATATCACTTCCATTGAATTTCATATATTCAAACTCCCTTTCGAATTTCTATATTCAAATTCCATTTCACTTTCGATATTCAACTCCTATATTTGAATTCCTTTATATTTTCTATATTCAAATTCTATATTTGAATTCCATTTGAATTTCTATATTCAAACTCTATTTCAATTTCTATATTCAAACTCTATTTCAATTCCATTGAATTTCTATATTCAAATTTCATTATTACTCTATATGAATTCTATATTCAATTTTCCATTATTTAAATCTTCCTTATTCAAATCTCATTTGAATTTCTATATTCAAATCCCCTTTGAATTTTCTATATTTAAATTCTATGTTTGAACTTCCTTTATTCAAATTCCTTTAAATAAGTCTCGATTTCAATTCCTTTTGAAATCGATATTTCTACCTTTTGAAAATAGATTTCCCTTTCAATTTCACACTTGTATTTTTATTTTTGAATTATCCAATTTTAATTCTTTTCACTTCATTTATAAACTTCGTTTATAAAAGAACTATTTATAAACTTCGTTTATAAAGGAACTTCTCGTTTTATTTCTTTTAAACAAGTTAATATTTCAAATCTATTTAAAAATTCAAATTCTATTATTCAAATTCTATATTTTAAATCCCATTTTGAAATTCAACACAACTTGTCTTTCCCAAAACAAATTCAAAACAGTATCTCTGGTAGTAATTCGTCACTTACAACTCGAAAATGAATACTGATGATGCAGCTGTCATCATCGGAATCTATTTTCCAGCGATCGAAGTGAGTTCAATACTATAAAACCATTGCTAAACATTTCCACTCTGAAATTCATTTCAAAATATAATTCACACTGCTTATAAAACAATTTAAAATCTCCCAGGATCTTAAAATTTCCTTATTTTTAATCTAAATCCATTTACAAACACTTATCCAATTTTCCAGAATTTTAATTCAATTTCTGGTTTAAAATTTCAGATTCAACTCATCTGATTTCACATATTTCACTTATATGAATTCTGATTGGTTATTTACATAACCATTTAATTTATAATCTTACTCGATTATAATAACAACCAATATATCCATTATATTATAATTTTGGTATATATATCTTCTCTATATCGAGATATACCTTGGGTAAACTTATTTTAATTTACCCTCTTTTCAAAACATATCGTGACGACCCATCGTATTTGAGTGTTTATAAACTCCTACCGACACAGTGGATCAAACTGATCGACCAGAACCCATAAACAACTCAACCAATAAATCTCCACAATATAAAACAATTTTTATATCAATAACAAATACATTCACTCGTATATATACACTCAACTCAATCTAGATTATTACTAACCCTATCTCTACTGAGTCACGCCACAGAGCCAATGTAATTCACTTAACTTAAGCTCTGATACCAACTGTAATGACCCGGGATTTTGATGACTTTGGTTATCGACATAAACACGATGACGACTAGCCAAACATCAAAAAATACCGGTCATTAGTGAAAGAAATTAGAGGGTGAGGATAGGTAAGATAGAAACTTAGAACAGAAGAAGAAGAAGAACACAACATCAGAGTAACACGAATCTCACAGCGGAACGAAACAACATATAATAGATAACATATCACTGAGATCAAATCATTATATGTATAAAATAACATTATCAGAGTACAGCACTTACAACACAGCGGAAATAACCTATAACTATATAATCTTGAAGCCTCCTGCTCCAAGCTCTTCTAGTATATCTGTAAATCCCGACTACTTGACTGCCCGTACAAATTTAGGCACCCAAGATTTTAGGGAAAACAACAAAATAAACTCCGGGTCAGTCATGGGACTGGTGTGAGTAAAACAGTTTAAAACAGTTCCAGCAGGTAATCGATATCTCATAAGACCACGCCGTATAACGGAACGGGTTTTTCCCTTATGAGAATCCAAATATCTTTATATCAAAACCTTTTGATAATATAATAATGTCTATCAACACAATATAATAATCATCTAGCAGAAATGCTTTCATCTCACGTTCTACATATATAGTATACAATCAAAACCGCAAGCACGTATTGGGTAATGGATTTCCAACTATGACAAGGTATGGAACCACCTTTCGCTAGTGTACCTCTAGAGAGGAATACACTGGGTTCAACAAGAACATCTTGTAACCCGGCCACACATGACCGACCACTCATTTCGCTTGAGTGTATCGAATGTATATCACCAACGGTTGGGATCAGCAACCGTTTCCCAAATGGGACAACATCAACAATAGATTTTTAGTAGTAAATGAAACTCTAGATCAGGTGATTATACACCCTACTTCGGTGCGACCGACTTAGCCATGTTGCCTGCCCGATTTCTGTCATTTACCGGATGATGAGGCTAGAAGCTACGCTTTATCATCATACCAGATTCACTTTGAATGCCACATCGTTAAATCCATCAAATCACCGATTGACGTCCTCAACCATACATTATGTGTTAGCTAAAAGAAGTTTCCTTCTCCGCTTCCACTCTTGGTACGGTTGGAGAAATCAATATACGTGATCGTCTGGAAATACTCTGTCAAACATCCGTCCATACAAGTCATCCAGGAACAGGATGAACCGAAGGCACTATTCTATAAATTGGGTAGCCCTTGCATAACTCCGTCTTCAATTTCCTTTGGCATATATGATTCGCAATGTTTATGCCAATACAGAGTGGTTCTTTGGATAATAGTCCAACCGGTCTCTCCATATTAACAACGTTAAAATGGTCAAAACTTCGATAGTCTATGATTTTACTATCAAAGAAAAACAGGTGTGCAAACAACGATATTATTTCCAAATGGAAATTTATATCGATCAAGCATCATTCAACATTTATCTCTTTATTTCATTAATTTACTTATTTCCTGTTTCAATATATTCAATATTTCTTATTTTCTAAATTTGGAAAATATACGTTATTAACAATGGAAAACATTTCCATTTCTTGTTTTCTTTATTAGAAAACATTTCTGGTTTCTTATTTGGAAAACATTTCCAAAACTTCTTCATTGGACTTAGACAGATGTTTAAACAAACATCGCTATGCCAACTCAAACCATTTCCTTTACTGCCGAACCTTAACTATTCCTTAGTTAAAAATGAAGCCAATCAAGTTGGGGTAGAACTACCTCTCAGACCTTAACTGAACAACATTTCTAACTTTGAAATAGGCAAAGTTCACTTTATATTCCTTTTACTAACTTCCTTACTTAACCCTCCTTCGAATAGCTATATTCGATTGACTCTTTTCACTTAACTCTATTCGATTAACCCTTATCAATTAACTCTATTGGTCTAACGCTATTGAATTAACTCTATTTGACTAACGCTATTGATTTACTCATTTCACTTAACTCCTTTCGAATAAACTATATTCGATAACTCCTTTTACTCTCTTTGAATAAACTATATTCGATTAACTCATTTTACTTTCTATTCGAACAAACTATATTCGATTAACTCATTTGCTTCTATTCGAATAAACTATATTCGATTAACTCATTTGCTTCTATTCGAATAAACTATATTCGATTAACTCCTTTGCTTCTATTCGAATAAACTATATTCGATTAACTCTTTTTACTTTAACTCTAATCGATTTAACTCTAACTGGTTTAACTCTAACTGGTTAACTCTAACTGGTTTAACTATATCTAACCAACTCGACTCGACTAACCCCTTTCGAATAACATATTCGATTTACTAACTTTCGAATACCATATTCGATTGACTCCCTTCTAATACCATATTCGATTTAACTCTATTCAAATAACTAATATTAAATTAACTCATTTGCTTTAACTCTAATCGATTAAACTAACATCGATTAACTCCTTTTGATTTAACTAACATCGATTAACCCCTTCCGAATAAACTAACATCGATTAACTCCTTCTGATTAAACTAACATCGATTAACTCCTTTTGATTTAACTAACATCGATTAACCCCTTTTGATTAAACTAACATCGATTAAATCCTTTTACCTCGATTAAACTATTCATTGATAAAGATTTACTTTTAGTAACAGTTCTTCACTTTACAAATAATTTCCCTTTTATAAAACTCTATTCGTTTTAAAAACATTTTCCCTTTTATTTACTTTCGAATTGTTTCCTTTTGTAAAATCTATTGATATTTCAATATACATTGAAATAATTCTTTTTACATCCCAGGGTCTTTTATGATATTTAAAATATCGAATAACAATGATCAACATCATTCTAACACACATAATCCATAACAGATATACATCACATCATATATCACAATATATGAAAACAATAAATAATATTGAATAATTCTTTTTACATCCCAGGGTCTTTTATGATATTTAAAATATCGAATAACAATGATCAACATCATTCTAACACACATAATCCATAACAGATATACATCACATCATATATCACAATATATGAAAACAATAAATAATATTGAGGAATCCAGTTGGATTCCTCCAACCTATTTCCCTGCATCACAAATGTTAAACAATATAGATAACATCACTTTTAGTTCCATACGATATATTCTGTTAAACCGAATCAATATAGAAATTCAACTAACTGACTAAAAGTTCAATCAAACAGTCAACACACAGTCTATCAGCCAATATCTAACATTTCTAAAAATACAACATGAAATTATAAACTGTTCAAAGTTAGTGAGATTTACTCACATTGGCAGTTCATCGTTAAAGAACGATAAACTGTTTATTTGATTTGAATAAAACAATTTATTTTGCCGTAAATTCAAACGAGCCCCAATCCCTTCCAAACCAGTTTGTATGTGCAGTACTTTTCGATACGATTCCAACGTGACCTGTTTTGTTGAATTTTGTTTACATACGAACAAGTTATTGAACTCACAAGTTTTTGAATGCTATTTAAATTTTAAACTAAAACTAAATAGAATTTATTGGGCTTACTATTAACAAGGCCCATCACCAGAACTCAATTACCAGGCCCGCTCCCTTTACTTCCTCCTTCTTCCTCAATATTCTCACGGCATCAGGTGATAACCGAACACCATTTTCACCAACTTCACCCTCACCTCAGGCCTTCATTCTTCAATGAAACCACACAAGTCAAACACCGTTTAACTCCTCTCCTCTAGTACATCAATCCCCACATCCTTACTTCCATCTCGGTTCCCTTTTTGATCACTTCACGCATGGAAATAATATCAGCCAACAAAACTCCCTCCAGTAAACACCTCATCGCCAAGCTCGTACGACCCACCCACACCATCAGAACTCGAGTTCGATCAGTAAAACTCACGGCATGGCTACAGGGCCGACCCTTTTTCCGATGCCGTACCCTGCCTAGCTTCGCCAGCAAAGGCGCCTTACCTCCAGAAGTACAACGCCATCAGTGGCGGCTCCACTTTCCCTCCCTAGGAGCTTCGACAGTCCACCCTAAAGAACACCGCGAGCCTCAAAAGAATGATCGATCTCAACGAAATGTACAGAGGATTGAAGAGTTTGATTATAAGACTCCAATTATACCACTCTTATAATTTATAAATTTGAGTATGAATTTATCTTGGTTTTCATTTCTCATTTTGAAACACAGAGTGACGGCGGAAGAGGGTTGAATGAAATTAGGTTATATGATTTTATAGGAATTTGTTTTCGATTTCCTTGTAGTTCCTCTTTCCACGTCGTAGAAGAGAACATGCGAGTGAAAATAGCAGGAGACGTGGTGTTGTTTATGATCACAAGTAGGTTTAGATATTGTATATCCATTTTCGTAAATTCTATTCATATACAACTGCTATAGACAGAGTTGATCATACCATTGTGACGACCAACGTACCACGATCCCAAAGATATAATAATGCTGGTAGATGGACTCATATTTTGAAACTTCAAAATGTTGATTTCAGGGTGCGAAATACTTCAAACAAAAAGTCTCTTATTAAATTAATTAAAAATTACAAAAAATTCTAAAAATTAAATTATCGCTATTTTCCAAAAGAACCTTGTCTGAATTCACACCCGATATCTAGTTATTTTGAAATAACCGTTATGCCCGATAAACGATTCTATAGCGACTATTCTGAAATTTGATTTGGACATATCTAAAAATCTACACAATGAAATTCCGATTTTTCTCTTCCACTAGAAAGATATACTCCACCAGCTCCACATGTTTCTTGTTTCACAGAAACCCGGCTTAAAACGAATCCTGTACAATCAGTTGAAGTTCGAATCGCCAATTTACGAACTGCAACGCCATTTCGAGCTCGATTTTAATTATATTATAATTCTAAGTTCAAACTGTTGTTTATATAATATATTCGTTATTTAAATTCAATTCCAAGTTGAATTAAATATCACAGATGATCCAGTTCACACCATATCGTCATTTCAGCCAATTCAGATTATTTCAGAATTAAATATATTATTTAATTTATTATTTTAATTAAATATTCCCTACTATTTAATTTCACGACCATTAAATCCTTTTAATCACCTTTTAAACAATTAAATAATTAATTATAATACCTCTGCCAATGCGGGTCATTACAAAACCCCTAAGCCACACAAAAATATTCCTAAGACCGTCATGCTGTCAACACTCAACCTAGAGTAGGCGCCATTCCCATTCAACTAGAAAGCAAGATAGAAGCAAGAATCAAATTAAATCAAATCTAATTCAACTAAGAGAATTCAACGTCTACAACAAAGGAGAGCAATCCCAATTCAGAATACAGATCCCTGAACACAAGACTTGTCTCCTTTTTGTAAGTTCAGTTATCATTTAGACTTAAATGATATTAGAGTCGTGACTAAATAAATGGATGTAGAACATCGCCTAGTGTAAATATATGCCTATCCTTTTTGTTAAAACTGAATTGATTGAGACTATGATTCTTATCATGCTAAGTGGTGATCATGTTGTATGTAATTTGATGATAAATGTTAAATTCTTGGCAATGAATCCATATGTGGTGTAATTTTGCAATGACATATTATGTTGTGTATTTTGGCGATGACATAAATTGGCGATGACATATTATAATTTGGCGATAGAATATCATATTGTGTAATTTGGCGATGACATATCATATTGTATAATTTGGTGATGACATTTCAGTTGTATGATTTGGTAATGACACTTATATGTTGTATGACAATTTGGGGATTTTGCTATGTTCAACCATGTTCACATATATGATCCAAAACTACATATTAATATGATTAGGTTCATGTCAGATTTGATCCAACTGATTTGCAAGTTCGCAACTACATGTCTAATTTTAAGTTTATGTAGTTTTATGTAAAAACCCTATTTCATGATTCATGTTGAATAGATCTAAATTTGCAAGTTCATAATTAAACGTATAATGTTCTATGTCAAATTCATATGATACATGTGTAGTTAGATCCATATTTTTATGACGTTGGAATTATTACATGTTCCTCTTTTTCCCCTTTTGTGTATAAGATTAGGCTATGTATCGAGCCTAACATTTTATGTGATTTTTGCGAACGTTTAACGGGGGTAACGTTGGGGAAAAACATGAAATTACATATAATTGGCATATTTGGCTTATAAACATGTAAATGGTTTATGGCAAAAAAGTGGTATAAATTTTTATAACTAAAATTATGAGCTTGATTTAGAGGGAAAGTGGGCCATGACAATAAATTGTTGATAATTTACATAAAAGGATAAATATGTAAATTTAGTAAAAGATGAATATGCCTAACCCGAGGTTAGATTGAGTTATGGTATAAGACTGCCTGGAACCACCCGGCAAATCCAACAAACATAACAATATAGATCTAATGTGAGAGGCTAGCGCATTGAGCCCAAAAGAACCTGAGGTTAGACTGAGTTACGGTGTAAAACTGCCCGGAACCGACTGGCACATCCAGTGACCGTAACAATACCTGTCTAATGTGAGTGGTTGGTGCTTTAATAAAAGAATTAAAGCTAAGACATGAATGGTAGGGTTAAATTAACTAAGGTAACACTTAACCAATACAACATGTTAATTAGACAAGTGGGTGAGGTTAAGTAAATTTAGAACACTTAACCGTTATAACATGTTAATTAGACAAGTGGGTGAGGTTAAGTAAATTTAGAACACTTAACTGTTATAACATGTTAATTAGACAAGTGGGTGAGGTTAAGTAAATTTAGAACACTTAACCGTTATAACATGTTAATTAGACAACTGGGTGAGGTTAAGTAAATTTAGAAACACTTAACCAATATAACTTGATTTGTGGTAAGGTTAAGTTAAAACAAGAGGGCAACACTTAACCAATATAACTTGATTTGTGGTAAGGTTAAGTTAAAAAAAGAGGGCAACACTTAACCAATATAACCTGATTTGTGGTAGGGTTAAGTTAACACAAGAATGCAACACTTAACCAAAGTAACATGACACGTAGGTGGGTTAAGTTAACTAATTGATTGATGACACTTAACCAATATAACAAGATGAATACGTGGGGTTAAGTTAATAAGAAACACTTGACCAATATAACTTGATGAACGAATGGGGTTAAGTTAATAGGAAACATTTAACTGATCCAACATGATAAGTAAGGAGGGTCAAGTTAATAAGAAATGCTTAACCAACATGACATGATGAGTGAGTGGGTTAAGTTAACATGAACGGACAACACTTAACCAATATGACGTAATGTGCGGGAGGGTTAAGTACATCTCGTATAGGTGGGTAATATCAGTACATATAGGCCTATAAACTTAACCGTGAAATGAACATGCTTGAATCGATGGGAGGGTTAAGTACATCTCGTGTAGGTCGGTAATATCAGTACATATAGGCCCACAAACTTAACCGTTAAATGAACATGATTGAATCGATGGGAGGGTTAAGTACATCTCGTGTAGGTGGGTAATATCAGCACATATAGGCCCACAAACTTAACTGTTAATTAAACATGCTTGAATCAGTGGGAGGGTTAAGTACATATCGGGTTGGTGGGTAATATTAACAAATATATGCCCACAAAACTTAAACAGTAGGAAACCCTAGTAACGGGGACCCATTTTAGCAGTAACCCACATAGAAGTATCATGGTACCCTGAAACTAGGCAGGTGGGACAGATTTCCGGGCTGATGATAAGCGGTCAAAACAATGGCAGGGGGTACGTCAGTGTAGGTTCCGACGGTTTACGGGCGTGCACGTACTCCGGAGTGGTAAAAAGCAGGCACTGGGTACTAGCAGTTATACACTGTGCATCTTGAATCGTGTCGGGTCGCTATCAAAAGGATTGATACACCTTATGGTGGGACCAGCACAGGGTATCTACACGCAAGAGAGGGCCGATTGACATAGACACATGGAACTTTGATACAAGTAGGGAGCCGATCGATAGGGTGGTAAGGGTACATCTAACATCTTCATGGCAATTAGGCTGATTGAGATAAGATCCTCATACTAGATGTACACCTGAAGGCTACCACAATTGCGGGGATTGGGATCACGTTGTAGTATTATCATTTTATACATATTACTAGTTGGGACACTAGTTAGGTGGTGCAGAGATAGATATAAAAATCGGATTAACAAGGTAGTAGCGAAGCAGAGAAAGAGTAGAAGCGCGTTCAGTTTATCTTGCCTTATCATATCTTATGCTTATCCTATGTTACCTTATTTCTTTGTTGTTGTCCTGCATCCAATTTATTCATGTCATGGTTCTCTTACCAGTTTATATGCTGAATAATCACTGGACTTACCAGACTCATGTCTGACCTAGTTTTGTTTCGCCTCTTTTCTTCCGTTTCCCCCCAAGGTTCTCAGGGAGGAAATGTTACCACATAGCTCAGTTTTCTTTTCAAGCTCGAAGGTAGTCGATGTTTTTCTTTGGACTCTCTCTTCCACTGCTATGGCTGGCTCATGCTTTATTGGGGAATATCATTGTTATTTTTGTGCTTCTTTTACACTTGGAGGTTATTAAATCAAGACAGAATTTCTATGTATTACTTTTAAGTATGATTTGAGAAAATTGTTGTAAAAGCTTGACTGAATCACATTGTTAATAAAATGACTTTATCTTCCGCTGTTTTATTTGTCTGTCTTGTAATTTATCTGCATATTTTACCTAAAGCACTTCACCGAAGTTAAGGCATTCCCTTTGTGAGTGACCTTAACGGAGGTGGGGTGTTTCACTTGGTATGAGAGCTGAAGGTTACCGGATCAGATAAATGATTTGAAAAATTATTTTCAAAATGGTTTTAAAAGAAGCATTTTCTAAAGAAAAGTTTTGTTTTTAAAGGCATATTCCCCAAAGCCATATGCACTATCTTTTTGATCCTCTATTTGAATCCTCGTCTCCTTCTTTCCCAAGTCTCTGGGGCTCATGGCTTTCTGGAAGGTAACCTCATCGCGACATGGTTCTGTAGGATTGATGAGACTGCGACACTTGCCAAAGGGCAAATAAGCGCCCAACTTCCATCTATAGCCGCAGATGCTTCACCTACGGCTAATTTTCTTTCGAGCTTTGTAGGATTTTCCATGCGATGGGGGCAGCTTTCAAAAGACCTTCTACAAGTTACACAAGGATGGAAAAGATGAGAATGAGGGAGTTTGGTTAAGGAGCACAACCCAAGGATGAAGAACTCATGGATATACAATTGGTTCACAAAGAAGGGGAGGAAAGAATAGTAAAACCTAAAAACAAGAGGATGTATCTTTATTACGGTATAACGGGTCATATAATTAAGGGCAAGGGCAAGAACAAATGACAGGACTTTCTGGAGTGCAAATCCATGCTTTCACCGCCAGCGTACCTGAGAGAGAGGTAGTAAGGTTTCTGTTGAAAAAGTTTAGTTTTTCTTCTTGATCACCCTGTTAGTAATCTTTTGATTTTAGCGCTTCACATTCGTTCATATCTACTTCCATAGTTGAGTCTCTGCACCTTAGTACTTGTATAGTAGAAGATCCCATTATTTTCTCAAATCCAATTTGTGGTTCGGCTCATTTATCTTTGGATTTGAGATGCTTAAATTTTCGGGTTTCATGGGCCATGGGTTGATTCTAGGCAAGGATTGGTTAGCTAGTAATTGTGAAAGGAGGGTAGTTAGACTTTCGACTTGCCTCGGGAATACCCTCAAGATTTCGTGCGATCCTAAGGGATAGGTTTGTCTTAGCTACCTAGAATCACTTAATGTATCTATCGACGATTTTCGATCCGTTGGAGTAGTCCATGAGTACGCAAGATGTTTTGTTTAGGGTAGGGGTTTTCCCCCTAAAACTCGAGACAGACTTCCACATATATTTAGTTGACAATGCAAAGCCCGTTATGCGATCAACGATAGTTTTTGAACAAGATTGGCGAGATAGTCAGAGTCGGGTAAATGCTCAATTGATTGGTTGTTTTGCTAGTATCATCTCACGTAAATCGTCCAAATTCGGAGGAGGTATTCCTTGGGTGCTTGTTTGATATTGGTTTAGGCCTTTGGGGCTTGTACTTGAGGGATGTCGAGTTCGACTAGGATGGTTTGCGTGAGAAATAAATGGTTGTGGCAGGCGCCCTAAAGTAAGACTGACCTTAAGAGAGGTAAAAAGTACATAGCAACCTTTAGCTTTAGACCCTCAGATTTTTGTCATTATGGATAAACTAAGTAGAGGAGAGACCTCTAATCATCTTAGTATATATACTTGGTATCTTGGCTCACACCTGTTTATCTTGGAAAGATAGTTCGACTACATTGGATACCCTCTAGCATAGTAAGTGATCGAGGTCCTATCTTTACTAGTGAGTTTTAGAAATGGAGGTCAAGAAGCTTCGCAACTGTGAAGTTAAATTAGTTAAGGGACAGTGGAGTGAAGATCAAGAAGACGCGACGTGGGAGACTGAAGATAAGACACGCGCATCATGCCCTTTTTCTTGAGGGTATATCCTTGATATCTTTTTCTAGGAATTCTATGCATGTTTGTTTCTACCTTTTTAGGAATATCCTCTAGGTCATATCTTGAATCCTTAGGTAGAAGCCAATGGATGTAAACATGTGTCTGAAACATGTTATGATTGGTGGTTGCAAGTGGTTGCTAGTGGTTGCAAGTGATTGCTAGTGGTTGCTCGTGGATGCATATACACGCATTTGGCACTAGATCGGCTCAGTCACTTTCATATTGCATATGCATGAGTGAATTTTTACACATATGAACTGAAACTTGATGTGTTATCATATGGATGTTGCATTTGTATGAATGATTGTGCACTCTTGTAGAAGTTATAAAGTACGATTTGGAATAATTACATACATGATGGACTCATGGCACTGACATAATTCGCATTGAGGAGGTCAACTAAATCAGTAGACCGCCTGATTTTGCATTAGAAAAGGACATGTACACACACTATGCATATGATCATGAAGGCATTAGAAATCTTTTTAAGGACAATGGATGCATGTGTTTGATGGTTGAGTAGATGGATGATTGGATGGTAGGATAACAAATTCAAATATTTCTAGTTTTACTGAAATCCCATTTATTTTGAATTCTGTATATTCATTTGAAATTTAAAATCGAATTTTCAAACTACCGCGCCATTTCAAACTCCTTTTATAATTAAATTAAATATATATATTCTAACTTCGATTTAAATAATTTTTAAATCGTTATTATTTAAAGTAAATCATTTTAAATATTCAAAATCCATTAAAATAGCTAAAATAAAAATTTTAAGTTGGTTCTAAAAATCAGGGTCGTCACATTGAGTCTCCTTCCAATTCAGAAATAAATGACTATTTTAAAATAAAAAGTTATTATTTTTATTGTATATAGGAACGTTAAAATTATCAGAATTTGTTTTACAATAAAAATTATCTTTATATTTTTATGTAAGAACATATGAATCATTAAAATATGTTTTGGAATAAAAATTTTTCTTTTATTTACATTTAGGAACGTGTAAATTGACATATTTTGGTTAACAATAAAATAAATCTTTTTATTATTATGAAAGAACATTAATAATGTAAAAGGACATTTTTATATAAAAATATTGTATTTTTATTGCAGCTCAATAAAAAGATTAGATAAAAAGATTGTATTTTTATTGAAGTTTGTTTTCAATAAAAAGATTAGATTAAAAAGATTGTATTTTTATTGAAGTTTGTTTTCAATAAAAAGATTAGATTAAAAAGATTGTATTTTTATTGAAGTTTTTTTTCAATAAAAATATTAGATAAAAGGATTGTATTTTTATTGAAGTTTTTTTTCAATAAAAAGAATAGATTAAGAAGATTGTATTTTTATTGAAGTTTCAATAAAAAATTAAAATAGAAAGAATACATTATTATTGTCATTTTGTTACAATAAAAAGATTAGAATAGAAAGAATACGTTTTTATTGTCGTTTTGTTACAATAAAAAGATTAGAACAGAAAGAATACATTTTTATTGTCATTTTGCTATAATAAAAGATCAGAATAGAAAGAAAACATTTTTATTGTCATTTTGCTACAATAAAAAGATTAGAATAGAAAGAATACATTTTTTCGTCATTTTGTTACAATATAAGGATTATAATAGAAATAATACATTTTTATTGTCATTTTGTTGCAATAAAAAGAGTAGAATTGTAACAACCTGGAAAATATGAGCCAATTTAAAATTTTTTATTTTGGCTATTTTAGTGAATTTAAAATATTTTAAATAAAAGCGATGAAAAGTAAGTTTGAATCGATGTTTGAAAATGAATATAATTATTTTTAATTATAAACAAGGCCTGAAATGGCACGGTAGTTTCAAAATTTGAATTCAAACTTTGACTTACTGTACCGGGTGCAAAATAAAAAGGATTCTAGTGAAACTAAAAATATTTAAATCTGTTAGTGAATATCTTTCTAACGATCTGAAAAATCGAAGTTTCGTAGCGGGAAGCAAAAGTTATGGCCAAATGAATTTTCATAAAGGTCGCTATAGAGTTTATATAGCCCGTGAAAATGGCAATTTTGCAAAAGACCTCAGAATTCGACGAAACCACTTTTGTTGGATCTGGGATGTCAAATTATTGCTAGGTTTCAAATTTCATAATTTTTGAAGCAAGTATGTGAGCATGGCAAAGGAAAATGTGTTTGGTTGATTTCTATTAAATTGGATCGACCAGAAAAGGGCCATTTTTCAAACGGTCTCAGAATTCGACGAAACTAGTTTTGTTAGGACAGTATTGTCAAAACATAGCTAGATTTATTTTTCTGGAATTTTTGGGGTCAGTATGTGGCCCCGACAAATTGAAATGTACGTTCAAATTAAATATTAAATGTGTTATATTTTAATTTGGAGGAAAACTGACTGAAACAGTCGAATGGGCCTACGAAACATATCCCATTGTGTTCGGAATGGGGGTAATTAGCTAGGGATGACAGTCGTTGGGTTTGGATTGGAGTTCGTGTGAGGCAAGGGGTATTTTTGGGTTTTTAAAAATATATAAATAAATAAACAATCCTATTGGTCATCACAGTTTCTCTCTTCCCGATAAACCCCCCAAGCGACGGTGGAAAATAGTTCTGACCTTCTCTCCTCTTTTTCTTCAAATCCACTCAATAAAAACCCTCGTGCATTGTAAAAAACTATATATATGTGTTGAAATAGAGGTGAAATATATATATATATATATATATATACGCCCCTCGTGCACAAACCATGGACGATATTTATTGGTTGTGATTGGTGTGAAAATTGGTTGATAGAGAATGGTTGATTAGAATTGTTTGTGGTTGAAATTGATTGATTGTGGTTGAAAAATACCCGTTTGTGGTTGAGAATTATTTGGTTGAAACCACATAGGATTAGTTTGTGGAAAAGAAAAAATAAACATGCCGCATGCGTGTGAACTAGATGCATGAAATTCCCATTGTCAAAAGCTGCGAGGCTTTAAGGTAGAGCGAGGAGCCGTACTAGGGACGGTCCCGGTTTCAACTACCCTGCCATTATGCTGCCGAAATTTTCAATAATATTCATGTGTTAGAATTATTTCATGTGTTGAAACTATATTCGTGTGTTGAATAGAAATTCTTGTGTTGAATAGAAATTCATGTGTTGAACGACATTCATGTTTTGAAATAAATTGTTTTATAATAAAAATCATATTTTTATCATCTATATGAACTATATAAAATAGTCGTGCTTTAAAAAATTGTTTTATAATAAAAAATCATATTTTTATCATCTATATGAACTATATAAAATAGTCGTGTTTTGAAATAAATTGTTTTATAATAAAAATCATATGTTTATCATCTATATGAACTATATAAAATAGTCGTGTTTTGAAATCAATGGTATTACAATAAAAAATCACTTTTTTTTTTTGCAAGGCTAACGGGGTTGAGTGGACCCCTACCACTTTATTGAAGTACCGGGGAAAAAAGAAAATACATCAAACACAAGAGCACATAGAAACACGGTACTACACACACAAAAGAAAAAATCACTTTTTTATTCAACACATGAATTGTTAAAAATAGTGAAGTGTTGAAATAAATGTCTGATGGATAAAAATATCATTTTTATCAAACGTATGAAAAAAATATGGTTTGAAATCGAAGAATAGATTATATATATATATAATAAATCGAATATCGAAACTGCAGTTCGTGTTTTGAAACAGTGATTTCAAACGATTAGTGCGGGAGATCCGACCATCGGATTTTCCCGAAACCGAAACCGTTGGGTTCGCTTTGGAAATATCTTTCCAACGACATCAACTTTGTGAAGATCCAACGGTTAGATTGTCTGGAATGTTTAAATCAAATCTAAAGAAAAACAGTGCCAGAATCGATTATATATATATATATATATATAATTAAATTAAATCGAATAACGACGCTGCAGTTCATATTTTGAAATCGAAACTTCAAACGAGTGTACTGGGAGATCCGACCGTTGGATTTTCCCAAAACTGAAACTGTTGGATTTGTTTCGAAAAGATCTTTCTAATGATATAAAATTTGTGAAGATCCAACGGTTAGATTTTCAGATATGTGTAAATCAAACCTGAAGAAAAACAGCGCCACGGCCGCGTTATGGCCTGAAGCGTCGTTTGAATGAATTGGCTATTTTTAAATAAATAAAAATAGCGATAAATCGATATAAAATATTATAAATGATATAGAATGGAAATAAACCAATTTTACCTGGTTTGCTAGAAATTTGATGGTTGACTATGTTTGACATGAAAATTATACTAAAGAATTTATCTTTGATAAAAATAATGGGAACCTTTCCCTAAGAATGTGAAATTTAAAACTAACTGAAAGTTAGCTAAGTCGAATGGTATCCTTGGTTTTGATCTGATGTTGGTTTCGGCCTTCGGGGTTAATATTTGGGAAATCGTTCTCTTACTAATTTACAGTTAGTGACTAATGAATTGGAATGAGGCGTATGTTGTGTTTGTGTATCACTTGTTTATTATATACGCGAGTTGCTCAGAAAGACCGGGTTTATCCCATTCTGAATAGCTGAATCGACGATAAGAAGTCGATGATGAAGACGGTGGTTGAAGACCGGAGATCTTCACCTAGGTTGAACTGATGACTGATATGGCATTGTGACGACCCCAAACCCAATACTAACGGTGGCAAGGGTAATCTTTGGAATATAACCCATAAACAGATAATAGCATAACAGAATTAAATAAATACACCGGATAATATACAAATAATACACTGGATAAACATAATCATCAGAGTTACGCAGTATACAGGATCATACTTAGTACAAATATAGTTCAGCTATACATAAATGTCTACAGCGGAAAACAAACATAATATGTACAATAGGAGCTGAACAGCATAAAAAGAGATAGATGATAGAATCCATCTTCAGCTCCAGCTATCCAGAAAGAGCCTGCTAAAAACTGAATACAAGGCTGCCCGTGTAGAAAAAGGGGCATCCGAGTTTACAAGTGAAACAAACTACGAGTCAGTCATGGGACTGGTATGAGAAATCTACTTAACAAATTTTAAAATATGGCTAATCACAGGACCACGCCACTTTTGCAGAACGAGTTTACTCCATTGGTTGCTAGTGCTTTACAACAAGTAAATCTTTTAAACATCACAATGCTTTTTATAAAAATGAATCCATTTTATGACTCAGTTCCCATCACACAATGCAACGCAAACCGGAGGATAGAGTTTTACCTTATAATGGCCAAAATATGCTTGATACGAATAAAACAAAAGAATTTGATATTATTACCAGTGTTTATAGGTTTCAAAAACAATTTCAAATCATAAGTATCAATAATAGACAGCATGAGTACCATATATCATGTCGCCGTATATAGGTATACAATCAAAACCGCACAGTCATGTATTTGGAAATTGGATTTCCGTCATGAACCAAGGCAAAAGATAGACCTTACCGATTTCGAGACTCTCTAGCCCGAGCCTTAGGATCAGAGCTCGAGTGATCCTTGGATCGTCAGGGCCGGTCCACCGATGTGGATTAAAATGCATGAACACTGCGTTTCCCCACCCTTTGGGGCGTAAATGAGCCAACGAATGACTCCATCGGCTTCACATAGTCACCAATATATCTGAGGCGCCTCGCAACAACAACAACCACACAGGTGAAAATAATATAAATGTCAGCCAGTTTAAGCACTGACACCACCTCTAGCTAGAAAGAAACGTCTGTCCTCCCTGAGGTCCTCTCCCGTTTTTGGCTCATACCGGGGTGTGAGGCTTGCGAATTCACGTTATACACAAAGCTATGCCACACAGGCCGTGCTTTGATCATCAACCACAAGACTTTGCTTTTCAACAGAAGCCTTGATCACTGCATCTTAGCATGCCACACAGGCAATTCACGCCATGTAACTAACGTCTATCAATCATACAGAATGAAATTCAATGTCAGACACACAGTCCATTTACAAGTTCGTTCTGGGTCTGAACGAAACCGGAGGCACTATATACCTCGCATACCCATCGATCTCCACGTATGTCTGGACGATCACCACTTATTATCTATATTTCGGGATGCCTCCCAATCAAGACATCAGTTATCATCCAACCGAGGTGAAGATCTCCGGTCTTCAACCACCGTCTTCATCATCGACTTCTTATCGTCGATTCAGTTATTCAGAATGGGATAAACCCGGTCTTTCTGAGCAACTCGTGTATATAATAAACAAGTGCTACACAAACACAACATACGCCTCATTCCAATTCATCAGTCACTCACCATAAATTAGTAAGAGAACGATTTCCCAAATATTAACCCCGAAGGCCGAAACCAACATCAAATCAAAACTCAGGAAACCATTCACTTAGCTAACCTTCAGTTAGTTTATAAATTTCACATTCTTAGGGAAAGGTTCCCATTGTTTTTATCAAAGATAAATTTTTTAGTATAATTTTCATCTCAAACGCAGACAACCATCAGATTTCAAGCAAACCAGGTAAAACTGGTTTATTTCCATTCTATATCGTTTATAATATTTTATAACGATTTATCGCTATTTTTATTTATATAAAAATAACCAATTCATTCAAACGACGCTTCAGGCCATAACGCGGCCGTGGCGCTGTTTTTCTTCAGGTTTGATTTATAAATATATCTGAAAATATAACCGTTGGATCTTCACAAATTTTATATCATTAGAAAGATCTTTTCGAAACGAATCAAACGGTTTCAGTTTTGGGAAACTCCGACGGTCGGATCTCCCGGTACACTCGTTTGAAGTTTCGATTTCAAAATACGAACTGCAGCGTCGTTATTCGATTTAATTTAATTATATATATATATATATATAATCGATTCTGGCACTATTTTTCTTCAGATTTGATTTAAACATTCCAGACAATCTAACCGTTGGATCTTCACAAGGTGGTGTCGTTGAAAAGATATTTCCAAAGCGAACCCAACGGTTTCGATTTCGGGAAAATCCGATGGTCGGATCTCCCGCACTAATCGTTTGAAATCACGGTTTCAAAACATGAACTGCATCTTCGTTATTCGATTTATTTTAATTATATGTATATAAATATATTCTATTCTTCGATTTCAAACCATATTCTTTTCATACACTTGATAAAAATGATATTTTTATCCAACAGACATTTATTTCAACACTTCATGTATATAATAAAAATGTGATTTTTTATTGTAAAACCATTGATTTCAAAACACGACTATTTTAAATAGTTCATATAAATGATAAAAATATGATTTTTATTATAAAACAATTTATTTAAAAACACAATTATTTTATATAGTTCATATAGATGACAAAAATATGATTTTTATTATAAAACAATTTATTTCAAAACATGAATGTCGTTCAACACTTGAATTTCTGTTCAACACATGAATTTCTATTCAACACACGAATATAGTTTCAACACATCAAAATAATTCTAACACATGAATATTATTGAAAATTTCGGCAGCATAACGGTAGGGTAGTTAAAACCGGGACCATCCCTAGTACAGCTCCTCGCTCTACCTTAAAGCCTTGCAGCTTTTGACAATGGGGATTTCATGCATCTAGTTCGCACGCAGGCGGCATGTTTATTTTTTTCTTTTCCACAAACTAATCTTATGTGGTTTCAACCAAATGATTCTCAACCAAAAACGGGTATTTTTCAACCACAATCAATCAATTTCAACCACAAACAATTCTAATCAACCATTCGCTATCAACCAATTTTCACACCAATCACAACCAATAAATATCGTCCATGGTTTGTGCACGAGGGGCGTATATATATATATATATATTTCACTTCTATTTCAACACATATATATAATTTTTTACAATGCATATATAACTTGTACATCGAACATACAACTTATACAACGCTTATACATGGGGTGTACAACGCTTATATAACTCATACTTCGAATATATAATTTATACATCGTCATTTCCATATCGTTTATAATTCAGAAATCTCACATTGGGTTCCACTCCACCAAAAATAGCAAAAGGCTCAGAAAAATATCCGGTCTCTTCTAGAATGTAGAAGACGTCCACATGAGTCCATTGTCTCTTTTTTCACTGAATTTCGTTAAGAAACAAAAAAGATATGATTTTTACAGTGAAATCATAAACCTTAGCGCTTTAAAGTGTTATTAAACAGTTTAAATAATATCAGTCGCTACCTTTCAACAATCGTTCAAAACTAGGCTTGCATTTATCTTCCAATCCGCTGCGCTATAGGAGAATCAGCCAACGCCACGTCGAAGAGGGGGGAGAGAGCTTCAGGCACAGGGTGGTGGGGTCCAGTTCGATCTGGCCACGAAGCGGCGGCTGGAAGTTCGGGACTTCCAGGGCTCGATTCGAGCGCTACAGGTCATGAAAAAAAATCCCATCTTCATATGGACGTGAAGATCGTGAGGAGTACTACAGAATTCTCCAAAGGGCCATGGGTTTTTTTTGAGTGGATTTGAAGAAAAAGAGGAGAGAAGGTCAGAACTGTTTTCCGCCATCGCCTGGAGGGTTTATCGGGGAGAGAGAAACTGTGCTGACTAATAGGATTTTTTGTTTAGTTATATATTTTTAAAAACCCAAAAATACCCCTTGCCTCACACGAACTCCAATCCAGACCCAACGACTGTCGTCCTTAGCTAATTAACCCCATTCCGAACACAATGGGATATGTTACGTAGGCCCATTCGACTGTTTCAGTCAGTTTTCCTCCAAATTAAAATATAACACATTAAATATTTAATTTGAACGTACATTTCAATTTGCCGGGGCCACATACTGATCCCAAAAATTCCAGAAAAATAAATCTAGCTATGTTTTGACGATACGGTCCAAAAAAACTAGTTTCATCGAATTCGGAGACCGTTTGAAAAATGGCCCTTTTCTGGTCGATCTAATTTAATAGAAATCGATCAAACACATTTTCCTTTGCCACGCTCACATACTAGCTTCAAAAATTATGAAATTTGAAACCTAGCAATAATTTGACATCCCGGATCCAACAAAAGTGGTTTCGTCGAATTCTGAGGTCGTTTGCAAAATGGCCATTTTCACGGGCTATATAAACTCTATAGCGACCTTTCTGAAAATTCATTTGGCCATAACTTTTGCTTCCGGCTACGAAAATTCGATTTTTCAGATTTGTTAGAAAGATATTCACTAACAGATTTAAATATTTTTGGTTTCACTAGAATCCGTTTTGTTTTACACCCGGTACAGTCAGTCAAAGTTTGAATTCAAATTTTGAAACTACCGCGCCATTTCAGGCCTTGTTTATAATTAGAAATAATTATATTCATTTTCAAACATCGATTCAAACTTACTTTTCATCGTTATTATTTAAAATATTTATTTTAAATAATTAAATTCACTAAAATAGCCAAATTAAAAAAATTAAATTGGCTCAGATTTTCCGGGTTGTTACAATCTCCCCCACTTAAAACTTTTCATCCCCGAAAAGGAACATAGTAGAAAGTGGATTAATTAACCAACTCTACTTTCAATCTGCCTTCCATTCTTCAACTTTTCAGTTTCTAAGAATTTCCAAATTCTTCAAAAATTTGGATAACACCCTAAATTTTCGAAAAATTTCGCCATAACCTCCTTTGTACGGGGAGGGGTTTGGAAATTTATTGGGCCATATTAGGTACCCAATAAATCCTAATAAGCATGCACATATTTATAGTGATATATTCCAATGTCCACAGGGGAGTGTGTATAGATCATAACTCTAGAGAATAAATTCTCGTCACCCTATAAATGGTTTTTGTGCCTTAATAACCAGAGAGACGTGTTTATTGTCATCTCCAGATCCGTGTGGGGTTTTTATTAATCTTGCCATTTACTGTTACATTTTATATGGTCCATATCAGTCATCAGTTCAACCTATAATATATAGTCATCGCAATACAAGCCTCTCGCTCATATGGTAAATCTTCAACCTCGTCACACAAGCTCCAAATGCTTATGTGGTATATGATGAAGTATGCCTATCTTCAAGAAGTATGCCATGTAGTGTAGTTCAAAATTAATTGTTACTATCCTATGGCGACATTTATTATTACACACAGAACAACCAGCACTCCGCATCTAATGGCATTCACAAGAGTTGATATAATAATAAAATTGCGCATACAACTCATTAAGGTTTACCTATTTGTTGGGCACGCAAATAAATTCTTTACTCAATAGTTAATCCATTTACATGTTCAAACACATATAATGCACATGTATATATTTCTATTTATTTTTAAACCAATTCAATACTTGATTTAATTTCATAGATTTACCCTTCATTCATTGATTAAATTAACTATCATTCTAATAATTTAATTAACCAAATCCACTATCACACAACACAAACAACAATCAGTTTGTTTTTAACTTTTCAAAAATATACTTTTTTATATATTCAAAAATCATATTTCTAAAAGCAGACCATATATATTATCACAAATACGCTATTTATAAACTTATTACTCTCAACTCTTTCTGGGGCATTTCTGACCCCATCTCTAACGAGTTATTCAGATTCTGCTATACTCATACTAGGATATTACAGACCCTATCTATAATGAGTTACCCATCCTAGAACACTACTGGTTCTATTTCTGACGAGTTCGTTAATATGTTATATTCCAGAACTAAGATTAACCAAAGCTCTGATACCACGTTGTGACGACCCCAAACCCCGTACTGACGGTGGCAAGGGTAATCTTTGGAATATAACACATAAACAGATAATAACAAAACAGAATTAAATAAATACACCAGATAATGTACAAATAATACACTAGATAAACATAATCATCAGAGATACGCAGTATACAGGATCATACTTAGTACAAATACAGTTCAGCTATACATAAATGTCTACAGCGGAAAACAAACATAATATGTAAAATAGGAGCTGAACAGTATAAAAAGAGATAGATGATAGAATCCATCTTCAGCTCCAGCTATCCAGAAAGAGCCTGCTAAAACTTGAATACAAGGCTACCCGTGTAGAAAAAGGGGCACCCGAGTTTGCAAGTGAAACAAACTACGAGCCAGTCATGTGACTGGTATGAGAAATCTACTTAACACATTTTATAATATGGCTAATCACAGGACCACGCCACTTTCGCGGAATGGGTTTACTCCATTGGATTGCCAATGCTTTATAATAAGTAAATCTTTTAAACATCGCAATGCTTTTTATAAAAATGAAGCCATTATAAGACTCAGTTCCCATCACACAATGCAACGCAAACCCGAGGATAGAGTTTTACCTTATAATGGCCAAAATATGCTTGATACGAATAAAGCAAAAAAATTTGATATTATTACTAGTGTTTATATGTTTCAAAAACAATTTCAAATCATAAGTATCAATCATAAACGGCATGGGTACCATATATCATGTCGCCATATATAGGTATACAATCAAAACCGCACAGTCACTTATTTGGAAATTGGATTTTCGTCATGAACCAGGGCAAAAGATAGTCCTTATCGACTTCGAGACTCTCTAGCCCGAGCCTCAGGTTCAGAGCTCGAGTGACCCTTGGATCGTCAGGGTCGGTCCACCGATGTGGATTAAAATGCCTGAACACTGTGTTTCCCCACCCTTTGGGGAGTAAATGAGCCAACGAATGACTCCATCGGCTTCACATAGTCACCGATATATCTGAGGCGCTTCGCAACAGCAACAACCACACAAGAATAGAAAGAATACATTTTTATTGTCATTTTGTGTAACAACCCGAAAATCTGGGCCAGTTTAAAATTTTTATTTTGGCGATTATAGCGAATTTTGAATATTTAAAATGAATTATTTTAAATAATATCGGTGAAAGATTTATTTTGAATAGAATTCGAACGTATATATTATATACGTCGTCGTTAGTATATAAATAATTATATATAATTATAAATAGAATTGAAAATGGCGCGGTAGTTCGATAATTCGATTTCAAACTTCAATTGAATGTACCGGGTGCAAAACAATCCGGATTTTAGTGAAACCAAAAATAATGGAATCTAATTGTGAATATCTTTCCAACGAATCCGAAAAATCAAAATCTCATAGCGGGAATCAAAGGATATGTCCAGTTGAAAATTCTGAATAGTCGCTATGGAATTCAGGCCCTTAAAAATGGACATTTTGCAAACGACCTCGGATTTCGACGAAACCAGTTTTGTTGGGTCCGTGATGTTAAATTATTGCTAGGTTTCAAATTTCATAATTTTTCGAATCAATATGTGAGCGTGGCAAAGGAAAACGCGTTTGACCAGTTTCAGTTGATTTTAATCGACTGGAAAATGGCCATTTTTCTAACGGTCTCAGAATTCGATGAAACTAGTTTTGTTAGGACCGTGTCGTCAATACGAAGTTAGAAATAATTTTTCTGTAATTTTTCGAGTTCGTATGTGGCTCCAGTAATTTAAGATGTACGTTCAAATTGAATATATACTGATTTATATCTTGATTTTGATGAAAACTGGTTGTAACAGCTGAATCAGCCTACGATACATATCCCATTGTGTTCGGAATGGGGGTAAAACACTGTGGACGACAGGCGGTGGGCCTCGTTTAGAGGTCCTATGTGAAAGTCAACTTTTAGTAAATAAATTAATAAAAATAAATTAAAAATTCCTTCTCTTCCCTCCTATAACCCTCAGCAGACCCCCCCCCCCCCCGATTAAAAAAAAATCGAATCAAAAAAAAAACCCTAGAACTAAATCGCGCCCCCCAGGTGGCGTCGCCGCCGGCGCCAAACCCACCCCCCCTCGCCTCCGCATCCCCTATCTCCTCCTCTCTCCTGAAACCACTCCTCCCTCTCAATCGAACGCACGAGCCCAATCCCCTTCAGCCAAATCGAAACTGACGAACCCCGCTGCCCTAAGCCTGCCGCGCCCCAGCTCGCCTCCTCGGCCATCTGACCCCACCTCCGATGATCCCGACACCCTCTTCCCTTCGGTCAGCCACTGCTTCACCTCCCTCCTCTTGATTTCAAACCAAAAATGTGAGTTTGTTTTCATTTTATTTTCCATTCATCTCTTTTCAGTTTTAACATATATTTGTATAACGTTAGGAAAAATATATATATTCGAATTTTATGAAAGTAAAAATATGATTTTTATATATTGAACATCGAAGTAAAAATATGATTTTTATATATCGAACATCGAAGTAAAAATATGATTTTTATATATTGAACATCGAAGTAAAAATATGATTTTTATATATTGAACATCGAAGTAAAAATATGATTTTTATATATTGAACATCGAAGTAAAAATATGATTTTTATATATTGAACATCGAAGTAAAAATATGATTTTTATATATTGAACATCGAAGTAAAAATATGATTTTTATATATCGAACATCGAAGTAAAAATATGATTTTTATATATTGAACATCGAAGTAAAAATATGATTTTTATATATTGAACATCGAAGTAAAAATATGATTTTAATATATTGAACATCGAAGTAAAAATATGATTTTTATATATTGAACATCGAAGTAAAAATATGATTTTTATATATCGAACATCGAAGTAAAAATATGATTTTTATATATTGAACATCGAAGTAAAAATATGATTTTTATATATTGAACATCGAAGTAAAAATATGATTTTTTTTATCGAACATCGAAGTAAAAATATGATTTTTATATATTGAACATCGAAGTAAAAATATGATTTTTATATATCGAACATCGAAGTAAAAATATGATTTTTATATATTGAACATCGAAGTAAAAATATGATTTTTATATATTGAACATCGAAGTAAAAATATGATTTTTATATATCGAACATCGAAGTAAAAATATGATTTTTATATATCGAACATCGAAGTAAAAATATGATTTTTTATATATTGAATAGCAAAGTAAAAATTCGATTTTTATATATTGAATAGCGAAGTAAAAATTCGATTTTTATATATTGAATAGCGAAGTAAAAATTCGATTTTTATATATTGAATAGCGAAGTAAAAATTCGATTTTTACACATGTAGAGAATACGGGCAACGAAGGTGACAAAAATGCGATAAAGATGAAGATTTCTATCAAAGAAGAGTCAAGATGATTGGATAGCTATCGGTGAGAATCTCTCACTCTAAATTTATTTTCTAGTTATATATATATATAAATATATACAAGGATGCAGACGGTGCTTAGTAGCACCCGACACAATCGTCCACAGACCATGGACTTGTTTGTTTTGATTGCAAAAAATTAATTAGAGTATTTGATTGAAATTGGATTGTTTGGTGAAATGAAATTGATATGATTGATGTGTGAATGGCGTGGGCCTTCACTAGACCGGGGATAAGGCTAGGCCTCGTCCCGTTTCTAGTATCGTGCCGTTATGCCGCCGACATTTTCTAAAATGAGTTAGAAGAATAAAAATAACATTTTATTGTGTAAATGAACAATAGAAATTCATGTGTTGGAATAAAATGTTTTATCGTTAAAAATATAATTTTAACGTGAATATGAATAAATGAATATTTATAAACAAATCGGCCGATTTGTTTATATACACTAATTTGAATGATTGATTGGGTCGATAAATTTTACACATCGCCCAACTGCACAAATAAAATCTGTGTTTGATTGTTTGAAACCCCACACGGGTGTTGGGATGAAATATGAAGTTCACTCATCCTAATTGATTAAATATGTCGATCGATTGATTGACAGGCTGTTATAAGCGTTAGATATCTATATTTGATGCTTATACAGTGTAGTGCACTTTGGTTGATGGTTGATTATTTTTCAATGCTATTATATACATGTGTTGTATGGAATCCATATAATTAACTTTATATGGTAATTGATTGGGCCTCATTCCAATTTGAAAAATAAAGAATAATATAAAATAAAGGTTCATGTGTTGACTGCACTCATCCGTTGAGATTAGTCATGTGTTGAACGAAATGTTTTTATAATAAAATTTACATCTTTATCAATATAAAGTAAAGGTTCATGTGTTGACTGCACTCATCCGTTGAGATTAGTCATGTGTTGAACGAAATATTTTTATAATAAAATTTACATCTTTATCAATATAAAGTAAAGGTTCATGTGTTGACTGCACTCATCCGTTGAGATTAGTCATGTGTTGAACGAAATATTTTTATAATAAAATTTACATCTTTATCATATAAAATAAAGGTTCATGTGTTGACTGTACTCATCCGTTGAGATTATTCATGTGTTGAACGAAATATTTTGATAATAACAAATATTTTGATGATAGGAAATATTTGAAATAGAATATTTGAAAATAGAAATAAATGAAGTCGTGTTGATTAGATTGACGCCATTTTGACGTGAACGATATTTATATCGATTTTATCCATTTCGAAATAAATTGAATTGAATTGAAAACGAACTGAAATTGAATTAGAAATCAATTTGAATCGAAATCAATTTGAAACGAATTTAAAATGAATTTAAATTGGAATATTCAATTTTGATTTGAAATTGAATATGAAGTTGAAACCGTTTTGAAAATGAATTGAAAACGATTTATAAAGCACGTTTTGAATTGAAATCGACGAAGTATATATTATATAAATAATTATATATAATATAATGGCCTGAATAGAACGCGCCGCGCCGCGGCAGTTCGCGAATTTCGACCATTGACTTCGAACGAATATTACGGGAGATCCGACCGTCGGATTCTCCTAAAACCGGAACCGTTGGGTTCGTATCGAAAAGAGCTTTCTAACGAATGTTAGAAATTTGAAATCTAATGGTTGGATTTGGAGATATGTCCAAATCAAATTCGAAAAAGGTCGTTGTAAGTGCAGTTCGATGGCCGTTGATGGAAATCGACTGTACGGGCCTTGATAAAATTATTAAAAATAGTAATAATTTGTGTAAAATCATAAGAAATGATTTGAGAAGAATTGGGATGAAAAACTCCATATTTGAAAAGATAAAAATAGATTTTTATCGAAGTAAACTAGTTTTGAACTAGAATTTTAATTCTATTTATTTTTAAATAAATAAATTGAATTTGAAAAGGGTTTTAAAAATAACCAGAATTTCCAATGATTGCATTAGAGTGGATTTGAATCGAAATTGTCTTCGGAATATTTCGATGTTGGAATTCGTGATTATACAGATGTTGTTATGGAAATTTGAAAGATATATATTTATATCGTTATTTCCAATACGACATTTGTTAGTCGTAGAATTTGATATTGAATATAAGCCGATATATTTTCTATTCAGAGCCTTGTATTGAATATCAAATGTGATTTGGGTTTGTCGCGAATGGTGTCTTCACTAACACTGTTCTTGAACCCCGTTGAGGAAAGATTAAATCTTTTTATTTAGATTTAATGAAGTGTACCAATTAAATAATATTTAATTGGAATTGAATTGATATTGATTTTTGGGTTTATCGTGGACAGTGTTTTAAATAACACTCGTTCTTTAACCCGATAATCAATGGAAATGTGATTTTGGGTTTATCGTGAACCGTGTTTTAAATGACACTGATTCTTTAACCCAGTCACAGATTAAAACTAAGTGGAGTTTTAATGAATCTTTAATTAGATTGAAAAGATCGAGAATGGAGTATCACCAGTTTTACTCCAGGCGATAGTTAAATCTTTAATTAGATTTGAACGTGAAATGGTAATTGAATTTACCGATAACACCGTGGTGTTAGATATGAAGTATAACCAGTTTTACTTCATGGGATGAATAGGTTGGGATTGGAAAATTAAAACAAATGATTACTTCGGTAAGGTTCGTTAATCCCGACTAGTTAATTCAAAAGGATAGATTAAAGAATAAATTTAAAGGATTTATCTTTGATAAAATTAATGGGAACCTTTCCCTATGAATGTGAAATTTAGAGACTAACTGTCGGTTAGCTAAGCAGAATGGTTTTCTGGATATTGATCTGATGTTGGTTTCGGCCTTCGGGGTTAATATTTGGGAAATTATTCTCTTGATTAATTTACGGTTAGTGACTGATGAATTGGAATGAGGCGTATGTTGTGTTTGTGTAACACTTATTTAAAATATACGCGAGTTATTCGGAAAGACCGGGTTTATCCCATTCTGAATAACTGATACGACGATAAGTCGAAGATGAAGACGATGGTCGAAGACCGGTGGTCTTCACGTCGTTTGGGGGATTACTGATGATCTTGATTGGGCTGTACACCCAAGAAGATGGAAACAGTTGGTGATCGTCCAGACGTACTTGGAGATCGATGGATATGCGGGGTACTAGGTGCCTCCGGTTTCGTTCAGCCCCAGAACGGACTTGTAAATGGACTGTGTGTCTGACATTGGATTTTAGTCCGTGTGATTGATCTCTATTAAATATATATCGGTTTGGCGGCGGAGAATTTATTCTCTTGCTTAACGCCCTTCTCTGAGACGTACGAGCTCAGGGGTTATATATTGATGGATATCAATCGCATGGAGTGAATTGCCTGTGTGGCATGCCTAAGTGGCAAATGATCAAGGCTTCTGTTGAAAAGCAAAGTCTTGTGGTTGATGATCGAAGCACGGCCTTTGTGGTGTAGCTTTGTGTAACGTTTACTTCGCGAGTTTCACACCCGGTATGAACCAAAAACGGGAGACGGACCTCAGAGAGGGCATGCGTTTCTTTCTAGTTAGGAGTGGCATCAGTGCTTGAACTGGCTGACGAGTTTGACTCATGTGGATGTTGCTTATTATTACTTGTTGAAAAGCGAGGCGCCTCGTGATATCGGTTTCGGCCGATGCTTCTGGTCGGCTGACGGGCCAGGCTTACGCCCCAAAGGGCGGGGAAACGCAGTGTTCAGGAATTTTAATCCACATCGGTGGACTAGCCCTGACGATCCAAGGGTCACTCGAGCTCTGATCCTGAGATATGGGCTAGATTGTCTCGAATCGGTGAGGATCTTGCCCCTAGCCTCGGTTCATACCATAAATGATAACCCAACTTCCAATACGACGTCTTGCGGTTTTGATTGTAAACCTATATATGGCGACATAGTGGTATGGGGCATTCATGCCGCCTATGATTGATACTTATGATTTGAAGTTGTTTTATACACTATACACTTATAATAGTATCAAAATGATTTCTTTTAAACGTATCAAGCATTCTTGGCTATTATAAGGTAAAAACCCTATCCCCCTGCTTGCGTTGCATTGTGTGATAGGACCTGGGTCTTATAATAGCTTCATTTTTCTTTATTTAGCATTGCGCTGTTCGTTTTATGCACTGGTATTCTTGGGAGGAAACCCGTTCCGTGTTATACGGCGTGGTCCCTTGATTTACCTAACTTTGAAAATAAAGATAATAACTGTTTTAGTTCTCACACCAGTCACATGACTGACCTGGAGTTTATTGTTTTAACCTAAACTCTGGGTGCCCCTATTTTGACACGGGCAGCTAGTAGTTTTGTTTTTGCAGATTTATATTCACAGGATCCTGGTTTACAGCTGGAACGATATCCGGAAAGCTTTGTATCCGTATATCTACTTCTAGTTGTGTATTGTATTATTTTCCGCTGCTATGTATTTAAATGTAATTTAAATCTCTGATATTTCTGTGTAATATTCATTTTTACTCTGTATATTCTTGTAATCTGATGCATTGTTGTAATATACAATGAAATGTTCTTTTGTCTGCGTTCTATTTTGTCTTGTTCTCAAAACAATCAGGCGTTTCGAACGGTCTAGATCGGTTTAGCGACTGATTCGGACCGAGCGAGATTCCCGATCGTCACACGTGGTATCAGAGCTTTGGTTTACAAAGCTAGAGAACAAGTCACATTAGAACCATACGAAAGAATTCATCAGATATTGGATTAGTAATATCCAATGAGAATGACTCGTTAGAGATAGGATCAGTAGTATCCTAGAACGAGTGTGAAGAGTGTATCTTAAAAAAATGAAAACAAATTTTGTTTTGAAAATTTAAATCAATTATTCGTATTTGATTATTTATTTGTATTGATTAGGACAGTCCAGTATATAGAGATTTCGCATATACGTCTTGCAAACGTGTGTTCGAAATTTTAATATATTGGATAGATATAGAATCACACTCTAGTCGCCCGGAGATGATTCTGATGATGAGGCCTCATCATCAGTGTTTATATTCGAGTGACGAAAGTGAGATTTCTATATATTTCCTATTGACTGGTGTGAGAACCCAAAATTAGATAGGGCTTATTGTTGTGATTTGGCATCAAAATTGAGATTTTTGACTATATATCAAAATTATGAATTTGAAACTCTAATTCACTAATTGATTTATGTTTGTGTTGTTTGTTTATTTGTTTGATAATTTTGAACCATTTTGCCTAATAGTATCAAATATTGAATTGTATTGAAAATTGGTCGCATTTGCTTGCATATACATGTACTTTCATTGAACAGGTCATAGCAAGGAGGCTAGAGCAGAGAATAAAATTTGTTTGCCCGACAAATAGGTACATGTTTACTACATAATTTACTGTTTTGTTTGGGTGATGATGATTTTATGAGCCTATTGGCTAGCCGCTTGGCTTTTTCTTTTTCTTTTTGAGATCAGAAGGCCTGTATGGCAATTTCGGGATTTTCCCGTGGCTCCCGGTGCAGGGGAGGTTATGGCGAAAATTTTCGAAAATTTAGGGTGTTAGCCAAATTTTTGAAATTTTGAAAATTCTCAGAAACTGAAAAGTTGGAGAATGGAAGCCGGATCGAACGTAGAGTTGATTAATCAAACCACTTTCGACTTTGTTCCTTTTCGGGGACGAAAAGTTTTAAGTGGGGGAGATTGTAACAACCCGAAAATCTGGGCCAATTTAAAATTTTTATTTTGGCGATTATAGCGAATTTTGAATATTTAAAATGAATTATTTTAAATAATATCGGCGAAAGATTTATTTTGAATAGAATTCGAACGTATATATTATATACGTCGTCGTTAGTATATAAATAATTATATATAATTATAAATAGAATTGAAAATGGCGCGGTAGTTCGATAATTCGATTTCAAACTTCAATTGAATGTACCGGGTGCAAAACAATCCGGATTTTAGTGAAACCAAAAATAATGGAATCTAATTGTGAATATCTTTCCAACGAATCCGAAAAATCGAAATCTCATAGCGGGAATCAAAGGATATGTCCAGTTGAAAATTCTGAATAGTCGCTATGGAATTCAGGCCCTTAAAAATGGACATTTTGCAAATGAACTCGGATTTCGACGAAACCAGTTTTGTTGGGTCCGTGATGTTAAATTATTGCTAGGTTTCAAATTTCATAATTTTTCGAATCAATATGTGAGCGTGGCAAAGGAAAACGCGTTTGACCAGTTTCAGTTGATTTTAATCGACTGGAAAATGGCCATTTTTCTAACGGTCTCAGAATTCGACGAAACTAGTTTTGTTAGGACCATGTCGTCAATACGAAGTTAGAAATAATTTTTCTATAATTTTTCGAGTTCGTATGTGGCTCCAGTAATTTAAGATGTACGTTCAAATTGAATATATACTGATTTATATCTTGATTTTGACGAAAACTGATTGTAACAGTTGAATCAGCCTACGATACATATCCCATTGTGTTCGGAATGGGGGTAAAACGCTGTGGACGACAGGCGGTGTGCCTCGTTTAGAGGTCCTATGTGAAAGTCAACTTTTAGTAAATAAATTAATAAAAATAAATTAAAAATTCCTTCTCTTCCCTCCTATAACCCTCAGCAGACCCCCCCCCCCCCCGATTAAAAAAAAAATCGAATCAAAAAAAAAACCTTGAACTAAATCGCGCCCCCCAGGTGGCGTCGCCGCCGGCGCCAAACCCACACCCCCTCGCCTCTGCATCCCCTATCTCCTCCTCTCTCCTGAAACTGCTCCTCCCTCTCAATCGAACGCACGAGCCCAATCCCCTTCAGCCAAATCGAAACTGACGAACCCCGCTGCCCTAAGCCTGCCGCGCCCCAGCTCGCCTCCTCGGCCATCTGACCCCACCTCCGATGATCCCGACACCCTCTTCCCTTCGGTCAGCCACTGCTTCACCTCCCTCCTCTTGATTTCAAACCAAAAATGTGAGTTTGTTTTTATTTTATTTTCCATTCATCTCTTTTCAGTTTTAACATATATTTGTATAACGTTAGGAAAAATATATATATTCGAATTTTATGAAAGTAAAAATATGATTTTTATATATTGAACATCGAAGTAAAAATATGATTTTTATATATCGAACATCGAAGTAAAAATATGATTTTTATATATTGAACATCGAAGTAAAAATATGATTTTTATATATTGAACATCGAAGTAAAAATATGATTTTTATATATTGAACATCGAAGTAAAAATATGATTTTTATATATTGAACATCGAAGTAAAAATATGATTTTTATATATCGAACATCGAAGTAAAAATATGATTGATTTTTATATATCGAACATCGAAGTAAAAATATGATTTTTATATATTGAACATCGAAGTAAAAATATGATTTTTATATATTGAACATCGAAGTAAAAATATGATTTTTATATATTGAACATCGAAGTAAAAATATGATTTTTATATATCGAACATCGAAGTAAAAATATGATTTATATATATTGAACATCGAAGTAAAAATATGATTTTTATATATTGAACATCGAAGTAAAAATATGATTTTTTTTATCGAACATCGAAGTAAAAATATGATTTTTATATATTGAACATCGAAGTAAAAATATGATTTTTATATATCGAACATCGAAGTAAAAATATGATTTTTATATATTGAACATCGAAGTAAAAATATGATTTTTATATATTGAACATCGAAGTAAAAATATGATTTTTATATATTGAACATCGAAGTAAAAATATGATTTTTATATATCGAACATCGAAGTAAAAATATGATTTTTATATATTGAACATCGAAGTAAAAATATGATTTTTTATATATTGAATAGCAAAGTAAAAATTCGATTTTTATATATAGTAGCAAAGTAAAAATTCGATTTTTATATATTGAATAGCGAAGTAAAAATTCGATTTTTATATATTGAATAGCGAAGTAAAAATTCGATTTTTACACATGTAGAGAATACGGGCAACGAAGGTGACAAAAATGCGATAAAGATGAAGATTTCTATCAAAGAAGAGTCAAGATGATTGGATAGCTATCGGTGAGAATCTCTCACTCTAAATTTCTTTTCTAGTTATATATATATATACTAGGATGCAGACGGTGCTTAGTAGCACCCGACACAATCGTCCACAGACCATGGACTTGTTTGTTTTGATTGCAAAAAATTAATTAGAGTATTTGATTGAAATTGGATTGTTTGGTGAAATGAAATTGATATGATTGATGTGTGAATGGCATGGGCCTTCACTAGACCGGGGATAAGGCTAGGCCTCGTCCCGTTTCTAGTATCGTGCCGTTATGCCGCCGAAATTTTCTAAAATGAGTTAGAAGAATAAAAATATCATTTTATTGTGTAAATGAACAATAGAAATTCATGTGTTGGAATAAAATGTTTTATCGTTAAAAATATAATTTTAACGTGAATATGAATAAATGAATATTTATAAACAAATCGGCCGATTTGTTTATATACACTAATTTGAATGATTGATTGGGTCGATAAATTTTACACATCGCCCAACTGCACAAATAAAATCTGTGTTTGATTGTTTGAAACCCCACACGGGTGTTGGGATGAAATATGAAGTTCACTCATCCTGATTGATTAAATATGTCGATCGATTGATTGACAGGCTGTTATAAGCGTTAGATATCTATATTTGATGCTTATACAGTGTAGTGCACTTTGGTTGATGGTTGATTATTTTTCAATGCTATTATATACATGTGTTGTATGGAATCCATATAATTAACTTTATATGGTAATTGATTGGGCCTCATTCCAATTTGAAAAATAAAGAATAATATAAAATAAAGGTTCATGTGTTGACTGCACTCATCCGTTGAGATTAGTCATGTGTTGAACGAAATGTTTTTATAATAAAATTTACATCTTTATCAATATAAAGTAAAGGTTCATGTGTTGACTGCACTCATCCGTTGAGATTAGTCATGTGTTGAACGAAATATTTTTATAATAAAATTTATATCTTTATCAATATAAAGTAAAGGTTCATGTGTTGACTGCACTCATCCGTTGAGATTAGTCATGTGTTGAACGAAATATTTTTATAATAAAATTTACATCTTTATCATATAAAATAAAGGTTCATGTGTTGACTGTACTCATCCGTTGAGATTAGTCATGTGTTGAACGAAATATTTTGATAATAACAAATATTTTGATGATAGGAAATATTTGAAATAGAATATTTGAAAATAGAAATAAATGAAGTCGTGTTGATTAGATTGACGCCATTTTGACGTGAACGATATTTATATCGATTTTATCCATTTCGAAATAAATTGAATTGAAAACGAACTGAAATTGAATTAGAAATCAATTTGAATTGAAATCAATTTGAAATGAATTTAAAATGAATTTAAATTGGAATATTCAATTTTGATTTGAAATTGAATATGAAGTTGAAACCGTTTTGAAAATGAATTGAAAACGATTTATAAAGCACGTTTTGAATTGAAATCGACGAAGTATATATTATATAAATAATTATATATAATATAATGGCCTGAATAGAACGCGCCGCGCCGTGGCAGTTCGCGAATTTCAACCATTGACTTCGAACGAATATTACGGGAGATCCGACCGTCGGATTCTCCTAAAACCGGAACCGTTGGGTTCGTATCGAAAAGAGCTTTCTAACGAATGTTAGAAATTTGAAATCTAACGGTTGGATTTGGAGATACGTCCAAATCAAATTCGAAAAAGGTCGCTGTAAGTGCAGTTCGATGGCCGTTGATGGAAATCGACTGTACGGGCCTTGATAAAATTATTAAAAATAGTAATAATTTGTGTAAAATCATAAGAAATGATTTGAGAAGAATTGGGATGAAAAACTCCATATTTGAAAAGATAAAAATAGATTTTTATCGAAGTAAACTAGTTTTGAACTAGAATTTTAATTCTATTTATTTTTAAATAAATAAATTGAATTTGAAAAGGGTTTTAAAAATAACCAGAATTTCCAATGATTGCATTAGAGTGGATTTGAATCGAAATTGTCTTCGGAATATTTCGATGTTGGAGTTCGTGATTATACTGATGTTGTTATGGAAATTTGAAAGATATATATTTATATCGTTATTTCCAATACGACATTTGTTAGTCGTAGAATTTGATATTGAATAAAAGCCGATATATTTTCTATTCAGAGCCTTGTATTGAATATCAAATGTGATTTGGGTTTGTCGCGAATGGTGTCTTGACTAACACTATTCTTGAACCCCGTTGAGGAAAGATTAAATCTTTTTATTTAGATTTAATGAAGTGTACCAATTAAATAATATTTAATTGGAATTGAATTGATATTGATTTTTGGGTTTATCGTGGACAGTGTTTTAAATAACACTCGTTCTTTAACCCGATAATCAATGGAAATGTGATTTTGGATTTATCGTGAACCGTGTTTTAAATGACATTGATTCTTTAACCCAGTCACAGATTAAAACTAAGTGGAGTTTTAATGAATCTTTAATTAGATTGAAAAGATCGAGAATGGAGTATCACCAGTTTTACTCCAGGCGATAGTTAAATCTTTAATTAGATTTGAACGTGAAATGGTAATTGAATTTACCGATAACATCGTGGTGTTAGATATGAAGTATAACCAGTTTTACTTCATGGGATGAATAGGTTGGGATTGGGAAATTAAAACAAATGATTACTTCGGTAAGGTTCGTTAATCCCGACTAGTTGAATCGAAATTCAAAAGGATAGATTAAAGAATAAATTTAAAGGATTTATCTTTGATAAAATTAATGGGAACCTTTCCCTATGAATGTGAAATTTAGAGACTAACTGTCGGTTAGCTAAGCAGAATGGTTTTCTGGATATTGATCAGATGTTGGTTTCGGCCTTCGGGGTTAATATTTGGGAAATTATTCTCTTGATTAATTTACGGTTAGTGACTGATGAATTGGAATGAGGCGTATGTTGTGTTTGTGTAACACTTATTTAAAATATACGCGAGTTATTCGGAAAGACCGGGTTTATCCCATTCTGAATAACTGATACGACGATAAGTCGAAGATGAAGACGATGGTCGAAGACCGAAGGTCTTCACGTCGTTTGGGGGATTACTGATGATCTTGATTGGGCTGTACACCCAAAAAGATGGAAACAGTTGGTGATCGTCCAGACGTACTTGGAGATCGATGGATATGCGGGGTACTAGGTGCCTCCGGTTTCGTTCAGCCCCAGAACGGACTTGTAAATGGACTGTGTGTCTGACATTGGATTTTAGTCCGTGTGATTGATCTCTATTAAATATATATCGGTTTGGCGGCGGAGAATTTATTCTCTTGCTTAACGCCCTTCTCTGAGACGTACGAGCTCAGGGGTTATATATTGATGGATATCAATCGCATGGAGTGAATTGCCTGTGTGTCATGCCTAAGTGGCAAATGATCAAGGCTTCTGTTGAAAAGCAAAGTCTTGTGGTTGATGATCGAAGCACGGCCTTTGTGGCGTAGCTTTGTGTAACGTTTACTTCGCGAGTTTCACACCCGGTATGAACCAAAAACGGGAGACGGACCTCAAGGAGGGCATGCGTTTCTTTCTAGTTAGGAGTGGCGTCAGTGCTTGAACTGGCTGACGAGTTTGACTCATGTGGATGTTGCTTATTATTACTTGCTGAAAAGCGAGGCGCCTCGTGATATCGGTTTCAGCCGATGCTTCTGGTCGGCTGACGGGCCAGGCTTACGCCCCAAAGGGCGGGGAAACGCAGTGTTCAGGAATTTTAATCCACATCGGTGGACCGGCCCTGACGATCCAAGGGTCACTCGAGCTCTGATCCTGAGACATGGGCTAGATTGTCTCGAATCGGTGAGGATCTTGCCCCTAGCCTCGGTTCATACCATAAATGATAACCCAACTTCCAATACGACGTCTTGCGGTTTTGATTGTAAACCTATATATGGCGACATAGTGGTATGGGGCATTCATGCCGCCTATGATTGATACTTATGATTTGAAGTTGTTTTATACACTATACACTTATAATAGTATCAAAATGATTTCTTTTAAACGTATCAAGCATTCTTGGCTATTATAAGGTAAAAACCCTATCCCCCGGCTTGCGTTGCATTGTGTGATAGGACCTGGGTCTTATAATAGCTTCATTTTTCTTTATTTAGCATTGCGCTGTTCGTTTTATGCACTGGTATTCTTGGGAGGAAACCCGTTCCGTGTTATACGGCGTGGTCCCTTGATTTACCTAACTTTGAAAATAAAGATAATAACTGTTTTAGTTCTCACACCAGTCACATGACTGACCTAGAGTTTATTGTTTTAACCTAAACTCTGGGTGCCCCTATTTTGACACGGGCAGCTAGTAGTTTTGGTTTTGCAGATTTATATTCACAGGATCCTGGTTTACAGCTGGAACGATATCCGGAAAGCTTTGTATCCGTATATCTACTTCTAGTTGTGTATTGTATTATTTTCCGCTGCTATGTATTTAAATGTAATTTAAATCTCTGATATTTCTGTGTAATATTCATTTTTACTCTGTATATTCTTGTAATCTGATGCATTGTTGTAATATACAATGAAATGTTCTTTTGTCTGCGTTCTATTTTGTCTTGTTCTCAAAACAATCAGGCGTTTCGAACGGTCTAGATCGGTTTAGCGACTGATTCGGACCGAGCGAGATTCCCGATCGTCACATTTTGTTATGATAAAAAGATTGGAATAGAAAGAACACATTTTTGTTGTCATTTTGTTACAACAAAAAGATTAGAATAGAAAGAATACATTTTTGTTGTCATTTTGTTACAATAAAAAGATTAGAATAGAAAGAATACGTTTTTATTGTCATTTTGTTACAATAAAAGATTAGAATAAAAAGAACATATTTGTATTGCCATTTTTGTTTCAATAAAAAGATAGATAAGAAAGATCATTTTATTATTGTTCTGTTTTATTAGTAACATTAGAAAGTAAAGATTACATCTTTAATGTAGATTTGTTTCATTAAAAAGATCAGATATTTAAAAAAAATTACATCTTTATTATATCATGTTTCACCAAAAGGATTTGACAATAAAAATTATATTTTTATTGTATCATGTTTTCATTAAAAAGATTTGACGATAAAAATTACATTTTTATTGAATCATGTTTTTAAATAAAAGATTAGACAATGAAAATCATATTTTCGTTGTATGTTTGTCGCATTAAAATGAAACATGTTTTAAAATAAAAGATTTGACATTGGAAATTACATTTTCATTGTATGTTTGTTGCATTAAAGAGAATTAGATATTAAAATATGATTTATCATCGAATTGTCACTTTTATCATGTTAGTTAGAATTAAAAGAATCATATGTTAAAAAAAAAAATTCTAGCATGAATATGGATTGGACTAAATTTGCATGTAATTGATGGAATGGTGTCTTAAATGACACTGTTCTTAAACCTATTTGAGAAAAGAATAAATCTTTCAATTAAGATTTAAATGAGAATTTTCCAATTAACAAACATAATTGAAATTAAAAGGAAATTGATTTTTGGGTTGACTGCGAACAATGTTTTAAATGGCATTAGTTCTTAAAACCCCATTAATAGTGAAATTATGGTTTGTAATTTATTAATATTTTAATAAAGATTTAATAAAATTTTCTAAAGAGAAGTTTTCCAATTTAATATATTAAATTGGAATTGAACGGAATAGGATTTTGGGTTTATCGTGAAAAATGTTTTAAATGACATCAGTTCTTTAACCGTTAAAGATAAGATTAATTTCTTAAATTTGAATAACCATAAAGCAATGATTTTGATCTTAAAACCAAATTGGAGTATTTATAAATTTTACTTAGATTGAAATGAGAATGAGATGACTAAATTCATCGAATTTTTGAAATGATCAAGAATGGAGTACCACCAGTTTTACTCCAGACGGAAGTAAAATCTTTAATTAGATTTGAACGTGAAATGGTAATTAAATTTACCAATAACACAGTGGGTGTTGGATATGGAGTACTACTAGATTTTCTCCATGGGATGAATAGGTTGGGATTGGGTTTGATAAATAAAGGATTACTTCGGTAAGATTCGCTAATCCCCACTAGTTAATAAACCTCAATTTAGTTTAGAATTGATAAAGATAAATAAAATCTTTTGAAAGGAGATCCATAAGAAGATCAAACAATAAATTGAAATTTTTTTATTTTTGATAAAATTAATAGGAACGTTTCCCTAGTAATGTGAATATTTTATTAAAATAATATTCTGAATTGGAATGAGGCGTTTGATGTGTTTTTATAGCACTTGTTTATAAAATACGCGAATTATTCGGAAAGACCAGGTTTAACCCATTCTGAATAATTTCTACGACGATCAAGAGTCGAAGATGAAGAGGTGGTTGAAGACCAGAGTTCTTCACATCGTTTGGGTGATTACTAATGTCTTGATTGGGCCGTACACCCAAGACAAGGTAATAAGTGGTGATCGTCCAAACGTACTTGGAGATCGATGGATATGCGAGGACCTCACCCCTGTATTAGACATATGGGATGAGGAATAAGGTGCCTCCGGTTTCGTTCAGACCCAGAACGAACTTGTAAATGGATGGTATGTCTGACGTTGCACTCCTTTATGTTGTATTCGTTGATCTCTGCTAAATATATATATATATATATATATATTTGGTGGTGGAGAATTTATTCTCTTCTTAACACCCTTCTCTGAGACGTACGAGCTCAGAGGTTATATATATTGGTAGATGATCAATGATATGGCATGGATTGATAGTGTGGCATGCTAAGATGCATGGATCAAGGCTATTGTTGAAAACTAGAGCCTTATGGATGATGATTAAAGCACAACTTTAATTAGCATAGCTTTGTGTACAACGTTACTTCGCGAGACTCACACCCCGGTATGATGATGAACGATTTATTTGATTAGTAGGTTTAACCAATATACTTTATATATATATATATGGATTTGGTCGGCCGAGTTGTGTTGAGTGTGGTCGCTCCACACCTGGAGATTGGGATAAGTCATTTCAGCCGAATCCCATGGGGATATAACATATTGATGCTCATCCAAAGTGCGTAGTATATGTATTACGGTGTTTTCTCTTGCCGAGACGTAAGCCATGGAGATACATTCACGATAGATCTTTCGAATCAGTAGCCATCATGATGGAAACCCAATTTTCCAATATGAGCTTTACGGTTTTAGTTGCATACCTATATGGTGACATAATATATTATGCCGCTTACATGATATATTATGCCACCTAGGATTGACACATGTATATTCGAAATTGATTTCTACACTGTGCACTTATTGTATAAAAGATGAATTTCGCGTATTAAGCATTTTTTTACCATTGTAAGGTAAAACTCTATCCTTTGGCTTGCGTTGCATGGGACTTGAGTCTTATAATGGTTTCATTTTTCTAAAGAGCATTGCGCTGTTTATTTTATGCACTGGTATCTTGGGAGGAAACTCGTTCCGCGTTAGCGGCGAGGTCCCTTGATTTACCTAACTTTAAAATCAAGTTAATAACTGTTTTTGAGTTCTCATACCAATCCTATGACTGACCTAGAGTTTATTGTTTTAACCTAAACTCTGGGTGCCCATACTTTCCACACGGGCAGCTAGTAGTTTTGGTTTTGTAGATTTACTTTCATAGGATCCTGGTTTATAGCTGAAGCGATATTCGGAAAGCTTTGTATTCGTGTATTTCTTTCGGTTGCATTTTATATTATTTTTCCACTGCTATTTAAATGTAATTTAAATCTCTAATATTGTATTTATCAAATGTAAATATTTATTCATACTGTTATATTCTTGTACTCTTACGTAATTGTTGTAACAGCAATGAAAATGTTCTTCTGTTTGTGTTCTGATAAGTGTTGTTCTCAAAGCAATCCGTACTTTCCTTTACGGGGAAGTTTGGGTCGTTACAGAGTACTACCAGTTTTGCTCCATGGGGTGAATAGGTTGGGATTGGAAAAATAAAATAAATGATTACGTCAGTTAGGCTCGATAATCCCAACTAGTTTATAAACCTTAATTTGGTTTAGAATTGTGGAAAGATAAAATAAAATATTTTGAAAATGATATCAAAAGGAAGATCAAAGAGAAAATTTAAAAGAATTTATTTTTGATAAAATTAATGGGAACCTTTCCCTAAAGATGTGAATATTTGAATAAAAGAATATTCTGAATTGGAATGAGGTGTATGATGTGTTTTATAACACTTGATTATTGATTATAAGATACGCGAGTTATTCGGAAAGACCAGGTGTTACACCCCGAAAATTTGAGGCATTTTAACTACATTATATAATAAATATAATGTGATAAGTTAACTAAATACTGCGAATTAAGTAAAAAAAGACTGTTCCATTGCGTTCGTCTTGAAATTTTGGTCAATATAGACATTTGGTTTGCGTAAAACGAACACCGTATGAAGATGTTATTAAGCCTTGAAGTTTGTGTGCATATAAGAAAAATATATATAGATATATAAAAATTAAATAAATAAATATTCAAAAAAAATTCAATACAACAAAGCGGGAAGCCAAAACGCCGAACCGACCCTTTTCGACACCGGGGTCGACTCAGGGAGTATTTGTCGACTCCTGGGTCGAATTGGCCGAATGTTTCTAGATGCACATAGTGTTCAGATTCAGGGTGCAGTGGCTATACAAAGGACTATAAACCTAGGTTTTATTCATCAGAAAAGTAATGGCGACGGCGAGGCTCTGCTGCATTTCCAATTAAATAGCATATTCTTTTCCAAAATCAAGTTTAAAACAAAAAAGATTTAAGCGTTTCAACTATAGATCTGAGATTCAACACCAACATTTTCTTTTCTACCTTCTAAAATCCAAACACGGTGAGTTAGTTACTTTTAGATTTAAATGATTAAAAGTAAACGCGATATGACTATGATTTGGATATATGCCTATAACTGAATCATATTGGATCTATCATAATTTGTGAATTTATAAAACCCTATGACTTGGATCAAAATCTTTATCATATCCGATCTATTGGGACTTTTGAATCTATGACATAACTATGATGCGGATCTTAAATATTATCATTCTAGATCTTTTTAGATCTAATTCGCTTGTGGTTAATTTGTCATGTCACAGTTGCGGATCTTAAATTATTATCATGCTAGATCTACCTTTTAAGATCTAATTCGCTTGTGGTTAATTTATCATGTCATGCTAGATCTACCTTTTTAGATCTAATTCTCTTGCGGTTAATTTGTCATGTCACAGTTGTGGATCTTAAATTATTATCATGTTAGATCTACCTTTTTAGATCTAATTCGCTTGTGGTAAATTTATCATGTCATGCTAGATCTACCTTTTTAGATCTAACTCTCTTGTGGTTAATTTATCATATCACATTTGTGGATCTTAAATTATTATCATGCTAGATCTACCTTTTTAGATCTAATTCGCTTGTGGTTAATTTATCATGTCATACTAGATCTACCTTTATAGATCTAATTCGCTTGTGGTTAATTTATCATGTCATGCTAGATCTTTTTAGATCTAATTCGCTTTGTGGTTAATTTATCATGTCATATTAGATCTACCTTTATAGATCTAATTCGTTTGTAGTTAATTTATCATGTCATGCTAGATCTAACTTTATAGATCTAATTCGCTTGTGGTTAATTTATCATGTCACATTTATGGATCTTAAACTTTACCTATCATGTGGTGATTAATTTAGACCTATCATTAATTGGAAATATGAATCCTTATTTATTCATGCCTATTATGACATCCTTGGTATGTTTGATCTATTTTTATTATCACATGCTCACTAGATCTATTTTTATGTGTCCACCTTATCACTATGCCAATTATGTGTTTATGTCACTTTTGTTAAAATAATCACTATTGTCATCTTTTCCTTTTATTGTTTGTGGCTAGGCTACTTTCTAGCCTAGACACGACGCCAAATGTATATGAATGCGTTAGTTAGGGAACGGGGGAAAACATTAGAATTGACATAACTTGATTGACAAGTATGAATTTGTGCATATAATCCATTATGAATATAATTGGGTAAATGGGCATGAACACCTATAAAGACATAGGTATAATTAATTGGTTAATAATTAAAATGCCTAGGATTACAGTAGTTAGAAAACTATAATGGCACTTATGACATGAGGTTAGATTGCATTTGTGGTGGAAGTCTGCCCGAACCCGAACGATATATCCAGCAACGGCAAATGTTGAATCTAATATGAGGGGTCTAAGTGCACAAATACGAGACGGGCTAAGACATGAGGTTAGGCCCAACTTGTGGAAGAAGTCTACCCAGACCCGACCGGCATATCCAGCATCTACAAGTTGTAGGCCTAATGTGGGTGGTCTAGCCCATTATAACCATAAATGGACTTGGTAACGAATTGGAATACTTAACCTAGAAGAATCCGTAGGGATTGTATGAACATGTTAACTTGAATAGGGATTAAGTCAACTTTGTTGAAACATTGGTTGGTTTAAGTAAATCTGGTGGTGGTGGGTAATATTTATATATATAGGCCCACAAGCTTAACCTATTTTATATCTTGGGGTTATGCAACTTTGTTATGTAAACTTGCTTGAATCAGTGAGGGTTAAGTAAATACTGTGACGGTGGGGTAATATTTAAATATATAGGCCCGACAACTTAACATGTTTCACATGTTAGACTACTAGGCATAACCAGTTGAAATCCTAGTAGTGGGGTTGTGTTAGCCTACTTTGTGAACTAAGCTACACAAAGCTAGAAGATCAAGTGACAAAGAGTATAAAAATATCAGGAGATTCTTTTAGAAAACCGAGTCGAATCGGAGGTTTCTCCCAGCCAAATCTAATTATGAAGAAACAGAGAACGAGGAGGCTGAAAGATAATCGGATCGGTTCGGCTATGGCATGTCCGATCCGAACCAATTGTCTAGTACTACTACGATTACATCCCCACAACTCCTAAAGACTCGGAGCGGTTATGCCCACGTTCTACCCATGTTTGCCACTAACCTGTTGTGCTGTCATCACCAAATTCTATCCGAACCTGATTGTAACGGGATTGGAGCCACGTGGATCCAAACCGATCCCTCTCTAGGAACATTTTTCACCTATAAATACACCATCAAGAGGCATTTGGACGGATCTTTTGGCACTTTCAGGATTGAAACTCCTTTGTAACCCGAATTTTATCAACTCATTCAGCCTACAATCATCTTTCAAGTCATATTGTGAAGGAAGTTGACAGAATTAATGTATGAAATGAGTGAGAAATGAGTGAAAATCATTATTGTACTCATTCAAGACATCAATCAAAAAAGAAGAAAAGTGGATGTAGGCTATTTAATGCCGAACCACTATAAATTATGCGTTTTCTTCGTTTTAGTTTTCATTTCCTTAGAATCTTTACTATTTTGGGTGTTAGAGCCAATTTTGGATCTAACATTTTGGTGCTTCCACTGAGAAATTCTTCGAATTCTCAACTTTTTGGGATTATCGTTCTACTATTTGGACCGTCAAGTTCAAAGAAGTTAATCCTCTATTTCTGACATCTTTAAGTATTTATTGACTAATTGTTGAAGAATCGAATATTATGGCCAAGACAAAAGGAAAAGAAGTGCAAGGCTCTAGGGGAAATGATGATAGAGAAGATCAACAAGCCATCGTGCTAATGAGGTCACGTGCTCAAGACTCTGGAGCAGGCCGCTCGGGTCAGGAAGGTCCGAACCGGATGGAAGACCCCGCTCCGATCTGGTCCAATGAAGTTGAGGGCACTCATTCTCCCCATCCGAACTGCTCCGGCTAGGCCACTGCACTCCGATCCGATCCGAACCAGAATGAAGCTGGAACTTCTACTCGAGCTCCCACCAATGCTCCTATTCCAGCCACGATGACTAATGTTCACCCTGATCCATCTGCACCCATCACACAGGGAGATTTTTCATGCTTCTTGACATGCTCCAGAGCACTAAGGAGGCATTGGAAGTCCAAAGGCGTGACAGCCTTCGCATGCAGGAAAACATGATCACTATGGGTAGAGAACTCCAAGGGCTCCAGAGGCAGAAGTCTCCTTCCCCAACACGCTGCCTTGCTACAGATGATTCGTCTTCTTCAGACGAGGGATGCCCTCGTGAAAGAAGGCCACTTGAACAACCTCAGAACTTTGATCAGTTAACTTTTGGATCTTTAGGATCCCGGGAAGACGCCGCTCGTGTATTAGGGCCTGATGACCCAAGCCTGCAACAGCCTATGTTGCTACCCATGCGTGGATCCCACGTCCTACCCAGGGATCCTAATATTACCAACCCTACGCAACAGCAGCTTCTTCAACCTCTACCTCCTGAGATTGACCGGGAGCGCAGAGAGCAGTGTAGAGCAGCTACCGCTAGAAACAGGAGGTTATCCCCTAATCCGGAACCTAGGGATAATCCGAACATCAGACCTAGAGAACCTACGCAGACATTAACAATTGCCGATGTATGGGAAATGGTGCGCCATAATATGTCTGAGAGCCGACGGTATACTAATGAAGATTGGGGCATTGAGCGAAGTCATACCCCCTTCACGGATGATATATTAGATTTCCAATTCCCTCGGCGATTCAACTTGCCTCAAATGGATCGATATTCAGGAAGAACGGACCCAGGGCAACATCTGATGAGGTATGCGTGGTTCATGAATGCGGCAGCAACTCTAGATTCTGTAAGATGCAAAGCCTTTCCAATTTATCTTGAAGACGTGGCGTTAATGTGGTTCACCCGACCCCCCCTCGGTCAATATCAAATTTCACAGAATTGAGTGAGCGCTTCATGAATCAGTTTCGACTTCATGCCCAAAAGTCCAAGAGCGTCATAGAGTTGTCACGGATTAAACACACCCCAGGAAAATCTTTGAAGTCATATTTAGATCGCTTCAACCTGGCCGTCACCGAAGTTAGTGATCCTCATGAGCCTACTATCCTGATGGCCTTGATAGAAGGGGTAGACCCTGACACAGAATTCTGGGATTACTTGTCTGGGAAACCGCATCCTACTAGAGAATTGTTCTATGAAAAATCTAATATCCGCTTAAGGCTAGAAGAAGCTCATGCAAATAGGAAGAGAAAGTCCGAAGGTGCCTTGAGGGAAGGTGTCCAGAGTAATGTTGTTGTGAATCAATCTGGTGACAGTTCAAGGAAGGTTGAAGTAAACGTTGGCAACCATAGTGAGTGTAATAGCAACAGAAATGGGAACGACAACAGAAAAAACAGAAACTGAGGGAATAGCTCTAGTAAAATACCCAGATTCCATACTTTTGAAAATTATACACCGTTAAATGTTACGTTGGAGAATATTTACTTGGATACATATAGCATATTGTAGTACAAAAAACCACCACCCAGAGACTCCACTGAGAAAGAGATCGCAACGAGAAAGTTTTGTTTGTTCCATGTAACCCATGGTCATTCCACCAATGAATGCCGTCATTTGACAGATATAGTCGAAAGATTGCTGTGGGAAGGGAAGTTAGACGAGTACAAGGTCACCGCAAGGGACAGGGGGCAAGCCCTGGACCAAAACCAGCCTACTTCAAAACCCACAGCCCAGCAGAAAGGTAAGGGGATTGTTATTAATACTATTATAGGCGGACCTCACCTAGTTGGTCGTAGTTTTAAAGTAATGGATCAGTACGTCAAAGCCGCCAAGCATTTTGAGGTAGGAGAATGAAGTAGCCTTGAAGACATTACTCTAGTAAAACAACAAAAGACGATGTCATACGACGTCGTATTCCGCAGTAGAGATGATTCCCGAGTTCAATCCCCAACTGACGATCCACTAGTGATCACCACAACAATTGGCCCTGCTTTAGTCCATAAAGTGTTAGTGGACAACGAGAGCTTGGTCAATTTCCTCTTCAAGAAAGCTTTCGAACAAATGAGACTCGAAGCAAGAGATCTAAAGCCATGCGAAGGATGGATACGTGGCTTCAACGGAGCGTCGACGACTCCGATGGGTTATGTGGAATTACCAGTCACATTAGGGCAGGGAGATCGCCAGAGAGTGAGGATACTACCGTTTGTAGTTTTGGATGTGGAGTCGCCCTACAATGCCTTCCTAGGCCGACCGGCCCTTGCCGAGATTAGGGCATATATTGCACCTTGGTGCTTGCTGCTTAAATTCCCGACTGACTCAGGAATTTAGGTGATGAGGGGCGACCAAGATACGGGACGAGCTTGTTACATGACGGAGTTAAAGATGCTAATGAAGGGGTTGAATATAGAAACTAAGGACGATTCTGCCCCTCCAAAGGAGAACTCAGCATAACAGTTAAGGGGTCCTGCCCTAAGAGAGTCGCCCTAAGATGTGCTCGAGGATATAGATCCCATAGAGGATAGAGAACCTGAGGATAGGAAATTGACTCCCAACGAAATAACAGTAGATATACCTATTGATGAGACATATTCGACAAAAGTACTAAAGATCGGCTCGCAACTAGATCCAGTCCAAGCGAAAGAGTTGGCTGATTTTTTAAAGGCAAATCTGGATGTGTTTGCCTGGACTCGTGCTAACATGTGTGGGATTTCGCCTGCCACCATGAGCCACTCTTTGTGTATTAATCCAAAGCACCCACCAGTCAAACAGAAGAGACGGATGTTAGGCCCAGAGCGGTCAGCAGCTTTAAAAGAAGAAGTAGACAAATTAAAAGATAATGGATTCATTAAGGATTCGAAATATCCCGACTGGATATCGAATCCGGTCCTGGTCAAAAAGTCAAACGGGAAGTGGCGAACATGTATCGACTTTTCTGATTTGAACAAGGCTTGCCCGAAGGATAGCTTTCTTCTCCCCAGAATTGATCAGCAGTAGATTCAACGGCCGGGCACGAGCTTTTATCCTTTATGGACGCCTATTCTGGGTACAATCAAATTCCCATCCACATACCAGATCAAAAGCATACAAGCTTCATCACAGACTTGGGGTTATATTGTTATGTGGTAATGCCATTTGGGTTAAAGAATGCAGGAGCCACGTATCAGCGCCTGGTCAACCGCATGTTTTATAATCAAATCGGGAAAACCATGGAGGTTTACATGGATGACATGCTTGTGAAGTCTAAACAATCTTCCGACCATACAAGAGACTTAGCTGAAATGTTTGATATTCTTCGAAGGTATGGGATGAAGTTAAACCCCCTAAAATGTTTGTTTGGGGTCGCATCTGGAAATTTCCTTGGGTTTATTGTGAGTTCTCGAGGAATTAAGATAAATCCTAGCCAAATAGCAGCAATAAGGGATATTGAAGAACCACGCAAGATCAAAGACGTTCAAAGCTTGGCCGGAAAAGTTGCTGCATTTAGTAGGTTTATCTCCAAAGCTACAAACAGATGTGTGCCTTTCTTCGATCTCATAAAACGAGGAAAGCGAAATTTTGAGTGGACCCCCGATTGTGTGGAGGCGTTCCAGAATCTATTAGACTTATTAGAAAAGCCTCCAATATTATCAAAACCCGTGGAACATGAGGATTTATTCGTCTACTTAGCAGTATCATCTCACGCCGTCAGTACGACATTAGTACGTGAAGAGGAAAAAGTCCAGAAGCCTGTATATTACGTGAGCAAAAAGCTAGCTGCTGCGGAACGTAATTATCCGAAGATAGTAAAGCTAGCTTATAGCCTATTGATTGCTTCCCGCAAACTTTGCCATTATTTTCAGGCTCACCCAATAGTTGTATATACCGATCAACCTTTGAGATAAGTGTTGCAAAAACCCGAAGCATCAGGGTGATTACTTAAATGGAACATCGAACTGAGTCAATTTGATTTGAATTTTCAGCCACGAAGATCAATAAGGGGGCAGGCATTGGCTGACTTTATAACTGAATTTACAATTCCCGAAGAGGAAACGGTGGGTGGCAAGGTAGTTACTTTGGACCAAGAGTTAGAGCTTAGTCCGTGGAAGCTATATACGGACGGAGCCAAAAATGATTGAAAATCTAGCGCTGGAGTCATTTTAATAACTCCTGAAGGACAATCTATCTACTATGCATTACGATTAGAGTTTGCTGCTACTAATAAGGATTCCAAGTATGAAGCCCTGATTGCCGGGCTGAAACTCGCCAAAGAGTTGGGAGTGAAAACACCAGATATATATTGCGATTCCAAGATAGTTGTATGCCAGGTTCGGGAAGAATTTACTACTAAAGGACCTCGACTCATTACTTATCTCAAAAAGGTAAAGGAGTTGTTGGGAAGTTTGGAGCATTACAGCATAATGCGCATTCCAAGAACGGAAAATCAGAAAGCAGATCGACTGGGGAAGCTGGCAAGTTCTAATAATCCTAAAGAAACTGAAATGGCTCCGATAGAGGTTTTGGAATCACCGAGTTTCGACCTAATGGAAGTAGAGCTAGCCTTGGAAGTCGACCCAGAGGGAGAATCCTGGATGACATCGATCAAGAATTTTCTCAAGAATGGAACCCTCCCGTTGAAAAAGAGCGAAAGACGAGCTGTAAGACGCAAGGCTGCAAGATACGTTTTATAGGACGACGTCCTTTATCGCCAAGGGTTTTCAATGCCCCTATTAGGGTGTATCGCACATGACGACATTAAACGTGTACTGCAAGATGTACATGAAGGTGAGTGTGGAGACCACAGTGGGGGCCAAACCCTAGCGAAGAAAGTATTACGGTAGGGATATTTCTGGCCTACCGTGAATAAAGACGCGGCTGATTATTCATGATGCTGCGACAGATGTCAAAGATTTGCCAAAATTTCCAGAGCGCCTCCGACTCAGCTCAAGTCGATGGTAAGCCCATAGCCGTTTGCCATGTGGGGAATTAACATTATTGGAGTGTTACCTATTGCCAGAGGAGGAGCTAAGTACGCGATCATTGCCGTGGACTATTTCACAAAATGGGTGGAAGCTGAACCTTTAACAACCATTACGGCAAGGAAGGTGATCAGTTTTGTGGTCAGAAACATTATTTTTCGATTTGGGATACCGAAGACCATCATAACTGATAATGGGACGTAGTTCGATAGCATCGAGTTCAGAAACTTCTGCCAGAAATACAAGATTGATAAACGATACACTACTATAGCTCACCCGCAGCCAAATGGCCAGGTCGAAGCCATAAAAAAGGTCATTAAATCTATTTTGAAGAAGAGGTTGGAGCGGGCCAAAGCCGAATGGGTAGATGAGTTGCCACTAGCTTTATAGGCCTACAGGACAACCTTTAAGATGGCTACCGACCATACTCCCTATTCATTTTCCTTCGGGTCAGAAGCAGTGATTCCGGTAGAATTGGAAGTCCCTTCTCATCGAGTCGCGTATTATGACCCAATGACAAATAGGGCACTTCTCCTAGAGTCTCTTGATATGATTGAAGAAAAAAGAGACAAAGCAAACTTATGTGCCTCGAGACATCGACATCAAGTATCACGTTATTATGACCGGAAAGCTTTCTTCAAAACCTTTGAACCAGGAGATCTAGTACTGAAACGAGTCTTCCCACCTTCGACCCAATTGTGTCCAAAATGGGAAGGGACATACACCATCCAACAGAAGCTTGATACAGGAGCATTCAAGCTAACGACAGTGGACGGTGAAGAGATTCCCAGAGCTTGGAATGCTCAGCACTTATGACGATATCTGAGCTAAATATGAAATTTCTTCCTTTTTGTTTTTATAAGCTGTGTAAAAAGGCATGACTTGCCTTAAAAAGTCTGTTTATATGAACAAAGGATTATGAAGTGGATGTAGGCTACGACTTAGCTGAACCACTATAAAAATATCGTGTGTCATTTACTTTCCTGCATTATTTATATATTTGACAATCATTCTATTATGTACATGAAATACGAAACATTAAATTAAATCTGGAAAATTGAAGATAACCTATGTGCAGGTGCGAACAAAACGACTGCTTGCATGATAGAATGCAAAAGAATGGGAAGATAACATTGTTAACTCTAACTCTCATGAATCGAGAGAGAGTATAAAGGACGGGAAGACGACGTCCCTTGGGGCGTGAAGGTGCACCCGGATAAGAGACCGCCTCAACAATACTCTAACCTGGTTATGAGACAGGAGAGTATAAAGATGCTAGAAAGAATAGGCATCAATGACGAAAGGAATATGGCCCCGTCGGAGAATCGCGGGCAATTGGATTTTGATTTTAATCAATCTCAAATAATTCTTGCTCAGTTGTCCAAGATTAATTGGGGGCACATATGTGTACACATATTCCCCTCAACAATGACTCTATTATATAACTGTAATATGACATGTTGTCTATTTGCATTTTTACTTAAGTACTAAACTAACAACTATCAGACATTGTAGGAAATAAACTATTTTTTTTACAAACATGTGAGTTTGTACAAGGAAATCAAGCAAAAGATGCGAGGGCCGCACTAGCTGCAACAATTGCGTACCAATTGAGTATCAAAATAAAACAAAGCACATCATCACTAGGGCTGTGGAGCAGATTTGGATTTTTTGGCAGCCTTATGAGTATCCCTAACCTCTTTTTTAGCATCAGTCATAAGACGCTTTGGCCTCTTCTTCTCTGTAGTTGAAGTACCAGAATCGGTGGATTTCTGCCCAGGAGTCGGAACACTGGAATCAAGAGAAGATTTTTTAGCAAGCTCTTCTATAATAGATCTAGTTGAAAGCTTAATGACTAACCTTGATCCAGGATCCACCACTGCAAGGGGCTTAAGGCTTTCGGGGTTCAAGTCTTCATCTTTTAGCTGAATGCGTTTTTCTTGATCGGCTTTCATTTCAGCAAAAGTAATGTCATCGGAACTTTTTGAATCCCCAATTATAGCCACATCAGGATCTTCTTCATACCCCTCATTACCACCGTCGTCTTTTAAGGCATCTATCATCTCGTCATCATGAGAAGTGTCGGGCTTAGATAGTTCAGTGCCTCCTCCGGATTCAGCGGTGGTAGCCTTATCCTGTCCGCCCTGCGCCTTTTTCACGGATTCCTCTCTAATAGAGGATCCCCGAGGCTCATCGATCTTCTCGGCTAATCTAGAACCTACAAAATGAGAAGCAAAAGTTATCAACTGAGGAGAAAATAAAGGATCCTCCATTGATTGCCCAATTATGTGATGAAAGGGGAGACGGCCTTGACAAATTGAGGTGAAAAGGTAGAGATACCTTCCGATGGTCTCTCAATTGGAGTGACTACCGTCTCTGACGCTGATTCAGGTATAGGAGAATAAAGAGACGCCTTAGCAATTCCCGGATTCTCGGGATCATATCCCTCGACTTCAGTAGTTTCAGCAGTAACGGAAGAAGAACCAGCCTCAGGGATATTCTTTTGTTTGGCCAGCCGCTTCCCCTCCTCCATAGCAGCGGCAATGAGGCGACGCCCCTCGGCCAAGCGTGCTGGTTCATCATCTCTCAAATACTTCTCCATAAGTTTATCTTCATCAACGAAGTCAACCTTAAGTTCCTCTTTCTCCCATTTGATGATTTGACTCCATACGTGAACTAAGGTAGTTGGATAGTCTTCAATCCAAGAGATGTTTCGGCTACGAATTATGTGCGCAAAGAATTCAATCAGTAATTCGCCAAAACCGTGCACTTCTTCCTGAGCCTATGATAGCTGTTTACGGGTCTCTTCAGCAGACTTAATGACGTTCTCCACATTCCCCTCAGCCAGGGCAGCCCTATTCTCGGCTTCCATTAACTTGGACTCCAAGTCAGCATTTCGTTTCTCCAGTTTAACATTTTTTCTCGCTAACTCGGGTTTTTCTTGCTCAAGAATATTATAAGCCAGTTGCATTTTGACATTGTCCGACTTAGCGTCTTCCGCTTGTTTCTTTAACTCCAAACGCTCTTGACTATGAGATTCCAGCAAGTCATGATAATGCTTCTGTAACTCCTCAAATTGCTGTTTGAAGTTGTTGGCGTCTCGTTGAGCGATGACGAGTTGAGCCTGTCTGTCTTCTAGGTCCTTCTCCAAATTTTTCAAGGCCTTCTCATCGGAATCCGCATTATTTTTCATTGAATTAACATCTGTAATTAAAGTCCGAATAATTCTGGAGAGATTGCGTGAATATTTGAACATCTCCGAGTATTGTTTCTCAACTGCGTCAATCTTTTATTTAGCCTCATCTTCCCATTTTGAGGAAATAGGCTCGAGTGCAGGTAAAAAAGTCAGATTCTCAAAGTAATGATCTGGGAACTGCTTCTCCAGATATGCCAGCTTAACTTTGGATTCAGCATCCAGTGGTGGAGGCTTGCAGTATGTTAGTTCAATGTCTTTTCGCTTAGTCAGGACGATGGCCGTATCACCCTTTCTAGATCGCTTCTCGGAAACCTTGTGTTTGTCTCGTGAATCGGTATGTTTCGGTGGACTTTTTTCCCGACTGTGTTTGTCTTGAGAAGAAGTTCGGTCTTTAGGCTGCGACGTATCTTCTCCTCGATGACTCTAGTAGCTCTTATATCTGTTTGGATCCGACCGGACGGGGGAACGAGAGCGTGAGGTTTGTGGTCGATAAGAATCATGAGGCCTTCTGTCATCTCTGCCCCGGCTCTCACGGTGATCATGCTCGATATCGGAAGGAGGTCAAGACATGCTACGGCGCATTTTTCTGACATCGTAGTAAGTGCGAGACATTGTACCTGCGCAACAATGTAAGTGGAATTCAGAATCAGTGTTCACATAAGAAGTGAGTGTTGTGACGTGTGGTGCTAATGTGTTGAGTGCATCCTAAGTGGCGTTCCCCCGACAAACCCGAGTCTGAAGTCAGACTAGCAAGAGTGGCTTTTTGGCCTTCACAGGAGTAGTCTCCTCTGAAGAAGTGAAAGTTAAAGGATTTGTGCCAAAGTCCTCTGAAGTATAGGTGGTTTCAGGAAGGGGGAGATCTCCTAAACCCTTAAATGTGGAATCGTCGGTAGTAGGGGCATCTCCTTGAGAAGTGTCTGTTGGCATCTCTTTAGGATATGTTGACTTCTCAGGAGAAATAGCATTATCAGGGATGGTATGCCCTTCTCTGTGCTTTTCAGCTATGTTGGCTAACTCGTCGTCCTGAGTTGAAGATGGAGAAGGTAAAGTCCGAAGAGGTATTGTTGGACCTTTCGAGCCCTCACCCATCTCATGAATAATGTCTACTGAGGGTATGTATACATATGGACCCGTCCCATGACCTATGCTATGGGTAATGGATAGTAACCCATGATGATGGAGATACTCATCCTTAAGAACTTCGTCGATGGTTAGAAACTTTTGATCGCCATTGAGAAGCCGATGCAAACGATAAAAGTACAATTGATCCGATATTTGCTTTGGGTTATCAACTGCGAATAAAAAAGAAAGCAGGTTAATGTGTTGGCATGAACATTTAAAATTGAGATCTAGAAAATCGGTGCTTTACTTGATTTGGTCCATCTTCTGGCGCACCCCGGCTGCTGCCTGATATAAAACCATTCGAGCTTAGAATCACCAGCCTTGCTGCTTAGCGGAGCTGTAGTAATTTTCCTTTTTTGGACTGATTTAAAATATGAGAAGGAAGGAGTCTCTTGAGTCGGATGCTTGAAATTATAAAAAAAAGGTGGACGTCATCGAAAGTAGGCTCTATACCTACAACCTCTTTGTATGCTATATATAAGGTGTATAAATAAGCATAAGAGTTGGGATGTAACTGCATGGGGGCAATCCGCATCTGTCTCAGAAAGTCGACAACAAAAGGCGGAAACGGTGGAATAGCCCCAACCATACACATCAATCGGGTAATTGCCATAAATCCTTCAAGAGGATTGTGGGGACGATCTTCTTTCGATGGCACCAGGGTATCTCTTTTCAGTATCCCATGCTTTAGACATATTCGAACAAGTCTGTCATCATCAATCGTCGATTCAACAGAATCTTTGGGTAACTCCAATATAATGGCAGATTCAAACTCATCAGGAGCTCGATTATTCCTATCCCTCCTTCCTCTTCATCGCCAAGAAAAACATCACTATCAGAAGGAATTTCACTATTGTGTGCTTCTACTTCATAATGTGGACCCTCATCGTCCCATTCAGGGTCTGAGGGAGAGGATATGTCATCAAGAGTAAATTTCTCGGAAGTTTTTGCAACTTCTATCTTCTCTTCTAACCTAGATGAACGTCTCTCTACCATGATCACTAAACTACTGAAGAAGCAATAACATAAGTTAGAGTAAGATAGCCCGTATCCCCTCATGTGTGTGAACTAAAGTGTGTGCTACGTGTGCAAAAGATGCAAAGTAAACACTTGAGAGCGTGATGCAAAGGTTCAATAAAGCAGTAATGTCCAGAACAGTCGTTGATGTTCGTTTATGTTCGTAAGGCGCTATCCTAACTGTTCTTTAAGTTGAAGTTATGTCAAACATTGATTTAACCAATTAGACAAATTCTTGTGCATTAAGTTGAACAGCTTCGGTTCGGTTCGGGTACATGTGTTGGGATCGGATCGGGGGGCTAAGCTATGTGTTGGTGTGAAGCAGACATCAACATCCAGCGAGAAAAACCGGATCGGTTCGGAAGTATGCACTCAGAGTGGCCCGGATTGACTTGATTGTCCATGCCTCTTTTTTTTTTCATCCCGACCCGATCCGGTCAGGCAAATCCCATTCCCATCTCCACTTCTATGTCTCTTCACCCGAACCGACCCCATACACTCTCCTCTTCTTCTCCTTCTTCCTCTTCTCCATCGGCACCGAACCCATCTCCTTCTAAAAAACCGTTCATTTTTGAAAGATTTGTCATGACGAGATCTCCATGGACCAATTTATCCCATGTCACAACAAATCCCATCTCCCCAACGCCTCGAGGTGATGACGGAGTCACCAACAACGACGGCGAGGGAAGAGGAGGCCACGACGTCGAAGCTGGGCAGAAGCCATGACCAAATCGTTCAAATTAACCCCAAAATCTAACTGAAGTCGGTTATTACAAGGATGATCGAAGTTCTAAACCCATCTATGTAATCGATTTGAGGATTTGAAGAGAATTTTTGCGATTTCGAGAGTTAGGGTTTGGTTTCTTTCTCGAAGCAAGTTACAGAGGGCGGTGGAAACAAAGAAGAGAAATGAGGAAATGATGATTTTATATTAGTTTGAACCGGCCTTTGGTATTCCTATTAATGTGGCACTTCTTTCTGTTCGGATCGGAAAGTTGGCCTATGGACATTAGGCATGTTAACACAACAAAGCTGAAGCTGTTCGGGTCGGGGCCGAACCCAAATAGAACCTAAGGAGTTAATTCAACACACACGGTGAAATCAAGGAAAAGTACAAGAAGTTTACCTGGAGGAGTTGCCGGATATTAAATGGAGTTCTTAGAATTGTTTGAAGCAAAAAGAAATAATTTGCACATTCTATGGTATATATAACATCAAGAGATACGACTTTATGAAGCAACGTGTCCCTACTAACGAATGGAAGCGATTGTTCAACGATCCCAAATTCAGAAGCCAATGGATAGACAATGTCAAAGCACACTCCATCTTTGATAGAAGCGTCCTTTGAGGAGGCAAAATGTTAGCCTACTTTGTGAACTAAGCTACACAAAGCTAGAAGATCAAGTGACAAAGAGTATAAAATATCGAGAGATTTTTTTCAAAAAACCGGGTCGGATCGGAGGTTTCTCCCAGCCAAATCAAAGTATGAAGAAACAGAGAACGAGGAGGCTGAAACATAATCGGATCGGTTCGGCTATGGCATGTCCGATCCGAACCGATTATCTAGTACTGCTACGATTACACCCCACGACTCCTAAAGACTCGGAGTGGTTATGCCCACATTCTACCCATGTTTGCCACTAACCTGTTGTGCTGTCATCACTAGATTCTATCCGAACCCGATTGGAACGGGATTGGAGCCACGTGGATCCGAACCGATCCCTCTCCAGGAACATTTTTCACCTATAAGTACACCATCAAGAGGCATTTGGAAGGATCTTTTGGCACTTTCAGGATTGAAACTCCTTTGCAACCCAAATTTTATCAACTCATTCTGCATACAATCATCTTTCAAGTCATATTGTGAAGGAAATTGAGAGAATCAATGTATGAAATGAGTGAGAATTGAGTGAAAATAATTATTGTACTCACATTCAAGACATCAATCGAAAAAGAAGAAAAGTGGACGTAGTCTATTTAACGCCGAACCACTATAAATTGTGTGTTTTCTTCGTTTTAGTTTTCATTTCCTTAGAATCTTTACTAGTTGGGTGTTAGAGCCAATTTTGGATCTAACAGGATGCAAGCCTAGGGGGAGCTTGTATCATCTTGTGTGTGGGACCTGTTTCAGTCAGTAACCCATCTAGGTATCAAACGAGTACTCCGAACAAGGTCAGAGTAGGGGCACGCTTAGTGGGCTGATTATAAGAGTTCCAAAACGAAGGGGCGGTGTCAACAGCACAGCAAACCAACGGAGTCATGTGTGTGCATGGGTCCGGCTTGCCATGGGAATTAAGACGTTGTGACATCAGTAGATATGATTGTGCACATCTTGAAAATGAAGGGTTGCCACTTTAGGAAGTGATACATCCTACTATGGGGCCAGCACAGGGTATCTACAGAGTAGGGAGCCGATCGATTAGGGTAGTAGTTAGGGTACATCTAAACTTTGGTAAGTTTAGGAGTCCGTTATTAGGGCTGCCTGTGGATTGTTTGGGTTTAAAACCTCTCACCAGAAGTATGCCTAAGTCTACCATTTCATACATGTTGGGGTTCATCTCATTCTGGATATACTAGTAGTAGTCCAGTACAATCATTAAGGAAGCGTATACACCCTATCCTGTTTACCTAGTCATACCTGCCTTTTTTTGTAGTTATTTCTCTTATCCACTTTGTATGTCTATCATGCTATTTTTATTTATTTACTTGCTAAAAGTAACTGGACTCGCCAGACTTTATGTCTGACCCTTTTTGTTTCCTCTTCTTTCTTCCGTTCCCCCACCCCAGGTTCTCAGGGCGGGAACACTCAGGCTTAGCCAAGACTCGGTTATCATCTTGTTGGATCTGCTTTTGGAAGTACAGCTCAAGTTCTTCTCTTTACAATGGCTTACTTCTTTTGGGGTAATTATGGTTTTTACATATTTATGTACTCTGATGGTACAAGATAGTAGTTATCTTATTGTAATGGTTTTTTTGTGACTTGTGGTATTTTGAACCACGATGTGATGATTTATGTTTGAAATAAAAATTTGAAATTCCGCTGTTATCTTATTTATATCTGTCTTGTAATATTTTTGTTTCTGCTTACCTATAATGCTTCACAAACTTAATGCATTCCTTTAGTGAGTGACATTAACGGACGTGGGGTGTCACACTTGGTATCAGAGCTGAAGGTTACCAGATTAGATAAAAGTTTTTGAAAACTATTTTCAAAAGAAAAGTCTGTTTTGAAAAACATTCCCCAAAAAGCCATAAGTAATATCTTTCGATCCCTTGTCTAAATCTCTTTCCTTTTCTTTTTTACTATGTCTGGGGAACCTAATATCCTAGAGGGCGTTACGATACCAGGCTGGTTCCATAGGTATCTGGAGGCCATGGCGCCTGCCAAAGGCCAAGGAAACGTTCCTCCCCCGGTTGCACCCGTTGTTCCTCCTTCTCCTCCTCCACGTGTAGACAGCTTTTCCAAGATCTACAAAGATTTCCGTGCTATGGGAGGAAAGCCATTCCATGGAACCGAGACATTCATAGAGGTAAGGAATTGGCCCAAGGAAACTGAGGACTTGTTTGTAATCTTTGAAGTGGAAGATCGAAGGAAGATTCAATTGGCTGCCTGGCTATTGAAGGATGGAGCTTCGTTCTGGTGGGAAGTAACCCAAGCGGGGAGTCTGGTAGAAACTTGGGATGACTTTAGACAGAGGTTTGAAATGAAGTTTCTTTCTCAAGCTGAGAAAAGCATGCAAATAGAGAGGTTCTTGGCGCTCAAACAAGGAGACATGACTATTAAAGAATATGTGAACAAATTCAACCAGCTAGCAAGATTCGGTTTGGAACTAGTAGACACTCCGCATAAGAAGGCCATACGGCTCATTAAAGGACTAAATGAACCCCTTCATGGGTTCGCTATGTCCCATATTCCAATGGGAGCTACTTTTGAAAGACTCATTGATATGGCATTAATGCATGAAGAAGATAAAGCTGAAAAGAAAGAAGCTAAGGTTGAGGAGACACAAAAGAAAGGTGGAAAGATCGACAAAGCTCGAGGCAAGAGGAAATGTTTTAACTGTGGACACGTGGGTCATGTAAGCAAAGATTGCATAAGAAGGAAGAACGCTTGTTTCCATTGTGGAGAGGTCGGGCATCTTATTAAGGATTGCCCAAAGAAACAAGGACAAGGTCAAAGGGCAGGAGCTTCTGGAGGGCAAGTGCATGCTCTCGCGAACGGTGCTCGATATCGAGGTCGGAAAGTTTCTGTGGAAGGTTTGATTTCTCTTTCCAGTCACCCTATAAGAGAAATCAAACCTTCCGTGATTGATTTCTGTGGAAGGTTTGATTTCTGTGGAAGGTTTGATTTCTCTTTCCAGTCACCCTATAAGATAAATCAAACAAGGAGTCATAATAGTTTTGTGGTTGAATATCTGCACGTAAATACTACTATGGTAGTGGATCACGTTGTTGTCTCAAATCCCATTGGTGGTTCGGCTCATTTATCCATGATTTGTCGGGGTTTGAGAATATCTATATTGGGCGTCGAGTTCAAGTGCAATGTGTATGTGCTCGGTTTTATGGGTTATGGTTTGATTCTAGGGATAGGTTGGCTAGCCATGTACAGTGCCATTCCCGATTATGAGGGGAGGGTCGTTAAACTTTTGACTTGCCATAGGAGGACCCTTGAGATTTCTTATGACCCAAAAGGGTCTATCATGCTTACTTTCCTAGAATCTCTTTATGCATCTATCGATGATCTACGGTCTGTAGTGGCAGTCCGTGAGTACCCGTATGTTTTTTAGGTGGTTCGGGTTTTATCTCCAAGGCACGAGATCGATTTTTGTATATATTTGGTAGACAATGCAAAGCCAGTTGCATGACCCGTGCGCCACATGGCTCCACGAGAAAGGAGGAAGCTTAGCAAGCAAGTAGGAGAATTGCTTGAGAAAGGGTTTATAAAGCGAAGCATATCTGAATGGGGTGCTCCGGTGGTATTCGCAACTAAGGCGTACAGCTCGCTTCGCATGTCTACACGATACAACAGAGGTAGTTGAGCCGAACATGAGTGAGGAAGTAGAGGTAGAATGGGAGGCAATAATTAGACAAGCTTTTACCCGTATACTTGGATTAGAGGTTGCAACTTGGGAGACTGAAGAAAAAGATCACGCTTCATACCATTTCCTTTTTGGGAATATGCTCTTAACTTCTTTTTTTTTCCAAATCTTTTATTCGCACTTGTTTCTATCATTCATTTGTATCCTATCGATCGAATTTTCGACCTTCAGGTAGGGAACCCATGGATGTAAACATGTGTTTGAGACATGTTATGTTTGATGGATGCAAGTGTTTTCTAGGGGTTGCTTGTGGATGCATATACACACACATTAGGCACTAGATCGGCTCAGTCACTCTCATACTGCATATGGATATGTGTGCATTTTTCTTTTCTTTTAATGGATGAAAATGGATGTATTATCAAGTGGATGTTGCATTTGGTCGAATGATTGTGCACACATATAGAACTTACATGTTATAATAGGATTATCTACATACATGTTGGATTCATGGTACTAACATACATTGCATTAAGGAGGTTGACTGAATCAGTTGATCGCCTGATCTTTGCATTAGTATTGGGACATATACACACATCTTTGCATATGTTCATATAAGCATTAGAAATCTTTTATGGACAATGGATGCCAGTGATTGGTGGATGAGTAGATGGATGTGGATGGTAGGATATACATTCTTCTTAACTTGGAGATTTCGGGGACGAAATCCTTTGAGTAGGGGAGAATGTAACACCTCGAAAATTTTAGACATTTTAACTACATTATATAATGAATATAATGTGATAACTTAATTAAATAAGTAAAATAGACTATACCATTGCGTTCTTCTCGAAATTTTGGTCAAGATAGACATTTGGTTTGCGTAAAACAGACACCGTATAAAGAAGTTATTAAGCCTTGAAGTTTGTATGCATATGAGAAAAATATATATAGATATATAAAAATTAAATAAATATATATTCAAAAAAAATTCAAAATGACAAAGTGGAAAGCCAAAAAGCCGAACCGACCCTTTTGGGGTGTCCACCCGAGACCCGCTGGGTCGACTCAGGCAGTATGGGTCGACCCCTGGTTCGAATTGGCTGAATGTTTCTAGACTCACGCAGTGTCCAGATTCAGGGTGCAGCGGCTATATAAAGGACTCTAAACCTAGGTTTTATTCATTAGAAAAATAATGGTGACGGCGAGGCTCTGCTGCAACTCCAATTAAATAGCCTATTCTTCTCCAAAATCAAGTTTAAACAAAAAAAAAGATTCAAGCATTTCAACTATAGATCTGAGATTCAACACCAACAATTTCTTTTCTATCTTCTAAAATCCAAACGCGGTGAGTTAGTTACTTTTAGATTTAAATGATTAAAAGTAAACGCGATATGACTGTGATTTGGATATATGCCTGTGAATGAATCATATTGGATCTATCATAATTTGTGAATTTATATTATCCTATGACTTGGATCTAAATCTTTATAATATCCGATCTATTTAGACTTTTGAATACATGACATAACTATGATGTGGACCTTAAATATTATCGTGCTAGATCTTTTTAGATCTAATTCTTTTGTGGTTAATTTGTCATGTCACAATTGTGGATCTTAAATTATTATCATGCTAGATCTACCTTTTTAGATCTAATTTGCTTGTGGTTAATTTATCATGTCATGCTAGATATACCTTTTTAGATCTAATTCGCTTGTGGTTAATTTGTCATGTCACAATTGTGGATCTTAAATTATCATCATGCTAGATCTACCTTTTTAGATCTAATTCGCTTGTGGTTAATTTATCATGTCATGCTAGATCTACCTTTTTAGATATAATTCGCTTGTGGTTAATTTATCATGTCACAATTGTGGATCTTAAATTATTATCATGCTAGATCTACCTTTTTAGATCTGGTTCGCTTGTGGTTAATTTGTCATGTCATACTAGATCTACCTTTATAGATCTAATTCGCTTGTGGTTAGTTTATCATGTCGTGCTAGATTTTTTAGATCTAATTCGCTTTGTGGTTAATTTATCATGTCATGCTAGATCCACCTTTTTAGATCTAATTCGTTTGTGGTCTGAAACACCCCACCTCCGTTAGAGTCACTCTCAAAGGGAATGCCCTAATTTTGGTGGAGGTTTATAAGTATAAGTCACAGATATACAAGACAGATATAAGAACACATATTTGTAAACAGCGGAAAAACAAGAACTTTTATTTCATAAAAGCAAATACGTGTTACAACAACATCACCATAATTGTCTTACATCCTTTCCAAAAACATAACATAATACTTTCATAATCTGTCTTGATTACATTATTTAAAGAAGCATAAATAAAACATAGATAAACTGCAAAAGCCCCATAGTGGTTGTCCAAAGCCATAGTTCAAAACGAAAAGGTCCAAGCAATACCTTTCTCTTCTTCAAGCTGGATGTTAAGACTGGTCAAGCTGCAGTGTTCCCTCCCTGTGGACCTGGGGGGGGGGGGAAACGGAAGAAAAGAAGACGAAAGAAAAGTAGAGTCAGACATAAAGCCTGAGTAAGTCTAGTACTATTCTGTTTATGAATAAAGAACTGGGTATGATAAGTATAAACAAGAAGTGGGAAAGCACTATAAACTTGGTTAAGTTGTCTAGGGTCGAATATACTATCGTACCCCATGGTAATCTCTGAACCCATATAAACTAGTTTCCAACTGGCACCCATAATCAGGATGATGTGATCCATTCTATGATGATCGGCTCCTACTCGCATAGTTACATGTGTCTTACGGCCCCCGATGTTGTAGTTACCTATGCTGGTCCCACCATGGGGTGTATCAAGTCCCATGGTGGCGGCCCGACACAATCCTAGAATGCACAGGTATGCTACTGGTGTCCAGTGCCTTATTTTTCTGCGCCGGAGTGTGTGCACGCCCGCACCCCGTTAGAACCTACACTGCTACACCACCGCCGTCGATTTGACCTCTTACAATCAGCCCAGTAATCGTGCCCCACCCTGCCTAGTTTCAGGGTATCCTGATACACCTTCTAGGGTTACTGCTGAAAAGGGTCCCCCGTTACTAGGTTTTCTATCTCTAGCCAACATGCTAAGTTGGTTAAGTGTTTTCTAACCTAACCCCCACCAGTCCGTTTAGTTTAGCATGTTCCATTTTGATTAAGTCTTTAGTTCACTTAATCCTAACAATCCTGACTCAGCCTTAATTGTCTTATTAAGGCCCTGACCTCTCACATTAGACAGGTATTGCTGTGGCTGCCTGTTGCCGGTTGGTTCTGGGCAGTCTTACGCCACAACTCAGTCTAACCTCGGGTCCTTATTGGGCTCCATGTTTAACCTCCCACATTGGATAGGTATTGTTGTGACTACTGGATAGCCGGGCGGTTCCGGGCAGGTTTACATCACAACTCAATCCAACCTCGGGTTAAACACATCGTATGTTCTACATTTACATATTTTGTCTTTCTTCTTTATTTTTCTTATATGTAAATATTTGCGGCCCATTATTAAGTTAATGGTGTAAAGGTTACACCAATCATGGGCCCAACCCATACTTGAATTTGGGCCCTTCTACTTTATATTTTCATTTATTAATTAATTTAACCCAACGTTATTTTCCCCCGTTTAACACGTCCGTTTATTATATATATGTTGGGCTTAGCCCTTTTAAGCCCAACTTAGCCATGCGAAAAGGGGAGGCTTAAAGCGTGATTACATACACAAAAAGGGGAATGTGAACGCATGAACTTGCAATGTGACGTTGGAACTACAAAATAGAAACTGGTGTACTTGCATAGTAGTAACATATACTTTGGTCATAAAGCATAAGTGACATGAATCAAACCATGTAAACTTGTAGTTAAGTTAAGAATACTACTATCGACACATAGGCTTAACTACAACATAAACCTATATTTTATTTAGGCATAATATCAAACATAAGCAATTCATGTTTATAAGATTACTACATGTTTACAAAGGTGTTTACTTTTGTTACTAACACAAAAGTATAGTTCAAACTAATCATGATTTTAAATCTATTCACATGGCATAAATATTTCTAATATGAAATCATGATTTTTACTTTAGTCATGCAACTTGCAAAAAGGGATTTTTGAATCTAACCTAGCTATGTACCACATATGTCATCATATAATTCTTGTTAACAATATCGATTTCAATTATGCAAAATATCAATCATAGTCTAGTCATATTCATAAGTTTGCAATTAGGTTCTCTAGTAAAAAAGCATGGCTTAATACATAGATCATGGTGCCAAAATTTCACATAGTTTCATATGAACTATAATAACCCAAATTTGTACAAAATGATTTATGTACAAAAATATACATTATGATGGCATAGTAGCAAAACCCCAAACTTGCATGAATTTCAATTAACCAACTACATACATGTAGCTTCAACATGGATTACATGATTTGCGAATATTCCAAACGTATACTTGCATAAAACTACCGCAAACATGTAGTTTTTCATAATGAATAACATAATTCGAGAATATCCAAACGTATACAATATTCCAAATCGATAAGAATCATAGAATCGCACAAATATGAATTATTTATCACCACAATCAAGTATACAAACCAACACAGTTATTTGTTCATACCAAAATAATACTCTACTTACAATTGTGTGGCGAATTCTCCAATTTAGGAATTTGGAGATGCTATTTGATTTGATTATGTTGCTTTATGCTTTTAGAATTTGCCTCCTAATCCTCTCTCCAATTGGTGGCTACTCTTAGTCGTTCCTCAGCAACATGGCGGCTTTGTTCTTATTTTTGAATGAATAGATTAGGGTTGAGTCTAGGGTCCTTTTTATAGGGTTTATGAACTGATTAGGACCATTGATGTTTCTTGGTTTTGATCGTAGCCATTCATCCTAAAGAGAGACCAATTAGAGCCTGCCACCTAGCCCTAATGACAAAGCAGACTGCAGAAAATCGACCAACATAGAATAGGCCAGCCAGGTTGGGCTGGGTTCGACCTGGCTCTGGACCAGGTCGACATGCCTGTCGACAGCCCTGTCGACCTGGCTAGACCAGGTCGACAGCCCAGTCGACCTGGGTGCGTTAGGCGGGTGTTTTTCCGCCCTGGCCCATTGGGCCCCATTTTGGAATTTAAATTTGATTTCCTGAGCTATTTTATTCTGTTTGAATTTTAAACTTAATTTAAAAACTTCCGAAGGCCATATCTTCTTCATACGGACTCCGTTTTTCGAAAACTCGGACTCTATTTCGCGTATTTTTCCGAGACGAACGAAATGGCGTATCCCGTTTCCCTTAGTTCTTTGATTCCAGATTAATTATACTTTAATTTGTGAATTTCATAGTTATAGAATTCGCGGGGTGTTACATGGTCAATTTATCATGTCATACTAGATCTACCTTTATAGATCTAATTCGCTTGTGGTTAATTTATCATGTCACATTTGTGGATCTTAAACTTTACCTATCACGTGGTGATTAATTTAGATCTATCATTAATTAGAAATATGGATCCTTGTTTATTCATGCCTATTATGACTCCTTGGTATGTTAGATCTAGTTTTATTATCACTTGCTCACTAGATCTATTTTTATAAGTCCACCTTATCATTATGCCAATTACATGTTCATGTCACTTTTGTTAAAACAATCACTATTGTCATCTTTCCCTTTTATTGTTTATGGCTAGGCTACTTTCTATCCTAGACATGACGCCAAATATATACGAATGCGTTAGTTTGGGAATGGGGGAAAACATTAGAATTGGCAAAACTTGAATAAAAAGTATGAATTTGCATATATAATCCATTATGAATATAATTGGGTAAATGGACATGAACACCTATAAAGACATAGGTATAATTAATAGGTTAATAATTAAAATGCCTAGGATTACAGTAATTAGAAAAATGTTGTAACAACCCGGGAAATCAGAACCAATTTAAAATTTTATTTTAAGGAAATTTTGTTAGAAAATGCGTCAGAATTTAAAAAATTTATCAAAAAAAAATAACATTTTATTTATAAAATGTTGCATAGAAATGAAATAAAATTTTTGATTAAGAAATGTATATTAGACAAAAAAATATCATTTTTGTTAAAGAATGTACATCAGTATAAAAATACCCTTTTCGTTAGAAAACGTTACATTAGAATAGAAATTACATTTTTGTATAAAATGTTACATAAAAGTAGAAATTGTTGTCAAATAAAAATATTCTTTTATTTGTCATATTGAAAAATAGAATTGTTGTCAAATTAAAACTCCCCTTTAATTTGTCAGTAGAAAACATTGGACAATGTTATGACATTAAAACTCTCCTTTTTTTGTCATTGGAAATATAGGAAAATGTTATGACATTAAAACTCTCTTTTTATTTGTCATTAAAAACATAGAAAATGTTATGTTGAGATATGTTAATGATAAAATTCACATTTTATCAGATATGTAGAAAAGATTAAAAATGATCATTTGTTTGAAATAAAACATTAAAAATCATATTTTTAATGTAAGAATGAGATGAGATATTCATTGTATTGGGAAAAATGTGAAAACATTAAAAATTCCATTTTTAGTGTAGAGTATGTTTTATGTAAAATATATATTGTATAGATAGAAATGTTGAAAACAGTAAAAGTTATATTTTAATGTAAGGTATGTTTCAACGTAAAGATAAGACTTATGAAATATTCATTATATGACCATAAATGTTGAAAGATTAAAATTTACCTTTTTAATGCATTGAATGAATATATATAAAATATTCATTATATGACCATAAATGTTGAAAGATTAAAATTTACATCTTTAATGTATTGAATACTTACATCTTTAATGTATTGAATGAATATATATGAAATATTCATTATATGACTATAAATGTTGAAATATTAAAATTTTAACATATGTATGCAACATATAAAATTTACATGTTATGGTTGATTGATTTAATGGATTATGCTCGACCAGTTTATGAGCAAATATGTTTTTTTTTTTACATTTAGCATTGGGTGGGTAGAAATATATGTATGCTAACACCTTGTGAAACACTTCACGATTTGACTATAAGGTGTTTAGCGATGTTGTCTATTTCAAAATTTAATGAATGATTTTGAAAAGTGATTTCCTAAGTAAAAAGAATAGTATTCTCGATTTTGGACAGGGAATGTTTTATAAAATGTTTTATAAAAAAGAATGGATTTCCAGGACTACACCAGATGATTTCGAAATGATTTGAAAGTAGAATCTATATAGATTTAATAATACTTGTGATTATTATGTTGTGAAATGATTTTCCCTACTTCGGGATATAAAATGATTTAGCAAGTATGTGGCTAAAGATGCGGGTGACCCAAAATTGACTAACAGTATGAGGTCGTGCATGTCTTCCCTGATTGGTGGGATGGTGCATTGTTAGTGTAGCTGCGGTTACACACACACACACACACACACACACACACATATATATATATATATATATATATATATATTTGAATGGTTTTAGTCAATCTTGCGATCGATTAGGTCCGGGCAAAATCCGTATCGTTACAACTGTAATGGCACTTATGACACGAGGTTAGATTGCATTTGTGGTGGAAGTCTGCCCAGACCCGAACGGCATATCCAGCAACCGCAAATGTTGAATCTAATGTGAGGGGTCTACGTGCACAAATACGAGAGGGGCTAAGACATGAGGTTAGGCCCAACTTGTGGAAGAAGTCTGCCCGGACCTGACCGGCATATCCAGCATCCACAAGTTGTAGGCCTAGTGTGGGAGGTCTAGCCCATTATAACCATAAATGGACTTGGTAACGAATCAGAATACTTAACCTAAATGAATCCAAAGGGATTGTATGAACATGTTAACTTGAAAAGGGATTAAGTAAACTTGGTTGAAACAGTGGGTGGGTTAAGTAAATCTTGTGGCGGTGGGTAATATTTATATATATAGGCCCACAAACTTAACCTAATTTATACCTTGGGGTTATGCAACTTTGTTAAGTAAACTTGTTTGGATCAGCAAGGGTTAATTAAATCTTGTGACGGTGGGGTAATATTTATATATATAGGCCCGATAACTTATCCTATTTTACATGTTGGACTGTTAGGCCTAACCAGTTGAAATCCTAGTAGTGGGGATGCAAGCCTAGAGGGAGCTTGTATCATCTTGTGTGTGGGACCCGTTTCAGCCAGTAACCGATCTAGCTATCAAACGAGTACTCCGAGCTAGGTCGGAATGGGGGCCCGCTTACTAGGCTGATTGTAAGAGATCCAAAATGAAGGGGCGGTGTAAATAGCGCAAGAAACCAACGAAGTCTTGTGCGTGCATGGGTCCGACTTTCCATGGGAATTAAGAAGTCATGACATCTGTAGATATGGTTGTGCACATCTTGAAAATGAAGGGTTGCCACTTTAGGAAGTGATACATCCTACTGTGGGGCCAGCACATGGTATCTACGGAGTAGGGAGCCGATCTATTAGGGTAGTAGTTAGGGTACATCTAGACTCTGGTAAGTTTAGGAGTTCGTTATTGGGGCTGCTTGTGGATTGTATAGGGTTAAAACCTCTCACCAGAAGTACGCCTAAGTCTACCATTTCATACACGTTGAGGATCATCTCATTCTGGATATACTAGTAGTAGTGCAGAGTAATCATTAAGGAAGCGTATACACCCTATCCACTTTACCTAGTCATACCTGCCTTTTTTTGTAGTTATCTCTCTTATCCACTTTATATGCCTGTCATGCTACTTTTATTTATTTACATGCTAAAAGTAACTGGACTCGCCAAACTTTATGTCTGACCCTTTTTATTTCCTCTTCTTTCTTCCGTTCACCCCCCCCCCCCCACAGGTTCTCAGGGCAGGAACACTCTGGCTTAGCCAAGACTCAGTTATCATCGTGTTAGAGCTGCTTTTGGAAGTGTAGCTCAAGTTCTTCTCTTTACTATGGCTTAGCTCTTTTTGGGGAATTATGCTTTTTACATATTTATGTACTCTAATGGTACAAGACAGCAGTTATCTTATTGTAATGGTTTTTTTTGTGACTTATGGTATTTTAAACCACGATGTGATGATTTATGTTTAAAATAAAAAATTGAAATTCCGCTGCTATCTTATTTATATCTGTCTTGTAATATTTCTGTTTATGTTTACCTATAATGCTTCACGGAACTTAATGCATTCCCTTAGTGAGTGACATTAACGGACGAGGGGTGTCACACCAGGTTTGTCCCATTTTGAATAATTGATACGACGATTGAAAGTCGATGATGAAGACGGTGGTTGAAGACCGGAGATCTTCAGATCTAATGGATGATTACTGATGTCTTAATTGGGTTGTGCACCCAAGACAAGGTAATAAGCGGTGATCGTCTAGACGTACTTGGAGATCGACCGGATATGTGAGGGCCTCTCGCCTGTAATGGACAAATGGGATAAGGAATAAGGTGCCTCCAGTTTCGTTCAGACACAGAATGGACTTGTAAATGGATGTGTGTCTGACATTGGATTTCATTCTATGTTGATTTATTTCTATTAAATATATATCTGTTTGGTGGCGGAGAATTTATTCTCTTGCTTAACACCCTTCTCTGAGACGTATGAGCTTACAGCTTATATATTGATAGACATCAGTTGTATGGCATGAATTGTCAATGTGGCATGCTGAGATGCAAATGATCAAGGATTCTGTTGAAAAGCAAAGTCTTGTGGTTGATGATAAAAACATGGCTTTAATTAGCATAGCTTTGTGCATAGTGTTAATTCGCGAGCCTCACACCCCGGTATGAACCAGAAACGGGATGGGGGATAGTAGGGAGAGCATGAGTTTCCTTCTAGCTAGAAGTGGTGTCATGGTATGGAACCCAGATATTTTTAATTATGTGGATGATGGAAAGCGAGGTACCTCGGATTTGAGTCCCCAGTGGTTCTAGAAATGGTCGACATACTGACCAGATTTTATGCCACATAGGGCAGGGAAACGTAGTGTTCGGGAGTAACCCTAAGCAGCTACGGCTGGCTGGCCCTGCCACTCCCAGGGCTCACCTGAGTCTGAGTCCTGAGGCACGGGCTAGAGTGTCTTGAATTTGGTAAGGAAGATCCCTTGCCTTGGTTCATGATGGAAATCCAATTTCCAATACGACATCGTGCAGTTTTAATTGTAAAACTAGTATGTAGACATAATATATGGTACCTATGCCATCTATGATTGATACATTTATATTTGAAGTTGATTACGACATCTATGATTGATACATTTAATTGTAAAACTAGTGTGGAAAATGATTTGTGAAATGACCCGAACTTTCACGTGAAGGAAAACACGGGTAGAGTTGAGAACAAGCCACATCAAAACACAAATAGAAGAACATTTCATTGTTTATTATAACAATTCCATCAGAATACAAGAATATATAGAGTATGAATAAATAAAATACATTCGAAAAATATCAGAGATTACAATAAATTACATAGCAGCGGAAAAACAATACAAAACACAACTAAAAGTAATACACGGATACAGAGCTTTCCGAGCATCGTTCCAGTTGTAAATCAGGATCCTGTGAATATAAATCTGCAAAACCAAAACTACTAGCTACCCGTGTGGAAAATAGGGGCACCCAGAGTTTAGGTTAAAACAATAAACTCCAAGTCAGTCATGTGACTGGTGTGAGAACTAAAACAGTTATTTAAAACTTTGCTTAACAAATAAGGTAAATCGAGGGACCACGCCATATAATACGGAACGGGTTTCCTCCCAAGAATACCAGTGCATAAACAATTATAAACAACGCAATGCTTTTTGAAAAATGAAGCTATTATCAGACCCAGGTCCCATCATACAATGCAACGCAAGCCGAAGGGTAGGGTTTTCCCTTATAATAGCCAAACATGCTTGGTATGTTTAAAACAAATCATTTGATACTATTATAAGCGTATAGTATCAAAACAATTTCAATCATAAATATCAATCATAGACGGCATGAGCGCCCCATCCAACTATGTCGTCATATATAGGATTATAATTAAAACCGAAATGTTATGTATTGGAAATTGGATTTCCGTCATGAGTCGAGGCAAGGGGCAAGCTCCTCTCCGCTTCGAGACACTCTAGCAAATGCCTCGGGACTATACACTCTGGGTAACCCCTGGAATCGGCTGGGCTGGTCCTCTCTTTCGTGTGAGGATTGGTTATTCCTGAACACACGTTTCCCGGTCCTTACGGACCTATAATCGAGGCGACTCGCAATCCAACATCCACACAGGTATAATAATCAACGATGTCAGGGCTAGTAAAACCCTGACACCACCCATAACTAGAAAGAAATGTCGTGTTCTCCCAGCGGTCCTTATCCCGTTTTTAACTCATACCGATGTGTGAGGCTCGCGAATTAAAGCTACACACAAAGTTACACTGTATTAAAGCCGTGCTTTGATAATCAACCACAAGACTTTGCTTTGCAACAAAAGCCTTGATCATCTGCCACTTAGGCATGCCACACAGGCAATTCATGCCATGCGACTGATATCTATCGATATATAACCTCTGAGCTCGTACGTCTCAGAGAAGTGCGTTAAGCAAGAGAATAAATTCTCCGCCGCCAAACAGATATATATTTAATAGAAATCAATCGACACAGAATAAAATCCAATGTCAGACACACAATCCATTTACAAGTTTGTTTTGGGTCTGAACGAAACCGGAGGCAACATATACCTCGCATATCCATTGATCTCCAAATACGCCTGGACGACCACCAACTATTTCCCTCCTCTTAGGTGTACAGCCCAATCAGGATCATCAGTAATTATCCAAACGATGTGAAGACCTCCGGTCTTCGACCACCGTCTTCATCTTTGACTTATCGTCGAATCAGTTATTCAGAATGGGTATAAACCCTGCCTTTCCGAATAACTCGCGTATATAATAGACAAGTGCTAGAAAACACAACATACACCTCATTCCAATTCTATATATTCTTTTATTTAAATAATCACATCTTTTGGGAAAGGTTCTCATTAATTTTATCAAAGATAAATTCTTTAAAATTTATTCTTTAATCTTCCTTTGGATGTCATTTCAAACCAAATTATGGTTTTCCAAACTAGTCGGGATTAGCGAACCACACCGAAGTAATCATTAATTTTATTTCCCAATCCCAACCTATTCAACCCATGGAGCAAAACTCTTATTACCCCATAACTAATACCATGGTGTTATCGGTAAATTTAATTACCATTTTTCCATTCAAATCTAATTAAAGATTTAACTATCGCTAGGAGAAAAACTGGCGATACTCCATTCTTGATCATTTACCAAATTTGATAATTTAAATTATCAATCCAACTTTCAATCTAATTAAAGATTCATTAAAACTCCACTTAGTTTTAATCTTCCAAAAAATCATTTATAATGGTTATTTAACTTTGAAAACACAAACATGCCGCATCGACAATCTACACCGTACTATTGATTTCTACCGATATATAACCTCTGAGCTCGTACGTCTCAAAGAAGGGTGTTAAGCAAGAGAATAAATTCTCCGCTGCCAAACAGATATATAATAAGCAGAGATCAACCATACTGTAACACCCCACATCCGTTAGTGTCACTCACAAAGGGAATGCACTAAGTTCTGTGGAGCATTTAGGGTAAAAGTTGCAGATAAAATTACAAGACAGACAAAATTAAAACAGCGGAAAATAAAACTTTACTTTATTGATAAAATAGTTTGTACAACAATTGCTTTCCAACAGTAGAGTATCATCTGTCTTACAAAAAAAAGAAGCATAAAACAACATTTATATTCCCCAATGTAGCAAGAGCCAACCATAGCATTTGAAAAGCGAATCCAAGCAAAACTTCGACAAATCTTCAAGCTGGGAAAGAGTGACGATCCAACTTAACCTGAGCTATACTATTACCTCCTTTAAAACCTGGGGGGGGGGGGACGGAAGAAAAGAAGACAAAAGAAAAACAGAGTCAGACATAAAGCCTGAGTAAGTTCAGTTACTTCTAGCATGTGAACAAGGAAAATAGAACGACATGAATTAACTGAATACAAGATAATACCATGAAGACAGGGTTAACAAGATAAGATAAGATTAACGCATGATATGCAAAGGCAAGATAAACTGGTTATACTTTCTCCGCTTCGTTATTAACTTGTTGTACTGGTTTCTATATCTCTGCACCACCTAACTAGTGTCCCAACTAGTAATGATAACGCGATCCCAATCCCTGTAGTTTCGGTTGCCTTCAGGCATACATTTATTATTTATTACCTAGATCTAATCTAGGGTTTTCAATCAAGTGCTTTCTAGATTCAACTAGAGTTTACGCTATCTGCTGAACGCTTCTCGGATTCAGGGTTTATGCCACCTAGGTCCAACTAGGGATTATACTACCTGTCGAACGATGCCCTCTAGTCTAGGACACACTACCTAGAGTGGTATATGTTCCTAGACTTTCCCCACGCATGTATCGCGAATCGTTATCGCTTGTCTAGATGCACATGTCCTGTAATGTGCGGCCCGAGTCCTGTAGCAGGGCAAATCAAGAAACACAGAACTCGGTCGGGAGCTTTTCAGATATCTGTTGATGCAGATGCTAAGGTCTGTTTTTATTCCAGTGGCTATGGTCCCACTTGACCCCTCCCTCAACTAATGAAAGGCACACCTTGAAAAATGAGAACTATACGCAGGCCCTCTATGCCCCACTAACCTATGGCCATCCTCACCCATAACTAGATAGCAAGTATATGGTCTTTTGGAGTTCTCCGCCTTTCCGCTTTACGTATCTCGACTGACTCAAGATGGTAGGTAGACGACGAGTCGCTATCACAGGGCTACTGGTCTCGCCGAATCACGCTGGTCCATCCTAGTCTTTAGGTTGCCATATATTGCAACCAAGGCATACCCTTGGTTCTTCTCACGCAGACCTTAACCTCTGTGAACCCAGGCGGATCATCTGCATTCTCACAGAGGGATACCAAGAGTACCCTTACGTCCCCTCGAAGCCTCGGGCTTCGTAACCCAATTCGTTGGAGCCTTCTTTAAGATCAGATGGACGTTCGCTCCTCTTCGTGTAATACTAAGGATTACTACTTAGTTTTTCTATCTAAGGTTTACCACTTAGTGTATTGAATCGTCGTTTTCTTAACTAAGGTTTACTACTTAGCCCTTTTTAACTAAGGTTTACTACTTAGTCCTCTTTCTCGTCAAGTTGGATTGGTTAAGTGTCATTAGTCAATTCAAGCTAACTTAACCCATTCCTTTTTCATATTAAACTGGTTAAGTGTTATCAGTAATTCACGTTGACTTAACCCTACCAGCATCAAGTTATATTGGTTAAGTATTTACTTAACCCTACCCATTCATCTTGTATTGGTTAAGTGTTCCTTTTTAACTTAACCTTGCCTATCTGTTTTAACTAACATGTTATAACGGTTGAGTGTTCCCTTAGTTAACTTAACCCTAACATTGGTTTGATTAACATGTTTTAATGGTTAAGTATTGTCCCTTCATGTTTTTAACTTAACCATATTCATTAATCACACTCTGATGGTTAAGTGTTCAAGCTTACTTAACCCTACGGTCTAGTCCAGCTAACATATTAAATTGGCTAAGTGTATTAAATTTACTTAACCCCAACCTCTAGTCTAGTTAGCGTGTTAAATTGGCTAAGTGTATTGAATTTACTTAACCCCCACTTTCTAGTCTGGTTAACATATTAAATTGGCTAAGTGTTTTTCTTAGTTACTTAACCCCTACAAATCTTGTCTTGTTACCATGTTAAGTTGGTTAAGTGTTCTAGTTAACTTAACCCTACCATTCTTGTTCTAGCTTTAATTAATAAATTAAAGCCGCGACCACTCACATTAGACAGATATCGTTGCGATTACTGGATGTGCCGGTTGGTTCCGGGCAGGTTTATATTGCAACTCAGTCTAACCTCGGGTTAGGCATATTCGTGTTTTCTAAGTTCAAAGGTTTTGATTAATTTTCAAATTAGGTTTTGAAAGTAACCATCCCGTCCATCGAATCAGTTAGGGATAGCCAGGGAGAGCAGGAAACTTGTATTTTCCAAACCCAAGCCTAGACACTATCCTCTCTGTCACCCTAGAACTTTCTGGTGTATGTATTATTAAAAGAGATGTCATTAATATACCTTTATTTTGTATATATATAAATTGTTAACAATTTATCCTCAAAGTTTAACCATTTATCCTCAAAGTTCATTTTCCCTTTTTAAATAAATTTGGCCTGTACCATATTTATTTGCCATGGCCACTAATGGACTTATGTTCTAGGTCCAAACCTTGATTTGCCTATCTTACAGTTTATTGCAATTTAGATCCAACATCCTCATTTACAGTTCATGCCAAAACTAGATTTTATATTCTAGTTTACAGTTTATGCCAAACTAGATTTCATATTCTAGTTCACCGTTTATGCCCAAAACTTAATTTGCATACCAACTACCTACTTTGTGGCCCATTTAACCATTTACCATTTATGCCCAATGTATGTAAATTATTCACAATTATGGTAATATACTTATCATGCTTAATTTAGCCACCCAATTCTGATTTAATATTCTAATCTCAGTTCATGTCAAAACTAGACTTGTTATTCTAATTTTCATCTTAATAGTCATGCTATAATGCATGTTCCCAAATTATGCCAATTTCCAAGTTTAGTCAATTTCATGTTTTTCCCAAAACGTATTCCCATCGTTCGTATAATCGTGATTCAACCGAGATTATAAATAAATCTAGATTCGTGGATAAAAGGGAATGCACCAAAATGCCATGAAAGAATAGACGTAATAACTGGCATAAGATGATAATTCATAGGCATATAGATCTGGTAATATTACGACATGAAAAGGGTTGAATAGTATAGGTTCAAGAACATGGGTAGACCTAACTTAATAGGTAAGTTCCCAAGATCAAGATCTAAGGATAACTAAGAATAAACTGAAATAGAAAGTCAAGCCTAGATCCAATATAATGCCAGTTTGGGGTACAACATGGTTTTGTAACTACAGTGTCATGGGCATAAATAATAATCTTATATCCATAGCCATAGGCAATAAATCCTCACAGTTAATGAATCACAGTCATAGGCGATGTTCATAGTCAAAGGAAAATAATTCTCACAGTCATGAGTCACAGTCATAGGCAATGTTCATAGTCAAAAATGCATATGGTTTTAAGGTCCCTAGTTTCATAGTCACAGTCTTATTTGTCATCGAATCATAACAGTTCTTGATTAGGTCCAAAGATATAAGCACTGATTTGAATAGAAGGATTTGGCATATTCTTTTATTCCTTTAATTTCATGTCATGAACAGAGAAAACGTTCAAATCTAAAAAGTAATCGACTTACAGTGATCGGTTTTTAGAATAGAAAGATGTCGTTGCTATGATTCGTGCGACGTTGCTCGAAACCGTTTGAGTTAGCCTTTGATTCTTATTTTGAAGCTTTAATCTTGATTCGAATCTCTTCTTGACAAACTTGAGCAGCATAACCTTGTCTTAGATTTTCGTATTATTTTCTTATTTTTATTTATTTATACATTTTCTCAGAGGCAGCATAAGGATAGAATGAAATGGTATAGAGAGAATGAGGCCAGAGGCTGTTTATATAGGATTAGGGTTATGAATCTGGTCAGAAAATCGGGCCAGAAACATCAAAATGAACCCAGGTTCCAAACCGGGTTCTGGCACCAGGTCAACCCCCAGGTCGACTGCGCAGTCGACCTGGTTAGGAGGGGTCGATTGCCCAGTCGACTCCCTAGTCGACCTGGGCTTGGGCGGGAAATTTCCCGCCCAGCCTGCTTCTGGGTTTGAATTCGAATTTTAAATTCGAATTTCGAGCTGTTTTCAATTCTGAAATTTCCTGAAACTTCGGAGGGTCATATCTCCTTCATACGGACTCCGATTCTCGCAAACTCGGACTCATTTTCATGCAGAATTCCAAGACGAACGCAATGGCACAGCCCGTTTCCCTTGATTTTGATTTTAAAATTTAATTCTGCCTTGATTTGTGAATCCTAGTGTTACAAAATTACGGGGTGTTACATTCTCCCCTTCTTAAAAGTATTTCGTCCCCGAAATCTTTAAGTTAGGGAGAATGTGTCCTAGCATCCCATCATCCATCTAATCAACCATTCAATCACAGGCATTCATTGTCCTTAAAAGGATTTCTAATGCTTTCATGTTCATATGCATAGTGTTTGTATATGTCTTTATCTAATGCAAAATCAGGCGGTCTACTGATTCAGTTGACCTCCTTAATGCGAATCATGTCAGTGCCATGCGTCCAATCATGTATGCAAGCATCCCTAGTTATGTAAATACTACATGCGTGCATAGCCATTCATCTATATACAACATCCATATGATAACATATCAAGTTAAACTTACAAACAAATACATATCTGTAAATGCAATATGAAAGCGTCCGAACTGATCTAGTGCCTAATACGTATGCATATTCATTCACGAGCAACCATTGGCAACCACTCGCAACCATCAACCATAACATGTTTCAGATACATGTTTACATCCAAAAGAGTTTCTATCTAAGGATCAATGATACATCCTAGAGGATATACCTTAAAAGCTAGAAATTAGTATGCATAGAATTCCTAAAAAAAAAGGAATCAAGGATGTACCCTTAAGAAAAAGGGTATGAGGCGCGTATGCCTTATCTTCAATCTCCCGTATCACGTCTTCTTGAGCTTTACTCAACTGTACCTTAACACATTCGACTTCTCGATTGCGAAGTTTCTTGACCTCCATTTCCAAAATAAACAAATGTCAACCATGATACTGAGTGTATATACTAGGATGATCAGAGGTCTCTCCTCTTAGCTTATCCATCATGCCATAACTATGAGGGTCAAAAGGTCACTACGTACTTTTTACCTCTCTTAAGGTTAGTCCTTCTCTATATAGAGCGCCTGCCATAACTATTCATCTCTCATGCAAACCATCCTAGTTGAACTCGACATTCCTCAAGTACAAGTCCCAAAGGCCTAAACCAATATCAGACAAGCACCCAAGGAATACCTCCTCCGAATTTAGACGATCTACGTGAGATGATATAAGCAAACTCGATAGCTATTCTCAAATCCCTACTAACCAAAAATAAACGGGCCGAGTCACCAATTGGATTTGAGACTAATTGGGATCTTTCACTATGCAAGTACTAAGGTGCAGAGACTCAACTATGGAAGCAAATATGAACAAATGTGAAGCGCTAAAACCGAAGGAGTACGAACAGAAAAACTAGACTCTTCCAACAGAACTTTAATACCTTTCTCCTAGGTACGCTTAGTGGTGAAAGTATGTACTTGCCCTTCTGAAAATCTTGTTCCTCGTTCTTGCCCTTGTCCTTAATTATATGCCCTATTATACCCTAGTAAAGATACTTCCTCTTGTCTTAGGTTTTATAATTCCTTCCTCCTTCGTGAGCTAAATCTACATCCATGAATTCCTCATCCTTGGGTTGTGCTCCTTTGCTAAACTCCTCATCTTCTTACTCGTGTAATCATGTTGACAAATCTCTCGAAAGCTGCCTCCATCGTACAGAAAACCCTACAAAACTTAAAAGAAAACTGGCCGCAAGTGAAACTACTACGGCTATAGATGGAAGTCGGGCACTACTTTGCCCTTCGATGAGGTTACCTCCCAGAGAGCCAGGAGCCCCAGAGACTCAAGAAAGAAGGGGACAAGAATTCAAACAGAGGATCAAAAGATAGTGCGCATGGCTTTGGGGAATATGCCTTTAAAACAAATCTTTTCTTTTGAAAATGCTTCTTTTAAAACCGTTTGAAAATAATTTTTCAAATCTTTTATCTAATCTGGTAACCTTCAGCTCTGATACCACGTGTAACACCCCACATCCGTTAGTGTCACTCACAAAGGGAATGCACTAAGTTCTGTGGAGCATTTAGGGTAAAAGATGCAGATAAAATTACAAGACAGACAAAATTAAAACAGCGGAAAATAAAACTTTACTTTATTGATAAAATAGTTTGTACAACAATTGCTTTCCAATATTAGAGTATCATCTGTCTTACAAAAAAAAGAAGCATAAAACAACATTTATATTCCCCAATGTAGCAAGTGCCAACCATAGCATCTGAAAAGCGAATCCAAGCAAAACTTCGACAAATCTTCAAGCTGGGAAAGAGTGACGATCCAACTTAACCTGAGCTATACTATTACCTCCTTTAAAACCTGGGGGGGGGGGACGGAAGAAAAGAAGACAAAAGAAAAACAGAGTCAGACATAAAGCCTGAGTAAGTTCAGTTACTTCTAGCATGTGAACAAGGAAAATAGAACGACATGAATTAACTGAATACAAGATAATACCATGAAGACAGGGTTAACAAGATAAGATAAGATTAACGCATGATATGCAAAGGCAAGATAAACTGGTTATACTTTCTCCGCTTCGTTATTAACTTGTTGTACTGGTTTCTATATCTCTGCACCACCTAACTAGTGTCCCAACTAGTAATGATAACGCGATCCCAATCCCTGTAGTTTCGGTTGCCTTCAGGCATACATTTATTATTTATTACCTAGATCTAATCTAGGGTTTTCTATCAAGTGCTTTCTAGATTCAACTAGAGTTTACACTATCTGCTGAACGCTTCTCGGATTCAGGGTTTATGCCACCTAGGTCCAACTAGGGATTATGCTACCTGTCGAACGATGCCCTCTAGTCTAGGACACACTACCTGGAGTGGTATATGTTCCTAGACTTTCCCCACGCATGTATCGCGAATCGTTATCGCTTGTCTAGATGCACATGTCCTGTAATGTGCGGCCCGAGTCCTGTAGCAGGGCAAATCAAGAAACACAGAACTCAGTCGGGAGCTTTTCAGATATCTGTCGATGCAGATGCTAAGGTCTGTTTTTATTCCAGTGGCTATGGTCCCACTTGACCCCTCCCTCAACTAATAAAAGGCACACCTTGAAAAATGAGAACTATACGCAGGCCCTTTATGCCCCACTAACCTATGGCCATCCGCACCCATAACTAGATAGCAAGTATATGGTCTTTTGGAGTTCTCCACCTTTCCGCTTTACGTATCTCGACTGACTCAAGATGGTAGTTAGACGACGAGTCGCTATCACAGGGCTACTGGTCTCGCCGAATCACGCTGGTCCATCCTAGTCTTTAGGTTGCCATATATTGCAACCAAGGCATACCCTTGATTCTTCTCACGCAGACCTTAACCTCTGTGAGCCCAGGCGGATCATCTGCATTCTCACAGAGGGATACCAAGAGTACCCTTACGTCCCCTCGAAGCCTCGGGCTTCGTAACCCAATTCGTTGGAGCCTTCTTTAAGATCAGATGGACGTTCGCTCCTCTTCGTGTAATACTAAGGATTACTACTTAGTTTTTCTAACTAAGGTTTACCACTTAGTGTATTGAATCGTCGTTTTCTTAACTAAGGTTTACTACTTAGCCCTTTTTAACTAAGGTTTACTACTTAGTCCTCTTTCTCGTCAAGTTGGATTGGTTAAGTGTCATTAGTCAATTCAAGCTAACTTAACCCATTCCTTTGTCATATTAAACTGGTTAAGTGTTATCAGTAATTCACATTGACTTAACCCTACCAGCATCAAGTTATATTGGTTATGTATTTACTTAACCCTACCCATTCATCTTGTATTGGTTAAGTGTTCCTTTTTAACTTAACCTTGCCTATCTGTTTTAACTAACATGTTATAACGGTTAAGTGTTCCCTTAGTTAACTTAACCCTAACATTGGTTTGATTAACATGTTTTAATGGTTAAGTATTGTCCCTTCATGTTTTTAACTTAACCCTATTCATTAATCACACTCTGATGGTTAAGTGTTCAAGCTTACTTAACCCTACGGTCTAGTCCAGCTAACATATTAAATTGGCTAAGTGTATTAAATTTACTTAACCCCGACCTCTAGTCTAGTTAGCGTGTTAAATTGGCTAAGTGTATTGAATTTACTTAACCCCCACTTTCTAGTCTGGTTAACATATTAAATTGGCTAAGTGTTTTTCTTAGTTACTTAACCCCTACAAATCTTGTCTTGTTACCATGTTAAGTTGGTTAAGTGTTCTAGTTAAATTAACCCTACCATTCTTGTTCTAGCTTTAATTAATAAATTAAAGCCGCGACCACTCACATTAGACATATATCGTTGTGATTACTGGATGTGCCGGTTGGTTCCGGGCAAGTTTATATCGCAACTCAGTCTAACCTCGGGTTAGACATATTCGTGTTTTCTAAGTTCAAAGGGTTTTGATTAAATTTCAAATTAGGTTTTGAAAGTAACCATCCCGTCCGTCGGATCAGTCAGGGATAGCCAGGGAGAGCAGGAAACTTGTATTTTCCAAACCCAAGCCTAGACACTATCCTCTCTGTCACCCTAGAATTTTCTGGTGTATGTATTATTAAAAGAGATGTCATTAATAAACCTTTATTTTGTATATATATAAATTGTTAACAATTTATCCTCAAAGTTTAACCATTTATCCTCAAAGTTCATTTTTCCCTTTTTAAATAAATTTGGCCTATACCATATTCATTTGCCATGCCCACTAATGGACTTATATTCTAGGCCCAAATCTTGATTTGCCTATCTTACAGTTTATAGCAATTTAGATCCAACATCCTCATTTACAGTTCATGCCAAAACTAGATTTTATATTCTAGTTTACAGTTTATGCCAAACTAGATTTCATATTCTAGTTCACTGTTTATGCCCAAAACTTAATTTGCATACCAACTACCTACTTTGTGGCCCATTTAACCATTTACCATTTATGCCCAATGTATGTAAATTATTCACAGTTATGCTAATATACTTATCATGCTTAATTTAGCCACCCAATTCTGATTTAATATTCTAGTCTCAGTTCATGTCAAAACTAGACTTGTTATTCTAATTTTCATCTTAATAGTCATGCTATAATGCATGTTCCCAAATTATGCCAATTTCCAAGTTTAGTCAATTTCATGTTTTTCCCAAAACGTATTCCCATCGTTCGTATAATCGTGATTCAACCTAGATTATAAATAAATCTAGATTCATGGATAAAAGGGAATGAACCAAAATGCCATGAAAGAATAGACGTAATAACTGGCATAAGATGATAATTCACAGGCATATAGATCTGGTAATATTACGACATGAAAAGGGTTGAATAGTATAGGTTCAAGAACATGGGTAGACCTAACTTAATAGGTAAGTTCCCAAGATCAAGATCTAAGGATAACTAAGAATAAACTGAAATAGAAAGTCAAGCCTAGATCCAATATAATGCCAGTTTGGGGTACAACATGGTTTTGTAACTACTGTGTCATGGGCATAAATAATAATCTTATATCCATAGCCATAGGCAATAAATCCTCACAGTTAATGAATCACAGTCATAGGCGATGTTCATAGTCAAAGGAAAATAATTCTCACAGTCATGAGTCACAGTCATAGGCAATGTTCATAGTCAAAATGGCATATGGTTTTAAGGTCCCTAGTTTCATAGTCACTGTCTTATTTGTCATCGAATCATAACAGTTCTTGATTAGGTCCAAAGATATAAGCACTGATTTGAATAGAAGGATTTGGCATATTCTTTTATTCCTTTAATTTCATGTCATGAATAGAGAAAACGTTCAAATCTAAAAAGTAACTGACTAACAATGATCAGTTTTTAGAATAGAAAGATGGCGTTGCTATGATTCGTGCGACGTTGCTCGAAACCGTTTGAGTTAGCCTTTCATTCTTATCTTGAAGCTTTAATCTTGATTCGAATCTCTTCTTGACAAACTTGAGCAGCATAACCCTGTCTTAGATTTTCGTTTTATTTTCTTATTTTTATTTATTTATACATTTTCTCAGAGGCAGCATAAGGATAGAATGAAATGGTGTAGAGAGAATGAGGCCAGAGGCTGTTTATATAGGATTAGGGTTATGAATCTGGTCAGAAAATCAGGCCAGAAACATCAAAATGAACCCAGGTTCAAAACCGGGTTCTGGCACCAGGTCGACCCCAGGTCGACTGCGCAGTCGACCTGGTCAGGGGGAGGGGGGTCGACTGCCCAGTCGACTCCCCAGTCGACCTGGGCTTGGGCGGGAAATTTCCCGCCCAGCCTGCTTCTGGGTTTGAATTCGAATTTTAAATTCGAATTTCGAGCTGTTTTCAATTTTAAAATTTCCTGAAACTTCGGAGGGTCATATCTCCTTCATACGGACTCCGATTCTCGCAAACTCGCACTCGTTTTCATGCAGAATTCCGAGTCGAATGCAATGGCGCAGCCCGTTTCCCTTGATTTTGATTTTAAAATTTAATTCTGCCTTGATTTGTGAATCCTAGTGTTACAAAATTACGGGGTGTTACACATACAGTTTGAAATACAATGACAGACATGTAATCCTGTCTTTTACTGGGTTAAAGAACTAATGTCATTTAAAACACAGTTCACGATAAACCCCAAATCACATTCCATTATTTATGGAATCTTCACGGAAAAACAAATCAATATATATAATCGACATCAATTTTTGTATCCGACTAATAATATAAATGGAATAACGACAAAGCCTTTTAAATTCCATATGTATTAACAGTCCTCCTCCACAGAATTTCATTTCGACTATTATCAAATCGAATTCCATTCAATTCCAATCAACATATTATATTGGAAAACGTTACTTTGGAAAATCTCATTAAATCTTTATAGAAAGATTTATAAATTCCAAATCATATTTCACTGTAAATTGGGTTAAAGAACGAATGTCATTAAAAACACAGTTCACATTTCATTTATAATCGGGTTAAAGAACAATTGTTATTTAAAACACCATTCACGATAAACCCAAAAATCAATTCTTATTCCATTCCAATTAAATATATTAATTAATTGGTGTACTTCATTAAATCAACAAATATCGTATCGGAAATAACGATATAAAATATATCTTCCAAATTTCCATAACAATATTCGTATAATCCCGAATCCAATCATCAAAATATTCCGAATATAATTTCGATTCAAATCCATTCCAATTCATATATTGGAAATTCTGGTTATTTTTAAAACCATTTCAAATCCAATTTATTTATTTTAAAAATATTGAATTTATAATTCTAGTTCAAAACTAGTTCATTTTGATATAAATACATTTTTATCTTTTCAAATATGGGATTTCATCCCAGTTCTTTCCAAATCATTTATTATGATTTTACACAAATTATTAATATTTTTAATAATTTTATCAAGGGTCGTTCAGTCGATTTCCAATAACGGTCGTCGAACTGCACTCACAGCGACCTTTTCCAAATTTGATTTGGACATAGTTCCAAATACAACCGTCAGATTTCAAATTTCTAATATTCATTGGAAAGCTCTTTTCGATAAGGACCCAACGGTTCTGGTTTCAGGAGAATCCGACGGTCGGATCTCCCGCAACATCAATTTGAAGTCAATGGTCGAAATTCGTGAACTGCCGCGGCACGGCGCGTTCTATTCGGGCCATTTAATATATATAATATATAGATTGTATATAATTCATCAATTTCAATTCTAAACGTATTTTATAAATTGTTTTAAATTCGTTTTAAAAACGATTTCAACTTCATATTCAATCTTAAATCAAAATTGAATATTCCATATCATTAACATATAAATGATAATATTTTCAAAATGTTATATTTTGAAATCACTTCCTTTTCTATATTCATTCTAAAAATGAATATAATCGATATAAATATCACTCGCGTCAAAATGGCGCAATTCTAATCCACACGGCTTTATATATTTCAATAACTTCGTTATTCTATTCAATCAAATGAATATTTTCTTTAACACAAAAATATATATTTTTCAACACATGTATATTCTCAACACATGAGTATTGTCAATACATGACTATTTTCGTTATTAAATATATTTTATAAAATTATGATTTCTATCGTTTAATTCTTAATCAGACTCCAACCGTAAATTAGTAAGAGAACGGTTCCCTGAGTATTAACCCCGAAGGCCGAAACCAACATCAAATCAATACCCAGGAAACCACTCATCTTATCTAGTTTCCAGTTAGTTTCTAATTTTATATATGATAAAGATGTAAATTTTATTATTAAAATATTTCGTTCAACACATGATAAGTTTCAACACATGAATATTCTCAACGCATGAGTATCGTCAACACATTAAACTTTATTTTATAATATTCTTTATTTTCCAAATTGGAATGAGGCCCAATCAATTACCATATAATGTTAATTATATGGATTCCATGCAACACATGTATATAATAGCAACGATAAATAATCAACCGTCATCCAAAGTGCACTACACAACTGCATAAGCATTAAATATAAATAATTAACACTTACACAGTCGGTCAACCAATCGATCGACATACAACTAAATAATTGGGATTAGTGTATGCCAAATATCATCCCAACACCCATATGGGGTTTCAAATCAACAAACACTGAATATTATTTGTGCAGTTGGGTAATGTGTAAAATTTATCGTCCCAATCAATATCAGTAAAATGGGTGTACATAAACAAATCGTTCGATTTGTAAATGAATATTTATTTATTCACATTCACGTTGAAAAATATATTTTCAACAATAAATAATTTATTTCAACACATGAATCTATTTTCATTCATTCCACATCACAGTCAATTTTCACCACATAATAAAATCAAACAAGTCGTCCATGGTCTGTGGACAACGGGTGTCGGGTGCTGCTAAGCACCGTTTGCATCCTAGTATATATTTCAAACTAGAAAAATAAAATAAAAGTGAGGAGTTCTCACCGAGGGTTCCACTCCTCCGTGCTTTCCTTCTGAACTGTTCGGGTTTCGTTTTGATTTCAATTGATACCATCGCCATCTTTTCTTGCTGTTCACAGTAAAAATCATATTTTTGTTCTTGTACCGTTCATATAAAAATAACATTTTTATACCACCACTTCATATATAAAAATCACATTTTTATTTCGATACATATATAAAAATTATTTTTCTATAACGTCCACTTCAGAATAAAAATCATATTTTCATTTCAAAACAACATATATAAAAATTGAATTTTTATTTCAAATCTAAGTTATAAAAATCCTACCTTTCATGTATGTTAAAAATCTTACTTCTCCTATAAATAAAAATCAAACATTTTCTATAAATAAAAATTGAACCTTTTCTATAAATAAAAATCGAACCTTTCTTTACATTAAAAATCAAATCTTTCTAACGATGTTCATATCATAAAAATCTAAACTTTTCTCTAATGTTTTTAATTTATATGACGCTATATATATACATCAAAACCCCGTTTTTATCTACATAAAGATTATATTTTTTTTAACCTAAAAATAAATAAAAATAACACTAAAAAGCTCACCGTTCATCGCATCTAGGGGGTTTGGAGGAAGGAGCTTGCTGTGGTGGCTGGGTGGTGGTTAGTGCAGGCGGTGGCGACGCCCTTAAAGGTGGAGGAGGCGCTGTTTCTGGATCCTGGAGGGTTTAAACGCGAAAAGGGTGGTTAGAGGTGGGAGTGGGCTCGGGATAGGCGGCGTAGGGGTGGTCGGCGGGGGGTCACGGCGGCGCTGTGGGTGGAGGCTCAGGCGGTGGATGGGTTTAAAGGTTGGTGCGGGTTTTCAGAGAGGAGGAGAAGGGGCTAGGGGCAGCAGTGGTGCCAAGAAGAAGGAGGGGGAGTCGACCAACGTGGTGGTGGGCCAGCACGGCGGTGCGGTGGGCGGAATGTGGATGGCGGCGTCGATTTAGTTTTAGGTTTTTTTTCCTTCTTCTGTTCGATCTGAAATAGAAAAAGGGGAAGGGGAGTATAAAGAGGGAGTATTATTTAATATGTATTTTATTATTTTTAATTTCATAAAGTAACTTTTTATTTCAACCTCCAAACGAGACCCACCGACTGTCATACCTAGCTAATTACCCTTATTCTGAACACAATGGGATATGTATCGTAAGCCAATTTGGCTGTTTTGATCAGTTTTCATCAAAATCAAAATATAAATCTATATATTGAATTTGAACGCATATTTCAATTTACCGGGGCCACAAACAGGCTCTAAAAGATCCCAAAAAATATTTTCTAGCTTCGTATTGACGATACGGTTCTAACAATACTAATTTTATCAAATTCCGAGACTGTTTGAAAAATGGCCATTTTCTGGTCGATCGAAATTGACTGAAACTGTTAAAACATGTTTTACTTCGCCACGCTCACATATTGATTCGGAAAATTATGAATTTTGGAATCTAGAAATAATTCGACATCTTGGATCCAACAAAAGTGATTTCGTCGAAAACAGAGGTCGTTTGCAAAATTTCCAGTTTTAAGGGCTCAAAATTCTATAGCGACTATTCTGAATTTTCAACTGGACGTAACTTTTGATTCCCGCTATGAAATTTTGATTTTTCGGATTCGTTGGAAATATATTCTCAAATAGATTCTAATATTTTTGGTTTCGCTAAAATCCGGTTTATTTTGAATCCTGTACATTCATTTGAACTTTGAAATCGAATTTTCGAACTACCGTGCCATTTTCAATTCCTTTTATTATTAAAAATAAATAATTATATTCTAACGATGGTTTAAATAAATTTATACGCTCTAATTCTATTCAAAATAAATTCTCTTTGTTATTATTTAAAATAATTCATTTTAAATATTCAAAATTTATTAAAATTGCCAAAATAAAAATTTTAAATTGGCTCGGATTTCTGGGTTGTTACAATCTCCCCAACTTAAAAATTTTTGTCCCGGAAAAGGAACGAAGTTGAAAGTTGTTTTACTAATCAACCCAACTTTCATTATTTTCATTACAGCTTAAGTTCTTCAACTTTTCAGTTTCTAAGAACTTTCCAAATTTTTCAAAAATTTGGCTAACACCCTAAATTTTCGAAAAATTTCGCCATAACCTCCTATGCACCGGGAGCTTCGGGATATTTCAAGTAGCCTCCCATGGCCCTCACAAATCCAAAAGAAAAATAAAAAGCCAATCGGCTCATAAAATCATCCAGACCCAAAGAAATACAATAAACATGTACTTATTTGTCTGGCAAACAATTTTATTCCTCTACTCTAGCCTCCTTGCTATAACTTGTTCACACATATATATGTAGATGCATGCAATTGCAAATAATTTTCAATATTTGATACAATTTGGCTAAATATCCCGTTCATTCACATAATGGTTTAAATAAATAATCACACAACACAATCATCGATCAATTAGTTGATTAGCTTTTCAAATTCATAACTTTGATACATAGTCCAAAAATCAGATTTTTGATGCCAAATCACAACAATAAGCCCTATCTAATTTTGGTTCTCACACTAGTCAATTGGAAATATATAGAAATCCCACTTTCGAAACTCGAACACAAATAATGATGATGCCATGGTCATTATCAGCATCATCTCCAGGCGACTAGAGTGTGATTCTATATCTATCCAATATATTAAAACGTCGAAAATACGTTTGCATGGCGTATATGCAAAATCTTTATATATTGGATTGTCCAAATTCAATACAATAAATATTCAAATATGTTGAATAAGGTTTAAATTCTAAAAATGAATTTGGTTTTCATTTTAAAAATATACTCTTCACACTCGTTCTAGGATACTACTGGTCATATCTCTAATGAGTCATTCTCATTGGATATTACTAATCCAATCTCTGATGAATTGTTTCGTATGGTTCCAATGTGTCTTGTTCTCGAGCTCTGTAAACCAGAGCTCTGATACCAGCTGAAACGACCCGAACTTCCCCGTGAAGGAAAGCACGGATAGAGTTGAGAACAAGCCACATCAAAACACAAACAAAAGAACATTTCATTGTTTATTACAGCAATTCCATCAGAATACAAGAATATACAGAGTATGAATAAATAAAATACATTCGACAAATATCAGAGATTACAATAAATTACATAGCAGCGGAAAAACAATACAAAACACAACTGAAAGTAATACACGGATACAGAGCTTTCCGATCATCATTCCAGTTGTAAATCAGGATCCTGTGAATATAAATCTGCAAAACCAAAACTACTAGCTGCCCGTGTCGAAAATAGGGGCACCCAGAGTTTAGGTTAAAACAATAAACTCCAGGTCAGTCATGTGACTGGTGTGAGAACTAAAACAGTTATTTAAAATTTTGCTTAACAAATAAGGTAAATCGAGCGACCACGCCGTATAACACGGAATGGATTTCCTCCCAAGAATACCAGTGCATAAACAGTTATAAACAACGCAATGCTTTTTGAAAAATTAAGCTATTATAAGACCCAGGTCCCATCATACAATGCAACGCAAGCCGGAGGATAGGGTTTTCCCTTATAATAGCCAAACATGCTTGGTACGTTTAAAACAAATCATTTGATACTATTATAAGTGTATAGTGTCAAAACAATTTCAATCATAAATGTCAATCATAGACGACATGAGCGCCCCATCCCACTATGTCGTCATATATAGGATTACAACTAAAACCGAAATGTCACGTATTGGAAATTGGATTTCCGTCATGAGTCGAGGCAAGGGGCAAGCTCCTCTCCGCTTCGAGACACTCTAGCAAATGCCTTGGGACTACACACTCTGGGTTACCACTGAATCAGCTGGGTCGGTCCTCTCTTACATTTGAGAACTGGTTATTCCTAAACACACGTTTCCCGGTCCTTACAGACCTATAATCGAGGCGCCTTGCAATCCAACATCCACACAGGTATAATAATCAACGATGTCAGGGCTAGTAAAACACTGACACCACCCATAACTAGAAAGAAACGTCGTGTTCTCCCAACGGTCCTTATCCCGTTTTTAACTCACACCAAGGTGAGGCTCGTGAATTAACGCTATACAAAAAGCTACGTTGTATTAAAGCCGTGCTTTGATCATCAACCAAAAGACTTTGCTTTGCAGCAAAAGCCTTGATCATCTGCCACTTAGGCATGCCACACAGGCAATTCATGCCATGCGACTGATATCTATTGATATATAACCTCTGAGCTCGTACGTCTCAGAGAAGGGCGTTAAGCAAGAGAATAAATTATCCAACGCCAAACAGACATATATTTAATAGAAATCAATCAACACAGAATAAAATCCAATGTCACACACACAATTCATTTACAAGTTCGTTCTGGGTCTAAACGAAACCGGAGGCACCATATACCTTGCATATCCATTGATCTCCAAATACGCCTGGACTACCACCAACTATTTCCCTCCTTTTGGGTGTACAGACCAATCAGGATCATCAGTAATTATCCAAACGATGTGAAGACCTCCGGTCTTCGACCATCGTCTTCATCTTCGACTTATCGTCGAATCAGTTATTCAGAATGGGTATAAACCCGGCCTTTCCGAATAACTCGCATATATAATAAACAAGTGCTAGAAAACACAACATATGCCTCATTCCAATTCTGAATATTCTTTTATTTAAATACTCATATCTTTTGGGAAAGGTTCCCATTAATTTTATTAAAGATAAATTCTTTAAAGTTTATTCTTTAATCTTCCTTTGGATGTAATTTCAAACCAATTATTGTTTTCCAAACTAGTCGGGATTAGCGAACCACACCGAAGTAATCATTTATTTTATTTCCCAATCCCAACCTATTCATCCCATGGAGCAAAACTGTTATTACCTCATAACTAACAACACGGTGTTATCTGTAAATTTAATTACCATTTTTCCGTTCAAATCTAATTAAAGATTTAACTATCGCTAGGAGCAAAACTGGCGACACTCAATTCTCGATCATTTTCCAAATTTGATAATTTAAATTATCAATCCACCTTTCAATCTAATTAAAGATTCATTAAAACTCCACTTAGTTTTAATCTTCCCAAAAATCATTTTTAATGATTATTTAACTTTGGAAACACAAACATGCCGCATCGATAATCTACACCGTACTATTGATTTCTGCCGATATATAACCTCTGAGCTCGTACGTCTCAGAGAAGGGCGTTAAGCAAGAGAATAAATTTTCCGCCGTCAAACAGATATATATATTCAGCAGAGATCAACCATACAGTTCGAAATACAACGACAGACATGTAATCCTGTCTTTTACTGGGTTAAAGAACTAATGTCATTTAAAACACAGTTCACGATAAACCCCAAATCACATTCCACTATTTATGGAATCATCATGGAAAAACAAATAAATACATATAATCGAAATTAATTTCTGTATCCGACTAATAATATAAATGGAATAACGGCAAGGCTATTTAAATTCCATATGTATTAATAGTCCTCCTCCACAGAATTTCATTTTGACTATTATCAAATCGAATTCCATTCAATATAATATATTGGAAAACGTTACTTTGGAAAATATCATTAAATCTTTATAGAAAGATTTATAAATTCCAAATCATATTTCACTGTAAATTGGGTTAAAGAACGAATATCATTAAAAACACAGTTCACAATAAACCCAATTCACATTCCATTTATAGTCAAGTTAAAGAACAAGTGTTATTTAAAAAAACGTTCACGATAAACCCAAAAATCAATCCTAATTCCATTCCAATTAAATATATTAATAAATTGGTGTAATTCATTAAATCAACAAATATCGTATCAGAAATAATGATATAAAATATATCTTCCAAATTTCCATAACAATATTCATATAATCCCGAATCCAATCAACGAAATATTCCGAAGATAATTTCGATTCAAATCCATTCCAATTCATATATTGGAAATTCTAGTTATTTTTAAAACAATTTCAAATCCAATTTATTTATTTTAAAAACATTGAATTTATAATTCTAGTTCAAAACTAGTTCATTTTGATATAAATACATTTTTATCTTTTAAAATATGAGATTTTCATCCCAGTTCTTTCCAAATCATAAATTATGATTTTACACAAATTATTAATATTTTTAATAATTTTATCAAGGCCCATTGTAACGACCCGGATTTTCCGCGACTTTGGTTATCGACATAAGCTCGATGTCGATAACCAAAACATCGAAAAATCCCGGTAATTAATGAAAGAAATTAGAGGGTGAGAATAGATAAGATAGAAACTTAGAATAGAAGAAGAAGACGAACACACCATCAGAGTAACACGAACCTCACAGCGGAACGAATAACATATAATAGATAACATAACTTTGAAATATAACAGTTATGTATACAATAGCACTTATCAGAGTACAACACTTACAACACAGCAGAAATAACTATAGCTATATGATCTTGAAGCCTCCTGCTCCAAGCTCTCCAAGTATATCTGTAAATTCCTGACTACTTGACTGCCCGTACAAAATTGGGCACCCAAGAGTTTAGGGAAAACAACAAAGTAAACTCCGGGTAAGTCATGGGACTGGTATGAGTAAAACAGTTTAAATAGGTATATGAACAAGTAAACGATATCTCATAAGACCACGCCGTATAACGGAACGGGTTTTTCCCTTATGAGAATCCAAAATATCTTTATATCAAAAACCTTTTGATATTATAATAATGTCTATCAACCACAATATAATAACCATCTAGCAGAAACGCTTTCATCTCACGTTCTACATATAGTATATAATCAAAACCGCAAGCACGTATTGGGTAATGGATTTCCAACTATGACAAGGTATGGAACCACCTTCCGATCAGTGTACTCTAGGAACGATACACTGGAGTTCAACAAGAACATCTTGTAACTCAGCCACACATGACCGACCACTCATTTTGCTTGAGTGTATCGAATGTATATCACCAACGGTTGGGATCAGCAACCGTTCCCGTATATATATGGGACAACATTGATAGATTTAAGAAACAAATGAATATACTCTAGATAGGTGATTATACACCCTACTTCGGTGCGACCGACTTAGCCATGCTGCCTGCCCGATTTCTGTCATTTACCGGATGATGAGTCTAGAAGCTACGCTTTATCATCACATCAGATTCATTTCGAATGCCACATTGTCAAATCCATCGAAAATCACTAATTGACATCTACAACAGTACATTACATGTTAGCTAAAGAAGTTTCCTTCTCCGCTTCCACTCTTGGTAAAGTTGAAGAAATCAATGTACGTGACCTTTCTGGAAATACTCTGTTAGACATTCATCAACACAAGTCATCCTCATTCACTTAGAATGTCACATCGTCATACCCGCCAAATCACAAATTGATTTATCCAAAAGTAACACGGGTATACAGCTTAGAGAAACGAATTCCTCCTCCACCAAACGTGAATACGTTTGAACAGATCAACTTACGCGATCCATTGGATATACTCTATCAGACCTTCGTCCATACAAGTTGTCCTGGGACTGGACAAACCGAAGGCACTATTCAGTATATCCATCTTAGTCACTGTTATCTAAGACTTATACAACAGCCCTTGCATTTTACTCCGTCTTCAATTATCTTTGGCATAAATGATTCGCAACGCTTATGCCAATACAGAGTGGTTCTTTGGATAATAATCCAACCGGTCTCTCCATATTTACAACGTTAAAATGGCCAAAACTTCGATAGTCTGTGAGTTAACTATCAAAGAAAAACAAGTGTGCAAACAACGATATTATTTCCAAGTGGAAATTATATCGGTCAATCATCATTTAACATTTATCTCTTTCGTTCATTAATTTACTTATCTCTTGTTTCCATATATTTTAAATTCTTATCTTCTATTATCAGAAAACATTTCTGATTCTTACTTGGAAAACATTTCCAAACTTCTTCACGATCAAACCTTACCATTCCTTGGTTAAGAAGGAAGTCAATCAAGTTGGGGTATAATTACCTCTCAGACCTTAACTGAAACAACGTTTTAACATCGAAATGGTCAAAGTTTATCTTTTAATCTTTAATAACTTCCTTACATAACTCTCGTTTCGAATAAATCTCTATTCGATAATTCCTTCCTTCGAATAACTATATTCGATGATTTCTCTTACGAATAACTAGATTCGAAAACCTTTCTTCGAATAACTATATTCGATTAACTCTATTGATTTAACTCAAATCGATTACTCTTTTGGACTGACCCTATTGGATTAACTCTATTTGGTTTAACTCTAATCGATTTACTCTTTTCACTTAACTCATGTCGAATAAACTATATTCGATAACTCCTTTAACCCTATTCGAATAAACTATATTCGATTAACTTCTTTAATTCTATTCGAATAAACTATATTCGATTTACTACTTTCAAATAACTAGATTTGATTAACTCACTTCGAATAACCAATATTCGATAATTCCTCTTCGAATAAATTATATTCGATAACTCTACTCTCGAATACACTATATTCGATAACTCTACTTCGAATAAGTAATATTTGATAACTCTGCTCAATTTACTCCATTTGAACAATTCTAACTGGATAACTCCAACTGGTTAACTCTAACTCTTACTGGTAAATTCTAACTGATTAACTCTAACTGATTAATTCTAACTGATTAACTCGATTTATTCAACTTAACTTGATTTAACTCTTATCGAATAAATTATATTCGATTTAACTCCATTCGCTTGACTCTAGATCGCAGCAATCACAATGGTTAGACCTGACTCCCTCAGGAAACATCCGACCGCCTTAGGCTATTTACAGCCCTGCGAATTTCGCTAGCAGTCGTACGAGACGGCAATTTACCCTGAATACTATGTTTGACTAACTCTGTCTCAATAACTATATTTGATTAACTCTAGTTCGTTTTAACTCTAATCGATTAACTCTAACTGATTAACTCTACCTGATTAACTCTAACTGTTTACTCTAATTGATTAACTCTAACTGGTTTAACTTGACTTACTTAACCCAACTGGTTAACTCGACTTACTTAACCCAAACTGGTAAACTCTAACTGACTTAACCCAACTGGTAAACTCTAACTGACTTAACCCAACTGGTTAACTCTAACTGAACTAGTTAACTCTACTGAACTGGTTAACCCTAACTGATCTACTCTAACTGGTTAACTCTACTGATTAACTCTTCTCGAATACTATATTCGACTAACTCCTTTTAACAACGTTTTATTCATTTGAAAAGATTTACTTTTAAATAACGGTTCTACACTATAAAAATGATTTCCTTTTTATAACGTTTTCCTCTTTAATTCTATTTGTAAGTGGTTTACAAATATCCCCTTTTCAAATTTATTCTTGAAATATTCTAACTCCTTAAATTCTCTGAAAAATTCGCCATAACCTCCTTTGTAACGGGAGGATCGGGAAAATCCCCAAACCCTCCACACAGGCCTTTCCATTCAAAAAGAAAATGGTTTGTAATTATTTCCTTTTTGAATATCTCCTATTTATAAATATTCCAATTTATAAATATTCCACCTTATAAATATCTCTTATTTATAAATATCCCAATTTATAAATATTCTATTTTTCAATATCATTTTGAAAATGTCCTTATCAACATCACGTATGTTGTGGTATTCAACATATCAAATCACGATGTTCAATATCGTCCAAGTACAAATAATCGCCCACAGATTTTATATCACATCATATAACAATATATGAAAAACAATAAAATAACTGTTGAGGAATCCAGTCGGATTCCTCCAACCTGTCTCCCTGCATCCACAGATGTTACACAATACGATTATCATCACTTTCAGTTCAATATAAATTATTCTGATAGCAGAATCAATATATAAATATTTAACGGTTTATATATATATATATATAATTACATATATATAATTTTCACTAACTGACTAGCAGTTCAATCAATCAACCAACACACAGCAATCAACAGATGATTAACAGTTCTAAAAATACATTATAAAAATATAACTGTTCAGAGTTGGTGAGTTTTACTCACATTGACGCGTTAACCGTAAAATAACGGTTTGCGTTATTTGATTGCGACGGACAATTTATTTCTCCATAAATTGTAACGAGCTCGGATTCATTCCCAGTCAGTCTCATTGTGTTGCTCCCGTCCATACGATCCCGATGGATCTTGTTTCGCTGAGTTTCGATAACGTATGAATAAGATATGGTATTACGAAGTTAACATACACTTTATATTAAATAAAAACTTAGGATTTAAAATGATGGGCTTTACCCCTTTTCTCTGGCCCATCCACTTGTTTCTTCAAACCAGCCACCCTGTTTCTAAAAGCCCCCTTCCCACTCAAACGAAAACAAGCTCCAGTCCCTCACTATTTACATTACCGATTTCTTGGCCCAACAAAATCCTTACAATCCAATCTCCCATTCTCCACTTATTTACCTAACCACTTTCACGGCCCAAGGCCCATCCACTAATCCAAAAGTCCAGACCCGCTACCAAGAAAACCCATCTTCCCTCCACTCGCAAGTACCTTCTAAAACCCGACATCCTCATTTTCCAGTAAAACCACGGCCGCTGCGAACCTGCTCCAATCCCCTCCTCTACTTCGTAATAACCCAAACTGATACCACCCTCACAATTCTCATCTCACTCTCTTCAACTTCAACATCTTTTAGTTCATCTCGCACCCAATTATCCTCCTCGCGTCGAACAGCAAACCCATCACAGTACTGTACCCGAGCGACGTTTTTATCCACAATACTCCCCAATTTTTCCGCATACACATGCGGTTCAACCCTTCCAACTCAACTACACCCTCGGATTCCACCGATAATCCCCACAAAGGCATCGAATGCCAACCCTAGATTACGCCTGCTAAAACCAACGATGGAAAAAATGCATCTGAGGTTGTAGAGAAGTTCAGGGAGAATCCAAACATATATGTATTGCGATTTCTTGAATTTTATTTGAATTGTTTTCCATTTTCTAGAATTTTTCTTAACTTGCGTTTTTCTGAGAATGAGGAATAGAAGTGGCGGCGCAAGTTTTACTGAGGAATAAAGCATTACGTCTTAAGGAATTAGTTAGGGGGTATATATAGGGAAATAAATATCTAGATATTTTATAGAGGGAATATTCCCGGTATATTCCTTTTTTTGATAATTCGTTTTGCCTTCTAAAAATTCGTGTGACCACAGATACTCAAAAATCACGAAACTGGACATGTAGCTTGAGTTTGACATTACGGTCCCAACGAAACTGGTTTCGTCGAATTCCGACTCCGTTTGCTCACACATTGTATTTTTTTAACTATCAAAATACTGACTGTTTTACACTCTAAAAATCCGTACGGCCACACAGTGACTCTAAAAATCACGAAACTTGACCTCTAACAATAATTTAACATTGCGGATCCAACAAAACTGGTTTCTTCGAATTCCGACTTCGTTTGCAAACACAGCGTATTTTTAAAGCTCTGGATGACCCATTTAAATATATAAATATATTTAAATAAAATTGAATTAAATATAAATAAATTTATATTATCGTATATATATATTCACAGTGGAATATCATACAGTTCGAGGGTAATTATATACTCGCTATTCCGAGTCCAGATTGATTCGATATTCAATTTACATTGAAAATCCCTTTAATAACGTATATAAAGCGTTGCTAAATATAAAGGAATTCCACAGCGACTTTTCTGAAATTTGATTTGGACGTATATCAAAATCTACATGACGAAATCCCGATTTTTCTCTTCCACTAGAAAGATATACTCCACCAGCTCCACACGTTTCTTGTTTCACAGAAATCCGGCTTAAAACGAATCCTGTACATTCAGTTGAAGTTCGAATCGCCAAATCGCGAACTGCAGCGCCATTTCAAGCTCGATTTTAATTATAATATAATTATGCGTTTCAAACTGACGTTGATTGAATATATTTGCCAATATGATTCTACTCTAAGCTGAATTAAATCTTGGGGACGACCCTGTTCACCTTATATTGTGATTTCCAATATTTTTGATTATTTCTGAATTAAATATATTATTTAATTTAATTAAATATTCCATATTATTTAATTAACGACGATTAAATTCCCTATATCACTATTTTAAACAATTAAATAAATTAATTATACCCATGGAAAATTCGGGTCATTACATTCTTCCCCACTTAAAATAATTTCGTCCTCGAAATTGCTAAGTTAGAGGACGACCCTATCTATTTGGTAAAAGCTTATCAGTTTACCCCTTATCTCTTGTTTCTATAAACCAATTAATATCAACTAAAATATTAATTCCTTCTGACTAACTAAAATTTTCAAAAATTCTAAAAAAATTCTAACACTTTAAATTTTCGGAAAATTTCTCCATAACCTCCTTTGTACAGCCCTATCGGTAAAACCACTACTCGCCTCTCTAGTCCTTCTCCAACCCAAAAGAAAATCAAACAGCCAAGCGGCTTGCCAATTCGGCTCATAAATCTCATGCTTATATCAAATATAAACTTGTACCTTTTTGTCGGGCATATCATTATATCCCTTTCATCTGTTACCATTCCACATATACCAATGTATTTCCAATCAAACTCAATCACTTTTATATCGTCAAACCAAATCATTCGCTTATACTCAAGTTGAATCCCATTTTCAATCACAAGTTTCATTCTTGATTTTCAAATTCTAAATCCAGCTAAATTTCAAATTCTTGACTTATCCATTCAATTCTATTTAACTTAGTTCAAGTTAAATTTCAATTTATTTTTACCACCTCATTTTATTTAACTTCATAAGTTAATTTTAAATTCCAGAACTTAAATTCCTGGGTAAATTTCAAATCAATTTGAAATCATAATACCTATTCAAAACCTTTGAATTTCTAAACAACTTGTTTTCTCAAAACAATCCAAATAAAAATCTTTGGTAGTAATCCACCACTTAGAAACTCGAAAATCACACCGATGATACTGCGCAGTCATCATCGGAATTATTTTCCAGTGACCCAAGTGATTTCAATACTATATCATTTTCAATACCATTACTAAATACTTCCATTTTGAAAACATTTCAAAATCTCCCAGGAACTTAAAATTTCCTTATTTTAAATTCCAAATCTGATTTAAATTCATATTATTTCATATTATTTCATATACTTTACTTATATGAATTCTGATTGGTTATATATAACCATTTCACATGTTATAATCTTACTCGATTATAATCACAACGTATATATGATAATATATCACATATCCATACTGTGTCGGTCCATCGTATTCAAGTGTTTATTTACTCCTACCGATACAGTGGATCAAACTGATCGACCAGAACTCATAAAAACTCAGCCAATGAATCTCCACAATATAAAACCATTTTTTTATATCAAATACAAATACGCACTCGTATATATACACTCAAACTCAATCTAGGGTATTACTAACCCTATCTCTACCGAGTCACGCCACAGAGCCAAGGTAATTCACTTAACTTAAGCTCTGATACCAACTGTAACGACCCGGATTTTCGGCGACTTTGGTTATCGACATAAGCTCGATGTCGATAACCAAAACATCGAAAAATCCCGGTAATTAATGAAAGAAATTAGAGGGTGAGAATAGATAAGATAGAAACTTAGAATAGAAGAAGAAGACGAAAACAACATCAGAGTAACACGAACCTCACAGCGGAACGAATAACATATAATAGATAACATAACTTTGAAATATAACAGTTATGTATACAATAGCACTTATCAGAGTACAGCACTTACAACACAGCAGAAATAACTATAGCTATATGATCTTGAAGCCTCCTGCTCCAAACTCTCCAAGTATATCTGTAAATTCCTGACTACTTGACTGCCCGTACAAAATTGGGAACCCAAGAGTTTAGGGAAAACAACAAAGTAAACTTCGGGTCAGTCATGAGACTGGTATGAGTAAAACAGTTTAAACAGGTATATGAACAAGTAAACGATATCTCATAAGACCACGCCGTATAACGGAACGGGTTTTTCCCTTATGAGAATCCAAAATATCTTTATATCAAAAACCTTTTGATATTATAATAATGTCTATCAACCACAATATAATAACCATCTAGCAGAAACGCTTTCATCTCACGTTCTACATATAGTATATAATCAAAACCGCAAGCACGTATTGGGTAATGGATTTCCAACTATGACAAGGTATGGAACCACCTTCCGATCAGTGTACTCTAGGAATGATACACTGGAGTTCAACAAGAACATCTTGTAACTCAGCCACACATGACCGACCACTCATTTTGCTTGAGTGTATCGAATGTATATCACCAACGGTTGGGATCAGCAACCGTTCCTGTATATATATGGGACAGCATTGATAGATTTAAGAAACAAATGAATATTCTCTAGATAGGTGATTATACACCCTACTTCGGTGCGACCGACTTAGCCATGCTGCCTGCCCGATTTCTATCATTTACCGGATGATGAGGCTAGAAGCTACGCTTTATCATCACATCAGATTCATTTCGAATGCCACATTGTCAAATCCATCGAAAATCACTAATTGACGTCTACAACAGTACATTACGTGTTAGCTAAAGAAGTTTCCTTCTCCGCTTCCACTCTTGGTAAAGTTGAAGAAATCAATGTACGTGACCTTTCTGGAAATACTCTGTCAGACATTCATCAACACAAGTCATCCTCATTCACTTAGAATGTCACATCGTCATACCCGCCAAATCACAAATTGATTTATCCAAAAGTAACACGGGTATACAGCTTAGAGAAACGAATTCCTCCGCCACCAAACGTGAATACGTTTGAACAGATCAACTTACGCGATCCATTGGATATACTCTATCAGACCTTCGTCCATACAAGTTGTCCTGGGACTGGACAAACCGAAGGCACTATTCAGTATATCCATCTTAGTCACTGTTATCTAAGACTTATATAACAGCCCTTGCATTTTACTCCGTCTTCAATTATCTTTGGCATAAATGATTCGCAACGCTTATGCCAATACAAAGTGGTTTTTTGGATAATAATCCAACCGGTCTCTCCATATTAACAACGTTAAAATGGCCAAAACTTCGATAGTCTGTGAGTTAACTATCAAAGAAAAACAAGTGTTCAAACAACGATATTATTTCCAAGTGGAAATTATATTGGTCAATCATCATTTAACATTTATCTCTTTCGTTCATTAATTTACTTATCTCCTGTTTCCATATATTTTAAATTCTTATCTTCTATTATCAGAAAACATTTCTGATTCTTATTTGCAAAACATTTCCAAACTTCTTCACGATCAAACCTTACCATTCCTTGGTTAAGAAGGAAGTCAATCAAGTTGGGGTATAATTACCTCTCAGACCTTAACTGAAACAACGGTTTAACATCGAAATGGTCAAAGTTTATCTTTTAATCTTTAATAACTTTCTTACATAACTCTCGTTTCGAATAAATCTCTATTCGATAATTCCTTCCTTCGAATAACTATATTCGATGATTTCTCTTACAAATAACTAGATTCGAAAACCTTTCTTCGAATAACTATATTCGATTAACTCTATTGATTTAACTCAAATCGATTACTCTTTTGGACTGACCCTGTTGGATTAACTCTATTTGGTTTAACTCTAATCGATTTACTCTTTTCACTTAACTCCTGTCGAATAAACTATATTCGATAACTCCTTTAACCCTATTCGAATAAACTATATTCGATTAACTTCTTTAATTCTATTCGAATAAACTATATTCGATTTACTACTTTCAAATAACTAGATTTGATTAACTCACTTCGAATAACCAATATTCGATAATTCCTCTTCGAATAAATTATATTCGATAACTCAACTCTCGAATACACTATATTCGATAACTCTACTTCGAATAAGTGATATTTGATAACTCTGCTCGATTTACTCCATTTGAACAATTCTAACTGGATAACTCCAACTGGTTAACTCTAACTCTAACTAGTAAATTCTAACTGATTAATTCTAACTGATTAACTCGACTTATTCAACTTAACTTGATTTAACTCTTATCGAATAAATTATATTCGATTTAACTCCATTCGCTTGACTCTAGATCGCAACGATCACAATGGTTAGACCTGACTCCCTCAGGAAAAATCCGACCGCCTTAGGCTATTTACAGCCCTGCGAATTTCGCTAGCAATCGTACGAGATGGCAACTTACCCTGAATACTATGTTTGACTAACTCTGTCTCAATAATTATATTTGATTAACTCTAGTTCGTTTTAACTCTAATCGGTTAACTCTAACTGGTTAACTCTACCTGATTAACTCTAACTGTTTACTCTAATCGATTAACTCTAACTGGTTTAACTTGACTTACTTAACCCAACTGGTTAACTCGACTTACTTAACCCAAACTGGTAAACTCTAACTGACTTAACCCAACTGGTAAACTCTAACTGACTTAACCCAACTGGTTAACTCTAACTGAACTAGTTAACTCTACTGAACTGGTTAACCCTAACTGATCTACTCTAACTGGTTAACTCTACTGATTAACTCTTCTCGAATACTATATTCGACTAACTCCTTTTAACAACGTTTTATTCATTTGAAAAGATTTACTTTTAAATAACGGTTCTACACTATAAAAATGATTTCCTTTTTATAACGTTTTCCTCTTTAATTCTATTTGTAAGTGGTTTACAAATATCCCCTTTTCAAATTTATTCTTGAAATATTCTAACTCCTTAAATTCTCTGAAAAATTCGCCATAACCTCCTTTGTAACGGGAGGATCGGGAAAATCCCCAAACCCTCCACACAGGCCTTTCCATTCAAAAAGAAAATGGTTTGTAATTATTTCCTTTTTGAATATCTCCTATTTATAAATATTCCAATTTATAAACATTTCTTATTTATAAATATTCCACTTTATAAATATCTCTTATTTATAAATATCCCAATTTATAAATATTCTATTTTTCAATATCACTTTGAAAATCTCCTTATCAACATCACGTATGTTGTGGTATTCAACATATCAAATCACGATGTTCAATATCGTCCAAGTACATATAATCGCCCACAGATTTTATATCACATCATATAACAATATATGAAAAACAATAAAATAACTGTTGAGGAATCCAGTCAGATTCCTCCAACCTGTCTCCCTGCATCCACAGATGTTACACAATACGATTATCATCACTTTCAGTTCAATATAAATTATTCTGATAGCAGAATCAATATATAAATATTTAACGGTTTATATATATATATATAATTACATATATATATATATATATAATTTTCACTAACTGACTAGCAGTTCAATCAATCAACCAACACACAGCAATCAACAGATGATTAACAGTTCTAAAAATACATTATAAAAATATAACTGTTCAGAGTTGGTGAGTTTTACTCACATTGACGCGTTAACCGTAAAATAACGGTTTGCGTTATTTGATTGCGACAGACAATTTATTTCTCCATAAATTGTAACGAGCTCGGATTCATTCCCAGTCAGTCTCATTGTGTTGCTCCTGTCCATACGATCCCGATGGATCTTGTTTCGCTGAGTTTCGATAACGTATGAATAAGATATGGTATTACGAAGTTAACATACACTTTATATTAAATAAAAACTTAGGATTTAAAATGATGGGCTTTACCCCTTTTCTCCGGCCCATCCACTTGTTTCTTCAAACCAGCCACCCTGTTTCTAAAAGCCCATTTCCCTCTCAAACGAAAACAAGCTCCAGTCCCTCACTACTTACATTACCGATTTCTTGGCACAACAAAATCCTTACAATCCAATCTCCCATTCTCCACTTATTTACCTAACCACTTTCACGGCCCAAGGCCCATCCACTAATCCAAAAGTCCAGACCCGCTACCAAGAAAACCCATCTTCCCTCCACTTGCAAGTACCAGCTAAAACCCGACATCCTCATTTTTCAGTAAAACCACGGCCGCTGCGAACCTGCTCCAATCCCCTACTCTACTTCGTAATAACCCAAACTGATACCACCCTCACAATTCTCATCTCACTCTCTTCAACTTCAACATCTTTTAGTTCATCTCGCACCCAATTATCCTCCTTGCGTCGAACAGCAAACCCACCCCAGTACTGTACCCGAGCGACGTTTTTATCCACAATACTCCCCAATTTTTACGCATACACATGCGGTTCAACCCTTCCAACTCAACTACACCCTTGGATTCCACCGATAATCCCCACAAAGGCATCGAATGCCAACTCTAGATTACGCCTGCCAAAACCAACGATGGAAAAAAACGCGTCGATCCAAGCAAAATGCATCTGAGGTTGTAGAGAAGTTCAGGGAGAATCCAAACATATATGTATTGCGATTTCTTGAATTTTATTTGAATTGTTTTCCATTTTCTAGAATTTGTCTTAACTTGTGTTTTCTGAGAATGAGGAATAGAAGTGGCGGCGCAAGTTTTACTGAGGAATGAAGCATTAGGTCTTAAGGAATTAGTTAGGGGGTATATGTAGGGAAGTAAATATCTAGATATTTTATAGAGGGAATATTCCCGGTATATTCCTTTTTTTGATAATTCGTTTTGCCTTCTAAAAATTCGTGTGACCACACGATACTCAAAAATCACGAAACTAGACATATAGCTAGAGTTTGACATTATGGTCCCAACGAAACTGGTTTCGTCGAATTCCGACTCCGTTTGCTCACACAGTGTATTTTTTTAACTATCAAAATACTGACTGTTTTACACTCTAAAAATCCGTATGGCCACACAGTGACTCTAAAAATCACGAAACTTGACCTCTAACAATAATTTAACATTGCGGATCCAACAAAACTGGTTTTGTCGAATTCCGACTTCGTTTGCAAACACAACGTATTTTTAAAGCGCTGGATGACCCATTTAAATATATAAATATATTTAAATAAAATTGAATTAAATATAAATAAATTTATATTATCGTATATATATATTCACAGTGGAATATCATACAGTTCGAGGGTAATTATATACTCGCTATTCCGAGTCCAGATTGATTCGATATTCAATTTACATTGAAAATCCCTTTAATAACGTATATAAAGCGTTGCTAAATATAAAGGAATTCCACAGCGACTTTTCTGAAATTTGATTTGGACGTAAATCAAAATCTACACGATGAAATCCCGATTTTTCTCTTCCACTAGAAACATATACTCCACCAGCTCCACACGTTTCTTGTTTCACAGAAATCCGGCTTAAAACGAATCATGTACATTCAGTTGAAGTTCGAATCGCCAAATCGCGAACTACAGCGCCATTTCAAGCTCGATTTTAATTATAATATAATTATACGTTTCAAACTGACGTCGATTGAATATATTTGTCAATATGATTCAACTCTAAGCTGAATTAAATCTTGGGGATGACCCTGTTCACCTTATATTGTGATTTCCAATATTTTTGATTATTTCTGAATTAAATATATTATTTAATTTAATTAAATATTCCATATTATTTAATTAACGACGATTAAATTCCCTATATCACAATTTTAAACAATTAAATAAATTAATTATACCCATGGAAAATGCGGGTCATTACACCCATTCAGTCGATTTCCAATAACGGTCGTCGAACTGCACTAACAACGACCTTTTCCAAATTTGATTTGGACATAATTCCAAATCCAACTGTTAGATTTCAAATTTCTAATATTCATCAGAAAGCTCTTTTCGATACGAACCCAACGGTTCTAGTTTCAGGAGAATGTGACGGTCGGATCTCCCGCAACGTCAATTTGAAGTCAATGGTCGAAATTCGCGAACTGCCGCTGCGCGGCGGTTCTATTCAGGCCATTTAATATATATATATATATAATATATATATTATATATACTTCATCGATTTCAATTCTAAAAGTATTTTATAGATCGTTTTAAATTCGTTTTAAAAACGATTTCAACTTCATATTCAATTTTAAATCAAAATTGAATATTCCATATCATTAACATATAAATGATAATATTTTCAAAACATTATATTTTGAAATCACTTCCTTTTCTATATTCATTCTAAAACGAATATAATCGATATAAATATCGCTCGCAACAAAATGGCGCAAATCTAATCCATACGGCTTTATATATTTCAATAACTTCGTTATTCTATTCAATCCAATGAATATTTTCTTCAACACATGAATATTGTCAACACATGACTATTTTGGTTATTTAATATATTTTATAAAATTATGATTTCTGTGATGACCCCATTTCCCGTACAGACGGAGACAAGGGTAATCCTTGGAATATAACACAGAAACAGATAATAACAGAACAGAAATAAATAAATACACCAGATAATGAACAATAGAATATACTGGATAAACGTAATCATCAGAGTTACACAGTATACAGGATCATACTTAGTACAAATACAGTTCAGCTATACATAAATGTCTACAGCGGAAAACAAACATAATGTACAATAGGAGCTGAACATCATAAAAAGAGATAAATAATAGAATCCATCTTCAGCTCCAGCTATCTAGAGAAAGCCAGCTAAAACCTGAATACAAGGTTGCCCGTGTAGAAAAAGGGGCACCCGAGTTTGAAAGTGAAACAAACTACGAGTCAGTCATGGGACTGGTATGAGAAATCTACTCTACACATTTATAATATGGCTAATCACAGGACCACGCCACTTTCGTGGAACGGGTTTACTCCATTGGATTGTCGGTGCTTTAAAAACAAATCTTTCTTTTAAGCATCGAAATGCTTTTTATAAAAATGAAGCCATTATAAGACTCAGTTCCCATCACACAATGCAACGCAAACCGGAGGATAGAGTTTTACCTTATAATAGCCAAAATATAATTGATACGAATAAAACAAAAGCATTTGATATTATTACTAGTGTTTACGTGTTTCAAAAACAATTTCGCATCATAACTATCAATCATAGACGGCATGGGTACCATATATCATGTCGCCATATATATATACAATCAAAACCGCACGATGTCGTATTTGGAAATTGGATTTCCGTCATGAACCAAGGCAAAAGATAGTCCTTTCCGCCTTCGAGACTCTCTAGCCCGAGCCTCAGGCACAGCCGCAACCGTACCTTGGATCGTCAGGGCCGGTCCACACGAAGTGGATTATAATGCCTGAACAATGCGTCCCTCCGCCCTTTGGGGCGTAAATGAGCCAATGAATGACTCCATCGAACCCGGATCGTCCGATCTAACCGAGGCGCCTCGCAACAGTAACAACCACATAAGTCAAACTCGTCAGGGCGTGTAAAAACACTGACGCCACTTCTAGCTAGAAAGAAAATGCACCCTCCCCCCCCCCCCCCCCCCGAGGTCCTCTCCCGTTTCTGGTTCATACCGGGGTGTAAGGCTCGCGATTTCACGTTATACACAAAGTTACGCCACACAGGAGGTGCTTTGATCATCACCACAAGACTTTGATTTTCAACAGAAGCCCTGATCACCGCATCTTAGCATGCCACACAGGCAATTCACACCGTGCAACTGATAGCTATCAATCACACAGAATAAATTCCAATGTCAGACACACTGTCCATTTGCAAGTCCGTTCTGGTCTGAACGAAACCGGATGCACTATATACCTCGCAAACCCATCGATCACCACGTACGTCTGGACGATCACCACTCATTGTCCATATTTCGGGATGCCTCCCAATCAGGACCTCGGTTACCATCCAAACGAGGTGAAGATCTCCGGTCTTCAACCACCATCTTCATCTTCGATTTCTTATCGTCGATTCAGTTATTCAGAATGGGATAAACCCGGTCTTTCTGAGCAACTCGCGTATACAATAAACAAGTGCAACACTAACATACACACATCATTTCAATTCATTAGTCACTAACCGTCAATCAGTAAGAGAACGATTTCCCAAATATTAACCCCGAAGGCCGAAACCAACATCAGATCAATACCCAAGAAACCATTCGACTTAGCCAACCTTCAGTTAGTTTCTAAATTTCTCATCCATATTGTTTATAATATTTTATAACTATTTATCGCTATTTTTATTTATTTTAAAATAGCCAATTTATTCAAAACGATGCTTCGGGCCATAACGCGACCGTGGCGCTGTTTTTCTTCAGATTTGATTTACCCATATCTGAAAATCTAACCGTTGGATCTTCACAAAATTTACATCATTAGAAAGATCTTTTCAAAACGAATCCAACGGTTCCAGTTTCGGGAAAATCCGACGGTCGGATCTCCCGGTACAATCGTTTTAAGTTTCGATTTCAAAATACGAACTGCAGCGTCGTTATTCGATTAAATATAATTATATTCATATATATATATATATAAATATAATCGATTCTGGCACTGTTTTTCTTCAGATTTGAATTAAACGTTCCATACAATCCAACCGTTGGATTTTTACAAAGTTGGTGCCGTTGGAAAGATATTTCCAAAGCGGACCCAACGGTTGCGGTTTCGGGAAAATCCGATGGTCGGATCTCCCGCAATAATCGTTTGAAATCACGGTTTTAAAATACGAACTGCAGCTTCGTTATTCGACATATTTCAATTCTATTTATATATATATATATATATATATATATATATATATTGATTCTTTGATTTCAAAACTATATAACTTTCATACTTTTGATAAAAATGATATTTTTATGTAACTGTTTTCTATTTCAACACTTCACTATTTTTAACAATTCATGTATATAATAAAAAATGTGATTTTTAAGGTAAAACAATTTATTTCAAAACACGACTATTTTATATAGTTAATATAGGTGATAAAATAGGATTTTTATTTTAAAACAATTTATTTCAAAACAAGATTATTTTATACATTTCATATTGATGTTAAAAATGGGATTTTTATTATAAAACAATTTCTTTCAAAATATGAATACCATTCAACACATGAATTCCAATTCAACGAATGAATTTCGATTCAATACATGAAGGTTTTCTATAGTTTATATAAATCGATAAAAAGGTGATTTTTATATTCAAAACACGAATACCATTCAACACATGAATATGATTCAACGAATGAATTTCTATTCAACACAAGAAGGTTTTCTATAGTTTATATAAATCGATAAAAAGGTGATTTTTATATTTAAAACACGAATACCATTCAACACATGAATTTCAATTCAACGAATGAATATCGATTCAACACATGAAGGTTTTCTATAGTTTATATATATAGATAAAAATGTGATTTTTGTATTTAAAACACGAATACCATTGAACACAAGAATTTCTATCCAACGAATGAATATCGACTCAACACATGAAGGTTTTCTATTCAACGAATAAATATAGTTTCAACAAATGAAAATAATTCAAACACATGAATATTATTCAAAATTTCGGCAGCATAACGGCAGGGTAGTTAAAACCGGGACCGTCCCTAGTACGGCTCCTCGCTCTACCTTAAAACCTCGCGGTTTTTGACAATGGGGAATCATGCATCTAGTTCGCACGCAGGCGGCATGTATATTTATTTCATTTCCACAAACTAATGCTATGTGGTTTCAACCAAATATTTCTCAACCACAAACGGGTATTTTTCAACCACAATCAATCAATATCAACCACAAACAATTCCAATCAACCATTCGCTATCAATCAATTTTCACACCAATCACAACCAATAAATATCGTCCATGGTTTGTGGACGAGGGGCGTATATATATATATATATTTATATATAGCATTATCCTTCTATTTCAACACATATATAATTTTTACAACGCATATACAAATTATACATCGAACGTAGAACTTATACAACGCTTACACAAGAGGTGTACAACGCTTATATAACTCATACATCGATTATATAATTTATACATCGTCGTTTTCCATATCGTTTATAAATTAGAAATCTCACTTTAGGTTCCACTCCACCAAAAATAGCAGAAGGCTCAGAAAAATATGCGGTCTCTTCTAGAATGTAGAAGACGTCCACACGAGTCCACTGTCTCTTGTTTCACTGAATTTCGTCAATACACGAAAAAGATATGATTTTTTAAAGTTTGCAACGGTTTAAAGGTGTTAAAACTGTTGAAAATTAATATGGTCGTACCTCAGCTGTTTCGTTCACAACTAGGTTTGGATTTTTCTTGAAATCCGTGTAGCTATTCGTCGATCGGCCTTCGCCACGTTGTCCGCCTTGGAGAGGCGCACCTGAGGGTCCTCTTCCTGATGAAATCGCGTGCGCCTAGGAGGTGGTAGAGGGCTTCGAACGGCGCCTCTTTCGATGGGGATATCTCGAGGTAGGAGCGACGAGGAAGGGCGTGGCTTAGATGGATTTGAAGAGCTCAGGAAGATCTACAAAAAGCTTAACTGGAGCATTGGCTATTATTGCGTGGAGGAGGAGAAAACGAGGAGAGAAGGGAGGAGCTCCTATCGCCGTCGTGCGTCTGAAGGTATCGGGGAGAGAGAAAACGTTCTGGCCAATGAATTTTTTTCTTTAATTTATATATTTCTAAATTCCGAAAATACCCCCTTTCACACACGAACCCCAATCCAGACCCACCGACTGTCGTCCCTAGCGTTTTACCCCCATTCCAAACACAATGGGCCATGTTTCGTAGGCCCATTCGACTGTTTCAGTCTGTTTTCCTTCAAATTAAAATATAGAATATTCAATATTTAATTTGAACGTACATTTCAATTTGCCAGGGCCACAAACTAATTCGAAAAATTCCATAAAAATAAATTTGGCTATGTTTTGACGATGCGGTCCCAACAAAACTAGTTTCGTCGAATTCTGAGACCGTTTGCAAAAAGGCCCATTTCTGGTCGATCCAAGTTAACTATAATTGACCAAAACCCGTTTTCCCTTGCCACGCTCACATACTAGCTTCAAAAATTATGAAATTTGAAACCTAGCAATAACTTCACATCCCGGATCCAACAAAAGTGGTTTCGTCGAATTCCGAGGTCGTTTGCAAAATGGCCAATTTCACGGGCTATATAAATTCCATAGCGACCTTTCTGAAAATTCATTTGGCCATAACTTTTGCTTTCCGATATGAAACTTCGATTTTTCAGATTCGTTAGAAAGGTATTCACTAACAGATTTAAATATTTTTGGTTTCACTCAAATCCGTTTTGTTTTGCACCCGGTACAGTCCGACAAAGTTTGAATTCAATTTTTGAAACTGCAGCGCCATTTCAGGCCTTGTTTATAATTAAAATTAATTATATTCGTTTTCAAACGTCGATTCAAACTCACTTTTCATTGCTATTATTTAAAATATTTATTTTAAATATTTAAAATCCATTCTTTTAGCCAATTTAAAATATTGAAATTGGTTCAGATTTTCCGGGTCGTTACAATTTCTATCGTTTAATACTTAATCAGACTCCGACCGTAAGTTAGTAAGAGAACGATTCCCTAAGTATTAACCCCGAAGGCCGAAACCAACATCAGATCAATACCTAGGAAACCACTCATCTTATCTAGTTTCTAGTTAGTTTCTAATTTTATATATGATAAAGATGTAAATTTTATTGTTAAAATATTTCGTTCAACACATGAATATTCTCAACACATGAGTATCGTCAACACTTGACTACTTAATCTATTCAACACATGACTATTTAATCTATTCAACACATGAATCTTTATTTTATAATATTCTTTATTTTCCAAATTGGAATGAGGCCCAATCAATTACCATATAATGTTAATTATATGGATTCCATACAACACATGTACATAATAGCAACGATAAATAATCAACCATCATCCAAAGTGCACCACACAACTGCATAAGCATTAAATATAAATAGTTAACGCTTACACAGTCTGTCAACCAATCGATCGACACACAACTAAATAATTGGGATTCGTGTACGCCAAATATCATCCCAACACCTGTGTGGGGTTTCAAATCAACAAACACTGAATATTATTTTTGCAGTTGGGTGATATGTAAAATTTATCGTCCCAATCAATATCAGTCAAATGGGTGTACATAAACAAATCGTTCGATTTGTAAATGAATATTTATTTATTCACATTCATGTTAAAAATTATATTTTTAACAATAAATAATTTATTTCAACACATGAATCTATTTTCATTCATTCCACATCACAATCAATTTTCACCATACAACAAAATCAAACAAGTCGTCCATGATATGTGGACAACGGGTGTCGGGTGCAGCTAAGCACCGTCTGCATCCTAGTATATATTTCAAACTAGAAAAATAAAATAAAAGTGAGGAGTTCTCACCGAGGGTTCCACTCATCCGTGCTTTCCTTCTGAACTATTCGGGTTTCGTTTTGATTTAAGTCGATACCATCGCCATCTTTTCTCGCTGTTCACAGTAAAAATCATATTTTTTTCTTGTACTGTTCATATAAAAATCACATTTTTATACCGCCACTTCAGAAATAAAAATCACATTTTTATTTCGATATATATACAAAAATTATTTTTCTATAACGTCCTCTTTAGAGTAAAAATCATATTTTCATTTCAAAACAACATATATAAAAATCGAATTTTTATTTCAAATCTAAATTATAAAAATCCTACCTTTCATGTGTGATAAAAATCTTACTTTTCCTATAAATAAAAATCGAACCTTTTCTATAAATAAAAATCGAACCTTTTCCATAAATAAAATCAAAACTTTCTTTACATTAAAAATCAAATCTTTCTAACGATGTTCATATCATAAAAATCTAATCTTTTCTCTAATGTTTTATATTTATATGACGCTATATATGTACATAAAAGCCCCGTTTTTATCTACATAAATATTATATTTTTATGACCTAAAAATAAATAAAAATAAAAATAAAAAGCTCACCGTTCTTCGCATCTAGGGGGTTTGGAGGAAGGAGCTTGCTGCGGTGGTTGGGTGGTGGCGACGCCCTAAGAGGTGGAGGAGGCGCTGTTTTTGGATCTTGGAGGGTTTAAACGCGAAAAGGGTAGTTAGAGGAGGGAGTGGGGTCGGGATAGGCAGCGTAAGGAGTAGGGGTGGTTGGCAGGGGGTCACGGCGGCGCTGTGGGTGGAGGCTCAGGCAGTTGATGGGCTTAAAGAGTGGTGTAGGTTTTCAGATAGGAGGAGAAGGGGCTAGGGGCGGCGGTGGTGCTAGGAAGATGGAGGGGGAGTCGGCCAGTGCGGCGGTGGGCCAGCACGGCGGTGCGGTGGGCGGAAAGTGGGTGGCGGCGTTGATTTAGTTTTAGGTTTTTTTTCCTTCTTCTGTTCGATCTGAAATAGAAAAAGGGGAAGGGGAGTATAGAGAGAGAGAGAATTACTTAATATATATTTTATTATTTTTAATTTCATAAAGTAATTTTTTTATTTCAACCTCCAAATGAGACCCACCAACTGTCGTCCCTAGCTAATTACCCTCATTCCGAACACAATGGGATATGTATCGTAAGCCAATTTGGCCGTTTCGATCAGTTCCCATCAAAATTAAAATGTAAATATATATATTAAATTTGAACGCATATTTCAATTTACCGGGGCCACATACAGACTCTAAAATTCCTGAAAAATATTTTCTAGCTTCGTATTAACGATACGGTTCTAACAAAACTAGTTTCGTCAAATTCCGAGACCGTTTGAAAAATGGTCATTTTCTGGTCGATCGAAATTGACTAAAACTGTTAAAACATGTTTTACTTTGCCACGCTCACATATTGATTCGAAAAATTATGAATTTTGGAATCTAGCAATAATTTGAGATCTCGGATCCAACAAAAGTGATTTCGTCGAAAACAGAGGTCGTTTGCAAAATTTCCATTTTTAAGGGCTCAAAATTCCATAGCGACTATTCTGAATTTTCAACTGGACGTAACTTTTGATTCCCGCTATGAAATTTTGATTTTTCGGATTCGTTGGAAAGATATTCTCAAATAGATTCTAATATTTTTTGTTTCGCTTAAATCCGGTTTATTTTGAATCCTGTACATTCATTTGAACTTTGAAATCGAATTTTCGAACTACCGCGCCATTTTCAATTCCTTTTATAATTAAAAATAAATAATTATATTCTAATGACGATCTAAATAAACATATACGTTCTAATTCTATTTAAAATAAATTTCTCTTTGTCATTATTAAAAATAATTCATTTTAAATATTTAAAATTTATTAAAATTACCAAAATAAAAATTTTAAATTGGCTCGGATTTCCGGGTTGTTACAATTTGTTTTAAAACGTACCAAGCATGTTTGGCTATTATAACGTAAAACTCTATCCTCCGGCTTGTGCTGCATTGTGTGATGGGACTTGAGTCTTATAATAGCTTCATTTTTCAAAAAGCATTATGGTGTTTATAAACTGTTTGTTTATGGTATTCTTGGGAGTAAGCCCATTCCATGTTATACAGCATTGTCCCTTGATTTACCAACTTTGAAATAAAATGTATAATAGTTTTAGTTCTCGCACCAGTCCCATGATTGACTCGGAGTTTATTGTTTCTAACTAAACTCTGGGAGCCTATATATTCCACACAGGCAGTCAGTAGCTTCGGTTTTGCAGATATTTCTTTACACGGGATCCTGGATTATAGCTGGAGCTATATTCGAAAAGCTTTGTATCCGTATATCCCTTTCAGTTGTGGTTGTATATTTTTCCGCTGTACATTATATTTATGTACATATTTTTCCACTGTTATGTGATTAAATCTATGATATTTTTCCGCTGTAAATTATTTGAACTCTGATATTTTCTTGTACACTAATGTGATTGTTGTAATAGCAATGAAATGTTCTATTGGTTGTGTTATGATGTGTCGTATTCTCAAAGCAATCCGTTGTTTCCAATCTCTTCGGAGATCGGGGGATTTCAGATCGTTAAAGCTTCCTATGTGGGTTTATACGTATTATATATAAAGTTTGGTATGTGTCTATTGAGTTGGTTTTAAATAAAAAAATTATTGGTTATTACTATGTTGAGTTGTGTTCGTGATGGGTGAATTGTTAAGTGTGTTTAATTGAGTGCATGAGGTTGAGTTGTGTGCTTATATGTTCTATATATACATATATTTATACAACCAGTTTTGTTGTGTGTCAAAGTTCTTAAACTATATATGATATAAATTCTGGGTATATACGTATATATATTTATATATTATTTTTGTAAAATTTGTTAGGTTTATTTTTGAATCGGTTTTCGCATTGAGTTCAAACCTATTCTAAAACCAATAGCCGTACTGCTCCAGAACCCAATAGTCATACCAATCCATTGAGAACTTCCTAAACCTCCTCTTATAAATAAAATATATATTAAGTGGTTATCGAGTTGAATCCATTCTGAATCGTGCCTGGAAGTCACCATTTCAATTCCATGTCAATCAGTTTGTCGTCTCCAATATATGCCACGAAAGGTGAGTTTATCTCACATTTGACCAACACTGTTTCATGGATGTTAGATCAGCATAAATGAAATATTGTGAAATGTATAGGACGGTTAGTAGAAATTGTTTTATTTCATATACGAAACGTAGGTGCACAAATGACATATGACTTATGATTGATGCTATGTGAGGATTTGTTATGTTGTTGATTCCCTTAGTTTAAGAAAAATCACTAAGGGTTGAAACGATACATACCCGAACGGACATTAGATTAGGGAAAAATCGTTATAGGTTGAAATGAGAGACCTGATGATTTTTACTGAATTTGGGATTACGAGTTGAAATGATATATACCCGTAAAATTTAAATTGCGTATTGAAATGATAAATATTCGTATCACTCTACCATTGGTTAGAAAACTATATACGGACATCGCTGGTCATGTTTTCGAACTAAAATGATATGGAAATTAATTATAAAATAATAGCTCAAGATTATATATATATATATATATTTCAAACATTTTTAAACTTAAAGTTTTGTAAATTTTAAATTATATGTTTTAAAATGATTTTATGAGTAAATATGGATTTAAATGCTTATTTGAGATGTTAATTATAATTTTATTTATTTTAAACTATATAATTTAATCATATAAATATTTTAAACTTTTATATTATAATAATTATTTCTTTAAACCAATTTCTATATTATTTTAAACTTATATACGTTTATAATCTATTTTCTAATTAATTTTAGAATCTTATAAACTTACATATATATATATATATCTATGTTTTTTCAAATTTTAAAATATTTTACAAATTTAAAAATAAACTAATATGTGAATAAGTTAAGATTTTCGCGATTTGAATTCGAGGTTCAAAGATTTGAATTTAAATAACGATATTGATTTAATGAATGAACCAATATAAGATATGAATTTGAATTCAAATTGATTTGAACTTGTAAGAGATGAACATGAATTGTGAAATTGTTTTCCGAATTTGAATTTCCAAATTTAAGAAATGAATTTGAACCTATAATTGATATGAAATGAATATGATTGTAAATCAACGGAATGTGAATTCGAATATGGTTAAATATTGAAAGGAATGAACATGAATTGCAAAAAATTGATTTTTAGTTTGAATTTATAGTCGACATGAAGCGAGTCTGATTTTATAGTGACCAAATGTGAATTTGAATATATAAATTTTATATATGGAATTAATTTTATTAATCGTTTGGTTTGAATTAAAAATTCTGTTCAATCGAATTTGTAAAACTGGTTTTGAATTGTATGAAATGTTTGAATTTAAATATAAGATTTTAATTCGAATTTATAAGTAACGAATTTGAATTATACGACTTGAGTTTGAAATATGAAATGATTTATTGAGTTGAAATATAAATTTATTTGAATCGAATGTATTGAATTTGAGCCAAAATGTTGGATTTTCATGAATCGACTTAATGAGTTCTTATAAAGATAAATTGAATTATTTGAATTGTTTGAACTTGAGTTCTGATGAATATAAATCAAACTAAAGTATTATAGAAGTAAAATATTTTAGTATCGATTTACATAAGAATTGAGACATTTAAGGTATGATTTAAATATAAGTCGATTTTGGATTGAAATCATTATGCGAATATTCTTGGAAATTATATTAAGTCGAAGTTAAATATTATAGTATTGTTTATACTGTATATTGAGAATTTTACGATATGGTTTCTAAATCGATTCGATTTAAGTAATTCGAGTTGTTCTCAATTAAAATATAATTTAAGTTAGATATTTAAATTTGATTTCAAATTCGAATATGAGATTTCATATAAACTATTTTACAAAGTGATTTATAAAATAATGACCAAGGTGTAAAAATGTAAACGATTGGTTGTTAAGGAGACCAGGATCGGCTACTATCATACTCTCTTCCAATACCCAAAACCACTTTGACAACTGTGTATGCGGTGGAGATCCAAAATGAAGTAGGATGGTTTGGAGAATGACTCTATTTTCTATTTCATATTAATTTGAGACTCTACGACTATCTTGAATCAACTTGATGTGACTAAAACAGGAGCTATGCCGAGACCAAGTGAGGTCATACCTTATATCGAGCACACTTCTTCGATACTATTCCATTACTTCTGAGATTTGATTGGGCCCTTTTGATATGGGAATGCGTTTCGAGGTTAGTGGTAGAGGCTGCTATGCGTTACCACTAGTTCGGCTCTACAAACAGTGAATCCACCCTTGCATTCCTTGCGTGCCTTGTCATATGCCTTATACGAGCCCACTATGATTTTGTTTTGTACTGTTTTACATGGAGTGCCCTCTGATAGCCATCCAGTTTATGGAGGAATTACGGTACTGTATATACTATAAGAATATATAAACGGTGTAAGGGTAATATGGTAATCCTGCTTACGCTATTTTGATACTTTGCTGATAGACATTATTGTATATAGTGTATTATTCTATATAGTATTAGTTTGACGGATCCTTAGAGGATGGTGATCCCAAACATCCTTTAAATTATTGATTGCATTTCATCGAACATTTCATTTGAGTTGATTTACTTCCATGAGAATGTTAGTCCTAATTCGAGTTGTTTTGTTTTGCATTATTGCTCGGGTTAGATCGATTATCACAGCTTTCGAAATCCACTCTTGGAGTTTGAAGTTTATATTTGGATTTGCTCACATGTTACCTACTCAGTTGTTCTAGTTCAGTTGTTTCTTGTCGTTTTAGTTTCAAAATATGTTATTATTATTTATGTATCTGCAATTTATTGTATTATTCTTCCGCTGTATTATTTCTGTAAACTCTGATGTAAAATTTATTTAGTAGCTTCGTTAACAACTATTGTATTTTGTATTTTCCACTACGAGATATTATATTGCTCTGTATTTGTATCTGTGATCTGTGATTTATTCTTTTTACTCCAAAAGCTAATCACAATATGTCGTTTTGAACGGTTCGAGTTGGTTTAATTACTGACTATATTCCCATTGGGACGTTTAGGGGTAAGAGTCTCCTGCTCGCCACCAAACATCCAAGCGAGAAACCCTATCATGTTCTATAACCAGCTCTGATACCAAATGTAAAATCAGTTCTGAGGTATCACTGTATGTCACGGTGGGAGGTTAGCCTACTGCCTAATCATTGTAAAGCTTAGGGCCGTTACAAGTAGTATTAGAGATTTGGCTTATCAAAGCTTTAGCCAATGGGGTAAATGCTCATTAGAGATAGGGTAGTGATACCCTAGAATGCGTGGAATCGGTCGTGGAATCCTTCTTGAGAGAGAGCGTATTTTAAAAGTATAAATAGTTTTATAAATGTTTTAAAACAAATATTTTTGGACATAAAATTTTGTCTAGTATTTAAATCTTTCCTGAAATTTTATTTCCATTTGAATCCATACTCCTTCGTAGAACATTTTTTATTAGGTTCTTTCGTTTGTTCAACTTTTAACTCGAATTCTATGACTTATCCTTGTCCATAACAAGGTAAGAAGTAGAAGGAGAGTATTATTCTTCTAGTGATTTCATTCTAATTAAATATTGGTTTGAAATTGGTATTTTGATGGGTATTATAATATATGATTTTCTTGATGCAATATTGAATTTTGATTTATATATTTGCGGAAGATATATATATAAGTAAGCCTGTGTTTCGGTAATACTAATATTTTGTAAAGATTTGATATTTATACTTTATGATTTTATAAACTATATACTTTGAATAAGTTTTAAAGATGTGGATTTTGTAAGATAATGATTTTATCTTGGTTGAGATCTATAATGGTATTGTTTATAAATGTATATATATATATATATATGGTAATTTATAAAGTTATACAGATTTATAAAGATTTTAATTTGTGATGTATATATATGTTAAACTTATGGAATTAAATAAGTTTTATAAGTTTAAATATAGATAACATGGATTTGAAATTATTTTGGTACAATATAGAAAAATGTTGTTATGTATTTGATTTAATAATAATATTGTTTTATATTTGTTAAGGATTAAGGTTGAATTTTAATAAATTATTGAGTGCGGGAGAGCAATAAATTTTCCATACTTAAAACTTTAATGATTTATATTATTTATAATATATGATTTGGAAATTTTATATATATTTTGTTTATATATATAGAAAGATGTTTTGAGTACTCACTTGACGCTAAAATTGGTCTATCGAATACATAATGATTTGGGTATATGTCTGATCAACGTATATATTAAATCCTATGTGTATTCAATAGATATAGAGTCACACTCTAGTCGCTTGAAAATGATTCTGGTGATGACGCGACATCATCGATATTTATTTCCAGGTTTCGAAAGTGGGATAGATATATATAGCCAATTGAGATATCGAGTGAATGCTTAAAACTATTATGAAATGTTTGAAAATATTTTACTTTTGATTTTTATATATTTCAATATATATATATATATGTATAATGATAAATATGAACCATTGGTTTAAATATATTAATTATTTTATTACTATTTCTCTGCCTCATTCCTTTTCGGGGACAAAAAGGTTTAAGTGGGGGAGATTGTAAAAACCTCAATTTTAAGTGTATTTTATTCAATGATTTGATTTAAATTTTGGTTTGTTTATTTTATTTGTTAGGATGTTTTTTTAAATAGTAATATTGATTTATAATTTAAAACTCAAATTGTTTTAGAATTTTATAAGATAACTATTTTGGTTTCTGATATAAATATGTTTTAATACTACAAGTCAATATTTGATCTTAATTAATTTAGTTTTATAGTGACCCGGGGAGTTCGGCTCCCGAATTCCAACAATAATACATAAACTCGTATTACTTGCTAGAACTCAAGTATCGAAAACATAGATAGATAATGAAAGAATATGGAGGGTGAGATAAGAAAGAAAATTTAGAATATAAGAAGAAGAAGAACCAACTAACCAACACAAAACAGAGTCTCACATCGCAGCAGAACAAAATATAATATAGAGATAAAATTTATTGAGAGCTTTGAAATAAAAACTTACAATCCTCAGAGTACATCAATGCATCTGGACAGTTATAATAATATGTCCTTATATACAAAACACAGTAGAATAAATACTTGATATCATACTTCTGAACACCTTCAGCTCGTCTCTGGACTTCACAGCATCCGATAACCTGAACCTGTACAACTCGGTCTAACCTGTAACAATCTGGAAAATACGAGCCAATTTAAAATTTTAGAATTGGTTATTTCAAAGGAATTTGAACAATTGAAATAGAATATTTCAATAAAATAGTGAAGTAGAAATAGTGTGGCAGTTTGAAAATTTGAATTCAAAATTTGACTGACTGCACTGGGTGCAAAATATAACGGATTTTAGTGAAACCAAAAATATTTAAATCTGTTTATGAATACCTTTCTAACGAATCTGAAGAATCGAAATTTCATAGTGGGAATCAAAAGTTATGGCCAAATGAAATTTTAGAAAGGTCGCTACAGAGAATATATAGCCCTTGAAAATAGACATTTTGCAAACCACCTCGGAATTCGACGAAATCACTTTTGTTGGATCCGAGATGTTAAACTATTGCTAGGGTTCAAATTTCATAATTATTGAAGCTAGTATGTGAGCGTGGCAAAGGAAAATGTGTTTGGTCAATTTCTGTTAAATTGGATCGACCAGAAAATGGCCATTTTTCAAACGATCTCAGAATTCGACGAAACTAGTTTTGTTGGGACCGTAGCGTCAAAACATAGCTAGATTTATTTTTCGGGAATTTTTCGAATCAGTTTGTGGCCCTGGCAAATTGAAATGTACGTTCAAATTGAATATTAAATGTTTTATACTTTAATTCGAAAAATAACTGACTGTAACAGTCGAATTGGCCTACGAAACATATCCCATTGTATCCGGGATGGGGGTAATTAGCTAGGGGTGACAGTCGCTGGGTTTGAATTGGGATCCGTGTGGAGAAACACTATTTTAAAATCTAATTAAACCATCGGCCAATTAGAATTCTCCATTCATAAATAAAAAAAACATCAGAAACCCGATTACCCCCCCCCCCACCCCGACGAACGACGGATGATGCTCAGAACTTCCTGACCAAATCGCCGCCGCCACGTCGACTTTCAGCCCCACCTCCAGTTGAGTTTTTTGTTCACCTCCTTCCCCTCTTCAAATCCATATAAAGAACTCCCCCTATCATTGCTCCTACTTCGAGATCTCCTCCTCCAAAATCCCGACCTTCCAGCCGCCGCCGCAAGCACTGGGCCCCACCGAGTTGCCTCCAACCACCACATGCCTGAAGCCCTCTCCTCCCTCTACCACGTTGTACCCTTCGATCGTCGTATCGAGCCTCGGTTTTCGCGAAAACTGAAAACCTAGTTTTGAACAATCGTGAAAGGTATCGACTTTATTATATTTGAATTGAAAATACACTCTTAAGTGTTGCAAACTTTGAAAAATCATATCTTGGTTGTGTGTTGACGAAATTCGATGAAACAAGAAACTTCGTGACCGCAAGGAGGCTCTCTGCCACCTAGAAGAGACCGCGGATTTTTCTAAGCTCGCTAGGATTTTTAGCACCTCGACAACCAATGTGAGATTTCTAACTGAAATTTGTGAATGGAAATGTCATGTATAAATTATATAAGCGAAATATAAATTATACACGTGTTGTATACCTCATGTACATGCGTTGTGTAAGCTATATGAGCGAAGTATGAATTATACATGCATTGTATAAATGATATGTGTGTTGAAATGCAAGTGAAATATAGAAATAATATATATATATACTCCCCTCGTCCACAAACCATGGACGATATTTATTGCTTGTGATTGGCGTGAAAATATGTGGTATGACGAATGGTTGAAAATAATTGTTTGTGGTTGATATTGTTTGGTTGTGGTTGAAACATACCCATTGGTGATTGAAACAAATTTGAAATAATTATGGAAATGAAAATAAAACATGCTGCCTACGTGCGAACTAGATGCATGAAATCCCCATTGTCAAAAACCGCGAGGGTTTAAGGTAGAGCGAGGAGCCGTACTCGGGATGGTGCCGGTTTTAACTACCCTGTCGTTATGCTGCCGAAATTTTGAATAATATTCATGTGTTAGAATTATTTTTCATATGTTGAATTATTTTCATGCGTTGAAACTGAAGTCATCTGTTGAAACTATATCCATGTGTGGAAATGCTCATGTGTTGAGAAGTAATGTGTTGAAAATTAAATTCATGTGTTGAATAAATAAAGTGTTTAAACAATAAAAATCACATTTTTTATACTATATATGAAGTATGTAAAATATTCGCGTTATAAATAAATTGTTTCAACAATAAAAATTTCATCCTTCTTATATGAACAAACTATATAAAATATCCATGTGTGGAAATGCTCATGTGTTGAGAAGTGCGTGTGTTGAAAAGATTCATGTGTTGAATAAAAAGATCGAACAATAAAAATTACATTTTTATTGAAATTATGAAGTGTTAAAAACATTCATGTGTGGAAGAAATATTTTAGATGATAAAAATACCATTTTCATCATTTAGGTGATTTGCTAAAAATATACGAGTGTTGAAATAAATATTTGTGAAACGAATATTATTTTTAACATATATAGGAACTAAATAAAATAATCATGTGTTGAAATATATTTTAGTTTGCCAAAAATATCATTTTTGAAAGGTGAAGTGTTAAAAATAACCACTTGTTCAAATAACTATGCATGAGTTGAAATATTCGTTAATTAGCTAATGATATGATTTTTGCTTATGTATGCAACATTAGAATGAATGGTGACTTTAAACCAAAATAATCAAATATGAAGTTGAATGGAAAATGATAAGTGATAAGAATTGCACATAGGTACATGCATATTTATTGAACATGTTATAGCAAAGAGGCTAGAGAAGAGGAATAAATTTGTTTGCCCGACAAATAGGTACATGTTTATTGTTTTGCTTGGGTGATGATTCTATGAGCCTATTGGCTAGCCGCTTGGCTTTTTCTTTTTCTTTTTGAGATGAGACGCCCGTGTGGCTATTTGGGAATTTTCCCAGCCCCTCCCGTACAAAGGAGGTTATGGAGAAATTTTCCAAAATTTAAAGGCGTTGGTGAAATATTTGAAGTGAAAACGATATAGAAATCGTCGAATGAACTATATTTATATATATATATATAATTAAAATGAATCGTGGCCATGCAGTTCGTGTTTTGAAACCGTGATTTCAAACGACTAGTGCGGGAAATCCGACCATCGGATTTTCCCGAAACCGCAACCGTTGGGTTCGCCTTGGAAATATCTTTCCAACGGCACCAACTTTGTAAAGATCGGACGGTTGGATTCTCTGGAATGTTTAATTCAAATATGAAGAAAAACAGCGCCACAATCGATTATATTTATATATAAATATAAATATAATTAAATTAAATCGAATAACGACGCTGCAGTTCGTATTTTGAAATCGTAACTTCAAACGACTAGTGTGGGAAATCCGACCGTCGGATTTTCCCAAAACTGAAACCGTTGGATTCGTTTTGAAAAGATCTTTCTAATGAAATAAAATTTGTGAAGATCCAACGGTTAGATTTTCAGATATACGTAAAACAAATTTAGTGAAAAACAGCGCTAGTGCCTCGGCATGACCTGTAATGTCGTTTAATTAAATGTGGTTGTTTTTAAATAAATAAAAATGGCGATATATCGTTATAAAATATTATAAACGATATAGAGTGGAAATAAACCAATTTTACGGTGTTCGCTTGATATGTGATGGTTGAATGTATTTAACATGAAAATTATACTAAGGAACTGAAATGTGAATGTTGAGTAATTTAACCATGTGAAGAATAGATTTGAAAATCTAAATATACGTGGATTACTTGAAAAGGCCGAGTTAATTCTCATTTCAAATAATCGATCGACGGTGAGAAGTCGAAGAGATGAAGACGGTCCAAGACCGACGATCTCCACATTGGATGGATGGGCGCTATTGATGCTCGTGATTGGAGTAGCTACCTTGAAGAAGCTGAAGTAGTAGCCGTCCGGACGTATTGTTGATTGTGCGGATATGCGAGGAATATGGTGCCTCCGGCTTCGTTCAAACCCAGAACGAACTTGTAAATGGACTGTGTGTCTGACATTGGATTTTGTTCTGTGCTGATTGATCTCTGTTAAATATATATCTGTTTGGCGGCGGAGAATTTATTATCTTGCTTAACGCCCTTCTCTGAGACGTACGAGCTCAGAGGTTATATATCGATAGAAATCAGTAGCGTGGAGTGAATGACCTGTGTGGTACGCCTAAGTGGCTTATTATCAAGGCTTCTGTTGCAAAGCAAAGTCTTGTGGTTGATGATCAAAGAATGGTCTATGTGACGTAGCTTTGTGTATAACGTGGATTCGCGAGCCTCACACCCCGGTATGAGTCAAAAACGGGAGAAGGACCCAAGGAGTGCATGACGTTTCTTTCTAGCTGTGGTGGTCTTAGTGACCTACCAACCCTGACATTTATATCTACTTTTCACCTGTGTGGTTGTTGGAATGCAAGGCGCCTTGATTATAGGTCTGTAAGGACCGGGAAACGTGTGTTTAGGAATAATTAATCCTCAAACGTAAGGGAGGACCGGCCTTGGAGGATCCAGGGATTGCCGTGTGCGGTCCTGGGACATTTGCTAGAGTGTCTCGAACGGAGAGGAGCTTGCCCCTTGCCTCCACTCATGATAGAATCTAATTTCCAATACAAAATTGCGGATGTGATTGTATTACTAGTATGGCGACATAGTGGTATGGGTCATTTATGCCGTCTATGATTGATATTTATGATTGAAATCGCTTTTGAAACATATATGCACTAGTAATAATATCAAACACTTTTGTTTTATACGTATGAAGCATTTCTTGGCCATTATAAGGTAAAAATCTATCCTTTGGCTTGCGTTGCATTGTGTAATGGGACCTGAGTCTTATAATGGCTTCATTTTTATAAAAAGCATTGCGATGATTTAATCATTTACTTTAATTCATGCACTAGCACTCATTGTAGTAAACCCGTTCCGCGAAAGTGGCGTGGTCCTTTGAATTGCCGTATTATTGTTGTTTAATAAGTTAAGTAGATTTCTCATACCAGTCCCATGACTGACTCGTAGTTTGTTTCACCTTGCAAACTCGGGTGCCCTCATTTTCACACGGGCAGCCTAGTTACAGGTAGCTGACATATTTTGGCTTGGCACCGCAGTAGAGGTGCACTTTTGGACTCATGGCGAGGCTTGACAACATTGTGATGACTGTGACTTTTCCGCCATTATTGTATATGTATTATGATTCTGCCACGGGCGATGTAGACTGATGTTTAGTTTATGTACTCTTTATGTATGATTCCGCCACAGGCGATGTAGACTGATTATGTATTATTATGCACTAAGTAGTATCCTGCACTGTGCTCTCTGATGTGGTGATATATATATGATTCCACTGTCATATTCGTGTAAATTATTCTATTTCTTATTTATGCTATTATCTGTACTCTGCTAATGATGATTAATGTGTTATATTCCAATGATTATCCTTAACACCGTGGTACGGGGTTTTAGGATCATCACAAAACCGGAGCATTTGGAAAACCTCCGATTAGTCTGGTGAACCAGAGTGAGAAAATTCGCTAAGTTTAAAAACATCACCCAACTTGATTTTTTTTAAGTCAAACCATTTCTTTTTGAAATAATAGGTTATTCTAATATTATAATAGTGTCTAAACACAAATAAATATCAATTTAGCAGAACGCTTTCATCTCACGTTCCACATATATAGTAAATAATCAAAACCACGGGCTCTTATGGGTGATTGAATTTCCAACTATGACAAGGTATGGAATCACCTTCCGATAGTGTATCTCTAGAGGCTAATACACTGGGTTCAACAAGAACATCTTGCGACCTGGCCACACATGACTGACCACTCATTTCGCTTGAGTGTATCGAAGGTATATCACCAACAGTTGGGTGTGACCCACCATTTCCCGATAAGGGGCAGCATCGAAATAGATTAAAGAATGAAATGGATTTTATCTCGATAGGTGATTATACACCCTACATGGGAGCTACCCACTTAGCCATGCTACCTGCACGATTTCTATCATTTCCCAGTTGAAGAGGCTTGAGATTTTTCCACTACCTTTAGAACATTACATCACCTTTCACTTTGAATGCCACTTTGTCAAATCTGTCAAATCACTAATTGACGCCCACAAATATATTCTGGGAATTAAGCTAAGAGAAGAGTCTTCTCCGCAACAACAGAGATACATTTGTACAAATCAATATACGTGACTCTTAAGAAATACTCCGTCAGACATCCGTCCATACAAGTCATCCAGAATTAGGATGAACCGAAGACACCCTCCTACTACATCCAAGGTATCACCCTATAGATCAATAGCGAGTAGTCCTCGCAATACGTAGATTTCAACCACGATAGGATTACAGTATATCTTCAACCGCTAAACCCGAGATTTTAAGTAATTCTACAGTTTTATTAAAATCCACGATCTTCAACTTCTCCCTCTCGATCAGTATCTAAGATCGTCAACATTTCATATTTGATGGTCGAAATGGTTTTCGAATATAAATTCAATCCCAGTCTTTCCGTCACAACAATCGTATAGGCCAGATTTGATAGTCGGTTATTTAACTATCAAATAAAACAACCATTCAATCATAAAAATAAAAATAGATTTATTGGTCCAGTATTCAGCATTACTTGGCTTCTTTAATTAGAATAATTAAACAAATGGTTAATTTACAACTTAAAACTCTTTTCGATATTTCAAAATAGCATTTCACTTCTTATTTAAATCGTTAAATTTTCTTCAAAACTATTTACCATACCATTACTCGTTACGTATAATCGGGAAATCACTTCAACTCCCCACTCGTAAAACAATGTTACAAAAATTTCTATTTCATTATTTGAAAACAATTACCAACTCTTATAAAAATCCTATTTCAAAACACAACTTATAATTTCCTTTTTACCATGAAAATATCATGATATTTCCACACAATACCTTATGCTTTCCGTTACCTTGGAAATATCATTTTACATATTCTCGAGTCCTTTTATTTCCTTTAATTTTGGAAATCATATTATATTCTCAAATTTTATTTCCGTACTTTGGAAACCCCATTGTATTCTCAAATGTTTATACTTCAACATTCATTAGTCCCTGACCGTAAATTTGTAAGCGAACAATTTCCTAAGTATCAACCCCAAAGACCGAAATCAACATCATATTAATATTCAGAAAATCACTCAACTCAACCAAATGCTACATTCTACTACCGTGCACCAGCTGTAACACGCCATCAACTTTCTCTTTTCAATGAGATTTTAAGTAGGCTAGGATATTATCTCAAACACCATACAAACCATAGATTACTTCACAGCAAAGTAAGATTTTTAAAACATGTTTTTACACATAGATTGTGTACACATTTGTGTACTTTTATAACAGGGCCATGGCCTTCAACAAGCCTGAAAAGATTAATTGAAAATGACCAAACAATGTATCTTTTCAAGCAACATAAGGTAGTCTGAACTACTCTATCCTAGCCTGTATACTAGTGAATATTTTATCATTTAAGTTTAGCTATGAAAATACCCTTGATCACACTCAACCACTCACACCAAAATCTGAAGTAATGAACATAGTTCGAGAGCAAAACAATGGTAGGAAAGACAACTAAAACATGAGAAAACATGATCAAAACTGGAAACCAAAGCAAACAGGGCACCTGAAATCTGGAATTTTGCATAAGAACATAGGATATGTTTGTGAGTAAACTTTCCCCTCTAATACTGATTGTTATATGCAAACTTATGTATATACTCGTATGCTTTTGGATGTGTGATTCTATCATGGAAAAACAGGAAAAAAACAAGAACTTGAGGTAGTGAACAAATATTGGTGAGTAAAACACATTTATAACTCTATCTAAATATACCACATGAATGTTTTAATATATTCCATAAGTTATATAAATATATATGGTAGTTTGAAATGTAATACATCTTGTCGGAATCAAATCTAAGTTTGGAAATTAGGTGTGCAAGAACAGTAAAGGGGAAGGATAGAAATACTGGTAATAACTAAAACAGAGGACTTATATATGGGTGAGTAAAATTCCCTTTATCTTTTGATGGTTATATATATTGTGATGCTTATATAGATACCTGTGTATTTAGTCATTTTACCTCTCATATGAAAACTGGAATACAAGACTAAAAAGAAAATAAGCGAGTAAACCCCTGAAATTCTTTACTATTTTATGTCAAATTTCAGTGCCGTCAATTTATAAGTATGTGTATATAGGTATCTTGTTTTGATTGTTAAAACATGAGTGGAAAGAAAAGGGACTGAGAACAAAATAGAGAAAGCTAGATAATAAATGTGATGTATTAAATGGTTAAAAATAAGGAATTTAATCTTTCCTCTCACGGGATGTATTAGCTCAATTCTACATGGATAGTATGCACACACTAGCCACTTTAACGAACCGATGGGTAGAGTTTATTGGTGCATGGGTGACAAAAATAGTTTGTAGTTGATGTCTGAATATACCAGTGTAAGTTTGGTCAAGAATACGTCTGAAACTAATTGAATTTTGAGAAGGACACGAGGAGGCATGGTTGTTAGTCGATGATGACCTAGGGTGGAGTTGGGGGTTTGCGGGAGGTGGTCCGGTTGTCATTCAGTGACCGGAGGCCATGTGCATGTGCACACGAGAAGACGTGCACATGAGTGTGAAAGAGGGGAAAACATCACATAAGGAAAAAGAAAAGAGACGAAGCTTAGGATTTGAAGACTGGTGAAGCTAGGAATTCCGAAGTCGTGTGCGCACTCTAAAATTTCAAACAATAAAAATTTTCTTGTATCAAACTGTATTTTTTAATTTTTCCATATAGAAAATACAGTATCAAAATTCTGATTAATATATAAAAGTTTATTTCGTTGTTTAATACTGTGTTGTTGCTTTTTTCTATGTTGATTCTATTTTTAAACTCTTTTGGGCTAAATAACAATCCATCAATTTGAATGTTTTAGGTTGGTTTAATTACCGATTTGAAGCGATCAAAAAGGTTGGCCGTTACATTTTAACATACCATAATTTACAAACTCATGGAAAATGCCATTTCAATTCTTTGTAAATGTTTTCAAACATTCTGTACATATTTAAACAATTTAACCTTTTTTAAAAACACTATTAACAATACACGTAATAAAATCCATATTTTTGCAAAACAACGTTTTACTCTATAATTTGTCAAAACTTATAACTTTTACTTTTCTTAACTTTATTAAATTTTACATAACACATTCAAAACATTTCTTACCCTTTTTAACACTTTTTATTCATATTGCACCCAAAATTTATATATTACAATTAGCTGTACAATTTTACATCTTTTATCGACAAAGCTTATATTTTAAGTATAAATTTCTGTACGTTATAACTTCTTGTTAAAATAAACACCAGAACTTATTCAAAATATTTTTATGTACTTAAATATTGATTTTTTAAAATCAAAAATTATCTTTTATTCCTTATTTACAAATTCAAACAAACTTAGAATTATCAATTTCCATTGAAGATTCGTTGTTTTATTTAGTCTTGAGATTTAATGCAACATGTACATATAAATATTCTAAGCACTCATAATTTCATATTACAAATCTTATAAAAAAAATATTTGGAGATTAATTATTTTTATTACATAATTATATGTTGAAATAAACCCCTATTATTGGTTTATGAACGTTATTTAATTACCCAAATTTTCACCAAATTAATTCCAGACTCATTAAATTTATCAAAACAATCAATTTAATGATTCACTAATTATTCTTTTGATTATCCAATTGATATTGGATTGTATTACGTCTTAAAGTAATTTAATCAAAATTCAATTTATTTTCATCTTATAACTCTCAAAACCCTTAATTTTCACAATCGAAGGATTTTTATGAGTTAATCTCCCTAAATCAAGTTAAATCCATAATTAACCACCATTTATTATCTAACAAGTAATCACATAAAAATCAAGGTTGTTATAGTACTTGTAATTTTTCAATTCAATACATGATTTCGTTTCTACAATACATCTTCAATTTCTACCTCGTTTATATCAAAACTAAATATTCAAATCATTATATATTTCAGCAAGGTATCAGAGCTATTCGGCCATATGGCATTTCTAAAAGCAAGATCCTGAATTAGATTTAAGAAATGCTACAGAGCATCAAAAACATCATTTGATTATGGGTGTCAGCCCGTCAGTATACTGTATAATAATTTAGGTTGGGAAAAGAAACTTCAACCTTAAAATAGGTGCCTAGCCATTGAATTTGAACAAATACAAGATTGCAAATGTTTTTTAATTGAATTTGCAATCAGAAAATAAAGAAAGCAAGTTCAGAAACAATAATTATCTCAAAAATCAAAAAATCTACAGTAGTGCCATCCAGAAATTAATCTCATAATCAATCATCGATTTGGTTGCAACTTCCATTTCAATTCTTTCATCATCTTCTTATTGAAAGATTAACACATACCTGAAGACTTCATCAATTTTCTTACATCTTTTCCTTTTGCTTCAATCATGGTGGATGACATTGTATCAACAAACTCTAAAAATGATGCTTCCACTCAATCAAATCATCAAGATTTTGCATTTGAAACTGAAAAGTTGACCAATTCAATGATCAGTCCTCAAAGTTAACTAATTACTTTGCATCTTAAAGAAGATAATTATCTTCTATGGAAACTGCAGATCGAAACAGTTATTCATGGCTATGGGTGTAAGATCTAAATTAACCCTAGAGGGCGTGAATAGGGTTTACCGCACTTTTTCGATGAGTAACAAATAATAGAAACACAGATAATAATCAGAGTAAATACGGAAAAGTAAATAACACACAGACATACGTAGCTTCGGCAAAACCTTGCCTACTGGTACATTCCCCAAGGTTTCTGCTAGGAATTAAAACAATCTTTATGCTTATAATCCCCTATAAGCTCGTGACACTCGCTCCCAGCTGTTCTAATCCTATACTCAAAACTCTGCACTTATCTTTATCCCTAAGGTTAGACTTTTTTTCCTCGAATTACAAATTTGTAACGCGTAATCCCCAAACTACAATCCCTGTAGTTTGTAACCTAGTAAAACTAGAGTTCAAAATCAAAATCAAAATACAATACAATAAAAATAATTTTAAATGACCTAAGACACAAATATAAACCCTTAAAACATAACACTTGACAAAACTAGGGTTTTCCCTCTTTAAATAATGTGTTGGTCTTCAGTCAGCTTATATTCTTTTGTTGCTTAAAAAATTATTCGGCCCCTTTTCTTTTATTCGTAACCCTAATTTCTCCTTTGCTCTGGAAATTGAAAATGAAGGCGTCCTAAGAGTTTTGTATTTTCTTCGATTTGAGGTTGACGCTCTCTTCTCTGATGTTTTCCAATTTCTGGTTGCTATCTTCTATTGCTTTATGTGACTCATAGTGTTTTGATTGAATCCAAGATTGTTTGTTCATTCTTTGGTATGAATTTGCAATACAAAATTTCTTTTTATTTATGCTTAAACTTGGAAGCCTTTATGCTGATGATGATGTGGTGAATAAATAGGATTTCTATCCCGAAATAATCTCTCTGATTTCATATTGTTTGATTTGGTTGTGATATATACATAAATATTGCTTTTGAAATCTACGACTTTGAATGTGTTCCTTCTTGAATTCTAAAATGACTTAGTCATTGTTGTTGTAAATACAAACTAGAGATCACGTTTCTTTGATATTCTCTAACTTGTTCGTTGCTTTCTGGTTTAGGCTGTTTCTATGCATATTTTGAAATTTGGAATTAATCTTTAGTAATACCTTGTTTTTCTTCGAACCATACTAAACCTTAGAAAAATTGATATGGTAATTCTGGGTTTATTATGCATAGTATTCAATCTGATCTGTCATTCTCTTTGCTTGGACTTGGTGTATACTCATGGTTGTTTGAAAACATGGTTGTATATCTAGTTGCCACTTATGTATTAGAACAAATAATATAGCTTGATCTAGCTAAATTGAACAGGAACTATTCATGATCTTCTCTATCCTTGTACATTTTTTATAAGAGAAGATCCAACTTGTTCCTTGTTTCATTCAATTCTTGTTAATTTTGTCATTCAACTTTCATCCATCCCTTGGAACTGAAATGGCCTTGTGATATTTGACCATAACTTATGTTTGCACTTGTGCATCCTTGTAACTGCTGCACCCTTGTTCATGCCTTATTTATGTTGAACTTTGGAAATTGTTGCATTTGGTTAGTTGTAACGAACTTTGTCTATTTTCATATATATGTTCATACATATGCTTGTGTACACTATCACCTTTATTATGTTAGCCAGGGAGCTTTATTTTCCTATGTTCTTGATTAACACACTGTTGTGTATTATGGTTGCTGCGTTGCCATGACGTGCATACTTATGTATGTCATAACTTGCTTCCATGCAGTGTAACCTTATACAGTTGAATTATACTTGAATTGTCCATTAAACCATAATTGGTGCATTCTTGACCAATGTTGAGTCATTTGTAAATGCTGCACTTGTATTTTAAATTAAACTCCTGCCTTAGTAAAGATATAATGTAGTGTTCTCTTTGCTTCTCCTTATCTTGGCAATTAACACTTGTGTCTTGAACCCTCGTTAAGTCTGAATTGGATTATTATTGTGCACATATATGCAAGTGTGTTGAACTTATTATGAGAGCTTTGTCTAGTCACTATACATTTAGATTGTTTTGGTGGAATGCTAATTTATGTTCACTTCGTTCCTTGTTGCACCAGCATTGACCATTCAGCCTTGTTGCATTGGTGCTCTATGCTTGCTCTGTCCATTTATGCTTTGCATGTCGAACCTATATACTTGCACATTATAAAAAAAAAATTACACACATATATATATATATATATGTGTGTGTGTGTGTGTGTGTACACACAACTGTATATGCATTCATGTATCATGTGTGTGCAACTTTTATATTTGTCGGATATTCGAATGATAAACATGAATTTTTTATCAGTAGACCACTATATTTGTGTCGTGGCTGTTCAAAATCATCTAATTTTAATTGCTGGTTTTGATTAGCAAACCAGTATAGTTGTGTCGGGACTGATCTGTGAGCACTTGAGATATAGTCTGCCTGGTAGTATTTTCTATGTATCACTGTGAATATTATAAGTAGCCTAGACTCAGATAAATGTGTGTGTGCGTATATATATATATATATATATATATATATATATATATATATATATATATATTAGGCCAAGTCTAGAAAAATGATGAGAAACACACCAAAATTCTGAGGCAAATAAAATTTAAAATAAAATTTTGTTTTCTTGTATTTAAATCTATTTTTGTTCCAGTTTACTATGTGTTTCTGTGACATGTATAGAGATGACTGGACTGGACTGGAGTACAAGAAGATTCAGTGTGTGTCTATCAATGTATATAAGTTTGTACATAAAAACTGAGTGATACTGAGTGAACTGTAGTGAGGAATATATGTATATGAAATTGATTGTAGTCAAGAATGAATAAAATTGTACTATTATTTGTAATAAACAAATTGATTGAAATAAAAATATATTTTTGTTGTTCAATTCAATCTGTCAATTTCATTTGAATTCTTCTAATAGTACAATTTCAAGTGTAGTATACACGTAATGTGCATATTTTTTCGGCTTATTTACCTTGTTTTCTCTTTAAAATATTTAATATATTGTGCAATTATAGTTGTGTTTTCAGATTGTTGATAAAAAGCATGGTTTAAAGCATTTGATGGATAAAGCATGAAGAATTTGTTGAAAAAGAGTGAAGTTTAAAAGGTTAGCTTGATGTGAGGAACTGCTAAAGCTTGAAGAGTTTGAAGCTTGAAGAACGTTTCCAAATAGAGTTCAGTTAGATAGATTTGTCTCACTGAAGACTCATGTTTATTCACATAACTCATTTGCAAGTCCTCTCACTCTACAGCATGACCACTGCATATGTACGTTAGTTTATTTGTTATTTGGGAAAAGACTTTAGTCCCATATCTTGTAATTGCCCACTTAGTCTTGATCATGGCAGCTATAAATACACCTGTATCTCCTTCATTTAATTTTACACTTGGCTTTATTATGTAAACTCTTCTCTTGGAATAAAACTATTCTTCTCAGATTCTTTTTAGTTTTTGTTCTATTTTACTTATGTTTTTCTTTTATTTTTTCCTTCTTCTCATTTAGCTATGTCTAGCTAATTCCCTTTAATTAGGGGTGATGACGCTTATAGACTGATTCAATATGAATCACATAGCCAAATGGATTAGGAATTTATGCACATAGATCTAGATCTGAACCAAGAGTTAGATCTGAACCTTCGTACTCTGTGTCTTATAAGAGCTATGCTCCTTTGAAGAGTATATTCGAGTTCGACCTAACACTTTTCAGATCTAGATCTAATTTTTAGGGTTTTAGAAATCAAGTAGTGACTCTATCCTGATAGTCTATGGTTTTTAAGAGCTTAGCTCCTGCATAGGCTATGCTTGTAGTTGTTCACATGTTTGTTTCTAAAAAACCTAATTATATGTAATGTCCCTTATTTTTGGTAGTCAATATTTAATTTAATTTATTATTTTAAATATTATATTTGGAATATTAATGGATTTTAATATTTAGTTCGTTATTAAAAGCTACGTTTGAACATTAAATTTATATATAATATAAATTGAGGTCGAAATAGCACGACAGTTCGTAATATTGAGTTTTTAACTTTAACTGATTGTACAGGATCCGATATAAGTCGGATTTCTGTGAAACAAGAAACGTTGGAATCTTGTTGATTATAATTTTCATATGGAAGAGAAAATTCTGTATTTCGTGTTATAGATTGTCAGTTATGTCTAAATCAAAATTTAAAATAGTCGCTATGGAAATTATTAATAAACGATAATGCTTTTTTAATAATTTAAAAGAGTTCTAATATAATTTGGACATCGTTTAACTCAAAAATGATAATATTGGGTTGCATAAATTACAGTTGAAGCTATATGATATTTCCAGTTGGGTATTTATGACAACAATAATTTATTATTATTTTATTTGATTATTCTGGAATTTAATAATATTTTATTAATATTATTATAGGCCTTTAAAATAGTGATTTTTGCAAACGGACTTAGCTTTCGACAAAATTAGTTTCATTGGAACTATAATGTTAAATTATTGTATGGTATTAAATTTCATGGCAAACCAATGTCGTATGTGACAACGGCAATTGTAAACGCCTAGTCATTTTCTATAGCGCGTAATTAAATTCATTTAATTTCATAGAGGGGTATTTGTGTATAACTAGAGCAAACGATCGAACTAAGCCACGAAACCAATTCCATTGAGTTCGTATCAACGTTTAGAGTCAAGATAGATAAATAGTTTGTTATTTTTGAAAACCGGGTAACTTGGTGTCAAAAATAGCATTGGGGTGCGTATAAAAATAGCGTATCGGGAAACAGTCTCAGAATGGGATGAGCTGGTGCCATTGGATTCTTATTAATTTATTATTATAAGATTTCATTTTTTGTATCAATCGGACTTACCGTTCGATCATGGCAACGATAAACGCCTTAATCATTTATATTATTTTGCTCAATTTAGACAGGGGTAACATTGGAGGAATAAACGATTGGCCAAACAAACTCCAAATTTAACGAAACAAATTTCATTGGATCTGTTAGGAAAATGTCTAGCAGAATGTCAAGGTTTCAAATTTTTTTGATTTTTTTTTGTAATTATAGGAATTTTAAACGTTTTATTTTTCATTGATAATTAGAAAGGACTTTTTACAAACTACCTTGGAATTTGATGAAACTTGTCCCATTGGGTCCAGAATATTTTTTTATGCTGGGATTAGCATTTTGAAAAATAGAATTCGATTGTGGTTAGTTTACCGATAATTCATTGGTAAGTTTCTATATAACAAAATAATATTAAAATTCATCCATTTCTATATATATATACACACACACACATATTGCATAAACCCTGTTTTCTGGTCCAACTGTTGTTCGTGGTCAACTGAAGATAAGCCGCCACTAAGTACAAACAAAGGATAAAACGCGCTACTTCTCCCTAAATTTTCCCTTAATCCATGAACCAAAAACCAAAACCCTCAATTGTAATTTCGAAGAGAATGACTAGCTCTCAAAATTAAATGGCTGTGATCGGATGATGATCATCGTGGTGGCCAGGGATGTAACGCGAAGTGTCGGCAATTTTTTTTGGGTTATACTTGTAACAACCCGAATTTTTATAACATGTTAAAACCATAAATCAAGGCAGAATTAAATTTTAAAATAAGAATCAAGCGAAACAGGTTGCGCCATTGCGTTCGTCTTGGAATTCTACATGAAATAGAGTCCGAGTTTTTGAAAATCGGAGTCCGGATGAAGAAGTTATGGCCTGTAGAAGATTCAGCAAATTTCAAGCAGCACAGGACCACGCAGGTCGACCTTAGGGTTGACCTACCCCCCCCCCCAGGTCGACCATGTGGTTGACCTCCCCCTCTTATAGGTCAACCTGGTCGGCCTGTTTTGACCCAGAACCCATTTTTGAAGTCTGAGACGTGTTTTGATGGTCCGGATTGATTCTAGGGTTAATCTAAGGGCCTAAACTAGTTGCTACCCCAATAAATACATCCTAATACCAAGCCTAATTCATACAAATCATTCTTACACTGCTATGCTGCTAATTTACCCCTTGATCCATGGCCGCCGCCTCCAAATTAAAGCTTAAGCATTCAAACTCGATTCAAATCAAAGATCAACGCTTCTACAACAATTCAAGAGAATAGATCAGCGACACCGCAACGTTCTATGACAAAATTTCTAGACTTGACTTCTGCATCTAAATTTCTTAGACCATGATCTGTAAGTTCCTGTTACTTTTAGATAAAAACTATAAATCTAATATAGGCATGTTAAATTGGAATTGATTTATATATGATTCATATCTATTCTTGTTTTCTTCTTGGATCTTGACTACTGGGATATTGTCTACGACGTTGAAACTATTGTTAATGGCATAAGACTATGACTACGCCTATGACTGTGAACATAAGACTATGACTATGCCTATGACGGTGAACATAAGACTATGACTATGCCTATGACTGTGAACATAAGACTATGACTACGCCTATGACTGTGAACATAAGACCATGACTATGCCTATGACTGTGAACATAGGACTATGCCTATGCCTTTGACTATGACGGTGAACATATGACTATGCCTATGCCTATGACTATGACGGTGAACATAAGACTATGCCTATGACTATGACGGTGAACATAAGACTTTGCCTATGCCTATGACTGTGAATATAAGACTATTGCCTATAACTATGACAAGGACAATTGTGGCTAACCACCTATGAGTTTATTGCCTAGGATTATGAGTATGAAATTGGATCTAAGCTTGATTTTCTATTCAGACCTATTTTCTTTATTTGTCTTGATTTTGGGGATTTTTCTATTTAAGTTAGATCTATCCGTGTCCTTGAATCTAGATTATTATTCAAACCTTTTTCATGTTCATAATGTTATGCCTGCGATGTTTTAATCAATTTATTCAGTTAGGTCATGCCTTGGAAATAAATTGATAATAGAGCAATGTTTATTATGCTGATCTATGCATGTGGTTCTATTTTATCATCATGTTGAATTGGGAATTAATGAATAAGTCCATTCATATGTATATGAACTTGGAGTATAACCCGTGATGACAAGTTGTGTAGTTTATCATGTTATGCAAGTTTTAGGTTGTGAAATCATATCACATATATGACCAAATATTAGATCTACATGTTTATGTGTATATGTTAAACCTATGTCATATTTCAGGTTCACACTTATTCATATTTTCGTGATTGATTTGCAAATTCACATATATGTAAGTTGATTTAGTCTATGTGGCAAATTCTCATATATGTATGTTAGTTTAGTCTACGTTGCAAGTTCACACCTATGATATTCATGTTGATTGTTTTGCAAGTACACATCTATAGTGTTCATATTGACTATGCCAAGAATGCCAAGTTTACACCTATGTCATGTTAATAAAATTCTTTATGCAAATTTTGTGTACGTTAAATTAGGCTAAGTTTTTAGCCTAATACTATGCCAAAAATCATGCGGACGGAAAATTAGGCTAAGATTGTTAGCCTAATATTTCTATGGGGTAACGTTGGGAAAAATTGGTAATTATAGGAAACTTGGTATGAAACTCGCCATGAAACTTGACATGAACGTTGTTATAACTTGAATCTGGATGTGGGCATGAAACTTGCCTTGAAATTTGACATGAACATGACATGAAACTTGAACATGGGCATGACACTAGAATGAACTTGAAAATGGCCAACTCGAGGTTGGGTTGAGTTTGCAGTGTAATTCTGCCGGAACCGCCCGGCAAATCCAGTTACTGCAAACAATAGGATCCAATGTGGGTAGTTGGTCATATCGCACTTGAAAACCCGAGGTCAGACTGAGTTGTGGTGTAATTTTGCCCGGAACCGCCCGGGATATCCAGTGACCACAACAACAGGTCTGATGTGAGAGGTTGGGGTGCATTAATGAATTAATGCCACATGATAGGGTTAAGTCATGAACATGAAAGACAACACTTAACCAACTTGATACATGATTCATAGGCGGGTTAAGTGACGAACTTGAATGACAACACTTAACCAACTTGACATGCTAGACTGATAAGGGTTAACTCACGAATTTAAATAACAACACTTAACCTATTGGACGAAAACCCTAGTTATGCGGTCCATTTCAGCAGTAACCCACTAGATGTATCATGGTACCCTGGAACTAGGCAGGGTGGGGCACGATTACTGGGCTGATTGTAAGCGACCAGTACGATGGCTGTGTTGGTGCGCCAGTGTAGGTTCAGGCGGGCTATGGTCGTTCACGTGGTCCGGAGTTGAAAAAGCAGGCATTAGGCATTAGTAGGTTTATCTGTGCATGCTTGATTCGTGTCGGTGGTTGGCACCACAGGGCTTGATACACCCTATGGTGGACCTAGCACAGGTGACTACATTCGTGATAGGGCCGTATGACACAGACACATGACGAGCTAGAACTTGTAGGGAGCCGATCGACTAGTGGATCATTTCGTTGGACCTAGAAATGGGTCATTTCATGATATTGGGCCAAGGGATTATTTCATGATTTATATAAGACATGGGTTTGGGATTCTAGTATAATTGATGCAGCGAACCTTGAATATGCGATGCAATACTTGATTTATACTTGATTTATCATGTTATCTTAGTCTATCTTGCCCATCTTGACAGCATCCTTATGTTTACTTTCAGTTTATACATGTCATGTTACCTTTATCTATTTTTATGCTGAAAGTCACTTGGACTTACCAGTCTTTATGACTGACCCGTTTTCTTTCGCCTCTTTTTCTTCCGTCCCCCCCCCCCAGGTTCTCAGGGAGGAAACTCTAGCACTTAGCTTGGATTTCACTTGCTTTCGGTTCAGCTCATGTACGGTTTAATCTTGAGCTATGCTATGGCTGCATTTCTGCTACCTTTGGGGAATTAAGCTCCTTTTGTTGTTTAAGGTTTATGCTTCTTTATTTATGCAAGACAGAATTTATTGTAATGGAAAATAATGACCTTGGTTATTTGATGTAAAAGGTTTTGACTCTTTTTGAAAGTAATGAAATTTAGCTTTTGAATCTTCCATTGTTTTATTTATGTTCTGTCTTGTAATAATTCTGTTATTGTTTACCTCGATAACGCTCCTCCAAAACTAGTGCATTCCCTTTGTGAGTGACCCTAGTGGAGGCGGGGTGTTACATTTGGTATTAGAGTAGAAGGTTATCAGACCGGGCCAAAGTTTAAAAAAAAAACTTTAAAACTCTTTTCAAAACCGTTTACAAAGAAGCATTTTTCAAGAAAAGTCTAGTTTTATTTAAAAGGCTATTCCCCAAAAGCCATTAGCACTATCATTTGTTTCCTTATTTGAATCTCTTCTTTTCCATTTCTGCATTTCTGGGAATCTTAACTTTCCAGAGAGCGTGCCAATACCTGGCTGGTTCAGGAGGTACTTAGAGGTTAGGGCCAATGATGCAGGCCCAGCAGATATTCCTCCTCCAGCTGCAACGATTCCTACTCCTCCAGCCCCTCCTCGTGCAATTGCTTTCTCAAAGATCTGTAAAGATTTTAGGGCCATGGGTGGAAAGGATTTCAAGGGAACTGAATCATTCGTAGAAGCGAGGAACTGACTCAAAGAAACTGAGGATCTGTTCGTTATCTTCGAGGTGGACGATAGGCAGAAAGTACAGTTGGCGGTATGGTTGCTCAATGACGAAGCTTCCTATTGGTGGGAAGTCACTAATGCTAAACGACCTGATGACACATGGATGGACTTCCGGACAAGGTTTGAGATGAAATTCCTCTCGCAGGCTGAACGAAGTTTACAGCTGGAAAAATTCTTATCTCCTAAGCAAGGAAGTATGACGGTCAAGGAGTATGTCAATCAATTCAATCAGCTGGCTCGGTTTGGACTGGACTTAGTGAATACCCCTCATAAGAAGGCTCTCCGCTTTGTCAAATGATTGAATGAGCCACTTCACAGCCTGGCTATGACCCACGTACCTATGGGGGGCTACTTACGAAAATCTAGTAGGCATGGCGCTCTTAAATGAAGAAGACAAGAATGGCAAGAAGGAGGTCAAGGCAAATGAGTCTCCAAACAAGAAGGTATACCCCAAGAAGGGAGGCAAGAACAACAACAACAATAATGATAACAAGACACGTGAAAAAAGAAAATGCCACTTCTGCGGTATTGAGGGGCATATAGTCCAGGATTGTAGAAAGAAGAAGATGAAGATGGGAGCATGCTTTCAGTGTGGTGATATTGGACATATCAGCAAGAACTGCCCTAAGAAGAAAGGGCAAGCCCCGCAAGCAGGACCTTCTGGGGGTCCATCTTTAACTTCTTCTCCTAGATGCTTTGTTTTATCTTGCTTATCTTCTCAATCCTATCTTGAGAACCTTAGGTATAACCCTTTTGGATGTAAACATGTGATTGAAACATGTTATGGTTGATGTTTGCAAATGGTTGCAAGTGGTCTCAAGTGGTTGCTCGTGGTTGCATAACACACATTAGGCACTAGATCGGCTCAGACACATTTTCATATTGCATATGCATGAGTGTTTATACTTGTTTACGTATGAAATTGAATGTGTTATCATGTGGATGTTGCATATGGATGGATGTTTGTGCACACATATAGTGTTTATGTGACTAGGACTATTTGCATACATGTTGGATTCATGACACTAAACATATTTTGCATTAGGAAGATCAATCAGGCCTGATCATTTGCATTAGATAAGGAACATATACATACACTTTCTACATATGTTCATATAGCATTAGAAATCTTTTAAGGAAAATGGTTGCTTATGGATGATGGTTGAGTAGATGGATGATAGGATGCTTTCTTCTTAACTTGAAGATTTCGAGGATGAAATCCTTTAAGGAGGGAAGAATGTAACAACCCGAATTTTTATAACATGTTAAAACCATAAATCAAGGCAGAATTAAATTTTAAAGTAAGAATCAAGGGAAACGGGTTGTGCCATTGCGTTTGTCTCAGAATTATACATGAAATAGAGTCCGAGTTTTCGAAAATCGGAGTCCGTATGAAGAAGTTATGACCTGTAGAAGATTCAGCAAATTTCAGGCAGCACAGAACCAGGCAGGTCGACCTGGGGGTCAGGTCGACCTTAGGGTCGACCTACCCCCCCCCCCCAGGTTGACCATGTGGTCGACCTCCCCCTCCCCCCTTACAGGTCGACCTGGTCGGCCGGTTTTGACCCAGAACCCATTTTTGAAGCCTGAGACATGTTTTGATGGTTCGGATTGATTCTAGGGTTAATCTAAGGGCCTAAAGTAGTTGCTACCCCTATAAATACATCCTAAGACCAAGCCTAATTCATACAAATCATTCTTACACTGCTATGCTACTAATTTACCCCTTGAACCATGGCCGCCGCCTCCCAATTAAAGCTTAAGCATTCAAACTCGATTCAAATCAAAGATCAACGCTTCTACAACAATTCAAGAGAATAGATCAGCGACACCGCGATGTTCTACGACAAATTTCTAGACTTGACTTCTGCATCTAAATTTCTTAGACCACGATCTGTAAGTTCCAGTTACTTTTAGATAAAAACTATAAATCTAATATGGGCATGTTAAATTGGAATTGATTTATGTATGATTCATATCTATTCTTGTTTTCTTCTTGGATCTTGACTATTAGGAATATTGTCTACGACGTTGAAACTATTGTTAATGGCATAAGACTATGACTACGCCTATGACTGTGAACATAAGACTATGACTATGCCTATGATGGTGAACGTAAGACTATGACTATGCCTATGACTGTGAACATAAGACTATGACTACGCCTATGACTGTGAACATAAGACCATGACTATGCCTATGACTGTGAACATAAGACTATGCCTATGACTATGACGGTGAACATAAGACTATGCCTATGCCTATGACTGTGAATATAAGACAATTGCCTATAACTATGACAAGGACAATTGTGGCTAATCACCTATGAGGTTATTGCCTAGGATTATGACTATGAAATTGGATCTAAGCTTGATTTTCTATTCAAACCTATTTTCTTTATTTGTCTTGATTTTAGGGATTTTTCTATTTAAATTAGATCTATCCGTGTCCTTGAATCTAGATTATTATTCAAAACTTTTTCATGTTCATAATGTTATGCCTGCGATGTTTTAATCAATTTATTCAGTTAGGTCATGCCTTGGAAATAAATTGATAATATAGCAATGTTTATTATGTTGATTTATGCCTGTGGTTCTATTTTATCATCATGTTGAATTGGGAATTAATGAATAAGTCCATTCATATGTATATGAACTTGGAGTATAACCTACGATGACATGTTGTGTAGTTTATCATGTTATGCAAGTTTTAGGTTGTGAAATCATATCACATATGTGACCAAATGTTAGATCTACATGTTTATGTGTATATGTTAAACCAATGTCATATTTCAAGTTCACACTTATTCATATGTTCGTGATTGATTTGCAAATTCACATATATGTAAGTTGATTTTGTCTATGTTGCAAATTCACATATATGTTTGTTGGTTTAGTCTACGTTGCAAGTTCACTCCTATGATATTCATGTTGATTGTTTTGCAAGTACACACCTGTAGTGTTCATATTGACTATGCTAAGAATGCCAAGTTTACACCTATGTCATGTTAATGAATTTCTTTATGCAAATTTTGTGTACGTTAAATTAGGCTAAGTTTTTAGCCTAATACTATGCCAAAAATCATGTGGATGGAAAATTAGGCTAAGATTGTTAGCCTAATATTTAGACGGGGTAACGTTGGGAAAAATTGGTAATTATAGGAAACTTGGTATGAAACTCGCCATGAAACTTGACATGAACATTGTTATAACTTGAATCTAGATGTGGGAATGAAACTTGCCTTGAAACTTGACAGGAACATGACATGGAACTAGAACATGGGCATGACACTAGAATGAACTTGAAAATGGCCAACTCAAGGTTGGGTTGAGTTTGCAGTGTAATTCTGCTCGGAACCGCCCGGCAAATCCAGTTACTGCAAACAATAGGATCCAATGTGGGTAGTTGGTCATATCGCACTTGAGAACCCGAGGTCAGACTGAGTTGTGGTGTAATTCTGCCCGGAACCGGCCGACATATCCAGTGACCACAACAACAGGTCTGATGTGAGAGGTTGGGGTGCATTAATGAATTAATGCCACATGATAGGGTTAAGTCATGAACATGAAAGACAACACTTAACCAACTTGATACATGATTCGTAGGCGGGTTAAGTCACGAACTTGAATGATAACACTTAACCAACTTGACATGCTAGACTAATAAGGTTTAAGTCACGAATTTAAATGACAACACTTAACCTATTGGACGAAAACCCTAGTTACGCGGTCCATTTCAGCAGTAACCCACTAGATGTACCATGGTACCCTGGAACTAGCAAGGGTGGGGCACGATTACTGGGCTGATTGTAAGCGACCAGAACGATGGCTGTGTTGGTGCGCCAGTGTAGGTTCAGGCGGGCTATGGTCGTGCACGTGGTCCGGAGTTGAAAAACAGGCATTGGGCATCAGTAGGTTTATCTGTGCATGCTTGATTCGTGTCGGTGGTTGGCACTATAGGGCTTGATACACCCTATGGTGGACCTAGCACAGGTGACTACATTTGTGATAGGGCCGTATGACACAGATACATGACGAGCTAGAACTTGTAGGGAGCCGATCGACTAGTGGATCATTTCGTTGGACCTAGAAATGGGTCATTTCATGATATTGGGCCAAGGGATTATTTCATGATTTATATAAGACATGGGTTTGGGATTCTAGTATAATTGATGCAGGAACCTTGAATATGCGATGCAATACTTGATTTATCATGTTATCTTAGTCTATCTTGCCCATCTTGACAACATCCTTATGTTTACTTTCAGTTTATACATGTCATGTTACTTTTATCTGTTTTTATGCTTAAAGTCACTTGGACTTGCCAGTCTTTATGACTGACCCGTTTTCTTCCGTTTCCCCCCCACCCTCCCCAGGTTCTTAGGGAGGAAACTCTAGCACTTAGCTTGGATTTCACTTGCTTTCGGTTTAACTCATGTACGGTTTGATCTTGAGCTATGCTATGGCTGCATTTCTGCTACCTTTGGGGAATTAAGCTCCTTTTGTTGTTTCAAGTTTATGCTTCTTTATTTATGCAAGACAGAATTTATTGTAATGGAAAATAATGGCCTTGGCTATTTGATGTAAAAGGTTTTGACTCTTTTTGAAAGTAATGAAATTTAGCTTTTGAATTTTCCGTTGTTTTATTTATGTTATGTCTTGTAATAATTCTGTGATTATTTACCTCGATAACACTCCTCTAAAACTAGTGCATTCCCTTTGTGAGTGACCCTAGCGGAGGTGGGGTGTTACAGTACTGGCGAAGAAAGGCTTGGGGTTGGTCAGGATTGGGATCGAGGATGGAGGACGCGGAGGCGCACTCGCCGGTACTGACTAATGGAATTGTGGCGGCGGCAAGGGAGAGTGGCAATCGATGAGAGGGTGTGTGCGATGTTGGTTTGAAGTAGCTGAACGATTGAATAAAAGAAACAAAAGCACGTTGTGTAATTTGGAAAGACGGAATCATAACCATCAAAAGGGAATCGACCGTATACTTTCAAAACTCTAGTTAGTTCAACGTTAAACCATCGTTAAGTTTTAATCTAATTAGTTATATGGTATAGTTAATTCTAACTTGTATAAAATCAAAACCGTGACTTTGTTGCAGATTCTATCGAGTATTTGAACAAAGAGGGAAATTGGATTTGAGGGGCCGATTATTTCTTAACCCATGTAATTAGATTATTAACATATATTTAAGGAAAATGTTATATAAATTAGTCCGTTAATTTAAATATCTATAATGTTGTCATACATAGACGAAATTAAATGAAACAAGTGACTTCGGAACCGTATCGGCGAACATGACTCGATGAAACTGGTCTGATCAGAGTTGGTAGCTTTTGGGATTTTAATTAAATTAAACGCCATAAAACGAACTGTTCCAGCGATAAAAGAAATCAAGGTGAGTCAAACTCACTCAGTTATTCCCACTTATATTTTATATAAGTTGGGTTTTTATTTTGTGTGTTATGGTTGATTGTCTGTTTGTTTGTTAATTTTATATTCATATATTGACTGAACCATTGAAATTAAACGTTGTTTAATTTCAGTGAAAAACCAAATCATTATTCTAACGATTGGAACCAATTGAGGTAACTCACCTTGTTGGTCATGTATATTAAATAAACTGTTTAATTGTTTAAATTGTTTGTTAATTGGTTGCTATTAAATTATGTTTTTTACCATTACATAAATAACCAGTTAAATTGAATTAAATAAATTTATGTGAGATAACCTATTTTGATACAGGGGAGAACAGGTTGGAGGGATCCAACAGGATTCCTTAAATATAATTAATGTTGTTTATCTTCTTTTTTCATTATATGAACTATTCTGATTGATTAATTGATTTGATTTGACTGTTGATCTGAAATGCAACATTTGTTTTGTTTAAACCAATGGGCAATATTGGTTGAGTAACTGGCAGTATATGGCCTAGAAATCAATCGTTTTTAAATATTGATTTACCGTCAGATGAATCAATAGAAGTAAAGTTATAAAATTATTTTATAACTGAAGATAGATTTTTTAAATTTGTATTTTGAATAAAAGTTTATATAAAGGAAATAAATATTTATTATTTATTAATGAAGTTTTTAAATAATTATTAAATGATTTTATAAAGTAAATTATGATATTAATCAGATTTATAAACAAATGAGCAGAAATTAACCTAATGGTTAAGAATTGAATAATTGTTTTAAGAAACTATTAAATGGACTTATTTAAATTAATTATATTATTAATTAATTTAAAGTGGGAACTAATTGCGATCATTAATGAATTGATCGTGTTTTGAGTTGTCTAAGTGGACCGTTTTAACTACAATTGATTATTAAATTAGTTCGTTTTGAATTAATCTAGGGAAATAGTTTAACGAATAATTGTTTTAGTTTTAATTAGATTTTAAAAAGGAATTTACTATTTATTTTAGTTAATAAAGAAGTTAACAATTATACTATAGTTAATGATTAAAGAAAAATATTGTTTTTATTAATAATAATTTAGGAGAATATTTTTTAATTGAAATTCATTTAAAAACTTATCGGAGTTGAAATGAATCTAATCGAAATGTGAAAGGAGTTTATGAACGGGTTTTATATTAAAACCGAGTCTTTATAACGAAGTTGTAAAAACGATTTTAAGCAAATATGATAGATGAAATCAAATATTTACTTAATATTTGAAGTTAGAAAAAGGAAATTGAGAAATTGAAAAAATGGTATGAAATGGCTAAGAGTGATTTATTCTGAGGATCAGAATGTGATATTCCAAAGTTTGGAATGTTAAGTGCAATTGAAATCATTCCAAAGTTCGGAATGTGATATTCCAAAGTTCAGAATGGTTAACAAACTGAGGTTTATTCCGAGGAACGGAATGTGATATTCCAAAGTTCGGAATGTTAAGCGAAGTCGAGAGTATAAGTGTAATACCCCGCAAATCCGTACTATCTGAGTTAAATACATGTATCACACGTCCAACCCAAATATCACAGAAATACGAATTGATTTTTTTTTGAAGAAAAAGGTAGAAGAAGAACAGAAATAACACATAATCTCACATCGCAGCGGAACAAAATATAATATATCATAACTTTTGAAGTACAATTTTTTTGCTGTATAACATACAATTATCAGAGTACAACATTTACAACACAGTAGAAATAAAAATATTATATATCTAACACTGAAGCCTCCTGCTCCAAGCTCCTTTAGATAGATCTGTAAATCCTAAACTACTTGACTGCCTGAACAAATTTGGGCACCTAAGAGTTTAGGTAAACTAAAACAAAATAAACTCTAGGTTAGTCATGGGACTGGTATGAGTAAACAATTTAAAACAATTTGAGTAAATAAACGATATCTCATAAGACCACGCGTATAACACGGAACGGGTTTTTCCCTTATGAGAATCCAAAACACTTGATTTAACTTTCAAAAATCCTTTTGAAAGAAACGATAATCTTTATATCAAAACTCTTTTGATATTATAATTGTGTCTAAATCAAATAAATAAAAATCTAGTGGAACGCTTTCATCTCACGCTCCACATACATAATATTCAATCAAAACCGCGGGCACTTATTAGATAATGAATTTCCAACTATGAAAATGTATGGAACCACCTTTCGATAGTGTATCGCTAGAGGAAAATATACTGGGTTCAACAAGAACATCTTGTAACCTGGCCCCACATGACCGACCACTCATTTCACTTGAGTTTATCGAATGTATATCGCCAACGGTTGGGATCTGCAACCGTTTTCCCAAATGGGACAGGATCGAAAAGAATAAAGAATGAAATGAATTTTTCTAGATAGTTGATAATATACCCTAATTGGGAGCTACCCACTTAGCCATGCTGCCTGCCCGATTTTTGCCATTTCCCGGTTGTTGAGGGCTGAGGCTACGATTTCTTATCATTCATTGATAGCACAATCACTTTAAATGCCACATTGTCAGATCCACTAATCATTAATTGATTTGCACAAATATATTCTGGATATTGTGGTAAGAGAATAAATTCTCCGCCACCATATTTGTTTATACAGACTAACATATATGATCATTGGACATACTCTGTCAGACACTCGTCCATATACGTTCGTTCTTGGATTGAACGAAACTGAAGGCATAATTTCCATTAATAGAAAAAGACCTTGCACTTTACTCCGTCTTCGATTATATTTATATAATCTGATTCGCAACACTACTGCCAATACGGAGTGGTTCTCGGATAATAATCCAACCGATCTCTCCATATTGACAACGATATTAGCAAACACTTCGATAGTCAGTTATTTAACTATCGAAGAAAAATAAACATCCATTCATAGAATCAAACAATCACTGGGCACTTAATTAATATTTCATTAATTAAATCACTACTCCATTTCCTTATCAATATTCGTTAACACGATATTTTCAATAATCATCTTCTTGGCCTCTTACTCTATTTGAAAAACATTTCCATATATTGTCTTCTTTTATTTTCTATACTTAAAAAATATCTTCAATTTATAATTGGAGAACATTCCACTTACTTATCTCTTTCACGACCATTCATTTTTAGTCTTAGGAAATATTTATTATTATATTTCCAAAATTCCACTTATTGGGTTAAAACGAATGTTGTATAAAACATCATTACAACAACCCAAAATACTGCATTCAACTAAACTCTTTAAACATCTCTCTTTAAGACTAAATCTTGTTGTTTATCAGTTAATAATGAAATCAATCAAGTTGGGGTATAATTACCTCTCAGACCTTAACTGAATAATATCTTTAACTTCAAAATAGACAATACCACTTATCTCAAATCATCAACACCATAAAAACCACTTATTCATTTTTAAAACATGTATATATATATATATATATATTTCTCTTTCTATTACCAGATTTTCTATTTCCTTTTTGTTTATAATATTCTATTATTAAGTTCGTTTCCTTACCAGATTCTATATATTTTGATATATATTTCTAATTATCAAATTATCTTAAAAATATTCTAACTCCTTAAATTTCTGGAAAATTTCGCCATAACCTCCTTTGTATAGGTCACTCGGTACAACTGCAAAATGCCTCTCTGGGCCCTTTCCATTCAAAAAGAAAATCAAAAAGCCAAGTGGCTCTCTGATTCGACGCATAAAACCTCACATGGAATTTAAACATATACCTTTTTGTCGGGCTCTAAATCTATAAACTTCATTCTCTTTATTCCATACCTGTTTAACACATATGCGTCCATTTCTAATTTATTCCAACTCAATCTGGTCATTTCAACTCAATTCACTAATTTATTCTTTATTCAGCTCTTTTGCCCATTTCATTTCCTGTTTAAACATATCACGTTCAAATATATTTTAACTTGCTTACTACTAATCAAATTCCATTTTTAATTCAAGTTTCATATTCGATTTCGATATAAATTTACAAATCCAATTTACTTGTCTAAAACCCAATTTCGATTAAAAATTCTATTTACTAATTGTTCTCCAAATTAGTAAATTCTATTCGATTAATTAAAAATATGATTTTTGCTTCACATGTCATTTCATTTACATAACTTGAGTTCGTATTTATTTTACAATCCAAGTCCAGATTTTTCTAATGAAAATCCTTATATTTATTTAAATAAACAGTTATGATTTTCTGAAATAGCTGAACTTCCCCGTAAAGGAAAGCCCGGATTGAATTGAGGACCAGACAAATCGGAACACAAACCGAAGAACATTTCATTGGTTATTACAACAATTTACATCAGAGTACAAGAATATACAAAGTATGAACAAATGATATACATTTGATAAATATCAGAGATCTACAAATTGCAATGCATCAGAAAATCATACAAAACACAACTGAAAGAAATACATGGATACAGAGCTCTTCCAATATCCCTTCAGCTATAAACCAAGATCCTATGAATATAATATCTGCAAAACCCAACTACTAGCTGCCCGTGTGGAAAATATAGGCACCCAGATTTTAGGTAAAAATAATAAACTCCAGGTCAGTCATGTGACTGGTGTGAGAACTAAAACAGTTATTTAAAACCTTATTTTGAAATAAGGTAAATCAAGGGGCCACGCCATATAACACAGAACGGGTTTACCCCCAAGAATACCAGTGCCTAAAACAAACAGCGCAATGCTAAATAAAGAAAAATGAAGCTATTTTAAGACTCAGATCCCATCACACAATGCACCGCAACCCGGAGGATAGAGTTTTACCTTATAATAGTCAAATATGCTTGGTACGTTTAAAAACAAATCTTTAATTATTACTATAAGTGAAGAAATCAACTTCAAATATAAATGTATCAATCATAGATGGCATGGGTAACATATATCATGTCGCCATACTAGGCTCTACAATTAAGACCGCAAAATGTCGTATTTGGAAGTTTGGATTTCCATCATGGTGGCTCCAGATCCGAAAGATCTATCGCTTAGTACAATTCCCAACGGCTTATGTCGCAGGCATGCGAAAACGCCGTAATGCACATCTGCACTATCCAGGAAACAAGTTATCGCAGCTTACGTACAAGCATTGGAACACACCGCTAACTCTATTCATCTGGGAATCAGGGGGTGTGCCCTATCCCTACTAGTGTGGGGGCGACCACAACCAGTATTACCTCGGTCAACCAAATCCGTGACAACCCGTAGGATGACTATCCTCATCTCTAAAGTATACTGATCTAACCATCAGTTTACCACCATACTAGTGTGTGAGGCTCGCGAATCAACGCTACATAAAGCCGTGCTATATTAAAGCTGTGCTTTGATCATCATCCACCAAACTTTGCTTTTCAGCAAAGGTTTGGATCACTGCATCTCAGCATGCCACACTATCAATCCATACTGTACCACTGATTTCTGCTTATATATAACCTTTGAGCTCGTACGTCTCAGAGAAGGGTGTTGAGCAAGAGAATAAATTCTATGCCACTAAACAGATATATATTTAGTAGAGATCAATGAATACAGTATAAAGGAATACAATGTCAGACACACCATCCATTTACAACTCCATTCTAGGTCTGAACGAAACCGGAGGCACCTTATTCCTTGTCCCGTACGTCCAATATAGGAGAGAGGCCCTCGCATATCCGTACAATCAACAAGTACGTCCAAACGACTACCATCGTAGCCCCTTCAAGGTAGCTACTACCGTCATGAGCAACAGTAGCAACCCATCCATTCGATGTGAAGATCGTCGGTCTTGCACCATCTTCAATCTCTTCGACTATTCGTCGTATCAGTTATTCAGAATGGGATAAACCCGACCTTTCCGAATAACTCGCATATCTTATAATCAAGTGCTATAACAACACATCATACGCCTCAATCCAATCCAGAATATTCTTTTCCTTCAGAAAAGGTTCCCATTAAATTTATCAAAGATAAATTCTTTAAATTTATTCTTTAATCTTCCTTTGGATATCATTTCTAAACGAAATTAAGGTTTATCAACTAGTCGGGATTAGCGAACCTTACCGAAATAATCATTTGTTTATTTTCCCAATCCCAACCTATTCATACCATGGAGCAAAACTGATAATACTCCATATCTAACACTACGGTGTTATCGATAAAATTAATTACCATTTCACGTTCAAATCTAATTAAAGATTTAACTATCGCTTGGAGCAAAACTGGTGATACTCCGTTTTCGATCATTTTCTTGAATTGACAATTTTAATTATCACATTCACTTTTCAATCTAATTAAAGATTCATTAAAACTCCACTTAGTTTTTGTTATGACCCGAACTTCCACGGTAAGGAAAGCACGGATAGAATTGAGGACACGACACAAAGGAACCAGACAAAAGAACATTTCATTGTTAATTACAACAATTCATCAGAATACAGGAATATACAGGGTACAAACAAATAATATACATTATAAAATATCAGAGATTACAATACATTACATAGCAGCGGAAAAATAATACAATACACAACTGAAAGAGGTATACAGATACAAAGCTTTCCGGATATCGTTCCAGCTGTAAACCAGGTTCCTGTGAATATAAATCTGCAAAACCAAAACTACTAGCTGCCCGGGTCAAAATAAGGGCACCCATAGTTTAGGTTAAAACAATAAACTCCAGGTCAGTCATGGGACTGGTATGAGAACTAAAACAGTTATTAATCTTTATTTTTAAAGTTAGGTAAACCAAGGGACCACGCCGTATAACATGGAACGGGTTTCCTCCCAAGAACACCAGTGCATAAAACAACAACACAATGCTAAATAAAGAACAATGAAGCTATTATAAGACCCAGGTCCCATCACACAATGCAACACAAGCCGGAGGATAGGGTTTTTACCTTATAATAGCCAAGAATGCTTGGTACGTTTAAAACAAATCATTTGATACTATTATAACTGCATAGTGTATAAAACAACTTCAAATCATAAGTATCAATCATAGACGACATAAGTGCCCCATACCACTATGTCGTCATACTAGGCTCTACAATCAAAACCGCAAGGTCACGTATTGGAAGTTGGATTTCCATCTGTGAACCGAGGCAAAAGATAGTCCTCTACCGAATTCGAGACTCTCTAGCCCGAGCCTTAGGCAAGTACTCTGTCAAGCCTTAGGAGCCACAGGGCCGGTCCACCGATGTGGATTAAAATGCCTGAACACTGCGTTTCCCCGCCCTTTGGGGCGTAAATGAGTCCAATGACCCCATCGGTCCCGGATCGACCGATATATCCGAGGCGCCTCGCAACAGCAACAACCACATAAGTCAAACTCGTCAGGGCGTGTAAAACCACTGACGCCACTTCTAGCTAGAAAGAAACGCATGCCCTCCCTGGATCCTTCTCCCGTTTTGGTTCACAACCGGGGTGTGAGGATCGCGAATCAACGTTACACAAAGCTATGCCACACAGGCTGTGCTTTGATCATCACCCACAGGACTTTGCTTTTCAACAGAAGCCTCGATCAATTGCCACTTAGGCATGCCACACAGGCAATTCACTCCATGCGATTGATATCCATAAATATACAACCCCTGAGCTCATACGTCTCAGAGAAGGGCGTTAAGCAAGAGAATAAATTCTCCGCCGCCAAACAGATATATATTTAATAGAAATCAATCATACAGACTAAAATCCAATGTCAGACACACAGTCCATTTACAAGTTCATTCTGGGTCTGAACGAAACCGGAGGCACCTAGTACCCCGCATATCCATCGATCTCCAAGTACGTATGGACGATCACTAACTGATTCCCTCCTCTTGGGTGTACGGCCCAATCAAGATCATCAGTAATTATCCAAACGACGTGAAGACCTCTGGTCTTCAACCACCGTCTTCATCGTCGACTCATCGTCGAATCAGTTATTCAGAATAGGATAAACCCGGTCTTTCTGAATAACTCGAATATAATAAACAAGTGTTACACAAACACAACATATGCCTCATTCCAATTCACCAGTCACTAACCGTAAATTAACAAGAGAATAATTCCTCAAATATTAACCCCGAAGGCCGAAACCAACATCAGATCAATATCCAGAAAACCATTCTGCTTAGCTAACTGACAGTTAGTTTCTAAATTTCACATTCTTAGGGAAAGGTTCCCATTAATTTTATCAAAGATAAATCCTTTAAATTTATTCTTTAATCTACTTTTGAATATCAATTCAAACTAGTCGGGATTAACGAACCACACCGAAGTAATCATTTATTTTATTTCCCAATCCCAACCTATTCATCCCATGAAGTAAAACTGGTAATACTTCATATCTAACACCACAGTGTTATCGGTAAATTCAATTACCATTTCACGTTCAAATCTAATTAAAGATTTAACTATCACCTGGAGCAAAACTGGTGATACTCCATTCTCGATCTTTTCAATCTAATTAAAGATTCATTAAAACTCCACTTAGTTTTAATCTTTAACTGGGTTAAAGAATCAGTGTCATTTTAAAACACGGTTCACGATAAACCCAAAATCACATTCCATTAATTATCGTGTTAAAGAACAAGTGTTATTTAAAACACTGTTCACGATAAACCCAAAAATCAATACCGATTCAATTCCAATTAACTATTATTTAATTGGCACACTTCGTTAAATCGAAATAAAAGATTTAATCTTTTTCTCAACTGGGCTTAAGAACAGTGTTAATGAAGACACCATTCACGACAAACCCAAATCACATTTGATATTAAATACAAGGCTCTGAATAGAAAATATACCAGCTTATATTCAATATCAAATTCTACGGCCAACAAATATCATATTGGAAATAACGATATATATATCTTTCAAATTTGCATAACAATATCTGTATAATCACGAAATCCAACATCGAAATATTCCGAAGACAATTTCGATTCAAATCCATTCCAATGCAATTATTGGAAATTCTGGTTATTTTCAAAACCATTTCAAATCCAACTTATTTATTTTAAAAATAAATAAATTTTTATTCTAGTTCAAAACTAGTTCATTTCGATAAAAATCTATTTTCATCTTTTCAAATATGGAGTTTTTCAGCCCAATTCTTCACAAATCATTTCTTGTGATTTTACACAAATTATTGATATTTTTAATAATTTTATCCAGACCCGTACAGTCGATTTCCATCAACGGCCATCGAACTGCCCTTACAACGACCTTTTCCAAATTTGATTTGGACATAATTCCAAATCCAACAGTTAGATCTCAGATTTCTAATATTCGTTAGAAAGCTCTTTTCGATATGAACCCAACGGTTCCGATTTTAGGAGAATCCGACGGTCGGATCTCCCTTAATATCCGCTCGAAGTCAATGGTCGAAATTCGCGAACTACCACGGCGCGGCGCGTTCTATTCAGGCCATTATATTATATATATATATATATATTATATATAATATATACTTCGTCGATTTCCTTTTAAAACGTATTTTATAAATCGTTTTAAATTCGTTTTTAAAACGATTTCAACTTCCATCTCAAATTCAAATCAAAATTGAATTTTCCCTTACAAATTCGTTTTAAATTAATTTCAAATTTATTTCAATTCAAATCGATTTTCAGTTCAATTTCAATACGTTTTAAACTGAATTCAAAACGATTTCAAATCTATTTCAATCTAATTCGAATTTCAATTCTATTCAGTTTAATTCGAATTTCAATTCTTTTCAATTTAATTCGAATTTCAATTCTTTTCAATTTAATTCGAATTTCTATTCTTTTCAATTTAATTCGAATTTCATTTCAAAATATTCGATTTTGAAATCACTTTTCAATATTTATTATAAAAACGAATATAATCGATATAAATATCGTTCACGTCAAAATGGCGTCAATCTAATCAACACGGCTTCATATATTCTATTTTCAAATATTCTATTTTAAATATTTATTTTTCAAATATTTCTATTCAAATATTTCTTTTTCAAAACTGGAATGAGGCCCAATCAATTACCATATAATTTTAATTATATGGATTTTCTACAACACATGTATTCAATAACAACGATGAATAATCAACCATCATCCAAAGTGCATTTTACACTGTATAAGCATCAAATATAAATATTTAATGCTCATAACAGTCTGTCCATCAATCGATCGACATACAACTAATTATTGGGACTAGTGTATGTCATATATCATCCCAATACCCGTGTGGGGTTTTCAAACAATCAAACACAGATTTTATTTGTGTAGTTGGGCGATGTGTAAAATTTATCGTCCCAATCAATATCAATCAAATCAGTGTATATAAACAAATCTCCGATTTGTTTATAAATATTTATTTTATATACACGTTAAAAATTCTATCTTCAACTATAAAATATTTTATTTCATTTCACATCACATCACACAATCAACTACACATCAAAATCAAACAAACAAACATACAAGCCGTCCATGGTCTGTGGACGACGGGTGTCGGGTGCTACTAAACACCGTCTACATCCTAGTATATATTATTAACTAGAAAACAAAATTAAAAGGTGAGAAGTTCTCACAGAGGGTTCCACTCCGCCGTGCTTTGCTTTTGAACTGCTGAACCGTCTGGATTTGCTTGAAATTCCAATGCAGTCCTTTTCCCGTTGTTTATAATAAAAATTATATTTTTATCGCTTTATTCAATAAATAAAAATCATATTTTTATTTCTACTTCATATATTTTTACAACGCTTCTTTCCACGTAAAAATTATATTTTTATATTTCTACTACATATATAAAGATCGAACTTTTATCATCTATATAATATAAAAATCGTATTTTTAATATTTCTACTATATAAAAATCACATTTTTACTTCGCTATTCAATATATAAAAATCGAATTTTTACTTTGCTATTCAATATATAAAAATCGAATTTTTACTTTGCTATTCAATATATAAAAATCTCGTCTTTCCTTGACTAAAAATCTGACCTTTCTTCTAAATAAAAATCGATCTTTCTTCTAATAAAAATCCGACCTTTCTTCCAAATAAAAATCGATCTTTCTTCAAAGAAAAAGACTAATCGTTTTATATTTGCTAATTCATATAAAACAAACTAATTATATAAAATAAATTAAAAACAAAACTTACATCCATCGAAGAAGGAAAGAAAAGAAGGAGCTTCGCTATTTTCTTGTGGCTCAAAGAGGAAAAGAGAGGAGCTGGGGTCTTCACGTCAGTCGAGGAGCATGAGGGGAGGTCGGAGCTGAAGAGGGGGGTGCGCGGGGTCTGGTCGGCGGCTAGGGTTTGGGGGGGTTCACGTCGCTCAGGTGGAGGGGGGGTAGTGCGTCGGCAGGAGGAGGGGGGAAATCGCGTCGGCAGGAGGAGGGGGGAAATCACGGCGGCACCGCCGCCTGGGTGGGGGGGTCGCGATCGATTTGGCTAGTTTTTTTTCTTCTGTAAATCGATTTGTGAATAGAGAGAGGGAGGTGAGGGTTTAAAAAGGAAAATATATATATTATTTTATTTATTAAATTAATTCTAAAAAGCAATTTTTTTTCGACCTCGAAACGAGACCCACCACCTGTCATCCATAGCTAATTACCCCCATTCCGAACACAATGGGATATGTATCGTAGGCTAATTCGATCGTTTCGATCAGTTTTCGTCAAAATCAATATATAACTCTATATATTGAATTTGAACGCGCATTTCAATTTACCGGGGTCACGTACTAACTTGAAAAATTCCATAAAAATATTTTCTAGCTTCATATTGACGATACAGTCCTAACAAAACTTATTTCGTCGAATTCTGAGACCGTTGGAAAAATGGCTATTTTCCAGTTGATTAAAATCAACAGAAACTGGTCAAACGCGTTTTACTTCACCACGCTCACAAATTCATTCGAAAATTTATGAAAATTGGAATCTAGCAATAATTTGACATCGCGGATCTAACAAAAGTGGTTTCGTCAAAATCCGAGGTCGTTTGCAAAATGGCTATTTTTAATGGTCGAATTTCCATAGCGACTATTCTGAATTTTCAACTGGACATAACTTTTTATCCCTGCTATGAAATTTCAATTTTTCTGATTCGTTGGAAAGATATTCTCAATTAGATTCAAATATTTTTGGTTTCACTAAAATCCGGTTTATTTTGAATCCTGTACGTTCATTTGAAGTTTGAAATCGAATTATCGAACTACCGCGCCATTTTCAATTCCTTTTATATATATAATAAATATTTATATTCAAACGACGATCTATATAAATATATTCATTCGAATTCCATTCAAAATAAATTTCTCGTCGTTATTATTTAAAATAATTCATTTTAAATAATCAAAATTCGCTAAAATTGCCAAAATAAAAATTTTAAATTGGCTCAGATTTCCGGGTTATTACAATCTCCCCCACTTAAAATTTTTCGTCCCCGAAAAGGAACGAAGCCGAAAGTTGTTTAACAAATCAACTCAACTTTCATTATTTTCTTTATGGCTTAAGTTCTTCAACTTTTCAGTTTCTAAGAACTTTTCAAATTTTTAAAAAATTTGGCTAACACCCTAAATTTTCGAAAAATTTCGCCATTACCTCCCCTGCACCGGGAGCACCGGGAAAATCCCGAAATCGCCATACAGGCTTTCTGATCTCAAAAAGAAAAAGCCAAGCGGCTAGCCAATCGGCTCATAAAATCATCATCACCCAAAGAAATACAATAAATATGTACCTATTTGTCGGGCAAACAATTTTATTCCTCTTCTCTAGCCTCCTTGCCATGACCTGTTCAATGTAAGTACATGTATATGCATGCAAATGCGACTAATTTTCAATACAACTCAATATTTGGTTCAATTTGGCTAAAGGTTCAACGTTTTAATTAATCAAACTATAATCAAACAACACAATCAGCAATCAATTTGTTGATTATCATTTCAAATTCATAACTATGATATATAGTCAAAAAACACATTTTGGGTGCCAAATCACAACAATAAGCCCTATCTAATTTTGGTTCTCACACCAGCCAATTGGAAATATATAGAAACCTCACTTTCGTCACTCGAACATAAATTCTAATGATGGAACTCCATCATCAAAATCATCTCCGGGCATTTAGAGTGTAATTCTATCTCTATCCAGTATATTATAATTTCAAATACACGTGGATCAGACGCATACGCAAAATCTTTATATACTGGGTTGTCCAAATCAATATAAATAATCAAATACGAATAATTGATTTAAATTTCAAAACAAGATTTGTTTTCATTTTCAAAAATATACTCCTCACACTCGTTCTAGGATACTACTGATCCTATCTCTAACGAGTCATTCCCATTGGATATTACTAATCCAATCTCTGATGAATTCTTTCGTATGGTTCTAATGTGCCTTGTTCTCTGAGCTTTATAAACCAAAGCTCTGATACCAAACTGTTACGACCCGAACTTCCCCGGTAAGGAAAGCACGGATAGAATTGAGGACACGACACAAAGGAACCAGATATAAGAACATTTCATTGTTAATTACAACAATTCATCAGAATACAGGAATATACAGAGTATAAACAAATAATATACATTATAAAATATCAGAGATTACAATACATTACATAGCAGCGGAAAAATAATACAATACACAACTGAAAGAGGTATACGGATACAAAGCTTTCCGGATATCATTCCAGCTGTAAACCAGGTTCCTGTGAATATAAATCTGCAAAACCAAAACTACTAGCTGCCCGTGTCAAAATAAGGGCACCCAGAATTTAGATTAAAACAATAAACTCCAGGTCAGTCATGGGACTGGTGTGAGAACTAAAACAGTTATTAATCTTTATTTTTAAAGTTAGGTAAATCAAGGGACCACGCCATATAACACGGAACGGGTTTGCTCCCAAGAACACCAGTGCATAAAACAACAGCGCAATGCTAAATAAATAACAATGAATCTATTATAAGACCCAGGTCCCATCACACAATGCAACACAAGCCGGAGGATAGGGTTTTTACCTTATAATAGCCAAGAATGCTTGGTCGTTTAAAACAAACCATTTGATACTATTATAAGTGCACAGTGTATAAAACAACTTCAAATCATAAGTATCAATCATAGACGGCATAAGTGCCCCATACCACTATGTCGTCATACTGGGCTCTACAATCAAAACCGCAAGGTCACGTATTGGAAGTTGGATTTCCATCTGTGAACCGAGGCAAAAGATAGTCCTCTACCGAATTCGAGACTCTCTAGCCCGAGCCTCAGGCAAGTACTCCGTCAAGCCTTAGGAGCCACAGGGACGGTCCACCGATGTGGATTAAAATGCCTGAACACTGCGTTTCCCCGCCCTTTGGGGCGTAAATGAGTCCAATGACCCCATCGGTCCCGGATCGACCGATATATCTGAGGCGCCTCACAACATCAACAACCACATAAGTCAAACTCGTCAGGGCGTGTAAAACCACTGACGCCACTTCTAGCTAGAAAGAAACACATGCCCTCCCTGGATCCTTCTCCCGTTTTGGTTCACAACCGGGGTGTGAGGCTCGCGAATCAACGTTACACAAAGCTATGCCACACAGGCCGTGCTTTGATCATCACCCACAGGACTTTGCTTTTCAACAGAAGCCTCGATCAATTGCCACTTAGGCATGCCACATAGGCAATTCACTTCATGCGATTGATATCCATCAATATATAACCCCTGAGCTCGTACGTCTCAGAGAAGGGCGTTAAGCAAGAGAATAAATTCTCCGCCGCCAAACAGATATATATTTAATAGAAATCAATCACACAGACTAATATCCAATGTCAGACACACCGTCCATTTACAAGTTCGTTCTGGGTCTGAACGAAACCGGAGGCACCTAGTACCCCGCATATCCATCGATCTCCAAGTACGTCTGGACGATCACTAACTGATTCCCTCCTCTTGGGTGTACGGCCCAATCAAGATCATCAGTAATTATCCAAACGACGTGAAGACCTCTGGTCTTTAACCACCGTCTTCATCTTCGACTCATCGTCGAATCAGTTATTCAGAATGGGATAAACCCGGTCTTTCTGAATAACTCGCATATATAATAAACAAGTGTTACACAAACACAACATACGCCTCATTCCAATTCACTAGTCACTAACCGTAAATTAACAAGAGAATAATTCCCCAAATATTAACCCCGAAGGCCGAAACCAACATCAGATCAATATCCTGAAAACCATTCTGCTTAGCTAACCGACAGTTAGTTTCTAAATTTCACATTCTTAGGGAAAGGTTCCCATTAATTTTATCAAAGATAAATCCTTTAAATTTATTCTTTAATCTACTTTTGAATATCAATTCAAACTAGTCGGGATTAACGAACCACACCGAAGTAATCATTTATTTTATTTCCCAATCCCAACCTATTCATCTCATGAAGTAAGACTGGTAATACTTCATATCTAACACCGCGGTGTTATCGGTAAATTCAATTACCATTTCACGTTCAAATCTAAAGATTTAACTATCGCCTGGAGCAAAACCGGTGATACTCCATTCTCGATCTTTTCAATCTAATTAAAGATTCATTAAAACTCCATCTTTAACTGGGTTAAAGAATCAGTGTCATTTTAAAACACGGTTCACGATAAACCCAAAATCACATTCCATTTATTATCGGGTTAAAGAACAAGTGTTATTTAAAACACTGTTCACGATAAACCCAAAAATCAATACCGATTCAATTCCAATTAACTATTATTTAATTGGCACACTTCATTAAATCGAAATAAAAGATTTAATCCTTTTCTCAACTGGGCTTAAGAACAGTGTTAATGAAGACACCATTCACAACAAACCCAAATCACATTTGATATTAAATACAAGGCTCTGAATAGAAAATATACCGGCTTATATTCAATATCAAATTCTACGGCCAACAAATATCGTATTGGAAATAAGATATATATATATCTTTCAAATATCCATAACAATATCCGTATAATCACGAAATCCAACATCGAAATATTCCGAAGACAATTTCGATTCAAATCCATTCCAATGCAATTATTGCAAATTCTGGTTATTTTCAAAACCATTTCAAATCCAATTTATTTATTTTAAAAATAAATAAATTATTATTCTAGTTCAAAACTATTTCATTTCGATAAAAATCTATTTTTATATTTTCAAATATGGAGTTTTTCATCCCAATTCTTCACAAATCATTTCTTATGATTTTACACAAATTATTGATATTTTTAATAATTTTATCCAGGCCCGTACAGTCGATTTCCATCAACGGCCATTTCTAATATTCGTTAGAAAGCTCTTTTCGATACGAACCCAACGATTCCGGTTTTAGGAGAATCCGACGGTCGGATCTCCCGTAATATTCGTTCGAAGTCAATGGTCGAAATTCGCGAACTACCGCAGCGCGGCGCGTTCCATTCAGGCCATTATATTATATATATAATATATACTTCGTCGATTTCCTTTTAAAACGTATTTTATAAATTGTTTTAAATTTGTTTTCAATATGATTTCAACTTCCATCTCAAATTCAAATCAAAATTGAATTTTCCCTTACAAATTCGTTTTAAATTAATTTCAAACTGATTTCAATTCAAATCGATTTTCAGTTCAATTTCAATACGTTTTAAACTCAATTCAAAACGATTTCAATTCTATTTCAATCTAATTCGAATTTCAATTCTATTCAGTTTAATTCGAATTTCAATTCTTTTCAATTTAATTCGAATTTCTATTCTTTTCAATTTAATTCGAATTTCTATTCTTTTCAACTTAATTTGAATTTCATTTCAAAATATTCGATTTTGAAATTACTTTTCAATATTTATTATAAAAACGAATATAATCGATATAAATATCGTTCACGTCAAAATGGCGTCAATCTAATCAACACGGCTTCATATATTCTATTTTCAAATATTCTATTTTAAATATTTCTTTTTCAAATATTTCTTTTTCAAAACTGGAATGAGGCCCAATCAATTACCATATAATGATAATTATATGGATTTTCTACAACACATGTATTCAATAACAACGATGAATAATCAACCATCATCCAAAGTGCATTTTACACTGTATAAGCATCAAATATAAATATTTAACGCTCATAACAGTCTGTTCATCAATCGATCGACATACAACTAATTATTGGGACTAGTGTATGTCATATATCATCCCAATACCCGTGTGGGGTTTGCAAACAATCAAACACAGATTTTATTTGTGTAGTTGGGCGATGTGTAAAATTTATCGTCCCAATCAATATCAATCAAATCAGTGTATATAAAAAAATCTCTGATTTGTTTATAAATATTTATGTTATGTACACGCTAAAAATTCTATCTTCAACTATAAAATATTTTATTTCATTTCACATCACATCACACAATCAACTACACATCAAAATCAAACAAACAAGCATACAAGCCGTCCATGGTCTGTGGACGACGGGTGTCGGGTGCTACTAAACATCATCTGCATCCTAGTATATATTATTAACTAGAAAACAAAATTAAAAGGTGAGAAGTTCTCACAGAGGGTTCCACTCCGCCGTGCTTTGCTTTTGAACTGCTTAACCGTCTGGATTTGCTTGAAATTCTAATGCAGTCCTTTTCCCACTGTTTATAATCAAAATTATATTTTTATCGCTTCATTCAATAAATAAAAATCATATTTTTATTTCTACTTCATATATTTTTACAATGCTTCTTTCCACGTAAAAATTATATTTTTATATTTCTATTACATATATGAAGATCGAATTTTTATCATCTATATAATATAAAAATCGTATTTTTAATATTTCTACTATATAAAAATCACATTTTTACTTCGCTATTCAATATATAAAAATCGAATTTTTACTTTGCTATTCAATATATAAAAATCGAATTTTTACTTTGCTATTCAATATATAAAAATCTCTTCTTTCCTTGACTAAAAACCCGACCTTTCTTCTAAATAAAAATCGATCTTCCTTCTAATAAAAATCGATCTTTCTTCAAATAAAAAGACTAATCTTTTTATATTTGCTAATTCATATAAAACAAACTGATTATATAAATGCTAATTATATAAAATAAATTAAAAACAAAACTTACATCCATCGAAGAAGGAAAGAAAAGAAGGAGCTTCGCTATTGTCTTGTGGCTCAAAGAGGAAAAGAGAGGAGCTGGGGTCTTCACGTCAGTCGAGGAGCACGAGGGGAGGTCAGAGCTGAAGAGGGGGGTGGCGCGGGGTCTGGTCGGCGGCTAGGGTTCGGGGGGGTGCGCATCGCTCAGGTGGAGAAGGGGGGTAGCGCGTCGGCAGGAGGAGGGGGGAAATCGCGTCGGTAGGAGGAGGGGGGAAATCGCGGTGGCGGCGCCACCTAGGGGGCTCGCGATCGATTAGGCTAGGTTTTTTTTCTTTTTTTTTCTGTAAATCGATTTGTGAATAGAGAGAGGGAGGTGAGGGTTTAAAAAGGAAAATATATATTATTTTATTTATTAAATTAATTCTAAAAAGCAACTTTTATTTTCGACCTCGAAACGAGACCCACCGCCTATCATCCATAGCTAATTACCCCCATTTCGAACACAATGGGATATGTATCGTAGGCTGATTCGATCGTTTCGATCAGTTTTCGTCAAAATCAACATATAACTCTATATATTGAATTTGAACGTGCATTTCAATTTACCGGGGTCACGTACTAACTCGAACAATTCCAGAAAATTATTTTCTAGCTTCGTATTAACGATACGGTCCTAACAAAACTAATTTCGTCGAATTCTAAGACCGTTGGAAAAATTACCATTTTCCAGTCGATTAAAATCAACTAAAACTGGTCAAACGCGTTTTACTTCGCCACGCTCACATATTGATTCGAAATTTTTTGAAAATTGGAATCTAGCAATAATTTCACATAGCGGATCCAACAAAAGTGGTTTCGTCGAAATCCGAGGTCGTTTGCAAAATGGCTATTTTTAATGGTCGAAATTCCATAGCGACTATTCTGAATTTTCAACAGGACATAACTTTTTATCCCCGCTACGAAATTTCAATTTTTCAGATTCCTTGGAAAGATATTCTCAATTAGATTCAAATATTTTTGGTTTCACTAAAATCCGGTTTATTTTGAATCCTGTAGATTCATTTGAAGTTTGAAATCGAATTATCGAACTACCGCGCCATTTTCAATTCCTTTTATATATATAATAAATATTTATATTCAAACGATGATCTATATAAATATATTCGTTCGAATTCCGTTCAAAATAAATTTCTCATCATTATTATTTAAAATAATTCATTTTAAATAATAAAAATTCGCTAAAATTGCCAAAATAAAAAATTTATATTGGCTCAGATTTCCGGGTTATTACAGTTTTAATCCTCGCAAAAATCAATATTAATGATTATTTAACTTTGGGAAATCAAACATGCCGCATCGACAATCTACACCGTACCATTGATTTCTGCCGATATATAACCTCTGAGCTCGTACATCTCAGAGAAGGGTGTTAAGAAAGAGAATAAATTCTCTGCTACCAAAAAGATATATATTTAGTAGAGATCAACGAATACAGTATAAAGACACAATGTTAGACATGTAATCCTGTCTTTACCTGGGTTAAAGAACCAATGTCATTTAAAATACAGTTCACGATAAACCCAAAATCACATTCCATTCCATGGAATCTTCATGGAAAACAGATCAATATATAATCGATATCAATTTTCATATCCAACTAATAATATAAATGGAATATCAACAAAGCCTTTTAAATTCCATATATATTAACTGTCTTCCTCCACAGAAGCTCATTTCTATTATTATCAAATCGAATTCCATTCAATTCCAATTTAATATATTAAATTGGAAATCTTTACTTTGGAAAATTCCATAAATCTTAATTAAAAGATTATAAATTCTAAATCATATTCTTCACTGTTAATTGGGTTAAAGAACAAGTGTTATTTAAAACGCCATTCATGATAAACCCAAAAATCCAATTCTTTTGTTCCATTCCAATTAAGTATTAATCAATTGGAAAACTTCAATAAATCTTAGTTTAAAGATTTATTCTTTTCTCAACTGGGTTTAAGAACAGTGTTAATGAAGACACTGTTCACAACAAACCCAGAATCCAATTTGATATTAAATACAAGGCTTTGAATAGAAAATATATCGGCTTATATTCAATATCAAGTTCTAAAACCAATAGATATCGTATTGGAATAATGATATATATATATATATATATATATATCTTCCAAATTCCTTAACAATATCCGTATAATCACAGAATCGAATATCAAAATATTCCGAAGATTATTTCCATTCCAATTTAATCATTGGAAAATTCTGGTTATTTTAAAACCATTTTCAAATCCAATTTATTTATTTCTAAAAATAAATAATTTATTATTCTAGTTAATAACTAGTCCATTTCGATAAAAAAATATTTTTATCTTTTCAAAACTGGAATTTTTCATCCAAAATCTTTACATATCATTTATTATGATTTTACATAATTTTTCCATATTTTTAATAATTTATTAATGCCCGTACAGTCGATTTCCAATAACGGCCACCGAACTGCATCTATAGCAACCTTTTCTGAAATTGATTTGGACATATCTCCAAATCTAGCCATTAATTTTCAAATCTCTTATATTCATTGGAAATCTCTTTTCGATACGAACCCAACGGCTCTGGTTTTAGGACAATCTGATCGTCGGATCTCCTGTAACGTCCATTTGAAGTTAATGGTCGAAATTCGTGAATGGTCGCTACACGGCGCGTTCTATTCAGGCCGTTATAATATATATAATATATACATATTATATATTTCATCGATTTCCATTTAAAAAGAAATTTATAAATCGTTTTAAATTCATTTCAAAAACGATTCCACTTCCATTTCAAATTCAAATCAAAATTGAATTTTCCCTTATAAATTCGTTTTAAATTCATTTCAAAACGATTTCAATTTTATTTTCAAATTCAATTCAAAATTGAATATTCCATTATAAATTCATTTTAAATTCATTTCAAAACGATTTCACTTCTATTTTCAAATTCAAATCAAAATTTAATATTCCATAGTAAATTCGAATAATTTCATTTTAAATCGATTTCAATTCAAACCGATTTCAATTCAATTTCAATTCAATTTCAATTCGTTTTAAATTCATTCCAAATTGATTTCAATTCATTTTAAATTCATTTCAAATCGATTTCAATTCAAATTGATTTCAATTCGTTTTAAATTCATTTCAAAACGATTTCAATTCATTTTTCAAATTCAAATCAAAATTGAATATTCTTTATATCAATTCATTTTAAAACGATTTCAATTTGATTTTCAAATTTAAATAAAAATTTAATTTTCCATATCATTTAAATATTAAAGTGATAATATTTTCCAAAATATCAGATTTTTGAAATCACTTTTCGATATTCATTATAAAATGAATAAAATCGACAAAATTCTCGTTCGTGTTAAAAGGGCATTTAACTACTTAACACAACTTCACATTTCAATATTCACTTAATATTATTTTAAAATATTCGTTAATTCTAAATTGGAATCAAACTCAATCAATTACCATATAATTTTATTGATATGGATTTCAACATCATATATATACCATAATAATGAAAAGTAATCACTAAAAATTCAAACAACATCCGGAGTGCATTCTACAACTGTATAAGCATTAAAATAAATAAATAACGCTTATACAGGCTATCAACCCATCGTTTGACATACCACTAATTATTGGGATTAGCGTACATCAAATATTATTCCAATACCCGTGTGGGGTTTTCAAACAACAAATATTGTTTATTATTTGTGCAATTGGGCGATGTGTAAAATTTATCGTCCTAATCCATATCAGATAAATAAATGTACATAAACAAACCATCCGGTTTGTAAATGAATATTTATTTTATTTCATGATAATATATATATATATATATTACATAAATAATTTCATATACACAACAGTACAATCAATTACAACCCCAATCACAATCTACACAAACAATATAATCAAACAAGTCGTCCATGGTATGCGGACGATGGGGAGCAGTTCATATATGCAGTTATAAAATAATTTAAATAACTATACAAAAATAATAGTGAGAAGTTCTCACGTTGCTTTCGGCTTCGCCTAAATTGTAGCAAGCTCTACAAATTCTCCGGTCTCTTCTAGAATGTAGAGGACGTCGCCACGGTCCCGGTGTCTCTTGTTTCACTGGATTTTGACCACACATGAAAAATGTATGATTTTTATTAATTAATCGAACTTTGCAACGGTTTTTAAGCATTAAAAACAGTTTAATTAAAATAAATCGGTTACCTTTCTAATACGTTCAAATCGAGGTTTAGATTTTTCGTCGAATCCATGTAGCGTTGCATCGATCAGGCTTCACCATGAGGTAGGGCTTCGAACCAGCTTTCCGGCGCTGGCAACCACCTTCAGTTCGACGTTAACAGGAGTCCATGGAGGCAGTCGAAAGTGCTGAACTTTGGAGGGTCGGATCTCTTCGAATACGCGATGGTAGGAGGCGTCATAGGTATGGATGTGAAGATCTCGAGATTTTCTACAGAATTGTCAATTGGAGCTCTTGATTTTGGTGACTGGTTTGTGAGATTTTAAGGAGCGAAGGGAAGAACATGAATCGTCGTCGAGTTCTAGAGAGTCACGGGTTTTTGAACGATGACGAGAAAATGGAAAGGGAATTCTGATTGGCCCATAAATTATATATTTATTTTTAATTCCTTTAAATCTGAAAATACCCCTCAGTCCATACGAACTCCAATTCAAACCCAACGACTATCGCCCCTAGCTAATTACCCTCATTCCGGACACAAATGAATATGTTTTGTAAGCCCATTCGACTGTTATAGTAAATTATTCTTCAAATTAAAATATAAAACGTCCAATATTAGATTTGAACGTACATTTTAATTTGTCGGGGTCACATACTGATTCCAAAAATTCCTGAAAAATAAATCTAGCTATGTTAGGATGATACGGTCCCAACAAAATTAATGTTTTTGAGTTTGGAGACCATTTGAAAAATGGACTTTTTCTGGTTGATCCAGTTCAAATTAAAACTAGCAAACGCGTTTTCCTTTGCCATGCTCACATATCAACTCCAAAAATTATGGAATTTGAAACCTAGCAATAATTTGACATTCCAGATTCAACAAAAGTGGTTTCATTGAAAACGGAGGTCATTTGCAAAATGGCTATTTTTTAGGGCTATATTTATTCCATAGCGACCATTCTGAATATTCAACGAGCCATAACTTTTGATTCCCGCTATGAAATCTCGATTTTTCAGATTCGTTAGAAAGATACTTTTAAACAGATTTAAATATTTTGGGTTTTACTGAAATCCGATTTATTTTGAATCCTGTACATTCATTTGAAATTTGAAATTTGAAATCGAATTTTCAAACTACCGCGCCATTTTCAATTTCTTTTATAATTAAAATAAATATTTATATTCAAACTCGACTTAAATAAAGTCATACGTTCTAATTCTATTCATAAATTTCTAGTCGTTATTATTTAAAATTAATCATTTTAAATATTCGAAATTCATTAAAATATCCAAAATACAAATTTTAAATTGGATTTGATTTTTTGGTTTGTTACATTTTATAATGGTTATGGCGCTGTTTTTCTGAAAATTTGATTTTAACATAACTCAAAATCTATACGACGAAATTCATATTTTTCTCTTCCAATAGAAAACGATTATTCAACTAGTCTTGATAATTCTTGTTTCAAAGAATTCCGACTTAAATTGAGTTCTATATACTCAATTGAAGTTTGGAACGCCAATTTACAAATGCAGCGCTGCGGCGAGTTCATTTTAATTATATATAAATATAAATGTTTAAATTTCGTTTATAAATCAATTTCAACTCCATTCTAATATATATATATATCCAATTTTCCCAATCTAATTTAAATACTCCTATTATCCCTAGTCGTCAATTACTGCAGCACTAAATTATAAATTCAATCACAACTCCATTTTTTATATTAATTTCCAATTCCTTTAGGAATGACTTACTTTATAAAATTCGATTAAATCGAATTCCCAATATAATTTCTTAGATTTATCTCAATTCGTTTTTATGTTCTGAATATCGAAATAAAACCCTTCGTCCCTTTTCTGAAATGAATTTCAATTCAAGGTTAAATTCATATTTGAATATGAAACTCTAAATTATCAAATGATAATTTATTTTCCTTAATTTATAAATGTTGTTTATATATTTACTTCCTTGTTTTATAATTTAAAAAAAGTTTCCATCTCGATTCCATTTCCAATTCTATTTTCAATTCACACTTGAATTTAAACCTCTAAATTATCTATTGATAATTTATTTCACTAGATTAACAAATATCATTTATAAATCTATCTTCCTTATTTTATATAATAAAACAAGTTCCATTTCATAAATCTGTTTGAAAAACCAAAATCTTATTTTGGAATATTCTATTTATTTTAACTTATCTATATAAATACAGAATCTATTTTCATATTTTAATTTAAACTTCTGTTTAATACAATCCTGATATTTTTTCTAAGCATATTTTATTTAATTGAATTCGAACTAATCGAATTCAAATCATAAATCCATACGGATTTATTTTAGTTCAATTTACATTATGAACATCAGAATAAACTTCATCATTTACTTCTTTAAAACGATTCTAAATTTCCATTTCTAAATTCACATTTGAATTTAAATATTCCAATTATCAAATGAGAAATTTTCCACTTCATTTATAAACACCATTTATAAATTCACTTCAATTTCCTGCATTATTCAATTTATAAACATCGTTTATAAATTTCTTTAATTCCCGCATTATTTAATTTATAAATTTGTCACATCAATTTCCTGTATTATTTAATTTATAAACATCGTTTATAAATTCAATACTTGTTTTATTTATTCAAAACAAGTTAATATTTCTAGTCCAATCAAAATTCGAATTTAATTTTTAGAAAATAGATTTCCCTTTTAAATATCAAAATATCCTTTTTACGATATTTTTATAAATCAATATTCAAGCCCCAGTGATATTTAAACACCCCAAAACACTCGGTTATCAATTATAGGTTTTCTAACACATCATATATGATAATATATATAAAACAAACAAATAATGATATTTTTTAGAAATCCAGTTGGGTCCCTCCAACCTGTTTTCCTACATCCACAGACGTTAGCTAACATAAATAATACCCATCCTGCTTCGAGGCAGGATATCGAGGTATAGAAGGTCATCCGCTATCATAGCGTGGGGCGTATAGGGTCATCTGCTAATGATACTGCGGGCATCCGCTAATGATACTGCGGGCATCCGACCTCCAATATATATATATATATATATATTAACCACAAACACCAATCCTATATAACTAATATATATTTAATAACAGCCACAGTAATATTTTAATGCAACCAAACAACCATCAACTATTTTTAACGATTAAATATAATTCTAAAAAAATTAATTGAGTGAGATTTACTCACCTTATAATTTTCTTTTCGCTGAATATCCATTTAAATTCCAAAATGTTGCGTCTGCGAACCATCTCGAATAAATCCATCTTGCATCTACGATTTATTTAATTAATTTATCGATTAAATCATTATTAATTTAACTGAACTAATATAATAATTAAATTATTTAAATCTCGAAATAACGTATACCTTACTCCATTTTAAATCCTTTCTTCTCCGAATTAACAAAACTCGCTCAGACCCCAAATCTGTTTTCACTATCACTGCCATATACTGATGTTGAACCATTGCATTGCCACACATCCATCAGCCTAATGCCCATACAAACTCCTCTTCTAGATGAACAAACACTGCTCCAACAATGTATAACCCCATCTCTTAATCCATCAACTCTCGAAGCATACATCCTGTACAAAAACTGAAATCCATCATGTTGATGTCCTCTCCCCTTCAACTTGCTCCATTATACCCTTCCATGCTCCCAATACCTCAACTGGCCTTGCCTAAAATCCCCTCCATCGTTTGCAAACATGCATTGCTACATCCCCAATTACCATCCTCATCCGAGCTTCGATCCAATCATTACTACCAGGCCCAATTCGAACCACCCAAAATCATCATACCAGAAAAAGGATACCGGAACATGACTATTGACTTGCGAGTGCCTCAGATCTGCCTTCAAACAAACTTGTTTTCTCAACACGGGTGCTTTCTACTGCCAATGTCGAGCTTCGGGATATGTCGAGATTTCCCATCGCGGTTTCCAACATCGCACCCTCCGTTTCAATCGAGTTCAACCCTGAAATCAACGAACATGAACATCGCAACACCTGAAATCGCAGCACCTCAAATCATGACTCCCATTCGACCATTATACCAGCGCCCAATTTCGAATCGTTGCTGATGAAGAGTGATTCCATAACAACCTAGAATTATTGATTTCAGAAATTTTACTTCGATTTGAATGATGAATTACCTAATCCTAATTCGACTAAAGCTATTGATCCCTCAGAACATCTTCGTGATGTTTAATTCACCCATGGGAAGTTTTTATTTTGTATTGGAACGGGATTTGAAGCTTTTGATTTTCAATTTGAGAAACTAAAATGAAAAGGCCTGGCTTTAGTTCGGATTTATGATTTTTGATTTCACAAAGAAGGCCATTATTGTCTTTGTTTTGAGGCTTTCCCATTTTTACTTGATGAATGAAAGAACAGAACAGGTTGGTTTTAATAGAAAAAGAATAATTAAGGTTGAAGGAATAGGTGATCGCGCAGGTACAGTTAAGTTTTAGCTTGTAGTGATAAAGATTTTTGCAGTGTACCTTTAGCTTAGGAAGGAATTTATTTTATAATAAATTCTATTCTATTTTATTTTAAATAGAACAGGTATCCTTTAATTTAAATCATCACGTTGATTTAAACTCCTATTTAAGCCCAACAACAGGCCTTCATAGGGTTAAACCACCATTTTGAACCCACCGGGACAGGATTCAAAGCTCCATTTAATTGTATGGAGGAGGTATTAATTTAAATCAATATAAATTAAATTCAAAACAATTAATTCTTCAAAAACAAATTAATGCTATTATTCTAATTCAAACAGAAGTTTGTATTGATTATCTGAATTGTTTTCAATTTAGTTTTGAATCTTGAATTCAAGTAAATTCATTTTCGTATTACGATGATTATATATATTCGAAATAAATCGTATTACGATTATTAAAATGATAACTCAATAAAAAATCAATATATATTATCAACTCAATATTTAAATCCATATTAAATATTTAAAATTAACCAACCAAAAATCTGGGTCGTTACAATAAGCTAAGTAAGGGTTCCAGAAATGGCATTGAATATAAGTTGTCGTAAATGTTTTACAAACGATTTTGTAAATGGAAGTTAAAGAGTTTAGAAATGTAATCGAAATATTAGTTATCAATAATAGTTTACAAATGGGATTTGTTCATGAAGTAAGAGTTTTGAAAAATGAATTTGTAATAATTGTTACAAACAATAAATTGAACCATGTGATTTATAAACTGAAGATCGTTGAAAAGATCACTATGTGATTTTAGACAACGCATAAGTTGTCGGAATGATTTGAAAAGAGTATAATAAGGGGAAATGATAAGTTTTTGAAATGTAATCTGTAACGTTTGTTATAGAAGTTGAATTGTTTCGATAAAAATAAATATCAAAACTGTAAAAGATAAAGGTAAGATTTATAAAGATATTTATATAAGTTTGGTAAAGATATTTATATATGATTTAAAAACAAAATATTGTATTGTTGTTGCAAACAAGTTGAAGAATATTTATAACGAGATGTTGAAGAAATTTTTATAAAGAATTCTATTTATAATGGAATCGAAGCTCGAGATTATTGAAGACTAATAAGGAAATATAATAATAGTTTACTTAATAATTAGTTAAGTATATAATTTGGAGATTTAAATAAGGTTTTCAAAGGAAAACGTGTGGTTAATAAACTTCTGTGTATTCTTAAGATATGAATGTTGTTGGTCAAGGTCTGAGAGGTAAATAAAATACCCTAACTTGAACGACATCACGATTATCCAAGAATGATATTAGTTTATAAACGAGAAGAAATTGAGAGAAACAAAAGTTATGATTTCCATAAATAATATTATAAATTGTATTCGAAAAGTTTATAAGTGAATGAAATGATTTTTAAGAATATTCTTATTTATAATAAGAAGTAAAAGATATACTCCAAATATTGAAAGATTTTAATAATATAATTAACAGATGTTTAATTAAAGAGGCCAAGTAATGTTGTGTACTGAACCAGTAAACTCATTTTATTCACATGACTATTTATTTGATAGTTAAATAACCGACTAACAAACCCGGCCAATACGATTGTTGGTACGAAAAGACTGGGATCGAATTTATATTCAAAAACTGCTCCGACAAACCAATACGTGAAGATACATATTGAAGATGGGGCAATTGAAGGCTGTGGATCTTCATAGGCGGAAGAACTACTTGTTGTATTTCTTTGGTTTAGCGGCTAGAGATAATTCGACAGTGATTCTGTCGTGATTCGAATCTTCAGATTTGCAAGGACTACTCGCTACTAATACATGGGGTGATTCCTATGTTGGATGTAGTAGGAGGGTGCCTTCGGTTCATCCTGCTCCTGGATGACTTGTATGGACGAGTGTCGGAGAAAGTATTTCCAAAGGATCACGTACATTGATTTCTACAAACATACTTCTGTCGATAATAGCTAGCACCCTGAGTATTTTTGTGGACGTCATTTAATGATATTGGGCAGATCTGACAAAGTGACATTCAAAGTGAATGGTGACCAGATGTTCCAAAAGATTTATGACCTCAAGCCTCATCAACAGGGAAATGACACAAAATCGTGTAGGTCACATGGCTATGTGGGTCGCACCCATCCAAAGGGTATATCATTACCTGATCTGGTGAAATCAAATGCCTTCGGTTGTCCCTTTTATATTTTTTATGTATGCTATCGGTTCGGTGGGCTAGCCCCCGACCGTGGTAATGATATACTCGGTACTCTCAAGGGAAGTGAGGGGCCAGTAATGCTAAGCCTGGGTTGCAAGATGTTCTTGTTGAATCCCAATGTATGCATCTCCAGATGTACATTGTCGGGAATGTGGTCCCATACCTTGCCAGGAAATCCATTCTCCAATAAGTTCCCACGGTTTAGATTGTATATTATATATGTAGAGCGTGAGATGCAAGCGTTCTGCTAGATTGATATTTATTTGTATTTAGCATTATTATAATGTTAGAAATGATATTGATTTAAAAAATGTTTTGGGTTATCGTATAGGTAAAAACCATCCGTATTTATGTGTGGATTTGGTCTTATGATTATCCTTTTATTTTGAAAAGATTTTGACTTTAAAAAATCAACTTGTGTGATACCTTTAAACTTAGTGTGTTTTTCTCACTCTGGTTCACCAGACTGATCCGGCATTTGTAGTGCTCGGGTTAGACCGGGTTGTTCAGGCTATCAGATGCTGCAAAGTCCAGAGACGAGCTGAAGAAGCCCAGACGTATGATATTTAGTATTTTTCCGCTATGTGTTGTATATGAGGACAAATTAATATAACTGTCTAAATGTTTTTATGTACTCTGATGATTGTAAGTATTTTTAAAGCTCTCAGTAAAGATTTATTTTTATATTATATTTTGTTCCGTTGCGATGTGAGACTCTATGTTGTGTTCTTCTTCCTCTTCTTCTGTCCTAATATTTCTTTCTTATCTTATCTCACCCTCTAATTTCTTGCTATTAACGTTCCAACATTTTTGGTGCTTTAATGTTCGACTTGGTGTTTTTGTGTCGAGTTTCGGGGTCGAAAATTTGTGGTTCGTTACAGTGGTATCAAGGCCATGGTTTAGAAATAATCTTGACTCTATGGTATAACTCGATAGAGATTGGGTAATACCCTAGATTGAGTTAAGTGTATATATACGAGATCATATTTGCAAATTTTTATACAAATGTTTTGTATTGTGTTGTTTGATCGGTTCAAGGGTTGAGAAGCATTGAACTGGTAGTGAATACAATATTGTTTTGTGCAGACGGTAAATGGAATAATTTTACCCAAATTATATTTTTTTATATAGAAAAGGGATAATTTTATAAAATTATTGAGATATTGGTTTATTTGATTGATGTAAATGGAATTCAAATTGGATTAAGGATTCGAATTGGAACTTAATCTCGTTAAGTGAAAATTTAGTTGAGAATGATATTAAAATTAAATTTGGAATTCAGAATTTTAATAAAGAATTATTAAATGGAAATGAATCAGATATTAACCGATTGATGTTCAAATTTGTTAAACCAAAATAAATATTAATATTGAATGTGAATTCAATTGATTTGGTTGATTTGGTTATGTATTAGTTGTTGATTTTGAATTTGTTTGTTGTTGGATGGTAGGTTGTTTGAATAGAAATAATCAACAATTTAATGGAGCTGAATGAATTTTAAACTAAAGAATAAATTCCAGTATAATTAAATTGGAATGAAAATGCATATGAATTGAATTTTATGATTTAACCCTGTGTTTGAAGTAAATTGATGCTACCTGTTTGATTTTGGGATTCGTGTTGTTATACTTGATGCTTAGTGAAATATTATTTAATATTTCATATATATGTTACTTATATGTCGGATTGAGTTAAGTACATGTGCCAAAAGGCTTTGAGATTGATTTTGGTTGTGTAAATTGCATGTAAATTGAGCATGTATGCTCAATAGCTGTGACGGCCCGCCCCGCACCAACCGACATTTACTCCAAAAATGTGCTGTACACATGTCCAGTTAGCGCGGAACGGGTCGTCAGAAGGAAAAGGGAAGAAGGAAATGAACATACAAGGAACCTGTAGAATGTCTCACAGCGCATAGAACAAAATATAATAATAACATATTTGACATAAAACAGGAGAGACAGTGCATAAGCTGAAAACCAAAACTAAACATAATGGCAGCGGAAATTCAAAATACAGCTTATTACAACTTTCAAACTGTCTCAAAGCAAAAGCAAGATAAAGGAGGTACACTACTAATGCCCAAGTAGCGACCACCAACGACACAGGGAGAATGTGTGTATATATATATATCATACGTGGAAGCCTCCTGCCCGCCTCCGAATCAGCTACTCGCGCATCACCAGCTAACTTGTCTCTAGTCTGCTCGTGTGAGCACCCAGAGTAATAAGAGGAGACATAAAACTCTGGGTCAGACATAAAGCCTGGTATGAGCGATAAGCATCTAAAGTGAACAATAACAGGTAGACTAAAACATACCTGAACCTGGACCTGCAACCAAAGAGTTAGCACTACATACTGTACAACACTCTAAGGTACCATATCAAACGGTGTAAAGATACGGAGGTGGGGGAGGTGTGCATGTCATAGTGATGGCAAACAATCAAACATAGCATCCATCCTCACATCTCTCACTCAGTGCGTAAAGCATACGATATTCACCACTTCGATCACCCAACATACCTTGCTACGATCACTCTGCCCCATGAAGTCATAAATGGCTTCACTGCACTGATAATGTAGCCACTAATTCCTCGCTATGTCCACTTGCCCCATGGAGTTATTCACCCCATCTGCGCTGGCTCATAGCCTTACCAATCCTTACTATGTCCACTTGCCCCATGGAGTTGTTCACCCCATCTGCGCTGGCTCATAGTCTTACTACGCATCACCTTGCCCCTCAGGTCATAATGACCCTACTGCACTGATAACGTAGTCTTGCTACCACCACCTTGCCCCTCAGGTCATAATGACCCTACTGCACTGATAAGTAGCCATTATTCATTTTTAGTGGTGAATCGAAGTTATGAACGTTGACAACTCATTTGCACACGTCCCGCAGCAAAGTCCAACCATGAAGTGAAATCATTGGTTCCCAATTGGATCCTGAGCTCTAACTTCCCATATTGGACTACCTTTGCATCTCGGGTTATTGGTCAATACTGGGTCGGGTCGGGTTCCTCTTCAAGCCATCGGGTCGGGTCGGGTGTCCTCCATCGGTTCGGGTCGGCCTTCTTCTGGTGCGGTTCGGGTCGGGTGTGTCTCCTTGGGTCGGGTCGGGTGCCACTCCCCTCCAGTTCGTGCTTCCGCTCCGATCCGCCTCCTCATCCTTCACATGCTCCTATCCGATCCATCTTCATGCTTCCACTCCGATCCGTCCTCCTTAATCCGATCCGATCCCAGTTCAGTTAGCGTGGCCTTCCTTTTCGCCAATTTTCCCAAGTGTCAGGTTCCAATCCGATCGAATCCCTTGCCCAGTTCAACATATCCGATCCGAGCCCCATATCCGATCCGAAACCTACACTGTTTTCTGAAACTGTTCCAGCAAGTGTTTACGCCATTCGACGACGTTTTCGACCAATCTAACTATTGAAACCAATCACAAAGCATTTCATACAGTCATAGCAACATGCATAATCAATCACAAACATCAAAACATCAATATGATAGGTTAAAATGGATCAAACATACCCAAAACCCCATATTTCCCCTTAAGCATGTTTAGGTGAAACTAATGATAGGATTAGAAAAACTTAACCAAATTAACCCAAATTCATCTCAGAGGTCCAAAACATCATTTAAGAATTTATGAACATTTTTCCCGAATTTTATCATGTTTAAATTCGCTAATTAACACTAGTCACCCCTAATTAGCCATAATTAGTGCAAAACTATGCAAATCACTCACCTTAGCCACAAATAAACTAAGATCTGAAATAAATCTCTGATTTGATGTGAATCCCAATACTAAACAGCAACTCCAATGTTGCTTTGGTATAGATCTTCCTTGATTAGAGGTTGCTAAGCCAAATCCTTGACCAAAAGGTGATTTGAGGTGATTTAGAGGTTTGAGGCCATTTTTAGGGTTCCTTGGTGATAAGTGGAGGCTAGAAAACTGAAATGAAATGATTCTCTACTTCATTTCATCCTCCCCATAACCCTAATCCCGAAATGGGTTATGGGCCTACTCACTAATCATCTGATTTGGCCCGGTTAAGCAATTTTTCACCTTCCAAACCTTATTTCAGCCATATCTCCCAAACGGTAAGTCCGTTTGGCTATTGTGACCACTCTACGGAAAGGTAAACCATCAAACGAATCCAATGGAAATGGTTTCAGGTCAAAATTCTTTTCCAATCAAAAGTTATGGCCAAAAAAGTACCAACTAGGGGCAAAATGGTCATTTAAAAATCGATAAAAATCATGAACATGGGAAATGACTCTAATAGATGTTTCCCAAAGTTACACGACCATACGACTTCACATGGGAAAGAAATAAATATTCTACGATCCTATGATGTGTAGAATACGGGTCGTTACACTCTCCCCCCTTAAGAAATTTCGCCCCCGAAATTCCCTAATCAAAACACACACAAAGGTCCCGCATGCCTATCAATCATAAAACAACAATCAAGCATGCAAACAAGCAAAACAAGTCTACCCTAGCATGAGGAAAACTAAATTGCAAAGTAAATCTTACCAGATAAAGAGTTCTGGATACGCCTTCCTAATGCTCTCCTCTGTCTCCCAAGTACAATCATCCTTGTCCTCGCCCCACTGAACCTTGACTAACTTCACCGCCTTCCTTCGAAGTTGCTTCGTATCGTGCCCCACAATACGAATCGGCTTGCGGTTCCCAACCGCCTCGGGTTCTACTTCGAAGTCCTCTAACTGATCAGGTGAAATAGTCATATCGGAGTCGTGAATGAACTTCCTAAGTTGGGAAACATGAAATACATTGTGAACTCCCGCCATTTTCTCTGGTAAGCCAACTCTATATGCCAAATTCCCGACTAGTTCAAGAACAGGGAATGGGCCAACAAATCTTGGTGCCAACTTGCCTCTCCTGCCAAATCGTATCACGCTCTTCAACGGAGAGATCTTGACAAACATCAAGTCACCAACGGAGAATTTCAAGTCTCTTCTCCTCTTATCAGCATAACTCTTCTGCCTATCTTGGGCAGCTTTCATTCGTTGCTGAATGATCTTAATCTTATCCGAAGTTTCTCTCACCACATCTGGTCCAAGCACAAACTTCTCGCCAGTCTCTATCCAACATGATGGTGAGTTGCACGGTCTTCCGTACAAAGCTTCATATGGAGCCATACCGATACTGGATTGGTAGCTATTATTATATGTAAACTCTACTAGATGCAAATAGTCATCCCATGATCCACCAAAATCCAATATACAAGCTCTCAAGAGATCTTCCAATGTACGATTCACCCTCTTCGTTTGACCGTCGGTCTGAGGATGATATGCGGTACTGAGATGTAATCGTGACCCCAAAGCCTCTTGTAAGCTCTTCCAAAACCCACTAGTGAACAACGGGTCTCGGTCACTCACAATGCTTTTGGGTACTCCATGAAATCTCACTACCCACTTCATATACAATTCTGCCAACTTGGCTGCCGTTCTGGTCGATTTGACTGATATAAATCTTGGGCTCTTAGTCAATCGATCCACAATTACCCAAATGTTATCATGTCCCGATCTAGTCCTTGGTAAGCCATCGATGAAATCCATCGAGACTTTCTCCCATTTCCATTCGGGAATTTCTAATGGTTGCAATAACCCACTAGGCTTCTTTTGCTCGGCTTTAACTAGCTGGCAACTCATGCATTTGGATATAAACTTCCCAATGTCCCTTTTCATCCCTTCCCAGTAGTAGGTTTGCTTCATGTCTCGATACATTTTATTACCACCGGGATGTATAGTCAGTTTTGAGTGATGACATTCTCTAAGCACTTCATCTCCCAAACCATTTACGTTGGGCACAACTAGTCTTCCACTCTTCCGAAGCCATCCATCTCGATCAAGCCCATACGCATTCATCTCCTCATCGATACCCATCTCTAACTTGGAGATGATTTCCAATAGATTAGGATCGTCCCTCTGGCTGGAACCAATCCGCTCTATCAAAGTGGGTCTGATCGTCAAACTAGCTAGCATAACTGGATCCAATTCGCACTTTGGTCTGAAATCAAACCCCGCGATATACTCCAGTTGCTTCCACTCGAGAAACATTGCCCCTAAACTGGCATGTCTCCTACTCAAGGCATCGGCTACCGCATTACCTTTCCCAGGTGTATATGCGATATCAAAATCATACGAAGCCAAGAACTCTAACCATCTCTGTTGACGGAGATTCAGATCTTTCTGAGAGAAGAGATACTTTAACGATTTATGATCGGTAAACAACTCAAATCTTTCTCCCAAGAGATAATGTCTCCACATCTTCAGCACAAATACGATCGCTACCAATTCCAAGTCATGGGTAGGATACTTCTTCTCATGAGGCTTTAGCTGTCGACTAGCATAAGCTACAACCCTACCTCCTTGCATCAATACAGCACCCAGTCCGGTACCACAAGCATCCGTGTATACCGTCATCTCTTCATTCCCTTTTGGAATGACTAACACTGGCGCACGCGTCAACTTCTCTTTTAGACTCTTGAAGGCATCCTCACACACTCCGTCCCAGACGAAGGACTGGTTCTTCTTAGTCAACTGAGTCAACGGTGCTGCTATCTTGGAGAAGTCCTGGATAAACTTGCGATAATATCCAGCTAATCCCAAGAAACTTCTTACATCTGTTGCATTCTCGGGCGTAGGCCAATCCTGTACCGTAGCCACCTTCGCAGGGTCCACGGCAATACCACTCTCTGAAACAACATGACCCAAGAATCTCACTTCCCTTCTCCAAAAATGACACTTAGAGAATTTCGCTTTCAATTGGTGTTTCCTCAAAACCTCCATCACTATCCTCAAGTGTCCCTTGTGTTCCTCCTCTGTCCTTGAGTAAACAAGGATATCGTCCACGAACACAAGAACAAACTTATTCAACTGATCTCTGAATACTCGATTCATAAGATCCACAAAATAGGCTGGTGCATTGGTCAACCCAAATGGCATGACCAACCACTCATAAAATCCAGACGGCGTCCTAAATGCCATTTTCGGAATACTCTCATCCGCTACTCGTAGCTGATGAAATCCTGTCGCGAGGTCCAACTGGGAGAACACCCTTGCTCCTTCCAGTTGATCAAACAAATCATCTATACGCGGTAGAGGATACTTATTCTTCCTCGTCACCTTATTCAACTCGCGATAGTCCACACACAAACGAAGGGAACCATCTGCCTTAGTGGCAAACACAACTGGTGCTCCCCACTCGGAGACACTCCTTCTAATAAATCCCTTCTTCAAAAGATTGCTGACTTGCACCCCGAGCTCTCGCTGCTCCCTTGGTGCCATACGACGAAGTGGCATCACTATAGGTCTGGCATCTTTCACTAAATCAATACGGAACTCAATCTCTCGGTGTGGTGGAAGTCCGGTCACCTCCTCGAAGACGTCCGGATACTGGCCAACCACGGGCACATCTGACAACTCATCCTGCGGGATGTCGAGGGAATTTATAAAACTAGCCATAACCCCCTCACTAGGGAGGCTACCAAACACTACCCTCCGCCCATCATCCGCCCTCACTGTCACCAAAAAGCCCTCACAGTCTACCACCACCCCGTATCTTTGGAGCCAATCGACTCCCAATATAATGCCATACCCAGTAAAGCCCAAAACAAAGCAATCACATACAAACATACATCCATGACTCGATAAGACCAAATTCCTGCAAATCATACTAAGGCTAGTCGAACCACCAATCGGGTTCGTCACAACCAATGGTCTATCGACTATCTCGGGTTCCAGTCCCAACCTATCTACCAGGTCACTAGATATGAAGGAACGGGAAGCCCCAGTATCAAACAAAACTCGAACTGGTACATCATAAATAGAAAGCATACCTTGAATAACAACATTCTTTCCTTTCTCCGTCGCAGTTGGGGCATTCGACGAAGAAGGAACAGCATCAATAGCATATGCTTTCACAATCTGCTTCTCCTTAAGAGGTTGCGGACACTTATCCTTATGATGTCCCACTTGACCACAGTTGTAGCACTTCCTTTCCGCTGGCTTGGCCCGACATTCCTTAGCATAATGGCCCTTCTTACCACAGCTGAAGCACTCAACATCCTTCTTGCTCTTTTTCTGGCCACCTTTTGATTGGTCCTGCTTCCTCTTATTCTGAGAGTTATTCTTGCCTCCACCGCCTGCTTGCGGCTTTGGCCCTTCTGCAGATGCAGCCTCAGTCTTTGACTTAGGGTAAAGGCTCTCTAATCTCAAAGCTTTCCCCACAATCGATTCAAAAGTCTCATCGATGTGGTTGATAAGACTTTCCCCCAAGTATCCATCCAAGCCAGTAATGAACTTCTCGTTCTTCTTCTCAGGAGTATCGATAAGAGATAGTCCATATTTCGACAAAGTGTCGAACTCAGCAATATAGTTAGAAACTGCCCTACCACTCTGCTTGAGTTCCAAGAACCTCTTGAACAACACTGACTTCTGGGCAGCTGGAATGAACTTCTCACTAAAGCGAGCCTTGAACTGATCCCAAGTAACCTGATCCTCTGGAGTAGCTGTTCTAATAGCATTCCACCAATTTGTCGCTCGCCCTTGCAGCTGACGAGACGCTAGCCTTCTCTTCATCGCATCCTCAAGACCCAAGTCATCAAAGATACGATCACAGCTATCCATCCAATCTTGAACATCTGTGGCCGACTCCGTCCCGTGGAACGGCTTCCCACCAAGGTTAGTGTAATCCTTGCACAACTTGGTGAAATCGACCCTAGGCGCCAGCACTACTGGGCCAACACCAACTCCGGGATTGGGAACTGCCCCTTGCACTTCTCTAAGCATGTCTCTCATGAGGTTAGTAAACATCACCCTCATGTCAGCGGCATCCCCATGGTTGGTCCCTCTACCAGCACCCCTCGTGTCTCGGCTCATCCTCAATCTGAAAAAGGGAAACGATTAACGACCCCATAGTGGTGCTAGTGCAGTGCGACTTCATTCTTATACTATCAATAGTATATATATAGCTTTTGAAAACCAAAGTAATCACAAATACGCGCTCTCATATACGTACTATCTCTCCCTGGTGTCTTTCCCTAGGTTAACTACGCAACCTAGAGCTCTGATACCAAGTGTGACGGCCCGCCCCGCACCAACCGACATTTACTCCAAAAATGCGTTGTACACATGTCTAGTTAGCGCGGAACGGGTCGTCAGAAGGAAAAGGGAAGAAGGAAATGAACATACAAGGAACCTGTAGAATGTCTCATAGCGCATAGAACAAAATATAATAATAACATATTTGACATAAAACAGGAGAGACAGTGCATAAGCTGAAAACCAAAACTAAACATCATGGCAGCGGAAATTCAAAATACAGCTTATTACAACTTTCAAACTGTCTCAAAGCAAAAGCAAGATAAAGGGGGTACACTACTAATGCCCAAGTAGCGACCACCAACGACACAGGGAGAATGTGTATATATATATATATATATCATACGTGGAAGCCCCCTGCCTGCCTCCGAATCAGCTACTCGCGCATCACCAGCTAACCTGTCTCTAGTCTGCTCGTGTGAGCACCCAGAGTAATAAGAGGAGACATAAAACTCTGGGTCAGACATAAAGCCTGGTATGAGCGATAAGCATCTAAAGTGAACAATAACAGGTAGACTAAAACATACCTGAACCTGGACCTGCAACCAAAGAGTTAGCACTACATACTGTACAACACTCTAAGGTACCATATCAAACGGTGTAAAGATACGGAGGTAGGGGAGGTGTGCATGTCATAGTGATGGCAAACAATCAAACATAACATCCATCCTCACATCTCTCACTCAATGCGTAAAGCATACGATATTCACCACTTCGATCACCCAACATACCTTGCTACGATCACTCTGCCCCATGAAGTCATAAATGGCTTCACTGCACTAATAACGTAGCCACTAATTCCTCGCTATGTCCACTTGCCCCATGGAGTTATTCACCCCATCTGCGCTGGCTCATAGCCTTACCAATCCTTACTATGTCCACTTGCCCCATGGAGTTGTTCACCCCATCTGCGCTGGCTCATAGTCTTACTACGCATCACCTTGCCCCTCAGGTCATAATGACCCTACTGCACTGATAACGTAGTCTTGCTACCATCACCTTGCCCCTCAGGTCATAATGACCCTACTGCACTGATAAGTAGCCATCATTCATTTTTAGTGGTGAATCGAAGTTATGAACGTCGACAACTCCTTAGCACACGTCCCGCAACAAAGTCCAACCATGAAGTGAACTCATTGGTTCCCAATTGGATCCTGAGCTCTAACTTCCCATATTGGACTACCTTTGCATCTCGGGTTATTGGTCAATACTGGGTCGGGTCGGGTTCCTCTTCAAGCCATCGGTTCGGGTCGGGTGTCCTCCATCAGTTCGGGTCGGCCTTCTTCTGCTGCGGTTCGGGTCGGGTGTGTCTCCTTGGGTCGGGTCGGGTGCCACTCCCCTCCAGTTCGTGCTTCCGCTCTGATCCGCCTCCTCATCCTTCACATGCTCCTATCCGATCCATCTTCATGCTTCCACTCCGATCCGTCCTCCTTAATCCGATCCGATCCCAGTTCAGTTAGCGTGGCCTTCCTTTTCGCCAATTTTCCCAAGTGTCAGGTTCCGATCCGATCGAATCCCTTGCCCAGTTCAACATATCCGATCCGAGCCCCATATCCGATCCGATCCGAAACCTGCACTGTTTTCTGAAACTGTTCCAGCAAGTGTTTACGCCATTCGACGACGTTTTCGACCATTCTAACTATTGAAACCAATCACAAAGCATTTCATACAGTCATAGCAACATGCATAATCGATCACAAACATCAAAACATCAATATGATAGGTTAAAATGGATCAAACATACTCAAAACCCCATATTTCCCCTTAAGCATGTTTAGGTGAAACTAATGATAGGATTCAAAACTTAACCAAATTAACCCAAATTCATCTCAGAGGTCCAAAACATCATTTAAGAATTTATGAACATTTTTCCCGAATTTTATCATGTTTAAATTCGCTAATTAACACTAATCACCCCTAATTAGCCATAATTAGTGCAAAACTATGCAAATCACTCACCTTAGCCACAAATAAACTAAGATCTGAAATAAATCTCTGATTTGATGTGAATCCCAATGCTAAACAGCAGCTCCAATGTTGCTTTGGTATAGATCTTCCTTGATTAGAGGTTGCTAAGCCAAATCCTTGACCAAAAGGTGATTTTGAGGTGATTTAGAGGTTAGAGGCCATTTCTAGGGTTCCTTGGTGATAAGTGGAGGCTAGAAAACTGAAATGAAATGATTCTCTACTTCATTTCAGCCTCCCCATAACCCTAATCCCGAAATGGGTTATGGGTCTACTCACAAATCACCCGATTTGGCCCGGTTAAGCAGTTTTTCACCTTCCAAACTTTATTTCAGCCATATCTCCCAAACGGTAAGTCCGTTTGGCTATTGTGACCACTCTACGGAAAGGTAAACCATCAAAAGAATCCAATGGAAGTGGTTTCTGGTCAAAATTCCTTTCCAATCAACAGTTATGGCCAAAACAGTACCAACTAGGGGCAAAATGGTCATTTAAAAATCGACAAAAATCATGAACATGGGAAATGACTCTAATAGATGTTTCCCAAAGTTACACGACCATACGACTTCACATGGGAAAGAAATAAATATTCTACGATCCTATGATGTGTAGAATACGGGTCGTTACAATAACGCTCGTACAAGGTATGTCTACGCGAAAATATAAAGTTTTTTGGTTTAGTTTTTGTTTTCCGACCATGTGGATCGATGTGTATGTATTATTTGTTCCTACGATATCGCAGATGTCACTCCGTACAAGGGAAACTCTGCCAAATTTTTCGGGAATTTAAGGTGTTAGAAAATTTTCGATATTTTTGGAAATTTTATTTTACCATAATAAATTAGTTTTCGATTTAAAATAAATTGAATTTTAAAGATAATGGGATTTGTAACATTTTTCTTACCTTCGTAATTTTAGGGACGAAATTCTATTAAGGGGGGAAGTATGTAGTATCCCATATTTTCGGCAGTCAATATTTAATCTATTATTTTACATATTATATTTGGAATATTAATGGATTTTAATATTTAATTCATTATTAAAAACGATGTTTGAACATTAAATTTAAATATAACATATATTTAGCTCGAAATGGCGCGGTAGTTCGTAATATTGAGTTTTGAACTTTAATTGAATGTACAGGATCCGATATAAGTCGGATTTCTGTGAAACAAGAAACGTTGGAATCTTGTAGATTATAATTTTCATATGGAGAGAAAAATCCAACTTTCGTGTTACAAATTGTTAGTTATGTCCAAATCAAAATTTAAAATAGTCGCTATGGAGATCGTTAATAAACGATAACGTTTATTTAATAATTTAAAAGAGTTCTAATATAATTTGTACATCGTTTAACTCAAAAATGATAATATTGAGTTGTATAAATTATATTTGAAGCTATATGATATTTCTAGTTGGGTATTTATGATAATAATAATTTATTATTATTTTATTTGATTATTCTAGAATTTTATTAATATTATTATATGCCTTTAAAATAGCGATTTTTGCAAACGGGCTCAGTTTTTGATGAAATTAGTTTCATTAGAACCGTAGTGTTAAATTATTGTACGGTAATAAATTTTGTGACAAACCAATGTCTAATGTGACATCGACAGCTGTAAACGCCCAGTCAATTTCTATAGCGCATAAGTAAATTTATTTAATTTCATAGAAGGATATTTGTGTATAACTTGATCAGACAATCGAATTAAGCCACGAATCCAATTCCGTTGAGTCCGTATCGGCGTTTAGAGTCAAGATAGATGTATAGTTTGTTATTTTTGAAATCCGGGTAATTTGGTGTCCAAAATAGCATTGTGATGCGTATAAAAATAGCGTACTGGGAAACAGTCTTGGAATGCAATGAAACTGGTGCCATTAGATTTGTATTAATTAATATAATATTTCAATTTTTGTGTCAATCGAACTTACCGTTTAATCGTGGCAACGATAAACGCCTTAATCATTTATATCATTTTGGTCTATTTAGACAGGGGCAACTTTGGAGGAATAAACGACTGGCCAAACAAACTCCAAATTTAACAAAACAAATTTCATTGGATCCGTTAGGAAAAGGTCTAGTAGAATGTCAAGGTTTCAATTTTTTTTTTTTTTTGACTTTTTTGTAATTATAGGAACTTTAAACACTTATTTTTCATTGATAATTAGAAAGGACATTTTACAAACGGCCTTGGAATTCGACGAAACTTAACCCACTGCGTCCGAAATATTTTTTTTATGCTAGGATTAGTATTTTTTATTGAAAAACAGAAATAGATTGTGGTTAGTTTTACATGATACTTCATTGGTAAGTTTTTATATAATAAAATAATATTAAAGTTCATCCCTTTCTATATATATACATTGCGTAAACCCTGTTTTCTGGTCCAACTGTTATTCATGGTCAACTGAAGATAAGCCGCCACTAAATACAAACAACGGCTGAAAATTCGCTAGTTTCTCCCTAAATTTTCCTTAATCCGTGAATCAAAACCCTAAACCCTCAATTACAATTTTGAAGAGCTTGACTAGGTCTGTGAATTGAATGATTGTGATCAGATGACGATCATCGTGGTGGCCAGGGATTTTGTGACGATCCCAAAGCCCCGTGACACGGTGTTAAGGATAATCATTGGAATATAACACATTAATCATCATTAGCAGATCACAGATAATAGCATAAACATAAAATAGAATAATTTACACACATATGACAGTGGAATCATATAGATATCACCACATCAGAGAGCACAGTGCAGGATACAACTTAGTGCATAATAATACATAATTAGTCACCATCGCCAGAGGCGGAATCATACATAAAGAGTACACAAAATAAGTGTCAGTCTACATCGCCAAAGGCGGAATCATAATACATATACTATAATGGCAGAGAGAGTCAAAGTCAGCACAGTGTAGTCAAGCCTCGCCATGAGCCAAAAGTGCACCAGATACCTGTAACTAGGCTGCCCGTGTGAAAATGAGGGCACCCGAGTTTGCAAGGTGAAACAAACTACGAGTCAGTCATGAGACTGGTATGAGAAATCTACTTAACTTATTAACAACAATAATAAGGCAAATCAAAGGACCACGCCACTTTCGCGGAACGGGTTTACTCCAATGAGTGCTAGTGCATGAAATAAAGTAAATGATTAAATCATCGCAATGCTTTTTATAAAATGAAGCCATTATAAGACTCAGGTCCCATCACACAATGCAACGCAAGCCGGAGGATAGAGTTTTTACCTTATAATGGCCAAAAATGCTTCATACGAATAAAACAACAGTGTTTGATATTATTACTAGTGCATATATGTTTCAAAAGCGATTTCAATCATAAATATCAATCATAGGCGGCATAAATGACCCATACCACTATGTCGCCGTACTAGTAATACAATCACATCCGAAATTTCGTATTGGAAATTGGGTTCCATCATGAGTCGAGGCAAGGGGCAAGCTCCTCTCCGATTCGAGACACTCTAGCAAATGTCCCAGGACCCCACTATGATCCTTGGATCTTCAGGGCCGGTACTCTGTTACTTTTGAGGATTGGCAATTCCTGAACACACGTTTTCCGGTCCTTACAGACCTATACCGAGGCGCCTCGTATTCCAACAACCACACAGGTGAAAAGTATATATAATGTCAGGGCTGGTAGGTCACTGACACCACCTTAGCTAGAAAGAAACGTCGTGCTCTCCCTGCAGTCACTATCCCGTTTTTGACCCATACCGAGGTGTGAGGCTCGCGAATCCACATTATACACAAAGCTACGTCACACAGACCATGCTTTGATCATCAACCACAAGACTTTGCTTTGCAACAGAAGCCTTGATCATATGCCACTTAGGCGTGCCACACAAGCAATCCACTCCATGCGACTGATTTCTATCAATACATAACCTCTGAGCTCGTACGTCTCAGAGAAGGGCGTTAAGCAAGAGAATAAATTCTCCGCCGCCAAACAGATATATATTTAACAGAGATCAATTAGCACAGAACAAAATCCAATGTCAGATACACAGTCCATTTACATGTCCGTTCTGGGTTTGAATGAAACCGGAGGCACCAATTCCTCGCATATCCGTACAATCAACAGTATGTCTGGACGGCTACTACTTCAGCTCCTTCACGGTAGCTACTCCAATCACGAGCATTAGTAGCGCCCATCCATCCAATGTGAAGATCGTCGGTCTTCAACCGTCTTCGACTCTTCGACTTCTCAACGTCTATCGATTACTTGAAATGAGATGAACTCGGCCTTTTCAAATAACCCACATATATTTAGATTTTCAAATCAATTTATCACATGGTTGGACTATTCAACATTCACATTTCAGTTCCTTAGTTATAATTTTCATGTTAAATACATTCAACCATCACATATCAAGCAAACACAACAAAATTGGTTTATTTCCACTCTACATCGTCTATAGTATTTTATAACGATATATCGCCATTTTTATTTATTTAAAACGGCCATATTTAATTAAACGACGATTCAGGTCGTGCCAATCACTGGCGATGTTTTTCACTAAATTTGTTTTACACATATCTGAAAATCTAACCGTTGGATCTTCACAAATTTTATACCATTAGAAAGATCATTTCAAAACGAATCCAACGGTTTCAGTTTTGGGAAAATCTGACGATCGGATCTTCCACACTAGCCATTTGAAGTTACGATTTCGATTTACGAACTGTAGCGTCGTTATTCGATTTAATTTAATTGTATTTATATATATATAAATATAATCGTTTCTGGCGCTGTTTTTCTTCAGATTTGAATTAAACATTCCAGACAATCCAACCGTCGGATCTCTACAAAGTTGGTGCCGTTGGAAAGATATTTCCAAGGCGAACCCAACGGTTGCAGTTTCAGGAAAATCCAATGGTCGGATTTCCCGCACTAGTCGTTTGAAATCACAGTTTCAAAACACAAACTGCACAGCCACGTTTCGTTTTAATTTTATTTATATTTATATATTTATATAAATATAGTTCATTCAAAAATTCCTATATCGTTTTCACTTGAAATATTTCACTAACGCCTTTAAATTTTGGAAAATTTCGCCATAACCTCCTTTGTACGGGAGGGGCTGGGAAAATTCCCAAATAGCCACACGGGCGTCTCATGTCAAAAAGAAAAAGAAAAAGCCAAGCGGCTAGCCAACAGGCTCATAAAATCATCACCCAAACAAAACAGTAAACGTGTACCTATTTGTCGGGCACAAAATTTTATTCCTCTTCTCTAGCCTCTTTGCTATAACCTGTTCAATAAATATGCATGTACATATATGCAAATCTTATCACTTATCATTTTCCATTCAACTTCATATTTGATTCACTTTGGTTTAAAAACACCATTCGTCTAAATGTTGCATGCATAGGCAAAAATCATTTCATTAGCTAATTAATGAATATTTCAACTCATGCATATTTATTTGAACAAGTGGCTATTTTTAACACTTCACATTTCAAAGATGATAATTTCGGCGAACTAAAATATATTTCAACTCATGACTATTTTATTTAGTTCTTATGCATGTTAAAAATAATATTTCTTTCACAAATATTTATTTCAACGCTCGCATATCTTTAGCATATCACGTATATGATAAAAATGATATTTTTATCATTTAAAATATTTATTCAACACATGAATGTTTTTAACACTTCATAGTTTTAATAAAAATGTAATTTTTATTGTTCGATCTTTTTATTCAACACATGAACTTTTCTAATACACTCTCTTCTCAACACATGAGCACCTCCACACATGGATATTTTATATATGTAGTTCATATAAGAAAGATGAAATTTTTATTGGTGAAACTATTTATATATAAGGCGAATATTTTACATACTTCATATATATTATAAAAATGTGATTTTTATTGTTAAACACTTCATTCATTCACACATGAATTTAATTTTCACACATCACTTTTCAACACATGAGCATTTCCACACATGGATATAGTTTCAACACATGACTTTAATTTCAACGCATGAAGATAATTTCAACATATGAAAATAATTCTAACACATGAATATTATTCAAAATTTCGGCAGCATAACGGCAGGGTAGTTAAAACCGACACCGTCCCTAGTACGGCTCCTCGCTCTACCTTAAAACCTCGCGGTTTTTGACAATGGGGATTCATGCATCTAATTCGCACGCAGACGGCATGTTTTATTTTTATTTCCACAATTATTTCCAATTCATTTCAATCACCAATGGGTATTTTTCAACCACAACCAATCAATATCAACCACAAACAATTATTCAATCATTCGTATTTTTCATCCAATATTTCACACCAATTCACAATAATAAATATCGTCCATGGTTTGTGGACGAGGGGAGTATATATATATATATATATATATATATATATTTCAACATTTCACTTGCATTTCAACACATATATCAATTATTCTATGCATGTATAATTCATACTTCGCTTATATAGCTTACACCACGCATGTACATGAGGTATACAACACGTGTGTAATTTATATTTCGCTTATATAATTTATACACGACATTTTCCATTCAAATTCATTTAATTTAGATTTCTCACCTTGGTTTTCGGAGTGCTAAAAATCGTAGATGACTCAGAAAAATCGCGGTCTCTTCTATGTGGTAGAGAGCTTCCTTGCGGTCCCGATGTTTCCTGTTTCATCGAATTTCGTCAACACATAATAAAGATATGATTTTTCAAAGTGCAAACATCAAAAAGAACTCACCTTTCACGATGGTTCAAAACTAGGGTTGTAGTTTTTGTGAAAATCGAGGCACGATAGGATGATCATAGGTGATGACGTGGAAGAGGGAGGAGAGGGGAGTCGGTGCAGGGTGGTTTGAGGTGGTTCGGTGGTCGGTGGCGCACGTGGCGGCGGTGGGAAGTGTCGGACTTTACGTCGACGATACGGGCGGTGGAGGCGGCGATAGGTGTGGAGCTTGGGTCAAATTGGAAGAGGAGAGGGACGCGCGTCGACTGGGGTAGGTGGCGGCGGCTGGAATCGCCTGTGGCGGCAGCGATTTGGGGGGGAAAGGGTTGAACGATTTCCGCCGTCGATCGGGGGAGAAAAAGGGTTTTCTGAGTTTTTTTTATTTTTAAAATAATGAAAGGAAATTTCGGATTGGCCAATGGTTTTAATAAATTTTTAAATAGTGTTTCTCCACACGGACACCAATTCAAACCCAACGACTGTCATCCCTAGCTAATTACCCCTATCCCGGACACAATGGGATATGTTTCGTTGGCCAATTCGACTGTTACAGTCAGTTATTCTTCAAATTAAAGTATAAAATATTTAATTTTAACTTTGAACGTACATTTCAATTTGCCAGGGCCACAAACTGATTCGAAAAATTCTAGAAAAATAAATCTAGCTATGTTTTGACGCTACGGTCCCAACAAAACTTGTTTCGTCGAATTCTGAGATCGTTTGAAAAATGGCCATTTTCTGGTCGATCCAATTTAACTGAAATTGACCGAACACATTTTCTTTTGCCACGCTCACATACTAGCTTCAAAAATTATGAAATTTGAAACCTAGCAATAGTTTGACATCCCGGACCCAACAAAAGTGGTTTCGTCGAATTCCGAGGTCATTTGCAAAATATCAATTTTCCAGGGCTATATATTCTATATAGCGACCTTTTTGAAAATTCATTCGGCCATAACTTTTGATTCCCATTATGAAATTTCGATTTTTTGGATTCGTTAGAAAGGTATTCACTAACAGATTTAAATATTTTTGGTTTCGCTAAAATCCGTTATATTTTCCACCTTGCACAGTCAGTCAAAGTTTGAATTCAAATTTTCAAACTGACTCACTATTTCTAATTCACTATTTTATTGAAATATTCTATTTCAATTGTTCAAATTCCTTTGAAATGACCAATTTAAAATTTTTAAATTGGCTCGTATTTTCCGGGTTGTTACAGATTTCATGTGAAGTGTCGACAGTTTTTTTGTTTGGGTTGTACTGACAAAGAAAGGCTTGGGGTTGGTCGAGACTGGGTCGAGGATGGAGGACGTGGAGGCGCACTCGCCGGTACTGACTAATGGAATTCTGGTAGCGGCAAGGGAGAGTGGAAATCGATGAGAGGGTATGTACGATGTTGGTTTGAAGCAGCTGAACGATTGAATAAAAGAAATAAAGGCGCGCTGTGTAATTTGGAAAGACGGGATCTGAACCATCAAAAGAGAATCGACTGTATAATTCCAAAACTCTAATTAGTTCAATGTTAAACCATCATTAAGTTTTAATCTAATTAGTTATATGGCATAGTTAAATCTAACTTGTGTAAAACCGAAACTATGACTTTGTTGCAGATTCTATCGGGTATTTGAACAAAGAGGGAAATTGGATTTGAGGGGCTGATTATCTCTAAACCAATGTAATTAGATTATAACATATATTTAAGGAAAATATTATATAAATGAGTTCGTTAATTTAAATATTTATACCGTTGTCATACAGAGACGAAATTGAATGAAAACAAGTGACTTTGGAACCGTATCGGCAAACACGACTCAATGAAACTGGTCTAATCGGAGTTGGTAGCTTTTGGGATTTTAATTAAATTAAATGCCAGTTTAATTTAATTAAAACGAACTGTTCCAGCGATAAAAGAAATCAAAGTGAGTTAAACTCACTCAGTTATTCCCACTTATATTTTATATAAGTCGGGTTTTTATTTTGTATGCTATGGTTGCTAATGGTTAACTGTTTGTTTGTTAATTTTATATTAATATTTGACTGAACCAATGAAATTAAACATTGTTTAATTTTAGTGAAAACCCAAATTATTATTCTAACGATTGGAACAAGTTGAGGTAACTTACCTTGTTGGTCACGTTTATTAAATAAACATGTTTAATTGTTTGAATTGTTTGTCAACTGGTTGTTGTTAAATTATCGTTATTTACCGTTATAAAAATAAATAGTTAAACTGAATTGAATAAATTTATGTGAGATAATCTATTTTAATATAGGGAAGAACAGGTTGGAGAGATCTCACGGGATTCCTCAAATATATTTAATGTTGTTTACCTTTATATTATCATTATATGAACTATTCTGATTGAATAATCGATTTAATTTATTGACCGTTGATCTAAAATGCAACATTTGTTTTGTTTAAACCAATGGGCAGTATTGGTTGAGTAATTGGCAGTTTATGGCCTAGAAATCAATCGTTTTCTAAATATTGATTTACCATCAGGTGAATCACATGAGGTATAGTTATAAAATTTATTTTGTAACTGAAGATAGATTTTTTAAATCTATATTTTGAATAAAAGTTTATTAAAAGGAAATAAATATTTATTATTTATTAATGAAGTTTTTAAATAATTATTAAATGATTTTGTAAAGTAAATTCTGATATTAATCAGATTTATAAACAAATGAGCAGAAATTAACCTAAAGGTTAAGAATCGAATAATTGTTTTAAGAAACAATTAAATGGAATTATTTAAATTAATTATATTATTAATTAATTTAAAATGGGAACTAATTACAATCGATTAACGAATTAATCATGTTTTGAGTTGACTAAGTCAACCGTTTTAACTGGAATTGATTATTAAATTAGTTGGTTTTGAATTAATCTAGTGAAATAGTTTAACGAATAATTGTTTTAGTTTTAATAAAATTTTAAAAAGGAATTTACTATTTATTTTAGTTAATAAAGAAGTTAACTAATTATACTATAGTTAGTGATTAAAGTAAATTATTGTTTTAATTAATAATAATTTAGGAGATTACTTTTTAATTGAAATTCATTTAAAAAGTGATCGGAGTTGAAATGAATCTAATCGAAATGTGAAAGGAGTTTATGGACAAGTTTTATATTAAAACCGAGTCTTTATAACGAAGTCGTAAAAATGATTTTAAGCGAATATGATAGCTTAAATCAAATATTTACTTAATATTTGAAGTTAGCACAAGGAAATTAAGAAATTGGGAAAATGGTATAAAATGGCTAAGCGAGATTTATTCCGAGGATCAGAATGTGATATTCCAAAGTTCGGAATGTTAAGTGGAGTTTAAATTATTACAAAGTTCAAAATGTGATATTCTGAAGTTCGGAATGTTAAAGTGGAGTTGAAATCATTACAAAGTTCAGAATGTGATATTCCGAATTTCGGAATGGTTAACGAAGTGAGGTTTATTCCGAGGATCGGAATGTGATATTCTGAAGTTAGGAATGTTAAGTCGAGAGTATAAGCTAAGTAAAGGTTTCGGAAATGGCAATGAATATAAGTTGTCATAAATGTTTTACAAACGATTTTATAAATGGAAGTTAAAGAGTTTAGAAATGTAATCGAAATATTAATTGTCGATAATAATTTAAAAATGGGATTTGTAAATGAATTAAGAGTTTTGAAAAATGAATTTGTAACAATTGTTACAAATAACAAGTTGAACCATGTGATTTATAAACTGAAGATCGTTGAAGAGATCGCTATATGATTTTAGATAACACATAAGTTGTTGGAATGATTTAAAAAGAGTATAACAAGAGAAAATGATAAATTTTTGAAATGTAATTTAAGCGTTTGTTACATATGATAAGTTGAATTGTTTCGATAAAAATAAATATCAAAATTGTAAAAGATAAAGGTAAGATTTATAAAGGTACTAATATAAGATTGGCAAAGATATTTATATATGATTTAAAAACAAAATATAGTATTGTTGTTGCAAACAAGTTGAAGAATATTTATAATGAGAGGTTGAAGAAATTTTATAAAGAATTCTATTTATAATGGAATCGCAGCTCGAGATTATTGAAGATTAATAAGAAAATATAATAATAGTTTACTTAATAATTAGTTAAGTAAATGGTGTTGAGATTTAAATAAGGTTTTCAAAGGAAAACGTGTGGTTAATAAACTTCTATCTATTCTTAAGATATGAATGTTGTTGGTCAAGGTCTGAGAGGTAAATAAAATACCCCAACTTGAACAACATCACGATTATCCAAGAATGATATTAGTTTATAAACGAGAAGCAATTGAGAAAAACATAAATTATGATTTTCATAAATAATATTATAAACTGTATTCGAAAATTTTACAAGTGAATGAAATGATTTTGAATAATATTCTTATTTATAATAAGAAGTAAAAGATATACTCCAAATATTGAAAGATTTTAATAATATAATTAACAGATGTTTAATTAAAGAGGCCAAGTAATGCTGAGTACTGAACCAGTAAACTCATTTTATTCACATGATTATTTATTTGATAGTTCAATAACCGACTATCAAACCTGGCCAATACCATTGTTGGTACGAAAAAATTAGGATTGAATTTATATTCGAAAACCTTTCCGATGAACAAATACATGAAGATACATATTAAAGATGGAGCAATTGAAAACTGTGGATCTTCATAAGCAGAAGAACTACTTGTTGAATTTCTCGGGTTTAGCGGATAGAGATATTTCGACAATGATTTTGTTGTGATTGGATTCTCCGGATTTGCAAGGACTACTCGCTACTGATCCATGGGGTGATTCCTATATTGGATGTAGTAGGAAGGTGCCTTCGGTTCATCCTGTTCCTGGATGACTTATTTGGACGAGTGTCTGACAAAGTATTTCCAAAGAATCACGTACATTGATTTCTACAAACATACTTCTGTCGGTGATAGCTAGCACCCTGAGTATTTTTGTGGACGTCAATTAGTGATATCTGACGGATCTGACAATATGGCATTCAAAGTGAATGGTGACCAGATGTTTCAAAAGATTTATGACCTCAAGCCTCATCAACCGAGAAATGACACAAAATCGGGTTGGTCGCATGGCTATGTGGGTCACACCCATCAAAAAGGTATATCATTACCTGATCTGGTGAAATCAAATGTCTTCGGTTGTACCTTTTATTTTTATATGTATGCCATCGGTTCGATGGGCTGGCCCCCAACCGTGCTAGTGATATATTTGGTACTCTCAAGAGAAGTAAGGGGTCGGTCATGTTTAGCCTGGGTTGCAAGATGTTCTTGTTGAACCCCAATGTGTTCATCTCCAGAGGTACATTGTCGGAAATGTGGTCCCATACCTTGCCAATGTGGTCCCATACCTTGCCAGGAAATCCATTCTCCAATAAGCACCCACGGTTTTGATTGTATACTATATATGTAGAGCCTGAGATGCAAGCGTTCTGCTAGATTGATATTTATTTGTATTTAGACATTATTACAATATTAGAAAAGATATTTATTTCAAAAATGTTTTGGGTTGTCATAAGGTAAAAACCGTATGTATTTATGTGTGGATTTGGTCTTATGATTATACTTTTCTTTCAAAAAGATTTTGACTTTAAAAAATCAAGTTGCGTGGTACCTTTAAACTTAGTGTGTTTTTCTCACTCTGGTTCACCAGATTGATCCGACATTTGTAATGCTCAAGTTAGACCGAGTTGTACAGGTTCAGGCTATCGGATGCTGCAAAGTCCAGAGACGAGCTGAAGAAGCACAGACGTATGATATCTAGTATTTTTCCATTGTGTGTTGTTTATGAGGACAGATTAATATAACTGTCCAGATGTGTTTATGTACTCTGATGACTGTAAGCAATTTTAAAGCTCTCAGTAAAGGTTTATTTTATATTATATTTTGTTCTGCTGCGATGTGAGACTCTATATTGTGTTCTTCTCCTCTTCTTCAATTCTAACATTTCTTTCTTATCTTATTTTACCCTCTAATTTCTTTCTATTAACGTTCCAATATTTTCGGTGATCAAATGTTTGAAATGGTGTTTTTGTGTCGATTTTCGGGGTCGAAAACTCGTGGTTCGTTACATTGTAGTTGATTCCTATTTGTAACAAAAACATGAGTTAGATCTATATTAATCTGTTTGGTTACTGATGATTATTATTCGAGTTTATGTCATTACTCCCTAATTACTTTCATCTATTTTAAAAAACTTCATTTTTTATTTATTTTCTGTTGTTTTTAAAAATCAAACTTTTAGAATAATTTGATTGGATTTTGTGATATCCCATATTTTCTATATATTTAAATTTCAATTTAAATTAAATAAAATGGAATAATATGGGATAAAAATCAAATTTTGTTGATTTTTAATGATGATGATTGTTTGGATTAAATATAAATAAATTTTTAATTTAGTTATTTAGAAAAATGTTGTAGTATGTAATTTAGTATTCTAATGAATAACTAAATTCAAGTTATTTAAGTAAAAAGAAATTCCAATTTGATTTGTTAAACGGTGGAATCTAAGTTGTATAAATAGAATTTGAAATTCAAATTGGAATTTATAAAAAATCAAATATGGAACTTAAAATTTATGAAATAAATTTATAGAATTTATTTAAGTTATAATTTGGTTTAAATTTGAATTTTATGGATATTCAAATTGAATTAAAACAATTAAATGAATATTTGAATATTTTATTAATTAATTAACAGCGAAATTTAACCGTTTTGGCAACTGTCTCGGAATCCGACGAAACTAGTCTCATCGGAACCGGAACGGTGAATTATGATAGGATTTCAATTTGCATTACAATCCGACTTACCGTTTGATCGTACGAGAGAAAATGTGAACGAGATCAATGTAAATGGATAATTTGGTGTTTTCAACATTGGGCCTTCTATAATTATATAAATAAAACCCACAAAACACTTCATCAGCCATTTCTCATTGTACGTATACTTCCATCAGCTCATTTTATTCTCTAATGGCTGAAAATAAGTTTCAAAACCCCAGTTCAACGAAATTACAAGCTTCAAAATAAAAATCTCTTCAAATCCTAGCAAATCGCATATCAAATCGAAGATCTCGTCGATTGGAAGCTACGGGTACCATCAGTTTTAACATACAATGGCCGGAGTTGCTGGAAATCGACGGTTAAAGTTCTAATTTGCGAAACCCTAATCTCTAAATTGGGCCTTTTTGATTTAAGCTTCAATCGTGAATTCGGGAACCTGGGTATTGGAGGGTAGGTCGATACGAACTCATTGATGAGGGTCGGAGGTTATATGGTGGCTTAGGTGGCTGGGATTGCTCGTTTAAGCTGGAAAACTCAGTTCCGTCCATATTGTCGTCGGTGGCAGGTAGGACCATCGAAGAGGGTGGTTAGGGGACCAAGGGGCGCGGAATTCGATGAGCTGGCGATTGGCGGTGACCGGAGAAGCTATCGAGGTCGGAGGCGGTGGAATTTCGTGGTCAAAGTTGTGCTCGAATTGGGTTTTTCCCTCAGCAGTTACTGTAGCAATAGGAAGTAGGAGCGGGAAAGGAATAAAGGGAGCTGACGTGTCATCTTATAATTTGGTGAGAGACTTATTATATTAATTTTTATATATATTGAATTCAAATGGTAAAACAAGCATAACTTCTTCATATGACCTCGGATTTATGCGCGGTTTCTTGCGTTAGGATCATGGAGGAATTGCGGACGATCTAAGACAGGTTTGGCTGCATTTGGAGACTAGAAATTTTTGGCCTTTAGTTGGACGTTCGATCAACTCAGGATGCAAAGTTGAGTGATTTTATCACTCACAATGAGCTGAATTGTCCCCATATTTATTGAATTAAATTATAAATAAGTTTGGTTGCATGGTTGCGATTGGTTGTTGAATTGGTTGCTTAAATTTGATATACAAGTGTGTTAACATACAAGTTAGATCGATAATTAGTTATTTAATTTAATTAAATTACTAGTTGGAAATTTGACCCTTGCAAAACCGTGAAACAGATTTATACTGAATAATTGGATGAATGGTTGTGATGGATGCTTTGGTTTGATTTCTGAATGGATATTGTCATGTTACGTTACTTAGTGTATGAATATTTATGTTGTTTGACGATAAATCCCATTTACCCTGATGTTACGGGCATCCAATAAACCCGGGATTTATCGGTGGAAATAAATTAAGAAAACAGATTGAAATGATAAACATCTGTGACCCTGATCTGGATTGAAATGATAGATCCACCCCTGAAATACCGAGAAATTAAATTTAATACCACTTGGCCATAGGATAGAAAATTTTATACAGGCATCGGTTGGTTAAATGATTTTCAAATAATTGGAGATTTTATTTGACAGAAATTTCATTTAGAGGAATGAAACGATACTCGATAAACTTGGTTTCTGTAAAAGATCTAGATCGTGAATGTTATCTGAAATGGTTAAGAATTTTGCTAAGGAAGTGGAAATTCTTAAAGTGGGACTTGAATATAACTTGAAATTTTCAAATTAAGGGTTTGGATTTGAATGTAATAAATTCTTATTGAATTAAATTTGGGGAAAAGAGGATCGAGGATACTTGGGGTTGTTTTAAATTTAAATGAATATAGTTTGAATTTCCATAAATTGAAAGATTTGGTGAATGGCATTTGAAACAAGATATTGAATTATGTAAACTCCATTAAGACTGGAGTTTAGATTTGAGTATTTGAAATTCGGGAGAAAGAACAATTATGGTTTAAAATTTTATTTTATTTTATTTTTATTCTATAGACTATATATGTGCACTGTTTGTTCTACAAATAAATTTATATTTTATTATTTAAAAGTTATTCTTATAGATTTTGTAACATATATACTATTTTGTTATAAATGAATTTTTCTTATATGTTATTATTTAAAAAAATTAGAAAAGCCTTTATTATATATACATATATAGTGATTTAAAGTATCTTAGTATACTGTAATGATTTTATATAAGTAAATTTTATATATAAGGTTTATGTACAAGTACCTATTTTCAAAGTTATATTAAATGATGGTAAATTTCTTCCGAATGGAAAGTGCTAGATTTAAACTGTAGTTCGAAATGGAGTTGGGATAAAGTTGTTTGAACATGAATCGATTTAAACTAATTTTAATATGGAGATTGTAAGTTATATTCTACTCGAGTATGGATGGATCTCCTAAGGGATTTAAATGAGTGATATGGAAGATATATATTCTATTTGAATATGAATGGATTTCGAGCATAAATCGATTTGAAAATCATAATCCTTTGAGATGAAGTACATCCTACATGAATATAAGTCGATTTCGTGAAATATATTATAGCTTTGAATATAATCGGTTTGGAACGTTCGAGATACATTGATATGAAATTATATTCTACATTTTTAATATAAATTTGGTTCGAAACAAAATATGATATTTTGGGATATGAAAGCGAACCTTTGTGAAATGTAAAAGAACCGACCGATGTAGAAAATGTAAGCGTTGGTTGTTAAAGAGATAGGAGTCGGCAAATGGCATACTCTCTGTCAGTGTCGATATCACTTTGACAACTGTGAACGTTATGATGTATCCAAAATGAGTATGATGACTTGGAGGCGATTATCGAATCCAAGGAGATGAATGGTGATGAAATAGCCCTGACCTTCGGGTCAGAATTGAAATGACTAAAACAAGAGCTATATCGTGACTAATTGAGGTAGCACCTTTGATCGGACACACTTCTTCGATACTATTTCTATTATGATGATGATGATGGTTGTTTGGGCCCATTTGAATTGGGAGTGTGATCCGAGGTGGGCAGTAGTGGCTGCTATGCGTTACCAGCGGTCCGGGAGTGCAACTGGTAGAATCCTACCCTGAGCATTTCCTCGAGTGCCTTGTCATATTGATCCATATTGAGCCCCATACGATTTTGATTTAGCATTGCCTTCTATGGAGTTCCCTCTAATAACACCAATACGGTGAATTTACGGTACTGTATAGACTGTTGATGCCTGTAAACGGCATAAGGATAATATGGTAATCCCTCTTATGCTATTTTTATGATATTTACTTTACTGGATAGACACTATCATAATAGCGTATTATACTATGTATGTATTAGTTTAGCGGGTCCTTGAGAGATGGAAAAATCATGTAACATCTCTTGAGTTACTGCACCCATGACTTGTTTCATAGTTTAATTTGACTAATATGAGAATGATTTAGTGTCGATCCGAGTGTTTGTTGTGTTTTCTTTTTATGCAATACGCTCGGGTCAGCAGAAGTTGCAGTTAGCGAAGATTGCAATAGCTTGGAGGATGAAGACGAGGATTGGGTATACATATATTATATAAGTATTTGCGCTGCATTTATTTCCTCTACTTATTATGTACATCTGTATGTATATGTAACTCTGATAATCATTGAATGTTATAACTAATGTGCACATTTCAACTTCTTTTAAACTGTTATTTATTTATTATACGTTGTCCTTCCACTGTGAGATTCTATGATTGGGTTTTCTCTTCTTTCTTTCGTTTTTCTTCTTTTCCCAGTAACTACCTACATTTGTGATTTGTTTGGGTCGACATGTGTGGTTTATTGTCGATTTGAATGGTCAAAAATAAGGGGTCATTACAGTTGGTATCAGAGCAAATGGTTAGCGATAACCTTGGCTTTGTTTGGGAATTAACTCATTAGAGATGGGGTTAGAAGCACCCTAGAATGAGTTTGAGAGTATATACAAGAGAGTGTACTTGTATTTTGATGTAAAATGGTTTTATATTGTGTTGATTTGTAACGACCCAGGCATTTTCGGCCCCGAAAAATCGACATAAATACCTTTACCATAACTCATGTCGACCTTCCAAACATCGAAAACACTGGAACGTTTATAGAAAGAAATTAGAGGGTGAGATAAGAAGTAAAGAAATATTAGAATAGAAGAAGAAGAAGAAACACCACATAATAAAATCAGAGTCTCATATTGCAGCGGAACAAAATATAATACAGAAATAAATCTTTATTGAGAGTTTTTAAAAATACTTACAATATCAGAGTACAGCACATAACTGGACAGTTATAATAACCTGTCCTCAAATACATCACACAGCGGAATAAGTACTAGATACAATACGTCTGAACGACTCCAGCTCGTCTCTGGCCTTCGAGGCATCCGATAACCTAGACATGTACACCCCGGGCTAACCCGAGCATTTACAAAACACCGGGTCAGTCTGGTGAACCAGAGTGACGAAAACACACTAAGTTTAAGGGTGTCACACAACCTGATTTTAAAGTAAAAATCTTTTCGAAAGAAAGGGATAATCGTAAGACCAAATCCACATATAAATACGGACGGTTTTTACCTTACGATAACCCAAAACAGTTTTGAAATCAGTATCTTTCCTGATATTATAATAGTGTCTAAATACAAGTAAATAGCAATCTAGTGGAACGCTTACATCACACTCTCCTCATATATAGTATACAAACAAAACCGCGGGCGCTTATTGGAAATTGGATTACGACTATGACAAGATATGGGACCACCTGCCGATAGTGTATCTCTAGAGGCAAATACACTGGGTTCAACAAGAATGTCTTGCAGTCCGGCCCTCACATGACCGACTACTCATTTCGCTTGAGTGTATCGAATGTATATCACCAACGGTTGTGCTCAAACCACCGTTTCCCGAAAAGGGACAGCATCGAAATAGATTAAAGAGGCAAAAGGAATTTATCTAGATAGGTGATTATACACCCTAATGGGAGCGACCCACATAGCCATGCTGCCTGCCCGATTTTTTTCATTTCCCGGTTGGTGAGGCTTGAGGTTTAGATTAACTTTTGAACACAGATATCACAAATTGACGTCCACAAAAATACTCTTAGTTGATAAGCTAAGAGAAAGGCCTTTTCTCCGCCACCAACTATGGTACGTTTGGAGAAATTAACGTACGCGATCCCTTTGGAAATACTCTGTCAAACATCCGTCCATACAAGTCATCCACGAACAGGATGAACCGAAGGTACTCTCCTATTGCATCCTAGGAATCACCCTATAGATCAGTAGCGAGAAGTCCTTGCAACCCGTAGATTCCAACCACGACAGGACCACAGTTTATCTCTGGGAGCTAACCAAAGATTTTTAGCGGTTCTTCCGTTTAATGAAGATCCACGGTCTTCAATACTCCATCTCGACCGTATTTTGATATCTTCACGTATTTATTGGTCGGAATGGTTTTCGAATATAAATTCGATCCCGGTCTTTCCGTACCAACAAGCGTATTAGATAGATTTGATAGTCGGTGATTTAACTATCAAAATAATCAGTGTTTCAATCATGACAATCCAATGAGTTCACTGGTTCAGTAGTCAGCACCACTTGGCTTTTTTAATTAAAAACAACTGTAAATTCAAAACTCTTAAATCCTTCGATATTATAAATATAGTTTCGCTTCTTATTTAACATAAGATTTATTCTTAAAACATATTCATTATTATACTTAGGAAAATCCTATATCATATTCAGTTGTCTATTTTCACTTATAAAACATTAACCATGTTATTATATAATATTGGGAAGTCATTCAACTTATTACTCTTAAAATAACGTTACGAAATATCTTCTATTTCATTACTTGAAACAATACCCCACGCTTATTATTATTGAATAAAACTCAACTTTTACATTTCCTTTCTAACTTGAAATTTCCGTTAGAACTCCACGCAATCCCCTTTTATTCCCTTTTTACTTTGGATTCTCATTATATATATTTGCCAAATTTTCACAATTGGGTTACGTTACTATTTCTCTAATGATATAATTGGAACGACCCGTAACTTCCCCGTAAAGGAAAGTGTCGGATAGTTCGAGAACAAGCCACAACAGAACGCATATAGAAGAACATCTCATTGTATATTACAGCAATGCATCAGATTACAAGAATATACAGAGTATAAATGAATATTACACAGAAATATCAGAGATTTAAATTACATTTAAATACATAGCAGCGGAAAATAATACAATACACAACTAGAAGGGATATACGGATACAAAGCTTTCCGGATATCGTTCCAGCTGTAAACCAGGATCCTGTGAATATAAATCTGCAAAACCAAAACTACTAGCTTCCCGTGTCAAAATAAGGGCACCCAGAGTTTAGGTTAAAACAATAAACTCCAGGTCAGTCATGGGACTGGTGTGAGAACTAAAACAGTTAATCTTTATTTTAAAGTTCGGTAAATCAAGGGGCCACGCCGTATAACACGGAACGGGTTTCCTCCCAAGAATACCAGTGCATAAAACAAACAACGCAATGCTAAATAAAGAAAAATGAAGCTGTTATAAGACCCAGGTCCCATCACACAATGCAACGCAGCCGAGGATAGGGTTTTCCCTTATAACAGCCAAAGAATGCTTGATACGTTTTAAAACAAATCATTTGATACTATAATAAGTGCATAGTGCATAAATCAACTTCAAATCATAAGTATCAATCATAGGCGGCATGGGTACCATATATCATGTCGTCATACTAGGCTCTACAAATAAAACCGCAAATGTCACGTATTTGGAAATTGGATTTCCGTCTATGAACCGAGGCAAAAGATAGTCCTCAACCGATTCGTGACTCTCTAGCCCGAGCCACCGGAACAGCCGCAACTGCCCCTTGGATCGTCAGGGCCGGTCCACCGATGTGGATTATAGTGCCTGAACAATACGTTTCCCCGCCCTTTGGGGCGTAAATGAGCCAACGAATGGCTCCATCGGACCCGGATCGTCCGATCTAACCGAGGCGCCTCGCAACAGAAACAACCACACAGGTGAAAAGTATATAAATGTCAGGGTTGGTAGGTCACTGACACCACCCTAGCTAGAAAGAAACGCATGCCCTCCCTGATGTCCTCTCCCGTTTCTGGTTCACAACCGGGGTGTGAGGCTCGCGAATTCACGTTACACAAAGCTTTGCCACACAGGCTGTGCTTTGATCATCACCACAAGACTTTGCTTTCCAACAGAAGCCTCGATCAATTGCCACTTAGGCATGCCACACAGGCAATTCACTCCATGCGTTTGATATCCATCAATATATAACCCCTGAGCTCGTACGTCTCCGAGAAGGGCGTTAAGCAAGAGAATAAATTCTCCGCCGCCAAACAGATATATATTTAATAGAGATCAATCACACGGACTAAAATCCAATGTCAGACACACAGTCCATTTACAAGTCCGTTCTGGGGCTGAACGAAACCGGAGGCACCTAGTACCTCGCATATCCATCGATCTCCAAGTACGTCTGGACGATCACAAACTGTTTCCATCTTCTTGGGTGTACAGCCCAATCAAGATCATCAGTAATCACCAAAACGACGTGAAGACTTCTGGTCTTCGACCACCGTCTTCATCTTCGACTTATCGTCGTATCAGTTATTCAGAATGGGATAAACCCGGTCTTTCCGAATAACTTGCGTATATTTTAAATAAGTGTTACACAAACACAACATACGCCTCATTCCAATTCATCAGTCACTAACCGTAAATTAATCAAGAGAATAATTCCCCAAATATTAACCCCGAAGGCCGAAACCAACATCAGATCAATATCCAGAAAACCATTCTGCTTGGTTAACCGACAGTTAGTTTCTAAATTTCACATTCATAGGGAAAGGTTCCCATTAACTTTATCCAAGATAAATTCCTTGAATTTATTCTTTAATCTATCCTTTTGAATTTCGATTCAACTAGTCGAGATTAACGAACCTTACCGAAGTAATCATTGGTTTTAATTTCCCAATCCCAACCTATTCATCCCATGAAGTAAAACTGGTAATACTTCATATCTAACACCACAGTGTTATCGGTAAATTCAATTACCATTTCACGTTCAAATCTAATTAAAGATTTAACTATCGCCTGGAGCAAAACTGGTGATACTCCATTTCGATTATTTCAATCTAATTAAAGATTCATTAAAACTCCACTTAGTTTTAATCTTTAACTGGGTTAAAGAATCAGTGTCATTTAAAACACAGTTCACGATAAACCCAAAATCACATTCCATTAATTATCAGGTTAAAGAACAAGTGTTATTTAAAACACTGTTCACGATAAACCCAAAAATCAATATCAATTCAATTCCAATTAAATATTATTTAATTGGTACACTTCATTAAATCTAAATAAAAAGATTTAATCTTTTCTCAACGGGGTTCAAGAACAGTGTTAGTGAAGACACCATTCACGACAAACCCAAATCACATTTGATATTCAATACAAGGCTCTGAATAGAAAATATATCGGCTTATATTCAATATCAAATTCTACGATTAACAAATGTCGTATTGGAAATAACGATATAAATATATATCTTTCAAATTTCCATAACAACATCCGTATAATCACGAATTCCAACATCGAAATATTCCGAAGACAATTTCGATTCAAATCCACTCTAATGCAATCATTGGAAATTCTGGTTATTTTTAAAACCCTTTTCAAATTCAATTTATTTATTTAAAAATAAATAGAATTATAATTTTAGTTCAAAACTAGTTCATTTCGATAAAAATCTATTTTTATCTTTTCAAATATGGAGTTTTTCATCCCAATTCTTTCTAAATCATTTCTTATGATTTTACACAAATTATTACTATTTTTAATAATTTTATCAAGGCCCATACAGTCGATTTCCACCAATGGCCATCGAACTGCACGTATAGCGACCTTTTTCTAATTTGATTTGGACCTAATTCCAAATCCAACCGTTAGATTTCTAATTTATCACATTCGTTAGAAAGCTCTTTTCGATGCGAACCCAACGGTTCCGGTTTTAGGAGAATCCGACGGTCGGATCTCCCGTAATGTCCGTTTGAAATTTATGGTCGAAATTCACGAACTGCCGCGGCGCGGCGCGTTCTATTCAGGCCATTATATTATATATATAATATATACATCGTCGATTTCTATTTAAAATGAATTATATAAATAGTTTTAAAATCGTTTCAAAAGCAATTTCAACTTTCTTTTCAATTCAAATCAAAATTGAATTCTTCTTTATAAATTCGTTTTAAAATTCATTTCTATTCAATTCAATTTGAATTCATTTCAATTCACTTTCAATTCAATTTGAATTCGTTTTCAATTCAATTCATTTCGAAATCGTTTTCGATTCAATTCATTTCGAAATCGTTTTCAATATCGTTCACGTCAAAATGGCGTCAATCTAATCATCACGGCTTCACATATTTCTATTTTCAAATATTCTATTTCGAATATTTCTATTATCAAAATATTTGTTATTATCAAAATATTCTTTATTTTCACGATTGGAATGAGGCCCAATCAATTACCATATAAAGTTAATTATATGGATTTTCATACAACACATGTATATAATAGCAACGATAAATAATCAACCATCAACCAAAGTGCACTACACTGTATAAGCATCAAATATAGATATTCAACGCTTATAACAGCCTGTCAATCAATCGATCGACATATTTAATCAATCAGGATGAGTGAACTTCAAATTTCATCCCAACACCCGTGTGGGGTTTCAAACAATCAAACACAGATTTTATTTGTGAAATTGGGCGATGTGTAAAATTTATCGACCCAATCAATGTCCTTCAAATAGGTGTACATAAACAAACCGTCTGGTTTGTAAATGAATATTGATTTATTCACATTCACGTTAAAAATTATATTTTTAACGATAAAACATTTTATTTTAACTTATGAATTTCTATTATTCATTTACACAATAAAATGATATTTTTATTTTTCTAACATATTTTAGAAAATTTCGGCGGCATAACGGCACGATACTAGAAACGGGACAAGGCCTAGCCTTATCCCCGGTCTAGTGAAGGCCCACGCCATTCACACATCAATCAAAATCACCAAACAACCAATTCAAATCACATCATATAACTAATCTATGCAACCAAACAAACAAGTCCATGGTCTGTGGACGATTGTGTCGGGTGCTACTAAGCACCGTCTGCATCCTAGTATATATATATAATTAGAAAAAGAAATTGAAAGGTGAGAAATTCTCACCTATAGCTATCCTAGCTCCACGGCACTTCCAATGCAGGAAATCTTCGCCAACTCGCCTTTTTGTCGCTTTCGCCCGTATTCTCTACATATGTAAAAATCGAATTTTTACTTTGCTACTCAATATTTAAAAATTGAATTTTTACTTTGCTATTCAATATTTAAAAATCACCTTTTTTTTTGCTATTCAATATTTAAAAATCACCTTTTTAATTCGAAGTTCAATATATAAAAATCACCTTTTTAATTCGAAGTTCAATATATAAAAATCATACTTTTCCTATATAAAGATTCAAACTTTTCTATTATAAAGATATAAACTTTTTTTTTCTTCTAAAAATAAAATAATAATTTCTTATATAAAAACCTCGTCTTTTTACTTTGAAAAAATCAAAATTTTCCATTATTAAAAATGGTATCTTTACTTGTATAAAAAATCTAATCTTTTATTATAAATAACATAAATTAAAAATCAAATTCTATTTAAAGCTATTTTCATTTTAAAAATATCATCTTTATGAATTCTATTTCGGTATAAAAAATCACATTTTTAGATCTAAAACTATCTCTACAAAATCATATTTTAAATCTATTTTATTTATAAAATAAAATCTGATTTTTAACAATGGTTTTGTATTTTATAAATCACCTTAATTAAATTTAAAATTAAAATAATCACCTGTAACTTATACGCTGCCTGGAACCTAAATCTAGCCGCCTTCGTTCAATAGGGCTTCAGTCCCCGCCTTCCGCTGATGACCGGAACGAAGTCCGAGGGTGCCACGAAGAGCATCGCTGGGAGAGCCACCAATGTCGGCGCTAGTGGAGAACTCGGTGGTGGTCTGAGCATTGGGTGGCTGCTGTTCGAATTGGTGAATGGGGGTGCTTGGGGCTCGCTATTTTCTAGGGGAAGAGGGAGGACTCGAGAGGAAGGGAGCGCGAGGGTGGTGGAGATGGCGGCGTGGTGGGGGCGCGCGCCTGACGATAGCGGCGGCCGATGGTGAATGGCAGTCGCCATTTTCGATTGAAGAAATCAGAAAAGGGAGGGGGGTTATCGAATGGAAGAAAATAGAGGGGGGGGGTATATGCAAAAGGTTTTATATTTATTTAATTTAAATTCAAAAAGGTACGTTTTTATTTCGAACTCCAATCCAAACCCAACGACTGTCGCCCCTAGCTAATTACCCCTATTCCAAACACAATGGGATATGTTTCGTAAGCCAATTTGGCTGTTACGATCAGTTTCCGTTTAAATTAAAACATAAATCTATATATATTCAATTCAAACGTGCACTTCAATTTACTGGGGCCACATACGAACTCTAAAAATTTTCGAAAAATATTTTCTAGTTTCGTATTGACGATACGGTCCTAACAAAACTAATTTCGTCAAATTCTGAGACCGTTGGAAAAATGGTCATTTTCCAATCGATTAAAATCAACTGAAACCGGTTAAACGCGTCTTCCTTTGCCACGCTCACATATTGATTCGAAAAATTATGAAATTTAAAACCTAGCAATAATTTGACATCACGGACCCAGCAAAACTGGTTTCGTCGAAATCCGAGGTCGTTTGCCAAATGTCCATTTTTAAGGGCCTGAATTCCATAGCGACTATTCAGAATTTTCAACTGGACATATCTTTTGATACCCGCTATGAAAATTTGATTATTCGGATTCGTTGGAAAGATATTATCAATTTGATCCTAATGTTTTTGGTTTCACTAAGATCCGGATTGTTTTGCACCCGGTACATTCAATTGAAGTTTGAAATCGAATTATCGAACTACCGCGCCATTTTCAATTCTATTTATAATTATATATAAATATTTATATTCTAACGACGACGCGTATAAATATATACGTTCGAATTCTATTCAAAATAAATTTCTCGTCGATATTATTTAAAATAATTCATTTTAAATAATCAAAATTCGCTAAAATGGCCAAAATAAAAATTTCAAACTGGCTCGCATTTTCCGGGTTATTACAATCTCCCCCACTTAAAACTTTTCGTCCCCGAAAAGGAACAAAGTCGAAAGTGGTTTGATCAACCAACTCTACGCTCGATCTGGCTTCCATTCTCCAACTCTTTAGTTTCTGAGAATTTTCAAAATTTCAAAAATTTGGCTAACACCCTAAATTTTCGAAAAATTTCGCCATAACCTCCCCTGCACCGGGAGCATCGGGGAATTTCAAATAGCTTCCCCGGTCCTTCAGATCTCAAAAAGAAAAAGAAAAAGCCAAGCGGCTAGCCAATAGGCTCATAAAATCATCATCACCCAAACAAAACAGTAAATTATGTAGTAAACATGTACCTATTTGTCGGGCAAACAAATTTTATTCTCTGGCTCTAGCCTCCTTGCTATGACCTGTTCAAAAGATATACATGTATGCAAGCAAATGCGACCAATTTTCAATACAATTCAATATTTGATGCAATTAGGTATAATGGTTCAAAAATTGTCTAACAAATAAACAAACAACACAAACATCAATCAATTAGTGAATTAGAGTTTCAAATTCATAATTTTGATACATATACAAAAATCATGTTTTTGATGCCAAATCACAACAATAGGCCCTATCTAATTTTGGTTCTCACACCAGTCAATAGGAGGTATATAAATATCACACCTTCGACACTCGAACACTAATTCTGATGATGTAGCTACAATCATTAGAATCATCTTCGGGCTACTAGAGTGTGAATCTATATCTATCCAGTATATTAAAATTTCAAATATACGTTTGCAAGGCGTATATGCAAAATCTTTATATACTGGACTGTCCAAATCAATATAAACTAAATAATCAAATACGAATAGTTGATTTAAATTTTCAAAACAAAGATTTTTTTCAATTGAAAAATATACTCTTCACACTCGTTCTAGGATACTACTGATCCCATCTCTAACGAGTCATTCCCATTGGATATTACTAACCCAATATCTGATGAATTCTTTCGTATGGTTCTAATGTGTCTTGTTCTCTGAGCTTTGTAAACCAAAGCTCTGATACCAAATGGAACGACCCGTAACTTCCCCGTAAAGGAAAGTGTCGGATAGTTCGAGAACAAGCCACAACAGAACGCATATAGAAGAACATCTCATTGTATATTACAGCAATGCATCAGATTACAAGAATATACAGAGTATAAATGAATATTACACAGAAATATCAGAGATTTAAATTACATTTAAATACATAGCAGCGGAAAATAATACAATACACAACTAGAAGGGATATACGGATACAAAGCTTTCCGGATATCGTTCCAGCTGTAAACCAGGATCCTGTGAATATAAATCTGCAAAACCAAAACTACTAGCTGCCCGTGTCAAAATAAGGGCACCCAGAGTTTAGGTTAAAACAATAAACTCCAGGTCAGTCATGGGACTGGTGTGAGAACTAAAACAGTTAATCTTTATTTTAAAGTTCGGTAAATCAAGGGGCCACGCCGTATAACACGGAACGGGTTTCCTCCCAAGAATACCAGTGCATAAAACAAACAACGCAATGCTAAATAAAGAAAAATGAAGCTGTTATAAGACCCAGGTCCCATCACACAATGCAACGCAGCCGAGGATAGGGTTTTCCCTTATAACAGCCAAAGAATGCTTGATACGTTTTAAAACAAATCATTTGATACTATAATAAGTGCATAGTGCATAAATCAACTTCAAATCATAAGTATCAATCATAGGCGGCATGGGTACCATATATCATGTCACCATACTAGGCTCTACAAATAAAACCGCAAATGTCACGTATTTGGAAATTGGATTTCCGTCTATGAACCGAGGCAAAAGATAGTCCTCAACCGATTCGTGACTCTCTAGCCCGAGCCGCCGGAACAGCCGCAACTGCCCCTTGGATCGTCAGGGCCGGTCCACCGATGTGGATTATAGTGCCTGAACAATACGTTTCCCCGCCCTTTGGGGCGTAAATGAGCCAACGAATGGCTCCATCGGACCCGGATCGTCCGATCTAACCGAGGCGCCTCGCAACAGCAACAACCACACAGGTGAAAAGTATATAAATGTCAGGGCTGGTAGGTCACTGACACCACCCTAGCTAGAAAGAAACGCATGCCCTCCCTGATGTCCTCTCCCGTTTCTGGTTCACAACCGGGGTGTGAGGCTCGCGAATTCACGTTACACAAAGCTGTGCCACACAGGCTGTGCTTTGATCATCACCACAAGACTTTGCTTTCCAACAGAAGCCTCGATCAATTGCCACTTAGGCATGCCACACAGGAAATTCACTCCATGCGTTTGATATCCATCAATATATAACCCCTGAGCTCGTACGTCTCCGAGAAGGGCGTTAAGCAAGAGAATAAATTCTCCGCCGCCAAACAGATATATATTTAATAGAGATCAATCACACGGACTAAAATCCAATGTCAGACACACAGTCCATTTACAAGTCCGTTCTGGGGCTGAACGAAACCGGAGGCACCTAGTACCTCGCATATCCATCGATCTCCAAGTACGTCTGGACGATCACAAACTGTTTCCATCTTCTTGGGTGTACAGCCCAATCAAGATCATCAGTAATCACCAAAACGACGTGAAGACTTCTGGTCTTCGACCACCGTCTTCATCTTCGACTTATCGTCGTATCAGTTATTCAGAATGGGATAAACCCGGTCTTTCCGAATAACTTGCGTATATTTTAAATAAGTGTTACACAAACACAACATACGCCTCATTCCAATTCATCAGTCACTAACCGTAAATTAATCAAGAGAATAATTCCCCAAATATTAACCCCGAAGGCCGAAACCAACATCAGATCAATATCCAGAAAACCATTCTGCTTGGTTAACCGACAGTTAGTTTCTAAATTTCACATTCATAGGGAAAGGTTCCCATTAACTTTATCCAAGATAAATTCCTTGAATTTATTCTTTAATCTATCCTTTTGAATTTCGATTCAACTAGTCGAGATTAACGAACCTTACCGAAGTAATCATTGGTTTTAATTTCCCAATCCCAACCTATTCATCCCATGAAGTAAAACTGGTAATACTTCATATCTAACACCACAGTGTTATCGGTAAATTCAATTACCATTTCACGTTCAAATCTAATTAAAGATTTAACTATCGCCTGGAGCAAAACTGGTGATACTCCATTTCGATTATTTCAATCTAATTAAAGATTCATTAAAACTCCACTTAGTTTTAATCTTTAACTGGGTTAAAGAATCAGTGTCATTTAAAACACAGTTCACGATAAACCCAAAATCACATTCCATTAATTATCGGGTTAAAGAACAAGAGTTATTTAAAACACTGTTCACGATAAACCCAAAAATCAATATCAATTCAATTCCAATTAAATATTATTTAATTGGTACACTTCATTAAATCTAAATAAAAAGATTTAATCTTTTCTCAACGGGGTTCAAGAACAGTGTTAGTGAAGACACCATTCACGACAAACCCAAATCACATTTGATATTCAATACAAGGCTCTGAATAGAAAATATATCGGCTTATATTCAATATCAAATTCTACGATTAACAAATGTCGTATTGGAAATAACGATATAAATATATATCTTTTAAATTTCCATAACAACATCCGTATAATCACGAATTCCAACATCGAAATATTCCGAAGACAATTTCGATTCAAATCCACTCCAATGCAATCATTGGAAATTCTGGTTATTTTTAAAACCCATTTCAAATTCAATTTATTTATTTAAAAATAAATAGAATTATAATTCTAGTTCAAAACTAGTTCATTTCGATAAAAATCTATTTTTATCTTTTCAAATATGGAGTTTTTCATCCCAATTCTTTCTAAATCATTTCTTATGATTTTACACAAATTATTACTATTTTTAATAATTTTATCAAGGCCCGTACAGTCGATTTCCACCAATGGCCATCGAACTGCACGTATAGCGACCTTTTTCTAATTTGATTTGGACCTAATTCCAAATCCAACCGTTAGATTTCTAATTTATCACATTCGTTAGAAAGCTCTTTTCGATGCGAACCCAACGGTTCCGGTTTTAGGAGAATCCGACGGTCGGATCTCCCGTAATGTCCGTTTGAAATAAATGGTCGAAATTCACGAACTGCCGCGGCGCGGCGCGTTCTATTCAGGCCATTATATTATATATATAATATATATAATATATACTTCGTCGATTTCTATTTAAAACGAATTATATAAATAGTTTTAAAATCGTTTCAAAAGCAATTTCAACTTTCTTTTCAATTCAAATCAAAATTGAATTCTTCTTTATAAATTCGTTTTAAAATTCATTTCTATTCAATTCAAATTTTAATTCAATTTGAATTCATTTCAATTCACTTTCAATTCAATTTGAATTCGTTTTCAATTCAATTCATTTCGAAATCGTTTTCGATTCAATTCATTTCGAAATCGTTTTCAATATCGTTCACGTCAAAATGGCGTCAATCTAATCATCACGGCTTCACATATTTCTATTTTCAAATATTCTATTTCGAATATTTCTATTATCAAAATATTTGTTATTATCAAAATATTCTTTATTTTCACGATTGGAATGAGGCCCAATCAATTACCATATAAAGTTAATTATATGGATTTTCATACAACACATGTATATAATAGCAACGATAAATAATCAACCATCAACCAAAGTGCACTACACTGTATAAGCATCAAATATAGATATTCAACGCTTATAACAGCCTGTCAATCAATCGATCGACATATTTAATCAATCAGGATGAGTGAACTTCAAATTTCATCCCAACACCCGTGTGGGGTTTCAAACAATCAAACACAGATTTTATTTGTGAAATTGGGCGATGTGTAAAATTTATCGACCCAATCAATGTCCTTCAAATAGGTGTACATAAACAAACCGTCTGGTTTGTAAATGAATATTGATTTATTCACATTCACGTTAAAAATTATATTTTTAACGATAAAACATTTTATTTTAACTTATGAATTTCTATTATTCATTTACACAATAAAATGATATTTTTATTTTTCTAACATATTTTAGAAAATTTCGGCGGCATAACGGCACGATACTAGAAACGGGACAAGGCCTAGCCTTATCCCCGGTCTAGTGAAGGCCCACGCCATTCACACATCAATCAAAATCACCAAACAACCAATTCAAATCACATCATATAACTAATCTATGCAACCAAACAAACAAGTCCATGGTCTGTGGACGATTGTGTCGGGTGCTACTAAGCACCGTCTGCATCCTAGTATATATATATAATTAGAAAAAGAAATTGAAAGGTGAGAAATTCTCACCTATAGCTATCCTAGCTCCACGGCACTTCCAATGCAGGAAATCTTCGCCAACTCGCCTTTTTGTCGCTTTCGCCCGTATTCTCTACATATGTAAAAATCGAATTTTTACTTTGCTACTCAATATTTAAAAATTGAATTTTTACTTTGCTATTCAATATTTAAAAATCACCTTTTTTTTTGCTATTCAATATTTAAAAATCACCTTTTTAATTCGAGGTTCAATATATAAAAATCACCTTTTTAATTCGAAGTTCAATATATAAAAATCATACTTTTCCTGTATAAAGATTCAAACTTTTCTATTATAAAGATATAAACTTTTTTTTTCTTCTAAAAATAAAATAATAATTTCTTATATAAAAACCTCGTCTTTTTACTTTGAAAAAATCAAAATTTTCCATTATTAAAAATGGTATCTTTACTTGTATAAAAAATCTAATCTTTTATTATAAATAACATAAATTAAAAATCAAATTCTATTTAAAGCTATTTTCATTTTAAAAATATCATCTTTATGAATTCTATTTCGGTATAAAAAATCACATTTTTAGATCTAAAACTATCTCTACAAAATCATATTTTAAATCTATTTTATTTATAAAATAAAATCTGATTTTTAACAATGGTTTTGTATTTTATAAATCACCTTAATTAAATTTAAAATTAAAATAATCACCTGTAACTTATACGCTGCCTGGAACCTAAATCTAGCCGCCTTCGTTCAATAGGGCTTCAGTCCCCGCCTTCCGCTGATGACCGGAACGAAGTCCGAGGGTGCCACGAAGAGCATCGCTGGGAGAGCCACCAATGTCGGCGCTAGTGGAGAACTCGGTGGTGGTCTGAGCATTGGGTGGCTGCTGTTCGAATTGGTGAATGGGGGTGCTTGGGGCTCGCTATTTTCTAGGGGAAGAGGGAGGACTCGAGAGGAAGGGAGCGCGAGGGTGGTGGAGATGGCGGCGTGGTGGGGGCGCGCGCCTGACGATAGCGGCTGCCGATGGTGAATGGCAGTCGCCATTTTCGATTGAAGAAATCAGAAAAGGGAGGGGGGTTATCGAATGGAAGAAAATAGAGGGGGGGGGGGGGTATATGCAAAAGGTTTTATATTTATTTAATTTAAATTCAAAAAGGTACGTTTTTATTTCGAACTCCAATCCAAACCCAACGACTGTCGCCCCTAGCTAATTACCCCCATTCCAAACACAATGGGATATGTTTCGTAAGCCAATTTGGCTGTTACGATCAGTTTCCGTTTAAATTAAAACATAAATCTATATATATTCAATTCAAACGTGCACTTCAATTTACTGGGGCCACATACGAACTCTAAAAATTTCCGAAAAATATTTTCTAGTTTCGTATTGACGATACGGTCCTAACAAAACTAATTTCGTCAAATTCTGAGACCGTTGGAAAAATGGTCATTTTCCAATCGATTAAAATCAACTGAAACCGGTCAAACGCGTCTTCCTTTGCCACGCTCACATATTGATTCGAAAAATTATGAAATTTAAAACCTAGCAATAATTTGACATCACGGACCCAGCAAAACTGGTTTCGTCGAAATCCGAGGTCGTTTGCCAAATGTCCATTTTTAAGGGCCTGAATTCCATAGCGACTATTCAGAATTTTCAACTGGACATATCTTTTGATACCCGCTATGAAAATTTGATTATTCGGATTCGTTGGAAAGATATTATCAATTTGATCCTAATGTTTTTGGTTTCACTAAGATCCGGATTGTTTTGCACCCGGTACATTCAATTGAAGTTTGAAATCGAATTATCGAACTACCGCGCCATTTTCAATTCTATTTATAATTATATATAAATATTTATATTCTAACGACGACGCGTATAAATATATACGTTCGAATTCTATTCAAAATAAATTTCTCGTCGATATTATTTAAAATAATTCATTTTAAATAATCAAAATTCGCTAAAATGGCCAAAATAAAAATTTCAAACTGGCTCGCATTTTCCGGGTTATTACAATAATAAATTACTATTAACCTCTTTTCCCATTACAACTAATACCATCCTCAGATAATCCTGATGTCGTTCAAGTTGAGGTATTTTAATTACCTCTCAGACCTTGATCAACAACGTTCATATCCTAAGATAAATACGAGTTGTAATCCAAACCCACATTTCATTCTAATATGAATACAAATTCCATTTAACTATTTTGATCAAAATATGGTTTCATACAACCTTCTTATCCTTTTGAAAATCTCTTCCTTATTATTCCTTAATTCAATAATTAAATAATTTTCCATAAAATACCACATTTTAACCTCGACCTCTTTAAACAAATTCATTTTATAATTCGGATTTTCTTACAAAATCCTACGACCCACTTCTTTTATCAAATTCACTTTTTCCCAACTCCTTTTCCAAAACCGTTCGACCATTTCCTACTTGAAATTCACATTTCAATTTCTCACTTTTACTCCCATTATTACATAACGTTAATGTAAAATTAACGCTTTAACACTTTAAACCTCATTCACCTAACTCTGGTTTAGTATAAACCATTTCATTCCAATCTCCTTTGACTTAATTCATATAATTAAGTAACATTCATTTCAAGCTATTTTATTCGCTTGAAATTGCTTTTACAACTTTGTTATAAAAATTTGGGTTTTAAATACAAAACCCGTACATAAACGCCTTTCATCATTCAATTGGTTTTCATTTCCATTTCGAGTACTTTTTAAATGAAATTCAATTAAAAAGTATTTCCCTAAATTATTATTAATTAAAATAATAATTTACTTTGATTTATTAACTTCTTCAGTAGTTAATTTCTTTATTAACGAAAATAAATAGTAAACCCCTTTCTAAAATCTTTTTAAAATTAAATAATATTCATTAAACTATTTTATTTAAAATACACTAATTTCATCTTCATCCCCAAATTTAAAACGGTCGATTTAGTTACTCAAATCACGGTCATCTTATTAACCAATTCCAATTCGTTCTTACTTTAAATTAATAAATAATTAATTTAAATAATTTCATTTAATTATTTCTTAACAAAACAATTATCAAATTTTAAATCGTCAGGTTAATTTCTATTCACTTGTGTATCAGTCTGATTAACATCAGAATTTCCTTATAAAATCAATTTATAATCATTTATAAATTTAAATAATAAATAATAAATATTTATTTTCTTTTTATAAACCATTATTCAAACTAATATATTCTCAAAATCTACTTCCAGTTAAAAAAAATATATAACTTCAGTTCTATCGATTCACCTATAGATCAATATAACCAAATAATATTCTTAGGACATGTACTGCCGATTACTCAACCAATATTGTCCATTTGTTAAAACAAAACACAGGTTAAATTTTCAGTCAATGATCAATAATCAAAGCAATCACCCAATCATGACGTTCATATATGATGATATGAAAATAAATAATATATTTGAGGAATCCCGTTGGATCCCTCCAACCTGTTCTTCCCTGTGTTCAAATGGTTATCTTCAAACAAGTCATTAATTTTCATTTAACTGATAACAATAAATAATGAACAATTAACATCAACCAATTCACAAGCAATGCAAATAATTTAAACAAATTAAAACACGTTTATTTTATAAACGTGACCAACCAAGGTGAGTTACCTCTATTGGATCAAATCATTAAAATAACGATTTGGTATTTCACTGAAATTAAACAATGGTTTAATTTCGTCAGTTAAATCAACCGATAAATATATAATTGGCAAACAGTCAACCATCAGTAAATAGAGCACACAAAATAAGAACCCAATTTATATAAAATATAAATGGGGAGAACTGAGTGAGTTTAACTCACCTTGATTTCATTTGTTGCTAAAACGGTTCAATTCTAACTAAATTAAAAAGGTGTTTAATTTAGCAAGAAATTTCAACAGCCATAAACGTCATCCAAACTGTATCTAGAATGTAATGTTTGTAACCACGATTCCATTGTAATCCGTTTGGTCTAATTCTGGTAAGGTAGGAAAAAGTTGTACCGGTATAAGCATACGATTTAATTTAATAAATAAATCCCTAATTAAATTTTTAACCATTAATTACTTTTGATTACCAAATTAACCCAGAGTTAACTGCTTCATTTGTTCCATGTATTTACTGATCAGTCCACCTCCTCATGCCATTCCTGTTCAAAAACAATGTCAGCACCGATTTTTAATTCAATAATCTACTTTCTTATTTAAACTAATTCTAGGATTAGTTAATTTCTTTTATTTTGTCTTACTATTCTATGTCAAGGATCGATACTGTGTTTCCGGTGTCCAACCAAATGCTTCCCTCACGTTGTTCTCGGATCTTTACCCGTTTGATAATCCCATTGATCTGAGTTGAAAAACGCGGCCCCTTCTTTAGTTCCTGCATCTTGTAATTAGTTCCAGTCTCATCTTCAAACTTCCGACCATGCAGTCCATCGCAGAAACCCATCCCCGCGCCCCATCTCTCCACCGGAGTACGATCGTCAATAGCCAGAAGAGGCATCTCCACGGGCCCACCTGACGCCCAAAATCTGGTGCCGCTAGATCAACTCATCAGCCCCAAAATCTGTTCGAACTGTGCCACCTTCCGGCCCCGATTTAAGCCTCCACAATACCCCATCGTCGATCACCACCGGTCAGCCTGTGGTCCTAGCCGAGGTGAAGAGTTTTGTATATGAAAGGTTCTGAAATTGAAGCGGGGATGGAATGATTTTGGAGGAGTATGGTTCGAAGAAGGCGGTCGTTCAATTTTTAGGAGATGGAGGCGGAAAAACATCTCGGGTTGACCGTGCACTCCCCTTTGACCAAAGAAATAGGGTTTGGCTGATACAATGGTATTTATAGTGGGATGGAAAATGTTAATTTATTATAAAACGAAACTTACGGGTAAAGTAGTTGATTAAAACCCCTATAAACGATCTCTGTTTTCTGGATAAAAAGCTAATCTTAGTATAAAAAAATATTCTGGACTCAATGGGACAGGTTTCGTCGAATCCCAAACTCGTTTGAAAAAAAATTCCTTTATAAAACCAGATATAAACATGCGTTTAATTTTTCCACGGTCACTAGATAAGTCAAATTAATTTGAAACCTTGAAATCCCAAAATAATTCTTCAATACGAACCCAACGGCACCAGTTTCGTCGCATTCTAAGACCGTTTCCCTGGTAAGCTATTTTTACGCGCACCGCAATGCCCTTTTGGGCACCAAATTACCCGATCTTCAAAAATAACAAACTATATACCTATCCTGACTCAAATCGACGATACGAACTCAACGAAATTGGTTTTGCATCTTATTTCGATCGTCTGTTCAAGTTATACCCAAACAACCTTTTATTGAATAAAATACGTGCTATAGAAATTTGAACGGGCGTTTTTGGCTACCATGGTCACATACGACATCGGTTTGCCACAAAACTCAGCACAGTACAATAATTTAATGATACAGTCCCAATGAAACTGATTTCGTCGAAAACAGCCTCTGTTTGCAAAATGGCTATTTTGAAGGCCTATAATTTAATAACGATTTCCACAGCGATTATTTTAAAATTTGATTTGGCTATAATTAACAATCTGTAATACGAAATCTAAATTTTTCTCTTTTATATGAAAATTATCATCAACACGGTTCCAACGTTTCTCGTTTCACAGAAATCCGACTTATATCAGATCTTGTATATCCAGTTAAAGTTCAAAACTCCACTTTACGAACTGCCGCGCGATTTCGAGCTCGTTTTATATTTATATAAATTATAGCATTTAAACGTCGTTTTAAATAAATGAATTCAATATTAATATTCATTAATATTCCAAATATAATATTTAAAATAATAAATTAAATAAAATATTGGGCTGCCAAAAATACGGGACGTTACATGATTGTTCCGTTGAATATTTATAGATTCTGGTCGATTTATGAGATGCCATAGAATCGATAGGATTTTCTAAATGATCGAATAGAACGGATTGACACAATATGATTTTCGATTATATTTTATATATATTAAATATAATATTATTGGCTTTAAGTGCATATGCATTCGTTATTAGTAGGTGATAATATTAAGTTATTACCTATTATGGTTGATTTGATAATAAATCTAATAAGGAAAATCAAATGGTTTTATAAAATATTTGAGAATGAAAATCTCTTCGGTATAATTAGTTACATAATATTTGCGATAAAATAGAAATGACCTTGAAACTTGATTCTGGGAGGCTTTTGAAATGGTTTGACAAATTTTGAAATAATATTGTATTATAAGAAATAGTTTTGGAAATAGTTTCAAAGGATTTCAAAAGGGAATAAGCGTGTAATCCCTTCTCAGACATCAGAAAGGACTTCGGTAATGAGTGCACGCATTATCGACGTTTATTCTGAAGCGTCTAAGTGGGGGGAGACCACCCTGTACTTTCATAACTAGTTTGAAAAGGATTTTTGCGTTGAATTTCCTGTAGTATAGGTTTTGTATAAGGGTATTAGTACATAATATTTAAGGTTGAGTTTAAGTTAAACTAGAATCAGAATTCTTATGTTATCTGGTAATTAAGGAATTGGATTTAAATTTAGATAGTATAAGATGTATGTCTATATTATTCTAAACTTAGTTTATAAACCCGAAACCTAAAGTTTTAAGTTTATTTTAACTCATAATGTTGATTTAGGTATTTAAGTAACTCGATTCATTAAAATTTTGATTTAAAGCCATAAAATGAACTTAAGTACTAAGAGAAGAGAAACCATCATTTAAAACTCATAAACGTGAACGATAATGAAGTTAGGTAAAGTACTAGTTTGGTCCATATAAGTGTTAAAGAAATTGAATTGACCGCGAAATCAAATTTCAACTACAACAACTAGAATAAATTAAAGATTAGATGATGGAATAAAAGTGATAACTCAAGACTCGAAGTAATTAATAAGTTCATCACACTAGCTCGAGGAGGAATAAGGAGATTTAAGTTGTTAATAAGGCATGAATGGTTGGAGGATTTATAATGAAGAATCAAATGACGAGTAAGTGTACATATGAAATAAAGAGATAGAAGATCCAAATGGGAAAAACTTTGTTAAGACCATATGTCGAATGTAAATATGCGTAGGAATGATGAAATATAACTTAATTCGTGTAGAGGAATCGAGTTAACTAAAGATTAACTTAAGAAATCAAAGGATAAGGTTAAGAACTATGTATAAAACTGGAGTTAAGGAAATCGAACGTTATTTGAAATGCATAAATGAAATATAAATATAACTCGGGTTGGGTCAATTGATTTACTTAAAGAAGTCAACTTAAGAAATTTAAATAAGTTGAATTGGAATTTATATTGATGGGCGGTTAAGTAAGTAAATGAAAGTTTAATAAAGAGATCAAATGGAATGGTGTATATCAAACCACAACTGACCCTAATCCATTAATATAGTTTGGAAGTTAACTTAATCAAAGGAAGAAGTGAAAATAAACTGAGAATAGGAAATATGAAAGTAAAATATAAGAAATAGAAAGTTGAATTTATTAAATTGGAATATCAAAAGATTTGGAATTAAATGAAATTCAATTAAATTGAATGAATTAGAATAAGTGAAGTAAACTCGAGAAATGGGAATTGGTCGACTTAACCAAGTATAAAGAAATGAAACAAAGTAAGAATAAACTTGAATAATTAGAATGAATCAAAAATCGGAATTGATTCGAATGTATGGCTAATGGAATATGGATAAATGGAACGAGGCTTGTTATAATATAGATGAAGTAAATCGGAATAAGGAATGAAATTTGGTGAATCGACCAAGGTTATGAATTAAGGATTTAATACAAATCAAGATAGTTGAAAAGGTTAGAATGGACTCAAGATTAACTAGAAATTAATGCTTGGAATAAAACGAAGGAAACGAGTAGAAATTATATTGGTTGAAGTAAGTGACTGAATGCAAAAAACATTTCTTAGATTATAAAATAAGTTAGGTATTGAATAGATGAACAAGGGCAAATGAATGGGTAAATTGAAGTTTGAACTTTAATAGGATGGATGATAATGGAATTTACTTAATAAAAATGAAGCTAATATAAATGTATATAGGCAATAAAAGGAAAGGCATTTATGAGCCAAATGGAATGATAATCCATCATTGATGGTCAAGACTGGCTTAACATTTTTGAAGTCCTAAAGATTTAAAACTCCAACAAAAATAAGTCGGTGCATATGCGTAAACCTAACTAGTCGATAGGCTGAAACTAAAATGATCATAACTTTTTATGGGCTGATCAAATTTGATGATTCTGGACTTTTCGGAAACCTTAGAAACTGAGCTAAATTTTGTGTCAATAAAGCTTTGTCTAGTTTCCTAGTCTATTAGGTTGAAAACCAAGAACTAGTTGTAGTTGTATGCGCAGAAAATAAAAATCTGAACTGAATACCAATGTTGTTATGGTCATAACTTCCTAATGGAGCATTGGATTTCGGTGTGCGAGTACAATTCGGAAAGCCCAGGATCTAAACTAAAACTTTCCTTTAATATGCTTTGTAAAATATTGAGATTTAAAGGGGTAAATACTGGGTTGAACAACTCAGACCTGCATTTTTCAGTATACGGGCTGAGGTGTTTGCCTTCACTAAAACGGTCATACCTTTTGAACGACTTATCCGAATTCGACGAATCTGGACAATTCGGAAAGCCTGAAACAGATTCTACAACTTTTTCCTGCTATGGTCAAATTCCATCATCTAAGGGGTGGTGTTCACTGGTCTGTCATTAACATTTTGGTTTTATAGTTGAAATGTTCAATATATGTTGTGTAAGTGGTATACCTTTGCTCTGTATTGTATATATGTTTAATCCACATGCATATAAATGCTAAGCTAAATAAATTCGCAAATAAATGCTAAAGAAGGTACGTATATGCATTATATGGTTTTGTGGTTACATATATTTTGTTTCCCCATTATTTGAGATGCCTCATCGTGTGATGAGATGAATATCTGGATTTATATTTATATTGTGATTTTCCGAACCTCTCCATACAAAGGAGATGCTGCCGAAATTTTCCGTGATTTCGGGAGTTAGGAAAATTTATGAGGTTTTACAACTATATAACTTATTTTGTAAACACTATTTTATAAGTATGGATTTGAAAGTATGATTTGTTCAATACCTTATTTCGTTCTCTTTTCGAGGATGAAAAGATTTTAAGTGGGGGAGAATGTAACATCCCATATTTTCTATATATTTAAATTTCGATTTAAATTAAATAAAATGGAATAATATGGGATAAAAATCAAATTTTGTTGATTTTTAATGATGATGATTGTTTGGATTGAGTATAAGTAAATTTTTAATTTAGTTATTCAGAAAAATGTTGTAGTATGGAATTTAATATTTTAATAATTAAATTCAATTGATATACACGTAAATGTGTATATTTTATCCGTATATTTATCTTATTTTATCTTTTAAATAATTGATATTGTGCATTTATATTTGTGTTTACAGATTATTTTTGATGAATGGATTAACGCACTTAATTGTTGAAAAGGTGAAGAATTTGTGCGAGAAGAGTGTTGAATTTTAGAGCTGGATTAAAGCTTGAAGACCTGAAGAAAAGTTGCTATTCAATCGCCTTCTGCTACATATTTTAAAGACAAGATTTGATGCTTTTCCATAATGATCACTTGGAGTTGTTATTCATTCTCAAGCCAATTGGAGTTAAAGCCCGCAACCTATTTTCCATGACATATGCATGCATTCACATTGGTCTAGTTGCTAATTGGGCTAAGTTATTTGTCCCATATCATGTAATTTGCAAGGCTTCTCATTCATGCGCTGCACGCGTTCATACTGAGCTATTTGATTTATGTGCTACTTTGGAAAAGGTGTTTTGTCCCACATTGTGGAATTTGCCAAGTAGTCTTTGTCATAACAGCTATAAATACATTGTATCTTATTCACTGAAAGACACACTTAGTTTTATTCTGTAATTCTCTTCTTGGAATAAAACTCTTATTCCTTTCCCTCAGTTGTTATTTTATTTTATTTATGTTCATGTTGTTTAGTTTATGTTTCTCTTCTTCTTTAGCTATGTCTAGCTAATCCCCTTTGATTAGGGGGTGATGACGCTAATAGATATGATTCAACATGAATCACATAGCCAATAGATGAGGACTTTACACATGTAGATTTGGATCTGAATCAAGGGTTAGATCTGAACCTTCATATTCTGCGTCGTTTAAGAGCTATGCTCCTTCACAGGGTGTATTCGTGTTCGATCTAACAATTATCAGATTTAGATCTAATTTTAGGGTTCTAGAAATTAATTAGTGAATCTGTCCTGATAGTCTATGGTTGCTTAAGAGCTCAGCTCCTGCATAGGCTATGCTTGTTGTTATTTACTTATTCGTTTCTAAGTACCTAATTATCGTTGAGTCATGTGTGTAACAGAAACATGAATTAGATCTATATTTTTTTTGTTGGCTATTGATGAGTGTGAATCCAATCTATGTCATTATCCCCTAATTGCTTTCCCTTATTATGTAAATCTCTCTTTTTCTTTAATTGTTGTTATATTCTGTGTTTTCAATCAACCAAAATCCTAGAATAACTTGATTGGATTTATTAATTAAAATATTTTTGGTCCCAGAGTTCGACACCCTCTACAACAATCCTTGTTGTTTAGGAAAGCCGAACAGATTAAATAATTGTTTACAATTGTTAATTTGTTCGCAAACAAATTTTGGCGCTGTTGCCGGGGACCAAAATAATTTTTATTTTTAAATCCTTCGAGTTATAATTTTCTTAATTTTTTTTTCATATAAAAAAACACAAACAAAAAATATTTTTATTTTATTTTGTTCCCTTTTGTTTTCTAGTATAGATAGAAAAATAAATAAATCTTGTTAGTTGATTTGGTATTTGATTGGTGGTGCCATAAGCTACCTAATAAGAGAAAAAAAATAGTTACCCAAAATTTCAATTTCTTTCCAATTGTTTTCATGATCTCTTTCTTTTTTCTTTCAAATTTCTTTCCAACTTTCCACATCTCTACTTTTACAGTAATATAAAAGAAAAAAAGAAGAAAAAAAATTATTGCTTTCCTTTACCAAAGCCCGTAGATTTCTTTCCTTTCAACTCCTTTTGTTTCTTGTATAGATAAATAAAATAAAATAATAATAAAAAACTTTCTTTTGTTTCCTGATTTCTTTCATTTATTTCTATCCAGTTTTCTACAAACTCTTTACTTTTACAAATCTGAAAGAAAAAAATTCCTTTCTTGATTTCCCTACCTTATATCTGTTTGCTGCATTTTTGTTTTGAATCATTCACCACCATATTACCGTACCATTTCCTTAACTCCCATCTGTCTAAACATCTCCAAACCACAAAACCCTTTCATCTTCACAATCTGTCAAACTGTGTTCATATTCACACGGCCATAGCCTCCTCAACCCCACTTCAGCAAATATACTCTTTCATCCCGATCACATCTGCCTGATAAAATCTCTCCACGCCCATTCTTAGTTCATTGCATTTCACCCCGCTAACCTCCTTGCATCAACTACTGTCAAACTTCAAGACAATATCACCTCGCATATTCTTCCATTTTACATCCATACACCGCTTCCAACCACAAACTACAGCATCCCAAGGAACCAGTCTTTTCCACTCAATCCCGCATCAACTCCAAAACCCTCTTCCTGACTGTAGCCACACCCCCTACCATCTTCACACACATTCTCTTTCTGAATACGCCCACACTTGTTCCCTTACACCAACAGCCATCATCCTATCCCACATCATTCACCTTCCTCTCCATAACAAACCAATCCCAAACACCAGTTCAACTCCACTGCCGCCTGCTATACACTCCATGTCACAAGCACCACACCATCTAAATCCACTACCTCATCCACCCTGACAAAACAAGCCAAAACACCTAGTGTACAAGCCAATTCCTCCAGTTCTTCCAAACCCAAACAACTCTTCAAACACTACAACTTTTCACAAAGCATCACAGATCCAAAAAGAAAAAAACACATCATCTCACCAGTTTCGAAGAGCCAATATGAACCCTTGTATTCCTTTTTGCAACCATCACGCAAAACACACAACTCCCTTTCAATTCTATAATCATCATCAGCCTGCCGTGATCCAACTACTTCCACTAATCATCAATCCTCCACAAAACTGTTGCAAGCCAATCATAACCTCCCTTATCAACTGCCGAATACCGCATCACATACAATCCCCAAACCCATCTCCAATCTGCCCCTCTCCTCACGCACGATCAGAAACCAACATTCAAACGGTTTTCATCACCAGTTCAGCCACAAGTCACCACTGCGATCAACGCCACAACATCATCTCAGGCCAAGCACTGCACAAACACCACTTCGGAAAAAAAAATCCTCAACATCAAATCGAAACCCTACCCAATTCGACAGCCAAACCCTTTCTGAACTGCAAAATGCTACCGCCTTCAAACACCCCTCGTTCCCAAGTCAATAATTCATGCAACTGCTCCATAAGCCAGATCTGAACAACCGCAAATACCCAATTCGACTTCCGAATTCATATAAGCCCTTAACCACGCCTCAACCACACTTCCAAAACCGATCGGATTCCCCGATTCTTTCCATAATCACCGGAAAAAAAAACGAATTTGCTTTCTGCTCTATTTCGGTGGATTTGGATTTGATGGGAATTGCGTGTTGAAGTAAACACCGACTTTATTTCTATTCAATAGTTTTTGTGGGCCTTGGCTTCAGGAAGTACTAAAAAAAACATTTGGGATTGGGCTTATGGGCTTGTTTAGGCGTGATTGAGTGCTGCATTTTTTTTGTTTGGGTTTAATTTTAGTTGGCCCCTTTTAATTTCTTAAGGATAATTGCTTTTGTCTATATTTTCTTTGCTCTTGTTTTGTTTTTCTTAATTATGTTTATATACAAAAAAAAATCATAAAAGGAATCTCGTCTTCCTTTTGTTTAATTAGGCTTAGTCTGGTTTTATTTTTATTTGTTCTCATTTTATTTTCATTCTAATTTTCTTTGAAAAAAAAGAATTTTTTGGAAACAGGAACAGTGAAATTTAGAAAAAGGTCTTAAATTTTTTTTTTCGGGCTCCTAGCCCGTGCCGTAGCGCAGTCAAACAATTAATAAAAGGCGAAACAACAATAAATCTGCGGACGATTCAGATAGATTTGAGCGGTTACACACCAAGTGGGGTGTGAACGCGCTAGTGCGACTCAATTGCACTGGACGGACTGCCGATCTAGGTGAGATTTTTTCTAAACTCTACAGGGACTGCTGCTGCAAATAAAAAATTATAGTCATTGCTTGTAAAAATCTTCTGCAGGGGCAGTGTCTTGCTTGTAAAATCTTTTAATTTCTGTGATTATTATTTCTGCATATGTATTCATTCTGTTAAGGGCAACACCCCAATTCACATAAGGTGAGGGATTTCATCACCCTTTCCTTAGCCCACAAATTGCATTTCATCGTAGAATCTGACTAATAATAACGGTTAGACGTTGGACTTAAGGGAGTCGCGGGCTCATCTAGGGTTTAATTGTATTTTGATAGTTGATTCATTTGGAACGAATTATTTCTTGGTGTCTAGACTATGGAAGATAAATAACTGTTTATAAATATTATGGTGATTCGTAAATATTATATCGGTTGTTACTCTGAAGGTACTTAAACCTTCGGTTGCATTGCTAGGGTGATTCCTGGTGCACCGATAACTCCTGTCTGTTAACTGGCTGAGAAATTTTTTGATCTAAGTAATCAAATGCATACTATATAATTTTGAGTTAGGAGCCATTAAGGACAGAAAATTTCATCGTAGCCAATCTCTGTGTATTTGATTGTTTTGTGTATTAAAAAAAAATCAAAATTCCTCAAAAACAAATAAAAATTAAAAAAAAAAAATAACTCCTTTTTATTCTTTAGCCCTCGTTAGTTCTATAGGTAGGAATTTTTCAAAAATCCCATGTTCAAAAAAAAAAGCTTTTCTTTTATCTCTCACCTCTTTCTGATCTTCTCCATTGTCTAAATTTCTTTGGCGAACTCTCTTCTTCTACTTTCTAGTGCATGCAAACTTGGAATCGTGACCAAGAATCTCATCGTTTAGTTAGAATCGAACCACCTTCTCTTTCCTCAAAACCCAGTTTTCCCGAACAACCCTTAGAAATGGCTAACGAGCCTGCACCTCGCACCCTAATGGACAGAATTCTTCCCGATAGAGTTTCTGTCCCTTCTTGCATTCAGTTACCCAATCCTGTGGGTAATCACTTTGAAATCCGGTTGAGTCAGATAAACATCCTTCCCAAATTCGGAAAATTTTCTCATGATGAACCATATAGCTTCTTAACGAAATTTGAATATGCTTGTGCAACTTTAAATTACAACAGTTATGTGAGGATGGCATTAAACTTCATTTGATTCCATTCGCGCTAACTGACTCCGCAGAAAAATGGTTTCGCAGCTTGCTCCCAAATTCGATTAAAAAATGAGATGAATTTACAGCAGTTTTCCTAAAAAAGTTCTACCCTCCAGAAAAAACAGCTAGAGTCAGAAACGAAATCACCAATTTCCACCAAAAAGGGGGTGAATCTTTTTGGCAATACTTCGAAAGATTTAAAGAACTGTTGTTAAGTTGCCCCATCATGGTTATGAAACATGGTCGTTATGTCAAACTGTATACGATGGACTCGATAATAGTTGCAGACAAATGTTAGAATCCATGTGTCAGGGCAATTTTCTAAAGCAGACTGATGTAGAAGCTTGGGAATTTCTGGATGAGTTAGCAGAAAAATCGAAACAATGGGAACGAACGAATGAAAAATCTCTCTATTCGCGATCCAGTAGTAATTCTGTTGAATTCTCTTCTTCTTCTAATACTCTTGTTGATACTATACTGAACGTTGTTAGAACACACACTCAGTCTAATAACATTTCCCAAGCCATGTGTCACATATGTCTTAACTCTGATCACATGGCTGATAACTGTCCCCAGTCCCTTGAGCAAGTGAACGCTTTCAACCGACCAACAACCAGCCAAATCTTTCTTATGGTCCGAATAACCCTCTGATGAACAGACCTTCGAATCGAGCATTTCCGAACAATGTTGTGAACCCTCCTCTTAGGCAAAATCAGTACACTTCAAACCAGGTGCCTTTCCACAATCAAACGGTTGCACCCCAATATGAAAAACGCCTTTCTACGATTGAGGGGAATTTATCTGAGGTGAGCAATCTATTAGCACAAATGACTAAGCAAAGTGTTGAAAATCAAAACAAGTTAGATAACTCCTTGCAATCATACATGCAAAATACGAATCAACAAATGAGTGAACTTCAAAAACAAATGTCTCAACTTAACGCTAGATTAAGTGAAAGGGAAAAGGGTACGTTTCCAAGTCAACCCATTCAAAACCCTAGAGGACAAAATTCAAACCCCAACCAAATTCACATCATTCGGGATTCAAATGTTAGTCAATTGAATGCTGTCACGACTCTTAGATCCGGGAAAAAGATTGACAACCATGTGGTCAACCCGAATGCTTTACCGGACGATCTTCCAAAGCCCACCAAAAATTCGACCAACTCGGCTCAGAACAGTGAGCCAATTTCTGACAAGGACCATCCTCAAACTCAAATAGCCCAACCCACTGAGTTGTCTGCTCCATTTCCTCATAGACTCTGACCTAGGAAAAAGATCGACCAAATAGAAAAGATCCTAGAAATATTTAAGCAAGTTAAAGTGAACATTCCTCTTTTAGATATTATTCAACAAGTTCCGTAGTACGCAAAATTTCTAAAAGATTTGTGCACTCAAAAACGTCATACACAAGTACCTAAGAAAGTGTTTCTTGCGGCAACTCTAAGTGAAGTCTTGTCCCAATCAATTCTAGTGAAATACAAAGATCCTGGCTGCCCCACAATATCATGTACTATTGGGGACAAGAAAATCGATAGATGCCTGCTAGACTTAGGTGATAGTGTTAACTTGCTTCCATATTCCGTCTATCGACAATTAGGGCTAGGAGAACTGAAACCCACCAAGGTTACCCTTCAGCTTGGTGCCCGTTCAATTAAGAAACCTGTGGGCGAAATTGAGGATGTATTGATCAAAATAGGCGAATTCATCTTTCCAGTCGACTTCATTGTCCTAGAAACTCAACTGGTAAGCAATCATGCGAACAAGATCCCTTTGATTTTAGGACGACCCTTCTTAGCAACTTCTAATGCACTTATCAACTATAGAAATGGGTCTATGAAACTTTATTTCGGTAACATGACTGTCGAGCTAAACATCTTTAGAACCGAAAACTCTCCTAACTCTTATGGGGACCAGTTTTCTGAAATCCATGCTATCCACGATAATGAATCTGAGCTCGACCATCTGAATAACGAAATTGAACCAAATTACGAAACTTTGTTTCAAGATAGTCCCGAAAATGTCTCTGATTCGATTCATGTTGAGCCACTCACAATTGAGTCTGTCCCTCAACCAGTTTCTTCAATTGAGTCATCCCCAAAATTTGAACTCAAAGTGCTGCCCAGTCATCTTAAGTACGCTTACTTATGAGACAATGAAACTTTTCCTGTCATTATCGCTTTTGACCTTACTTTAGAGCAGGAACAATTGCTCCTTCCCATCCTTACGAAAAACAAGGAAGCAATTGGTTGGTCCATGGCTGATATTAAGGGTATTAGTCCTTTGATAGTTCAACATCGAATCCACCTTATAGATGATGCCAAACCTACTCGTGATCCCCAGCGTCGACTAAACCCTATCATGAAAGAAGCAGTTCATGCTGAAATCCTTAAATGTCTTGACAATTGAATCATTTACCCAATTTCCGATAGTCAATGGGTTAGTCCGATTCATGTCGTACCTAAGAAATCAGGGATTACCGTGATCCAAAATGAAGCTAACGAGCTTATCCCAACCTGCACCCAGACCGGTTGGAGTGTTTGCATTGACTATAGGAAACTTAACGTTGCAACATGTAAGGATCATTTCCCCCTGCCATTTATCGATCAAATGTTAGAACGACTAGATGGTCATGAGTACTATTGTTCCCCTGACGGGTACTCGGGCTATAATCAAATCCCTATCGCCTTTGAGGACCAAGAGAAAACCACTTTCACTTGTCCATTTGGTACATTTGCATACAGTCGTATGCCTTTTGGTCTCTGTAATGCACCTGAAACCTTTCAGAGGTGCATGATTAGCATTTTTTCTGATATGATCGAGCGATTTTTGGAAGTATTTATGGATGATTTTTCCATCTTCGGGGATTCCTACAATGAGCGTTTACATCACCTGGATCTTGTTCTTAACCATTGCAAAGATAAACATTTAATGCTTAATTGGGAAAAGTGTCACTTCATGGTTAGACAAGGCATTGTTTTAGGACATGTCATCTCTAATAAAGGAATTGAAGTAGACAAAGCTAAAATTGAGGTTATCTCGAATCTTCCCATTCCCAAATCCGTTAAGGACATCTGATCCTTTTTTGGTCATGTTGGCTTCTATCGTCGCTTTTAAAGGATTTTAGCAAAATCACACGATCTTTGACCAATCTTCTTGGTAAGGATGTTCCTTTCGACTTCAATTCGGATTGCATTTCATCTTTTGAGCATCTTAAAAATGAACTTGTCTCTGCCTCGATCATATGCTCTCCCAACTGGAAGCTGCCTTTTGAAATCATGTGTGACGCCTCGAATTTCGCTGTTGGCGCTGTCTTAGGACAACGTATCGATAAGATTCTTCATGTCATTTACTACGCGAGTAAGACTTCGAACGATGCCCAAATCAATTATACGACCACTGAAAAAGAACTTTTGGTAGTTTTTTTTGCTCTACAAAAATTCAGGCCTTATCTAGTTGGCTCACACTTCACGGTTTATACCGATCATTCCGCACTTAGGTATCTTTTCTCTAAAAAGGATGCTAAGGCTCGTCTCATTTGTTGGATCCTTCTACTTCAAGAATTTGACCTTACCATTAAGGACAAAAAGGATCTGAAAATGTTATTGCAAACCACTTGTCTCGTCTTCCAAATGCCCCGTCTTCTCCTCTTCCGATCAACGAGAATTTCCCTGATGAACAACTATTTTCTCTATCCACTGATCCTTGGTTCGATGACATTGTCAACTACTTAGTCACCAAGCAGACCCCTTCTTTTTGGTCTAAGCAGGTTAAACACAAATTCTTTTCCTAAGTGAAACATTTTTATTGGGACGGACCCTATCTTTTCAAGTATTGTCCCGACCAAATCATTTGAAGGTGCGTTCCCGGCACTGAAACTCACAGTGTCCTCTCTTTCTGTCATGATCAAGCCTGTGGTGGTCACTTCGGTCCCAAAAAGACAGCCAAAAAGGTTCTCCAATCGGGTTTCTACTGGCCCAACCTTTTCAAAGACGCGTACGAATTTTGCAAAACTTGTGATTGATGTCAATTCTTAGGAAAAATTTCTAAACGGAATATGATGCCCCTAAACCCCATTCTAGAGGTCGAAATTTTTGATTTTTGGGGTATAGACTTCGTGGGACCCTTCCCTAATTCTTTTGGAAACCTGTAAATTCTCTTAGCTGTTGATTATGTTTCCAAATGAGTCGAAGCTGTTCCATGCAAAACAAACGATAACAAGGTTGTTGTGCGCTTCTTGAAAGAAAATATCTTCTCTAGATTTGGCACACCTCGCACAATAATCAGTGATAATGGAACACACCTTTGTAATCATTCTTTTGAAGCTCTCATGAGAAAGTATTCGATAACTCACAAGTTATCCACTCCTTACCATCCTCAAACTTGTGGGCAAGTTGAAGTATCGAATAGGCAGATTAAACAACTCCTTGAGAAAACTGTGAATCGAAATCGTGAAGATTGGTCCCAAAAGTTAACCGACGCTCTTTGGGCTTACCGCACCGCTTTCAAAACAAACTTAGGTGTGTCCCCTTATCGGTTGATTTTTGGTAAGCCATGTCACTTGCTAGTTGAACTAGAACATAGGGCGTTATGGGCAATACAAACTTTGAATCTTGATTTAGAGCAAGCAGGTGAACTTAGGAAGCTTCAACTTAATGAACTTGATGAAATTCGAAATGATGCCTATGAAAATGAATGAATTTACAAGGACAGAACAAAAGTTTTTCATGATAAATCAATTTAACGTAAAACTTTCATGCCAGGTCAAAAAGTTCTGTTGTATGACTCAAAACTGCATTTATTTCCGGGTAAGTTAAAATCTAGATGGACAGGACCTTACACTGTACGTACTGTTTTTGCGTATGGTGCGGTCGAAATTGAGAATCCAACCGATGGATCATCCTATCAGGTCAATGGTCAACGCCTTAAACCTTACTTGGAACCAATACCCAACCAATAGGAAGAGCTTATGGTCCTCCATGAGCCACATTACATTCGGTAAGATGCACTAACCCTCTTTTGTACATATGTAAATATTCTCTTATTTGTTTTTCCCTTTCACAAAGATATGTCTGATTAAGACTGTAAGGACACAGTCACACTCAAGTGTGGGGGAGGGGAATTTACATTACATCAGCAATCAAATTTTATGAACTAGGTCATTCATTGAACAAGGATTAACTTAAATTCATAAATAACACCTTGGTTCTTGTTTGATAAGTTGAATTGTTGGGTGATGGGAATAAACATTATTTATTCATTAAGTCATAATGTGTCTTTTTAAGATGCTAGCTTGAGACTGTGCAGACGTTAGTCGTGTTCTGGAGTAAGCGTGTCAACCTTTGTTACATGTATTAGAATGTGCAAGTAAAAATAATCAAAAAAAAAAAAAAAAATTTGCACCTACATTTGTTGGATTTTCTAAGTTCGTTTTCATGCATAATATTTTCTTTTCCACTCAAATTTTCAAATCATAAGTTCTAAAATCCACTTGGCCCAATTAAGGAGAAATGACTCATTGTAGCGTTCTTCTTCGATACCCCACATTATTCAAACCCAAGTTTTAGTCGAATTACATGCATGTTTCGACAAGTTTTTCTTAAATTGGTATACTTAAGAACCTTGTACTTATTTATTTCCAAAGGTTCAGAAACGTCACTTTTTATACCAATATTACACTACCCACTCCGTACTTGTTTTAAGGTAGGATAACCATATACCACATCTTATTTTATATGGGTTATCTATCTTACGAAACTTTGCTTATCATTCCTTTCAGCTTTTTGTATAACATCAATCCAGACTTGTGTGTTGAATTAGGGTTATAGAAGTAGAGTAACTAGGGCACAAAACTATCCTTTCATGAAATGTTGGTTTAGTAGAGGAAGAATCAAATGAAATAATGTACGGTATCATTCCATTCCATCTCCATTCATCATTTATCATGCAAAAGAAAAAAAATGAAATAAAGAGAGAGACTCTCAGAATAAAATAGTCATCATTCTTGACTATAAAGCATTCAGTTCCATTCCATCCACATCCATTATACCGTACTTGGAAATGAGGATTGTAGTAGAGGAGATGAAAGGAAATAAAAATTTTCATATGTGCCTTAGTATTACTTTATCTTTTGTAATTTGAAGTTCAACTAATACACTTGCCCTCATATCTAGAATATTTTTGGAACTTACAAAAATTTCCTTCATCTATGCATAACTGACATCCAATACAGTACAGTTACACTGGTGCAAAATTATTCAAAATCTTCAAAAAAAAAGTTGAATAAATGATTGGGTGCACATTATCGATGTGTAGAACTTTGGTTGACGCCACGCTCTTAACCTTCAAGACAATTACAGTGTTATCAAGGAATTACGATTCAGGTTGAAATTTTTTATTCATTTTTGCACCAATTACGGGATGGAAAATTTGGGACTAAACCGTTATTATTGAAGTTAGGTGAAATCCTTGGAATGTAAAAGACCTTAAATATATTGTTTCATTAATCCGCGTACTTAAGACGCTTTGGATTTTGTGGGTAGTATCGGCTGAAAACCCTCATGAGACAACACTCGTCCTACTAGGGACACCTAGGGGTTTAACGGCTTGTTGCATACGCTAAATGCAATCGTGTTTCCAACGAAAGTGTGACATATCTTAGTTTAGTTTATTCGAGGACGAATAAAAAGATAAGTGTAGGGGTATTTGATATACACGTAAATGTGTATATTTTATCCGCATATTTATCATATTTTATCTTTTAAATAATTGATATTGTGCATTTATAGTTGTGTTAACAGATTATTTTTGATGAATGGATTAATGCACTTAATTGTTGAAAAGCTTGAAGAATTTGTGCGAGAAGAGTGTTGAATTTTAGAGTTGGATTAAAGCTTGAGGACCTGAAGAAAAGTTGTTATTCAATCGCCTTCTGCTGCATATTTTAAAGACAAGATTCAATGCTTTTCCATAATGATCACTTGGAGTTGTTATTTATTCTCAAGGCAATTGGAGTTGAAGTCCGCAACCTATTTTCCATGACATCTGCGTGCATTCACATTGGTCTAGTTGCTAATTGGGCTAAGTTATTTGTCCCAAATCATGTAATTTGCAAGGCTTCTCATTCATGCGTTGCACGTGTTCACACTGAGCTATTTGATTTATGTGCTATTTTGGAAAAGGTGTTTTGTCCCACATTGTGGAATTTGCCAAGTAGTCTTTGTCATAACAGCTATAAATACATTGTATCTCATTCACTGAAAGACACACTTAATTTTATTCTGTAATTCTCTTCTTGGAATAAAACTCTTCTTCTCCCTTTCTCTCAGTTGTTATTTTATTTTATTTATGTTCATGTTGTTTAGTTTATGTTTCTCTTCTTCTTTAGCTATGTCTAGATAATCCCCTTTGATTAGGGGGTGATGACGCTAATAGATATGATTCAACATGAATCACATAGCCAATCGATGAGGACTTTACACATGTAGATCTGGATTTGAATCAAGGGTTATATCTGAACCTTCATATTCTACGTCGTTTAAGAGCTATGCTCCTTCACAGTGTATATTCGTGTTCGATCTAACAATTATCAGATTTAGATCTAATTTTAGGGTTTTAGAAATTAATTAGTGAATCTGTCCTTATAGTCTATGGTTGTTTAAGAGCTCAACACCTGCATAGGCTATGCTTGTTGTTATTTACTTATTCGTTTCTAAGAACCTAATTATCGTTGATTCATGTGTGTGACAGAAACATGAATTAGATCTATATTTATTTGTTGGCTATTGATGTGTGTGAATCCAATCTATGTCATTATCCCCTAATTGCTTTCCCTTATTATATAAATCTCTCTTTTTATTTAATTGCTATTATATTCTGTTTTTTCAATCAACCAAAATCCTGGAATTAATTAAAATATTTTAGGTGCCATAGTTCGACACCTCTACAACAATCCTTGTTGTTTAGGAAAGCCGAACAGATTAAACAATTGTTTACAGTTGTTAGTTTGTTCGCAAACATCAAGTTATTTAAGTAAAAACAAATTCCAATTTAATTTGTTAAACGGTGGAATTGAAGTTGTTTAAATATAATTTGAAATTCAAATTTGAATTTGTAAATAATCAAATGGGGAACTTAAAATTTATGAAATAAATTTATAGAATTTATTTAAGTTATAATTTGGTTTAAATTTGAATTTTATGAATATTCAAATTGAATTAAAATAGGTAAATGAATATTTGAATAATTTATTAATTAATTAACTGCAAAATTTAACCGTTTTGGCAACTGTCTCGGAATCCGACGAAACCAGTCTCATCGGAACCGGAATGGTGAATTATGATAGGATTTCAATTTGCGTTACAATCTGACTTACCGTTTGATCGTACGAGAGAAAAAGTGAACGAGATCAATGTAAATGGATAATTTGGTGTTTTCAACATTGGGCCTTCTATAATTATATAAATAAAACCCACTTAACACCTCACCAGCCATTCCTCATTGTATGTATATTTCCATCAACTCATTTTATTCTCTAATGGCTGAAAATAAGTTTTAAAACCCTAATTCAATGAAATTACAAGATTCAAAATAAAAATCTCTTCAAACCCTAGCAAATTGCATATCAAATCGAAGATCTCGTCGATTGGAAGCTACGGGTACCATCAGTTTTAACATGCAGTAGCCGGAGTTGCTGGAAATCGACGGTCAAAGTTCTAATTTGTGATACCCTAATCTCTAAATTGGGTCTTTTTGATTTAAGCTTCAATCGTGAATTCAGGAACCTGGGTATTGGAGAGTAGGTCGATACGAACTCGCTGATGATGGTGGGAGGTTATATGGTGGCTTAGGTGGCCGGGATTTCTCATTTAACTCGAAAAATTCGATTCTGTCCATATTGCCGTCGGTGGCAGGTAAGCCACCGGAGAGGGTGGCTAGGGGACCAAGGAGCGCGGAATTCGATGAGCTGGCGATTGGTTATCGCTCACAATGAACTGAATTATCCCCATATTTATTAAATTAAATTATGAAATAAGTTTGTTTGCGTGGTTGCGATTGGATGTTGAATTGGTTGCTTAAATTTGATATACAAGTGTGTTAACATGCAAGTTAGATCGATAATTAGTTATTTAATTTAATTAAATTACTAGTTGGAAATTTGACCCTTGCAAAACCGTGAAACAGATTTATACTGAATAATTGGATGAATGGTTGTGAATGATGCTTTGGTTTGATTTCTGAATGGATATTGTCATGTTCTATTACTCAGTATATGAATGTGTATGTTGTTTGACGATAAATCCCATTTACCCCGATGTTACGGGCATCCAATAAACCCGGGATTTATCGATGGAAATAAATTAAGAACATAGATTGAAATGATAAACATCTGTGACCCTGATCTGGATTGAAATGATAGATCCACCCCTGAAATATCGAGAAATTAAATTTAATACCACTTGGCCATAGGATAGAAAATTTTATATAGACATCGGTTGGTTAAATGATTTTCAAATAATTGGAGATTTTATTTGATAGAAATTTCATTTAGAGGAATGAGACGATACTCGATACAATTGGTTTCTGTAAAAAATCTGGATCGCGAATGCTATTTGAAATGGTTAAGAATTTTGCTAAGGAAGTGGAAATTCCTAAAGTGGGACTTGAATATAATTTGAAATTTTCAAATTAAGGGTTTGGATTTGAATGTAATAAATTCTTATTGAATATAATTTGGGGAAAAGAGGATCGAGGATACTTGGGGTTGTTTTAAACTTAAATGAATATGGTTTGAATTTCCATAAATTGAAAGATTTGTTGAATGGCATTTGAAACAAGATATTGAATTATGTAAACTCTATTGAGACTGGAGTATTTGAAATTCGGGAGAAAGAACAATTATGGTTTAAAATTTTATTTTATTTTATTTTTATTCTATAAACTATATATATGCACTGTTTGTTCTACAAATAAATTTATATTTTATTATTTAAAAATTATTCTAATAGATTTTGTAACATATATACTATTTTGTTATAAATGAATTTTTCTTATATGTTATTATTTAAAAAATTTAGAAAATCCTTTATTTTATATATATATATATAGTGATTTAAAGTATCTTAGTATACTCTAATGATTTTATATAAGTAAATTTTATATATAAGGTTTTTGTATAAGTACCTATTTTCAAAGTTATATTAAATGATGGTAAATTTCTTCCGAATGGAAAGTGCTGGATTTAAACTGTAGTTCGAAATGGAGTTGGGATAAAGTTGTTTGAACATGAAACGATTTAAACCAATTTTAATATGGAGATTGTAAGTTATATACTACTCGAATATGGATGGATCTCCTAAGGGATTTAAATGAGTGATATGGAAGATATATATTCTTTTTGAATATGAATGGATTTCGAACATAAGTCGATTTGAAAATCATAATCCTTTGAGATGAAGTATATCCCACCTGTATATAAGTCGATTTTGTGAAATATTATGTGATCATAATATAAGGATATGGAAATACATTCTAGCTTTAAATATAATCGGTTTGGAATGATCAAGATACGTTGATATGAAATTATATTCTACATTTTTAATATAAATTTGGTTTGAAACAAAATATGATATTTTGGGATATGAAAGTGAACCTTTGTGAAATGTAAAAGAACCGACCGATGTAGAAAATGTAAGCGTTGGTTGTTAAAGAGAACAAAGTCGGCAAATGACATACTCTCTGTCAATGTCGATACCACTTTGACAATTGTGAACGTTATGACGTATCCAGAATGAGTATGATGACTTGGAGGCAATTATTGAATCAAAGGAGATGAGCGGTGACGAAATATCCCTGACCTTCGGGTCAGAATTGAAATGATTAAAATAGGAGCTATACCGTGACTAATTGAGGTAGTACCTTTGATCGGACACACTTCTTCGATACTATTTCTATGACTATGATGATGATGATGATTTGGGCCCATTTGTATTGAGAGTGTGATCCGAGGTGGGCGGTAGTGGCTGCTATGCGTTACCACCAGTCCGGGAGTGCAATTAGTAGAATCCTACCCTGGGCATTGCATCGAGCACCTTGTCATATTGATCATTATCGAGCCCCATATGATTTTGATTTAGCATTGCCTTCTATGAAGTGCCCTCTGATAACACCAGTACGGTGAATTTACGGAACTATATGGACTGTTGATGCCCGTAAACGGCGTAAGGGTAATATGGTAATCTCGCTTACGCTATTTTTATGATATTTACTTTACTGGATAGACACTATCATAATAGTGTATTATACTATGTACGTATTAGTTTAACGGACCCTCGAGAGATGGAAAAATCCCGTAACATCTCTTGAGTTATTGCACCCATAACACTCAAGTTGTTTCATATTTTAATTTGACTAATATGAGAATGATTTAGTGCTGATCCGAGTTGTTGTGTTTTCTTTTTATGCAATACGCTCGAGTCAGCAGAAGTTGCAGTTAGTGAAGATTGCAATAGCTTGGAGGATGAAGACGAGGATTGGGTATATATATATATATCTATTATAAAAGTATTTCTACTGCATTTATTTCCGCTGCTTATTATGTACACATGTATGTATATGTAACTCTGATAATCATTGAATGTTATAACTAATGTACACATTTCAACTTCTTTTGAACTGCTATTTGTTTATTATATGTTGTCCTTCCACTGTGAAATTCTATGATTTGTTTTTCTCTTCTTTCTTTCATTTTTCTTCTTTTCCCAATAACTACCTGCATTTGCGATTTGTTTGGGTCGACATGTGTGGTTTATTGTCGATTTGAACGGTAAAAAATAAGGGGTCGTTACAGATTTAGTAGTTAATACAATTTTGGTCCTAGAGTTCGACACCCTTTACAACAAAATTTATTGTTTAGGAAAGCCGAACGAATTCAGTAATTGTTCAATTTGTTCGCAAACAAATTTTGGGGCCGTTGCCGAGGATCAAATTAGTTTTTATTAGTAAATCCTTCGAGTTATATTTTTTTCCTTTTGTTGCTTCTAAAAATTAAATTTTATTATTTATTTAATTTCAGATTCGTATTAGCTTTTATTTTTTTTCCTTTTGGTTTCTTTTATATATAGAAAAAAAATTCTAGATTGGTTGATTGGGTAATAAAACATTAATACTACAATCTTTTGATTAAGCGATAAAAAAAACTTGCTTTTGTTTTCAATTTCTTTCAACTTCCAATACGCTTCTTTACCTTTCTTCTTGTACAAATCTTCTAAAAAAAGAATTATAAGTTTCTTTCTTTCTTTTTCTATTTTTTTACAGCCACTTCCTACTCTCGTCCACAAATAATCTGCAGCATTCACCTACACCACCTTCATCTTCTGCCTAAAAACTACCATCTCCATCTATTTCATCACCATCTGTTTACACACTTCCACAATTTCCACTCCATAACTTCCCTTAAAAAACATCGAACCCCATCTTCATCACCAGCCTCCCATCGAACTACCACCCAAACAACATTGTAAATCAAACCACACCCGGTTGACACAATTGCCAAACAAAAAAATCACGCACAAGCCATACCAGCTTCCTGCTTGCCACAAACTAATATCCCTTACCTCATAAGCACCTCTGCCTAGCCATCAACCTAAAACGATTTCAATTCCTTTTTTCACAAATCCTTTCCCATATTGCAACGCAATAGCTGCTCTACCCGAACTGATCTACACCGCAACCAAAACCCCCTATCCGAATAATTGGAGTCTCAAAAACCCAATCGTGCCTACCGAAATCTCCAAAACCCAATTTCAATCCGGAAACCATCGCGCAAACCACTGCACCAATTTGCGAATCCACACGTCTGAAACACCATCAGATACATAACCCAATTCGGAATTTGAATTGGAAAAAATCAAATACGACTTCTACTACCAAAAATCGAAGGTGCAAAGATCTGAACCCCAATTCGAAAAAAAAACAATTTGTTTTGTTGATTTTTAAATGTGTTTTAGAAACTGAAAGAAATAAAGGGGCGATTTTGTTTGCTGTTTTCTGAGATTTTGTTTTGAGAGTTGAGGTGGTACTAGGCTAGTGTCTTTATATCGTGTTGAGCTCTTTCATTGGTGTTGGGGTGTTTATTTTGGAGTTTGATTTCTCTTGTTTATAGTCGTTCATTGTAGGGGTGGTCAAATTTGTTTTTTTCCTTAATTTTTTTTTTAAAAACTGTTTGTTTTACTTATGTTTACTTGAATTGTTAATTTAGTTTTTTTTCCTTTTCTTTTCTCCTTCTATTTTCAATTTGCTTTCATCAAACAAAAAAGGAATTTAAAGTGAAGAAGTAATCCAAGCAAAGCAAACACGGATTCAGAGGTCAACAATTCGCAAACAGTGAAGTGTGAATGCGCTAGCGCTACTCAGTTGCACTGGACGGACTGCCGACCTAAGTGAGTGTTTTCTAAACTCTACAAGCACTCGAAAAATAATAATAAGTTTGTTGCACAAAGTTTCCTTTCCATATAACTTTTCAAGAACAAAGGCGAACAGGTGCATATTTGCAGCGCAAAGTGCTAAATAGAAAACAGTGCCAAGCACTGTTACCTAAAATTGCAAAATAAATTGTTTGTTTAATTTGTTTTTGCATCTTTATCTTTATATTCATTCTGTTAAGGTCACAACCCAATTCACATAAGGTGGGGAAGTCATTACCCTTCCTTGTCCCAGAAAATTGCATTCATACTAGGAAAATGCTGCATTAATAAATAAAAATTGTAGACTCTGGACTTAAGGGCATCACATGCTCAGTTAGGTAAAGTTTGTTTTCTTAATAACTAGGACTATACTAGCTAACTCTCCCAGTGTCTCAGAAAGGGTGGAGTTTTAAACTCAATTAGGTTCTTAAAACTTCAGCTGCATTGCTATGGTGATTCGTGGTGCACTGATAAATCCTGACCCGATCTGGTTGAGACTTGTTACTTGTGCAGTTTGAAATTTCTAGGTTTATACTTTTTCAGTTAGCAACTATTAAGGACATAAAATTTTATCATTGCTAATTTCTGTGTGTTTGATTGTTTTGTGAATTGCAATAAAAAAATCAAACTCCTCAAAAACGAAAAAAATTGAAAAAAAAAACAAATTAAAAAAGCAATTTTTTTTTTCTTTATCCCTCGTTAGTTTTGCAGGTTGTGGTTTTCGAAAACTCCCATCTTTTAAAAAACATCTCTCTCTAACCTCTTTCTGAACTTCTCCATTGCCTAAATTTCTTTGGCGAACTCTTTTCTTCTTCTTTCTGGTGCATGCAACCTTGGACCCGTAACCAAGAATCTCGTCGTTTAGTTCGAGTCAAACTACCTTCTTTTTCCCAAAACCCATTTTACTCGAACAACCCTTAGAAATGGTTGACGAATCCGCACCTCGTACGTTGATTAATAGAATCCTTCCCGATAGAGTTTCTATCCCTTCTTGCATTCAGTTACCCGAACCTGTGGGTAACCACTTGGAAATCCGGTCGAGTCAAATAAGCATCCTCCCCAAATTCAATAATTTTTCTCTTGACGAACCATATATTTTCTTAACAAAATTTGAATATGCTTGTGCAACCTTTAAATTACAACAGTTATGTGAGTATGGAATTAAACTTCGATTGATTCCATTCGCACTAACTGGATCCACAGAAAAATGGTTTTTCAGCTTGCCTTCAAATTCGATAAGAAAATGGAATGAATTTACAATAATTTTCCTTAAAAATGTTCTACCCTCGAAAAAACAGCTAGAGTCAGAAATGAAATCACTAATTTCCACCAAAAAGGGGGGAATCTTTTTAGTAATATTTCGAAAGATTTAAAGAACTATTGTTAAGTTGTCCCCATCATGGTTACGAAACATAGTCCTTATGTCAAACTGTATACGATGGACTCGATAATAATTCTAGGAAAATGTTAGAGTCTATGTGTCGGGGCAATTTTCTAAAACAGACTGACGTAGAAGCTTGGGAATTTTTGGATGAGTTAGCAGAAAAATAGAAACTATGGGAATGAACCAATGAAAAATCTCTCTATTCGTGTTCTAGTAGTAGTTCTATCGAACCCTCTTCTTCTAATACTCTTGCAGATGCCATACTGAACGTTGTTAGATCACACAGTTTAATAATGTTTCCCAAGCCATGTGGCACATATGTCTTAACTCCAATCATATGGCTGATGACTGTCTCCAGTCCGTTGAGCAAGTGAATGCTTTCAACAGACCATCCTCAAACTCAAGTAGCCCAACCTACTGAGTTGTCTGCTCCATTTCCTCATAGACTCCAACCTAGGAAAAAGAAGGATCAAATAGAAAAGATCCTAGAAATATTTAAATAAATTAAAGGAAACATTCTTCTTTTAGATAATATACAACATGTTCCACAGTACGCGAATAATCTAAAAGATTTGTGCACTCAAAAACGTCATACACACGTACCTAAGAAATTATTTCTAGCGACAACTCTAAGTGAAGTCTTTTCCCAATCAATGCCAGTGAAATACAAAGATCCTGGCTGCCCCACAATATCATGTACTATTGGGGACAAGAAATCGATAGATGCCTGCTAGACTTGGGTGCTAGTGTTAACTTGCTTCCGTATTCTGTATACCACCAATTAGGACAAGGAGAACTAAAACCTACCAAGGTTACCCTTCAGCTTGCTGACCGTTCAATAAGAAACCTATAGGCAAAATCGAGGATGTATTGATAAAAGTAGGCAAATTCATCTTTCCAGTTGACTTCATTGTCCTAGAAACTCAACAGGTAAGCAATCCTGCGAACCAGATCCTTTTAATATTAGGACGACCCTTCTTAGCAACATTCAATGCGCTTATCAAATGTAGAAATGGGTCTACAAAACTTTCTTTCGGTAACATGACCATCGAACTAAACATCTTTAGAACAGAAAACTCTCCTAACTCTTATATGGACCAGTTTTCTGAAATCCATGCGGTCCACGACAATGAACCCGAGCTCGACCATCTGAACAACGAAATTGAATCAAATTACGAAATTTTGTTTCAAGATATCCCCAAAAATGTCTCTAGGTCAATTCATGTCGAGCCGCTCACAATTGAATATATCCCTCAACCAATTTCTTTGGTAGAGTCGTCTCACAGATCCGAACTCAAAGTGCTTCCAAATCATCTTAAGTACGCTTATTTAGGAGACAATGAAACACTTCCCGCCATTATCGCTTTTGACCTTACTATAGATCAGGAACAATTGCTCCTTCCTATCCTTAAGAAAAATAAGGAAGCAATCAACTGGTCCATGGCTAATATTAAGGGGATTAGTCCTTCGATAGTCTAACATCGAATTCACCTTATAGATGATACCATGCCCATTCGTGATCCCCAGTGTCAGCTAAACCCCATCATGATAAAAGTAGTTCGTGATGAAATCCTTAAATGTCTTGACAACGGAATCATCTACCAGATTTCCAATAGTCAATGGGTTAGTCGATGTTGACCAACATTTTGGTAAACACCGTCATGGTTCAAATGATTGAAGCCCAATATCCAGAGACTCTCTTCAGCGTCGATCAATCGGCCGACAGAGCAACTCACACTCCAAAAAGCCCAGGCAAGGTTCGGCCTAAGCCAGCTTCCTTCAAAGCTAGCCCGAACTGAAGCTGATTCGAGTTAGTCTCCTTTAAGCAACAACTCATCGAACCCAGAAGAACCAATTTTCCCGACTATCTCGAATTCATTTGGAAATATCCAGCTAAGTCATTCATTGCTCAGACCAATTCTTAAGGCAATAAAGGCTGTCAAGCACTACCATCCAAGGCTCTCCTTTTGATATACCTCATCCCAAGTGCTACGTAAGCCACACTTTCCGAGGATACTATTAATCAATAGTGGGAATAGTCTTCTAGCCGCGACAATGCCTAAGGATCAAGCTCCACGTGTCCAAGCTTTCTCGAAAGAGCGGGTCACGTTGCATCTGCCCTAGCCGACTTCTCCATCTATAAATACCTTCTTCCCCAAAGAAGAAAGGCATGATATTTTCGATATTCAAAGCTCTGAAATAGGAAAACTTATGGCTTATTCCTCAAATAGCCAACTCCTATTCCTCTTAAAACTTCTTATCTCCCATTTTTCTTCAAACAGAAAAAGCATTGTACTTGTAATCAAAAGTAAACTAATACATATAAAGTGGACGTAGACACCATCTTTGCCAAACCAATATAAAAAGTCTTATGTGTTCCCTGTTTTCTCTATTTTACCATATTTTATAATCATTATTCGTGTGCTCTACACACGACTAGGGGTTGACCATCAGTAGTGACCAACTTTTGACGTCAACACTTTGGTGCGTCGGTAGGGCGCGCACGCACCGACATACTCCTTCAGTAAGTTCCAATCCATGGCAAATAAGCGAAAGAAAGATGCAACATGTTCTCGCCCCATAAACGCTGATGTAGCCAAGATAAACGTTGCAGAAGCAAGTCAAGAAGCCTCCTCTCATGAAAACGTGTCCTGATATCTTACCCAGGATGACATGGAAAATATTATGCCCGAATTTAGAGGCTATATGACATCTTAGGATGACTCCTCGAACGACAGCAATATTTGATGGATCACCTTCTCGCTCAGATGGAAAAGGGATTTAACGCTTCAACACCAATTCCTCCACCGGGCAAGGCTAGGGTAATAACTGATCTTCGTTCGGTGGAAATCCCAGGCCCAGATCAAGTCACAGCTTTGCTTCCTTTTGGCTCGACTCCACGTCCCGACCAGTCACAGCCAATAGTATCGCTTCCAACAACCAGCGCAGCTGCATCTGCAAATTCACAAGAGGCCCGCGATCAAGATCTAGGTCTTTTGACCGCTTTTCCTCCACTCTTGGGGACAACTCGACCCTCCGGACCAATTGCGCAACTACTGGGTCAGTCAGAATCAATGCCATTCCTATTACAACCTAGTATCTTAATGCAAACTCGTCTTATGCCACCCATCCTTCAACGAAGAGCCGATGGAGCCTTCCTTTCGAACCAGGGAGACCACACTACTATACCAGTTCCCAGATTGACGGAGGAAAATGCAAACGTAGACCCTTCTAACATCAATTCGGGCGGGGGCATCAAAGAGCCCCGAACATCACATGCTATGCTGGGTCATCCCAGACCTTTCGTCATGGGTATGGCCCGACTCAATTCCCAGCAGGTTCAAGAGGCACCAGTCTGCCCAGGACCGACATCTGCGATGAACCCTCGCCCTCACCTTCACTCAACTCTCAGAGGTCGAGCCTAACCCATGACTACCCTTACGAGCATGCTTTCGTTAGACCCCAATGTTGGAGCTCTCCCAGACGCAGAGCTGGATTCATGGTAGCGACTCCTCGGAGATGGAAGTCATCTTGCAAGCATCGTCCGACATTTCACCCAGGGCGATTCTTCTCAGCAAGATATAGATAATATCCACTGCAGCACCTTCACTAGGGAAATCAGGAATTCCTGCAATCCTTCGGACTTCAAGTTTCCAGCTATTGAACCCTACAACGGTCGGTCCTACTCGACCATCCATCTTATGCGATACATGTGCCATATGGAAGTGCTCGGCGCATCGACCAATGTTATGGCCAAGTGCTTCCCACTCTTCCTCACAGATATAGACGGCATATGGTTTCGGCAGCTAACAACGGAGTCGATCAGCAGCTGGAACACGCTAGTCACCCGCTTCATCGAGCAGTTCAGAGTTCACATCTCCCAACTGAAGAGTGTCATGTTCTTGACCTCCATCAAGCAACGCTCGGGAGAGACAATTCGATCCTTCCTCGAAAGATTCAACGCGTCCGTAGCATCAGTCAATCAACCAGAGCCATTGATGGTGTTTATGGCCGCCATTGCAGGAGTCAAGAACCGATCAGAATTCTCAATCTCTTTTACTAGAGATCCTCCCAAAGACATAGAAGATTTCTATGAAGAGGCCGAGCGATTCCTCCGACAAGAAGACGCCAACATTGAAATGGAAAGCCTCGAGGTCCTTGCCGCCAAACAAGGAGGTACATCCAACACCAATGGCCAGAATAAAGGAAAAGGAAAGGCCCTGGAAAAGAATGAACGCAACGTACGACCTTGGCGAGAGAACAAGTACAATCAATATACCGAGCTTAATTCTTCCTGCTTGACATCTATCTCGACATGCGAGGATCCCTGCCTTTCCCAATACCTCCTCAAAGAGAGTCGACCCAGAAAGAGCTCGACTCTGGAAAGCACTACATGTTTCATAACATTACTGGTCATAGCACCAATGAATGCAGACGCCTACGTGATCTCATCGAGGATATGGTCAGGCGAGGGGAGTTTCCCGAATACGTCAAAAGGAACACACTGGCTGCCCAAGCTCCTCAGGCCGGTCCTCGATCTCCTAGAAACGGAAAGGACCCCAAGCCTAGAACTCGCGGCATCATCATTAACTAATGAGATTCAAACTTCTTATTTTCAATGTAATTTCTTTACTTTCAATGAAATGGACATGTTGATGTACACACGTATGGGGTTAGGATTTAGCTCCTAGGCATGCTCTGGAATCAACGCTCATCCTCTTAGAGTTTATTTTCATCTTCTTGTAATAATTCTTTAGTAAACAGTGATCTTTCTTTGGCAAACATGGCTTATGTTTGAATACTTTTTAGATCGAGCATGATTAACACTTACCAACCCGAATATGGTCTGTGCTAAGCCATTGTCTGTAACGCACGATCAAAGCCTGCCACCATAACTAAACCTACTGCTTAAGCCGAGTATGGTCAGATTTATTTAAGCCGAGTATGGATTATACTCGCCCTTTCTCTACACTAAGTGCACTCTCCACTCATTAAGACTTAGCAAATGACCTTATATAAGTAGAGCATGGTTAACACTTGCCATAAGTCAAGTTTGGTAAATACTTGCCACCCCTGTAAGCCGAGTATGGATAATATTCGCCATTGCCATAAGCCGAGTATGGTTAATACTCGCCACCTCTGTAAGCCTAGTATGGTTAATACTCGCCACCTTCATATGCCAAATATGGTTAATACTCACCATCTCTCAAAGCCAGGTGTAATTACTGCTCGGCCTTATCTTCAAGCCGAGTATGCTTAATACTCACCCAAACGAGACCAAAGCCTTCTCTAGACCGAGAACGGCCCGCACAAACTTTGCAGGTGATGACTCTCTTGACCGAAGTTAACGATTATTTTCTCGGCCTTAATATGGTCTTCGATGGTTGTCGGTATTCTGACCAAAAGGCGATCTTCCTTGATCGTCGGTTTTCTGGTCTTAATACAACCACAGGAAACGTCGAACTTCTGGCCTTAATATGGTTCGGCGCAACCATCGCAACCCGCACATTGGAGTTGGATGCAAGGATCAAAACACACCTCCTTTAACAAGAAAGATGTATTCTGAAAGGTAAAGTGTTGACCAACTTTTTAGAAAAAACTGTCACGGTTCAACGGATCGAAGCCCAATATCCAAAAACTCTCTTCAGCGTCCATCGGTCGGTTGACAGAGCAACACACACTCCAAAATGCCCAAGCCTGAACCGAGGTTGACTCGAGTTGGTTTCCTTCAAGTAACATATCATCGAACCTTCGCTCTTCTCGACCGACCGAGTTAGCCGCTTTCCTTAAAATCAGATCGACCAAATGTCTCGGATTCATTTGGAAATATCCAGCTAAGTCATTCATTGCTCATACCAATTCTCAAGGCAATAAAGGCGTTCAAACACTACCCGCCAAGGCTCTCCTTTTGATACACCTTATCCCAAGTGCCACGTAAGACACACTTTCCGAGGATACTATTAATCAACGGTGGAAATAATCTTATAGCCACGACTATGACCAAGGATCAAGCTCTACGTGTCCAAGCTTTCCCGAAAGAATGGGCCACGTTGCATCTATCCTGGCCGACTTCTCCATCTATAAATACCTTCTTCCCTAAAGAAGAAAGGCATGCTATTTTCGGTATTCAAAGCTCTGAAATAGGAAAACTTACAACTTATTCCTCAAATAGCCAACTATTATTCCTCTTAAAACTTCTCATCTCTCATTTTTTTTCAAACAGAAAAAGCATTGTACTTGTAATCAAAAGTAAATCAATACATATAAAGTGGATGTAGGCACCATCTTTTCCGAATCACTATAAAAAGTATTGCATGTTCCCTATTTTCTCTATTTTACCATATTTTATAATCATTATTCGTGTGCTCTCCACACGATTGGGGGTTGACCGTCACCAGTGATCAACTTTTGACGTCAACAATCGATTCATGTCGTACCTAAGAAATTAGGGATAACCATGATCCAAAATGAAGCTAACAAGCTTATCCCAACCCGCACCCAGATAGGTTAGTGTGTTTGCATTGACTATAGGAAACTTAACGCTGCAACACATAAGGATCATTTCCCTTTGCGATTTATCAATCAAATGTTAGAACAACTAGCTAGTCACGAGTACTTCTGTTTCCTTGATGGGTACTCGGGCTATAATCAAATCCCTATCTGTCTTGAGGACCAAAATAAGACCACTTTCACTTGTCCTTTCGATACATTTGTGTACCATCGTATGCCTTTTGGTCCCTGTAATGCACCTGCAACCTTCCAGAGGTGCATGGTTAGCATTTTTCTGATATGATCCAGCAATTTTTGGAAGTTTTCATGGATGATTTTTTCGTCTTTGGGGAGTCTTACACTGAGTGTTTAAATCACCTTGATCTTGCTCTTAACCGTTGCAAAGTTAAACACTTTATTCTTAATTGGGAAAAATGTCACTTCATGGTCAAACATGGCATTGTTTTAGGACATGTCATCTCTAATAAAGGAATTAAGTAGACAAAGCACAAATGGAAGTTATCTCTAATCTTCCCATTCCCAAATCCATTAAGGACATGCGATCCTTTTTAGGTCATGCTGGCTTTTACCGTCGCTTTATAAAGGATTTTAGCAAAATCACTCGACCTTTGACTAATCTTCTTCGTAAGGATGTTCCTTTCGACTTCAACTCTGACTGTATTTCATCTTTTGATCATCTCAAAAATGAACTTGTCTCTGCCCCTATCATCCGCTCTCCTAACTGGAAGCTGCCTTTTGAAATCATGTGTGATGCCTCAAATTTTGCTGTAGGCGTTGTCTTAGGACAACGTATCGATAAAATTCTTCATGTCCTTTACTACGCGAGTAAGACTTTGAACGACGCTCAAATCAATTATACGACCACTGAAAAAGAACTTTTGGCAGTCGTTTTTGCTCTAGAAAAATTCAGGCCTTATCTAATTGGCTCACACATCACTGTTCATACCGATCACTCCGCACTTAGGTACCTTTTCCCTAAAAATGAGGCTAAGGCTCATCTCATTCGTTGGATCCTTCTACTTCAAGAATTTGACATTACCATTAAGGATAAAAAAGGATCCGACAACGTTATTGCTGACCACTTGTCTCATCTTCCAAATGCCCCGTCATCTTCTCTTCCGATCAACGAGAATTTTCCAGATGAACAGCTCTTTTCTTTATCCACCGATTCTTGGTTCGCTAACATTGTCAAATACTTAATCACCAAGAAGACCCCTTCTTTTTGGTCCAAGAAGGATAAACAAAAATTCTTATCCCTAAGTGAAACATTTTTTACTGGGATGACCCTTATCTTTTCAAGTACTGTCCCGACCAAATCATCTGAAGGTGTGTTCCCGGCACCGAAACTCGCAGTGTTCTCTCTTTCTATCACGACCAAGCCTGTGGTGGTCGCTTTGGTCCTAGAAAGACAACAGAAAAGGTTCTCCAAATGGGTTTCTACGGGCCCAACCTTTTCAAAGATGCTTACGAATTTTGCAAAGCTTGTGATCGATGTCAATTCTTAGGGAAAATTGGTAAACGAAATATGATGCCCCTAAACCCTATTCAAGAAGTCGAAATTTTTGACGTTTGGGGTATAAACTTCATGGGACCCTTCCCTAATTCTTTTGGGGACCTTTATATTCTCTTAGCTGTTGATTATGTTTCTAAATGGGTCGAAGTTGTTCCATGCAAAACAAACGATAATAAGGTTGTTGTTCGCTTCTTAAAAGAAAACATCATTTCTAGGTTTGGCACACCTCGCACAATAATCAGCGACAACGGAACACACTTCTGTAATCATTCTTTTGAAGCCCTCATGAGAAAGTATTCGAATAACCCACAAGTTATCCACTCCTTACCATCCTCAAACTTGTGGGAAAGTTGAAGTATCAAATAGGCAGATTAAATGAATCCTTGATGAAAATGTGAATCGAAATCGTAAAGATTGGTCTCATAAGTTAACTAACGCTCTTTGGGCTTACCGCATCGCTTTCAAAACAAATTTAGGTATATCCCCTTATCGGTTGATTTTTGGTAAGCCATGTCACTTGCCAGTTGAACTAGAATATAGGGTGTTATGGGCAATAAAAACTTTAAATCTTGAGTTAGAGCAAGTGGGTGAACATAGGAAGCTTCAAATTAATGAACTTGATGAAATTCAAAATTATGCCTACGAAAACAAACAAATTTATAAGGATAGAATGAAAGTTTTTCATGATAAATCAATTTTATGTAAGACTTTCATTTCAAGTCAAAAAGTTCTTTCGTATGACTCAAAATTGCATTTATTTCTGGGTAAGTTAAAATCTAGATGGACAGGACCATACACTGTACAGACCGTTTTTCCATGTGGTGCGGTAGAAACTGAGAATCCAACTGATGGATCATCCTATAAGGTCAATGGTCAACTCCTTAAACCTTACTTGGAACCAATACCCAACCAAAAGGAAGAGCTCATGGTCCTCCATGAGCCACATTACATTCGACAAGACGCACTAACCCTCTTTTCTACATATGTAAATATTCTTTGGTTAAATAATTTCCTTTTACTAAGATATATGTGATTAACGACTATGAGGACACATTCACACTCAAGTGTGTGTGTGCGTGGGGGGGGGGGGATTTACATCACATCAGCAATCAAATTTTATAAACTAGGTCATTCGTTGAACACGGACTAACTTAAAATTTATAAATAACAACTTGGTTCTTTATTGATAAGTTGAATTGTTAAGTGATGGGAATGAACATTATTTATTCATTGAGTCGTAATGTGTCTTTTAAAGATGCTAGCTTGAGACTATGCAGAAGTCAGTCGTGTTCAGGAGTAAGCGTGTGATGGCCCGCCCCGCCCCGCACCAGCCAATATTTCCCTTGAAATGCGTTGTGCCGATGTCCAACTAGCACAGGACGGTCGTCAAAGGAAAAGGATTTGAAACTGTGAATCGTCAAAAACTAGTAGTATATCTCACAGCACATGGAATAAAATATAGTAGTAATATAACTTGATATAAAACAGGCGAGACAGTGCATAAGCTGAAAACTAAACCATCATAGCAGCGGAATCCAAAATACAGCTTATGATCCAAACCATCATTATTACAACTTCAAAATATTGTCTCTAAAACAAAATAGAAAAGGTACACTACTAATGCCCAAAGCAGTGACCAGTAACAACACAGGGAGAATATATGTGAATAGTACGTGAAAGCTTCATGCTCATCTACGGACAGCTACTTGTGTATACCACATAACCTGTCTCTAGTCTGCTCGTTTAGGAGCACCCAGAGTAATAAGAAAAGACATAAAATTCTGGGTCAGACAAAAGTCAGATATGAGCGATAGTAGCAAAATAAAGCAATAACAGGTATAAATAATCATACTTGAACCTGGACCTGCAACCAAAGAGTTAGCACAACAAGATGTATAGTAATCTAAGGTAACATTAATATAAAGTGTAAAAATAGGAGTGTGCATGTCATGGTGATAGAAAACATCAAACATAGCAATCATCCTCACATCAGTCACTCAGTGCGTAAAGCATACGATATCCACCACTTTGATCACCAGACCATCGGGGCCATGACAGAAACTCCGTATAACTATTGCTATGACCACCTAGACTTTTGGGGCCCGGTCCAAAGTCAATAACGTTACCCCTTCACACAGTGGTGAATTCGAGTTATAGATATCGATAACCCATTTGCACACGTCCCGCAACAAAGTCCAATTTTAGAAGTTAACCCATTGATCCCCATTTGGATCTTAAGCCATCACTTCTCATCTGGACTTCCTTTGCATCTCGGGTTTTGGTCTCCTCCAGTTTGGTTCGACATATTCAGTTTGTTGTTCCCCGTTCGTGATATGCAATCGATTTTTGGTACGCGATTCATGGTCGAGCTCTCCAGGTCGTAATCTCCATTCATGGACAAGCACCCTACTCGGTTCGTGATCTACTCGTGGGGTCCATTCGGGTCGTGGTGCTCTGGAGCGGTTCCTGACCATGGTGACTCGAGAGGAAGTGGTTCGTGATTGAGAAGTGGCACAGCTCGTGGGTACTCCATTTGGGTTCGTGTCGTGAGCATCATTGTGGTTCTCCAGTCCAGTTCATGGTCTCGGTTCGTGGTCGAGCTCGATCAGTTCGTGGTCGAGCTCGATCAGTTCATGGTCTCTCATGCGATCACGAGTGGTGTAGGCGGTTCGGGGTCTTCATTCGCGAGCCGGTTCGGAGATGGGGTCAGGTCGTGGTACCCTAGTCATAAGCGGGATCATGTACTATTTCCTGCAACTTTCCAAAAAGCTACTTAAGCCATACGACGGCGTTTTTGACCATTCTAACTTTACTATACAATAACAAAGCATACCAAACAGTAGTAGCAACATATAGAATCGACCATAAACACCAAAATAACCATTTTAACATGTTAATATGGACCAGACATACCCAAAACCCATGTTTTCCCCTTAATCATGTTTAACTATATCTAGCAATAGGATTAGCAAACTTAATCCAAATTAACCCAAATTTATATTAGTGACATAAAATAATATTTTAGAATTTCTACATATTTTTCAAGATTTTTATGATGCATAATTTCGCTAAGTATCACTAATCACCCCTAATTAGTTGTAATTACTGAATAAAGTGCAAATCACTCATCTTAGCCACAGATAAATTTCAGATCTGAGACTCTAACTGATTTGGCACAGATCCCAATGTATTCCAGCAGTTCTATGTAGATTTCTATGCTAATCCGCCATAATTTGATGTAGATTTGGCTAATATGTGATTAGAAAGTGATTAAAGAGAGTTTGGGGTGATAGAGGCTACTGTTAGGGTTCAAGAGATGTAAGTGGCAGCTAGAAAACTAAAGTGAAATGTTTTACCAAACCCTTTCAGCCCTCCCATAACCCTAATCCTGAAATGGGTTATGGGCTTGGCTGCTAATCACCCGGCTAAGCCCAATTATGCTATATTTCACCTTTCAAGCCTTATTTCAGCTATATCTCCCAAACAAAGTTTGTTTGATTAATGTGACCACTCTACGAAAAGGTAAACCATCATCTAAATCTGATGGAAGTGGTTTCAGATCAAAACTCCTTATGAATCAAAAGTTACAGGAAAAACAAGGTTCGCTAGAGGCAAAACAGTCATTTAAAAATCGGCAAAAATCGTGAACATGGGAAATGACCCCGGTAATCGTTCCACAAAGTTACACGAGCATACAACTTCGTATGAGAATAAAATAAATATTCTAGGATCCTTCGGTCCGTAGAATGTGGGTCTTTACACTTTCCCCCCTTAAGAAATTTCGCCCTTGAAATTCCTGAACTAAGAAAACAATAAAGGTTCCTGCATGCCTATCAACCATTTATAATCACTCAAACATACATGACAAACACAACAAACCTATCTTAGCATGCGGAATAACTATATTGCTATGAAAACCTTACCAGGCAAAGAGTTCTGGTTATGAATCCCTTACGCTCTCCGCTATTTCCCAAGTACAGTCATTCTCATTATCGCCCCACTGGACCTTGACTAGTTCCACCGTCTTCTTTCGAAGTTGTTTCGTATCGCGTCCGACAATAAGAATCGTCCTGCAGCTCCCAACTACCTCAGATTCTACCTCGATATCATCCAACTGAACTGGTGAAATAGTCATATCAGAATTTTGCACGAACTTCCTTAACTGGGAAACATGAAATATGTTGTGCACTCCCGACATCTTGTTTGGTAATCCAACTTTATATGCCAAATTCCCAACTTTTTCGAGAACTGGAAATGGGCCAACAAACCTTGGTGCTAATTTACCTCTCCTACCAAAATGAATCACACTCTTTAATGGAGAGATATTGACGAATACCAGGTCGCCAACGGAGAATTTCAAATCTCTTCATCTTTTATCAGCATAACTTTTCTGCCTATCTTGGGCAGCCTTCACTCTCTATTGAATAACCTTGATCTTATCTGAAGTTTCTCTTATTACATCTAGCCCAAGCACAAATTTATCACCGGTCTCCAACTAACATGATGGTGAGTTGCATGGTCTTCCGTACAGAGCTTCAAATGGAGCCATACCAATACTGGACTGATAACTATTATTATACGCGAACTCAACCAGATGCAAATGACAAACCTCATAAATTCAATATACAAGCTCTCAAGAGATCCTCCAATACACGATTAACCCTCTATGTTTGACCTTCGGTTTGAGGATGGTATGCGGTACTGAGATGTAATTCTGACCCTAAAGCCTCTTGTAAGCCCTTCCAAAACCCACTAGTAAATAATGGATCTCGGTCACTCACAATACCTTTGGTTACTCCATGAAACCTCACTATCCATTTCATATATAGTTCTACTAACTTAGCTGTCATTTTATAAGACTTAACGGGTATAAACCTTGCACTTTTGGTCAATCGATCCATAATTACCCAAATACTATCGTGACCTGATCTAGTCCTTGGTAAACCATCAATGAAATCAATTGATATTTGTTCCCATTTCCATTCAGGAATTTCCAGTGGTTGTAACAAACCACTAGGCTTCTTTTGCTCGGTTTTAACCAACTAGCAGTTCATGCACTTGGATATAAACTTCTCAACGTCTCGCCTCATCCCTTCCCAGTAATAGGTCTGCTTCATGTGTCAATACATTTTGTTACCACCGGGATTTATAGTCAGCTTCGAGTAATGACACTCCCTAAGCACTTCATCTCTCAATCCATTAACATTGGGTATAACCAGTCTTAGTGAGTGATAAAACAGCTAACTAACATCATCAATAAAGTATATGAGAATAGCCAGATTAACCATCAATCTACCAATCACACTACTAGAGAAGAACTACAAGCCCAACTCCCCACATTCGGAAGTGATAGCCTTTATAACAAAACCTTTCAACCTTACATCAGGACGAAACTAGAATGACCCATTCAATCCTAGCATTCAAAAGCAACCAAACAATAGCACTTGTAACATCCACTTTACACATCTCACGTGAACCATCCTAACCGAATTCAACATCCCTCAAGTACAATCCCTTGAGGCCTAAACCAATATCAGGCAAACACCCAAGAAACGTCTCCTTCGACATTGGACAATCTACGTGAGATAGTTCAACAAAGCAACCAATCACTCATAACCGACTATGGTTACCACTGTTAATCATGCTTCGAAACCATCGTTAATCGTATGACAGGCCATGCCAACCATCAAGGGCTAATGATAACCCCAGTTCTAATCAAGCTATTGCACGTCCAACGTACATTTGCCTCCCAGAGACAACTAGGTCCATCCAATAGGTCCAGCATATTCAACTAGTCCAACTAGTCTTTTAGGTGCCCCTATTATACCCTTGCTTTGAGCCCATTAGAACTTACGACAATGATAATCCCTTCATAACTCTAGTCGGTATCACCAGCGACTATCCACAAACTCAGACCTACTCTCGAGTATCCATTACTCACAAACTCAAGTCCAATATGAGTCGTCTCCCTACTTGTTGCTTCTCCAAGATCAACGAACAACCATTTTTCTTTTACGAGTTCAAGTCCAACTTTAATCGTCATAATCTTCGTTGCATCTCCACGATCAACGAACACATCTTATCACTTCGAAATTTTTTCCGTTATTGAACCAAAAATAGCATCAACATAGGGTCCTAAACAATCCATAGCATTCACCGAGCAAGTTCTATCTATCACCTGCTAAAGCCATGAATACATCGTAACCCGTATGACTGGTCCAACCAATATCAAGGGCCAATAGAAGCCCCGACTCCAAACGGACTACCCTACGTCCAACGTATGTTTATCCTCCAAGGATAACTAGATCACATCCAACGGATCCAAGGTAAATGGGTGTCCCCCAGATACACCTACTTTGAGTCCGCTTAGAACACTCCGAACTATCAACGATTCCTTGGCACTCTCATCAAAAGAGCTATCCACAACTCCATCTTCAACTCGAGTCCATACATAAGCGAAGGGAACCATTGGCCTTGGTAGCAAACACAATTGGGGCAAAATAGGGCTAACCAATGTCGTATAATTCAAAAAAAGACTCAACAAAATCGAATTTATATAAAAAAGAAAAAGACCAATTAATTCATAACATGAAAGAAAATTACTATGCAGTAAATTCATTGATGAGTCAAAAAGTCAAATTGAAAAACCCACTTGGAAACACTTCTTCCGATAAATCCCTTCTTCAAAAGATCGCTTACTTGCACCCCGAGATCTCGTTGCTCCCTCGGCGCCATGCGACGAAGTGGCATAATATAGATCTGGAATCTTTCACTAAATCAATCTGAAACTCAGTCTCTCAGTGTGGTGGAAGTCCGGCCACTTCCCCGAAGATGTCCGGATACTCGCTAGAAATAGGCACATCTGACAACTCATCATGCGGGATATCAAGGGAATTTAGAAAACTAACCATTACCCCATCACTGGGTAGGCCACCAAACAGTACCCTCCACCCATCATCCGCTCTAATGGTCACCGAAGACCCCTCACAGTATACCACCACCCCATACCTTTGGAGCCAATCGACTCCCAAAATAACGCCAAACCCAGTAAAGCCCAAAACAAAGCAATCACAAGCAAACATACATCCATGACTCGATAAGATCAAATTACAATGAATCATACAAAGTCTAGTTGAACCACCGATCGGGTTCATCACAACCAAAGGTCTATCGATAATCTCGGGTTCCAATCCCAACCTATCTACCAGGTCACTAGATACGAAGGAATGGGAAGCCCCGGTATCAAACAAAACTAGAACAGAAACCTCTTAATTGGAAAACATACCTTGAATAACGACACTCCCTTTCTCCGCCGCAGTTGGGGCATTCGATGAAGAAGGAACAGCGTTGATAGCATATGCTTTCACAATCTGCTTCTTCTTAGGGAGTTGTGGACATTCTTTCTTGAGATGTCCCACTTGTCTACAATTGGAACACTTCCTTTCCCCTGGCTTCGCTCGATAATCTCTGGCATAGTGGTCCTTCTTGTCGTAGCTAAAGCACTGGATATCCTTCTTATTCCTCTTTTTCTGGCCAACCTTGTCTTAATTCTACTTACTCTTTTTCTGGGACTCCTTGTTAAGCTTGGCGGGATCGGCCCTAGGCGCCTGCACTACTACACCACCATCGTTAGAAGCATTAGGAACTTCTCCCATAGCATCCCTAAGCATCTCTCGCATGAAGGCAGTAAATATCGTCCATATATCAGGGACATTGCCATTGTTAGCCCTTGAACCTTCTCCCTCTTCAACTCCCGATGCAGCGTTCCTCACCGTACTACCCGTATTTTGGCACATCGTTCAATCTGTACAGAGAAAACGATTAACCATCTCCTTAGTGGTGCCAGTGCAGTGCGACTTCATCCTTAGATATACTAATAATATATATATATATAGTTTTGAAAACCAAAATATCACAAATACGCGCTCTCATATATGTATTCTATCTCTCCCTGATATCTTCCCCTAGGTTAACTATGACTTAGGCTCTAATACCAAGTGTGACAGCCCGCCCTGCAACAGCTGACATTTCCCTTGAAATGCGTTATGCCGATGTCCAACTAGCACGGGATGGTCATCAAAGGAAAAGGATTTGAAACTATGAATCATCAAGAACCTGTAGTATACCTTACAACGCATGGAATAAAGTATAATAGTAACATAACTTTATATAAAACAGGTGAGACAGTGCACAAGCTGAAAACTAAACCATCATAGCAGCGGAATCCAAAATACAGCTTATGATCCAAACCATCATTATTACAACTTCAAAATACCGTCTCTAAAACAAAATAGAAAAGGTACACTACTGATGCCCAAAGCAGTGACCAACAACAACACAAGGAGAATATATGTGAATAGTACGTGAAATCCTCTTGCTAGTCTCCAGACAGCTACTGTTGCATACCACCTAACCTGTCTCTAGTCTGCTCGTTTAGGAGCACCCAGAGTAATAAGAAGAGACATAAAACTCTTGTTCAGACAAAAGTCTGGTATGAGTGATAGTAGCAAAATAAAGTAATAACAGGTATAAATAATCATACTTGAACCTGGACCTGCAACCAAAGAGTTAGCACAACAAGATGTAAAATACTCTAAGGTAACACTAATATAAAGTGTAAAAATAGGAGTGTGCATGTCATGGTGATAGCAAACATCAAACATAGCAATCATCATCACATCACTCACTCAGTGCGTAAAGCATACGATATCCACCACTTTGATCACCAGACGATCTGAGCCATGACGGAAACTCCATTTAACTATTGCTATGACCACCTTGCCCATTGGGGCCCAGTTCAAAGTCAATAACTTTACCCCTTCCCACAATGGTGAATTCGAGTTATACATATCGATAACCCTTTTGGACACGTCCCGCAAGCAAAGTCCAACTTTAGAAGTTAACCCGTAGATCCTCATTTGGATCTTGAGCCATCACTTCTCATCTGGACTTCCTTTGCATCTCGGGTTTTGGTCTCCTCCAGTTTGGTTCGACATATTCAGTTCGTTGTTCCCTGTTCGTGATATGCAATCGATTTTTGGTACGCGATTCGTGGTCGAGCACTCCGGGTCGTGATCTCCATTCATGGCCAAGCACCCTACTCGTTCGTGATCTACTCGTAGGGTCCACTCGGGTTGTGGTGCTCTGGAGCGGCTCGTGACCATGGCGACTCATGAGGAAGTGGTTCATGATCGAGAAGTGGCACGGCTCGTGGGTACTCCATTTGGGTTCGTGTCGTGAGCATCATCGTGGTTCTCCAGTCCAGTTCGTGGTCTCGGTTTGTGGTCGAGATCGACCGGGTCGTGGTCTCTCATCGACTCACGAGTGGGCGTTTCGTGGTAGTGGGTACTTCATGAGTGGTGCAAGCGGTTCGAGGTCTTCATTCGCGAGCCGGTTCAAAGATGGGGTCGGGTCGTGGTACCATAGTCACAAGCGGGGTCATATGTTATTTCCTGCAACTTTCCAGCAAGCTATTTATGCCATATGACACCGTTTTCGACAATTCTAACTTTACTATACAATCTCAAAGCATAGCAAACAGTAGTAGCAACATATAGAATCGACCATAAACACCAAAACAACAATTTTAACATGTTAATATGGATCAAACATACCCAAAACCCATGTTTTCCCCATAATCATGTTTAACTATATCTAGCAATAGGATTAGCAAACTTAATCCAAATTAACCCAAATTTATATTAGTGACATAAAATAATATTTTAGAATTTCTACATATTTTTCCAGATTTTTATGATGCATAATTTCGCTAATTATCACTAATCACCCCTAATTAGCCGTAATTATTGAATAAAAGTGCAAATCACTTACCTTAGCCACAAATAAACTTCAGATCTGAAACTCTAACTGATTTGGCATGGTTCCCAATATATTCTAGCAGCTCTATCTTGATTCTATGCTAATCCCCCTTAATTTGATGTAGATTTGGCTAATATGTGATTAGAAAGTGATTAAACAGAGTTTTGGGTGATGGAGGCCATCGTTAGGGTTCAAGAGATGTAAGTGGCGGCTAGAAAACTGAAATGAAACGTTTTCCCAAACCCTCTCAGCCCTCCCATAACCCTAATCCCGAAATGGGTTATGTGCTTGGCTGTTAATCACCCGGTTAAGCCCAATTATGTTGTTTTTCACCTTCCAAACTTTATTTCAACCATATCTTCCAAACGTTAAGTCCGTTTTATTAATGTGTCCACTCTACGGAATGGTAAACCGTCATCTGAATCCAATGGAAGTGGTTTCAATTCAATACTGCTTACTAATCAAAAGTTAAAGGCAAAAAAAGGTTTGCCAGGGGCAAAACGGTCATTTAAAAATCGGCAAAAATCGTGAACATGGTAAATGACCCCAATAGTCATTCCCTAAAGTTACAAGACCATACGACTTCGTATGAGAATAAAATAAATATTCTATGATCCTCCCGTGCGTAGAATGCAGGTCGTTACAAAGCGTGCCAACCCTTGATATACATGCTAGAATGTGCGAGTAAAATAAATAAATAAAAAAAATACAAATAAAAATGATTTTGTATCTACATTTGTTGGATTTTCTGAGTTCATTTTCATGCATAAAATTTTTTTCACTCAAATTTTTAAACTCGTAAGTTCTGCATTCTGCTTGGCCCACTTAAGGAGAAATGGCTCATTGTAGCGTTCTTCTTCGATACCTCACATTATTCAAACCCAAGTTTTAGTCGATTTACATCCATGTTTCGAAAAGTTTTTCTTATATTGGTATACTTAAGAACCTTTTTACTGATTTATTTTCAGAGGTTAAAAAATGTCACTTTTTATACCAATATTACACTACCCACTCCATACTTTTTTTAAGGCGGGATAACCATATATCACATCTTATTTTATATGGGTTATCTATCTTACGAAACTTTGCTTATCTTTCCTTCCGACTTTTTATATAACATCAATTGCGACTTGTGTGTTGAATTAGGGTTATAGAAGTAGAGTAACTAGGGCACAACTTTCCTTTCATGAAGTATTGGTTATGATTCGCTTAGTGTAGGAGGAATCAAATGAAATAATATACGGTATCATTCCATTCTATCTCCACTCATCATTCATCATGCATTTTCAAAAAGAAAAAAAATGTAATAAAGAGAAGATCTCTAAGAATAAAATAGTCATTCATCATTCTTGACTATAAAGCATTCATTTCCATTCCATCCACATCCGTCATACCGTACTTAGAAGCGAGGATTGTAGTAGAGGAGATGAAAGGAAACAAAACGTCCATATATGCCTAAGTACTACTTTATCTTTTGTTGCTTGTAGTTCAACTAATACACTTGCCCTCTTAACTATAATATTTTTAAAACTTATAAAAATTTCCTTCGTTTATGCATAACTCACATCCAATACATTACAGTTACACTGCTGCAAAATTATTCAAAAAAAAAAGAAAATAATAAATGATTGAGTGCACATTATCGATGTATAGAATTTTGGTTGACACCACGCTCTTAACCTTCCAGGCAATTACAGTGTTATCAAGGAATTACGATTCAACTTGAAAGTTTTTATTCATTTTTGCACCAATAATGGGATAGACAATTTAGGACTAAATCGTTATTATTGAAAAATTACTTGGAATTTTAAAGACCTTAAATATATTATTTGATTAATCTGCGTAAATAAGACGTTTTTTATTTTGTAGGTAGTATCCGCTGAAAACCCTCACGAGACAACACTCGCCCTACTAAGGATACCTAAGGGTTTAACGGCTTGTTGCATATGCTAAATGCAATCGTATTTCCTATGAAAGTGTGACATATCTTAGTTTAGTTTGTTCGAGGACGAATAAAAAGATGAGTGTAGGGGTATTTGATATACACATAAATGTGTATATTTTATCCACTTATTTATCTTGTTTTCTCTTAAAAATAATCAATATTGTGTATTTATGACTGTGTTTTCAGTTTGTTGATAAAAAGCATGGTTTAAATCATTTGATGGATAAAGCATGAAGAATTTGTTGAAAAAGAGTGAAATTTGAAAAGTTAGCTTGATGTGAGGAATTGCTAAAGCTTGAAGAACGATTGCAAATAGAGTTCAGTTAGACAGATTTTGCTCACTAAAGACTCATGTTTATTCACATAACTCATTTGCAAATCCTCTTACTCCACAGCATGACCACTGCATATGTACGTTGGTTTATTTGTTATTTGGGCAAAGACTTTAGTCCCACATCTTATAATTGCCCACTTAGTCTTGGTCATGGCATCTATAAATACACCTTTATCTCTTTCATTTGTTTTTACACTTAGTTCTATTAAGTAAACTCTTCTCTTGGAATAAAACTATTCTTCTCAGTTTCTTTTTAGTTTTTGTTCTATTTTATTTATGTTTTTTCTTTTATTTTTCCCTTCTTTTCATTTAGCTATGTCTAGCTAATTCCCTTTAATTAGGGGGTGATGACGCTGATAGACTAGATTCAATATGAATCACATAGCCGAAATGTAACGTCCTGTATTTTGGGAAGTCAAGTATTTAATATATATTATTATATTAAATATTAAATTGGAGTTTATAAGTGAATTTATTATATATAATTCGTTTATTTAACGAAGTTTAAACGTTAAATTTATATATAATTATAAAACAAACTTGAAACGTCGTGGTAGTTCGTAATTTAAGGTTTAAACTTCAACTGAATATACATAATCCATTTTAAGTTAGAATTCTGTGAAACCAGAAATGTTTGAATCAATTTGATCATAATTTTCTAATGGAAGAGAAAAATGAAGATTTCAGCTTATAGATTGTTAGTTATGTCCAATTTAAATTTCCAAATAGTCGCTATGGAATTCATTAATAAATAATAACATTTATTAAATAAAATATTAAGGATTTTTATATAATTTGAATATCATTTAGCCCAAAATTGTAAGTATTGAGTTTAAAATATATATTTGTTTATTTTAAAACTGTGTGATATTCTATTTTGAGATATATGATAATAATAATTTATTATTATTTAAATTAAATTGTTTTGGATTAAATTATATTTTATCGTTATTATATAGGCCTTAAAAAATATTTTCTTTTCAAACGATCTCCGTTTTCGAAGAAGCAAGTTTTATTGGAAAAGGTATAATCAGTTATTGCTAGATTTCCAGTTTGAAGTCAATCGGTGTTATTTTATTCGTTGGTGCATTTTAAAGGCGAACCGATGAATAAATTGGAATTAAAAATACGATGTTATGCAAACGGAGTCGGTTTTCAACGAAATTAATTTCCTTAAGACCAGAACGTCGGGACGTAGCAGTACATCCATTTTCGTTGTGTTTAGAGTTCGTGTGCGTAAGTATGAATTTAATGGTCAGTAGTTAACGTCAATACCGGTAATATAAAATAAGAAAAGTAAACATGAGATTGAGTGTGTTCTTTCTTTTAATCATCAACTTCTCCATGTTTTTGTCATTTTTATACAAGTTCACCAAAACCCATCTTCTTGGACGAAAGGAAATCCATGGTAATGCCATAAAGAACGATAACAACAATATACCTATAATATGTAACTACACAACTTAGTTGTCGGAATCAGTAATGTTTGTATATTGCTCCCTCATCATCTGTTGGAAATTTCATCTACTTTCAACAACCAAAGTAAAATTTGGAACAAAACAAATAATAATTAATTCAATCCTAAGCAAAACAGCTCATTGTTATCGAATACAGACAGTTATAGTTATAAAGTGAAAACTCATGTTAGACTACTTATTCCCTCAAGCCTACCCTTCAGGCTATCTTCAAGCTACCCATTTCTTTTCGTTGTGTTAAATCCTATGCCTACGCTCTTTCTTCTTCAGCTATCATTTCTTTTCGCTGCAGCTATGAAAATGAAAACACAATACATCTCTAAATCTCCAACTAACCTAACACAATATACAAGGCTAATTTTCGGAGTTCACCACCTACCCTGTGCAAATGGATTAGACGTTGGGGTTATCTTCTTCTCTTCTCGGCTATATAAATGTGCTATGTCCTTCATTTCCAACGTCATTTTTCTTCTTCCCGGCAAGACACCAAATCCTTCCCTCTCTCTGCTATAGCAAAAATGCAAGACTCCTAAATAGCAGAAAGTAAACACTTAAACGACGTGAGACAAATTTCGAACATTAAAATAAAATCGTTCACGCTGCAAACATGGGATGTTGTTGGGTATTTCCATTCACCGAAGCAAAAAAGGGGAACTGTGACGCATTTTGAGAAATGGAGGAAGTGTGTACGAGCTAGTGAAGCATGGTGGGAAGTTGCGATGAGCAACAGCAAGGGGTAGCTGAAACACGTACAGTGCAGACGAGATGGGTTCATGAGAAGGGTGGTAGGTGGAGTCGCGGTCTCGGAAATAGGTGGGGACGAGAGCATCTTTTAGGCGGTGAGGAGGCGCGGTGTTTGCTGAAATAGGAGGGGGAAGTTTGAATGGGAAGAATCTTAAACAGTGGCGTGCGTGAAGGATATGAGAAGAGGGAGTACGGTTGCTAGCTATTTCGAATATATGAGAATGAAGATGAACAGTAAATGAATTATGCTTGGCCTGGTATGTAACTAAACATGCCTAATCACTGTCTATTTTTCCTAAATAAGTGTTTACATGGTTAATCAGATGATTTAAACTAAATAAGAATTTAGTATATGTGTATATATTAAGTATATACGAAAATATACGTTATCTTAATATGCCAAGTTAGAAGTTTGTGGTCTGGTAAGTTAGATCTTTCCTAATCACGATTTAACATACCTAATCGCGATTACACTATGCCTAATTTAATTAGTAACTTGCGTGGCCTGGGTGTATTAAAATTTTGCATGATCACATTTTTGTGCCCAATTGTATATAGAGAGATTTGAACCCTAATCACATATATGTCTGCCTAATCATATACCCATTCTACAAACTGCCTAATCATTTCTAGGCTAATTAATAAATTTACAGTGTGATTTGTGTTTAGAGAAAACTAAGGGCAATAACGGTCCTATGCAATCCATGTATTACAAGGAGAAATGGGCTAAACAAATTCTAAAGTGCCTGATATTTTTATGGACCAATGTATTTAATTATAACGTGATTAATATTTATTAAGATTTAATTAAAATTGTATATGTTGAAATTTAAAAACATATGCATATAAAATTCTGTAACATGCATCTATATTATCAGAATTCGGCAAGACTGGGGACGTTGGAACTGTATCGGCAAGCGCAACGATGAAACTGGTCTGATCAGAGTTGGTAGCTATTGGAGTTTTTAATTAAATTGAACATCAGTTTAAATAAATTAAAACAAACTGCTTCAGCGACGAACGAATCAAAGTGAGTTCAACTCACTTATTTTATCCCACTTATATTTTCATAAGTTGGGTTTAAATATTTGTGTGCTATGATTGTTAATTGGTTGATAGATGCTGAATAATATATTTATATGTGTTGACTAAGCTGATTAAATTAAACGTTCGTTTAATTTAATTTAAAACTAATCGTTATTCTAACGATTATTTCCAAATGAGGTAACTTACCTCGATTTACATTTATAATAATATAAACGTATTAAATTGAAATATCGACATTTGGATTATTGTTTGATTGTTGATTTTTATATCTGTTCATTTAAATGGATTATGATATATTGAGACAACGTATTTGGATGCAGGGAAAACAAGTTGGAGGGATCCAACTAGATTCCTCAAATATATTAATGTTATTTATTTTCATATTATCATCAAACGAACTGTTCTGATTGGATGATTGGTTTGGTTATTGATCGTTGATTTGAAACTCAATGTTGGTTTAGTTTTAACCAATGGACAATATTTGTTGAGTAATTGGCGTAAAAATAAACTATTTTATCGATGTTGATTTATCGACAAGTGGATCGATGGTAATGAAGTTATAAAATTTATAACTGAAGATAGAATTTTAAATCTATTATTTTGAATACTAGTTAAGTAGTGTGTGGCTCGTGCTACGCACACGGGCATCATGTCTAACTAAATTGATGTTCAAAGCTATTTAGAATATAATACTAAAAATATTTGTATTGTAAAACAGAGGAATGTGTGTTCTTAGCCTATTATGATGTGAATGGGAAAACATTATACACATACAGAGATGTTGGTTCTATAATGTAAAAGACTTAGTAATTTTATCTTTTCTGACCTCAGATTTTTGGTGTATGCATTGGTCTTTAAATACTTGATGGCTTATTTATGTATTTTAAACACATCGTAGAGTGGAAAAGTGAAATTTAAAGTAGAATATAATGCAAAGCCGTTTCAATATTACAGCCCCATTTTGATGAACCAAAAACATTGCACTAATTGTATTTAACAGACAATCAGCTTGTTTTGAAAACCAAAATTGCTAAAATTGATGTAACATTTCTCTACAAAATCTACATTTAAATTGTAGGAAAATACAAAAAATACCATGCTCAAATCACAAAAACATAAAAAGTTCCATTAGTATTAATGTATTTAAAGAAAATAATTTATTTGCATACATATTTCATTATTGGAAAAACAAAAGACATGTTAAAATAAATGATAAAGTCTTTCAAAAAATGCAAAATTTGAAATGCAAATCGATGATGCATTATTTATGTTAAAAATATGTATTAAAAATTGTTAAGACAGTGGAAAATTCACACATTTTAAAAAAAAAGCATAGCATGTGTACCTTGCAAAAGTGTGTATAAAAAATAAAAATGAAGGGGCAGATTAAATGAAATGAAAATTTTGTCATGTATCATCCTGCAACAAAAGCAGTGCAAAAGTAAAATTTATGCTACTTGTAAAATGTAAAACCAGTAAGTATTTTTGAAAATACAAAATAATGTGAAAAATAGAGTCACCAGCGATAAATTAGTATACGGTAGTGTTACCTCTGATACAAAAAAGTAACGATGAACAAAAGAGTAGTCTAAAAATACAGATACTATGCATGTTAGGAAAAGCAAAAGTCTATATGGTCATAAATTTTCAGCACAATTGGTAACACAATAGGTCTCCATAATTAGATTGCTCAATAATTTCTATCTTCCTTATATATAAAAAATAATAATCAAATAGTTGAAATTTCTTGTGTCTTGTGTCTAATTTTGTGTTAAAATGACCATCTCTTATAAAAAAAGGACACAAGAGGCGAAAAAGGAAAATCAACAAAAAAAAGAAGGCAAAGCATATAACATTTGAGGTTGAACACCTAAATTTTTGTCCATCAAATGTATATAAAGAGAATTAAAAAGAAAAGCGTACGATAAAACTTTCCACGCTAAAAGTTGTTTCAAATTCAGTGGAACCATATAAAATTAAATGGCTCAATTTCATAATGATTTATATATGATTATTTTTTGTTGGAAACATCAATTTGCTATTATTTGAAATCAAAACCATTGTCATCTAAGGTTAAAAACATCATGTGAAAAAATAAGACATTATATTTTTAAATTTAATTCATCCTTTCTTACAGATACAAAGTTATTTTATTACTTCTAGGAAGGCAAATCTAATCTTCAGTTCCCTTGTTCACGTTCGTGTCTAGAAAATCTCAATGACTTGTAGCAACAAATTTTATGGTGAATATCGTTTAATGTTATTAATGGTTCATGTAACAAATAACTTTCTGAGAAATGCTAGGGACAGTCGCTTTAAAGTGGCTGTCCATGTCACTCGCTCAGTGATTGGTCAAGACTTTATATAATTATTTTTATGTAATTTTCTATGCCATATATTGCTCCCACTATCATAATAACAGCCAATTACATGGCGAGTAACATGGGCAGTCACTTTAAAGAGATTATCCCTAGTATTTCACTATTTTTCTATACTAATTTTGCTCATTGAATGATACATGGTACTGAAAGCATATGTCATTTCATTAAACATATAGCATTGAATGGCACAGTAATCCATTCCGTGTGACAACTTCCAATAAAAGACTCAAAAGCATTGAATTCATTCACGCTAGCAAAAGTTTTATACATGCAGTATAGAAAAAAGAATTCATTATTTCAGTAATCGTCAAAAATTCCCCAAAAATTCTCATACTTTGTATATGTTAGTCTAAAACATTTCTCATGAGGTTTGAACATTAATTATGGATTCATATACTCAACTATGAAAATTTATTTATATACTACATAGGCATCCCGCAGCAAAAAAAAAGGACAATGTTTGCGCTTGCTTTTAGAGAACAAACAAATATATCCAACAATGTACAATAAAATCCTTCAAACTGCTTAGCATTTGAATCAGTTGATTCAACTTCAGTACACAAAGACTTGCATTTAAAGCAGCACATTCAATCATGATTTTTAAGGTAGCGAATGCTTGGAAATGGTTTTATGGCATTTGAAGCAGCAGACTCCTTTGGTGCTTAGCATTTGAAGCAGTGGATTCAACCGGACTACGCAATTGTTTTAACAATTTCAACGCCGAAACTTTACATTTGTCCCATGTTCAGGATAATAATCAGAAAATTACCAAAAAAATTCATGTCCAAATAGTGCTCATGCTGGCTTTTCACTTTTTCCTTCATCGAATCATAAGTCGCTACCAAGGATTGAATGCTAAAGGTAATAAAATTATAGTTCTTTTGCATAACTGGTTAGAGCCCTCACCCTTAGCGAATCCAACAATGTGGCTTAATACCTATAATTTGCAATCATTAGATTGGTTAATTTAGAAATAATTATCACTGTAATACTTATAAATAGAAGATGGCCCCAAGAATAACATAATTTACGAATAATTCAGTTAATAGCATAAAGTACAACTTAAAGTAAACTGCATATAGTAACTGATGTAATACAACATTGTATGTATGATAATAATTAAAAATAAAAATAAAATATATAACAATTCGATAAACTGCAATACATTATCACTATTACTCTAACACATGAAAAATCTTGTGAATCGTATAATGGTTAATAAGTATTCTAGGTGCACAAAATCAGTGTCAATACCGTGTCATCGTAATTTTATTTTGCCAGTAAAAAAACAGCTATGAAGATTCTAAGTCAGTTTTTGTACTTAATTTTGTAAAACTTTTGGATTTGGTTCAGGAATATTTCTGTCAACCATACAAAACACAATAACACTATTCGAACTTTAAAAATGGAAGTGAATATGCAAAACTTGTCCAATTACTCATCAAATCTAGAACAACTTTTTATGATAGCTTAATGCAATATATAGTGATATTTCTATACTTGTTCCATCAACTTAAGGAAATGGATCCACAGTGCAATATAGCTATGACCAAGGAATATTAAAACATGAAAGCTTTTTTTTATATATATATATTTTAGCTGGAAAACCCAAAGTACACCTCTGTAATTCTATTATTTAAGATGAGTGAATTCACCTTTTAATTTTAGAAGTGAGTTCAACTTTTAGTAAAGATCATCCAAAAATCACTTCACTTGATTAGAGTTGAAGATTGTGGATCGTCAGCTTATAGAGTGACATACATAAGTTCACTATTCTCAGATGTTTTCTCAGATGTTGCTAATGCCATCGCATGTTACAACTAATCAGAATAGTCATAATGCAAAACCTTGGCCCGTAATTATACTTTATTCTTCGAAAGTATGTCATGTATACATTATAAGTAATATACTATATATATAAATTCAAGTAAGATATGATTATGGATTAAGTAGATACTTAATATGTAGGAGAATAACTGCCCAAAGGATTAAAATAAACATTATCTAATGAAGATATGCATTACTACCACACTTACAGTGAATTATTTTTTCTTCTAAATAGTCACAATCTTTTATATCCACTCTTATTTCCATCGGGTATAAAAAGTACGGCTAAGGGAAGATATGAAATTCAGGACTATACAATCTTAATCAATTAATAATATGACACAGTGGATTATGAGTGAAAATGGAATGATAAGTGTCCACATAGATGGTTGTTAGCATATTCCTATCTTTTAACTAATATATTTCCTCAACATGTTATAGTAATACTATACGATGAAGCAAAACATGCAAGTAAATAAGCTAATAGGTTGAAACGTAACCAAGAAAATTGGAGGAATAACCAAAAGCATGTAATATGACTTACATACTTCCGAGCAGTTTTATTTAGCATTTGTAATCTGCAACATGTTAAATTTAGGTGATACAAAATCACAAGTAAATGAAAAGTGAATATTTGTTTAATATGGAAATGCATGAATTAATTGATTGCATTTGCATGAGATGAAAATAAATAAATGCAGACATTAATTTCTCTCATTTACCCTAAGGAAAGGGATTGATTTACTTTCTATACATGCACATTTGTTGCTATTGTAATTAGCCTACATTATTTTATTACCATATGTTGGTAATTTAATTAATGACTCACATAGATTTTCACTGGGTATATATTGAGGGGTAGACTACAGTGTAAACTCATCCTGGTGTAGAGCCAGTGATCCCCAATGGTGTCTCTTCTTGTTAAGATATACAAACTCTTATTTTTATAATCTCTTGTAACTATCTCATGTGGAATAAAATCTCTCTCTTTTGGACTGGACGTACACTATCTCGATGATAGTGGAACCAGTATAAATATTGTGTGTCTCTTTATTTCTATGTTATAGTTATTACTATTTTGTTGATGTAATAGAACAATTGCTATCAGATTAGATTGATGTTCAATTGACAAATCTTGATCCTGTTTATTGTGCTTCCGCATTAGCGCAATCTTCTTGCACAACAGATTAGTATCAGAGCAATTTTTGTATAATAGTTTGGTATCAGAGCTCAGCTCATCGCATAGCTTGGAGTGATTCTGTACTGAAGATTGTAGATGTCGGAGATGATATTGCTTTCATGGATGGCTATTGTTGAGTAGGAGATTTTGAGAATTTGGAATGAAGAACCTAATCCGCAACAAAGTGGAAAGGTTGGTTTTGATCACTGCTAAAGGATCTGTTGAGGATCATGTTATCGATTGTTGTCTTCACGTTGATAATTCTCGAGGGATTCATGTAGATGAAGAGGGATCAAGTGGTAGGCATATATTGATAAAGAGAAGGTGTAATTGAGCCTGGAAATCAATTGAGCCTGGAATTGGAAGAGAAGACATGATGGTTTTATCTCATAGCCGTTAAAATCGAGATGGTGTTAATTGAGAAAAGAAGGTTGAAAGTGAGAGCTAAGTTGGCTGATTTTGAGTGGAGGAAATGTTGTGATTTGGTATCAAGATGGAATGTTGAAATTTGTGATACACAAATCACAACAATTTTGGGCAACAAATAATTTATGAAGATTTTATGGAAGATTAGTTGCTATATTTGTAGGATATCTGGAAATAAAGGCTATAATTAATTGGTGCTTATCCAAATAACTTTCTTAACATATATGAAGATAATTTGGGTTCCAAATTTACTTGGGTATGAAGCAATTCACTTTATAAAAGGCCTAAAAACATCTTCATTAGGTGTGGGTGAGAGCCACCGAGAGTGATCATTCTAGTTATTCAAATTTGAGTGTTCTCCTTCAAATTATTTAGCCATTAGATATTCTCTGCCTATTTCTTAATAAGGTTATTGGTTCAAGTTGTAATTGTTTGTAACGATAGTTGAGATCGATTGTAAACAATTTTTTATTGGTGAATCAATAAAGAGATGATGTATTTTTAACAAGAGAAAGACAATGGATTAGTGCTAAGAATTGTGTGCATTTAGTATAAAAGAAAGCCATATATATAAAGGCTTACAACATGACAGTCAAATTTAGAAATAAATGCAATACATCATTTTAGTTTATTAAAGTTTTAATATGACGTTCCATTTTGTATATTCCCAAAGCTTTGAAGTTAACGCAACCCTTCTTAAAAGATGCTTCATTCCCTAGATGAATAGCTCCCAATAGCTACATGGCAAAGCTTTGATCAACTTCAACACCTCCCCTTGATCCAAGCTTGCACATGACAATTTCCTTCATGAAGTGTTCATGCTTGACTTGATTCAGAGCCTTAGTAAATAAATCTGCATTTATACAATTTGTTCCACAGAAATGCAGGACAACTTTCTTTTCAGCTACCAAATTTATGATGAAGTGGTATTGCACATCAATGTGCTTAGTCCTTGAATGAAATGCTGGATTCATTGTCATAGCTGCTTTAAACTCGCTTAGCAATTTCTGAGAAGAGCTTAAATCTTTGCACAGATGATTTCAGCCTCATCACTATCAGGTTGAACATGCTCAACTGTTGTATGTTGATCAGTGCAACACTTGCAAACTATCAACAAACTCTTATGGTTCCGCTCCTTAGAATTTCAACTTCATACTAAGAATCCATCTGACCTCTACACACAAGGTCCTTCCACGATACTGCTGTATCCGTCATCTTCCAAACAAGCTAGAGCTGCGGCTCTTCCTCATTTGCTTGTCGGATAATTCGAAACCACACCTGCTTCACTCACATGTTTCACCTACTGCATTTGTAGGCCTCAACTTCAAACATATCCCTTGAGCATTCCACAAGTATCCAACCCACTAAACGACTACACACTTCATCGTCAACATCTTCATTGCTGTCACATCAGCAACTAACGTTCTGCTGAACGTCTTCTTCATGCTAACATCAATAGCATCACTACGACAAACACTGCCACACCACACAACTGTAACAACCTCATAAGAGCTGCACTTGATGCCATCAACTTCACCACATACTTGTCATTGGTTCCAGCAAATATTACTTAAAAAACTCCACAAATCATCACCAAGAACAGCCACAACATCCATTAATAGCTAAATGGAAGTAAGGTGAAACAATCTCCAAAGCACCACTACAACAGTCAGATCATCATTCACTTTTCCATGTCGCCAACTTCCCTTTTTTCTGCTTCATTTCCTTGCTATCAGGTTGCATCCTTCTCGATCATGTCACCACTCCAGTTATTAATGACAACACTAGCCCGACGCTAACTCGACTCTAACACGTCGCTAACCCAGTGCTGATACGGCGGACGATAACATTAAACTTTATTCACTGTCTCGTCCTACTTCTTAACGAACCAGCAAGGTTCGTCCAACCTGTACCTAAAAAATTAACGTCGCTTCTTATCACAATCATACAATCTTTCAATTGCATCGAACAGAGGATCCGGCGCTAATCCAGAGATGACCCGGCGGACGATGGCCATAAACAGTGGCTACAGCCGCCCGAGTGGGACGCTCAGAATAAAAAAACCCTTGGCTCTGATACCAAATGATGTATTTTTAACAAGAGAAAGACAATGGATTAGTGCTAAGAATTGCATGCATTCAGTACAAAAGAAAAACCATATATATAAAGGCTTACAACATGTAAGTCAAATTTAGAAATAAATGCAATACATCATTTTAGTTTATTAAAGTTTTAATATGACGTTCCATTTTGTATATTCCTAAAGCTTTGAAGTCAACGCAACCCTTCTTAAAAGATGCTTCATTCCCTAGATGAATAGCTCTCAATAGCTACATGGCAAAGCTTTGATCAACTTCAACAAGAGGGTGGTTGGGTGGAATATCATGTGTTCATATTTCCGATATTTGTTTGTGTTGTTGTTTATTTTCAATCAAATTCATCTTCAAGTGATTGGGCGAAAAAGATCATATTTTTCTAGGCGTTTTTGTCAAACTTTCGTTGCGCACAAAACCCCAACAATTTGGTATTAGAGCAATTTTGCATAACACAACACTGACACAAATCTTTGAAGAGATTTGACCCATTTGATAGGTAGAGCTTTGAGCAATTATTTTACCACTGCATCTGAATATTCATATCACTTGATCATTGGATAGCAGGAAATAATAGTACAAATATTACCTCCGAAAATGTTCAGTTGACTTAAACCTTGTAAAGCATTAAATATAAGATCGGTGCATAAAAATTGAATTTAACAATTAAATGTTTGGTTATAGCAATTTATATCTTCATTTTGATGATAATACGCTGTCAACCAAAAATAATGGTATACAGGGTTTAGTAAAGGTAGGTACAAAAGAGTAATAGTGATAATGATGCTATCATGATAGCCACCGTTTTGAAACTTACTAACCAAAGCCTAAGCTTGAATGAGTAAAATGCTCATTTTATGAGTATTTAAAAAAAACTAATAAGTCAATATAATATTTGTTAACAATGCAAAGTTTACTAACCGAAACAATAGTATTTGTGATGCAACTCAATTGGTACTTATTGCCACTGTTATCACGGCGCTCGACTAGTCGCGACTAGTCGTCGACTAGTCCATTAGTCTAGGTTGAAGACTCGACTGAAATTCTCGACTTGCCAGTTATCGACTGGAAGCTGCAACAGAGGGAAGAAGAAAAAAAGGTGAAGTAGTTACAAGAAGAAGGAATAAGAGACATGAAAACTAGACGAAAGTGGAATCAAAAGGAAAAATTGGGAAAATAAATAATTAAAACTTCCGCATACACCTTCAATAAATTGCTTTCAATTTTGATAGCAAATCGAGCATCATTGAGGATAATTTGAGCGGATTTGAGTATTTACTTCAACAAAATCGAGCAGACGAGATTCGATTTGATGTCTTTTTTGTTTTCTTTTCTCTTTTCCCTTTTTTGTTTGATTGGATCAGATGTCGCGTTTTGTTTTCTTTTCTATTTGTCACTTTTTATCTAATTGGATTTGATATCGTTTTTAGTTTCATATAAATGGATAGGAAGATTTAGGGTTAAGATTTCAGGTGTTGGTGTGGGTTAGATACTTGTGGGCTGTCAAAATTGAAATGGTTAATTATTAGATGGACTACTTTTTCATAACTTTCCAGTGAAGTAATTATTATTCAACTTCTACTTTAATTACTGGATGCTTTGATATACTTATAACTATTGGATTTATATCTTTTTTATCCATTAAAAATATAGAATCTAATATTACTTTAACTAGTAGAGACTTTAATGTGTATATTTATTTATTTATCGACTAGTCTACGACTAGTCAGCGACTAGTCCACTGGTCGACTAATTGGACCTCTATCGACTCGACTCGACTTACCGCCGTAACAACCGTGCTGATTGCATAGTAACATGACGTTAAACTGTAAATTCTGGTCAACACAACAGTCCTAGTAGCAGTGAGTCGTGATAGTATCAGTGATGGTATCAAAACAGATATTGGTCAATGCTCTTTTGGGTGGTGTTGACGTCGTGAGGAGGTGAAGGCGGGTTGTGGATGAGTTTCGGTTTTCGATCGTCGTTAGAGTACAGTGCACTTGCATAAAGCATGCACAGCTAGGAGGAAGGCATTTGGATTTAGCTAAAGCTGCTGCCGTTCTTTTTTTGTAGCAGAGGAATGAAAAGCAGTGCCACACTGGACCTTTTCCTATTTGTTCGGATAATTTATGAAAAAATAAAGGGAAAAAAAGAAAGAAAAAAAAGTAAAAATATGAGATAACCGCAAGAAGTGAAAATGCAGTAGGATTTGTAAGCTAAAAATAAAAAGAAAGATATAAGGAAAAGAAAGAACAGATAGAAAAAAGGAATGAGGAAGATTAATGTATTATGATAAGTTGGTTAGCCCACAAAATAAACAGTTTACACACGTCCAATTGATACCCCATATCAGATGGGAATAGTAGTGTTTCCAGAAATGGAAGTGGACAATGTGAAATAATAAATCAGGCACACTGTTATATCAGCAAGAAAATGAACTAGACAATACACCCTGATACGTGTATTGTCACCCTGATTTGGTTTACATTTAATTTAACTTTAAATATTTTATACGAAGAGGGATATGTGCATGGGCTTATTTAATTGGGCTCAGCCATTTTAATTAAAAGAAATGCAAATGTAAACAAATATATATTAAACATATATGTATATATTTATGAATGTATGTACATGGATAGATAAAGAAGATATCTTTCGAAGAGTTTGGCTCATCAGTGCGTGTATGGTCGAGTCAAATATTACTAACTCCACATAAGTTATCAAGTTCTAAACAATTCGAGTTAAAATGGATTCAGTGATTTTGATATCAAATATCATTCAAGATTTAAACAAATGTAAAAAAAATCGTGAACTAAATTAACATGTAACCATTGACCAGTATCGATCTGAAATTTAGAAAATAATGGATTGTTTATCCAATTAATTATTTAATGAATTGGATTGTGTTAAATTACGTTGATCGTTATTAAATGTTTTTATGGACATCTAATAGTGAAAATAAACTCCGTTTCACTATATATTTTATTGACTAAATTGTTTGGACACCCTGTCAGTAGAAATAAACACCGTTCTGCTGTTATACTACTTGATATATTTTATTAGTAAATATACATGGTTGAGATTATCAATTTATAATACTAAATGGTATTTACATGGTTGTTTGTGTAATTTGGATAATGACTTGAATGTCAAAGAACAGCTGCATGCCATTGGGACTGCTAAGTGATATTTTTTATGTAAAGTAATTTAGAAATTCATTTAAGTTGCCAACAGTTGAATAATTGTTTTCAAGAAACAATTAAAGATGATTATTTCAAATTAATTATATTATTAATTAATTTAAAATAGGAAGGTAAATTGTAATCAGTTATTGTTTTAAGGTCGATTTAAATCAACTGGTTTAAATGGAAATGAGTTATTAAATTAATCCATTCGATTAAATTAATGGAAATAGTTTTTTAGCAAATAATGGTTAAACATAGAAATGTTTCTATTGAAAATTAATATTTAAATTAATAGATTTTGGGTAAATTAATTATGTAGTTAAATAGAGAAGTTGAAATTTGATAAATCATTTAAAATAGTGTTTCTAACTTAATTAATCTCTTAATTAAGTAAGTTTTACAGATAATTAAATCAAGTTGATTCATTTGATTAAATTCCATAGTTTCCAAAATTTAAGTTAATTAAGGTAACTTGATAAATGTTTGCAAAATAGCATGTTTTTTGAATATAGTTAAAGATCGAAAATCAAATGGAATTGCCCATGTCTGGTTTTGTCGAATATTTTGGATATCGAACTACTACAAATCTTAACGATAAGAATGAATTCGACTCAAGGTCTGAGAGGTAACTAAAATACCCCAACTTGAATGATTTCACGATTATCCAATAGATAGTATTAGTTTGTTTTCGAAATGAGTGTTGTAGTTGAATATCACTTTAAACTTTGAAACGTATATACAAGAGTGAGACTACCACGTAATGTTTGAAGTTAATAAGTAAATAAGTTGATATTTGAATTTAAAGGGTTAAATATGATTTAAAAGAATATTAGTAGATCCAATGGAACCAAATCTGTTATTTTATTTTATATTTGATAGTTAAATCACCAACTATCAAATCTGGACCATTATTATCGTTATCGTTTCGAAGAGTCCGAAATCTAAATTCCACTTCGATTCGATATATATGTTGCAAGTCAAAGATTATTGAAGAGCATTGAAGATAGAGTTTATGCAAGGACTGTTTTGTCAATCCTAGGTAGATATTTCCTAAGACGGATTTACAGGATGGTGCCTTCGGTTTGTCCAGCCCTAGGACAACTTGTATGGACGAATGTCTGACAGAGTATACCTAACAGATCATACGATTGATCTCTTCAAACTATGTTTGGTGGCGAAGGAATTTGTTTCTCTTAGCTTTACACCCGTAGTATTGGGGAAGTCAATGACTGATATTAGCAGGTTTGACGATGTGGCATTCAAAGTGAATGAAGACGTACTATATTGAAAGGTAAGTTCAGCCTCAAGCCTCATAACCTGGAAATGACAAAAATCGGGCAGGCAGCATGGCTATGTGGGTCGCTCCCATTAGGATGTATTGTCACCTATCTAGAGAAATTCCAATTGCTTCTTCATTTTATTTGATGTTGTCCCTTTCAGGAAACGGTGGGTAGCTCCCACCCGCTGGTGACAATATATTCGATATACTCAAGCGATATGAGTGGTCGGTCATGTGTGAACCGAGTTGCAAGACGTTCTTGTTGAACCCATTGTATTCCCCTCTAGAGATACACTATCGGAAGGTGGTTCCATACCTTGTCATAGATGGAAATCCATTATCCAATAAGCGCTCGTAGTTTTGATTGTATACAATATATGTAGATCATCAGATGCAAACGTTCTGCTAGATTGCTATTTATTTGTATTTAGACACTATCATAATATTGTTTTCAAAAATGTTTTGGGTTATTGTAAGGTAAAAACCATCCATATTTATGTGTGGTTTGGTCTTACGATTATCTTTTCTGTTAAAAGGTCTTTGAAAGTTAAAATCGAATTGTTTTTAATCGTTTACTCACACCAGTCCCATGACTGACCCTGTAACGTCCCGTATTTTTGGCAATCAAATATTTAATTTAATTTATTAGTTTAAATATTATATTTGGAATATTATTGGATTTTAATATTTAATTCATTATTAGAAACGAAGTTTGAACGTTAATTTATTTATAATATAAAACGAGCTCGAAGTGGTGCGGCAGTTCGTAATATGGAGCTTTGAACTTGGATTGGATATACAGAATCCAATATAAGTCGGATTTCTGTGAAACGAGAAACATTGGAACCGTATTGATTATAATTTTCATATGAAAGAGAAAATTTCAGATTTCGTATTATAATTTGTTAGTTATGGACAAATCAAATTTTGAAATAGTCGCTATGGAAATCGTTATTAAAATATAGGCCATTAAAATAGCCATTTTGCAAACTGTCTCCGATTTCGACGAAAGTAGTTTCATTGGAACCGTAATGTTAAACTATTGTACGGTGTTGAATTGCGTGGCAAATCGATGTCGTATATGACCACGGTAGCCGTAAACGCCGATTCATTTTCTATAGCGCGTAATTAATGTAATAAAGGGATATTCGAGTATAACTTGAGCAGACGATCAAATTAAGCCACGAAACCAGTTCCGTTGGGTTTGTATCGTCTATTAGAGTCAGGATAGGTATATAGTTTGTTATTTTTGGAGACCGGGTAATATGGTGTCCAAAATGGCATTGCGATGCATATAAAAATAGCCTACCGGGAAAACAGTCTCAGAATGCGACGAAACTAGTGCCGTTGGGTTCGTATTAATAAATTACTGTAGGATTTCAAACTTTCAAGTTGATTGGATTTATTTAGTGATCGTGGAAAATTTAAACGCGTGTTTTTCGCTGGTTTTATAAAGGATTTTTTCTCAAACAATGTCGGAATTCGACGAAACCTGTCCATTAGGTCCGGAATATTTTTCTATGCAAGGGTTAGTTTTTTTATCAGAAAACAAAAATCGTTTGTGGTGGTTTTTATCATTTACTTCATGTTGAAGTTTCACAAATATTATTATATTATTTATCATCCCCTATATATATCATTCGTTCTCCCCAAACCTTAGTTTGCGGTCAACCAATTTTCACAGTCGCCATTCACTCCAATAAATGGCGATAACCTCGCTTTTTTCTCCCTGTTTAATCTTGAAATTTACTCATCAATCCCCGAAACCTTCTTCACTAAAGTTACTTCGCTCATTGAGCTCTCGGTTATGATTGGCTATGATTTGATTTAATGGCCTGAGGCCATCGGAAATGGACCATAAACGGTCGGCATTCGAAGGGGAACAGGCGGGGTTAGGAGCACCTAGAGGTGTCTAGATTTAGGGGAGAGGTCCGGTGAGGACTGGCGCATACTTTGAGGTGTGCAGATCGGAATCCGGTCTAGGATACGGAGGTGCGGTGGCACATGTTTGTGTGAGAGGGTTTGTGAAGTCACGACTTCAGGAAGATGAAGCCTGGGAAACGAAAAATCCAAAGTGAGGAATTAAATGGGTCGGCCTTTTTTGAGGTTAATGTAATTAAACCGTTTATATTATACTAATTAAGAAACTAATTAAAGGTTATTCCTTTTGTTTTGAACAAAAAACGAAGTGGCCAGGTGAACGTGTTTTGGTTGGCAATCAGGATTTCGGGAAGCTTTGAAATCTGAGAACATGAGTAACAATTCAGGAGAAAACAAACGAAGGAAACAAAGTCCTTCTCCACAAAGTGAATTATTGGCCTTCGGTTATGTAATTATAATATACTATTGATTAAACATTTTGAAACCGGGTAGCAACCAAATGTATAAGGTTTCACGAAGTAATTAAACATTTATGATAATATTAATTAGTTCATGTTATCTTAACCGACGCAATTGAGTTTATATAAAATTAATTAGCAAAACAATTAGTGTTGTTACTAGTATCATTAAAAGATTAATAATTTAGTTAAGAACCGTAGCCTTATAATGGAAATAATAACAGGAGCAGTGGAGCTGGAGTCGAGCATAAACTAGTGCAGAAGGAAAGAAGGGTGCCAGTCCAGTATCTTACAATCAAATGTTAATCGAACCGTAATTTAAAAATAATCGGACTGTGTTACGACCCGGTTTTTTAGCGACTTTAGTTATCGACATAACTCAATGACAACTAACCAAACATCGAAAAAAACTGGTAGTTAAAGAAAGAAGTTAGAGGGTGAGAATAGATAAGATAGAAACTTAAAATAGAAGAATAAGAACAAGATACAACATTAGAGTAACACGAATCTCACAGCGGAACGAACAACATATAATAGATAACATATCCTTGAAATAAAATCAGTATATGTATACAGTAACATTTATCATAGTACAACACTTACAACACCGTGGAAATAACTATAACTATATAATCCTGAAGCCTCCTGCTCCAAGCTCTCCAAGTATGTCTGTAAAATCCTGACTACTTGACTGCCCATATAAAATTGGGCACCCAAGAGTTTAGGGAAAACAAAACAAAATAAACTCCGGGTCAGTCATGGGACTGGTGTGAGTAAAACAGTTTAAAACAGATCAAGCAAGTAAATGATATCTCATAAAACCACGCCGTATAACGGAATGGGTTTTTCCCTTATGAGAATCCAAATAACTTTAAATCAAAAACCTTTTGATATTATAATAAAGTCTATCAACCACAATATAATAATCATCTAGCAGAAACGCTTTCATCTCACGTTCTACATATATAGTATACAATCAAAACCGCAAGCATGTATTGGGTAATGGATTTCCAACTATGACAAGGTATGGAACCACCTTTCGCTAGTGTACCTCTAGAGAGGAATACACTGGGTTCAACAAGAACATCTTGCAACCCGGCCACACATAACCAACCACTCATTTCGCTTGAGTGTATCGAATGTATATCACCAACGGTTGGGATCGGCAACCGTTTCCCGAATGGACAGCATCGACAATAGATTTTTAGAAGTAAATGAAACTCTAGATCAGGTGATTATACACCCTAATAGGTGCGACCTACATAGTCATGCTGCTTGCCCGATTTCTGTCATTTCCCGGTTGTGAGGTTAGAGGCCACGCTTATCTCTGACAGATCAAACATTTGTTCACTTTCAATGTCACATCGTCATACCCGCCAAATCACAAATTATTTCCCCAAAAATATAACGAGTATACATCTAAGAGGAACGAATTCCTCCGCCACCAAACGTATATATGTTTGAAGAGATCAACTTACGCGATCTATTAAATATACTCCGTCAGGCATTCTTCCATACAGGTTGTCCTGGGACTGGACAAACCGAAGGCACTATTCAGTACAACCATCTTAGGCAATCTTTACTTAAGATTTATACATCCCTTGCACTTTACTCCGTCTTCAATTATCTTTGGCATATATGATTCGCAACGCTTATGCCAATACGGAGTGGTTCTTCGGATAATAATCCAGCCGGTCTCTCCATATTAAAAACGTTAAAATGGTCGAAACTTTGATAGTCGGTGAGTTAACTATCAAAGAAAAATACGTGTGCAAACTACGATATTATTACCAAATGGAAATTATATCGAACAATCATCATTTAACATTTATCTCCTTAGTTCATTAATTTACTTATCTCCTGTTTCCATATATTCTACATTCTTATTTTTCTATTATCAGAAAACATTTCTGATTCGTATTTGGAAAACATTTCCAAAACCCCTTCACTATCAAACCTTATTATTCCTTAGTTAAAGAGGAAGTCAACCAAGTTGGGGTATAATTACCTCTCAGACCTTAACTGAACAACGTTTTAACTTCGAAATTGTCAAAGTTTATGAAACGACCCAAACTTCCCCGTAAAGGAAAGGCTGGATTGCTTTGAGAACAACCCACATCAGAACACAAACTGAAGAACATTTTATTGCTAATTACAACAATTACACCAGAGTACAAGAATATAACAGAGTATGAATAAATAATATACATTTAAAATACAATATCAGAGTTTAAATTACATTTAAATAGCAGCGGAAAAAATAATACAAATATATAACTGAAAGGAATACACGGATACAGAGCTTTCTGAGTACCGCTTCAGCTGTAGACCAGGATCTTTTAAATATATCTGCAAAGAGCTACTCGACTGCCCGTGTGAAAAATAAGGGCACCCGAGTTTGCCGGTGAAACAAACTACAGGTCAGTCATGGGACTGGTATGAGAAATCTTAACTTAACTTATCTAATAATAAGGCTAATCACAGGACCACGCCGCTAACGCGGAACGGGTTTACTCCATTGGATTGCCAGTGCATAAAATAAGGTAAATCGTTAAACCACGCAATGCTTTTTAGAAAAATGAAACCATTATAAGACCCATGTCCCATCACACAATGCAACGCAAACCGGAGGATAGGGTTTTATCTTATAACGATCAAAAGATGCTAGATACGATAAAAACGGATTTAATATTAGTGTATATATGTTTTAATAAAACATTTCAATCATAAATATCAATCATAGACGGCATGGGTACCATATATCATGTCGCCATACTAGTTCTACATTCAAAACCGCAAGGTCGTATTGGAAATTGGATTTCCATCATGAGTCGAGGCTAGGGGCAAGCTCCTCTCCGATTCAAGGCACTCTAGCAAATGCCTCAGGATCAAACCTCTGGGCAACCCTTGGATCTTCAGGGTCGGTCCCCGCCTATCGGTAGTGGATTGGTTATGCCTGAACACACGTTTCCCGGTTCCTTTGAACCTATAATATGACCACTATCGGCCTATAAAAATACGAGGCGCCTCAAAATCCATCATCCACATAAGTAAAATGCCAGGCCGTGTTAAAGCACTGACACTACCACTAGCTAGAAAGAAACATGTGCACTCCCTGCAGTCCATATCCCGTTTTTGACTCATACCGGGGTGTGAGGCTCGCGAAGTCACGATATACACAAAGCTATGCCGTAATAGGCTATGCTTTGATCATCCCACAAGGCCCTGCTTTTCAACAAAAGCCTTGATCAATTGCATCTTGGCGTGTCACATTGACAATTCACGCCATGCGATCAATCACTATTTATATATACCAGGGTGTTAAGTAGAGAATAAATCCTCCACCACCAAACAGACATATATTAACAGAAATCGATTTAATTCACATGGAATGAAATCCAATGTCAGATACGCATCCATGTACTAGCTTATGCTCCGAGTCTGAGCGAAAACCAAATCCGAACAATTAACAATAGTCCGGACGGCCACCACTGAAGCCCCTTCAAGGTAGCTACTCCCATCAAGGGTCTCTGTAGCAACACATCCATTCCATGTGAAGATCGTCGGTCTTCAATCACCGTCTTCATCTTCGACTCTTCATCGTCGTAGTAATTATTCGGAATGGGTTAAACCCGGTCTTTCCGAATAACTAGCGTATTTTTATATTTAAAAATCAAGTATTATAAAAACACATCCAACGTCTCATTCCAATTCAGAATATTCTTTAAAAGGATATTCGTTTTGAAGGAAAAATTCCCACAAATTATATCAAAGATAAATTCTTTGAAAATTATTCTCTTTTTTTTTTAAACATTCATTAAAACCCCATTTTGATTTTAATGTCAAAAATCATTGTTAAATGATTATTTCAATCTAAGAAATAAATCTTATCTTTAATTGGGTTAAAGAATCAATGTCATTTAAAACATGGTCCACGGTAAACCCAAAGTCACCTTCCATTAAGTATGAAATTTTCATAGAAATCAAGTCAAAATATAATTGATATAAATTTCTGTATCAGACCGATAATATAAATGGAATAACGGCAAAGCCTTTTAAATTCCATATATAGTATCAGCCTTCCTTTGTAGAAGCCTATCTCAATTATTATCAAATCGGATTTCCACTCAATTCCAATTTAATTTATTAAATTGGAAAACTTTTATTTAGAAAATTTCTTTTTAAATCTTAATAAAAAGATTTAAAATTTCCAAATCATAATAATCACTGTAAATTGGGTTAAAGAACAAATGTCATTCAAAACATAGTTCACAATAAACCCAATTCACATAACATTTTATTTCAATTACTAAATAAGAACTTTAATAATCTAAATTAAAAGATTATTCTTTTCATATGGGGTTTAAGAACAGTGTTGTTTAAGACGCTATTCACGACAACCCAAAATCTAATTTATTTAATTTAACTTCAATTAAATCTGAGCAAATTGTAAAACTTCATTAAATCTAAATTATATAACTAGTTTATTTCAATAAAAATATATTTTCTCAAAATATATTCTTTTTCCAAAATATTCTTTTCATATTTATATTTTCTACATTATTCTTTTCCTAGAATATTCTTTGTTGGAATGTGACTCAACCAACCACCATATATTTTATATGGAATCGACAATCATGATGAATAATTATCAAACATCCAAATGACGAACAAAGTGGAATCTATAACTGTGTGAGCATTAAAGTAAATAACTGACGCTCATCACAGACTGTCAATCCATCGATAGACAGATAACTAAATATTGGGATTAGTGTGTATCCAAAATCATCCCAATACCCGTGTGGGGTTTCATCCATCAAACAAATCATAAATCATTTGTGCGCTTGGGCGATGTGTGAAAATTATCATCCCAATCACATAAACTAGTCGAGTAACTTGTAAATGGGAGTGTAACATTTCAGCATCATAAACATATATAATGATGAATCATTTCATATATAATAGAAATGTAAGTTCTCATGTTAACATAATTTATCAAACAATGAATCCTTTCTACTGATTTATTTACATTAAAAATGTGAATTCTGATGTTGACTCACCAACAATGAGGTATGATCTTTTCTTTTTACATAAAGAGTGATATTCTTTTTACGTTGTATAAAATGAAATTTTTATATTACATTACAAATGTAATTATTTAATCTTATCATTTTTATAACAACTAAAGTATAGATAAAGATATACTTTTTGATTTCATGTTTTATTTGCAATAGAGAATGCAAACAAAAATATAACCTTTTAACTACGATGTTTATTTGCATCTAAATATGCAAATAAAGAAAATATAAAATCTTTATTAAATGTTTGTTTGCAACTAAATTTGCAACCAAAAATTTATATTTCTAATTCTAACTAAATTACAAAATAAAAATGTAATATTTGTTTGCATCTAAAAATGTAGCTCTTAAATCATATTTTGTTTCATTAGTGTAAATTGACAAAGTGAAAAATTGGTTTTCAACTAGTATAAATTGACCAAAGTGAATAATCGGTTTCAACTAATGTAAATTGACAAAAATGAATAATTTGGTTTAACTACGGTAAACTGACCAAAAATGAATGTTTTGTTCAATTCTTTTTATTGAACTAAATTGAAAAATAAAATGTACTTTTATTTTCAAGTTGTATTTACATTGTGAGATGCAAATAAAAAGTGGACTTTTATATCATGTTATATTTGCATTGAAAAATGCAAATAAAAAGTGAACTTTTATTTTCTATGCTTATTTGTATTGTAGAATACAATAAAAGGTTAACTTATCTTCCTATGTTATATTTGCATTATTGAATGCAAATAAAAGAACAATTTTTGTTTTTAATGCATATTTGCATTAGTGAATGTAAATAAAAGAACAAACTTGAATTTCAATGTATATTTGCATTTGAGAATGCAAATAAAAGACGAAGTTTATTCTCAATGAATATTTGCATTTGTGAATGCAAATAAAAGAACACATTTTTATTTCAATGATCTTGTTTTGACAAAAATGATATTTTCACTTCAAAAATCAAGTTTTGATAAAAGTGTGATTTTTATTTCATAAATCAAATTCTAACAAAAGTGTTATTTTTGCTTCATAAATCATGTTCTAACAAAAATGTTATTTTTATTCACAAATCACAATTTGACCAAGAATGTTATTATTTTAACCAATGTATAAAAACGTATATTTTTAACAAATTCAATTCAATGTATAAAAATGTGTATTTTCAACAAATGCTATTCAATGTATGCAAATATATATTTTTATCTAACTCTTGTCCACTAATCAAGTTTGACAAAAATGCTATTTTTGTTTCAATTATCATCCTTTGCCAAAAATGCTATTTTTGTTTCAATTATCATTCTTTGACGAAAATGGTCACTTTATTCGCTAATCAATCTTTTGACAAAAATGTTGATTCTTCTCTAATGTTGCACCTCACCCATAAAAATGTGGTTTTTATTTCCTTATCAAATGGTAAGAGTGATATTGCATTTTGATTTAACATAAAAATGACAAAAGTTGATGTTCCCATATTTTTTGAAAATTCTAATCCAACAAATAAACAGAAGTGATGTTTCTATTCGTTGAAAATCCTAATTCAACAATTGTCTAAAAATTGATGTTTCCATATTTGTTGGGAATATTATTTCAACAAATAGATAAAATTCCATTTAAATTCAATGTTCATTTTTATTTTGACTAATACGATTTAGACAAAAATGATAATTCAAATATAACTATTCAGATCTTAACAAGAATGATGATTATATAAATTGGTTCCAATTTGATCCCTTTGGCTAAACAAAAAAAAAATCATATATTTTTGATTTATTCTATTTATCATCACAAAGATTTATCACCATATAATTTACCAAACAAACAGATCTAAACATTTCAATCAACATAGAACAAAACGCATAAGAACAAATAGGAATTAACTAAAACTTGATGATGATGAAATCAGAATTAAATTCTAATTATATAGAAAGAAAATAAATCGATTTCTCACCTTGATTTGAATCTGAACAGTTCAGCTCTGAAATTTCCTTGAATTTTGCTTTGCTCATTTTCAGTTCTAGTGTGTTCCATAGCGTAGATCTCGGAAATACGAATCCAACGCAATCAGTTTCGTCAATTTCTGATTAGATTTGAAAAAGATATGATCATTTGAAATTTAAATATACTAATTTCATAATTAATTTAATAATTAAATAAATTAACTTAGTCTTAGTCGGTTCCTCTTTTCCAGGCCGCTCCTTCTTCCTTCTGTTACTAATCGACTACAGGAACCCATTCCTTCGTTCGCTCCCTCCCCTGCGCGCCTCCAACCGGGCCACCGTACTCCGATCTAAGACCACCACGACCACCGCCATCGCACGCCATCCCCACGACCCGAGCACCGCCCAGCTCGCACCCCTTATGGCCCACAAACCACCTCGCAATGCGCCGCCTTTGGGCCTTGAAATCTCGAAATCCGTGCAACAGAAACCCATCATCCCCGTACCAAATCAAAGGCCTCTGAACGTTCTTCGATTTGGTATATGGCACTTGGTCTAATTCGAATTGGTTTGGAAAATATTAGCGTTTGAAATTGGGGTTGTTCTGGCCATTAATCGGGGTATACGGCGGCTGTACATTGTGAATTAGGGTTACGTATGGCCAAGCGTATTTATACGCGTTTTTTTTGATTTATTTAATTCGTTTAATTCTATTAAATTCATTTATCGCCCGGAACTACAAATTAAATCCAACGAAAAATGTTCCTAGACAAATACCCCCGTTCCGGAACCAATGGAATAGGCCTCGTAACCCAGTTCGGCTGTTACGATATGTTTTTCTTTAAATATAATTATAAATCATTAAATTATTAAATTCAAACGTACATTTTAAATCACCGGGCCACATACTGACTCTAAAAATTATAGAAAAATTATTTGTAGTTATGTTTTGAAGATATTGTTCTAACGAGACTAATTTCGTCGAATTCTGAGACTGTTTGAAAAATGGCTATTTTCAAGTCGACCAAATTTGACTGAAACTGACAAAACACATTTTCCTCTGCCACGCTCACATATAAATTCGAAAAATTATGAAAATTGAAATCTAGCAATAATTTGACATTCCGGTTCCAACAAAAGTGGTTTCGTCGAAAACAGATGTCGTTTGAAAAATGACTATTTGCAAGGCCAATATATTAAATATTAAAAATACATTTTTAAACAAATAAATTCCGAAACTCAAAATATATAAATGTCTATACTTTTTAAATGCAGAAACATCATTCCAGACTCAATGGAAGTGGTTTCGAGTCCAAACTCCTTCGTATGTGAAAAGTAGCCTTTTGGGCCATATATATTATATATATAAATTTTACAGCGACTTTTCTAAATTTTGAATTGGCCATAACTTTTGATTTTTAAAACGAAATTTCAGTTTTTCAGATTCGTTGGAAAGATATGATTAAACAGATTTAAATATTTCTGGTTTCGTTCAATTCTGATTTAAAATGAATCCTGTAGTCAAAGTTCAAATTCAAATTTTGAAACTGCAGCGCTGTTTTAAACTCCTTTTATAATTATATTAAATTTATTTGTTTTAAAATAAATTTTTAGTTGTTCTTATTTAAAGTAAATTACTTTAAATATTAAAATTTCTAATATAAAAATTTTAAATTGGCCCCAAAATTCCGGGTCGTTACAATCGCCCCCACTAAAAATCTTTTCATCCTCGAAAAGGAACGTAGCTAAAAGTTGTTAAATTTACTAACTCAACTTTAAGTTTTTATTTATTTGTTTCAATTAGTTAAATTAATAATCAAACATCACTACCAGTAGTCAATTAGGTGATTAACTTTAAAAATATATATATCTTTTATATATAGTCAAAAATCATATTTTTAGTGCAAATCACAGCAATGTGTCCTAACTAAGTGTTGGTTCTCATACCAGTCAGGGGAAATATATAGAAATCCCACTTTCGAAACTCAAACATAATTTCTGATGATGTTTCGAACCACCATCAGAACATCTCCGGGTGACTAGAGTGCGATTCTATATCTATCCAGTATATTAAAACTTCGAATATCCGTTAATTACTCGTATATTCGAAATCTTTATATACTCGATTGTCCACATTAAAATATAATAATATAGTCAAATACGTATTTTAAGATAAAATTTCAAAACTTAATTTGGTTTCATTTTTATTTTAAAGAAAATAATACTCTTCACTCTCGTTCTAGGATACTACTGATCCCATCTCTAACAAGTTGTTCTTATTGAATATTACTAATCCAATCTCTGATGAATTCTTTCATTCGGTTCTAATGTGTTTTGTTCTCGAGCTCTGTAAGCCAAAGCTCTGATACCAACTGTGACGACCCAAACTTCCCCGTAAAGGAAAGGCTGGATTGCTTTGAGAACAACCCACATCAGAACACAAACTGAAGAACATTTTATTGTTGATTACAACAATTACACCAGAGTACAAGAATATAACAGAGTATGAATAAATAATATACATTTGAAATACAATATCAGAGTTTAAATTACATTTAAATAGCAGCGGAAAAAATAATACAAATATATAACTGAAAGGAATACACGGATACAGAGCTTTCCGAGTACCGCTTCAGCTGTAGACCAGGATCCTGTAAATATAACTGTAAAGAGCTACTCCACTGCCCGTGTGAAAAATAAGGGCACCCGAGTTTGCCGGTGAAACAAACTACAGGTCAGTCATGGGACTGGTATGAGAAATCTTAACTTAACTTATCTAATAATAAGGCTAATCACAGGACCACGCCGCTAACGCGGAACGGGTTTACTCCATTGGATTGCCAGTGCATAAAATAAGGTAAATCGTTAAACCACGCTGTGACAACAAGGAATTTCGCTCGATCCGAATCAGTCGCTAAACCGATCTAGACCTTTCGAAACGCCTGATTGTTTTGAGAACATGACGCAAACAGAAGAACATTTCATTGTATATTACAACAATTCCATCAGAATACAAGAATATACAGAGTATGAATAAATATTACACAAAAAAATATCAGAGATTTTAATTACATTTAAATACATCGCAGCGGAAATAATACAAAACACAACTAGAAGAGATATACAGATATAGAGCTTTCTGGATATCGTTCCAGCTGTAGATCAGGATCTTGTGAATATAAATCTACAAAACCAAAACTACTAGCTGCCCGTGTGGAAAATAGGGGCACCCAGAGTTTAGATTAAAACAATAAACTCCAGGTCGGTCATGGGACTGGTGTGAGAACTAAAACAGTTATTAATCTTTGTTTTTAAAGTTAGGTAAATCAAGGGACCACGCCATATAACACGGAACGGGTTTCCTCCCAAGAATACCAGTGCATAAAACAAACAGCGCAATACTAAATAAAGAACAATGAAGCTATTATAAGACCCAGGTCCCATCACACAATGCAACGCAAGCCGGAGGATAGGGTTTTCCCTTATAATAGCCAAATATGCTTGATACGCAAAATTTCATCTTATATTATTACTATAAGTGAAGAAAACAACTTCAAATATAAATGTATCAATCATAGACGGCATGGGTACCATATATCATGTCGCCAATACTAGGCTCTACAATCAAAACCGCAAAATGTCATATTTGGAAATTGAATTTCCATCATGGTGGCTCCTGATTCGAAAGATCAATCGCGTAGTGCCATCTCAACGGCTTACGTCTCAGCTAGAGAAAACACCGTAATGCACATCCGCACTTTTGGGAAATCAAGTATCACTGCGGCTTACGTCTCGGCGAGAGAAAACACCGCTTACCCTATCCCTCTGAGCACTGAGCTCAATCTCGGTCGACCGAATCCAGGACACCATGAAGGTGCCCATCCACTAAAAAGCATACTGATCAAACCATCAGTTTACCACCATACCGGGGTGTGAGGCTCGCGAATCAACGCTATACACAAAGCCATGCCATATTAAAGCTGCGCTTTGATCATCATCCACCAAACTTTGCTTTTCAACAAAAGTCTGGATCACTGCATCTCAGCATGCCACACTATCAATCCATATCGTACCACTGATTTCTGCCAATATATAACCTCTGAGCTCGTATGTCTCAGAGAAGGGCGTTAAGCAAGAGAATAAATTCTCCGCCGCCAAACAGATATATATTTAGCAGAGATCAACGAATAAAATATAAAGGAATACAATGTCAGACACACCATCCATTTACAAGTCCGTTCTAGGTCTGAACGAAACCGGGGGCACTTTCCTCGCATATCCGTCGACCTCCAAGCACGTCCGGACGGCTACTACTTTAGCCCCCTTCAAGGTAGCTACTCCCATCGTGAGCATCAGTAGTGTTAGAGTTTGTGCCTTAGAGGCAATTTAATTTATGAAATTGATAACACTGTTGATGTTATTATTTTATTTGGAATAAAATATTATTCTATTATATTGTATTTACTGCGTAATATAAATAATAATATAATAGAAGTCCTTAGAATAATAATACGGAATTATATAGTTCGAGTAAGACTGAACTTGAGATTATATAATATGATAAGTATTATAATTCTTAAATGCTCCTAGTCGAGTTTTATTGTTAATATAGGACAACAATAAAGCGTTAAGACTAGTATGTTGATTTACTGATGATCACATCTCATTGATCATTAATATACGTGATATTAATGTCAAAACATAAATACGTATTGGAGAATACCGTATTGGGCTGACCCGCCGTGAGATAACTCCATGGAATATAATTAACAGTATCATAAGTTATTCTCATAGTGACAGTGATGTAATGGTCCTTAGACCTGAAATCATTATAATTTTATTCGAGGATATTTGTGTTTTGATATCATCTAAAGTTATTTCGTAACAGAGTAACGATAACGGTGACTATTGGATACATCTCGAGTCGAATGAAAATTATGAATGATCTAGATGGAATTTAACCCTACGATATATTCGGGGTGATATCCATGGGCCTCTTGATTGGGTGAGACTGTGAAATGCATGGCCGTGCTCAAATATTGATTTGTTTTAAACAGTCTCCTCATCGATCAAGATAAACGGATTAAACTATAAAGAGGATGATACGATCCATGACTCGAGTTTAATCCTGGATATATTGGTTAAAAGGATTATATTACATTGAAACACTGGACACAGAAAGGTTACATCGAATCATTGTTTTTAATATTATAACTTGGGTAGCAGCGATGTATTACTAGATGCCGCTCACTGTTTATAATTTTAAATATGACTTAAAATTATTGCAAACGTTATTTTATCCTATAGGGTCACACAACTAGAACGCTATGAAAAGAGAGAACCATTATTAAGCAGATATTAAGATAAGTATATCAAATGTTGATATTTAATCTTGATTGAAATGGTAAAAGGAGGATTTTAGGTTTTCCAATTTTCAAGGGTTTCACTTTACTTTAAAAGGGCATGACCGACCCTTTTTCTTTTTATCCGATAAGATCAGATAACATAAGTCAGAGAAAACCCTAGAAAATTGAAACAGGAAAATTCTTCATCGGCTAGTACCGATTCCTCTATCTTCACTCAATTTCGTCTGACGAGATTGAAATGGCGTTCGTGGACTACTCTAGAGGCGTGGTGCCTTGTCACGCTTTCGATTTGATGTATCTTCTTCAAAATGATTCCGATCCATCTGGATTCAACCATCCAGACTTGAGTGACATTCCAGAATCAAAGGAGTTCAATTCGATTTGATTTCGTGAAGCCCTAACGAGGTATAAAGTTTCGATTTACCTATTTTGCATAAGATCCTTATTTTAATTGTTTAAAATAGAAAATAGGGTTTACGATTTGATCTATAAAACGCAACAGTGGTATCGGAGCATGGGTTTTGCAAAATTAGTAATTTTGAAACTATGATTTAGGTTTATAAGTGTTTGATTATTGGATAATCGAAATGATAAAATCATGAATTCAAGATTTAATGGTAAATTTGATTTAAAAGTTAAATTACTTTACTGTAATTTAAATCTGTTTTGTTATAAGCTGTAAAACCGTTTTACAGTAAACAAAGTTTTAAATTTGATGTAAAACTTTGAATTGGATTTATTGTTGACTAACACTAAATCTGAATTTTAACTAAAGTTGAAATTGCTATTACCTAGATTGTACCTCGATTTATGATTTAGATTTGTTTTTTTAAGTATTGAATGCAATGAAATTAGATCTTAGATTAAATTATTCATTGATAGTGAAACTGTTCACTATGATTAAGATCTATGTGTTCGATACGAAAGAAAATAGTTTACAGGAAATAAATTTTGTTATATGTAACAAATTTCATAAAAGGAATTCATGATTAATCCTGAATTGTTATTCGGTTTTAAACATTCTTTGCTGAATTTGGGACTCCAATAGATACATCAAAAACTAGTTTTGATTAATCGGAATATTAAGATATTATGGATCTGGACTCTAGTTTTAATTAAGAGAATCTAATGACATGGTTACAGAACAAACAATTTTGTTATAAGATCCGTATAGAACAACGAAGTAATATATGATATTAATTCTAAAGCATTTCCAGTTTTACCTATTATTTTGATAATCTGAACTCTGGAAGTCTGGTTTAATATGTTCACATCTTAGTGAATAAATTTATGTATACAGATCTAAACAATTAATTCATGGAAGAAAGAATATCAAAATGTTTGATAGATAAGAATTCATGACCTGAGTTTATTATATACTTTTGGGGATCAAAACTGTTTTATTGATTGATAAATCAGTAATATTCTTTTCAAATTAATTTTGATTTAATGTAATCAAAAACTTTGATAATTAGTTAGGAGATTCCTTTTTGGTATGATCTATATACCTAAGTATGAAATCAAAATTTGTTTGATTTAGTACTTGAACATGTCGTACTCTCTTTTATTTTCACGAAGCCAATTTTTTTTATTTACTAATTGATGAACAGTAATAAATAATTTCCAATTACATCTGATTTACTGAAATCATTTATATGGAGATTATTTAGATAGTGTTTTGTAAAAACAGTACATCTGATCATATTTTGACTTCAGGTCAAGAAAATTTATGAAAGGAATGTAGCACATGAATTGGAAATTTATACGTAAATTTCCTTGGTTATGAATTCAAATTATACTGGTGTTCGATAGAATAAATACAAATCTAGGCATATGTAATGTGATTCATTGATTCTACAAAATTCATACGTGATGTAAAACTTCATGATCATATTTCTTATATGTACTTGACATATATGTAAAGATCAATATGGATATTAACCTTCTTATCCTTCCTTATGTAATCTGGGTTTATTATTATTATTTTTCATATAGAAAATGTGATTTTCTGATTTGATTTTCTTTTATACTGTATGTATAAATACCATCATCAAAATTTAATAAGGGGATTTTAAGGTTATTAAAATAGATGATTTGTTTTATGCATATTTGATATTCGGGTAGTTGTTTCATAAGTAAATTTATATTTATGTAATTCTTTGAATCTGAACATAGATTTTATGCTGATATTTGATCCATAAAATCCTTGATCCAGGATGGTTGAATGTCATAAACAGGATACAGTTTTGTGTTTATGAATAAATTTCTATGCAAAATGTTGCTTAAATTCTATGTGCTTATACTTGATATACATATATATGTATATATATGAACCACAAACCATTGATATACTCTATTCCAAGAGACTACAATGCAGTTCATATATGGTTATGCACATATGCTTTCAACAATATGTTGATTACAGAAACGATAATTAATGCACTGTTGTGATACATATTGATGTATCTTTGCATTGTCAGTTAGACTGGGAAACACATTGTTTTGATGCTTGCTGATAAAATTGTAAAGTTGTAGTCTCATACAAATTTATTTGTTACACTATTGACAACCATTTCTCATACCTGTAGCACATCATATTCATTTGTAATGAGTTATCCTTAGGTTGATACTAATTTATAACAGTTAATGAAAACGTATTGCAAATATGATTTGCAATAAGCATACATCTGTTTTAAATCTGGGTATTTAAAATATCATTAGAATCTGAATTTGAAAATTATATTTTCAAGTTCATGATATGATGTATGTAAGATATCTGTGGTTCATTGATGAATCTGATTCATCATAACCTTTTGTACAATTCATGACTGATTTTAACGAAAGGATTACTCTTATTACAATCTGAATACCTGTATGTATTGTTAGTTAATTTTAGGATTTTAATCAGACATCACTATACGCAGTAGCTTGTTCGCATTTTATTATTGCTGAAACTAAAATATTGATCAGCTAAATAGCATTTGTGAAATGTCATATGTGTGTTAAGTGTAAATAAATCACATATAGTAATAGCCTATGTAACAGAACATAGGTAAATTCATCATGTCCCCTTGTTTTCATGATATATTTATATAAAACACTTGGCTCAAACAAAATTATACAAATATATTTGATATATTTTGGTATTCTGCTCATGTTCAAAATCACTATTGCAAATCTGATTTGAAGTTCGAATTTGAACAAATGATATACTGTATACTGATATATGTATACTATGTTTCTTGGGATGCACCTGTCACAGCATGTATAACTTGCTGGATTTTATCAGTGTACATCTTAGGGTAACAATATGGAAGAAGCAGGATATTTATAACAATTTTGAGCAGATAAATGGTATAGTTTATATTATTAATCAGCTATTATATTGATAATTGCATTATAGGTGTGACTTGAAAGGGGCAGTAGGATATCTTAGCACACTGAAATTGTTTCAGTGGGTGCATCACCAAACTATGGTGATAATCATCATAAGTGATAAACTGAAATTGTTTTCAGTAAGATATGCCGTGAACATGTATGTAAACAAAATTTTCAGGTTTGACTTAAAATGTTGATGTGTGTGTATATGTTTTGTGATATGGGACACTAGTGCTAATTGCAAATATTTGATATTTGTATGTATTGATTCAGTCCATGTAATGCTGTTGGTACAGTTTGATTTAATTAACAAATATTGTTAATTTTAAATTTTGGGTTAAAATGGAATGTTGAATATGTTTGAAACCATTCATTTCAATAGTTTTAGTCTAGAATGTTCTGTCTGCAGTGATCTGTAATTGATAGTCTTGAATGTTTAGTCTGGAATATGGTTATTTATAGTTGTTGTGAATGTCATCTTTAGTGTATTTAAACTTTGATGATTGCATGTTTGTAGTGTTCTGAATGAAGAACTAACATAGTGTACACACATATGCATATACCTTTAGTCTATGTAATTTGTTATCATGGCTTACATGTTATATGTATGTCGATCACTCTATTCAACAATATAATATGGTAATCGTAGTTTTAGAATGATGGACTATACACTATATTATGCTAACCTAGAATGTTGAATGCAAATGGAAATATAGGCAAGATTCCTATATAATGTTGTATTTATAATACGTATATTTGATATATGTAAATAACTTCAATATTGTTTCCACTACGAATTATAAATTCCCTTTAAAAGCAATTTTTTTTGTTATATCAAGTCATGGTGACGTCTTCCAATAATATACTCATCACTGTCCAAAATCACTGGATGTAACTAACGCTAAAGCGTTGTGCACCTTTTATTTTGGTTATATGCGATGGAGTAAAATGTGGTGCTCCAACTTATTATTGGGTCTGACTTAACTAAGCTGCATAATACGATTATGGCTTAGAGACAAAATCATGAATTAATCTATATATTTTGAGCAAACGAATAATACTGAACAAACTGTTCAACATGCGATCTAAGAGTTATATAGACGATATAATTGACATAAGATGTCTACCTAAAAGGTTGTGTTTTGAGTTCAGCCAAAGCTGGGTCAAGGCATGACTAGATATGGATCTTGGAACACCATTATATGTATATAATGATATACATATATAAACAGAGGGATGCTAATTTGAGTGGGAGCGTATTTTAGTTTAAAATATATACAATTATGTTAATATAAATTTTGATTGTCAAGATTTTATATTAAATAAATATTATAGAATCAGTTATTATTATCTACTGTAGATATTAAATGATAAATAAATCCGATAATTTAAATTAATCCTTAAGAAGGATAAATTTAATTAAATCAAATTTCTTGACTGACATTGAAATTTTAGGATTGTCCTCAAACAGATAAAACGTAATTGTTCTAACAAATATTAAAGATTTAAGATGAAAGTTGAAGTGTGACTCCAACCAAATAAGATATAAATGTTATAAAATCTACTTATACATCTCTAGTACTAGATACTAGATATGAACCACATAAATGTATGTGAATTTAAAGAAATTGCAGAATAAGTAGAAAACTGATAAAAGGACAAATGGACTTGTGATTGGAAATAAAACAAATGCTGTTGGATTATCCACAGGAAGTTGATTCTTGTTCTATATACTGGCTTAATTTAATAAATAAAATAATTGTTATTACGAAATTCCACTTAAAATAAATGTTATAATATATTTTGTTCAGACAAATTTTGAATTTCATTTGTAATAAAAGAATAATTGTTATTCATTTTATTTAAATGAAATATCGTATGGAATTTCACGAATAGTTAATGATCTTTATAAATCGTTAACTGTTATGTACTTGACATAAATATTAAGTTGATTAAATTTAATGATTTAATCCAACATACCTGTAGCATTGTCAGTTAGTCCGTACAAACAAGAAAAGTATATCAAAACTCCATAATGATGGAATTTTGAGATCATTTTATTCTAAATCATATGAAGATTGCAAATCTTATTTATTAGGCAAAATAACTGAATCACCTTTCACTTGACACAGTGAATAAATGATAAGTATTGGGTCTCATACATAATGATGTATATGGAGCAATGAATACATAAACTAGAGGCAGGTTTTATTACTTCATTGTATTTACTAATGATATTAGTAGATATAGATATGTATATCTTATGAAATACATATCAGAATCCTTTTAAAAGTTCAAAGTGAAGTTAGAAACCAATTTTAATAGAAAATAAATATTTTGAACAGTTCGAAAGAGAACATTTAAGCCAATAAATTAAATGACTATCTGAATGAGTTTGGAATTGTTTCACAACTCACTCCAACTAGAACACCATATTGGAATGATATGTCTGAACGAAGATATCGAACCTTATAAGATAAGTTAAATTTAGAACAATTATATTAAATCCCACTAAAACGATCTGAAGACGCCATATAAGATACGAACTGGGAAATGTCCTAGTGTGTATAATACGAAGATTTGGGATGTAAGGCGTTTGTTAAACGTCTTTCCTATGATAAGATCGGACCCAAATCAGATAAATATTTTGTGGGTATAAATTCTCTAAGAATAAAATGTTTATTACTTGTTTTGGTATCCTTGTGAATGAGAGTCAGTCTCAAAGATACCGATGGGAATAAAATAGAATTCGAGATATATCGAAAACCACAAGATACCATTAAATATTGTATAGACAAGAAATTGAGTGGGAGTGACACAATAACTTTAATGTTATTTGATAACACATTGATTATTGTAAATAATGTTAGTTTAAAAACAAGAAATAAATACTGATTCTAAGAAAGAAAGTGTTTGGATTAAAAAGTTCATGATTGAACTTAATTCGTTATTGATCGAATGGTACACATTACGATAACAATATGGCTGTTGCTCAGGCCTAAAACATTAAACTCATCATCAATCCAAACATATATTTTAAGAAATATAATTCTTATGTGAAGTTGTTCACAGAAGAAATAAACATATCTGCAAAGTTGCAAAAGATGTAATGTTGCAGACCTACTGAATTAAACTCTATCGCAGCACAAGTTTAATAGCCACACTAGTTTCATAAGTATACGATACGTAAATGATTGACTCTAGTGCAAGTGATAGATTGTTAGAGTTTGTGCCCTAGAGGCAATTCATTTGATGAAATTGATAACACTGTTGATGTTATTATTTTATTTGGAATAAAATATTATTCTATTATATTGTATTTACTGCGTAATATAAATAATAATATAATAGAAGTCCTTAGAATAATAATACGGAATTATATAGTTCGAGTAAGACTGAACTTGAGATTATATAATATGATAAGTATTATAATTCTTAAATGCTCCTAGTCGAGTTTTATTGTTAATATAGGACAACAATAAAGCGTTAAGACTAGTATGTTGATTTACTGATGATCACATCTCATTGATCATTAATATACGTGATATTAATGTCAAAACATAAATACGTATTGGAGAATAACGTATTGGGCTGACCCGCCGTGAGATAACTCCATGGAATATAATTAACAGTATCATAAGTTATTCTCATAGTGACAGTGATGTAATGGTCCTTAGACCTGAAATCATTATAATTTTTGTAACGTCCCATAATTTTTAGTATATTTAAATTTCAATTTAAAATAAATAAATTGGAATATATAGGGAAAATCAAATTTGTGTTAATTTTTAATGATGATGATTGTTTAAATTGAGTAAATATATTTTTCAAATTTAGTTTTGAAAAGCAGTAATTTGAAATTGAATATTTAAATAATTAAATTAATGTGAGGGAGTTAATTTAAAAAGGGAATCCAACTTTAATTGATTTAATGGTGGAATTTTAAGTCGTTAATTTATAACTGAAATTTCAATCAGGATTCAAATAATCAAATTATGATTTGGAAATGTGTGAAACTTATTTGTAGAAATTTATTTAAGTTATAATTTGATTTAAATTTGAATTCAATGAATATTTAATTTGAATTTAAAACGGTTAATCGAATAATTGAATATTTAATTAATTAATTAATTAACGGTGAAATTTAACTGTTTTGGCGATTGTCTCGGAATTCGACGAAACTGGCGCCATTGGAACCGGAACAGTGAATTATTATAGGATTTCAATTTGCGTTACAATCTGACTTACCGTTTGTTCGTACGAGAGAAAATGAGAATGAGATCAATGTAAATGGATAATTGGGTATTTCTAGTGTTTGGGCCTTCTTTATATATAAATAGAATTCTATATCCACCTCACCATCTCACTTCTCATTCACGTATACTTTTCTATCTGTCGATTTTTATCTTCAATGGCAGAAATCAATATTTTCAAAACCCTAGAAATAAAAATCCAAGCTTTGAAATTCAAATCTCTTCAAAGCATAGAGTATAATATATCAAATCGAAGCTTTCAACCTGTAGAACTCAGATCTACCACTAATAGTCGCATGCAGTAACTGGTTTGATCAGAAATCAACGGTCAAACCCCTAGTTTTCGTAAACCTAAAGCTCGAATTGGGGATTTTTGATTTCGAGGTTAATCAAAGAAATTGGGATCTGGGTATTGTAGCTACCATCCATACGAGTGAAATGAAGTTTGTCGGAGGTCCTATTGCTCAGCGTAGTGCCGGAATTTGGTGTTTTAGGGTTTAAAACCCATTTCGTGTTCTGACTTGGCGGAGGCGAAGTGGTCCACCGGAGAGGAGGGGACTGACACAGGTAGATGCGCCTCGAGGAGCAGGACCGAACGCCGGTGGTCTTGTGCCTTCTAGTGGTCAGAGGCGGTCTAATTCCTTGGTCAAAGTACGGCCGTGGATGGGTTGGTTCGGCTACAGTAACACACGCATAAAGAAAAGGAGCGGGAGCGGATGTAGAAGATGCTGACGTGGCATCTAACTATTGGGTAAGGGATTTAATGCTTAATTTTTATAATTTCAAATAGAAAAACCTTCATAACTTTCTCGTTTTAACTCGGATTTGGATGCGGTTTGTTGCATTGGGATCGTGGCGGAATTGCGGACGTTTTGGCACTAACCGGGCTGCATTTGGTGATTGCCAAATTTTGGCCCTTAGTTGGGCGTTCGATCAACTATGGACGCAAAGGTGAGTGATTCTTCGCTCACGAAATACTAAATTATTCCCATATTTATTAAATTAAATTATGAAGTAAATTTGGTTGCATGTTTGTGTTGTTGATGAACGATTGTTTAACTTTGACATGCAAGTGTTAATATGCAAATAAAATCGATAATTAGTTATTTAAATTTAATTTAAATTTCTAATTAGAAATCCCGACACTTGTTAACCAGTAAAATGATTTCATTTACTGTTTGAATGAAATGATGTGATGGATGCCTTGATTTAATTTGATTGATGAATGAATGCTGCATGAACTGGCTGTTTATTCAGTACATGATATTCCATGCATTTTCGATAAATCCCAATTTCTCACCTTTGATGTTACGGGCATCTAATAAATCCGGGATTTATCAAATTGAATGAATTAAGAACACAGGTTGAAATGATACATACATGTGACCCTGAATTGGAATGAAATGATAGATCCATCCCGAAATATCGAGAAATTAAATTTAAGACTCACTTGGCCATAGGATAGCAAACTATATATGGACATCGGTTGGTTAAATGATTTTAATATTCGAAACTCTATTTTATGGAAATTTCATTCAAGGGAAACATATTGATTCGATAAGTTTTATCTTCCTTGAAATCTGAATCTTAAATATGACCTAAAATGATTTAAGAAATTTTGTTTCCTAAGCGAATTGAAGTGTTAAAAATTCAAATTTTTGATTTGGGTTTTGTAAGAATTGGGTAGATTCAGATTTAAATAAATTCTTATATAATTTAAATTTTTGAATCAAGATAATGGAGAATACTCGAAAATTGTTCTTCAAACCTAATTCGAGTATGGTCTTGAATCCTTGAATTTGAAACGGGTTGAAATGGGATTTGAAATAAGTCCTTGAGCTAAGCAACTCCATTGAAACTGGAGTTTAGAGTCGAGTATCGAAGTTCGGAAGGAAGAATCGATTTTCAGTAAAGAATTTATATATATATATATATATAATTTTGATTTTTATAGCTATTCTTTCTTGAAATTTATTTTATTAAATTTTATCCATAACCATTTTATATAACCAAAATTTTCTTATATTCTTTGATTTAAAACTATTTAGTAAATTTTAAAATCTATATATATATATATATAGTGTTTTAAACTTATTTATCCTATATTTTTCTATTATATTCTATACATATATTATTTATATAAAGGTTTCTTTATAAACATCTATCTTTTAAATTTATATCTTATAAGTGAAATTTTTCCTCCGAATGGAAAGTGCTGGATCTAAGATCGTTGTTGAAATGGAGTTGAGATAAAAGTATTTCTTTATGAATCGATTTCAAACCGTTTCAAATATGGAAGATGGTTTATATTCCACTAAATATAAACTTATCTCCTAAGGAGATTGAAAGTAAGTTATAGAAGTATATATATTCTATTTGAATATGAATGAATTTCGAATATGAATCGATTTGGAATAATTTGAAATCTTTTGAGATTGAATATATTCTATTTGAATATAAGTCGATTTTTTTGAAATACTATATGATTATGATATAAGATATGGAAATATATTCTAATTTTAGAATATAATCGGATTGGTATGATTTATGATATTTCGATATGAAACTATATTCTATTTTTGAATATAAATTCGGTTCGAGACAAAATACGATATTTTGATATGGAAGCGAACCTTTGAAATGTAAAAGAACCAATCGATGTGAAAGATGTAAGCGTTGGTTGTCACAGAGACCGGAGTCGGCATAATGCATACTCTCTGTCAGTGTCGATACCACTTTGACAACTATAAACGTTTTGACGTATCTGTGAACGTTCCGACGTATCCAGAATGAGATATGATGACTTGAAGGCGATTATTTAATCGAAGGAAGATGAGCGATTGCGAAATAGCCCTGACCTTCGGGTCAGAATTAAAATGACTAAAACAGGAGCTATACCGTGACTAATTGAGGTAGCACCTTTGATCGGACTCACTCCTTCGATACTATTTCTATGACTATGATGATAATGATGATTTGGGCCCATTTTGACTTTGGGAGTGTGTTCCGAGGTGGGCGGTAGTGGCTGCTATGCGTTACCACCGGTCCGGGAGTGCAATTGGTAGAATCCTACCCTGGGCATTGCCTCGAGTGCCTTGTCATATTTATCCTTATCGAGCCCCATACGATTTTGATTTAGCATTGCCTTCTATGGAGTGCCCTCTGATAACACCAGTACGGTGAATTTACGGTACTGTATAGACTGTTGGTGCCTGTAAACGGCGTAAGGGTAATATGGTAATCCCGCTTACGCTATTTTTATAATATTTACTTTACTGCATAGACACTATCATAATAGCGTATTATACTATGTATGTATTAGTTTAGCGGATCCTCGAGAGATGGGAAAAATCCCGTAACATCTCTTGAGTTACTGCACCCATGACACTGATGTTATTTCATATTTTAATTTGACTAATATGAGAATGATTTAGTGCTGATCCGAGTGTTTGTTGTGTTTTTTTTATGCAAAACGCTCGGGTCAGCAGACGTTGCAGTATTTGAAGATGACCGTGCTTGGAGATCGAAGACGAAGATTTGGTATATCTATTATCTATACATATGTATATCCGCTGCATTTTTTCCGCTGCTTATTATGTACAGCTGTATGTATATGTAACTCTGATAATCATTGAATGCTATAACCGATGTATACATTTCAACTGCTTTTAACTGCTATTTGTTTATTATATGTTGTCCTTCCGCTGTGAGATTCTGTTATTGTCTTTCTCTTCTTTCTTTCTTTTTTTCTTCTTTTCCCAATAACTACCTGCATTTGCGATTTGTTTGGGTCGACATGTGTGGCTTATTGTCGATTTTAAACGGTCAAAAATTTGGGTCGTTACATTTGGTATCAGAGCGATGGTTAGCGATAACCTTGGCTCTGTTTGGGAATCAACTCATTAGAGATGGGGCTAGGAACGCCCTAGAATGAGTTTGAGTGATATGAGAGAGCGTACTTGTATTTGGTTATAAATTGGTTTACATCATGTTGATTTGTTCTGTTGAATATTTATGGATTCTGGTCGATATTTGGGACGCCATAGAATCGATAGGAACCTCTAAATAATCGAACAGAATGATCGACATAATATGGTTTTCAACTATATTTTTTTTAAAATATATCAGCTATATTATTGGTTCAATCATATATATTTATATCCGTTTTAGTAGGTGGTAATATTTAGTTATCACCTATTATGGGTGATTAGTTAATAAATCTAATAAGGGAATTATATGGTTTAAGAAAATATTAGAAATGAAATGATACTTTTAAGTATCATTGGGTGAAACGATTTGCGATTAAAATAGAAATGAACTGAAACCTTGATCCTGGGTATTTTGAAATAGTTTTGCCAAAGTTGAAATAACATTGTATTATAAGGAATAGTTTTGGAAATAGTTTCAAAAAGGATATTTAAGATATAAGTGTGAAATCTCCACTTAGACTTTGGAAATGACTTCGGTAATGAGTGCACGCATTACCGATGTTATTTTGAAGAGTCTGAGTGGGGGAGAACACCCGATGATTTTAGTGGGTTGACAGAAGATTTTGAATTTAAATTCCATATGGTATAAATTTTATATAAAGTATTTGTGTATGTTCTTTAAAGGTTGAATTCAAATTTTACTCGAGGTTCAAATTTTCTTTGTTCTTTTGGTAATTAAAGATTTGGATTTAAAATTTATGGCATGTTTTTCTATAAAATAGTATAACTACTTAGATTATTTTAAACTTGGTTTAAACCCGGAATCAAGGTATTTAGGTTCATCTTAACTAATACTATTTATTGGATGCTAAATTAACTCGATTGAAATCATGTAACGAACTTAAGTATTATAAGAAAAGATGTGGCCGTTGAAATGCTTAAGCATGGACGATAACAAGTTAAAGAGATTATATGTTTGATTGATGGAAGTGTTAGAGAAAAATCTAAAATAACTCGATTCATTTGATTTTTTTTTTTAGACTTTGAAATCACCTTAACTACTGACATTAACTTAAGAACTTAAGTTACTCGAGCCATTGAAATTGGACTTTGAAACCATGAAATAGACTTAAATATTAAGTTGGTCAATAAGAGTGCTGGAGGAAACCAAAGTTAAGTAAAACCAAATTTAATTGAATTCGACTAAAATAAATTGGAATAAGTTTGTTGTGTTAGTAAATTGGCAATAGCCTATGCCTTGGCCAATTAATAAATAAGTGAGGTAGTCGAGAAGAAGAAAAAAAAATTGATTAGTTAATAAAAACGTGAATTGCCAATAAATATAAATAAAGGAAAAAAAATTGTTAAATTAGTATATATGTGAAATCAAGGCATAGGAAATCTAAATGGGGTAAAATTTCATTTGAACAATATATCGGATATAAATCTAAGTATAAACTTGAGTCCTTAATTCAAACCATGATTTGTGAGTGAATAAATATATTCTGTAAATAGAATAAGGTTCAATTTGGAATGAAATGGACTAAGAGAATAAGGGGAGGGTTAAATGAATGAAGGGAAAGGCCAAAACAAGAGAATGTAAAGTAAATATATAATTTGGCTTATTTGGAATAAGATAATGAAGTAAAACGAATTCTAATTTGAGAATTTGAAATACTGAAATGAGATATAAGAATAGAATTTAATCTGGGTTGGAATAATTTGATTTATATGAATAATTTAAGGGTAAATCATGGCATCAATAAGTGATAACCACATCTAGTGGTCAAGGGTGCTAAGGTGGAAATCCGAAGGTGGAAACCCCAGCTCAAACGAATCCACATTTAAAGGAAAATTTTGGTTGAACTAAATAGACATGAAGGTGAATTTTAAAATCCACTTTTGAAATGAAACCATTGGTAATGGAAACTGATGCAAATGAGTTGGCAAATGGATTCATGCTAAGGAGTTAAGGGTCTAGGGTAATCAATTTCGTTAGAAATTTTAAGGTGAATTCAAGTTCTAATCGGAATATAACACTTGAAGTGAAACCGGAAATTGAATAGAAGAAATATCGAAATAAAGTAAGAAATTAAATATGGATCAAATTCTTGAATAACGAAGCGATAACAAAGTTAAATGTTAAGGATTTTCAAAAAATATTGAAATCGAAAATGTTGAAATTTCGAATAGAAATAATCCAATGTTTATGTAAATCTGAAATAGTCGATAAGTTGAATCTAAAGTGACCACAACTTTTGATGGGATGATCGGAATCTGACGATTCCGGACTTTTCGGAAACCTTAGAAACCGAGCTAAAGCTTTCGTTTATAAAGCCATATCGAATTCCTTCGTTTACTAAGCTGAAATGCAAGAACTAGTCGAAGTGGTATGCGCAGAAAATAAAAATAAAAAATCTGAAGTGTATACCTATATTGTTTTGGCCATAACTCTCTAACAGAACGTCGGATTTTGATGTACGAGTACAATTCGGAAAGGCCAAGATCTGAACTAAAACTTTCTCTTAATATGCTGAGTCAAATTCTGATGTTTAGAGGGCTAAAAAGTGGATAGAACATTTCAGACATGCATATTCAGGGTACGGGCTGAAGCGTTCGGTTTTATCAAAACAGTCATAACTTTTGAACAAATGGTCGGAATTCGATGAATCCGGACAATTTGGAAAGATTAAAAGAAATGCTACAACTTTTACCTAGTGAGTTCTAGTCAAATTCCAACATTTAATGGGTGATAAACTTCATTTTGTTTGCCAGCTAGCCATAGATATATTGGTTTTGGGGTTAAAATGATTAATGTATGTTATGTAAGTTGCATATGTTTTTTTTTTTATATATTGTATATATGCTTGAATCTCATGTGTATGCGAGTTGTAACAGGTGTAAGGAGTGTGCGCTACGCTTCGAAGCTCGCTTGCACAAAACGTTAAATGCTAAGGTAATAAAAATGCAAATAAACGCTAAAGAAGGTACGTGACTGTGTTACAAAATTTTGGTGGTTTATATTTTGTTTTTCCCCATTTTTGGGATGCCTCATCGAATGATGAGATGTATATTGGGATTTTATATATGTGGTGATTTTCGGACCTCTCCGTACAAAGGAGATGCTGCCGAGATTTTTCGTGATTTCGGGAGTTAGAAAATTTATGAGGTTTTATAACTATATACTTATTTTATAACTGTTATTTTATAAGTATGGATTTGGAAGTATGACTTGTTTAATACATTATCTCGCTCTCTTTTCGAGGAAGAAAAGATTTTCTAAGTGGGGGAGAATGTAACGTCCCATAATTTTCAGTATATTTAAATTTCAATTTAAAATAAATAAATTGGAATATATAGGGAAAATCAAATTTGTGTTAATTTTTAATGATGATGATTGTTTAAATTGAGTAAATATATTTTTCAAATTTAGTTTTGAAAAGCAGTAATTTGAAATTGAATATTTAAATAATTAAATTAATGTGAGGGAGTTAATTTAAAAAGGGAATCCAACTTTAATTGATTTAATGGTGGAATTTTAAGTCGTTAATTTATAACTGAAATTTCAATCAGGATTCAAATAATCAAATTATGATTTGGAAATGTGTGAAACTTATTTGTAGAAATTTATTTAAGTTATAATTTGATTTAAATTTGAATTCAATGAATATTTAATTTGAATTTAAAAAGGTTAATCGAATAATTGAATATTTAATTAATTAATTAATTAACGGTGAAATTTAACTGTTTTGGCGACTGTCTCGGAATTCGACGAAACTGGCGCCATTGGAACCGGAACAGTGAATTATTATAGGATTTCAATTTGCGTTACAATCTGACTTACCGTTTGTTCGTACGAGAGAAAATGTGAACGAGATCAATGTAAATGGATAATTGGGTATTTCTAGTGTTTGGGCCTTCTTTATATATAAATAGAATTCTATATCCACCTCACCATCTCACTTCTCATTCACGTATACTTTTCTATCTGTCGATTTTTATCTTCAATGGCAGAAATCAATATTTTCAAAACCCTAGAAATAAAAATCCAAGCTTTGAAATTCAAATCTCTTCAAAGCATAGAGTATAATATATCAAATCGAAGCTTTCAACCTGTAGAACTCAGATCTACCACTAATAGTCGCATGCAGTAACTGGTTTGATCAGAAATCAACGGTCAAACCCCTAGTTTTCGTAAACCTAAAGCTCGAATTGGGGATTTTTGATTTCGAGGTTAATCAAAGAAATTGGGATCTGGGTATTGTAGCTACCATCCATACGAGTGAAATGAAGTTTGTTGGAGGTCCTATTGCTCAGCGTAGTGCCGGAATTTGGTGTTTTAGGGTTTAAAACCCGTTTCGTGTTCTGACTTGGCGGAGGCGAAGGGGTCCACCGGAGAGGAGGGGACTGACACAGGTAGACGCGCCTCGAGGAGCAGGTCCGAACGCTGGTGGTCTTGTGCCTTCTAGTGGTCAGAGGCGGTCGAATTCCTTGGTCAAAGTACGGCCGTGGATGGGTTGGTTCGGCTACAGTAACACACGCATAAAGAAAAGGAGCGGGAGCGGATGTAGAAGATGCCGACGTGGCATCTAACTATTGGGTAAGGGATTTAATTCTTAATTTTTATAATTTCAAATTTCAAATAGAAAAACCTTCATAACTTTCTCGTTTTAACTCGGATTTGGATGCGGTTTGTTGCATTGGGATCGTGGCGGAATTGCGGACGTTTTGGCACTAACCGGGCTGCATTTGGTGACTGTCAAATTTTGGCCCTTAGTTGGGCGTTCGATCAACTATGGATGCAAAGGTGAGTGATTCTTCGCTCACAAAATACTAAATTATTCCCATATTTATTAAATTAAATTATGAAGTAAATTTGGTTGCTTGTTTGTGTTGTTGATGAACGATTGTTTAACTTTGACATGCAAGTGTTAATATGCAAATAAAATCGATAATTAGTTATTTAAATTTAATTTAAATTTCTAATTAGAAATCCCGACACTTGTTAACCAGTAAAATGATTTCATTTACTGTTTGAATGAAATGATGTGATGGATGCCTTGATTTAATTTGATTGATGAATGAATGCTGCATGAACTGGCTGTTTATTCAGTACATGATATTCCATGTATTTTCGATAAATCCCAATTTCTCACCTTTGATGTTACGGGCATCTAATAAATCCGGGATTTATCAAATTGAATGAATTAAGAACACAGGTTGAAATGATACATACCTGTGACCCTGAATTGGATTGAAATGATAGATCCATCCCGAAATATCGAGAAATTAAATTTAAGACTCACTTGGCCATAGGATAGCAAACTATATATGGACATCGGTTGGTTAAATGATTTTAATATTCGAAACTCTATTTTATGGAAATTTCATTCAAGGGAAACGTATTGATTTCGATAAGTTTTATCTTCCTTGAAATCTGAATCTTAAATATGACCTAAAATGATTTAAGAAATTTTGTTTCCTAAGCGAATTGAAGTGTTAAAAATTCAAATTTTTGATTTGGGTTTTGTAAGAATTGGGTAGATTCAGATTTAAATAAATTCTTATATAATTTAAATTTTTGAATCAAGATAATGGAGAATACTCGAAAATTGTTCTTCAAACCTAATTCGAGTATGGTCTTGAATCCTTGAATTTGAAACGGGTTGAAATGGGATTTGAAATAAGTCCTTGAGCTAAGCAACTCCATTGAAACTGGAGTTTAGAGTCGAGTATCGAAGTTCGGAAGGAAGAATCGATTTTCAGTAAAGAATTTATATATATATATAATTTTGATTTTTATAGCTATTCTTCTTGAAATTTATTTTATTAAATTTTATCCATAACCATTTTATATAACCAAAATTTTCTTATATTCTTTGATTTAAAACTATTTAGTAAATTTTAAAATCTATATATATATACATAGTGTTTTAAACTTATTTATCCTATTTTTTTCTATTATATTCTATACATATATTATTTATATAAAGGTTTCTTTATAAACATCTATCTTTTAAATTTATATCTTATAAGTGAAATTTTTCCTCCGAATGGAAAGTGCTGGATCTAAGATCGTTGTTGAAATGGAGTTGAGATAAAAGTATTTCTTTATGAATCGATTTCAAACCGTTTCAAATATGGAAGATGGTTTATATTCCACTAAATATAAACTTATCTCCTAAGGAGATTGAAAGTAAGTTATAGAAGTATATATATTCTATTTGAATATGAATGAATTTCGAATATGAATCGATTTGGAATAATTTGAAATCTTTTGAGATTGAATATATTCTATTTGAATATATTCTATTTGAATATAAGTCGATTTTTTTGAAATACTATATGATTATGATATAAGATATGGAAATATATTCTAATTTTAGAATATAATCGGATTGGTATGATTTATGATATTTCGATATGAAACTATATTCTATTTTTGAATATAAATTCGGTTCGAGACAAAATACGATATTTTGATATGGAAGCGAACCTTTGAAATGTAAAAGAACCAACCGATGTGAAAGATGTAAGCGTTGGTTGTCACAGAGACCGGAGTCGGCATAATGCATACTCTCTGTCAGTGTCGATACCACTTTGACAACTATAAACGTTTTGACGTATCTGTGAACGTTCCGACGTATCCAGAATGAGATATGATGACTTGAAGGCGATTATTTAATCGAAGGAAGATGAGCGATTGCGAAATAGCCCTGACCTTCGGGTCAGAATTAAAATGACTAAAACAGGAGCTATACCGTGACTAATTGAGGTAGCACCTTTGATCGGACTAACTCCTTCGATACTATTTCTATGACTATGATGATAATGATGATTTGGGCCCATTTTGACTTTGGAAGTGTGTTCCGAGGTGGGCGGTAGTGGCTGCTATGCGTTACCACCGGTCCGGGAGTGCAATTGGTAGAATCCTACCCTGGGCATTGCCTCGAGTGCCTTGTCATATTTATCCTTATCGAGCCCCATACGATTTTGATTTAGCATTGCCTTCTATGGAGTGCCCTCTGATAACACCAGTACGGTGAATTTACGGTACTGTATAGACTGTTGGTGCCTGTAAACGGCGTAAGGGTAATATGGTAATCCCGCTTACGCTATTTTTATAATATTTACTTTACTGCATAGACACTATCATAATAGTGTATTATACTATGTATGTATTAGTTTAGCGGATCCTCGAGAGATGGGAAAAATCCCGTAACATCTCTTGAGTTACTGCACCCATGACACTGATGTTATTTCATATTTTAATTTGACTAATATGAGAATGATTTAGTGCTGATCCGAGTGTTTGTTGTTTTTTTTTTATGCAAAACGCTCGGGTCAGCAGACGTTGCAGTATTTGAAGATGACTGTGCTTGGAGATCGAAGACGAAGATTTGGTATATCTATTATCTATACATATGTATATCCGCTGCATTTTTTCCGCTGCTTATTATGTACAGCTGTATGTATATGTAACTCTGATAATCATTGAATGTTATAACCGATGTATACATTTCAACTGCTTTTAACTGCTATTTGTTTATTATATGTTGTCCTTCCGCTGTGAGATTCTGTTATTGTCTTTCTCTTCTTTCTTTCTTTTTTCTTCTTTTCTCAATAACTACCTGCATTTGCGATTTGTTTGGGTCGACATGTGTGGCTTATTGTCGATTTTAAACAGTCAAAAAATTGGGTCGTTACAATTTTATTCGAGGATATTTGTGTTTTGATATCATCTAAAGTTATTTCGTAACAGAGTAACGATAACGGTGATTATTGGATACATCTCGAGTCGAATGAAAATTATGAATGATCTAGACGGAATTTAACCCTACGATATATTCGTGGTGATATCCATGGGCCTCTTGATTGGGTGAGACTGTGAAATGCATGGCCGTCCTCAAATATTGATTTGTTTTAAACAGTCTCCTCATCGATCAAGATAAACGGATTAAACTATAAAGAGGATGATACGATCCATGACTCGAGTTTAATCCTGGATATATTGGTTAAAAGGATTATATTACATTGAAACACTGGACACAGAAAGGTTACATCGAATCATTGTTTTTAATATTATAACTTGGGTAGCAGCGATGTATTACTAGATGCCGCTCACTGTTTATAATTTTAAATATGACTTATAATTATTGCCAACGTTATTTTATCCTATAGGGTCACACAAGTAGAACGCTATGAAAAGAGAGAACCATTATTAAGCAGATATTAAGATAAGTATATCAAATGTTGATATTTAATCTTGATTGAAATGGTAAAAGGAGGATTTTAGGTTTTCCAATTTTCAAGGGTTTCACTTTACTTTAAAAGGGCATGACCGACCCTTTTTCTTTTTATCCGATAAGATCAGATAACATAAGTCAGAGAAAACCCTAGAAAATTGAAACAGGAAAATTCTTCATCGGCTAGTACCGATTCCTCTATCTTCACTCAATTTCGTCTAACGAGATTGAAATGGCGTTCGTGGACTACTCTAGAGGCGTGGTGCCTTGTCACGCTTTCGATTTGATGTATCTTCTTCAAAATGATTCCGATCCATATGGATTCAACCATCCAGACTTGAGTGACATTCCAGAATCAAAGGAGTTCAATTCGATTTGATTTCGTGAAGCCCTAACGAGGTATAAAGTTTCGATTTACCTATTTTGCATAAGATCCTTATTTTAATTGTTTAAAATAGAAAATAGGGTTTACGATTTGATCTATAAAACGCAAAAAGTAGCACCCATCCATTCGATGTGAAGATCGTCGGTCTTGCACCGTCTTCAATCTCTTCGACTCGTCGTCGAATCAGTTATTCGAAATGGGTTATACCCAGACTTTCTGAATAACTCACGTATCTTAATCAACAAGTGCTATAAAACACAATATACGCCTCATTCCAATTCAGAATATTCTTTTATTCAGATATTCACACTCCTAGGGAAAGGTTCCCATTAATTTTATCAAAGATAAATTCTTTTAAATTTATTCTTTAATCTTCCTTTGGATATCATTTCAAACCATATTATGGTTTTCCAAACTAGTCGGGATTAGCGAACCACACCGAAGTAATTATTTATTTCCCAATCCCAACCTATTTATCCCATGGAGCAAAACTGTTATTACCCCATAACTAACACCATGGTGTTATCGGTAAATTTAATTACCATTTCACGTTCAAATCTAATTAAAGATTTAACTATCGCTAGGAGCAAAACTGGTGATACTCCCCTTTCGATCATTTCCAAAATTTGATAATTTAAATTACCAATTCTCATTTCAATCTAATTAAAGATTCATTAAAACTCCTTTTACTGGGTTAAAGAACTGATGTCATTTAAAACACAGTTCACGATAAACCCAAATCACATTCTATTTCAATTCCAATAAAATATATTAGAAATTCTGGTTATTTAAAACCCATTTCAAATTCAATTTATTTATTTCAAAAATAAATTCGTTTTAATTCTAGTTCAAAACTAGTTCATTTCGATAAAAATCTATTTTTATCATTTCAAATATGGAGTTCTTCATCCCAGTTTTCCCCAAATCATTTCTTATGATTTTAAACAAATTATAGATATTTTTAATTATTTTACCAAGGCCCGTACAGTCGATTTCCATCTACGGCCATCGAACTGCACTTACAACGACCTTTTCTGAAATTGATTTGGACATATCTCCAAATCCAACCGTTAGATTTCAAATTTCTAATATTCATTGGAAAGCTCTTTTCGATACGAACCAAACAGTTCCAGTTTCAGGAGAATCCGACGGTCGGATCTCCCGTAATGTCCGTTCGAAGTTAATGGTCGAAATTCGCGAACTACCGCGGCGCGGCGCGTTCTATTCAGGCCATTATATTATATATATATTATATATAATATATACTTCGTCGATTTCTATTTAAAACGAATTTTATAAATCGTTTTAAATTCGTTTTCAAAACGATTTCAACTTCATTTCAGATTCAAATCAATTTCAATTCGAATTCATTTCTATTCAATTTCAATTCGAATTCGTTTTATATTCAATTCAATTCGAATTCACTTTATATTCTATTCAATTTGAATTCACTTTATATTCTATTCAATTTGAATTCACTTTATATTCAATTCAATTCGAATTCACTTTATATTCAATTTCAATTCGAATTCACTATCTCTTTCTAAATATTCATTTCAATTCGAATTCATTATCTCTTTCTAAATATTCATTTTAAAAACCAATATAATCGATATCAATATCGTTCGCGTCAAAATAGCGCATCTCTAATCAACACGGCTTTATATTTTTCAATAACATCGTTATTCTATTCAACAAATGAATATTTATTCTATTCAACACATGAATCTATATTTCTTCCACCACCTGACTAATCTCAACAAATGAGTACCGTCAACACGTTAATCTTTATTTTATAATATTCTTTATTTTCCCAATTGGAATGAGGCCCAATCAATCACCATATAATGTTAATTATATGGATTCCATACACCATATGTATATAATAGAAATGATAAACAATCAACCATCATCCAAGGTGCACCACACAACCGCATAAGCATCAAATATAAATAATTAACGCTTACACTGGCTGTCGACCAATCGATCGACATACAATTAAATAATTGGGATTAGTGTACGCCAAATTTCATCCCAACACCCGTGTGGGGTTTCAAATCAACAAACACAGATTTTTATTTGTGCAGTTGGGCGATGTGTAAAATTTATCGTCCCAATCAATATCAGTCAAATCAGTGTATATAAACAAATCGGCCGATTTGTTTATAATTATATATTTATTCACATTCACGTTTAAAAAATATATTTTTAACGATAATTAATTTATTTCAACCATCTACTTTTTATCATCGATTTCACATCAACAATACAAACAAATTTCACAACACATCAATCAAACAAACAAGCCATCCATGGTCTGTGGATGACGGGTGTCGGGTGCTGCGAAGCACCGTCTGCATCCTAGTATATATATATATATATATAACTAGAAAATGAAATTTGAGTGAGAAGTTCTCACCGATAGCTAATCCAATACCACGACTCTTCCTATGTAGAAAATCTTGTCATTCTTGCCTTTCTTCACTTTCGTTGCCCGTAGCCACTACATATATAAAAATCGAATTTTTTCTTCGCTATTCAATATATAAAAATCAAATTTTTACTTCGCTATTCAATATATAAAAATCCCATTTTTACTTCGCTATTCAATATATAAAAACGTATTTTTACATCTCTTTGTTATAAAAATTATATTTTTAATCTTCACTTACAATAAAAATTATATTTTTAATCTTCACTTACAATAAAAATTATATTTTTAATCGATTAAAAATCAGATCTTTTATCATATAAAAAAAAATTAAGCCGCTTCTAAATTAAAAGTGAAAGCATCCTATAAGTAAAAGATCTAAACTTTCTGCAAATAAAAATCCTATTTAATCCAGGAATAAACACAGCAGAAAACTTACGATTTTTAGGCATGTTTTTCGAAGGTGGAGGGCTTTCAATCGCCGGGGGGGCCACGTTGGAGATGAGGTTCAAAGGGGCGGCGCTGGCTGCTGGGGCTCGCAACAGGTGGCGGTGGCGTCCAGGCTGAGGTGCGGAGGGCTTGGAGCTCGCGGTGGCTCGAATTGAGGAGGCTAGGGCTTGAGAGGTCTTCGCCGATGTGAGAAGAGGGGCTGAGGCGGTGGGTTGGACAGTGGTGGTGGTGCACGCTGGCGGAGGATCGGCCGTGGAGATTGAGCGTCGGCGATGGGAAGTCGGGTTCGATCGAGTTTTGTTTTTTTTTCTTTTAAAATGAACGGGGTGGGGGGTCTGAGGAAAGATAAGGGAGGGAGGGGAGATATTTTTATATTTTATTTTATTTTATTTTATTTCAAAAAGTTGACTTTCTTATCTGACCTCGAAATCAAGTCCACCGACTGTCGTCCCTAGCTAATTACCCCCATTCCGAACACAATGAGATATGTTTCATTAGCCAATTCGAACATTACGATCAGTTTCCGTTAAAATCAACATATAACTCTATATATTGAATTTAAACGCACATTTCACTTTACTGGGGTCACATACTGACTCGAAAAATTCCAGAAAAATATTTTCTAACTTCGTATTGACGATATGATCCTAACAAAACTAGTTTCCTCGAATTCTGAGACCGTTGGAAAAATGGCCATTTTTCAGTCGATTAAAATCAATTGAAACTGGTCAAACGCGTTTTCCTTTGCCACGCTCACATACTAATTCGGAAAATTATGAAATTTGGAATCTAGCAATAATTTGACATCACGGACCCAACAAAAGTGGTTTCGTCGAAATCCGAGGTCGTTTGCAAAATGGCTATTTTTAAGGGCCGAAATTCCATAGCGACTATTCAGAATTTTCAACTGGACATATCTTTTGACCCCCGCTATGAAATTTTGATTTTTCGGATTCGTTGGAAAGATACCATCAATTAGATTCAAATATTTTTGGTTTCACTAAAATCCGGTTTATTTTGCACCCGGTATGTTCAATTGAAATTTGAAATTGAATTATCAAACTACCGCGCCATTTTCAATTCCTTTTATATTTTAAAATAAATATTTATATTCTAACGACGATCTATATAATATATACGTTCGAATTCTATTCAAAATAAATTTTTCATCATTATTATTTAAAATAATCTATTTTAAATATTCAAAATTCACTAAAATTGCCAAAATAAAAATTTTAAACTGGCTCAGATTTCTGGGATGTTACAATCTCCCCCACTTAAAACTTTTCGTCCCCGAAAAGGAACGAAGCCGAAAGTTGTTTTAAAAACCAACTCAACTTTCATTATATTCGCTACGGCTTAAGTTCTTCAACTTTTCAGTTTCTAAGAACTTTTCAAATTTTTCAAAAATTTGGCTAACACCCTAAATTTTCGAAAAATTTCGCCATAACCTCCCCTGCACCGGGAGCACCGGGAAAATCCCGAAATTGCCATACAGGCCCTCTGATCTCAAAAAGAAAAAGAAAAAGCCAATCGGCTCATAAAATCATCCAAACCCAAACAAAACAGTAAATTATGGTAAACATGTACCTATTTGTCGGGCAAACAATTTTATTCTCCTGCTCTAGCCTCTTTGCTATGACCTGTTCAATGTAAGTACACATATATGCAAGCAATTGCGATAAATTTTCAATACAGTTCACTTTTTGGTTCAATTAGGAAAAATGGTTCAAAATATCAAACACATAAACAAACAACACAAACATCAATCAATTAGTGGATTAACGTTTTCAAATTCATAATTTTACTACCTATACAGAAAATCATGTTTTTGATGCCAAATCACGACAATAAATCTATCTAGTTTTGGTTCTCACACCAGCCTAATGGAAATATATAGATATCACACTTTCGAAACTCAAATATAAATTCTGATGATGTACGTACTATATAGAGATCATCAGAACCATCCCCGGGCGACTAGAATGTGATTCTATATATATCCAGTATATTAAAACTTCGAATATACATTCATGACGCGTATATGAAAAATCTTTATATACTAGATTATCCAAATTCAAACTAAATAAATATTCAAATACGAATAAAACGATTTAAATTTCAAAACAAAATTTGTTTTCATTTGAAAAATATACTCTTCACACTCGTTCTAGGATACTACTGATCCTATCTCTAACGAGTCATTCTAATTGGATATTACTAATCCAATATCTGATGAATTCTTTCGTTCAGTTCTAATGTGTCATGTTCTCGAGCTCTGTAAACCAGAGCTCTGATACCAACTGTGACAACAAGGAATTTTGCTCGATCCGAATCAGTCGCTAAACCGATCTAGACCTTTCGAAACGCCTGATTGTTTTGAGAACATGACGCAAACAGAAGAACATTTCATTGTATATTACAACAATTCCATCAGAATACAAGAATATACAGAGTATGAATAAATATTACACAGAAAAAAAAAATCAGAGATTTTAATTACATTTAAATACATTGCAGCGGAAATAATACAAAACACAACTAGAAGAGATATACGGATACAGAGCTTTCCGGATATCGTTCCAGCTATAGATCAGGATTCTGTGAATATAAATCTGCAAAACCAAAACTACTAGCTACCCGTGTGGAAAATGGGGGCACCCAGAGTTTAGGTTAAAACAATAAACTCCAGGTCAGTCATGGGACTGGTGTGAGAACTAAAACAGTTATTAATCTTTGTTTTTAAAGTTAGGTAAATCAAGGGACCACGCCATATAACACGGAACGGGTTTCCTCCCAAGAATACCAGTGCATAAAACAAACAGCGCAATGCTAAATAAAGAACAATGAAGCTATTATAAGACCCAGGTCCCATCACACAATGCAACACAAGCCGGAGGATAGGGTTTTCCCTTATAATAGCCAAATATGCTTGATACGCAAAATTTCATCTTATATTATTACTATAAGTGAAGAAAACAACTTCAAATATAAATGTATCAATCATAGACGGCATGGGTACCATATATCATGTCGCCAATACTAGGCTCTACAATCAAAACCGCAAAATGTCATATTTGGAAATTGAATTTCCATCATGGTGTGTAACAACCCAGAATTTGGGGCCAATGCGACCAAAATGATGTCTTAAAATGTATAACAAATAAAAATGTAAAAGTCCCTTATTCTTTTTATTTACATATAAAATGTAAATCTCTTTTTATTCTTTCCTATTTACATTGAAAATGAAAATGTCTTTTTATTTTTACATTGAAAAATGAAAGCTTCTCTATTTATTTTCATTACATAAGAGAACCCAATTAAAAAGTTAATTCATCTTTCTATGTAATATTTGTATTGCAAAATGCAATTAAAAAGGTGAACTTTATTTCTAATGTAAACATCTTTTCTAGTGTCAACATTCCTAATATAGATATATTTTCTAATGCCAATATTTGATTCATTTCAACTATATTAACATAACGATGAAATTTTGTTCATGTCAACTATATAAACAGGACGATGAAATTTTGGTGTCATTACAACTAATTTAACATACGATGAATTTTTTTGCATTACAACAATGGAAACATATGATTGGTTGTAAAATTTCTATGAATCAAAATAAAAGATCCCACCTTTATTCATTTTATAGGGTAAAATATCAAATCTTTATTCATTATATAAACCCAACTTCTTTTATTTTATAAGTCAAAATAAAAGATCAAATCTTTATTTTTTTTATTAAAACAAAATGAAAGGCTCCACTTTGTATTGATTTGAAATAAAATATAAGTAAGTTCTAGTCTTTTGTCTTTGAAAACAAATTAAAGTTGAATCTTTTGTTTTTGATTTACGAATAAAACAAAGTTTTAGTCTTTTGTTTTGATTAACAGGATATTGTTTTTCAAAAACAAAATAAAAGAAAGTTTGATCTTTTGTTTTTCAAAAACAAAATGAATTTAATGAATTTAAATTTTGTTTTATAACTTGTTGATTATGACAAATTCAATTTGTCAGAAAAATATTCTATAAGTTAATTAGTGGAATTCATGATGTTATTCATGAAATTTTACAATCTTGACAAATTTCCTTTTAAATTAATATATTTTGGAAGGTATCTAATTAATACTATAAATTCTCATAAGTTTCTTCATTTAATATTGTATATGATTTGTTTAAATGCATGCCTTTTAGTTCTTTATAAATAACCATATACACATTAAACGTAAATCAATCAACCAACCTTCCTTAGTTCTTTTTCTTGGTTTTGATAAATACACATCAATCATAATTACTGGTCATTAATTCCAAAATAGACGTTCTCTTGCCAATCCTTAATTTTTTTTACACATTGGCCAGTATTAAAGTCCACGAATTATGCCTACTCAATTCCTTTACAAATACCATATTAGGAATGTTGATTACAAATTATTTCAATTAAATATATAATTAATGTACATAAGTCATAGTCCTATAATTATTACATTGTTTATTCATTAATAGGAATACCGTTGTAAATTTCGCTATTTACATATTTCTAAATTTTAATTATTATTTGTCAGTTTCCAAACTATAATATTCCTTTTTATATTTTAGTTTATTTGAGCTATCCTTGTAAAAAGATTATCATTATATTTCTTTCATAAATTAACCAAAAATAAGGTTTCTACTTTGTTTGAGATTTCAATAAATTGAATAACTTATGGAATTTGCATGAAATTGTTTTAAATAAATTAAAACCCCAAAGTCTCATTTTAAGCGTACTAGGATAACTTTACTCACACTACAATTATAAATTTTGGAGCATCTACACAATAATATGGACATTCTATAAATAAATACATGAGACTGATTTCAAATGTTCAAATCTATTGTATATATTATTCTTGTTTTATTCATATCATAAAATCTTTAATTGCTTTTACTTAGATAATGCTAATCTCCAAGCCATAGCCACCATTCCTCTCTTCTTCCTTCCTCCAACCAATTCTCTTCTTCTCCTCACTTAAATTATTTTTCCTATCTATTAGCTCCACTTACCTCCCTTCGCCCATTGCAAATTCAAGAAAAAAGGAAAATCAATCAAATATCTACGAGTTAGAGGGCAAAAACACGGTGAGGTGTAGAGGCGGCGGCGGGTGAACTTGCAAGACGACGATGGGTTCCAATGAACAACGTACTACAGAACGATGAGGAAGATGATTAGCTAAGTAATTAATCATTTGTAATCCAATTTTGTAATTAAAGTTTCAAAATATAATAACTTCGTCATATCAAAACAGAATTCAACGATTCTCATTGCGTTGGAATCGTCTTCGCAAGAGCTTCGACGTGAAGCTGACTAGAACCATTTCAGAGCATGTTGAAAATTCAGGAAATTTCAGAACTGAATTGATTGGTGAGATTTCTATTTTATTTTTTATTAAAAATTTATCATTTATCTCATCGTGAAATTTATATTTGTTCTGTATAAAATTTATGTTGTTGTTGTATATATAATTATTTCAACGTTGATTGTTTGTGATGAATTTTGTGTATTTATGTTTGACATGATTTTTGTGTGTACGACGAAAACAACATTTTATTGTATAAATAAAATATACAATATTCATGTTTGTCGAAAATGTTCATTTAGTATATAAACATTGATTTGTCAAAAATGTTTATTTGGTATATTGACATACATTTTATGTTAAAACATGTTAGCGTAGAGAATATACATTTTTATGTCAAAACATGTTAGCGAGAAGAATATACATTTTTGTTAGAAAATAAAAAGGTAACAAAAATTCACATTTTCGTTAGAAAATAAAATTGAAACAAAAATTCACATTTTTGTTATCGGATAGAATTGAAACAAAAGTTACATTTTTGTTTAAATGTAATGAAATGACAAAAGTTACTTTTTTTTAAAGAAAGAATTCATACATTTTTGTCACTTTGAAATAAAGGACAATTTTGTCAAATATGTTTTGTGGAAGAAAAATACCATTTATGTTAAAAACATGATTAGTGATTAGAAATGACATTTATGTTAAAAATATAATTAGAGAAATAAACAAAAATCATACTTTGTACATTAAAGAAGAATTAGAAAAAAAAAATATCAGTTTGGTCATTTTAAGAAGAATGATATAAAAAGAGCCATTTTTATACTCTTAAAAGAATGATATGAAAAGAGGCATTTTTGTTTATTTTAAATGAATTAGAAAAAATGAACATTTTTGTCAAATTTTGATTAATGAAAAGAAATAACCTTTTTATCATATTTTGTTTAAATGAAAAAGAATAACATATTTTTGTCAAATATGATTAGTGAAAAAGAATAACATATTTTTGTCAATCTAAAGAAATGATTTAAAAACAGTCATTTTTGTTTATTTAGATAAATGAATTAGAAAACATGCATGTTTGTCAAATTTAAAGAATGAAACAAAATTCCCATTTTTGTTTGCATTTGATGTTTACAAACAAATTCACATTGTGTTTGTATTAGAAGTTTACAAACCAAATGCATATTTTTGTTACATCAAAAAAAATATGTATATTTTGATACATTAAAAGAAATGTCAAAAAGGATTAAAAAGAACATTTTGTTAAAATGTACATTAGAAAGATAAAAAGGACATTTTGTTTAGAAATGATTATAGAAATAAAAATCACATTTTTGTGAATACTTGATTTGTGAAAAATAGAACCAACATTTTTGTCAAAACTTGATTAATGAAATAATCATATTTTGTTGCATTAAAAAGATTAAACAAAATTATCATATTTCGATGTATTAAAAAGATTAAACAAAATTATCATATTTTGTTGTATTTAAAAGAGCTAGACAAGATAATCATACTTGGTACATTAAAGAAGAGTTAGACAAAATTATCATATTTTGTCAAATTAAAAAAAAAAGAATAAAGTAAAATATTCATTTTGTCATTAAAATGAATGAGACCAAAAATATGCATTTTGGTACATAAATAAAAGTTAAGATTTTTATTGTCATATGTTCACAATAAAGAGAATTGAAATATTTGCCTGTGATGTTGAAATGTGGATGTGTTAAATATAATGTTAGTATATTCAAACTGAATGCTACACTGCCATTAACAAGTTTCCTGACTTGTTTATGTTGATTGGGACGATAATTTTCACACATCGCCCAAGTGCACATATAATTTATTTAATTATTTGTTATGTGTTATGTGTTATGTGTTGGTTGAAAACCCCACACGGGTCTTGGGTTGATATTCACACATCGCCCTTGTGATTAGTTATGAGCGTTATTTATTTGACGCTTATACAATATATGATGCACTTTGGATGTTGTGGATGTCTTTAATAATACTTATCATTAGTATAGAATACATGCGATGTTTGAAATCCATATAAATAAATTATATGGTAATGGTGTGGGTCTCATTCCAATTTTGAATTAAAAGAATATTTTAATATAATATTCAGTCAAAAAAAAAAATATCAAATAATGGCTTTAATTTTGTTGAATTTAAAAGAGTTTATTTTTATTGTTAAAAGGGTACAATAAAAGGGTTGAGTTAAAATACGAAACGGGCCATGACACGAGGTTAAGCCCAACTTATGGGATAAGTCTGCCCGGAACCAACCGGCATATCCAGCATCCATAAGTCGCAGGCTTAATGTGGGAGGTCTGGCCCAGTATAAAATATAAATGAATAAGATAATGAATTGGGTTGTTTAATCTGTTTTAAATAGCAACGCCATTTTGACCCGAACATGTTTATCGATTTATTTTATCCATTTTATAATGCATATTAAAAGAGCTAATTTCTAAATTAATATTTTAGAAATAATAATTATTATTTTAATATGATAATAGATAGAATATTAAATTTGGGTTTTGAATTGAAAATATTACATTTTTCAATGTAATAAAGAATGAATTGAAAATATTACATTTTTCAATGTAATAAAGAATGAATTGAAAATATTACATTTTTTTCAATGTAAAAAGGGTTGAATTAAAAAGATTAAATCTTTTAATTAAGATTTTTTGGAGTTTCTAATTATATTTAATAATTGGAATTAAATGAAATGTGAATTGGATTTATCGTGAACAGTGTTTTAAACGACACTTGTTCTTTAACCCAATTTGCAGTGAAATATAATTTGGGATTTATAAATCTTTTATTAAGATTTAAAATAGAATATTTTCCAAGAGTAAGGTTCTCCAATTTAATATATTAAATTGGGATTGAATGGAATTTGATTTAATAATATTCGAGATGAGCTTCTGTAAAAGAAGGCCGTTAATATATATGGAATTTAAAAGGCTTTGCCGTTATTCCATTTATATTAATAGTCCGATACAGAAATTTATATCGATTATACATTGGTCTGATTTCTATGAAAATTCCATATTTAATGGAAGATGAATTTGAGTTTATCGTGAACAATGTTTTAAATGACATTAGTTCTTTAACTCAAATAAGGATAAGATTAATTTCTTAAAATTAAATAATCATTAAATAATGATTTTGATATTTAAAACCAAATTTGAGTTTTTAATAAATCTTTAAAAGAAAGATTTAAGAATAAAATTTAAGGATTTATCTTTGATAGAATATTCTGAATTGGAATGAGGCGTTGACGTGTTTTATACAGCACTTGATTTTTAATTATAAAAATACGCAAGTTATTCGGAAAGACCGGGTTTAACCCATTCCGAATAATTACTACGACAATGAAGAGTCGAAGATGAAGACGGTACAAGACCGACGTTCTTCATGTCGAATGGATGAGTTACCATTGACGCCCATGATTGGAGTAGCTACCTTGAAGGGGCTACAATGGTGGCCGACCGGACGTACGTGTAGATTGTCCGGACTCCGGTTTCGTTCAGACCCAGAACGGACTTGTAAATGGATGCGTGTCTGACGTTGAATTTCATTCCATGTACGTTGGTTTCTATTGGTGTATATCTGTTTGGTGGTGAAGAATTTATTCTCTGCTTAACACCCTGGTGTATATTGATGGTTATCGATCGCATGGTTCGAATTGTCAATGTGGCACGCCAAGATGCAATTGATCAAGGCTTTTGTTGAAAAGCAGGGCCTTGTGGGATGATCAAAGTATAGCCCATTACGGCATAACTTTGTGTATAGCGTGACTTCGCAAGCCTCACACCCCGGTATGAGTCAAAAACGGGATACGGACCGTAGGGAGTGCACACGTTTCTTTCTAGCTAGAGTGATGTCAGGGACCTACCAGCGCTGACATTTTACTTATGTGGATGATGGATTTTGAGGCGCCTCGGATTTTTATAGGCCGTTAGTGGTCATACTATAGGTCCAAAGGGACCGGGAAGCGTGTGTTCAGGCATAACCAATCCACTGCCCATAGGCGGGGACCGGCCCTACCGCTCCAAGGGTTACCCAGAGGTGTGATCCTGAGGCATTTGCTAGAGTGTCTCGAATCGGAGAGGAGCTTGCCCCTAGCCTCGACTCATGATGGAAATCCAATTTCCAATACGACCTTGCGGTTTTGATTGTAGAACTAGTATGGCGACATAGTAGGATGGGGTACTATGCCGTCTATGATTGATACATTATGATTGAAATGTTTATATACATATACCCATATAGATATATACACACTAGTACTAAATCCGCTTTATCGTATCAAGCATCTTTTGACCATTATAAGGTAAAACTCTATCCTTCGGTTTGCGTTGCATTGTGTGATGGGACTTGAGTCTTATAATGGTTTCATTTCTCCTAAAAAGCATTGCGTTGTTTAACGATTTACTTTAATTTTATGCACTGGCAATCCAATGGAGTAAACCCGTTCCGCGTTAGCGGCGTGGTCCTGTGATTAGCCTTATTATTAGATAAGTTAGGTTAAGATTTCTCATACCAGTCCCATGACTGACCTGTAGTTTTTTTCACTGGCAAACTCGGGTGCCTATATTTTTCCACACGGGCAGTCGAGTAGCTTTTGCAGATATATTTACAAGATCCTGGTTTACAGCTGAAGCGGTATTCGGGAAGCTCTGTATCCGTGTATTCTTTTCAGTTGTGTATTTGTAATATTTTTTCTGCTGCTATTTATATGTATTTAAAATATCTGATATTATTGTATTTCTATTATGTAATAAGTATTCATACTCTGTTATATTCTTGTACTCTGATGTAATTGTTGTAATCAACAATAAAATGTTCTTCAGTTTGTGTCCTGATGTGTGTTGTTCTCAAAGAAATCCAGTCTTTCCTTTACGGGGAAGTTTGGGTCGTTTCAGTTGGTATCAGAGCTTTGGTTTACAGAGCTCGAGAACAAGGCACATTAGAACCGAACGAAAGAATCCATCAGAGATTGGATTAGTAATATCCAATGAGAATAACTCGTTAGAGATGGGAACAGTAGTATCCTAGAACGAGTGTAAAGAGTATTATTTTCTTTAAAATAAAAATGAAAACAAATTTAGTTTTGAAATTTTTATCTAAATATACGTATTTGAGTATATTATTATATTTTAATGTGGACAATCGAGTATATAAAGATCTCGAATAGACGAGTAATTAACGGATATTCGAAGTTTTAATATACTGGATAGATATAGAATCACACTCTAGTCGCCCGAGGATAATTCTGGTGATGCGGCCGCATCACCATTATTTATGTTCGAGTCTCGAAAGTGGGATTTCTATATATTTCCATTGACTGGTATGAGAACCAACACTTAGTTAGGACACATTGCTGTGATTTGCACTAAAAATATGATTTTTGACTATATATAAAAGTTATATATATTCGAAAAGTTAATCACCTAATTGATTGTTGGTTGTGATGTTTGATTATTGGATTGACTAATAAAATTATTGGAAATAATAAATAAAAATTTAATTAAGTTAGTTAATTAAACAACTTTTAGCTACGTTCCTTTTCGAGGACGAAAAGATTTTAAGTGGGGGAGACTGTAACAACCCGGAATTTGGGGCCAATGCGACCAAAATGATGTTTTAAAATGTATAACAAATAAAAATGTAAAAGTACCTTATTCTTTTTATTTACATATAAAATGTAAATCTCTTTTTATTCTTTCCTATTTACATTGAAAATGAAAAGATTTTAAGTGGGGGAGACTGTACCATATATCATGTCGCCAATACTAGGCTCTACAATCAAAACCGCAAAATGTCATATTTGGAAATTGAATTTCCATCATGGTGGCTCCTGATTCGAAAGATCGATCGCGTAGTGCCATCTCAACGGCTTACGTCTCAGCTAGAGAAAACACCGTAATGCACATCCGCACTTTTGGGAAATCGAGTATCACTGTGGCTTACGTCTCGGCGAGAGAAAACACCGCTTACCCTATCCCTCTGAGCACTGAGCTCAATCTCGGTCGACCGAATCCACGACACCACGAAGGTGCCCATCCACTAAAAAGCATACTGATCAAACCATCAGTTTACCACCATACCGGGGTGTGAGGCTCGCGAATCAACGCTATACACAAAGCCATGCCATATTAAAGTTGCGCTTTGATCATCATCCACGAAACTTTGCTTTTCAACAAAAGTCTGGATCACTGCATCTCAGCATGCCACACTATCAATCCATATCGTACCACTGATTTCTGCCAATATATAACCTTTGAGCTCGTATGTCTCAGAGAAGGGCGTTAAGCAAGAGAATAAATTTTCCGCCGCCAAACAGATATATATTTAGCAGAGATCAACGAATACAATATAAAGGAATACAATGTCAGACACACCATCCATTTACAAGTTCGTTCTAGGTCTGAACGAAACCGGAGGCACTTTCCTCGCATATCCGTCGACCTCCAAGCACGTCCGGACGGCTACTACTTTAGCCCCCTTCAAGGTAGCTACTCCCATCGTGAGCATCAGTAGCACCCATCCATTCGATGTGAAGATCGTCGGTCCTGCACCGTCTTCAATCTCTTCGACTCGTCGTCGAATCAGTTATTCGGAATGGGTTATACCCGGACTTTCTGAGTAACTCACGTATCTTAATCAACAAGTGCTATAAAACACAATATATGCCTCATTCCAATTCAGAATATTCTTTTATTCAGATATTCACACTCCTAGGGAAAGGTTCCCATTAATTTTATCAAAGATAAATTCTTTTAAATTTATTCTTTAATCTTCCTTTGGATATCATTTCAAACCATATTATGGTTTTCCAAACTAGTCGGGATTAGCGAACCACACCGAAGTAATTATTTATTTCCCAATCCCAACCTATTTATCCCATGGAGCAAAACTGTTATTACCCCATAACTAACACCACGGTGTTATCGGTAAATTTAATTACCGTTTCACGTTCGAATCTAATTAAAGATTTAACTATCGCTGGGAGCAAAACTGGTGATACTCCCCTTTCGATCATTTCCAAAATTTGATAATTTAAATTACCAATTCTCATTTCAATCTAATTAAAGATTCATTAAAACTCCTTTTACTGGGTTAAAGAACTGATGTCATTTAAAACACAGTTCACGATAAACCCAAATCACATTCTATTTCAATTCCAATAAAATATATTAGAAATTCTGGTTATTTAAAACCCATTTCAAATTCAATTTATTTATTTCAAAAATAAATTGGTTTTAATTCTAGTTCAAAACTAGTTCATTTCGATAAAAATCTATTTTTATCTTTTCAAATATGGAGTTTTTCATCCCAGTTTTCCCCAAATCATTTCTTATGATTTGAAACAAAATATAGATATTTTTAATTATTTTACCAAGGCCCGTACAGTCGATTTCCATCTACGGCCATCGAACTGCACTTACAGCGACCTTTTCTGAAATTGATTTGGACATATCTCCAAATCCAACCGTTAGATTTCAAATTTCTAATATTCATTGGAAAGCTCTTTTCGATACGAACCAAACGGTTCAGGTTTCAGGAGAATCCGACGGTCGGATCTCCCGTAATGTCCATTCGAAGTTAATGGTCGAAATTCGCGAACTGCCGCTGCGCGGCGCGTTCTATTCAGGCCATTATATTATATATATTATATATAATATATACTTCGTCGATTTCTATTTAAAACGAATTTTATAAATCGTTTTAAATTCGTTTTCAAAACGATTTCAACTTCATTTCAGATTCAAATCAATTTCAATTCGAATTCATTTCTATTCAATTTCAATTCGAATTCGTTTTATATTCAATTCAATTCGAATTCACTTTTTATTCAATTCAATTTGAATTCACTTTATATTCTATTCAATTTGAATTCACTTTATATTCAATTCAATTCGAATTCACTTTATATTCAATTTCAATTCGAATTCACTATCTCTTTCTAAATATTCATTTCAATTCGAATTCATTATCTCTTTCTAAATATTCATTTTAAAAACGAATATAATCGATATCAATATCGTTCGCGTCAAAATAGCGCATCTCTAATCAACACGGCTTTATATTTTTCAATAACATCGTTATTCTATTCAACAAATGAATATTTATTCTATTCAACACATGAATCTATATTTCTTCCACCACCTGACTAATCTCAACAAATGAGTACCGTTAACACGTTAATCTTTATTTTATAATATTCTTTATTTTCCCAATTGGAATGAGGCCCAATCAATCACCATATAATGTTAATTATATGGATTCCATACACCACATGTATATAATAGCAATGATAAACAATCAACCATCATCCAAGGTGCACCACACAACCGCATAAGCATCAAATATAAATAATTAACGCTTACACAGGCTGTCGACCGATCGATCGACATACAATTAAATAATTGGGATTAGTGTACGCCAAATTTCATCCCAACACCCGTGTGGGGTTTCAAATCAACAAACACAGATTTTTATTTGTGCAGTTGGGCGATGTGTAAAATTTATCGTCCCAATCAATATCAGTCAAATCAGTGTATATAAACAAATCGGCCGATTTGTTTATAATTATTTATTTATTCACATTCACGTTTAAAAAATATATTTTTAACGATAATTTATTTATTTCAACCATCTACTTTTTATCATCGATTTCACATCAACAATACAAACAAATTTCACAACACATCAATCAAACAAACAAGCCATCCATGGTCTGTGGATGACGGGTGTCGGGTGCTGCTAAGCACCGTCTGCATCCTAGTATATATATATATATAACTAGAAAATGAAATTTGAGTGAGAAGTTCTCACCGATAGCTAATCCAATACCACGACTCTTCCTATGTAGAAAATCTTGTCGTTCTTGCCTTTCTTCACTTTCGTTGCCCGTAGCCACTACATATATAAAAATCGAATTTTCACTTCGCAATTCAATATATAAAAATCGAATTTTTACTTCGCTATTCAATATATAAAAATCCCATTTTTACTTCGCTATTCAATATATAAAAATCGTATTTTTACTTCGCTTTGTTATAAAAATTATATTTTTAATCTTCACTTACAATAAAAATTATATTTTTAATCTTCACTTACAATAAAAAATTATATTTTTAATCTTCACTTACAATAAAAATTATATTTTTAATCGATTAAAAATCAGATCTAAACTTTCTGCAAATAAAAATCCTATTTAATCCAGGAATAAACACAGCTGAAAACTTACGATTTTTAGGCATGTTTTTCGAAGGTGGAGGGCTTTCAATCGCCGGGGGGGGCACGTTGGAGATGAGGTTCAGAGGGGCGGCGCCGGCTGCTGGGGCTCGCAACAGGAGGCGGTGGCGTCCAGGCTGAGGTGCGGAGGGCTTGGAGCTCGCGGTGGCTCGAATTGAGGAGGCTAGGGCTTGAGAGGTCTTCGCCGATGTGAGAAGAGGGGCTGAGGCGGCGGGTTGGACAGTGGTGGTGGCGCACGCTGGCGGAGGATCGGGCGTGGAGGCTGAGCGTCGGCGATGGGAAGTCGGGTTCGATCGAGTTTTGTTTTTTTTCTTTTAAAATGAAAGGGGTGGGGGGTCTGAGGAAAGATAAGGGAGGGAGGGGAGATATTTTTATATTTTATTTTATTTTATTTTATTTCAAAATTTTGACTTTCTTATCTGATCTCGAAATCAAGTCCACCGACTGTCGTCCCTAGCTAATTACCCCCATTCCGAACACAATGAGATATGTTTCATTAGCCAATTCGAACATTACGATCAGTTTCCGTTAAAATCAACATATAACACTATATATTGAATTTAAACGCACATTTCACTTTACTGGGGTCACACACTGACTCGAAAAATTCCAGAAAAATATTTTCTAGCTTCGTATTGACGATATGATCCTAACAAAACTAGTTTCGTCGAATTCTGAGACCGTTGGAAAAATGGCTATTTTCCAGTCGATTAAAATCAACTGAAATTGGTCAAACGCGTTTTCCTTTGCCACGCTCACATACTGATTCGAAAAATTATGAAATTTGGAATCTAGCAATAATTTGACATCACAGACCCAACAAAAGTGGTTTCGTCGAAATCCGAGGTCGTTTGCAAAATGGCTATTTTTAAGGGCCGAAATTCCATAGCGACTATTCAGAATTTTCAACTGGACATATCTTTTGATCCCCGCTATGAAATTTTGATTTTTCGGATTCGTTGGAAAGATACCATCAATTAGATTAAAATATTTTTGGTTTCACTAAAATCCGGTTTATTTTGCACCCGGTATGTTCAATTGAAATTTGAAATTGAATTATCGAACTACCGTGCCATTTTCAATTCCTTTTACATTTTAAAATAAATATTTATATTCTAACAACGATCTATATAATATATACATTCGAATTCTATTCAAAATAAATTTTTCATCGTTATTATTTAAAATAATCTATTTTAAATATTCAAAATTCACTAAAATTGCCAAAATAAAAATTTTAAACTGGCTCAGATTTCTGGGTTGTTACACACGCAATGCTTTTTAGAAAAATGAAACCATTATAAGACCCAAGTCCCATCACACAATGCAACGCAAACCGGAGGATAGGGTTTTACCTTATAATGGTCAAAAGATGCTGGATACGACATAAACGAATTTAATATTAGTGTATATATGTTTTAATAAAACATTTCAATCATAAATATCAATCATAAACGGCATGGGTACCATATATCATGTCGCCATACTAGTTCTACATTCAAAACCGCAAGGTCGTATTGGAAATTGGATTTCCATCATGAGTCGAGGCTAGGGGCAAGCTCCTCTCCGATTCAAGGCACTCTAGCAAATGCCTCAGGATCACACCTCTGGGCAACCCTTGGATCTTCATGGCTGGCCCCCGCCTATCGGCAGTGGATTGGTTATGCCTGAACACACGTTTCCCGGTTCCTTTGAACCTATAATATGACCACTATCGGCCTATAAAAATCTGAGGCGCCTCAAAATCCATCATCCACATAAGTAAAATGTCAGGCCGTGTTAAAGCACTGACACTACTACTAGCTAGAAAGAAACGTGTGCACTCCCTACAGTCCATATCCCGTTTTTGACTAATACCGGGGTGTGAGGCTCGCGAAGTCACGATATACACAAAGCTATGCCGTAATAGGCTATGCTTTGATCATCCCGCAAGGCCCTGCTTTTCAACAAAAGCCTTGATCAATTGAATCTTGGCGTGTCACATTGACAATTCACGCCATGGGATCAATCACTATTAATATATACCAGGGTGTTAAGTAGAGAATAAATCCTCCACCACCAAACAGACATATATTAACAGAAATCGATTTAATTCACATGGAATGAAATCCAATGTCAGATACGCATCCATTTACTAGCTTATGCTCTGAGTCTGAGCGAAAACCAAATCCGAACAATCAACAATAGTCCGGACGGCCACCACTGAAGCCCCTTCAGGGTAGCTACTCCCATCAAGGGTCTCTGTAGCAACACATCCATTCCATGTGAAGATCGTCGGTCTTCAATCACCGTCTTCATCTTCGATTCTTCATCGTCGTAGTAATTATTCGGAATGGTTTAAACCCGGTCTTTCCGAATAACTAGCGTATTTTTATATTTAAAAATCAAGTATTATAAAAACTCAACCAACGTCTCATTCCAATTCAGAATATTCTTTAATAGGATATTCGTTTTAAAGGAAAAATTCCCACAAATTATATCAAAGATAAATTCTTTGAAATTTATTCTCTTTTTTTTTTAAACATTCATTAAAACCCCCAATTTGATTTTAATGTCAAAAATCATTGTTAATTGATTATTTCAATCTAAGAAATAAATCTTATCTTTAATTGGGTTAAAGAATCAATGTCATTTAAAACATGGTCCACGGTAAACCCAAAGTCACCTTCCATTAAATATGGAATTTTCATAGAAACCAAGTCAAAATATAATTGATATAAATTTCTGTATCAGACCGATAATATAAATGGAATAATGGCAAAGCCTTTTAAATTCCATATATAGTATCAGCCTTCCTTTATAGAAGCCTATCTCGATTATTATCAAATCGGATTTCCACTCAATTCCAATTTAATTTATTAAATTGGAAAACTTTTTTTTAGAAAATTTCTTTTTAAATCTTAATAAAAAGATTTAAAATTTCCAAATCATAATAATCACTGTAAATTGGGTTAAAGAACAAATGTCATTCAAAACATAGTTCACAATAAACCCAATTCACATAACATTTTATTTCAATTACTAAATAAGAACTTTAATAATCTAAATTAAAAGATTATTCTTTTCATATGGGGTTTAAGAACAGTGTTATTTAAGACGCTTTTCACGACAACCCAAAATCTAATTTATTTAATTTAACTTCAATTAAATCTGAGCAAATTGTAAAACTTCATTAAATCTAAATTATATAACTAGTTTATTTCAATAAAAATATATTTTCTCAAAATATATTCTTTTTCCAAAATATTCTTTTCATATTTATATTTTCTACAATATTCTTTTCCTAGAATATTCTTTGTTGGAATGTGACTCAACCAACCACCATATATTTTATATGGAATCGACAATCATGATGAATAATTATCAAACATCCAAATGACGAACAAAGTGGAATCTATAACTGTGTGAGCATCAAAGTAAATAACTGACGCTCATCACAGACTGTCAATCCATCGATTGACAGATAACTAAATATTGGGATTAGTGTGTATCCAAAATCATCCCAATACCCGTGTGGGGTTTCATCCATCAAACTAATCATAAATCATTTGTGCGCTTGGGCGATGTGTGAAAATTATCGTCCCAATCACATAAACAAGTCGAGTAACTTGTAAATGGGAGTGTAACATTTCAGCATCATAAACATATATAATGATGAATCATTTCATATATAATAGAAATGTAAGTTCTCATGTTAACATAATTTCTCAAACAATGAATCCTTTCTACTGATTTATTTACACTAAAAATGTGAATTCTGATGTTGACTCACCTACAATGAGGTATGATCTTTTCTTTTTACATAAAGAGTGATATTCCTTTTACGTTGTATAAAATGAAAATTTTATATTACATTACAAATGTAATTATTTAATCTTATCATTTTTATAACAACTAAAGTATAGATAAAGATATACTTTTTGATTTCATGTTTTATTTGCAATAGAGAATGCAAACAAAAATATAACCTTTTAACTACGATGTTTATTTGCATCTAAATATGCAAATAAAGAAAATATAAAATCTTTATTAAATGTTTGTTTGCAACCAAAAATGTATATTTCTAATTCTAACTAAAATGCAAAATAAAAATGTAATATTTGTTTGCATCTAAAAATGTAGCTCTTAAATCATATTTTGTTTCATTAGTGTAAATTGACAAAGTGAAATTTTGGTTTTCAACTAGTATTAATTGACCAAAGTGAATAATCGGTTTCAACTAATGTAAATTGACAAAAATGAATAATTTGGTTTAACTACGGTAAACTGACCAAAAATGAATGTTTTGTTCAATTCTTTTTATTGAACTAAATTGAAAAATAAAATGTACTTTTATTTTCAAGTTGTATTTACATTGTGAGATGAAAATAAAAAGTGGACTTTTATATCATGTTATATTTGCATTGAAAAATGCAAATAAAAAGTGAATTTTTATTTTCTATGCTTATTTGTATTGTAGAATACAATAAATGGTTAACTTATCTTCCTATGTTATATTTGCATTATTGAATGCAAATAAAAGAACAATTTTTGTTTTTAATGCATATTTGCATTAGTGAATGTAAATAAAAGAACAAACTTGAATTTCAATGTATATTTGCATTTGAGAATGCAAATAAAAGACGAAGTTTATTCTCAATGAATATTTGCATTTGTGAATGCAAATAAAAGAACACATTTTTATTTCAATGATCTTGTTTTGACAAAAATGATATTTTCACTTCAAAAATCAAGTTTTGATAAAAGTGTGATTTTTATTTCATAAATCAAATTCTAACAAAAGTGTTATTTTTGCTTCATAAATCATGTTCTAACAAAAATGTTATTTTTATTCACAAATCACAATTTGACCAAGAATGTTATTATTTTAACCAATGTATAAAAACGTATATTTTTGACAAATTAAATTCAATGTATAAAAATGTGTATTTTCAACAAATGTTATTCAATGTATGCAGATGTATATTTTTATCTAACTCTTGTCCACTAATCAAGTTTGACAAAATGATATTTTTGTTTCAATTATCATCCTTTGCCAAAAATGCTATTTTTGTTTCAATTATCATTCTTTGACGAAAATGGTCACTTTATTCGCTAATCAATCTTTTGACAAAAATGTTGATTCTTCTCTAATGTTGCACCTCACCCATAAAAATGTGGTTTTTATTTCCTTATCAAATGGTAAGAGTGATATTGCATTTTGATTTAACATAAAAATGACAAAAGTTGATGTTCCCATATTTTTTGAAAATTCTAATCCAACAAATAAACAGAAGTGATGTTTCTATTCGTTGAAAATCCTAATTCAACAATTGTCTAAAAATTGATGTTTCCATATTTATTGGGAATATTATTTCAACAAATAGATAAAATTCCATTTAAATTCAATGTTCATTTTTATTTTGACTAATATGATTTAGACAAAAATGATAATTCAAATATAACTATTCAGATCTTAACAAGAATGATGATTATATAAAATGGTTCCAATTTGATCCCTTTGGCTAAACAAAAAAAAAATCATATATTTTTGATTTATTCTATTTATCATCACAAAGATTTATCACCATATAACTTTACCAAACAAACAGATCTAAACATTTCAATCAACATAGAACAAAACGCATAAGAACAAATAGGAATTAACTAAAACTTGGTGATGATGAAATCAGAATTAAATTCTAATTATATAGAAAGAAAATAAATCGATTTCTCACCTTGATTTGAATCTGAACAGTTCAGCTCTGAAATTTCCTTGAATTTTGCTTTGCTCATTTTCAGTTCTAGTGTGCTCCATAGCGTAGATCTCGGAAATACGAATCCAACGCAATCAGTTTCGTCAATTTCTGATTAGATTTGAAAACGATATGATCATTTGAAATTTAAATATACTAATTTCATAATTAATTTAATAATTAAATAAATTAACTTAGTCTTAGTTGGTTCCTCTTTTCCAGGCTGCTCCTTCTTCCTTCTGTTACTAATCGACTACAGGAACCCATTCCTTCGTTCGCTCCCTCCCCTGCGCGCCTCCAACCAGGCCACCGTACTCCGATCCAAGACCACCACGACCACCGCCATCCCCACGGCTCGAGCACCGCCCCGCTCGCACCCCCCTATGGCCCACAAACCACCTCGCAACGCGCCGCCTTTGGGCCTTGAAATCTCGAAATCCGTGCAATAGAAACCCATCATCCCCGTACCAAATCAAATGCCTCTGAACGTTCTTCGATTTGGTATATGGCACTTGGTCTAATTCGAATTAGTTTGGAAAATATTAGCGTTTGAAATTGGGATCGTTCTGACCATTAATCAGGGTATACGGCGGCTGTACATTGTGAATTAGGGTTACGTATGGCCAAGCGTATTTATACGCGTATTTTCTGATTTATTTAATTCGTTTAATTCTATTAAATTCGTTTATCGCCCGGAACTCCAAATTAAATCCAACGAAAAATGTTCCTAGACAAATACCCCCGTTCCGGAACCAATGGAACAGGCCTCGTAACCCAGTTCGGCTGCTACGATATGTTTTTCTTTAAATATAATTATAAATCATTAAATTATTAAATTCAAACGTACAATTTAAATTACCGGGGCCACATACTGGCTCTAAAAATTATAGAAAAATTATTTCTAGTTATGTTTTGTAGATACGGTTCTATCGAGACTAATTTCGTCGAATTCTGAGACTGTTTGAAAAAATGGCTATTTTTAAGTCGACCAAATTTGACTGAAACTGACAAAACATATTTTCCTCTGCCACGCTCACATATAAATTCGAAAAATTATGAAAATTGGAATCTAGAAATAATTTGACATTCCGGTTCCAACAAAAGTGGTTTCGTCGAAAACAGAGGTCGTTTGAAAAATGACTATTTTTAAGGCCAATATATTAAATATTAAAAATACATTTTTAAACAAATAAATTCCGAAACTCAAAATATATAAATGTCTATACTTTTTAAATGCAAAAACATCATTCCGGACTCAATGGAAGTGGTTTCGAGTCCAAATTCCTTCATATGTGAAAAGTAGCCTTTTGGGCCATATATATTATATATATAAATTTTACAGCGACTTTTCTAAATTTTGAATTGGCCATAACTTTTGATTTTTAAAACAAAATTTCAGTTTTTCAGATTCGTTGGAAAGATATGATTAAACAGATTTAAATATTTCTGGTTTCGTTCAATTCTGATTTAAAACGAATCCTGTACAGTCAGTCAAAATTCAAATTCAAAATTTGAAACTGCAGCGCTGTTTTAAACTCCTTTTATAATTATATTAAATTTATTTGTTTTAAAATAAATTTTTAGTTGTTCTTATTTAAAGTAAATTACTTTAAATATTAAAAATTCCCTTAAAATTTCTAAAATAAAAATTTTAAATTGGCCCCAAAATTCCGGGTCGTTACAGTTTATCTTTTAAATCTTTAACAAACTTCCTTACGAAACTCTCGGATTCTATTTACGAATCCACTTATTTATTGAAAACATTGGTTATAACGATAACATTATAATCCCTATTTTCGAAATATCTAACTTCAATTATAACTTTTATTCTTTAATGTGAATAAATAAATAAGCACCTGATTTATAAATAAATAAATCTTGATTTAAACACCGGAAAGTGTAAGTACTTTCCCGAATTCGATATAATCGAATTCGACGATTAACTCTCTTCGAATAACTAATATTCGATTAACTCCTTTGATTAATTCCTTTTCTGTTTGTTTATACAAATAATTCCTTTTCTATTTGTTTACTTAACAAATAACTATTCCCTTTCAATTCTATTTATTTAACCAATAAATATTCCCTTTATCTTTTCTATTTATTTCCCAAATGAATATTCCTTTTATCCTTCTATTTATTTTCTAAATAAATATTTCCTTTATACTTCTATTTATTTCCTAAATAAATATTTCCTTCATACTTCTATTTATTTAACAAATAAAGAATTCTTTTCAATTCTATTTGTTCAACAAATAAATATTCCTTTTCTATCTATCTATTTTATTTGTAAATGGTTTACAAATATTTCTCTTTCTATTTTATTTGTAAATGGTTTACAAATATTTTTCTTTCTATTTGTCTGACAAATATTTTCCTTTATATTTGTTTTACACATATTTTTCCCTTATATTTGGTTTGCACATATTTTTCCCTTATATTTATTTTCACAAATAATTATCTTTATATTTGTTTTACAAATATTTTTCCTTATATTTGTTTTTACAAATATATTCTTTTTAACTCTTTGATTTTATACTTATTTCCTTTATATTTGTTTTCACAAATATTTTCTTTTAACTCTTTGATTTTATACTTATTTCCTTTTATAAAATCCTTTTCCTTTTATATAGAAAATCCATTGATTTTCTATAAATAATTTATCTTCACAGTATACTTTGAAAATCCCCTTTTTACATCCCAGTATTTCTTACGGTATTTAAAATACCAAATAACAGTGATCGATATCATTCAAACACACATAATCCACAACAGATTATATATCACATCATATATTACAATATATGAACAGAACAGTATTATAAATATTAAGGAATCCAGTTGGATCCCTCCAACCTGTTTCCCTGCATCACAGATGTTAAACAATATACTTAACATCGATTACATTTCCATATGAAATATTCTGCTAAACAAAATCAATATATATTTAACGACTTATATATATATATAAATAATTTCAACCAACTGACTAGTAGTTCATCCAAACAGTTAACACACAACAATTTAACAGATACTTATCAGTTCTAAGAATACATTATAAAATATAACTGTTCAGAGTTGGTGAGTTTTACTCACATTGGCAGTTGATCATTAAAGAACGATAACCATCGCTTGATTCAGACGGACAATTTATTTTGCAATAGACTGTAATGAGCTTTGATTCGCTCCCAGTCAGTTCCATTGTGTAGTGTTCGTCCATACGATCCCAACGGATCATGTTTCACTGAATTTCGACCACGTATGAGAAAGTTATGACTTATACAAGTTTAAACAAGTATTTACATTGTTTTAATTTATTTCTTTAGCAAATTTGGGCTTACCCACCAAAGTGTGGCCCAACAACATATGATCCCGTGACCCTCTCTTCCCCGTGACTTCCAAAATACCGTGCTCCTGTTAATCCCCAAACTCGTTTGACCACCTCTTTGACCAATACCACCCACCTCCTCGGTTATCCACTGACGTCGCCACCACCACCAGTACGACCTGCGCCTCACTCTCTTCTCGACGGTACCCTCACATCCAAGTTCGAACTCCCGAAACAAAACGCGCCTTTATCCTCCATCGGCGACTGAGCAATGTCGCTTTCCTCCACAATCATCCGTGACCCTCCGAAACCCCCTAATCCGATGCGCCTCACCTCCTGGAATCCAAAAACCATACTAAAATCACGAATTAAAGCTTCATTAGCCTCTGAATCTCAACCCTACACCCGCTGTACATAATGACATCGACGAAAATGATGTCGAGCTTAACGCAATAATATGAGCCTGAAGAATTCGAGTATAGGAATCCAAATATATCATTATTTTAATTTATATATTTTTCTGCGATTTTTCCATGAATTTCAAAGTTGCGATTTTTACTGAGGCATTGTGAATTCTTCTGCATTTTAATAGTTGAAGGAGCGGCTGAAAACAAAAGGGACGTGGCCCTTGTTTTGACCTAGTAAGTGAGTTAGAATATATTTTTAATTAATATTTTATATTTTATTTTGCCAATTTCTCATTGTATCTGCCTTCTAAAAATCACTATGATTACATACGATACCTAAAAATCACGAAAATGGTCATGCAACCACAATTCGACATTACGGTCCCAACGAAACTGGTTTCGTCGAATTCCGACTCTGTTTGCTCACAAAGCGTATTTTTAACCATCAAAATATCGATTGTTTTTCACATTAAAATCACCCACGGCCACATACTGACTTCAAAAATCATGGAAATTGAAATCTAACAATAATTTAACATTGCGGATCAAACAAATTAGTTTCGTCGAATTCTGAAGTCGTTTGCAAAACTGACTATTTTTAAAGCTCTAAATAACCCTTTTAAATATATAAATATATTTAAAAACAATTAAATTTAATATTTATAAATAAATATTATCGTATATATTCACAACAGAATATCATACAGCTCTAGAATATTCCTATATGAATTTCAAACTTAATATTTCAAATCCCGATTAAATTGACATTCGATTTATAATGAAATTCCTTTTTAAAATATAAATAATTCCTTTATAAATTATAAAGGAATTCCACAGCGATTTTCTAAAATTTGATTTGGACATAAATCAAAATCTACACGACGAAATCCCGATTTTTCTCTTCCATTAGAAAAATATACTTCACCAGCTCCGAACATTTCTTGTTTCACAGAAATCCGGCTTAAAACAGATTCTGTATTCCTAGTTGAAGTTCAAATCACCAAATCGCGAACTACCACGCCATTTCGAACTCGATTTTAGTTATAATATAATTTATACCTTCAATTGACGATTATAAATATATTCGTCAATATAATTCAACATAAACTGAATTATATATTTTAAATTGTCCAATTTACACCATATCATGGATTCTGTTATTTCCTATTATTCCAGAAATATATTATTTAATTATTTATATTAATTAAATATAAATATTATTTAATTCGAGTTATCGATATCGTTAAATCGATATTTAATAATTAAATTAATTAATTATTCAGCAGTAAAAATGCGGATCATTATAGACTGATTATTCACTAAGCCAAAAATGGGGAAAAACAAAATGTGTTACGATCATGACGATGAGCTCAACGTTGTGGAACTGACTGAGAAGGAATTGGAGATAACAATAATTTACCGTTAAATTAAATGACTATTTAATTTAACAGTAATTGAACCGTTTCAGTACAAATCAAATCAAGGTGAGTTAAACTCACTCAGTTCTTCCCATTTATATTTTATATAAATTGGGTTTTTATTTTGTGTGCTCTGTTTTGCAATGGTTGACTGTTTGCTAATTATATATTTATTTGCTGATTTAACTGATGAAATTAAACCGTCGTTTAATTTCAGTGAAATACCAAATCGTTATTCTAACGATCGGTTCCAATAAAGGTAACTTACCTTGTTGGTCACGTTTATAAAATAAACATGTTTAATTGGTTGAATTGTTTGAATTACTTGTGCTTGAGGTTAAATGGTCATTAGTTGTTATCGGTTAAGTGAGACTGAATGAACTGATTTGAGATAACCGTTTTGAATACAGGGAAGAACAGGTTGGAGGGATCCAACGGTATTCCTCAAATATATTATTTATTTTCATATTATCATATATGAACTGTCATAATTAGGTAATTGATTTGATTAGTGCTCTTGGACTGAAAATTCAACCTTTGTTTTGTTTTAACCAATGGGTAATGTTGGTTGGGTAATTGGAAGTAAATGGCCTAAAAATAAATTGGTTTGTTATATTGATTTACCTTCGGGCAAATCGATAAGAGTTGAAGTTAAGAAATTAGTTTATAACTGGAAATAGATTTTGAAATATATTATTTTGAATAAAAGTTTACTAATAGAAAATAAATAAATATTTATTATTATTTAAATTTATAATTAATTATTAATTGATTTAATAAAGTAAATTCTGATATTAATCAGATTTATAAGTATGAGAATAGGAAATTAACCTAACGGTTAAAGTGAATAATTGTTTTGTTAAGAAACAATTAAATGGAATTATTTATGTTAATTATATTATTAATTAATTTAAAGGGGGAAACGAATTGTAATCGGTTAGCACGATAACCGTGTTTTGAGTTGAATAAATCGACTGTTCTAATTGGGATTAGTTATAAAATTAATGTGTTTTGAATAAAATAGTTCAATGAATATTGTTTAATTTTAATAAGAGTTTTAAAATGGGAATTACTGTTTATTTTAATAAATAAAGAAATTAACTACGGAAGTAGTTAATAACCGAAGTGAATTATTATGTTAATTAATAATAATTTAGGGAATTACTTTTTAATTGGAATTCAATTAAAAAGTAATCGAGTTGGAATAAAATCTAAGGCGTTCGTGAAAGGAGTTTATGAACAGGTTTTATATTTAAAACCCGAAATTTTTATAACAAAGGTATAAAGAGAATTTTAAGCGAATATGATAGCTTAAATTAAAGAATACTTGAATTAAGTAAAAAAAGAAAAAGGCAAAAAGAGTTTATATTAAATCAAAGTTATAAATGGGGTTTAAAGTGTTAAAGCGTAAATTTTACATTAACGTTACTTAATAATGGGATTAAGTAAGAGGGGAAATTGAAATAAGAATTTCAAGCCGAAATTGTAGAATGGATTTGAAAAAGAGATGGGTAAAGGTGAAGTTGGGTAAATAAGTGGGTCGTAGGATTTTGTAAACAAAATCCGAATTATAAAATGAGTTTGATTAAAGAGGCAGAGTTAAAAGTGGTATTTTATAAAGAGGTTACTTAATCATGGGATTAAGGAATAATGGTTATAACCGAGAAAGAGATTTTCAAAAAGATAATAAGGTTAAATGAAATCGTATTTCGAATAAAATAGTTAAATGGAATTTGTATTGATACTAGAATGAAATATTGGTTTTTGGATTACAAATTACATTTATCTTAAGGTATGAACGTTGTCGATCAAGGTCTGAGAGGTAACTAAAATACCCCAACTTGGACAACTTCAGAATTATCTGAGGATGATATTAGTTGTAATGGTAAAAGGGATTAGTAAAGTTTATTATTTCATTAGAGAAATAATAACGCAACATTTGTAATGAAGATTAGGAAAATATATTTATAATGAGGATTTAAAATAAAGGGAAGTAAAAAGGGGTTGTGCGGGAATATAACAATATTTTCGAATTTGAAAGGAAATGTAAAAGTTGAGTTTTATTCAATAAGAATAAGTATTGGGCGTTGTTAAGTAATGAATGAAAGATATTTCGTAACATTATTGTACGAGTAATAAGTTCAATTGATTTTCCAATATTATTAAATAGTAGGGTTAAATGTTTAAGAGTGAAAATAGACAAACTGAATATGATATAAGATTTTCCTTAGTGTTTAAAGAATAATGTTATGTGAATAAGAAGCGGAAAGCTACATTCGTAATATCGAAATATTTAAGAGTTTTGAATTTACATTTGTTTAAATTAAAAGGCCAAATGGGGATGAATACCGAACCAGTGAACTCATTGGATTGTCATGATTGAAACACTGTTTATTTTGATAGTTAAATCACCGACTATCAAATCGATCCAATACGATTGTTGGTACGGAAAGACCGGGATCGAATTTATATTCGAAAACCATTCCGACCAACAAATACGTGAAGATATCAAAAGATGATCGGGATGGAGCATTGAAGACCATAGATCTTCATAACACGGAAGAATCACTAATAATCTCTGGTTTAGAGGCTAGAGATGAACTATGATTCAGTCATGGTTGAAATCTATGGATTGCAAGGACTACTCGCTACTGATCCATGTAGTGATTCCTATACTGAATGCAGAAGGAGAGTACCTTTGGTTCATCCTATTCCTGGATGACTTCTATGGACGAATGTCTGACAGAGTATTTCCAAAGGGATCACGTACATTGATTTTTACAAACGTATTTCTGTTAGTGGCAGAGAAGGGCACCTCTCTTTGCTTAACGACCAGAGTATTTTTGTGGACGTCAATTAGTGATATCTGGCGGATTTGGCGATGTGGCAGTCAAAGTGAATGGTTACCAAATATCCCAACAGCCAATTATAACCTCATGCCTCATCAACCGGGAAATGAAAAAAATCAGGTAGGCAGCATGGCTATGTGGGTCGCTCCTATTAGGGTGTATAATCACCTATCTAGAGAAATTCCTTTTGCTTCTTTAATCTATTTCGATGCTGTCCCTTTTCGGAAAAACAGTGGTTTGAGCCCAACCGTTGGTGATATACATTCGATACACTCAAGCGAAATGAGTGGTGGGTCATGTGAGGGCCGGGTAGCAAGACATTCTTGTTGAACCCAGTGTATTCGCCTCTAGAGATATACTATCGGCAGGTGGTCCCATACCTTGTCATAGTCGGAATCCAATTTCCAATAAGTGCCCGCGGTTTTGATTGTATACTATATATGTGGAGCGTAAGATGCAAGCATTCCGCTAGATTGATATTTACTTGTATTTGGACACTATTATAATAGCAGAATAAGATACTGATTTCAAACTGACTTGGGTTATCGTAAGGTAAAAACCGTCCGTATTTATGTGTGGATTTGGTCTTAAGATTACCTTTTTCTTTCGAAAAGATTTTAACTTTAAAACCAAGTTGTGTGACACCTTAAACTTTGCGAGTTTTTTTCTCACTCTGGTTCACCAAACTAACCCGGTGTTTTGTAAATGCTCGGGTTAGCCCGGGGTGTACAGGTCCAGGTTATCGGATGCTTCGAAGGCCAGAGACGAGCTGGAGTTGTTCAGACATATTATATCTAGTATTTATTCCGCTGTGTGATGTATATGAGGATAGGTTATTATAAATGTTTAGTTGTGTTCTGTACTGTGATATTGTAAGTATCTTTAAAAGCTCTCAATAAAGATTTATTTATGTATTATATTTTGTTCCGTTGCAATGTGAGACTCTGATTCTGTGTTGTTTTGGTTCTTATTCTTGTTCTATTCTAATATTTCTTTCTTTCTTGTCTTACCCTCTAATTTCTTTCTTTAAATGTTCCAGTGTTTTCGGTGTTTGGAAGTCGGCATGAGTTACAGTAAAGGTATTTATGTCGATTTTCGAGGCCGAAAATACCTGGGTCGTTACAGTGGTATCAGAGCTATTGGTTTAGTAATAACCTTGGCTCTGTGGCGTAACTCGATAGAGATTGGGTTAGTAATACCCTAGATAGAGATTGAGTGTATATATATGAGAGCATATTTGAAAATTTTATATACAAATGTTTTGTATTGTGTGGGTTGATCGGTTCAAGTGTTGAGAAGCACTGAACTGACAAGGGATACAATATTGTTTTGTAAAGAGGGTAAATGGAATAATTTTGCCCAAGTTATATTTTTGTATAGTAAAGAAATAATTTTATACAATTATTGAGATATTAGTGTGTTTGATTGATTCGAATAGAATTCAATCTCGAATTGAAATTTTGAATTGGAAACTTAACTTGGTTAAGTGAAATTAATCAAGAATGATATCGAATTTAAATAAATTGGAAATTAGATGAATAAATAATAATCAAATAGTAATCAACCAGATATTAACTGATTGATGATCAAAGATGTGAACCCAAAGTAAAATATTAATACTAAATGTAAATTCAATTGATTTGGTTGAATTGGTTGTGTATTGGTTGAGTTGATTGTGAATTAGTTATTGATTGTGTGTTAGACTACCTGAATAGAATTCATCAACAAGTTAAATTGGAGTTGGATGAATTGAAAATGAATTCCAGTGTAATTAGATTGGAATGAAGCTATATATGATTTGAAATTAACAATTTATCCCTATAATTGAAGATAAATGGTGTTCATGTTTGGTTCTGACAATTTATGTAGTTATGCTTGTCAGTTAATGAAGTACTATTCAAGAGTTACATATATTTGTTACTTATATGTTAATTGAGTAAGTACAGGTGCCAGATGGATTTTGAGGATTAGATTTTGATTGAGTGGATCGCGATAAATTAAACAACGCTCGCAAAAAGGTACGCTTACGCGAAAATATAAAATTTTGGGGTTTTGATTTTTGTTTTCCGACCATGTTGGTCGACGTATATATATTATTTGTTCCTGCGATATCGCAGATGTCACTCCGTACAGGGGAGACTCTGCCGAATTTTTCCGAGAATTTAATGTGTTAGAAAAAAAATTCGATATTTTTTAAAATATTTATTTACGGTATTGAATTGTTTTTTATTTTAAAATAAAATGGATTTGGAAATTAATGGGTGTGTAACGTTCTTTCTTACCTTAGCAATTTCGAGGACGAAATTATTTTTAAGGGGGAAGATTGTAATGTCCCGTATTTTTGGAAATAAAATATTTAATTTAATTTATTATTTTAAATATTATATTTTGAATATTAATGGATTTTAAAATTTAATTCATTATCAAAAACGTAGTTTGAATGTTAATTTATTTATAATATAAAATGAGCTCGAAATGGCGCGGTAGTTCGTAATATGGAGTTTCGAACTTCGATTGGATATACAGGATCCGATATAAGTCGGATTTCTGTGAAACGAGAAACGTTGGAACCGTATTGATTATAATTTTCATATGAAAGAGAAAAATTCAAATTTCGTATTATAGTTTGTTAGTTATGGCCAAATCAAATTTTGAAATAGTCGTTATGGAAATCATTATTAAAATATAGGCCTTTAAAATAGTCATTTTCCAAACGGTATCCGATTTTGATGAAACTAGTTTCATTGGAACCGTAACGTTAAATTATTGCACGGTGTTGAATTGCATGGCAACCCGATGTCGTATGTGACCATGGTAGCCGTAAACGACCGTTCATTTTCTATAGCGCGTAATTAATGTAATAAAGGAATATTCGAGTATAACTTGAGCAGATGATCAGATTAAGCCACGAAACCAATTGGGTTCGTATCGTCGATTAGAGTCCGGATAGGTATATAGCTTGTTATTTTTGGAGACCGGGTAATTTGGTGCCCAAAATGGCATTGCGGTGCGTATAAAATTAGCCTACCGGGAAAACAGTCTCAGAATGCGACGAAACTAATGTCATTGGGTTCGTATTAATAAATTATTGTAGGATTTCAAAGCTTCAAGTTGATTGAATTTATTTAGTGATCATGGAAAATTTAAAAACGTATTTTTTGTTGGTTTTATAAAGGAATTTTTTTCAAACGATGTCGGAATTCGACGAAACCTATTCCATTAGGTCCGGAATATTTTTCAATGCTAGGATTAGTTTTTATATCAGAAAACAGAAATCGTTTGTGGTGGTTTTTATCAATTACTTCACGCTGAAGTTACACAAATATTGTTATATTATTTACCATCCCCTATATATACCATTCGTTCTCCCTAAACCTTAGTTTGCGTTCAACCAATTTTCACAGCCACCATTCACTCCAACGAACGGTGATAACCTCTCTATTTTCTTCCCGTTTAATCTCGAAATTTACTCATCAATTCCTAAAATCTTCCTCACTAAAGTTACTCAGCTCATTGAGCTCTCGGATATGATCGGCTATGATTTGATTTAATGGCCTGAGGCCATCGGAAATGGACCATAAAGGGTCGGCATTCAAAGGGGAATTGGCGGGGTTAGGAGCACCTAGAGGCGTCTAGATTTTGGGGAGAGGTCTGGTGAGGACTGACGCGTACTTTGAGGTGTGCAGATCGGAATCCGGTCAAGGATACAGAGGTGCGGTGGCGCATACTTGTGCGAGAGGGTTTGTGAAGTCACGGCTTCGGGAAGATGAAGCCTGGGAAACGTAAAATCCAAAGTGAGGAATTAAATGGGTCGGCCTTTTTTGATGTTAATGTAATTAAACCATTTATATTATACTAATTAAGAAACTATTTAAAGGTTATTCCTTTTGTTTTGAACAGAAAACGAAGTGGTCAGGTGAACGTGTTTTGGTTGGCAATCAGGATTTTGGGAAGCATTGAAATCTGAGAACATGAGTAACAGTTCATGAGAAAACAAACGAAGGAAACAAAATCCATCTCCATAAAGTAAATTGTTGGCCTTCGGTTACGTAATTATAATATACTATTGATTAAACATTTTGAAACTGGGTAGTGACCAAACGTATACGGTTTCACGAAGTAATTAAACATTTATGATAATATTAATTATTTCATGTTATCTTAACCGAAGTAATTGATTTTATGTAAAATTAATTAGCAAAATAATTAGTGTTGTTACTAGTATCATTAAAAGATTAATAATTTAGTTAAGAACCGTAGCCTTATAATGGGTTTTAACTTATGCAAATAATAACAGGAGCAGTGGAGCTGGAGTCAAGCATACACTAGTGCCGAAGGAAAGAAGGGTGTCAGTCCAGTATATTGCAATCAAATGTTAATCGAACCGTAATTTAAAAATAATCGGACTGATTATACACTAAGCCAAAAATGGGGAAAAACAAAATGTGTTATGATCATGATGATGAGATCAATGTTGTGGAACAGACTGAGAAGGAATTGGAGATAACAGTAATTTACCGTTAAATTAAATGACTATTTAATTTAACAGTAACTGAACCGTTTCGGTACAAATCAAATCAAGGTGAGTTAAACTCACTCAGTTCTTCCCGTTTATATTTTATATAAATTGGGTTTTTATTTTGTGTGCTCTGTTTTGCAATGGTTGACTGTTTGCTAATTATATATTTATTTGCTGATTTAACAAATGAAATTAAACCGTTGTTTAATTTCAGTGAAATACCAAATCGTTATTCTAACGATTGTTTCCAATAAAGGTAATTAACCTTGTTGGTCACGTTTATAAAATTGACGTGTTTAATTGGCTGAATTGTTTGAATTGCTTGTGATTGAGGTTAAATGGTCGTTAGTTGTTATCAATTAAGTGAGACTGAATGATCTGATTTGAGATAACCGTTTTGAATACAGGGAAGAACAGGTTGGAGGGATCCAACGGGATTCCTCAAATATATCATATTATCATATATGAACTGCCATGATTGGGTAATTTATTTGATTAGTGCTCTTGGACTGAAAAGTCAACCTATGTTTTGTTTTAACCAATGGGTAATATTGGTTGGGTAATCGGCAGTAAATGGCCTAAAAATAAATTGGATTGTTATATTGATTTGCCGTCGGGCAAATCGGTAAGAGTTGAAGTTATAAAATTAGTTTATAACTGGAAATAGATTTTGAAATATATTATTTTGAATAAAAGTTTTTTAATAGAAAATAAATAAATATTTATTATTATTATTTAAATTTGTAATTAATTATTAATTGATTTAAGAAAGTAAATTCTGATATTAATCAGATTTATAAGTATGAGAATAGGAAATTAACCTAACGGTTAAAGTGAATAATTGTTTTGTTAATAAACAATTAAATGGAATTATTTACGCTAGTTATATTATTAATTAATTTAAAGGGGGAAACGAATTGGAATCGGTTAGTGAGATAACCGTGTTTTGAGATGAATAAATCGACTGTTCTAATTGGGATTGGTCACAAAATTAGTGTGTTTTGAATAAAATAATTCAATGAATATTGTTTAATTTTAATAAGAGTTTTAAAATGGGAATTACTATTTATTTTAGTAAATAAAGAAATTAACTACGAAAGTAGTTAATATCGAAGTGAATTATTATGTTAATTAATAATAATTTAGGGAATTACTTTTTAAATGGAATTCAATTAAAAAGTAATCGAGTTAGAATAAAATCTAATGCGTTGGCAAAAGGAGTTTATGAACGGGTTTTATATTTAAAACCCGGAATTTTATAATGAAGTTATAAAGAAGCGAATATGATAGCTTAAATTAAAGAATACTTGAATTAAGTAAAAAAAGAAAAAGGTAAAAAGAGTTTATATTAAATCAAAGTTATATAAATGGGGTTCAAAATGTTAAAGCGTTAATTTTACATTAAGGTTACTTAATAATGGGATTAAGTAAGAGGGGAAATTGAAATAAGAATTTCAAGCCGGAGTTGTAGAATGGATTTGAAAAAGAGATGGGTAAAGGTTAAGTTAGGTAAAGAAGTGGGTCGTAGGATTTTGTAAACAAAATCCGAATTATAAAATGAGTTTGGATAAAGAGGCAGAGTTAAAAGTAGTATTTTATAAAGAGGTTACTTAATCATGAGATTAAGGAATAATGGTTGTAATAACCCGGAAAATCTGAACCAATTTAAAAAATTTTATTTTGGCAATTTTATTGAATTTTGAATATTTAAAATGGTTTATTTTAAAAAATAATGACGAGAAATTTATTTTGCATAGATTTAGAATGTACATATTTATTTGAATCGACGTTAGAATATAAATATTTATTTTTATTATAAAAGGAATTAAAAATGGCGCGGTAGTTCGAAAATTCGATTTCAAAGTTCAAATGAATGTATAAGATTCAAAATAAACCGGATTTTGGCCCTTAAAAATAACTATTTTGCAAACGACCTTTATTTTCGACGAAACCACTTTTGTTGGATCCTGGATGTCAAATTATTGTTAGATTCCAAAATTCATAATTTTTCAAATTGATATGTGAGCGTGGCAAAGGAAAACGTGTTTTGACAGTTTCAGTCAATTTGGATGGACCAGAAAATGACCATTTTTCAAACAGTCTCCAAATTTGACGAAATTAGTTTTGTTAGAATTGTATCGTTAATACGAAGCTAGAAAATATTTTTCGGGAATTTTTGGGGTTCGTATGTGGCCCCGGTAAATTGAAAGGTGCATTCAAACTCAATATATATATTTATATTTTAATTTCGACGAAAACTGATCAAAGCGGCAGAATTGGCCTACGATACATATCCCAATGTGTTCGGAATGGGGGTAGTTAGTTATGGACGACAGTCGGTGGGTCTCGTTTGGAGGTCAAAATAAAAGTTACTTTCTGAGAATTAAATAAATAAATAAATAAAAGAGTCAACGTGCCCTCCCCCTTTTACTCTCTCCCTCCCCTCATGATTTGCCCAGATCAGAACAAAAAAAAGAAAAAAAGGACTCGTGATCGAAATCGCGTTCGATTCCGCCGCTTGAGGGGCAGCGCCGCCGCCAAAGGGGGGCGCCGCACCTCCGGCGCCGCCACCAGAGGAAACGCCCCTCCTCCAGCTCTCCTTCTTCCCTTTCCCCTCCTCTTCCCTTCAAGACCGCGAAGAGGTCCGAGCTCCCCAACGCCCTAACCCAAATCCGCCTCTGTAGTTGTAATGACTCACATTTTTAGCTGTCGAATAATTAATTTAATTATTAAATATCGAGTTGGAAATATCGATAACTGGAATTAAATAATAATTATATTTAATTAATATAAATAATAGAATAATATATTTTCGGAATAATTGAAATAACAGAATTCATGATATGGTGTGAATTGGACGATATAAAATATATATTTCAGTTTATATTGAATTATATTGACGAATATATTATTTAAACGAAGTCTGAACGTATAAATTATATTATAAATATAATCAAGCTCGAAATGGCGTTGCAGTTCGTTATTGGGCGATTCGAACTTCAAGTGAATATACAGAAGCCGTTTTAAGTCAAATTTCTGTGAAACAAGAAACGTTCAGAGCTGGTGAAATATATTTTTCTAGTGGAAGAGAAAAATCGGGATTTCGTCATGTAGATTTTTAGTTATGTCCAAATTAAATATTCAGAAAAACAGCGGTATATTCGTTCGTGGCCATAACGGTTATTTAAAAATATTTGAATATCGGGTTTGAATTTAGAGAAGGTTCTTTTGAGACGTAGTGATAATTTAATTTTTAGAATTTTATGGTAATTTTTAATTAATTAAATACGCAACTTTTTATTTGGAGTATTGTGCACCCTTAATCAGCGATTTTGGGATTTCTCAATATAGGTTAAGCTACCGATATTATTATATTTCTAGAGTCGGGACACCTCGCTCGTCACGATGATGTTTTTATTTCTGTCCGTAGCGGTACGTAACTATATAAATTTATAAAATAAAGTTGTAACAAATTTTGTGAACATAAAGAAGGCCACACATTGCCTTATTTCAGCCACCGGTTCTTTGAGGCCTCAAATCAAAAACGTGGAAGGGCATCCTTCATTCAAAGAAATGCCTATAAGTAAAAAGAGGAAAAAAACACAACCCTTCAAAACCAAAGATCTATCCTCGTTCTTCTGTAAATCAAGAAAGGCCACCACCAAAACAAAATCCTTCAACTAATTAAAATCTCCGGCAATTCTCAATGAAATCAAGTATTTTTAAATCCTTTGAACTAGAAAACAGGAGAGCTTCAAATCCGCAGTCTCAGAAAATGTTGCGATGGACTTTCTGGAGCTCGAAGTAGTAGCAGTCGAGTTGGGACGTGAGTTTTTGGGAGCAACGATGGTTGATCGATGACGGAGATGATGTGGTTAAACTCGGTATGGTGAGGGGAGTTGGTCAGCATCGTTGGGAGAGGTGCGGCTCCTTGTTGAAGGTTACGACATCTGACAATGTCACGGTGGTGAGAAACAGGTCGTGATCCACTCGAGAACGAAGGCTACATGGGTGGTGCGAGTTCCATCTCATGGGTATGGTGTGGTGCGGATTTGAACGAGGAATATTGTGGTGGTGGTTGCAAGTCGGAAAAATGGTCATGGAGGCGGGGATGGGCAGTCAACGGTGAAGTCAATGGGGATTGGGTAGGAGCGGGTGCGGATTGTGTTTGGAGGAGGAAATACGAGATGTGTATTTGGGGGAGAAATAGCTTATAGGTGCGGATGATGGTAATGGGCCAGGATATGGGGGTGAGGCCCAATTCTTTAAACAAATTAAAGTTTTATTTAAGTGTGTATTAAACTTATAAAATTCATAACTCTCTCGTACGATATCAGAATCAAGCGAAACAAGATCAGTTAGGATCATATGGACGGACACTACCCAAAGGAACTGACTGGGGGTGGATAGGAGCTCGTTACAATTTATAGCGAAATAAATTGTCCGTCTGAATCAAGCGATGGTTATCGTTATTAACGATGATCGTCCAATGTGAGTAAAACTCACCAAATCTGAACAATTATATTTTTATAATGTATTTTTAGAACTGTTAATCATCTGTTGATTGTTGTGTGTTAACTGTTTGGTTGAATTGCTTGTGTATTGGTTGAAATTATAGATAACGATATATATACAAATCGTTAATCAAATATTGATTATGTTTAACAGAATATTTCACATTGAAATGAAATCGACGTTAATTATGTTGTTTAACATCTGTGATGCAGGGAAACAGGTTGGAGGAATCCAACTGGATTCCTCAACATTTATTTTACTGTTTTTCATATATTGTAATATATGATGTGATTATGTGTGTTTGAATGATATCGATCATGGTTATTTGGTATTTTAAATACCATAAGAAATATTGGAATAGAAAAGGGAAATTTCAAACTGTGTATTGAAATAGAATATTTATAAAATCAAGGGATTTTATAAAAAGGAGTTTTATAAAGAAAATAAATAGAATAAAGGAATATTTATTTAAAAATAAATAGAATAAAGGAATATTTATTTAGAAAATAAATAGAGTTAATGAAAAGGAGTTAATCGAATTTAGTATTCAAAGGAGTTAATCGAATTTAGTATTCGAAGGAGTTAATTGAATGTAGTTATTCGAAACGAGTTAGTCGAACATGGTTAGTCGAGTCGAATTAATCGATTATAATTAATCGAAAGGAGTTAATCGAACATAGTTAATCAAAACGGAGTTAAACAAAAATTAGAAACTAACTAGAGATTAATAAGTTGAATGGTTTCCTAAGTATCGATCTGATGTTGGTTTCGGCCTTCGGGGTTTATACTTAGGAATTTGTTCTCTTGTTAGTTTATAATTAGAGTCTGATTAAAGTGGAAGAATAGTGATACGTAATTAAGCCATGGAAATGTTTTCCAGTGTTAATAACATATATTTTCTAATTATAGAAAATAAGGAAATATGAATATATATATATATATATATATATATATATATATATAATTGTTTGATGATTGGATCGATAATTCCATTTGGAAATAAGATCATTGTGTGTACACAGACAAGTTTCATTTGATAGTTAACTATCACCGACTATCAGAGTTTTGACCATTTTAACGTTGTTAATATGGAGAGACCGGTTGAATCATTATCCGAAGAACCACTACGTATTGGCATAAGTGTTGTGAATCAAGTATGCTGAATATACTGAAGACAGAGTAAAGTGCAAGGGCTGTTGTATAAATCTTAGATAACAATTGCCTAAGATGGATATACTGAATAGTGCCTTCGGTTTGTCCAGTTTCAGGACAACTTATATGGAAGAAGGTCTGACAGAGTATATCTAATAGATCGCGTAAGTTGATCTCTTCAAACGTATTCACGTTTGGTGGTGGAGGAATTCGTTTCTCTTAGTTGTATACCCGTGTTATTTTTGGAAAAATCAATTTGTGATTTGGCGGGTATGGCGATGTGGCATTCTAAGTGAATGAAGATGTGGCATGTAAAAGATAAGCGTAGCTTCTAGCCACACAACCGGGAAATGACAAAAGTCGGACAGGCAGCATGGCTATGTAGGTCGCACCTATTAGGGTGTATAATCACCTAATCTAGAGTTTCATTTACTTCCAAAAATCTATTATCGATGTTGTCCCATTCGGGAAACGGTTGTTGATCCCAACCGTTGGTGATATACATTCGATACACTCAAGCGAAATGAGTGGTCGGTCATGTGTGGCCGGGTTGCAAGATGTTCTTGTTGAGTCCAGTGTATTCCTCTCTAGAGGTACACTAGCAAAAGGTGGTTCCATACCCTGTCATAGTTGGAAATCCATTGCCCAACACGTGCTTGCGATTTTGATTATATATTATATATGTAGAACGTGATATGAAAGCGTTTCTGCTAGATGATTATTTTATTATGGTTGATAGACATTATTATAATATCAAAAGGTTTTTGATATAAAGATAATTTGGATTCTCATAAGGGAAAAACCCGTTCCATTATACAGCGTGGTCTTATGAGATATTGTTTACTTGTTCAAACTGTTCTGAACTGTTTTACCCATACCAGTCCATGTTGCGTGCTTAGTGCATGTGCGCATGATAGGGGGTTCTCGCTTTTCGTTAGGTGGTGAACGGGAGACTCTTACCCTTACATGTTCCGAAAATGAGGGTTGGTTGTGAAGTCGAAAGGCTGCCCAAAAAATATGGACTAGGGTATCAATGTAAGCCACAGTGGGGTATTACCTTGCTGCTTTGGGGATTGGAGAGGATGGTTGAAAAGCCTACTCAACAAATACCGGGTCGTTACAGTTGGTATCAGAGCTTAAGGTTAAGTATTACCTTGGCTCTGTGGCGTGACTCGGTAGAGATGGGGTTAGTAATACCCTAGATTGAGTTTGAGTGTATATATATATATATATATATGAGCATGTATTTGTTATTTGATATAAAAATTGTTTTATATTGTGGAGATTTATTGATTGAGTTGTTTATGGATTTTGGTCGATCAGTTTGGTCCACTCTATCGATAGGAGTTTCTAAACACTCGAATACGATGAACCGACGCGGTATGTTTTGAAAAAAAAAGGGTAAATGGAATAATTTTTCCCATATTATATTTTGATATAAAGGAATTATTAATATTTGAAATATTAGTATATCGGATGTGTTGGTTGTTATTATAATCGAGTAAGATTATAAAAGTGAAACGGTTATGTAAATAACAAATTAAGATTCGTATAAGTGTTACGAATGAGTTAAATCTAAAATTAAATCAGAATTGAAATTTAAACCTGAAAATTTGGAGAAGTGTTTGTAAAAGAACATGGATTAAATATACGTGAATTTTAAAATCCTGGGAGATTTTAAATTTGTTACAAGCATTGAAATGATGTTTTGAACTGATTTCAAAATGGAAGTATGTGGAAATGATTTTGAAAGTGGTATAGTATTGAACTCACTTGATCGTTGGAAAATAGATTCCGATGATGACAGCTGCATCACCGGTGTTCATTTTCGAGTTGTAAGTGACGGATTACTACCAAAGATTTTGTTTTCGAATTGTTTTGAGGAAATAAGTTGTTTAGAAATTCAAAGGTTTTGAATTGGTATTATGATTTCAAATTGATTTGAAAGAAAAACTCAGGAATTTAAAATTTCTAGAATTTAAATTTAAGTTGTAAAGATAAGTAAGAGGAGATTGATAAAAGTATTTAAAGTCTGGAATTGATCAGAGAATAATCTGAACTGGAATTGAGGGATAACTTAAGAGTTCGTAAAATTTTTATTTGGGGTTAGAATGAAATGGGGCTTCGATATAAGCGAATAATTGTGTTGAGATTTGGTTGATTGAAATTGATTGGAAATCGATTGGTATAGATGGATATATGGTCTACAGGTATTGAGTAGAAGCAAGTGAAAGTGATATAATGATATACCCGACAAAAAGGTACAAGTTTATATTTATATTGGGTATGAGATTTTTATGAGCCGATTTGGCAAGCCATTTGGCTATTTGATTTTCTTTTGGGTTGGAGAAGGCATAGAGAGGTGAGTTGTGATTTTACTAATAGGGATGTACAAAGGAGTTTATGGCGAAATTTCCCAAAAAAATAAGGCGTTAGAAAATTTTTTGAATTTTTGAAAATTTTAGTTAGTCGGAATAAATTAATATTTTAGTCGATATTAATTGGTTCAGTTGAAACAGAAGTTAAGGGGTAAATCGATAAATATTTACCCGGTAGATAGGGTCGTCTTCTAGCTTAGCAATTTCGAGGACGAAATTATTTTAAGGGGGAAAGATTGTAATGACCCGCATTTTTAGCTGTCGAATAATTAATTAATTTAATTATTAAATATCGAGTTGGCGATATCGATAACTGGAATTAAATAATAATTATATTTAATTAATATAAATAATATAATAATATATTTTCGGAATAATCGGAAATAACAGAATTCATGATATGGCGTGAATTGGACGATATAAAATATATAATTCAGTTTATATTGAATTATATTGACGAATATATTATTTAAACGAAGTCTGAATGTATAAATTATATTATAAATATAATCGAGCTCAAAATGGTGTTGTAGTTCGTTATTGGGCGATTCGAACTTCAATTGAATATACAGAAGCCGTTTTAAGTCAGATTTCTATGAAACAAGAAACGTTCAGAGCTGGTGAAGTATATTTTTCTAGTGGAAGAGAAAATTCAGGATTTCGTCGTGTAGATTTTTAATTATGTCCAAATTAAATATTCAGAAAAACAGCGGTATATTCGTTCATGGCCATAACGGTTATTTAAAAATATTTAAATATCGGGTTTGAATTTAGACAAAGTTCTTTTGAGACGTAGTGATAATTTAATTTTTATAATTTTATGGTAATTTTTAATTAATTAAATACGCAACTTTTTATTTGGAGTATTGTGCACCCTTAATCAGCGATTTTAGGATTTCTCAATATAGGTTAACGTACCGATATTATTATATTTCTGGAGTCGGGACACCTCGCTCGTCACGATGATGTTTTTATTTCTTTCCGTAGCGGTACGTAACTATATAAATTTATAAAATAAAGTTGTAACAAAGTTTGTGAACATAAAAAAGGCCACACATTGCCTTGTTTCAGCCACCGATTCTTTGAGGCCTCAAATCAAAAACGTGGAAGGGCATCCTTCATTCAAAGAAATGCCTATAAGTAAAAAGAGGAAAAAACCACAACCCTTCAAAACCAAAGATCTATCCTAGTTTTGTGGTTGACATTATGCCAAGTTAAACATGTTTAAACACAAATTTGCATTAGCCTAAACTATGCCATTTCATATGTCACCTACTTAGTTGTACTTTGATTTGAATGCAAGTTGACATGACCCATATTATATGTTAGTTGAATCGCTAAATTGCATGTTCATGCGCCACGCACCTTTATGTATTACATGTTCTTGATTTCCCCTTTTTCTCTCGTTTATGAAGTTGGGCTGTATTGTGGCAAGCCCAACACATGTTATAATGGTGCGTACAAACGGGGGTAATAACGTTGGGTGTAAAATATGAAAATATATGTTGGCGTGTTTGGCACATGCCAATGACATATAAGTGGTATGAATTGTTATACCCAAGAATTAAGAACATGAAATTTATGCATATAATTGAGAAGTAATAAAATATGTGAATTTAGAAAACACTATATGCTTAACCCGAGGTTGGATTGAGTTGTAATGTAAACCTGCCTGGACCCGCCCGGCTGTCCAGTAGTCACAACAATACCTATCCAATGTGGGTGGTTAAGCATTGAGCCCAATAATGACCCGAGGTTAGACTGAGCTACGGTGTAAACCTGCTCGGAACCGACCGGCACATCCAGTAACCATAGCAATACCTGTCTAATGTGAGTGGTCAGGTGCTCTAAGAGGCTAAGGACAGATGGTAGGGTTAAGTCAACTATAACACTTAACCAAATTCAACATGTTAACAAGAATTGATGGGTGGGGTTAGTTTAATACAGACACTTAACCACTTAACATGTTTGACTAGAAAATCCTAGTAACGAGGGACCCGTTTCAGCAGTAACCCAAGTTAGGTATCATGGTACCCTGAAACTAGGCAGGGTGGGGCACGATTACTGGGCTGATTGTAAGCGGTCAAACGACGACGGTGGGTGCATAGTGTTGGTCTAATGGGGTGCTGGCGTGCACACACTCCGGAGCAGACAAATAGGGCACTGGGGACACCAGTAGTACAACCTATGCCTTCTAGAATTTGTGTCGGGGCCGCCACCATGGGTCTTGATACACCCCATGGTGGGACCAGCATAGGTATCTACAATTCTTGGGGGCCGTATGACACATGTTTACGCGAGTAGGAGTCGATCTTTAAATAAAAATGGGGATCACTTCACCCTCACCATGGGGTGCCAGTTAAAATAAACTCAAGTAGGTGCTAATATATAGTATGGGTGCGATAGTACATTTGACACTTCCTTAGCTTGTGACACTCTCATGTTTTCAGTTATATCTATCATGCCCTTTTCTTATTCACATACTGAAGAGTTACTAGATTTACTCAGGCTTTATGTCTGACCCTATTTTCTTTTCGTCTTCTTTTCTTTCGTCCCCCCCCCCCCCAGGTCCACAGGGAGGAAACAACTCAGCTCAGTCAGACTCTTTACAAGCTCCAAGACCGTAGATGTATGATTTGGATCTCTTTTGCTCGGATTATGGCTTTGGATATCACTATGGGTATTTTTGTCACTTTATTTATGTTTTATGCTTCTTTAATAATCAAGACAGTAATGAGTTTGTAATGTTGGAAGTATTTTGAGACAATTATGGAAATGTTTTGTTTTGAACACATATTGGTGAAATAAAAGTCTGTTTGGTTTCCGCTGTTTAAAATATGTGTATTTATATCTGTCTTGAGTTTATCTGTGGCTTTTACTTATAAACCTCTACCAAAGTTAAGGCATTCCCTTTGTGAGTGACCTCGACGGAGGTGGGGTGTTTCACTTGGTATCAGAGCATAGGTTTACCAGATAAGATAAAAAAATTTGAAATTGTTTTCAAAAAGAAAGTTTAAAGAAGCATTTTTCAAGAAAAAAAAAGTGTTATGTTTATAAAAAGACAAAATCTCCCAAAGCCATGTGCCCTATCTATCTCTCTCTATCCTTCGTTTTGATTTTTTCCTTTGTGTTTCAGGATGTCTGAGGACCCTACTTCTCAGCTACAGATGCTTTTACTCCCCCTCCTCCTCCTCTACGTGAACTAGCAAACGGAAGAATCGCCGAACAAGAAGACGGATAATAGTCAAGGAGGAAAGGACCACAACAATAATAACAAAACACGTGGGAAAAGGAAATGTTATTTCTGTGGTATTGTTGGACATGTGGTGAACGACTACAGAAAGAAGAAGAGGAAGATTAGTGCTACTTGCTTCTATTGCGGTGAGGCTGGACACATGGCTAAGGACTGCCCTAAGAAGCAAGGGCAAGGCCCGCAAGCAGGACCTTCTGGGGGTACCTCTTTAACTTCTTCTCTTAGATGCTTTGTTTTATCCTGCTTATCTTCTCAATCCTATCTTGAGAACTTTAGGTAGTAATATTTCTGTAGAAAGTGTAGTTTATCTTTATGATCATCCAGTTCGCACACTTTTTGACTCTGGCGCATCACACTCTTTTATTTCATCTGCCTTAGTAGAATCTCTGCATCTAGACACTAGTATGGTAGAAGATCCCTTAGTAGTTTCAAATCCAATTGGGGGCTCCGCTTACTTGTCAATGGTTTGTTTGGGTTTGAAAATCTCTATTCTCAGCGTTGAGTTTAGTTGTAATGCCTTTGTGTTGGGCTTCTCGGGATATGGATTGATCTTAGGCATGGACTGGTTATCCAGTAATAGTGCCATTCTTGATTGTGAGAAAAGAGTAGTTAGACTCATGACTCAGCTTGGTAACACTCTAGAAATTTCTTGTAATCCCTTGAATGCTGTTATGCTTAGTTATCTAGAGTCGCTTGATGCTTCTGATGAGAATTTGCAATCAGTTAGAGTAGTCCGGGAATATCCGGATGTCTTTGAGGAGGTGAAAGGCTTACCTCCGAGGCGGTAAATAGACTTCCGCATATATCTTGTGGATAATGCAAAGCCTGTAGCTTTACCTGTCAGACACATGGCTCCAAAGGAGAGAAAGGAGCTCAGTAAGCAGGTTAAAGAACTTCTCGAAAAAGGGTTCATTAGACGGAGCATTTCGGAATGGGGTGCTCCAGTGGTGTTCGCAACCAAAGCGGACGGTTCGCTTCGCCTTTGCGTCGACTATAGGGAGTTAAACAAATTGACAAAGAAAAATAGGCACCCTCTTCCCCGAATCAACGATTTGTTTGATCAGCTTGTAGGTGCGACGGTCTTCTCCCAACTTGATCTGGCAACTGGGTTCCATCAGCCAAGAGTAGCTGAAGATAGCATTGATAAAACGGCGTTCAGAACCCCAGACGGATTCTTTGAGTGGCTTGTCATGCCTTTCGGCTTGACAAACGCACCCGCTTATTTCGTAGACCTAATGATCAGGGTGTTCAGTGAATTCCTCAACAAATTTGTGGTTGTCTTCGTAGATGATATCTTAATCTTTTCAAAGAATGAGGAAGAGCATGCTCAACATCTGAAAGAAATCATGGAAACTCTCCGTACACATCAGCTAAAAGCCAAATTCTCCAAATGCTACTTCTGGAGAAAGGAGGTAAGATTTCTGGGGCATATAGTGGCCAAAGATGGGTTGGCTGTGGACCCCGCGAAAGTGGTGGCAGTGTAAGATTGGAAGACACCAAGAAATGCAACCGAAGTTCGAAGCTTTCTTGGGCTAGCTGGTTTTTACCGAAAGTTTATTAAGGATTTTGCGAAAATCTCAGCCCCACTCACAAGGCTAACAAAGAAGAATCTGGCATTCACTTGGGATTTGGACTGCGAGTTTGCTTTCCAATGATTAAAAAGGGCTCTTACAACAACCCTAGTTCTAACTCTGCCTGACGGAAGCAAAATGTTCACAGTATACACAGAGCATGTGGAACGGGACTGGGCGCTGTTCTAATGCAAGAAGGAAGGATAGTAGCTTATGGTGGAAGACAATTGAAAGTTCATGAAAAGAACTACCCAACCCATGATCTTGAGTTAGCCGCCATCGTCTTTGCGCTTAAGTCTTGGCGCCATTATCTCCTAGGTGAGAAGTTTGAATTATACACTGACTATAAATCGTTGAAACATCTCTTCTCCCAGAAGGATCTTAACTTGAGGCAGCAAAGATGGATGGAGTTTCTTGCCTCGTTTGACTTTGAAATTTCCTATACTCCTGGCAAAGGAAACGTAGTAGCAGACGCGTTGAGCCGAAAGAAACTGACCTTAAGCCCTCTCTTTGTGGAAAGGCAAAGCCTGGAGTATATAGCCAGTTTTAACTTTAGGCCCTCCTCAGATTTTGTACCGGGTTTGCTAGCATCTCTCGAAGTACGCCCTACTCTCTTAGACTCAATAGGGGCTGCACAACGTGAAGACCCTCGGCTTGTTGATGTGATTGATAAAATTATTAGGGGTGAGACTTCTAGTCACCTCAGTAGATACGCCATCGATGATAAGGGTTGGCTAAGGCGAGATGGAAGATTATGCGTCCCACAAGCAAGGGAGTTGACAAAGAAGGTTCTCGAGGAAGCACATCATTCCAAGATGACTATACACCCTGGCGGTGATAAGATGTACAAGGATATAAAAAGGACTTTCTTTTGGAGCGGCATGAAGCAAGACGTGGCAGATTTCGTCTCTAAGTGCATGACCTGCCAACGGGTCAAGGAGGAACAGAAGAAACCTGGAGGACTACTTCATCCTTTAGAGGTCCCACAGTGGAAGTGGGATAGCATTTCAATGGACTTCATTGATGGACTACCTAGGTCGAGAAGAGGCAATACTAGCATTTGGGTAATAGTGGATAGGCTTACAAAGAGCGCCCACTTCATACCTATCAAGAGTAGAAGGACTGCCTCATCTCTAGCATCTCTTTATCTCAAGGAAATAGTTCGACTCCATGGGATACCCTCCAGCATTATTAGTGACCGAGACCCTATCTTCACAAGCGAGTTTTGGCGGAGTCTGCAAGAAGCTGTAGGCACACAGTTATGTTTGAGCACGGCCTATCACCCCCAAACCGATGGCCAGACGGAAAGGGTGAATAGAGTTTTAGAGGATCTTTTGAGACTTTGCGTTCTTGACTTTGGAGGGACGTAGAAGGATCACCTTCCTTTAGTGGAATTTTCCTACAACAACAGCTACCATCGGTATGGCGCCCTTCGAAGCCTTGTATGGAAGACTGTGCAAATCACCAACTTGTTGGTGGGAGTCTACAGATAAGCTTATACTCGGGCCAGACATGATTCGAGAGACTTCGAAGAAAGTGGAAATGATACGTAGGAGAATGAAGACTGCCCAAGACAGACAGAAATCCTACGCCGACAAAAGAAGGACCGACCTTGAATTTGAGGTTGGGAACAGGGTTTTCCTTAAGGTATCCCCTTTAAGGAACGTCGTTCGCTTTGGATCCGCAGGAAAGCAAGCACCAAGATTTGTAGGGCCGTTTCCTATCATCGAGAAGGTTGGGAAGATGGCCTATAGATTAGAGCTACCCGAAAGACTGGCCGGAGTTCACAACGTCTTTCATGTTTCTCACCTCCGGAAGTGTTTGCATGAGTCTACGGAAGTGGTGGAACCTAGCATTCTAGAAGAAGCCGAAGTGGAACGTGAAGCAACTGTGAGGAGAGTTCCAACCCTCATCTTAGGAACTGAAGTGAAAAAGCTACGCAACCGCGAAGTCAAACTCGTTAAAGTTCAGTGGAGCGACGCCGAGGAAGATGCGACTTGGGAAACTGAGGACAGAATACGTGTTGCCTACCCTCTTCTTTTTTAGGGTACATCTTTGATCTCTCTTTTTCCTTAAGATATGCTTTATCTATCTTTTTAGGTATATCTCCTCGATCCTTTTCCTAACTAGGTAGAAAACAAATGGATGCAAACATGTATTTGAAAACATGTTATGGATGATGGCTGCAAATGGTTGCTAGTGGTTGCTTGTGGATGCATATACACACACCCTAGGTTATAGATCGGCTCAGTCACTTCATATTGCATATGCATATATGTATTCTCATTTGTATATGGTTGAAACTTGATATGCTGTCATATGGTCGTCGCATTTGTATGAATAGTTGTGTACTCAAGTAGAATTATGAGTATGAAAAATTTGCATACATAATGGATTCATGACACTTACATGATTCGCATTGAGAAGGTCAACTGAATCAGTAGACCGCCTGATTTCTGCATTAGATAAGGACATGTACACACACTTTGCATATGATCACGAAGCATTAGAAGTCTTTAAGGACAGTGGATGCCTGTGTTTGTTGGTTGAGTAGATGGAATGTTGGATGGTAGGATATACATTCTTCCTAACTTGAAGATTTCGGGGACGAAATCCTTTAGGGGGGAGAATGTAACACCCCGTGAATTCTATAACTTTAAGCTTCACAAATTAAAGTATAATTAATTCTAAATGAAAGAATTAAGGGAAACGGGTTACGCCATTGCGTTCGTCTCGGAATTCTGCTTGAGATAGAGTCTGAGTTTGCGCAAATCGGACTCCGTAGGAAGAAGTTATGACCTTCAGAAGATTCATAATAAAATTTAAATTCAAACAGCTCAGTTTAAAATTCGAAATTCGAAAAACAGTTTCAAACTGGGCTGGGCGGGAAAATTCCCGCCCAGAGACCAGGTCGACCATGGTGTCGACCTGGCCTCCCCAGGTCGACCATGGTGTCGACCTGGCCACCCCAGGTCGACCATAGTGTAGACCTGGGAGTCGACCTGCCAGTCGACCTACCTGGTCGACCTGGCTGGCTAGGTCTGGTTCTGGCTCGAATTTCTATGGCTCTGTGTGTCACTAGGGCTGACGTGTCACCTCTTGATTGGCTCTTTGAACTTTGTATGGTTTAGATTCCTCCCGTCTTCATCTGACGGCTCAAAACAACTTAAAAAACTATAAATACACCCTAAGTCTCAACTGAAAATTCACACAAAAAAATAAGAAGGGAGTCGTCATGCTGCCAGGGAGGAATTGAGCATAGCCGTCAAGAGAGTAAAGCCTAGAGACGAATCAAATTAAGAAGAAGATTAAAGTTTAATCAAATTAATCAACGCAACGTTAATCAACCTAAAGGAGCGCATCTCAATTTCAGAATTCAGAATCCAGAATTCAAGATTTTGCATTCGTTGTAAGTATAGTGACCTTTCAGAATATGAATAAAAACTGTGATGTGATTCGATGTAAATGAAAATAGAATTCTGTTATTGCATGATATGAATTCTGTGTATTGTAATGATTCTGTTATGACTTGTGTATTGATATTTGTGGCCTAAATTGATTGATGCAAGCCTATTAACAATTGTATATGAAAACAATGGCACTTGCAAGTTTGTGGCAAAAACTAGAATTTGATCCCTTTATGTTTATGCCTATGGCATGGACTATATACATTCACTAAGTCTAAATTAAGGCTTATGTAAACATGTTCTAGATTTGAGACCTTTTATGCCTACATGACCCAAAACCTATGATATCATTCTTATGTTTATTTGCAAGAAAAATTGGATCTATGTTAAGTATCGTTTGGGTTTCATAAACTATGCAAGTTCATGTTGAAATAGGCTATGTGATTAGATGTTATAATTGGACATTTTGGTGAATATACAGCATGCTAGTTTTGTGGTTGATATTATGCCAAGTTAAACATGTTTAAACACAAGTTTGCATTAGCCTAAACTATGCCATTTCATACGTCACCTACTTAGTTATACTTTGATTTGAATGCAAGTTCACATGACCCATATTATATGTTAGTTAAATCGCTAAATTGCAAGTTCATGCGCCACACACCTTTATGTATTACATGTTCTTGATTTACCCTTTTTCTCACGTTTATGAAGTTGGGCTGAATTGTGGCAAGCCCAACGCATGTTATAATGTTGCGTACAAACGAGGGTAATAACGTTGGGTGTAAAATATGAAAATATATGTTGGCGTGTTTGGCACATGCCAATGACATATAAGTGGTATGAATTGTTATACCCAAGAATTAAGAACATGAAATTTACATATATAATTGAGAAGTAATAAAATATGTAAATTTAGAAAACACGATATGCTTAACCCGAGGTTGGATTGAGTTGTGATGTAAACCTGCCCGGACCCGCCCGGTTGTCCAGTAGTCACAACAATACCTATCCAATGTGGGTGGTTAAGCATTGAGCCCAATAATGACCCGAGGTTAGACTGAGCTACGGTGTAAACCTGCCCGGAACCGACCGGCACATCCAGTAACCGTAGCAATACCTATCTAATGTGAGTGGTCAGGTGCTCTAAGAGGCTAAGGACAGATGGTAGGGTTAAGTCAACTATAACACTTAACCAAATTCAACATGTTAACAAGAATTGATGGGTGAGGTTAGGTTAATACAGACACTTAACCACTTAACATGTTTGACTAGAAAATCCTGGTAAAGAGGGACCCATTTCAGCAGTAACCCAAGTTAGGTATCTTGGTACCCTGAAACTAGGCAGGGTGGGGCACGATTACTGGGCTGATTGTAAGCGGTCAAACGACGGCGGTGGGTGTACAGTGTAGGTCAAACTGGGTGCGGGCGTGCACACACTCCGGAGCAGACAAACAGGGCACTGGGGACACCAGTAGTACAACCTATGCCTTCTAGAATTTGTGTCGGGGACGCCACCATGGGTCTTGATACACCTCATGGTGGGACCAGCATAGGTATCTATAATTCTTGGGGGCCGTACGACACATGTTTACGCGAGTAGGAGCCGATCTTTAAATAAAAATGGGGATCACTTCACCCTCACCATGGGGTGCCAGTTAAAATAAGCTCAAGTGGGTGCAGAGATATAGTATGGGTGCGATAGTACATTTGACACTTCCTTAGCTTGTGACACTCTCCTGTTTTCAGTTATATCTATCATGCCCTTTTCTTATTCACATACTGAAGAGTTACTAGATTTACTCAGGCTTTATGTCTGAACCTATTTTCTTTTCGTCTTCTTTTCTTTCGTCCCCCCCCCCAGGTCCATAGGGAGGAAACAACTCAGCTCAGTCAGACTCTTTACAAGCTCCAAGACCGTAGATGTATGATTTGGATCTCTTTTGCTCGGATTATGGCTTTGGGTATCACTATGGGGATTTTTGTCACTTTATTTATGTTTTATGCTTCTTTAATAATCAAGACAGTAATGAGGTTGTAATGTTGGAAGTATTTTGAGACAATTATGGAAATGTTTTGTTTTGAACACATATTGATGAAATAAAAGTCTGTTTGGTTTCCGCTTATGTGTATTTATATCTGTCTTGAGTTTATCTGTGGCTTTTACTTATAAACCTCCACCAAATTTAAGGCATTCCCTTTGTGAGTGACCTCGATGGAGGTGGGGTGTTTCAATAAAGGAATATTTGTTTAGAAAATAAATAGAACAAAGGAATATTTATTTAGAAAATAAATAGAGTTAATGAAAAGGAGTTAATCGAATTTAGTATTTGAAGGAGTTAATCGAATTTAGTATTCGAAGGAGTTAATTGAATGTAGTTATTCGGAATGAGTTAGTCGAACATGGTTAGTCGAGTTGAATTAATCGATTATAATTAATCGAAAGGAGTTAATCGAACATAGTTAATCAAAACGGAGTTAAGCAAAAATTAGAAACTGACTAGGGATTAATAGGTTAAATGGTTTCCTAAGTATCGATCTGATGTTGGTTTCGGCCTTCGGGGTTTATACTTAGGAAGTTGTTCTCTTGTTAGTTTATAGTTAGAGTCTGATTGAAGTGGAAGAATAGTGATACGTAATTAAGTCGTGGAAATTTTTTCTAGTGTTAATAACATATATTTTCTAATTATAGAAAATAAGGAAATATGAATATATATATATATATAATTATTTGATGATTGGATCGATAAAACCATTTGGAAATAAGATCGTTGTGTACACACTGACATGTTTTCATTTGATAGTTAAATCACCAACTATCAGAGTTTTGACCATTTTAACGTTGTTAATATGGAGAGACCGGTTGAATCATTGTCCAACCACTCTGTATTGGCATAAGCGTTGCGAATCAAGTATGCTGAATATATTGAAGACGGAGTAAAGTGCAAGGGCTGTTGTATAAATCTTATATAACAATTGCCTAAGATGGATATACTGAATAGTGCCTTCGGTTTGTCCAGTCCCAGGACAACTTGTATGGAAGAAGGTCTGACAGAGTATATCTAATAGATCGCGTAAGTTGATCTCTTCAAACGTATTCACGTTTGGTAGCGGAGGAATTCGTTTCTCTTAGTTGTATACCCGTGTTATTTTTGGATAAATCAATTTGTGATTTGGCGGGTATGACGATGTGACATTCTAAGTGAATGAAGATGTGGCATATAAAAGATAAGCGTAGCTTCTAGCCTCACAACCGGGAAATGACAAAAGTCGAACAGGCAGCATGGCTATGTAGGTCGCACCTATTAGGGTGTATAATCACCTGATCTTGAGTTTCATTTACTTCCAAAAATCTATTGTTGATGCTGTCCCATTCGGGAAACGGTTACTGATCCTAACTGTTGGTGATATACATTCGATACACTCAAGCGAAATGAGTGGTCGGTCATGTGTGGCCGGGTTGCAAGATGTTCTTGTTGAACCCAGTGTATTCATAACCCAATACGTGCTTGTGATTTTGATTGTAAATTATATTATGGTTGATAGACATTATTATAATATCAAAAGGTTTTTGATATAAAGATAATTTGGATTCTCATAAGGGAAAAGTCCGTTCCGTTATACGGCGTGGTCTTATGAGATATCGTTTACTTGTTCAAACTGTTTTAAACTGTTTTACTCATACTAGTCCCATGATTGACCCGGATTTATCTTGTTTTGTTTTCCCTAAACCCTTGGGTGCCCAATTTTGTATGGGCAGTCAAGTAGTCGGGATTTACAGATATACTGGAAGAGCTTGGAGCAGGAGGCTTCAGGATTATATAGCCATAGTTATTTCCGCTGTGTTGTAAGTGTTGTACTCTGATAATGTTATTGTATGCATATATTGATTTTATTTCAAGGATATGTTATCTATTATATGTTGTTCATTCCGCTGTGAGATTCGTGTTACTCTGATGTTGTGTTCTCCTTCTTCTTCTATTCTAAGTTTATATCTTATCCATCCTGCCGTGCCCCACCGGTGATGACGCCAGAGCCCCCCCTCCCCCCCCCCCCTCGATGACCTCAGGCGCAGCGACACTTTCTCCTCCCTCTTTCGAGGACGACGTCCCCTCCTCCCCTCAGAACCCCTTCTCCGACCAGCGGTACGTTCTTTAGTTTATTTAATTTAAAATTTTGCTTTAAATTCCTGCTTGTTTATATATAAATGACATTGGAGTGGAATGGCGATTATTATGAATAGCGTTATAAAAAGATACAATTTTTGTTATAGTAGAGTAATGATTTTTATTATAGTAAAATAATGATTTTTATTATTGTAAAGTAATGGTTTTTATTATAGGAAAGTAATGATTTTTATTATAGTAAAGTAATGATTTTTATTATAGTAAAGTAATGATTTTTAGTATAGCAAAGTAATGATTCTTATCATGGCAAAGCAATGATTTTTATTATAGTAAAGTAATGATTGTTATTATAGAAAAAGTTTGATTTTTATCTACAGAAAAGGGTTTGATTTTTATCAACAAACAAAAATAATGATAGAGAGAATAAAAATATGATTTTCATATGATAGAGAGAATAAAAATAAGATTTGTATTCATGTGGCGAAATAAAAATGCGATTTTTACGTAAAGAGATTTGAAATAAAAATATGATTTTTATTTTATATGAAGTGGTGAGAAAAATATGATTTTTCATAAGATAAAGATTCGAATTTTATATATGTGAAGTGACGATAAAGATTTGATTTTTATATATGTGAAGTAACGATAAAGATTCGATTTTTATATATGTGAAGTAAAGATAAAAATTCGATTTTTATATATATAGATTAGAAGTAAAAATACGATTTTTATATATAGGAAGGCGAGATAAAAATGCGATCTTTATATGTTCATCGTTAAAATAAAAAGAAGAGATTTTCGATATAAAAATGTGATTTTTAAAATATAAACAACAATATAAAAATATGATTTTTATGTATGAAGTAATAGTTTAAAAATGTGATTTTTAATAATCAACTGTGTGAAACAGCTGGTGATGAAACTGAGCGGAAGCAGAGCGAAATCCAAACAGTTCATAAATAAAGACCAGCGGAGCGAAACCCAAAGGTGAGAACTCCTCACTGAAAATTTTTTATATAGTTATTTATTTTATAACTGCATATATGAACTGTTCCTCGTCATCCACAGACCATGGACGACTTATTTGATTGTTTGGTTTAGTTGATTAGATTATTTCGCTGGATTTGATTGTTTGGGTAAAATGAATCGATTAGAATTGTTATGTGGGTATGGCATGAGCCGATATCAGGAGAGGGGTAATGCTAGACATTACCCGATTTTGATATCGTGCCGTTATGCCGCAAAAAATTTCTAAAATATGTTAGAACAATAAATATATCATTTTTATTGTGTAAATGAACCAAATAAATATTTTATCGTTAAAAATATAATTTTTAACGCGTATATAAATAGAATAAATATTCATTTACAAATCAGAAGATTTGTTTAAGTACGCCCATTTGACGGATATGGATTGGGACGATAAATTTTACATATCGCCCAACTGCACAAATAAAATTTGTGTTTGTTGTTTGAAAACCCCACACGGGTATTGGGATGAAATTGGACATACAATAATCCCAATAATTAGCTATATTTCAATCGATTGATTGACAGGCTAATGTAAGAGTTAAATATTTATATTTGATGCTTGTGCAATGTAGAATGCACTTTGGATGATGGTTGACTGTGTTTGATTGTTGTTGTACACATGTTGTATGAAATCCATATAATCACATTATATGGTAATTAACTATGTCCGATTCTTGTCCAGAAAGAATGAATATTTTAAAATAACGAATATTCTGAAATAATGAATATTAAAAATAACATTCTGTAAAAGATCAAAATTTGATTTTAATGTCCGACTTGGGATGGACACGAATATATTTAAATATATGAAGCCATGTTAATTAGATTGACGCCATTTGAAAGTGAACGATATTTATATCGACTTTATTCATTTTATAATGAATATCGAAAAGAAATTGGTTTCAAAACCCAATGTTTTGAAAATTCTGTCATTTATATATCGATGATATGGAATATTCAATTTTGATTTGAAATTGAATATCAAGTTGAATTCGATTTGAAAACGAATTTAAAACGATTTATAAAATACGTTTTAAATGGAAATCGACGAAATATATATTGTATATATTATATATATAATATAATGGCCTGAATAGAACGCGTCTCGCTGCGGCAGTTCGCGAATTTCGACCATTGACTTCGAATGAACATTACGGGAGATCCAACCGTCGGATTCTCCTAAAACCAGAACCGTTGGGTTCGTATCGAAAAGAGCTTTCTAACAAATATAAGAGATTTGAAATCTAATGGTTGGATTTGGAATTACGTCCAAATCAAATTTGGAAAAGGTCGTTGTAAGTGCAGTTCGATGGCCGTTTATGGAAATCGACTGTAAGGGCCTTGATAAAATTATTAAAAATATCAATAATTTGTGTAAAATCATAACAAATGATTTGGAAAGAATTGGGATGAAAAATTCCATTTTTGAAAAGATAAAAATATATTTTAATCGAAATGAACTAGTTTTGAACTAGAATTATAATCCCATTATTTTTAAAATAAATAAATTGGATTTGAAATGGTTTTAAAAATAACCGAAATTTCCAATATATGAATTGGGATGGATTTGAATTGAAATTATCTTCGGAATATTTCGATATTGGATTCCGTGATTATACAGATATTGTGGAGGAATTTGGAAGATATATATTGTTATTCCAATACGGTATTTGTTGGTTCCAGAATTTGATATTGAATATCAGCCGATATATTTTCTGTTCAGAGCCTTGTATTTAATATTAAATGTGATTTTGGGTTTTTCGTGAATTGTGTCTTCATTAACACTGTTCTTGAACCCAGTTGAGAAAAGATTAAATCTTTTTATTTAGATTTAATGAAGTATACCAATTAATTGATATTTAATTGGAATGGAATTGAAATTGGTCTTTGGGTTTATCGTGAACGGTGTTTTAAATAACACTTGTTCTTTAACCCGATTAACAATGGAATAAGATTTTAGGTTGTCGTGAATGGTATCTTTAATAATACTGTTCGTAGACCCGGTGGAGTTAAGAAAATCAAAAACTAACTGGAGATTAGTTAAGTTGAATGGTTTCTTGGGTATTGATCTGATGTTGGTTTCGACCATCGGGGTAAATACTTAAGGAATTGTTCACTTGCTAATTTACAGTTAAAGGCTGATGGAATGGAATATGATTTTGGGTTTATCGTAAACTGTGTTTTAGAGGACATTGGTTCTTCAATCCAGTTAAAAACAGGAATAAGATTTTGGGTTGTCGTGAATGGTACCTTTAATAATACTGTTCTTAGACCTAATGGAGTTAAGAAAATCAGAAACTAACTGGCGATTAGTTAAGTTGAATGGTTTCGTGGGTATTGATCTGATGTTGGTTTCGGCCTTCGGGGTTAATACTTAAGGAATTGTTTACTTTTTAATTTACGGTTAAAGGTTGATGGAATGGAATGTGATTTTGGGTTTATCGTGAGCCGTGTTTTAAATGACATTGGTTCTTTAACCCAGTTAAAGACAGGATATGGTTTCCTAAGTTAAACAATCGTTAATATTGATTTTTGGGAAGATTAAAACCAAGTGGAGTTTTAATGCATCTTTAATTAGATTGAAATGATATCCAAAGGAAGATTAAAGAATTTATCTTTGATAAAATTAATGGGAACATTTCCCAAAGTATAAGAATATTTGAATAAAGTAATATTCTAGATTGGAATGAGGAGTATGTTGTGTTTTTATAGCACTTGTTTATTATATACGCGAGTTATTTAGAAAGACCGGGCTTATCCCATTCTGAATAATTGATTCGACGATGTGTCGAGGATGGAGACGGCGGTTGAAGACCGGAGGTCTTCACATCGTTTGGATGATTATTGATGTCTTGACTGGGTTGTACACCCAAGGCGAGGTAATAAGTGGTGATCGTCCAGACGTACTTGGAGATCGACGGATATGCGAGGGCCTCTCCCCTGTATTGGACATACGGGGAAGGAATAAGGTGCCTCCGGTTTCGTTCAAACCCCGAACGAACTTGTAAATGGATGTGTGTCTGACATCGGATTTCATTCTCTGTGATTGGTAGACATCGATTGCATAGCGTGAATTGTCTGTGTGTCATGCTGAGATGCAAATGATCAAGGCTTCTGTTGAAAAGCAGAGTCTTGTGGTGGATGATCAAAGCACGGCCTTTGTGGCATAGCTTTGTGTAGTGTTAATTCGCGAGCCTCACACCCCGGTATGAACCAGAAACGGGAGAGGACATCAGGGAGCGCATGCGTTTCTTTCTAGCTAGGAGTGGGTGTTTTGGGTTTTACACGCCCGAGCATTTTACTTATGTGGATGATGGATAGCGAGGCGCCTCTATTATATCGGTCGATCTGGGACCGATGGTCCGGTTGGTATATGACCAGTTTACGCCCCATAGGGTGGGGAAACGCATTGCTCAGACATTTTAATCCACTCCGTGTGGACCGGCCCTGACAATCCAATGGTCACTCGAGCTCTAATCCTGAGACATGGTAGGCTAGATTGTCTCGAAGCGGTGAGGAGGATCCCTAGCCTCGGTTCATAGATGGAAATCCAACTTCCAATACGAAATTTTGCGGTTTTGATTGTAAACCTATATATAGTGACATAGTGGTATGGGGCACTTATGCCGTCTATGATTGATACTTATGATTGAAATTGTTTTGACACTATACACTTATAGTAATAATAAAAGATGAAATTTCACGTACCAAGCATTTTTGGCTATTATAAGGTAAAAACTCTATCCTCCGGCTTGCGTTGCATTGTGTGATGGGACCTGAGTCTTATAATAGCTTCATTGTTCTTTATTTAGCATTGCGCTGTTGTTTTATGCACTGATATTCTTCGGAGGAAACCCGTTCCGTGTTATACGGCGTGGTCCCCTGATTTACTGAACTTTAAAATAAAGATTAATAACTGTTTTAGTTCTCACACCAGTTACATGACTGACCTGGAGTTTGTTTTAACCTAAACTCTGGGTGCCCCTATTTTCCACATGGGAAGCTACTAGTTTTGGTTTTGCATATTTATATTCACAGGATCCTGGTTTACAGCTGGAATGATATTCGGAAAGCTCTGTATCCGTATATTCCTTTCAGTTGTGTTTTGTGTTATTTTCCGTTGCATTGTAACTTGTAAATCTCTAATATTTAATAACTGTGTAATATTTATTCGTACTCTGTATATTCTTGTATTCTGATGAAATTATTGTAATAAGCAATGAAATGTTCTTCTGTTTGTGTTCTGATTTGTCGTGTTTTCAATTCAGCCCGCGCTTTCATTCACGGGGAAGTTCGAGGCGTTTCAGTTTGGTATCAGAGCTTTCGTTTACAGAGCTCGGAGAACAAGACACATTAGAACCAAACGAAAGAATTCATCAGAGATTGGATTAGTAATATCCAATTAGAATAACTCGTTAGAGATAGGATCAGTAGTATCCTAGAACGAGTGTGAAGAGTGATATTTTTAAAATAAAATTGAAAACAAGTTTTGTTTTGAAAATTTAAACTTTATTATTCGTATTTGAATATTTATTTTAAGTTGAATTTGGACTATAGAGTATATGGAGATTTTGAATATACGCCTGATCCACGTGTATACGAAGCCTCAAATATACTAGATAGATATAGAATCACATTCTGGTCGCCCAGGAATGATTCTGATAATGGATACCCATCACTAGTGTTGTGTTCGAGTTTCGAAAGTGGGATATCTATATATTTCCACTTGACTAGTGTGAGAACCAAAACTAGATAGGGTTATTGTTGTAAATTGGCATCAAAAATCTGATTTTTGGACTATGTATTAAAATTATGAATTTGAAAAACTAATCAACTAATTGATTGATGGTTGTGTTGTTTGATTATTGGTTTGATACTTTTAACAATTTAGGCCAAATTGAATCAAATTTTGAACTGTATTGAAAATTGTTTGGAAATGCATGCATGTACATATATATATGTGAACAGGTCATTGCAAGGAGGCTAGAGAAGAGGAATAAAATTGTTTGCCCGACAAATAGGTACATGTTTATTGTATTTCTTGGGGTTTTTGATGATTTTAGGAGCCAATTATCTAGCCGCTTGGCTGTTTCTTTTTCTTTTTGGATTGGAGAGGCCTATATGGCGATTTCGGTATTTTTCCGGTGCTCCCGTGCAGGGGAGGTTATGGCGAATTTTTTTGAAAATTTAGGGTGTTAGCCAAATTTTTGAAGAAATTGAAAGTTCTTAGAAGCTGAAAAGTTGAAGAGCTTAAGCCATAATGAAAATAATGAAAGTTGACTTGGTTTGTAAAACAACTTTCAGCTTCATTCCTTTTCGGGACGAAAAGATTTTAAGTGGGGGAGATTGTAATAACCCGGAAAATCTGAACCAATTTAAATTTTTTTATTTTGGCAATTTTATTGAATTTTGAATATTTAGAATGGTTTATTTTAAATAATAATGATGAGAAATTTATTTTGCATAGAATTAGAACGTACATATTTATTTGAATCGACGTTAGAATATAAATATTTATTTTTAATTATAAAAGGAATTAAAAATGGTGCGGTAGTTCGAAAATTCGATTTCAAAGTTCAAATGAATGTACAAGATTCAAAATAAACCAGATTTTAGCGAAATCAAAAATATTAGAATCTATTTGAGAATATCTTTCCAACGAATCCGAAAAATTTAAATTTCATAGCGGGGATAAAAAGTTATGCTCAATTGAAAATTCAGAATAATCGTTATGGAATTTTGGCCCTTAAAAATAACCATTTTGCAAACGACCTCCATTTTCGACGAAACCATTTTTGTTCGATCCGGGATGTCAAATTATTGCTAGATTCCAAAATTCATAATTTTTCGAATTAATATGTGAGCGTGGCGAAGGAAAATGTGTTTTGACAGTTTCAGTCAATTTGGATCAACCAGAAAATGGCATTTTTAAAACGGTCTCCAAATTGGATGAAATTAGTTTTGTTAGAACCGTATCGTCAATATGAAGCTAGAAAATATTTTTCAAGAATTTTTGGGGTCTATATGTGGCCCCGGTAAATTGAAAGGTGCGTTCAAATAGAATATATAGATTTATATTTTAATTTCAACGAAAACTGATTGAAATGGCCGAATTGGCCTACGATACATATCCCATTGTGTTCGGAATGGGGGTAATTAGTTATGGACGACAGTCGGTGGGTCTCGTTTGGTGGTCGAAATAAAAGTTACTTTTTGAGAATTAAAAATAATAAATTAAATAAATAAAAATAAAAGAGTCAATGTGCCCTCCCCCTTTTACTCTCTCCCTCCCCCCGTGATTTGCCCAGATCAGAACAAAAAAAGGACTCATGATTGAAATCGCGTTTGATCCCGTCGCTTGAGGCGCAGCGCCGCCGCCCAAGGGGGGCGCCGCACCTCCGGCACCGCCGCCAGAGGAAACCCCCCTCCTCCAGCTCTCCTCCTTCCCTCTCCCCTCCTCTTACCTTCAAGACCGCGAAGACCCCCAAGCTCCCCAACGGCCTGACCCAAATCCGCCGCTGGAGTCCTGCCGCGCCCCACCAGCGCTGACGCCGAAGCCCTCCCCCCTCCGCCTCGATGACCTCAGGCGCAACGACACTTTCTCCTCCCCCCTTCGACGACGACGCCCCCTCCTCCCTTTAGACCCCCCTCCCCGACCAGCGGTACGTTCTTTAGTTTATTTAATTTAAAATTTTTCTTTAAATTCCTATTTGTTTATATATAAATGACATTGGAATGGAATAGCGATTATTATGAATAGCATTATAAAAAGATACGATTTTTGTTATAGTAAAGTAATGATTTTTATTATAGTAAAGTAATGGTTTTTATTATAGTAAAGTAATGGTTTTTATTATAGTAAAGTAATGGTTTTTATTATAGTAAAGTAATGATTTTTATCATGGCAAAGTAATGATTCTTATCATGGCAAAGTAATGATTTTTACAATAGTAAAGTAATGATTGTTATTATAGAAAAAGTTTGATTTTTATCTACAGAAAAGGGTTTGATTTTTATCTACAAACAAAAATAATGATAGAGGGAATAAAAATATGATTTTTATATGATAGAGAGAATAAAATATGATTTTTATTCATGTAGCGAAATAAAAATACGATTTTAACGTATAGAGATTTGAAATAAAAATATGATTTTTATTTTATATGAAGTGGCGAGAAAATATGATTTTTCATAAGACAAAGATTTGATTTTTATATGTGTGAAGTATCGATAAAGATTCGATTTTTATATATGTGAAGTAACGATAAAGATTCGATTTTTATATATGTGAAGTAAAGATAAAAATTTGATTTTTACATATATAAATTAGAAGTAAAAAATATGATTTTTATATATAGGAAGGCGAGATAAAAATGTGATCTTTATATGTTCATCGTTAAAATAAAAGGAAGAGATTTTCGATATAAAAATGTGATTTTTAAAATATAAACAACAACATAAAAATATAATTTTATGTATGGAGTAACAGTATAAAAATGTGATTTTTAATAATCAACTGTGTGAAACAGCTGGTGATGAAACTGAGCGAAAGCAGAGCGAAATCCAAACAGTTCAGAAATAAAGACCGGCGGAGTGGAACCCAAAGGAGAGAACTTCTCACCGAAAATTTCTTATATAGTTATTTATTTTTTAACTGCATATATGAACTGTTCCCCGTCGTCCATAGACCATGGACGACTTGTTTGATTGTTCAGTTTAGTTGATTAGATTGTTTGGTTGGATTTGATTGTTTGGGTGAAATGAATTGATTTAAATTGTTATATGGGTATGGCGTGAGCCGATATCAGGAGAGGGATAATGCTAGACATTACCCGATTTTGATATCATGTCGTTATGCCGCCAAAATTTTCTAAAATATGTTGGAACAATAAAAATATCATTTTTATTGTGTAAATGAACCGAATAAATATTTTATCGTTAAAAATATAATTTTTAACGTGTATATGAATAGAATAAATATTCATTTACAAATCAGACGGTTTGTTAAGTACACCCATTTGACGGATATGGATTGGGACGATAAATTTTACACATCGCCCAACTGCATAAATAAAATTTGTGTTTGTTCTTTGAAAACCGCACACCGGTATTGGGATGAAATTGGACATACACTAATCCCAATAATTAGCTGTATGTCGATCAATTGATTGACAGGCTGTTGTAAGCGTTAAATAATTATATTTGATGCTTATACAGTGTAGAATGCACTTTGGATTATGGTTGACTGTGTTCGATTGTTGTTGTATACATGTTGTATAAAATCCATATAATCACATTATATGGTAATTGACTATGTCTGATTCCAGTCCAGAAAGAATGAATATTTTAAAATAACGAATATTTTGAAATAACGAATATTTTAAAATAACATTCTGTAAAAGATCAAAATTTGATTTTGATGTCCGATTTGGGATGGACACGAATATTTTTAAATATACGAAGCTGTGTTGATTAGATTGACACCATTTGAACGTGAATGATATTTATATCGACTTATTCATTTTATAATGAATATCGAAAAGAAATTGGTTTCAAAATCCAATGTTTTGAAAATACTATCATTTATATATCGATGATATGGATTATTCAATTTTGATTTGAAATTGAATATGAAGTTGAAATCGTTTTGAAAACGAATTTAAAACGATTTATAAAATATGTTTTAAATGGAAATCGATGAAATGTATATTATATATATAATATAATGGCCTGAATAGAACGCGTCGCGCTGCGGTAGTTCGCGAATTTCGACCATTGACTTCGAATGGACATTACGGGAGATCCGACTGTCGGATTCTCCTAAAACCAGAAACATTGGGTTCGTATTGAAAAGTGCTTTCTAACGAATATTAGAGATTTGAAATCTAACGATTGGGTTTGGAATTACGTCCAAATCAAATTTGAAAAAGGTCGTTGAAAGTGCAGTTCAATGGCCGTTTATGGAAATCGACTGTACGGGCCTTGATAAAATTATTAAAAATATCAATAATTTTGGTAAAATCATAACAAACGATTTGGAAAGAATTAGGACGAAAAATTCCATATTTGAAAAGATAAAATAGATTTTTATCGAAATGAACTAGTTTTTAACTAGAATTATAATCCCATTATTTGTAAAATAAATAAATTGGATTTGAAATGGTTTTAAAAATAACTGGAATTTCCAATATATGAATTGGGATGGATTTGAATTGAAATTATCTTCGGAATTTTTCGATATTGGATTCCGTGATTACACAGATATTGTGGAGGAATTTGGATTATATATATATATATCGGTATTTGTTGATTCCAGAATTTGATATTGAATATAAGCCGATATATTTTTTATTCAAAGCCTTGTATTTAATATTAAATGTGATTTTGGGTTTGTCGTGAATGGCGTCTTCATTAACACTGTTCTTGAACCCAGTTGAGAAAAGATTAAATCTTTTCATTTAGATTTAATGAAGTATACCAATTAATTGATAATTAATTGGAATGGAATTGAAATTGGTCTTTGGGTTTATCGTGAACGGTGTTTTATATAACACTTGTTCTTTAACCCGATTAACAATGGAATAAGATTTTGGGTTGTCGTGAATGGTATCTTTAATAATATTGTTCTTAGACCTAATGGAGTTAAGAAAAATAGAAACTAACTGGATATTAGTTAAATTGAATGGTTTCCTGGGTATTGATCTGATGTTGGTTTCGGCCTTCGGGGTTAATACTTAGGGAAGTGTTCACTTGCTAATTTACGTTTAAAGGCTGATGGAATGGAATATGATTTTGGGTTTATCGAGAACCGTGTTTTAAAGGACATTGATTCTTCAACCCAGTTAAAACAGAAATAAGATTTTGGTTGTCGTGAATGGTATCTTTAATAATACTATTCTTAGACCTAATGGAGTTAAGAAAATCAGAAACTAACTGGGGATTTGTTAAGTTGAATGGTTTCCTAGGTATTGATCTGATGTTGGTTTCGGCCTTCAGGGTTAATACTTAGGGAATTATTCACTTGCTAATTTACGGTTAAAGGCTGATGGAATGGAATGTGATTTTGGGTTTATCGTGAACCGTGTTTTAAATGACATTGGTTCTTTAACCCAATTAAAGATAGGATATGGTTTCCCAAGTTAAACAATCATTAATATTGATTTTTGGGAAGATTAAAACCAAGTGGAGTTTTAATGCATCTTTAATTAGATTGAAATGATATCCAAAGGAAGATTAAAGAATTTATCTTTGATAAAATTAATGGGAACCTTTCCCAAAGTATAAGAATACGTGAATAAAGAAATATTCTGGATTGGAATGAGGCGTATGTTGTGTTTTTATAGCACTTATTAATTATATATGCGAGTTATTTAGAAAGACCGGGTTTATCCCATTCTGAATAACTGATTCGACGATGTGTCGAGGATGAAGATGGTGGTTGAAGACCTGAGGTCTTCACATTGTTTGGATGATTACTGATGTCTTGACTTTGTTGTACACCCAAGGCGAGGTAATAAGTGGTGATCGTCCGGACGTACTTAGAGATCGATGGATATGCGTGTGCCTCTCCCCTGTTTTGGACATATGGGGGAGGAATAAGGTGCCTCCGGTTTCGTTCAAACCCAGAACGAACTTGTAAATGGATGTGTGTCTGACATCGGATTTCATTCTCTGTGATTAATAGACATTTGTTGCATAGCGTGAATTGCCTGTGTGGCATGCAGAGATGCAAATGATCAAGGCTTCTATTGAAAAAGCAGAGTCTTGTTGTGGATGATCAAAGCACGGCCTTTGTGAAATAGCTTTGTGTAGCGTTAATTAGCGAGCATCACACCTCGGTATGAACCAGAAACGGGAGAGGACATCAGAGAGGGTATGCGTTTCTTTCTAGCTAGGAGTGGTGTTTTGGGTTTTACACGCCCGGACATTTTACTTATGTGGATGATGGATAGCGAGGCGCCTCGGTTACATTGGTCGATCTAGGACCGATGGTCTGGTTGGTATATGACCAGTTTACGCCCCATAGGGTAGGGAAACGCATTGCTCAGGCATTTTAATCGACTCTGTGTGGACCGGCCCTGATGGTCCAAGGGTCACTCGAGCTCTGATCCTGAGACATGGTAGGCTACAATGTCTCGAAGCGGTGAGGACGATCCCAGGACTCGGTTCATAAATGGAAATCCAACTTCCAATACGAAATTTTGCGGTTTTGATTGTAAACCTATATATGTAGACATAGTGGTATGGGGAACTTATGCCGTCTATGATTGATACTTATGATTGAAATTTTTTTGACACTATACACTTATAGTAATAATAAAAGATGAAATTTCACGTACCAAGCATTTTTGGCTATTATAAAGTAAAAACTCTATCCTCCGGCTTGCGTTGCATTGTGTGATGGGACCTGAGTCTTATAATAGCTTCATTGTTCTTTATTTAGCATTGTGCTGTCGTTTTATGCACTGGTAACCTGTTCTGTGTTATACGCGTGGTCCCTTGATTTACCGAACTTTAAAATAAAGATTAATAACTGTTTTAGTTCTCACACCAGTCACATGACTGACCTGGAGTTGATTGTTTTAGCCTAAACTCTGGGTGCCCCTATTTTCCACATGGGCAGCTAGTAGTTTTGGTTTTGCGGATTTATATTCATAAGATCCTAGTTTACAGCTGGAATGACATTCGGAAAGCTCTGTATCCGTGTATTCCTTTCAGTTGTATTTTGTATTATTTTTCGCTGCATTGTGACTTGTAAATCTCTGATATTTAATAAATGTGTAATATTTATTCATACTCTGTATATTCTTGTATTCTGATGTAATTGTTGTAATAAGCAATGAAATGTTCTTTTGTTTGTGTTTTGATTTGTCGTGTTTTCAATTCAATCCGGGCTTTCCTTCATGGGGAAGTTCGGGGCATTTCAATGGTCATAACTATAAAAGAGATTTTCAAAAAGATAATAAGGTTTTATGAAACTGTATTTCGAATAAAATAGTTAAATGGAATTTGTATTGATAGTAGAATGAAATATTGGTTTTTGGATTACAACTTATATTTATCTTAAGGTTTGAACTTTGTCCATCAAGGTCTGAGAGGTAACTAAAATACCCCAACTTGGACAACTTCAGAATTATCTGTAGATGATATTAGTTGTCATGGTAAAAGGGATTAGTAAAGTTTATTATTTCATTAGGGAAATAATAACGCAACATTTGTAATCAAGATTTGGAAAATATATTTATAATGAGGATTTAAAATAAAGGGATGTAAAAAGGGGTTGTGTGGGAATATAACAATATTTTTGAATTTGAAAGGAAATGTAAAAGTTGAGTTTTATTCAATAAGAATAAGTACTGGGTGTTGTTAAGTAATGAATGAAAGATATTTCGTAACATTGTCGTACGAGTAATAAGTTGAACTGATTTTCCAATATTATTAGATAATAGGGTTAAATGTTTAAGAGTGAAAATAGACAAACTGAATATAATATAAGATTTTCCTAAGAATTAAAAGCGAATTTGTTTAAAGAATAATCTTATGTGAATAAGAAGCGGAAAGCTGCATTTGTAATATCAAAATATATAAGAGTTTTGAATTTACATTTATTTAAATTAAAAGGCCAAGTAGTGCTGAATACCGAACCAGTGAACTCATTGGATTGTCATGATTGAAACACTGTTTATTTTGATAGTTAAATCACTGACTATCAAATCGGTCCAATACGATTGTTGGTACGGAAAGACCGGATTTATATTCAAAAACCATTCCGACCAACAAATACGTGAAGATATCAGAAGATGATCCGGATGGAGCATTGAAGACCGTAGATCTTCATTACACGGAAGAACCACTAATAATCTCTGGTTTAGCGGCCAGAGATAAACTGTGATTCTGTCGTGGTTGAAATCTACGGATTGCAAGGACTACTCGCTACTGATCCATGGGGTGATTGCTATATTGGATGCAGTAGGAGAGTACCTTCGGTTCATCCTGTTCCTGGATGACTTGTATGGACGAATGTCTGATAGAGTATTTCCAAAGGGATCACGTACATTGATTTTTACAAACTTATTTCTGTTAGTGGCAGAGAAGGCAACTTCTCTTTGCTTAACGACTAGAGTATTTTCATAGACGTCAATTAGCGATATCTGGCAGATCTGACGATGTGGCAGTCAAAGTGAATGGTGACCAAATATCCCAACAGTCGATTATAACCTCTAGCCTCATCAACCGGGAAATGACAAAAATCGGGCAGTCAGCATGGCTATGTGGGTCGCTCCCATTAGGGTGTATAATTTTCTATCTAGAGAAATTCCTTTTGCTTCTTTAATCTATTTCGATGTTGTCCTTTTCAGGAAAATTGTTTTTTGAGCCCAACCGTTGGTGATATACATTCGATACACTCAAGCGAAATGAGTGGTCGGTCATGTGAGGGCTGGATTGCAAGACGTTCTTGTTGAACCCAGTGTATTTGCCTCTAGAGATATACTATCGACAGGTGGTCCCATACCTTGTCATAGTCGGAATCCGATTTACAATAAGTGCCCGTGGTTTTGATTGTATACTATATATGTGGAGCGTGAGATGCAAGCGTTCCGCTAGATTGATATTTACTTGTATTTAGACACTATTATAATAGTAGAACAAGATATTGATTTCAAACTGATTTAGGTTATCGTAAGTTAAAAACCATCCGTATTTATGTGTGGATTTGGTCTTACGATTACCCTTTTCTTTTGAAAAGATTTTAACTTTAAAACCAAGTTGTGTGACACCTTAAACTTTGCGAGTTTTTTTCTCACTCTGGTTCACCAAACTGACCCGGTGTTTTGCAAATGCTCAGGTTAGCTCGGGGTGTACAGGTCCAGGTTATCAGATGCTTCGAAGACCAAAGACGAGTTGGAGTTGTTCAGACATATTGTATCTAGTATTTATTCCGCTGTGTGATGTATATGAGGACATCTTATTATAACTGTCTAGTTGTGTGTTGTATTGTAAGTATTTTTAAAAGCTCTCAATAAAGATTTATTTATGTATTATATTTTGTTCCGCTGCGATGTGTGACTCTGATTCTGTGTTGTGTTGGTTCTTCTTCTTCTTCTATTCTAATATTTCTTTCTTTCTTGTCTCACCCTCTAATTTCTTCCTTCAAAAGTTCCAGTTTTTTCGGTGTTTGGAAGTCGGCAGGAGTTACAGTAAAGGTATTTATGTCGATTTTCGGGGCCGAAAATCCCTGGGTCGTTACAGACCCAGAGTTTATTTTCTATGTTTTCCATAAACTCTTGGGTGCCCAAATTTGTACGGGCAGTCCAATAGCTCAGGATTTTACAGATTTATCAGAAGGAGTATGGAGCAGGAGACTTCAACGTTAGATATTTAGAGTTTATTTCTGTTGTATTGTATATATGATGTACTCTGATGATGCATGTAAGTTGAAATCCAATTTGTATTTCAAAAGTGATTATATATATATATATTATTCCACTGCGATTTTGAGATTCCTTGTTATTGTTCAGTTCTATCTTCTATCTGTTTCCTTTTATTCTAATCTTTTATCTTTCTTTTTCCCATCCTCTAACTTCCTTTTATTAATAATTCGTATTTTCGTGCAATTTGGGTTGAGTGTGAGTTGTATTTAGTCAAATCAAATGGCACGGATTTGCGGGTCGTTACATCCGCTGTGTGTTGTAAATGAGGACAAACTGTTATAACTATCCACATGTGATGAATGACTACTATACTCTGATAAATGTAAGTATTGTTCCAAGTTTTTCAATAAAGATTTATTTTTGAATTATATTTTATTCCACTGCGATGTGAGACTGTGTATTGTTGTTCTTCTTCTTTCTTCTATTCTAAACTTATTGCTTTTTATTTCTCATCCTCTTATTTCTTTCTTTTAGCTTTCTGGGTTTTTGATACTTTAATTTGGACATGGAATGTATTAAGTGTCTGGATTCGAGAGTCGAAATTTCCCGGGTCGCTACAGAATTAGAAAAAGTGCAAAAGGTGAAAGTTGTAGCCCTTTGAATTATCTTTCCAAATTGATAGAGAAGTCATAATTTCATTAAGAATTGCAAAAGTTATGCCCAAAATACCGAATGCCATTTTCAGGGGTTCAAGTCCAATCATTCATTCTTAAATTTCACAACTTTTCTTCAAAATATGAATTAAATACATGAACTTAAATAGTTTTCTCACCTTATACTTGTGCCTTGATCTTGTATTTATTCTCTAGGATTTTCCCAAACTTCTACTGTTTATCTTACTCTTGTTTTTCATTTATGAACGCATCAAATGAAGTGAACCTTTCCACCCTTTATATAGTAATTTTCAAGGCTAGTTTAGTAATTTAGTTTTGGACACTTATCCCCCTTATCGTCATGCATGCTTTAGGATGAAGACACATGTCTCCTTAGGTGTCTTTAGATGTTTCTACACATGGACACCTAATATTATTATGTCTCTTTATCTTATTTAATTCCAAGACATTTGTTCCATTCGTTTGATGACATGTGTCCCTATCATTTTTAGCCATTTTTCATATTCTAGAATATGTACACATATACCACTTGTATTTTATTTATATGTTACGTGCATATATATATATATATATATGTGTGTGTGTATATATATATATATGTTCTTATATTATTGCTATATGCACATGATATTCTAACAACTTTTAACAAGTAAATCGACTAAACTGTTTTCGGTAACATTATCGATATTTCTCCGAACTACTTATCTTTGTAAATAAAAATTCAACAACATGTTTTCTCCTCATTAATTATTATTTATAAAGGGATTTAATCAAGGTCATGACACCATTAAATCCAAGTTTTAGATATTTAAATAACCTCCATATTTAAATATTTACTGCACGAAGTTTAAGGTTGTTACAGTAGTGACTATAATATATTTCATAATAAGAAGAGATATTATTTAAAATCTCATGATGATTAGACAGTTTTTATAATATTTTTGAATTAGTTCTTTCATGATGATCTTCTTTTACTATCATCTTTCTGTCATTCAGCATGGTTTTATACACTCTAGAAAGTTTAAATTATGTTTTGGAAATAAGGAAATGTTTTTACCTAAGGTATTCACTCTCTTATGTGCTTCCATTCTCATTTAAAAGTCCTCGCATGCATGGATGGAACTCATATAAGAGATATATAAAAATTAAGCATTTTCTAATCTAATTTAAAAGTCCTAATGGTTACGCATGGTTAAAAAAATACTTAACAATTTTAAAGTAACTACTAACTACATTTAAAAGTCCTAACGGTTATGCGTTGTTAGTAAGTGCTTATATTATTTGTGGTTAAATTTAAATTTTATTTGAAATGTTTGGAATTCATATTCTTGTATTTGAAATTTAAAAACTCACACCATTTTATAAATTCGATCATAAATCCATCATTCTAAAAAATGAAATTTGCTTCTAATTTGAGAAATATTATGATTTTTGTTTGATTAAATGAGATTACGATATATATTGTCCCTCTTGATTTGAATTTATAATTCTAGTCTACGTTCGCCACTGTTTCGATTTCTATTTTTTTTTATGATAACAAAAGGGGGAGAATAGTTAAGATTTTGATTTATGAGTGTATAAATCAAGAATTTTTTGATATTTGAAATTCAGTTGAATTTAAAATCACTCGTATGCATCTAATGCATCTATGTAGGGGGGTTCAGTTGTAAGGGGAGCATATAAATGGGAGAGTATTATATTTCACAGCCAAACACATTTATCGCATTCAAAATCTTAATGTATGTCATTTTTAAAAGGGGGAGATTGTTGAGCATAACAATATGATTTTTGTTCGATGATAACAAACATATATACTATTGTATAAACGTGTTTATAATTGTACTATTTTACTTTACATCATATAGAAATAAATGTTTATATTAAATAAAAGGCTATTGCATAGAATTTTATATTCAAATGGTTATTTTATTCAATTAAATATTTTATTTCAATATTTGAAATAGCACAACTTTTTGACTCAACTATTGTACGACTCACGGTTATATAAACAGGAAAATACATACATACATTCCTTACCACAAACTGATCGCTGAATTTACTCAGTTACACACATTCACTCATATACATGTATACGGACACTTTTTCACTCTTCTTATATTCTAGATCTTCAGCGCTGTTCAATTTTTTAGAGATCTGGGGCAGTGGCCATTAAAAGAAAGAACTGACATGTACGTTATGATCGGAGCAATTTTGAAAGGGGCCGACTTTCATTTATCTCATATACCTTTGTTTTAATTTTAAAGTATCAAAATTAGTTTTTCCTAGGTTTAATTTAGTTTATTTTCATTTTAATTTCTATTTTTATTTTCAAACTCTAGTTTTTAACTAGGTGACAAACCAAGGGATCGTAGTTTGGGGAATTACATAATACTGGATTGTAGTTTGGGGAAATCAAAGCTTAGGGGATTAAGTTATGTGAAGGTTTAAGTGTAAGTTAGAACAATTGGGAGCGAATGTCGTGAGTTTACAGGGATTGTAAGCGTAGAGATTGTTTTAATTCCTAGTAGTAACCTTGGATGCAACAGTAGGTAAAGTTTTGCCAAAGTTGGGTATTTCTGTGTGTTATTTACTTTCCGCATTTACTCTGATTAATATCTATGCTAATTTTTTTATCAATTGTTATTCTGTGAAAAATTGCAATAAACCATCTTGACCCCTCCTTTAGCATTAATTTAGATCCTACATGCAGTTGCTGCTCAAATTAGTGAACAAGATTTGATATAGTGAATACTTGTGTGGCTTGATCTTGCATTCTTACGGTTGTTGATCGGCTTGCAAGACGATGAGCTTTGGTTAGTGAAAAACTGATGTTAATAGATTATTCTATGAGTAGAAAGAGCTTTGATATAAAAAAAATTCTTTCATCATTGTCGTTGTATCTAATTGTGCCTGAAGTAATCTCTGGTCCCTTTTTGTCGAAATGTTTTTATGACTTGCTCTAACTTTTGACTCAATCAAAAACTTAATTTATCTGATTTCTTTTGGTTTAGTTGAACTCAGTTATAATTGTTGTTATTCACTCTGTAAACATGAAACTCCTTTTCTAGTATCATGCCTAGTCTTGGTCATGCATTATCGTGAATGTTTTCCTTGATTTTGGTTTTGTCTAGACTTTTTCCTTATATATAGGCCATTTCCATGTCCTTGTACATTGTATTGTCAACTTCTTGCACTGAGTTGCTGCACTATTGTGATTATATACTCCTTGCATGCCTTGAGTTTGTTGAGGCCTGACCATATTGAACAACTATTTGATCTTTGGTTGTACGCTCTAATACATTGCTCCACTTTGCATTTGTACACACCGCCCTAAAATATGTTGTGTGCAATAAACTTTTGTTGAGTCAGTTTGCTTCTGTTTGGTCGGTTTCGACTGATCCTAGGATCACCAGAATTGTCATTTCGTAACGGTATAAGTGTTACAAATTACATAACCAACAGTTATAACTACTGGTAGAAGGCGCATGGTAAATTTTGTAACGAATTTACTAACGGTTATAACCATTGGACAATTTTTTACCTCTAACAGTTTTAACAATTAGAAATTTTTGTAATTCTAAAGCTTATAACCGTTAGGAATTGTCGTAGTCCTAACCGTTATTACCTTTGGAAAATTCCGTAGTTATAACGGTTATAACCGATAGTATATTCTTTAGTTCTAATGGTTATAATCGTTAGTAGTTTCGATACACATAATTAAATAAAAATGCTCCCAACACTTATAAGTGTTATGATTTTGGTACTGTTGAACCACGTCTCAGTCAGCATCTTATAGTATCATCACATATTAATTAACTCAACTATAAAAATACAAATTTATAATGGTAACAACATGAAATGAAATTTGAAATTAACGTTTCATCAAATTAAAAAGAAGGCATCTAACATACTACGCAAGTCATATCAATTCTACAAAATTCACTGTGACAACTTGAGGTTTCACTGCTACAAAAAATCTAGAAGCTTACAAAATTCATTATCTCATACATTATTGCAAAAAATCTAGAAGCTTACAAAATTCATTGTCTCTTACAAAGTTCTACAAAAGAGGCCTTATCGTTTCTTATATGGTTTTGTTTCTTTTATTTATTATGTTTCATTTTCTTGAATTATTGATGTGCTTAACTGAGATTAATAACTTGTATATCTAACAATACATTAAGTAATAAACATATGTCTATTATCTTCAAACAAATAATTGGTTGTTTACTGCACAACCCTCACCTTCTCTAGCTACCTATGTCAGTCCAAAAGACTTGTAAAATTTGCTGTTAGACCTGAGATATGGCTATGGCGGTGTTTCTATGCATTTACATTCTAATACTAAAAGAATTCTCTATATCCTCTATCTTTTCATTTCTCCTCTATCTGTTCAGTGACACAACACTCAAAACATGTTCTTTGGTTGCCTTGAATTTCCCTAGCTCTATTATTTATAAGAAACTTCAACAACATCGTAGAGCGAGCACAATTCAAAAATCATCATTGCACTACCTTATGGTCTCAAATTCCTAGTTCAATAAGCAGCTAGATACACTCGACTGAATCTGTAACCTCTCTACTAAATCCTTGAATTCATGATACATGGTTATATATCCTTTATCAAAACATATTTCATCAAAAATATGTTTTTAGAAAATATTGATCAAGCTTCTATAATCAATAAGAACTTGATGTATTATCGCCATCCCTATGTGTTTGTAACCACATCTATACAAGCATTAACACTTCAACGCCATCGACTTCTCTATTATATGAAATCATCATTTATTTGTTCCTACTGCATTATCAAATCATCCTCTTCTATGGAATAACACATCTCTTGAGATGCTTGCTTAAGTAAGCAGCTATAACGCTTTATTACATTTTACCTTTATTTCAAAGGGTGCAGACTGTGGATTTAGTGATGATAACAATACCACTAGCTACCAATCTCGTTTCTTCTATACCGAGTCCAGAATGATTTACTTTAGTAGGTTGCCTCTAGGTTTTGTTATTAGCTTGCTCACCCATCTGTGGGAACCAAACGTACTGTTGCAACCTTTTCTTTTTGATGATTTTTTAATGATGTCCTTCAATTTCCTAGATTCATTCAGGTTGTGCTTAATTTTATAAAAGTAATAATAATTTTCAAAGCACTTCTCCTCTTCGGTAGCTACCTTTGGTGTGTCTTTTTTTAATGCTTTGTATCTTGTGTAATAAGGTAAATAATTTTAATATAGATTATCCGCTTTGCATTGTTCTTATCTTGGATATATCTCAAATATTTTTGTGTATTTTGCTTTTCATTGCCATCTTTCTAGTTCTTCCAATTTTTGTTGTTATTTCCTACACTCACTACAACATTTCTTGCATTATCACTACTTTGCTCGACTGCTATATTGCTTTGAGCTGCATTGGTTGGCCATTTCCTGGCTGTTAGCAATTAATTACGGTTCAAGTTTTGTCTCTTCCAAATGCAACTAAGATGTTTTATGACAGAACTCCTTAAAATAGGTAGTTCCTTCATTTTGAGCTTGTTAGATTTATTGTCAATACACGATTGTATTACAATGTTAGATCTTTGGTCAATACATAATATCATTACAATGTTAGATCTTTTGTCAATACACGATGTATTACAAATAGACAGTAGCAACAATCAATGTTACTCAATAATGCTATAATTGTCAAGTCAAATTGTGATTACAACAACGACAGTAGGCGAGACCGATTGTGCACTAGATCGGAGCGGTACAGAACCGTCACCCATAGACTAAAAGATGAATATTTCAGTAATGTCCGAGTCCAGAAATGATTCTGTTTCTTGAAACAATATTGTCATCACATGCACCAATTGACGCAATAGCAATTTATTTCCCATGATAAAACGGACCAACCCCGTAGCGTGGTGCTAGCAAATGGAACTCTGACAAACTGAAGTAAATTATAGAAATTAGAACAGAGGTGTACTCTGAATAAGAGGTAGCAAATTGAGAAGAATAACTAATGTGTATTCTGTCTCATTTTGGGCCATGTATTTATAGGCTGGAGGATATGCCTAACTGAACATTAATGACCTTGGAAAGGTTGCGACCCTTTAACCAAGCGATGCATGAATGTGCATGTGCATTTAAAAATGAAACGGATGTATCCATTCAATTGAATGGACATGCCAGATTAACAATGATCAAAATAACTCGTTTTAGCGCAACATGCGAAAGCTGCAATCAGCAGCTTATTTAACCATGAGACCCCAAGAGTCCCAAGGAACAAAGCCTAAATTTTGACACTAATATAATATTGTGTCTTATCCCAAGATTCCTAAGGCACTAAGCCCTATTTTTGACATCAATATAATATTGTGTCATGGACCCCTAGATTCCCACAACACTAAGCCCAAATTTGACATTAATATAGTATTGTGTCTTGGCTTAGCCACACTATGTTTACAAGCCCTCTTCTCCTTTATTTATATAAGCCTATAAAGAAGTGGGTATTCAAATTTCATAATGTGGGACTTAGGTTTGCTTTCCTCTCTTCTTCCAAAATTTCTCTTTCTCTTGCTCATTCATTTCCAACAATCCCCCACATGAATGAGCAGTCATTCTTAGTTTCACGAATCATTTATCGCATCGGTTAAAGTAGCACATGGGCCTTGAACTTTCCTAGCGATTACCTATTTGAATCATAGGCGAATCAAAATATATAGACTGTCCTTGAACTGTAGGCCTTTTATGTAACACCAAAGTAGATAACACACGATAAATGTTTCTTATAATCTTTCGTTCTTTGTATGTGTTCATTTTTTCTTTGAACACCTTCCTGGCCTCAGAAGTGCTTAGAGAATTTGGCATCATAATTCTCTTTGAAGTGTCGCCTTCTCACTTACATAGGTGATTCTGTAAAGGGTATTCTCTAATTCCTCAAATATAGACATCATTAAAAGTATTAATACTTATCCTTATTCAACATATAATGCACTGACTTATCATAGGAATGGTTAGTGTATAACAGCGCCATCAAGTTTCTCTTAAACTTCGTTGTTCCTTTGAACCTAGATCTTGGGATCTCCAGTCAACTAGGTGGGGTTTCCATTTTAGAAAAACCATTAGTTTATAGGCCGTAGCCCCATTCCCATCGATAAGATTTGAACTCTCTCTCTCTCTCACTAGGCAAGCCTTTTGTAAGTGGATCCGCTGAGTTATCTTTAGATCGAATGTAATATATTGCGATAACCCCGTTAGAGAGAAGTTGTCTTATTTTTTTATGTCTACGATGAATATGCCTGGATTTACCATTGTATAGTGTACTATTAACTCTTCCAACAGCTAATTGACTATCACAATGTATACATGTTGGAGGCATAGGTTTTATCCTATTAGGAATGTCTTCCAGGAAGCTTCGAATCCATTCTGCTTCTTCAACAGTCTTATCTAGTGCAATAAACTTTGATTCCACTGTAAGCGATATAAGTCTGCTTGGAAGATTTCCATGGAATTGCTCCATTTCCTAATGTGAACACATATCCACTTGTAGACTTTGTATCATATGATCCGGTGATCCAATTTGCGTCACTATATCCTTCCACTATTGGAGGATTGTTTGTATAGTATAGACCATAGCTCTGCGTATACTTTAGATATCCTAGAACTCTGATTATCGCTTTCCAATAATGTTTACCAGGATTGCTGGTAAATCCACTTATTTTGCTTACAGCATATGCAATATCAGGCCTAGTACAGTTCATAACATATATGATACTTCCTAGTACATGAGAGTATTCTTACCAGTAGATACCATCACCAGTGTTCTTTACCCAATTTTAGTTCATATCTACTAGTGATTTTGCAATAGTTACATTATATTGCTTGAATTTTTCAGGTATTTTGGTAATGTAATGCGATTAGGATAATTCATATCCCTGTGGTGTTCTCAGAATTTTTACACCCAATATCACATCAGGCAGTCCTAGGTCTTTCATATCGAATCTAGAGGATAACATATACTTTGTAGATGTTATTACGGTCTTGTTATGGCCTTGGATCAACAGGTCATCAATGTAGAGCCCAACAATGACATATCCAATATGTGTATGTTTTATGTACACACATTTATCTGATTCATTTATTGTGAATCCATTTGATAACATAGTTTTATCAAACTTCTTATGCCACTGTTTTGGAGCTTGCTTAAGGCCAAAAAGATATTTTACCAATTTGCAAAATTTATTCTCATTTTCTGAGCTCAGAGATCCTTCAGATTGTTTTATATAGATTTCTTCCTCTAGTTCACCATTCAAGAATGCAGTATTATCATCCATTTGATATATTTTTAAGTCATGTATGGATGTAATAAGCATTCTTATTGACGTTATCCATGTTACTGGTGAATATTTATCAAAACAGTCCAGGTTTTCCTTATATCTAAATCCTTGGACTACCAGACGAGCTTTGTACTTGTCTATTGAACCATCAGTTTTCAATTTCTTTTTAAGTATCTATTTATTACCTAAGGTCTTATATCCTTGAGGTAAATCAACCAATTCCCATGTATAATTGGACAAAATGGATTCAATCTTATTGTTAATCGCCTCTTTTCAATAAAGGACATTGCTGGAAGACATAGCTTGTTTGTATGTCAATGGATCGTCTTCTAACATAAAGGTATAAAGTCCGGTCCAACGGTCTTTTAAGGTTCTTGACCTTTTACTTTTTCTTGGTTCTTCCACTTGTCGCTCAGCACTACGTTGTTGAGTGTTATTTTGTTCGATATCCTCAAGAGAATTAGGAACTTCATCTTCCCTTGGTCTCTTAGGTGTATGATTTTCAATACCCTGTTTCAAGGGGAATATATGTTTGAAAAATCTAGTATTTCTCGACTCAATGATAGTATTTTCATGAGTATCATCAATTTCAGATTTATGTACCAAAAAATGGATATACGCCACTGTTTTATGCATATCCAGTGAATACACAATCTACTGTTTTTGGTTCAATTTTGACCTTCTTTGGTTTTGGTACCTCTACCTTGGCAAGACACCCCCACACCTTTAAGTATTTGTAGGATGGTGGTCTGTTTTTTCAATGTTCATGAGGAGATTTAGAAGTTTTCTTTTAGGGTATTTTATTTAAGAATATGATTTCCTGAAAGAATAACTTCTCCCCAAAAGTTATCTGGCGAGCCAGAATAAAGCATTCATCATTTCTTTAAGAGTTCTATTTTTCTGTTTGGCTATACCGTTGGATTGATATGAATATGGTGTTGTAGTTTGGTGTAATATACCATGTTCAGCGCAAAATACTTCAAAAGGGAATACATTCTCCTCCTCTATCACTTCTTAAAGCTTTGATTTTCTTGTTGAGCTAATTCTCAACTTCCGCTTTGCATTGTTTAACTGCATACATCTGTATGTTTTATATCTAGCACTTTTGTTTCTCGTTCAACATGATGAAATGAGATTCTTATCAATTTTGCTTCTGCATGAATTTGACATTTATAATTGGGGTCTAAGTTACACTTCAGTATAAATTCTAGATTAATCAATTTCTGCAATGTATCAAATTTTACATGCCCTAATATAGAATGCCACATATTGGAAGAGTCAACAATATAAACAGAAGATTCACTTTTATTCATATCAGTGTGTTGTACAATAGTGGTTACACACATATCCTCTTCCTATATACACTACATTCCCAGCTTCAAGGATTTGAATCCATGCTTGCTGAGCATTGATCCTGACATCAGGTTCTTACGAATTTCTGGAACATAGAGAATGTCATTTAAACTTAGTTCCCTTCCAGAAGTTCGTTTCAACACAACTATTCCTTTTCCTTCGATCTTTGATGCGGATGAATTTCCCATAAAAGTTGTTTATCATCGGTTGCAGTTCCATAGGTTATAAAATCCACTTATTGGCACATATGTGTTGAGTGGCTCCTATGTCTGCGAGTCATTCATTAGACAAGGTTGAATTTTGATATTACTGCACATAAATTCATATCAGCAATGCCTTTTTTGAAATTTCAGCCAAATTTACTTTGATCTTTTAAGAACATTTTTAGTCAGAAATTTGGCGAGTCCCAATGTTATTAGATAAAACAACATTTTCTATTGTCAATGCTTAAAATTAATGTCGTTGAACTTTTTTGGCCTTTCTCCATGAGACAGGGCCATTGTTGGAAGCATTGGTGAAAGCAGAACATTGGTCACCGTCTGTGTCGATGCAAAATTCTTATTGCTATTATGCGACATTGTCTGCAACAATCCATATTGTTTCAAGATTGTTAGATTTATTGTCAATACACGATTGTATTACAATGTCAGATCTTTTGTCAATAAATGATTGTATTACAATGTTAGATCTTTTGTCAATACACGATGTATTACAAATAGACAGTAGAAACAACCAATGTTACTCAATAATGCCACAATTGTCAAGTCAAACTATGATTACAACAATGACAGTAAGCGAGACAACCTGTGCACTAGATTGGAGCGGTACAGAACTGTCACCCGTAGAATAAAAGATGAATATTTCAATAATGTCTGAGTCCATAAATGATTCTGTTTTCTTTAAATAATATTGTCGTCGTATGCACCAATTGACGTAATAGCAATTTGTTTCCTAGGATAAAATGGACCAACCCCGTAGCCTTGTGCCAGCAAACGGAGCTCTGACGAACTGAAGTAAAGTATAGAAACTAGAACAAAGGTGTACTTTGAAGAAGAGGTAGCAAATTGAAAAGAATAACAAATGTTTATTCTGTCTCATTTTGGGCCATGTATTTATAGGCTGGAAGATATGCCTATCTGAACATTAATGACCTTTGGAAAGGTTGCGACCCTTCAACCAAGCAGTTCATGAATGTGCGTATGCATTTAAAAATGAAACGGTTGTATACATTCAGTTAAATCGATATACCAGATCAAAAATGATCAAAATAACTCATTTCAGCGCAACATGCCAAAACTGCAATCAACAGCCTATTTAATCATGAGAGCACAAGAGTCCCAAGGCACAAAGCCCAAATTATGACACTAATATAATATTGTGTCATAGACCACAAGAGTACCAAGGCACTAAGCCCTATTTTTGACATCAATATAATATTGTGTCATGGACCCCTAGAGTCCAACAGCACTAAGCCCAAATTTGACATCAATATAGTATTGTGTCATGGCTTAGCCACATTATGTCAAGCCCTCTTCTCCTTTATTTATATAAGCCTATAGAGAATTGGGTATTCATATTTCATAATGTGAGACTTAGGCTTGCTTTCCTCTCTTCTTCTAAAATTCCTCTTTCTCTTGCTCATTCATTTCCAACATAGTCATCTACCAAATTATTATGCGGATGAAATCCATTAATAAACACCACCATTATGTCAATAATATATATTCCTTAGGTTTAGTCGCTTTTATCACCACAATGTTAGATATTTTCAAAAAATAATCAAGGGCTATCTATATATCTTATCCACATTTGAAAAAGAGACGACTTCCATTAGTTTAACATGATGAAAGTGAAACTGCTCCATAAATCGCTTTGCTAATTGATCTAATGAGGATACAAACTTAAGATCGAACAGAGTGAACAACATTTTTATCATACCCTTAAGGCATGTTAGAAAACACCCTTCCCTCATAACATTAATTGCAAAAACACTGTCAACATGCCACTAAGACTCCAACGTATGTTGTCTAAGATTGGTAAAGCTGTTATAGCTAAGCACTCTTGGCATTATAAGCATATTTGATGCCTAGTTTTAAGAACCTCTTCAGTGTATAGGGTACTACTTATCGACGATCCCTACTCATCATTCCATCTCTAATGATTATGTATCATAAATCATATATCACATTAGCAGTGCACTCTTCATTGATCTTGCATTTTGCACGATGATCGCCGTGATCATCCCTAAGCGTTTGGCTTAATAAACGTTTTGGTAATTTCTATGACGTATCAGTTCATTTATCTCTAGAGTAATCATTCATCATTACCTATGTCGACTCCTTATAAGACTTTACCCCTTTTTGGTCAACTCATCCGTATTAGCTCCAGCACTAGTTTGAGGACTAGTAACTTGCCCTTTAGTGCTAACCGGTAATAGGTCATCTTTACTATCAGAGAGATTAAGTTGTTCCTCCAATTAATCGGGGTCGGTTATTTTGGAGATTGACTTTAGTTGAATAACTTCGTCTTTTGAAACCTTATCAATGTCTCCTAGCTCCTCCCACCATTGGTTTCTTATATAGTCTCATGTTCCTCTCAATTGAAGACTATTTATGCTTACTAGAAATAAAAGACAATGAATTGTTCAGCTTATTCCTTCGACTGTTAGATTTATTCTTGTCATGGAAGTTGGAACAACCTCGTAAGCTACTCTTGCATGTTACACTACTACAAAAGTGGGCATATTCGACACTATTTTTCTGTGGCCGTAGATCAAAAAAGCGTTGTTGTAGGCTATTTTTTCAAATAGGCAACACCAAGGGGGCGTGGCATCTGCGGCCGTTGCATTAGCCATCTAAGGCAACTCTTTTGCCTATCTACGGCCATGGAAAGAAAGTGTTGCATTATAATCCTATTGCAACAGTATATGCATGTAATGCAACAACAAACAACGTTGCCTTAAGTAGAAGCCAGAGCTTGGCTTCCAGGTCATGGTAGTGGGGTCCATATGGACTTTCCACGTCACTGCCAACATGTCACATGCCACGCTATCTCTCACGTCAACTGCACATGGGTCACATGCCACGTCAGCTATCCACGTGGCACCACGTAAGTTGTGGGCCCCATGGGCAGTACCATTGTGGAATTAATAATATTACACTTAACGCAACAACACAACACAGTCTAATGCAACACCACAACAATCTAATGCAACACCACAGTACCATCTAATGTGACACCACAATACTATACTGCAACACAAGAAAACATCAACTACAATGGTAAAAAATCAAATGCAACACCAGAAAAAATCAAATGCAGCTGTAATACAACCCTGTAGTTACAAATTCTGCAGTACATATGTTCAATCCAAAACATTGTACCACATTCATACATATATACCAAAATATTCATACAATAAATCCTTCCAAAACATTCATAACCACAGTCAGACCAACCAATTATATATATCAACTCACAAGTGTCCTCACCAACACATACCACAAGTGCCATCATCCAAACATACCACAAGTGCCATCACGAACACATACCATATGTGTCATAATTTAAAAGAACAGAATATATCACAAGTGCTAACACATACCATCCAAATACTTCAGTCAGTTGCCCGGGTTACAGGGGTAACAATGTCATCTTCATCACTTGTTGTGGTGACACAAAAGTCTCCGACGTCTAAATTAAGATCTGGATTGGCTTCACCTAGCTTTTTTACCACTTATGACATGTTATCTTTCACTTTTCTGTTCACCTTTTCTTCCAAATCCGCTTCAAGCTCTTGACTTATTTTTTGGGTCAGCTCTTGCACATAACTGTCCGAAGAACTAGGAGTTGTTAGAGACTTTTCAGCCATTTTACCTCGCCTTTCCACAAGCCAGTTCCGTGTGTGGCTCTTCCCACCAAAAACAAGTGCATCTGCCTCAACAATGTTTCCTGCATCCACCATCGCTTGAACCTTCGCCTACAAAATGAAAACCAGGCAAGCATATATATAAATAGGCAGCTAAAAGGAATGAATTTATTAATAGAACTGGTTTTCTTTCAAACTAACTATGTGTGTGATTTAATAAGCAGCTCCAACAAACGTACAATGTGCCAATTATACTGACACAAGTATTGCAATTTCAGTATCTAATTGTATATGTACTCACGTATTTGGCCTTTAGTTCATCCGTGTTAGTCTTGTAACTTTTACCTGATTCTCGTTTATATGTTTCCAAATAAACTAAGGCAGCGGATGGGGAGGCTTTTTGTAACACCCCGAATTTTCTGTTAACAGTAAATTAAAAAATTATAGTATAATTAATTCTAAATGATGGAATTAAGGGAAACGGGTTATGCCATTGTGTTCGTCTCGGAATTCCGCTTGAGATAGAGTCCGAGTTTGCGTAAAACGGATATCGTATGAAGAAGATATGGACGAACGAAGTTAGGCAGAAAAACCAAAAACGGGCCAGAATGCACTGGCGCACTTGGGAAGTGCGCCAGAACAAAATTGCACTGGCGCACTTGGGAAATGCGCTGGTACAAATTTGAACTGGCCCCCTGCCAAGTGCGCCCAGGCCGAGCAGAAACCTGCTTGGTCAGGCCCTGACTGGCCTGGTCGGGTTCTGGTCGATTTCTGAGGCTTGGTTGTGTCACTAGGGCTTACATGTCACTTTCTGATTGGTTTCTCTTGAGATGGATGGTCTGGATTCACACTAGCTTCATCGACGGCTCTAATCAGTTTAAAATTTTATAAATACAACTCAAGTCTAAACCTAAATTTACACAAATAATATAGTACTAGAGCCGTCATGCTGCTGGGAAGAAACTAGGAGTGACCGTCAGTTAGAAAGCTTAAAGACAAGCCAATACTAAAGTAAAACAATAATCAAATCAACGTTAGTCTACCCAAAGGAAAGCATTTCAAATTCAGAACTCAGAATCCAGAATTCAAGTTCGTCGTTTGTTGTAAGTATAATGATTTTTCCGATGAGAATAAAACTAAGACTTGATTCGATGTAAATTGGAAGTGGAATTGTGCTATTATGTAACGACGATGTTAATTCATATCTATGTATTGAAATGATTATGTTGTGAATGAAATTGGGACGTTGAACCTATTGTACTTTTAGAATGAAAACAACATCACATGCAAGTTGTACAGTTCATGTTTATGTGATTATATAGGTTGTCCATGATTAGAACCTCATGAATATACTTTATGCTAGAACCTTTATGCCTAAATGGTTATGTTCATATACATGCTCCTATGTTTATACAAAAGTTGCAAGTTCCTAATTGGATCCATGTCAAGATCCACTTTAGTACATGTTTCATGTTGTAATTAGATATATGATTGGATCTAGTTCACACCCTTGTCATAAAATTATACATACTTATGAAAATGTCATTTTCTTGTCATATGCTAGTGATGTTCGATGTTATGCCTAGATCCAAAACATGTTTAGGCTTATGTTGTCTAAATCATATGCTAATTCATGTGACACCTATTTGGTTAGATCCCAATTTCAATGCAAGTTCACATATATGTAAGTTGAATTAAGCTATGTTGCAAATTCACATGTATGTTGATTTAGTCTACGTTGCAAGTTCACACCTATGACATTCATGTTGACTATTTTGCAAGTTCACACCTATGATTTTCATATTGACTATGCCAAAAATGCCAAGTTTACACCTATGTCATGTTTATGTTTATGAATTCCCTTATGCCAATTTTGTGTGCGCTAAATTAGGCTAAGTTTTTAGCCTAATATTATATGTTAAAAACTATGCGGACGAAAATTAGGCTAAGATTGTTAGCCTAATATTTAGACGAGGTAACGTTGGGAATATTGGTAAAACATGTCATAAATTGGTAAAAATATATGAAATTGGCATGTTTGTCACATGCCAAAATTAGTGGCATTTAAATGGTATAAATCCTTATACCAAAAATGTTAAGCTTGGAAAGTGGGCCACAACATTTAATTGTTGACAAATTTACATATATTAAGTAATAAAGACAAATATGTAAATTTAGAAAAACACGAATATGCTTAACACGAGGTTGGATTGAGTTGTGATGTAAACCTGCCCGGACCCGCCCAGCTGTCCAGTAGTCACAACAATACCTATCCAATGCGGGTGGTTAAGCATTGAGCCCAATAAGGACCCGAGGTTAGACTGAGTTACAGTGTAAACCTGCCCGGAACCGATCGGCACATCCAGTAACCGTAATAATATCTTTCTAATGTGAGTGATCGGTGCTTTAAAAAGCTAAGGACAGGATGGTAGGGTTAAGTTAACTAAAACACTTAACCAATTTCAACATGTTAAATTAAACTGATAGGTGGGGTTAGGTAAATAAAGACACTTAACCACTTAACATGTTTGAATAGAAAACCCTAGTAACGGGGACCCATTTCAGCAGTAACCCAATTAGGTATCATGGTACCCTGAAACTAGGCAGGGTGGGGCACGATTATTGGGCTGATTGTAAGCGGTCAAAAGCGACGGCGGTGGGTGCAACAGTGTGGGTTCTAACGGAGTGCGGGCGTGCACACACTTCGGAGCAGACAAACAGGGCACTGGGGGCACCAGTAGTATAACCTATGCATTCTAAGGATTGTGTCGGGCCGCCACCATGGGTCTTGATACAGCCCATGGTGGGACCAGCATAGGTATCTACAATCTTTGGGGGCCGTAAGACACATGTGATTATGCGAGTAGGAGCCGATCTTTATAAAAAGGGGATCACTTCACCCTCAGCATGGGGTGCCAGTTTAGAACTAATGCATGTAGGTGCAGAGATATAGTGTGGGGTGCGATAGTATATTCGTCTCAAAACTGCTTTATCTTAGTTTATGATACTTTCCTGTTTCCAGTTTATACCTATCATGCCCTTATTCTTATTCTCATACCAAAGAGTCACTAGACTTACCAGGCTTTATGTCTGACCCTATTTTCTTTCGTCTTCTTTTCTTCCGTTTTCCCCCCAGGTCCACAGGGAGGAAACAACCCAGCTTAGTCAGATTCTTTGCAAGCTTCAAGATAGTAGATGTACGGTTTGGACTCTCTTTCCTTGGCTATGGCTGTTGGACACACTCTATAGGGATTTATGCAGTTTTAATTATGTTTTTATGCTTCTTTATTTAATAACCAAGACAAAAATGATGATGTAATGTTTTGAAAGTTGTTATGTGACAGTTATGGAAATGTCTTTGTATGAACACTTATTTATGAAATAAAAAGTCTGTTTGTTTTCCGCTGCTTATATATATGTGTTTATATATCTATCTTGTGTTTATCTGTGACTTTTACTTAAAAACCTCCACCAAAGTTAAGGCATTCCCTTTGTGAGTGACCTTAATGGAGGGTGGGGTATTTCACTTGGTATCAGAGCATAGATTTACCAGACTAGATGAAAATTTTTGAAACTATTTTCGAAAAGACGTTTAAAGAAGCATCTTTTTCAAGAAAAAGTGTTGTTTTTAAAAGGCATAATTCCCCAGAGCCATATGCACTATCCCTTTATCCCTTTATCTTGAATACATTCCTTTTTGTTCCAGCATGTCTGGAGATCTTAACCTTCTAGAAGGAGTACCGATCCCTGGCTGGTTCTGAAGGTACCTAGAGGCTAGGGCCAATGGTGCGGGCCCAGCAGACATTCCTCCTCCTACAGTGGCAGCAGTTCCTCCTCCCCCTCCTCCTCCTCCTCGTGGGAACACTTTCGCTAAGACGTGTAGAGACTTCAAGGCTATGGGAGGAAAGGACTTTTATGGAACTGGATCATTTGTGGTAGCAAGGAACTGGCTGAAGGAGACTGAAGATTTATTCGTTATCTTTGAAGTTGATGACAGGCAAAAGATACAGCTAGTAGTGTGGTTGCTCAAAGATGAAGCTTCCTATTGGTGGGAAGCTACGCATGCTGAGAGGCCAGTGGAAACTTGGGAAGATTTCAGGATGAGGTTTGAGATGAAATTCCTCTCCCAAGCTGAAAGAAGCCTGCAGATGGAGAAGTTCCTAACTCTTAAGCAAGGGAGTATGACAATCAGGGAGTACGTCAATCAGTTTAATCAGCTGGCCAGATTTGGGCTGGATTTAGTAAACACCCAACACAAGAAGGCCCTTCGCTTCGTCAAAGGCCTGAATGAGCCTCTACACAGCCTTGCTATGACCCATATACCCATGGGGGTGACCTATGAAAGCTTGGTGGACATGGCGCTGCTACACGAGGAAGATAAAGGCAAGAAAGAGGCAAAGGCGGAAGTGCCTCAAGAAAAGAAGGAGGGTTTACAGGCTAAGAAAACAGACTTCAAGAAAGGCGGGAAGAACAACAAATCCCGTGAAAAGAGAAAGTGCAATTTATGTGGCGTTGTAGGACATATAGCAAAAGACTGCAGGAAGAAGAAGGCAAAGATGAATGGTGGTTGTTTCCATTGTGGATAAACTAGACACTTGGCTAAAGACTGCCCAAATAAGCGGGGGCAGGGACAGAGGACTGGATCCACCTCGGGGGGACAGGTTCACGCGCTGGTGGCACCTCCACAGGAACGAGGTAGAAATATTTCTGTAGAAAGCTTGGTTTGTCTATATGATCATCCAGTTCGCACTCTTTTTGATTCTGGTGCATCACACTCCTTTATTTCATCTGCTTTAGTAGAATCTCTGCACCTAGACACTAGTATGGTAGAAGATCCCTTGGTTGTTTCAAATCCAATTGGGGGCTCGGCTTATTTGTCGATGGTTTGCTTGGATTTGAAAATCTCTACTCTAAGTGTTGAATTTAGATGTAGTGCCTTTGTTTTGGGCTTCTCAGGATATGGACTGATCTTAGGCATGGACTGGTTATCTGGTAATGGTGCCATTCTTGATTGTGAGAAAAGAGTGGTTAGACCCTTGACTCGGCTCGGTAACACTCTAGAAATTTCTTGTAATCCCTTGAATTCTGTTATGCTTAGTTATCTAGAGTCGCTTGATGCTTCTGTCGAGAATTTGCAGTCGGTTAGAGTGGTCCAGGAATATCCGGATGTCTTTGAAGAGGTAAAGGGTTTACCTCCGAGGCGGGAAATAGACTTCCGCATATATCTTGTTGATAATGCAAAGCCCGTAGCTTTACCTGTCAGATATATGGCTCTAAAGGAGAAAAAGGAGCTCAGTAAGCAAGTTAAGGAGCTTCTCGAGAAGGGGTTTATAAGGCGGAGTATCTCGGAATGGGGTGCTCCAGTGGTGTTCGATACCAAAGCAGATGGTTCACTACGTCTTTGTGTGGACTATAGGGAGCTAAACAAGCTGACTAAGAAGAATAGACACCCGCTTCCCCGAATAGACGATTTGCTTGATCAGCTTGTAGGTGCGTCGGTCTTCTCCCAGCTTGATCTGGCTATTGGGTTCCATCAGCTAAGGGTAGCTGAAGATAGCATTGATAAAACGGCGTTCAGAACCCCCGATGGTTTCTACGAGTGGCTTGTCATGCCTTTCGGTTTGACAAACGCACCCGCTTATTTCGTGGACCTAATGAGCAGGGTGTTCAGAGAATTCCTCAATAAGTTCGTGGTGGTCTTCGTAGACGATATTTTGATCTTCTCAAAGAATGAGTAAGAACATGCTCAGCATCTGAAGGAGATCATGGAAACTCTTCGAGTTCATCAGCTAAAAGCCAAATTCTCCAAGTGCCACTTTTGGAGAGAAGAAGTAAGGTTTCTTGGGCATATAGTGTCCAAAGAAGGGTTAGCCGTGGACCCCGAGAAAGTGGTGCAGTGCAAGATTGGAAGACACCAAGAAATGCAACCGAAGTCCGAAGCTTTCTTGTCTAGCCGGTTTTTACCGAAAGTTCATTTGGGATTTCACGAAAATCTCAGCTCCACTCACAAGGCTAACAAAGAAAAATCTGGCGTTCGCATGGGATTTGGATTGCGAGTTTGCTTTTCAACGATTAAAAAGGGATCTCACAACAGCCCCAGTTCTGACTTTGGCAGATGGAAGCAAGATGTTCATAGTATATACGGATGCTTGTGGTATGGGACTAGGAGCCGTTCTGATGCAAGAAGGGAGGGTAGTAGCTTATGGTAGAAGACAATTGAAAGTGCATGAAAAGAACTACCCAACCCACGATCTTGAGTTGGCTGCCATCGTCTTTGCGCTTAAGTCTTGGCTCCATTATCTCCTAGGTGAGACGTTAGAATTATATACTGACCATAAATCATTGAAGTATCTTTTCTCGCAGAAAGATCTTAACTTAAGGCAGCAAAGGTGGATGGAGTTCCTTGCCTCATATGACTTTGAAATTTCCTATACTCCTGGCAAGGCAACGTAGTAGCAGACGCGTTGAGCAGAAAGAAGCTGACCCTAAGCCCTCTCTTTGTAGAAAGGCAAAGTTGGAGTGTATAGCCAGTTTTGACTTTAGGCCCTCCTCAGATTTTATACCTGGTTTATTGGCATCCCTAGAAGTACGACCCACTCTTTTGGACTCGATAGGGGCCGCACAACGTGAAGACCCTCAGTTTGTGGATGTGATTGATAAACTAATTAAGGGTGAAACTTCCAGTCACCTCAATAGGTACTCCATCGATGATAAGGGTTGGCTGAGACGGGATGGAAGGCTATGCGTCCCATAAGCTAGGGATTTAGTGAAGAAGGTTCTCGAGGAGGCACATCATTCCAAGATGACAATAAACCCAGGTGGAGACAAGATGTACAAGGACGTAAAGAGAGTTTTCTATTGGACCAGCATGAAGAAGGTCGTGGCAGATTTCGTTTCTAAGTGCATGACATGCCAACAGGTCAAGGCGGAACAAAAGAAGTCTGGAGGTCTGCTTCATCCTCTAGAAGTCCCGCAATGGAAGTGGGATAGCATTTTGATGGACTTCATTGACGGGTTGCCTAGGTCAAGAAGAGGCAATACTAGCATTTGGGTGATAGTGGACAGGCTTACTAAAAGCGCCCACTTTATACCTATTAAGAGTAGAAGAACTGCCTCGTCTCTAGCTTCTCGTTATCTCAAGGAAATAGTTCGACTCCATGGAATACCTTCCAGCATAGTGAGTGATAGAGATCCCATCTTTACAAGCGAATTTTGGCGGAGTCTGCAAGAAGCTGTAGGCACATAGTTATGCTTGAGCACGGCCTATCACCCCCAAACTGATGGTAAGACAGAACAGGTGAATAGAGTATTAGAAGATCTTCTGAAACTATGCGTTCTTGACTTCGGAGGGACTTGGGAGGATCACCTTCCTTTAGTGGAATTCGCCTATAACAACAGTTACCAAGCCACCATCGGTATGGCGCCCTTCGAAGCTCTATATGGAAGACCGTGTCGATCACCAACTTGTTAGTGGGAGTCTACCAACAAGCTTATACTTGGGCCAGACATGATTAGAGAGACTTCAGAAAAAGTGGACTTGATACGAAGGAGAATGAAGACTGCCCAAGACAGACATAATTCTACACCGACAAAAGAAGGACCGGCCTTGAGTTTGAGGTTGGGGACAGGGTTTTCCTTAAGGTATCCCCTCTAAGGAACGTCGTTCGCTTTGGATCCACAGGAAAGCTAGCACCAAGATTTGTAGGATCGTTCCCTATCATCGAGAAGATTGGGGAAAATGGCTTATAGAGTAGAGCTGCCTGAAAGATTGGCTGGAATTCACAACGTCTTTCATGTTTCTCATCTCCGAAAATGTCTACATGAATCTGCAGAAGTGGTGGAGCCAAGTATTCTAGAAGAAGCCGAAGTGGAACGCGAAGCAACTGTGAAGAGAGTTCCAACTCGAATCGTAGGAACTGAAACCAAAAAAGCTACGCAACCGCGAAGTCAAGCTCGTCAAAGTTCAATGAAGCGATGCCGAGGAAGACGCGACTTGGGAAACTGAGGACAAAATACGCGCGGCTTACCCTTTTCTTTTTGAGGGTATATCTTTAATCTCTCTTTTTCCTTAATTTGTGCTTATATCTATCTTTTTAGGTATATCTCCTCGATCTTACCATTTATCATTAGGTAGAAACTAATGGATGTAAACATTATTTGAAACATGTTATGGTTGATGGCTGCAAGTGGTTGCTAGTGGTTGTTCGTGGATGTATATACACACACAACCTAGGTTTTAGATCGGCTCAATCACTTCATACTGCATACGCATATATGTATTCATATTTGTATGTGGTTGAAACTTGATATGTCGTCATATGGATGTTGCATTTGTATAAATGGTTGCGCACTCATGTAGAATTATGAGTAAGGACAAATTTGCATACATAATGGATTCATGACACTTACATGATTTGCATTAAGGAGGTCAACTGAATCAGTAGACCGCCTGATTTTGCATTAGTTAAGAACATATACACACACTATGCATATGATCATGAAGCATTAGAAGTCTTTTAAGGACAGTGGACGCCTGTGTTTGATGGTTGAGTAGATGGAGGATTGGATGTTAGGACTTACGTTCTCCTAGACTTGAAGATTTCGGGGACGAAATCCTTTAAGGAGGGGAGAATGTAACACTGCGAATTTTCTGTTAACAGTAAATTAACAAATTATAGTATAATTAATTCTTAATGATGGAATTAAGGGAAACGGATTACGCCATTGCGTTCGTCTCGGAATTCCTCTTGAGATAGAGTCCGAGTTTGTGTAAAACGGATATCGTATGAAGAAGATATGGACGAACGAAGTTAGGCAGAAAAACCAAAAACAGGCCAGAATGCACTGGCGCACTTGAAGTGCACCAAAACAAAATTGCACTGGCGCACTTCGGAGGTGCGCCAGTACAAATTTGCACTGGCGCACCTGCCAAGTGCGCCCAGGCCGAGCAGAAACCTGCTTGATCAGGCCTTGGCGGGCCTGATCGGGTTCTGGTCGATTTCTGAGGCTTGGCTGTGTCACTAGGGCTTCCATGTCACTTTCTGATTGGTTTCTCTTGAGATGGATGGTCTGGATTCACTCTGGCTTCATCGAAGGCTCTAATCAGTTTAAAATTCTATAAATACAACTCAAGTCTAAACCTAAATTCACACAAATAATATAGTACTAGAGCCGTCATGCTGCTGGGAAGAAACTAGGAGTGGCCGTCAGTTAGAAAGCTTAGAGACAAGCCAATACTAAATTAAAACAGTAATCAAATCAACGTTAGTCTACCCAAAGGAAAGCATTTCAAATTCAGAACTCAGAATCCAGAATTCAAGTTCGTCATTTGTTGTAAGTATAATGATTTTTCCGATGAGAATAAAACTAAGACTTGATTCGATGTAAATTGGAACTGGAATTGTGCTATTATGTAACGGCGATGTTAATTCATATCTATGTATTGAAATGATTGTGTTGTGAATGAAATTGGGATGTTGATCCTATTGTGCTTTTAGAATGAAAACAACATCACATGCAAGTTGTACAGTTCATGTTTATGTGATTATATAGGTTGTCCGTGATTAGAACCTCATGAATATACTTTATGCTAGAACCTTTATGCCTAAATGGTTATGTTCATATACATGCTCCTATGTTTATACAAAAGTTGCAAGTTCCTAATTGGATCCATGTCAAGATCCACTTTAGTACATAACTCATGTTGTAATTAGATATATGATTGGATCTAGTTCACACCCTTGTCATAAAATTATACATACTTATGAAAATGTCATATTCTTGTCATATGCTAGTGATGTTCGATGTTATGCCTAGATCCAAAACATGTTTAGGCTTATGTTGTCTAAATCATATGCTAATTTATGTGACACATATTTGGTTAGATCCCTATTTCAATGCAAGTTCACATATATGTAAGTTGAATTAGGCTATGTTGCAAATTCACATGTATGTTGATTTAGTCTACGTTGCAAGTTCACACCTATGACATTCATGTTGACTATTTTGCAAGTTCACACCTATGATGTTCATATTGACTATGCCAAAAAGGCCAAGTTTACACCTATGTCATGTTTATGTTTATGAATTCCCTTATGCCAATTTTGTGTGTGCTAAATTAGGCTAAATTTTTAGCCTAATATTATATGTTAAAAACTATGCGGACGAAAATTAGGCTAAGATTGTTAGCCTAATATTTAGACGGGGTAACGTTGGGAATATTGGTAAAACTTGTCATAAATTGGTAAAAATATATGAAATTGGCATGTTTGTCACATGCCAAAATTAGTGGCATTTAAATGGTATAAATACTTATACTAAAAAAGTTAAACTTGGAAAGTGGGCCACAACATTTAATTGTTGACAAATTTACATATATTAAGTAATAACAACAAATATGTAAATTTAGAAAAACACAAATATGCTTAACATGAGTTTGGATTGAGTTGTGATGTAAACCTGCCCGAACCCGCTCGGCTGTCCAGTAGTCACAACAATACCTATCCAATGTGGGTGGTTAAGCATTGAGCCCAATAAGGACCCGAGGTTAGACTGAGTTACGGTGTAAACCTGCCCGGAACCGACCAGCACATCCAGTAACCGTAACAATATCTGTCTAATGTGAGTGGTCGGTGCTTTAAAAAGCTAAGGACGGGATGGTAGGGTTAAGTTAACTAAAACACTTAACCAATTTCAACATGTTAAATTAAACTGATGGGTGGGGTTAGGTAAATACAGACACTTAACCACTTAACATGTTTGACTAGAAAACACTAGTGACGGGGACCCATTTCAGCCGTAACCCAATTAGGTATCATGGTACCCTGAAACTAGGAAGGGTGGGGCACGATTACTGGGCTGATTGTAAGCGGTCAAAAGCGACGGCGGTGGGTGCAACAGTGTGGGTTCTAACGGAGTGCGGGCGTGCACACACTTCGGAGCAGACGAACAGGGCACTGGGGGCACCAGTAGTATAACCTATGCATTCTAAGGATTGTGTCGGGCCGTCACCATGGGACTTGATACACCCCATGGTGGGACCAGCCTAGGTATCTACAATCTTTGGGGGCCGTAAGACACATGTGATTATGCGAGTAGGAGCGGATATTTAGAAAAAGGGGATCACTTCACCCTCAGCATGGGGTATCAGTTTAGAACTAATGCATGTAGGTGAAGAGATATAGTGTGAGGTGCGATAGTATATTCATCTCAAAACTGCTTTATCTTAGTTTATGATACTTTCATGTTTCCAGTTTATACCTATCATGCCCTTATTCTTATTCTCATACTGAAGAGTCACTAGACTTACTAGGCTTTATGTTTGACCCTATTTTCTTTCGTCTTCTTTTCTTCCGTTTTCCCCCTAGGTCCACAGGGAGGAAACAACCCAGCTTAGTCAGATTCTTTGCAAGCTTCAAGATAGTAGATGTACGGTTTGGACTCTCTTTCCTTGGCTATGGCTGTTGGACGCACTCTATGGGGATTTATGCAGTTTAATTATGTTTTTATGCTTCTTTATTTAATAACCAAGACAGAAATGATGATGTAATGTTTTGAAAGTTGTTATGTGACAGTTATGGAAATGTCTTTGTATGGACACGTATTTATGAAATAAAAAGTCTGTTTGTTTTCCACTGCTTATATATATGTGTTTATATATCTGTCTTGTGTTTATCTGTGACTTTTACTTAAAAACCTCCACCAAAGTTAAGGCATTCCCTTTGTGAGTGACCTTAATGGAGGGTGGGTGTTTCACTTTTTCTGGGTCCTTCTTTCTCTGTCAAGTATTAGGATTACCAAAAATCAAACACAATTTTTAACATTCAATGTTAAGAATTTACAGATCCAGCTACTGCCTATGAATATTGTGACAATGATACATAAAATATAATTCAATGATATAACAAATTAGAATTATCATGTGGCCAATTCAACTCAATTACAAAAAAATAACTTAAGTTCAAAAAAACACATACTATCTTTTCTTTGACTACTGCATGAGTTTTGGGACCCATGGTATGTGTCTCGTTTAATGAATTACGATGCGCGGAATTAGTATCATCTAGGGCCTGGAAATCTAAAAAAAATTAGCACTAAACAAGGATAATGCGAACTACTGAAGAAAAGATTAGCACTAAACAAGATAATGTGAACTACTAAACATTATAAAAATGTGAATATCATTAAAGTCGTACCTGAACTGCTTCGTCCCCCCAGTATTCCAAGTGCATTTTAAAATCCTCCAACAGAATTGTACTGGGCCTATTTGCAAGCCTTTCCTCACCAGTTGAATATTTTTATAATACCTTGCTTTGATGCGAGACTTGTACTGCCTCCAAGAGTCGTTAAGCGTGTTCAAGACCCACTTGTGTCCTTCTTCCAGAATGACACACCCGGCCTACAATATATTAATCACAAAATTCAGGAAACAAACTAATTAATTAAAACCAAACATTTAGGAAGTCAGTTGAACTGTATATGGTTAAGGAAATTAAATTGTACCATAGCATATTCCAACATTTGATGCTTTAATTGATCAGGAACAACATGCCAATTGATGTAAGTAAGAGACACATTATCCTTTGTTAGTGTCCCAACAAAATTGCTTAACTTGGTAATGTTATCAGATACAGGCTGACAATCCTCATTCAACTCAATGACTACTATATCATCAGGGGTTCTAGCATGCACCTTGGTCATTTTTGACTTCCCTCTAGGTTTTTTTGGACCTTGTACTTTATCTACCAGGTTCAAAAAAATGAATAGAAAATAGACACAATCAACAGTGCAGTACAGTGTAGTGCAAAGATAAAGAAACATTATATTGTATCTACGCCTGCTTCATCTTCCTGTGTAATCCATTCCTGCTCTAATTGATCAGTAAAATTTTCCATTGTTGGAGGCGCTTCAACATTCTGCTTTTGACATTTCCGCATTGCTAAATAAGCAGCAACTGAACCAGCAACTTCATATGAATTGGTTGATTGTTTGAACAATTTGCTATATGTAGGTTTTAAAACGGGTGGAGAGACAATGTAGGTTTTAAACTCCTGAAAAAGACGGTGTAGGTTTCGTCAATTTTTTTAATGTTTCTGCGAATTGCTCCCGGTTACTGAGTTTCTTTGGAGTGGCAGTGTGTGTCATGATCAACTCCTTGTTGGATGTAGCTTTCTTTGGAGGGGGGTGCAGGTCATCGCTTCCTTCTCAATTTCAATGGCTGCATTGGTTCGCGAACGAATTCTCGGTCTAGGTAAAGGATCCTTTGACTTAACAATTTTGATTCTCTATAATTAAGTCGAAGTCCAAGATTTTCTACGTTCATAAAGGCAAAGACAATAAGTAATAAACAAATAACTTCTTTATACCTTCGAATCCGATGAATCATCAGTGACGTCTTCACCAGAATTTTCTAGGATGTATTCATCATGTCCAGCAACATCTTTACCTTTATCTTTCCTATTTCGTTCGGCAGCCTCTTGCATACAACTAACCAATGAAGGCACCCCAAGTGATCTACTAAGTGCATCGTTTTCTTGCATTCGCGTGATTCGCTCTTGTTCATACTTCGTCAAAACTAATGGTTGTGAGAACTGCAAGCAGATTAACATTATTACTCACCATCGATGATAAATTTAAGCTAGTTAACCCAATAGAGTCAACGTATAAACAGTTCTTGCTATTTTGACAGAATGCATGCATAAAGAACAAATAGTTACTTGAATTAGCTGCAGCCTCCATGGTCGGAATAGTACATCGAAACAGTAATAGAAAACAAAAAAATACAGTTCTTGCTTTTACATGCAGAATTTTAATAAAAAGTAGCTTGAAATACAAGATTTCATCCGGATTAATAAAACCGAAATGAAAACTGAAAAATACCTGAACATCAGTTTCATTCTCTCGGGTATCATCATCATTATCTGTTTCATTTTCTACATTTAATTTCCTCCTGTTTCCTTTGTCTGTCACAGTAACATCTTCTTCATCATTATTCATATCAGGCTCTGGCGATAGTTTCTCTGACCCACTTGAGTTGGGTTGTTTTTCATTATTTTGTGTTACTGCTGAAGTCTATGTACAGTAGTATACTTGCGCTTTGCAACTGTCTTCTTAACAGAACCTGGAACAATAAAAATAATAACGATGACCTCCTTCATAGTTCTTTACACACACAGAGATATATATAAGAATGGATCTATATTACTATACATATATAGCTTGAATTATGTTTTTCCTTGGCCGTATGATTACATGTGGCTGCAGTTGAATCAACGGCTCACAGTCTTTGTCAATGGTGTTATCGATGTAAAAAACCACTTTCTTATTAATGCAGCCCTGTATGTACGCATTTACGTCCTTAGCTACCAGCCATCCCTCGTTCCTTTGCTGATGATATAGACTCCTCCTATTTCAGTGCAATGGAGAGCATCTTTAATAAAGTCCATAAGCACACTGTAAGAAAAGCGGTCTACATCATATTTTGTTACTACGAAGGATTCTCTACCGACGTAACATGCCCTTCGAAACTGTCTGCCATGTTGCAGTTGGATATTAATAAATTCATCCATCCCGTACAAAATGAATACATTAGAACAAGGTACATGCATGTTAAAGTCGACAAAAAACAACTATAGCATTTTGGTCTATAACCAATTTAGATGATAGTAAAGAAAGACATTAAATCATAAAATATATGAACAACGTAGATTCGTTATTAGAAATGAGTGCCTAATACATTCATCAAAGATAATAATTTCCAACTAAAACAAAAAGTGCCTAATACATCATAAATTAGACCAAATTAAAGCAATAAGAAAGAGGAATTTTTTATCTTAACGAGACGGAACAGGATCAGGAACTTCTGCTTCTAGTTCTGTTTGCAGTTGTATTATGCGGACATCATCCCTAATATAACCCCCATCAACAAATTCTGGTTCTATTTCACCACCAATGCCCATATCATGTGAATGCGTATTGCTCATGTCTTCTTTCATTGCATTCTGATTTTCATTATCACACCATTCTCTTGGCAATTTTTTAATAACGTAATGACTGTTCTTTTCAACTGCATCTTCCACATTAAATACTTGTTGCACTTGCGAAGACAGGACATAAGGATCAGTTTTATGGCACTTGCTAAAATTTACTCGAGTAAGACCATATGAATCTTTTTCCTCTTGTACCAGCAACACTTAAAAAGGACCACTGTGAAAGCTCCCCAATAATCAAGCTAAAAAAATTCTTCGATTGATCCGTAGTAATTGACATCACCCACTATTGGGTTTTGGTCTTTCGAACTTGCAAAGCTGGTGGTTTTGGCAGTCAAAAATACACCACTATTTTGTGTGGTACATCGAGAATCTCTAAATTTTGTATGGAATCTGTATCCATTTACTATATAACCGGTAAACTTCCTAGCTACTCGATTAGGACCTAATGCAAACACCTCTAAATCTGTTGAAATAATGTCCTTTTTCTGAACCTCTTCCTAAAGCCAACTCCAAAACTCTTCGAAATGTTCTCATTCCCTCTTGTTTCTTCTTGGATTTGCAAGACCATCCACAAAAGCTCGATGAACTCTAAATAATAATTAAGGTCAAAAAACTACGAAATGCAGATGTTAATTTATAGTTAAGGAAAATGATATAGGAACTTAAGAACATACTCGATCAAACTCTCAATTTCTTTATTACCGGAATTAAACAGAATATAGCGATGCATTGCCTTCCAATCTGCATCTTTTAAATTGAACATCTTCCCATCTTTATTCTTCTTTGTTCCAAATCAGTATGATATTCCAATTTTGTTGGACATCCTCCAAAATCAATCGACGTGTTTTTTGTTCCTCCATCGACGTTTAAAAATCTTGAATAGAAGGTCACACACTCTTCTGCCAAGTAACCTTCTGCAATCGAACCTTCTGGTCTGTTTCTATTTCGCACATAAGAATACAACTTTCGTAGATATCGCTCAATTGGATACATGCATCTAAGATGTTCAGGCCCGCTGTATTCGATTTCTTTGCATAAATGAATAGGCAATGTACCATTATATCGAAAAAAGCCTATGGAAAAATCATTTCAAAATGACAAAGTATCTCAACAATTTCTTTTTGCAGCCTATTGATATCATCCACTTTGATAACCTTGCTCCATAGACCTCTAAAGAATGCACTAAATCTGATCATTGATAACACAACCTTGGGTTTTGACGCTTTCTTCACGAAAAATTGTAACAAATAGTGGAGTATGAAACATCATGGCTCTTATATCCTACAACCGTTCTCTCTTTTATGTGCATGTACCGACTAACATTCGAGGCACAACCGTAGGGCAATTTGGCGTTCTTCAATACAGAGAAAAAGATTTCTTTTTCCTTATTTGTTATATCAAATATTGCAGCTCTAATTTCAACATGCTTTCCGCCACCACATTCAACGGGATGAAGGGCCTTACTTATGCCCAATTCCTGTAAATCCAAACGAGCGTTTAGGTGATCCTTTGACATGCGACCTATATTAAGTAAAGTACCTAATATTTTGTCGCATATGTTCTTCTCTATGTGCATGGCATCCATGTTATGTCAATGGGGATTATGACACCAATATGGTAAGTCAAACAGTATTTACCTTTTTTTTTAAAGGGCCATCACTTTTACCAGGTTTCTTCATCTTATCCCCAAACCGATTTTTGAACCCCCGCAATAACTCTTCAATATCAGTTCCTGATAATATTTCTGGAATGCTCCCCATTTCAGTTTCGCCATTAAATATCCTCTTATCCAGCCTCCACTTATATGTCGGATCAAGAAACTTTCTTTGGTGCTTATAACACATTTTTTTTGCTATGCTTTAAATAATTTGAAGAAGTTTCATAATGGTACACTGGACACGCTAGTTTCCCCTTTGTGCTCCAACCTGACAATATGACATATCCCGGAAAATCACTAATGGTCCATAAGACGCTTGTACGTAAATTAAAATTCCCATCAGTCAAGGAATCATATGTTTCGACGCCAACATTCCATAAAGCTTTCAATTCCGCAAGTAAAGGCTGCATATATACGTCAATGCTGTTCTTCGGAGAATCTGGACCAGATATTAATGTTTAAAGAATCAAATTCTCTTGTTTCATACATAACCAAGGCGGAAGATTGCAGTTTACCAACACAATTGGTCATGTACTATAACTTGAATTCATTAAACAATATGGATTAAATCCATCAGATGCTAGACCCAATTTAACATTACGATTTTCTGATGAAAAATCAGGATAGCGAGCATCCATCATTTTTCACGCCACACCATCAGCCGGATGTCTTAGTTTTCTATCTTCTTTTCATTCCACTTGGTGTCATCTCATATGTTGAAAATTCTTTGCACATAAACATCCTTTATAACCTTGGTCTTAGAGGAAAGTACCTCATAACATTTGCCGGCACTTTCGAAAACGACTTTGGTGGATCATTATAATCAACGATGTCTTCTTTTTCTTTTACAGCCCACCTCGAAAAACTACAAATGACACGAGCCTCTTTACCTTTATTCTCTGACCAATATAATATGCAATGGTTTGGGCAGACATGTATTTTGTGGTAATCAAGACCTAAATCCTTAATGACATTCTTTGCAGCGTAAGAAGACAAAGGCAGCTTGGCATCAGGAAAGGATTCTTTTATAAGTTTTAGTAATTCCCCAAACGCAGAATCGCTAATTCCATTAGCACACTTTAAATAATAAATACTGATCAAGAAACTTAGTCGAAAAAATTTAGTGTAGTCAGGATACAACGTTTTTTTCCTTCTTTAACATGCTGGTAAAATTTCTCGGCCTCTGGATTTGGTTCTACTACAAAGTCCCTGGGATTTTGACCAAATTTGTAACTCGCACATTTGAACATCACATCTAAATTATCCTTAAAATCCATCTCCGTTGCACAATATATATGGTCATTAACACCTATTAATTTTGTCTGTGAAACTTCACAAATCCACCCGATATGTAATGGAGAAGGGCCATTAAAAATAAGATGATCGTCCATGACATTTTCACAATACCAATTACGTTCTGTACATTTTTTGCAGGGGGCACTTCATTTCATCACCTACTTTATAAATGGGAAATGCATTTCTTAGAAAAGTTGTTACCCCTCTTACATATTCTGCACTCGATCTCAGAAGTCCTATCCATATGTAATACTCACTATCCATTGCCACAATCTAACCACGACCTAGTAAGACCAAATTTTGATACCACTAATAGTTTCAAGACACGAACAAGGGCTACCCTGTAGGGTTTGATTAAATTAGAAATAAAAATAAAACAAGTTAATAATTTACAAATATACATAATCAGTGTGATGATACAAAGACAATTGTTTTGATATGAATTATCACTAACTTTTGGAACTGAGTTATCAGGAGAATACATAAAATAAGCAACAAAGGATACTGAACACAAATTCATAACATTGCATAACTGCACCAAAATAAAACAGTACAGATACAAGACTATACAGGTAATACAAAGATGATACAGTTGTACCTAATACAAAGAATGATGTAATAATTTAATTTTGTCATCTAATGTTTAGCCCTTGAAGCTGGTCGTTAAGTCTACTAACGTATGTTCGAAAACCAATAACTCGATTTTGCAGTGTTGTAAGTTGATGTTGTAATTCATTTGCATACTCAGCTGCTCAACTTGGAAACTCTTGGTCAATCCACTACCAAAAGGTACACCCTATGGGATAAATACAACATCTAAAATGACGACGACCAATGTTGAATCCAATCAAAATAACATCTTCTACAGCGGCATACCAATAATCACACATTATGATTGGTGAGTAAGCTTGTCGTTCATTAACCACTTGGTTGTTTTGATGCTGACGACACGAGGCAGCACGACTATGCCGTCGCATCGCCCTTTCTTCACGTCGTTCTTCTTCTCGCCATTGTCTTCGGAGTTCTTCTTTCTCTAGTTCATACTTAAGCAAATCATCGTAGTGCCTTTCTTGCATTTTTATATAAAAATCAATAGGAGTTTCTGGTGATGATGGGTTTGACAGTCGTAGATCACCTATACCCACGGTATCTTCGTAGTCATACGATGTAGGAAGAGAAATAGGCATTATTTAACTACAAACAGAAATAGACAATTAAATTGGATTTCTTTTTTCCTCTAAATTTTGTTTCCACCTGTCGAAATAAGCATTATTTAACCAATACATCAATGGTTTGGCAAACATAAAAATACAAAACTTGCACAATTTCAACACATGCAAACATATAAATACAAAACTTTAAGTATAAAAACCCTAATTTAAGGCAATCGGTATACCCAAATCACCCAAAGACTTTGAACGTGGACCAAAATAAGTTAGAGATGAAATCGTCTAAATAAAACCAAAATGATGAAGCTCTAACGGCCTGTAATCGTCCTAAATGATCCAAATCGGAGGTGTAAAATTTGTAAAATAGGAGCAATCAGAGGTTTATAGTTTGTAACGGCGGTAGAGTAGCAATCGGAGGTCTTCGTGGATGGATTTCATGGAGAGAGAAACGGAAAGAAAGAGGAGTACGGGAGAAATTTGTTTTGGGTGGAAGTATTTCGTGAATGGGGAAAAGATCGCGCCAAATTTTCACTAAACTGAAACAGGGATATGTGTGAACCGTTGGATTAATCAAACATCTATAGCTATTTATTTGTTTAAACTGATAACGCGGATCGCTAACCCGGCATGTATTTATGTAAAGCAACACTTTGAACTGGCGTTGCATGTCATAGCACAAGAATTCCAAATGCAACACTGCATTCATATCTAATGCAACAACATATGAATGTTGTTGGAGAAGATCAAAGAAAGCAAAGCTTTCGCCACACTTTTCATGCAATGCACACAAATTACTGTCGAATATGCTCACCTTTGTAGTAGTGTTAGTTTGTACTTCCATCGTATATTTATACTACCACAACATCTTCATAGTTATCATTAATACCATTTTTCCTCTTTGCCACAACCTATGGTTGAGATGAAGAGTCGGGTTGTACCATTGATTAAGTACTTTCTTCTTTACTGTGGTAAAGATTCTTCATTATTCCCTCCTATGATGCTCGTACCTTTCTCTTTCCTTGGAGCCATAATCTTTGGGATCTATTTGTGAAGTTTTTTCAAATCTAAATAACGACAGCAGATCTATGTCAAAGAAGCTCGCTCACCAAAAGATGCTTGCTTAAAATATGGGTAAACACTCTCAGTCGACGAAAATAAAAGTAAAAGATTAACAATCCAAAGTAGAGACAAGGCCATGGAAGGCTTTAGAGTGCTTTAGTTGAATGTTAAGGGTATGCTAATATTAATATTATTTTAGACGACTCTTTCAATTACAACCACTTTTACCATAAGTTTATCCCTGGAAACTAGTGATTGAGAAAAATGTAGCAACTAGGTACAAAAATCAATCCATTGGAAAAAGCCCATTCTTAGTTGCCTAAAATCTTTATTGTATAAAATCACTCCTTCACTTTTGTAACGACCCGAATTTTTGCTCGGTTTTCGTCAGTAATTAAACCAACTTAAACCGTTCACAAAGACTGATTGTTAGAGGTACGTACACATTTGCACAAAAAAAAACTTTTCCATTATCATTACAATAATATTACATCATAGTTACCGGAGAAACATCAGAGTACATTGATTACATAGCGGAAAAGATACTTAACTCAGCGGAAGAATATGCATGCTCCATGATATAATAGCTCCAGCTAAACCAACATCCTGCTCTAACCAACTCGAAGACTAAATCTGCGAACGAAACTACTAGGCTGCCCGTGCAAAAATTATGGGCACCCAGAGTTTAGGCATGGGAACAATAAGCTCCAGGTCAGTCATGGGACTGGTGTGAGAACTCAAAATATTTATTTTTAGGGTTTATTTTAAAGTTAGGTAATTCTCTGGACCACGCCGCTAATGCGGAAGGGGTTTACTCCATGTGAATACTAGTGCATAGAAATTCACAATGACTATTTGAAAACTGAAACAAACATAAGGTCTCGCGGCACACACACAATGCAAACGCACACATGGGCGAGGTTTCTCCTTATGCAGTCAAAAATGCTTGATATGTGAAAATCCTCTTTCAATACTATAATATAGTGCGAAAACAATTTCGCAAGTAAATGTATTAATCCTACCCATCATATGTACCATATACTATACTGACGTACGGTATGCAATCGAAAGCGTACAGGCTCGTAGCGGAGATTGGGTTTCCAACAATGACCAGGCAAAGGAACTTCCTTCCGAACCGAATTTTGAGCACCTCTAGAGGGATGTCCGAGGATCAACAGCGATGCTCCTCATGCCAACACAAGGCCGAGTTACCCCTTAACTGCGTAACTTAGAGTACGCCTGAGTATGTCATCTTCCGGTCGTTACCGACCATTCCGAGCACGCGCCAACAACAACCACCAAAGTAGATGCTTTAACCACATAGGTTAATACCTATGCTCCATACCAAGTACACAATTTATCTAGAAGGAGACAAAACCCCATAACCCTGCTGCATTTCTTCCTGTTTTGGCCATTTACCGGGGTGTGAGGCTTGCCGAAATCCCAATATACACAAAGCTACGCTTAAATAAGCCATGCTTTGATCTTCCAAAGCTCACCACATAACTTAAGTATGTCACATTGCCAATTCACAACGCATCATTGATTTCTATCGACATATAACCTCTAAGCTCATACATCTTAGAGAAGGGTGTTAAGAAAGAGAATAAATTCTCCGCCACCAAAAAGATATATATTTAATAGAGATCAGTGCTACGTAGTCAATTACAATGTCAGACGCACAATCCATAAATGTTCGTTCTGGGTCTGAACAAAACGACAATCCGAAATTCCTTCACATACGTTTGGGCTTTTTGCCACTTAGCTGTAATAAAATTTATCTGCAAATGGGCGCTACCCATTTGGGACATTTAGCAAATAGTCCTTATGATATGAAGGGTCCTGGTCTTCAGTGTTGTCTTCAATGTCTTCAGTTGATCCACAACGTCGTATTATTACTTGGAATGGTTTTCGGATATACATCCGATCCCGGTCTTCCCAAATAATAAGCGTAATTTTTAAAACACAATTACGGAACACACAGGCTTCCAACCAAATCTCCTTCCATCTTAGATTTTGTTAAATTAAATTTCTTTAAACCCATTTTCAAATTATCTTTAATAAAAATCCATAATTAACCCTTCTTCTTTAAAACACATCCCTTAAACCAAAGATAATCTAGCCCAAAGCCTTAATTAATTTTCCGTTTGATAACCCGTTATCGAAACCCAGTTTCCTTTAAAAATACTTTGATCCATGTTTCAACCATAGTTTCCAATTAAATCGATTTTTCAACATTCAATTCTTTAATATTAACTAAAAGATTATACTTGGTTCCCAATTTCTTATATTTAATTTTATCAAATCAAAGGTTTGATTAAATCCCAATTTACGATATAAATTTCCACAACTCAATCTCATTGGGCTTCAAGAATGATATTATTGAAGATATAATTCACGACAAAACCCAAATCAATCGATATTGAACATAAGTTACATAGAAATTGTATATACTTATAATCGATATCAATTCTCATAATCAACTAATACTATAAGTGGAATAACGATATAATAATAATATCTTCCAAATTCCTCAAATAGTATACGTTTACACCAAAGAATTTCATATCAAATATCCGAAGATTATTCCTATCCAACTTCTCCCAATCAAATTGGGAAACCCGTATCTTATTTAAAAGATTTATCCAAATCTTTGACATTAGATCTGGATAGAAATACTATCAACTTATACTTAATAGTAATCTCTGTATTCAACTCACACTATAAGCGGAATAACTGTGAACTACCTTTTAAACTCCTCAAATAGTAAGAGTCATCATCTATCGAATTAATATCAAACATCCAAAGATGTGTCTCTAACCATATCCAATTATTTAAAATTGAAAACCCGTATTAATATCAATTTAAATTCCATATAAAATATTTCTAATACTTTTAAACCTTTGAAAACATTCCACAAATCCTTACTTATAGTTTGGAAAATAGTTTATGGTTTAAAACTTCAAAATAGATTGTTTTCGAAGGAAGCATTACAATAGCATTTCAAAAGTGTTACAAAAGCATTACAAAACAGTTACCTTGGCTATTTTGATCAAAATATCGTTTATCTTAGCCAAAACTTAAACTTTACAATTCAAAACACCTTTTCATAATTTGTAATGATTTTACAAAAAAATTCATATATTTAAAACATTTAAAAATAGCTGTTTATAGTTTTGGTTAACAATTGTTCTTACATCGGCCTTTTCCAAAACGGTTTCAAACATAACTTGAAAATTATAACTCGAATTTAAAATCTGCTTTCACTCATTTGGAAGTTCTTGTTAGTGGAAATCAAACGTTTTTCATTTTATGGAAATCCGATTTTAGATTGCAAAAGTTATAAGCGTTTTAAAGTTTGCATCTAAAATATGTAAACTGTCGTTATGCGATAAGCTCTATTTTAACCATAATAACCATTTTTCTACGATACTTCAAAATATCTTAGAAAACCATTATATCCTTATATAACCCTTTTAAAATCATTTAAAATTACTTTCCAAATTATTTTGGATCTAAAATTCAACTTTTTTTTTACTTAATAAATCAAATTCCAATTCATTTCTAAATTCAAATAACTACAAATTAACCATCCCATTCGTCGGATCAGTTAGGGATAGCCAGGGAAAGCAGGAAACTTTATTTCCAAACCCAAGCTTAGACACTATCCTCTTTGTCATCCTAGAATGTTCCAGTATTTATTTATTCATTTAAAGGACTTTATCAATACATATGAATTCATACATATGGTCTTTCCAAATTATTAACCTACAAATTGAATAATGATATTGCTTCTAATTACGAATGAGATTTGTCGATCACCAATGTGATACCATAATTGTTGTGTCATAGTGTGTGTAAAACAACATCAACAACCATTTAAACATTCATAGCAACCATCATCAACATAATTAAATAAATCATAACTGTGCACAAGCGTTATAACACTAACGCTTAATAGTGTGTGCGGTCTAAACTATGCATCCATCATCCATCACAACAAACATTAATCATCATTAACCACTAATAATTCATCAATATATTTAAATTAGTCTAACTACTAATTAAATATATAAATTGTGGTTAAAGAGTTCTCACCTAACAGCTTTCCAAATCTTCATGGTAGGCGAGCCTAGTTGAGCGAACCATCAGATAGTATTTCAGCGCGTCGTCTACTTCACCAAAATATATGTTATATAATATATACTAATCTTTCTCTCTATATATATTATAAAAGGAGGAGGAGGATGACGAATTTTGGCAAGGTGGTGGTGGAAAAGAAGAAGACTTATGCCATGGAAACCATGGCCATAAGCTTTAAGAAGAAGATGAAAAGAAGAAAATTGAGTGGAATGGTTAAAAAATGGAGGAAAGGCCTCCTTATATAGAATTGGAGGGTTAAGGAGGTAATGACACATAAGGGGACAAGTGTAAAACTTGCATAAAAGGAGACATGCAAAAATACAGGTGTCCTTACACTTGTCTGAAGGAGGGAAAGTGGTCTTTTGTTATCATTTCCTTTAAAATGCTATGAAAACTAAGGACAACACTTAGTTCTAACGCTACTAATTCATGCTATGGTTTAACAAATCCAATCAAACGGCAAATAGTATCAATAAATCCAAACTTATTAATAATCATTCTCATTTATAATTCAAGTAAAATCTATCATATAACTTATCAAAATTATTAAATATTCTAAACCATATATATTTATGTCAAATTCAAATTTAAATTCAAATTAAGTAATAAAAGTTTCAATTTTAAATTGGTTAAAAATTCTGGATCGTTACATTCAACCCCCCCTTAAAACTTTTCGTCCTCGAAAAGGAAAGGGAATTGCAATTACTTATTTGACATCTTATAGATTTTCAGACACAAGATTAAAATTCTTTATACCAAAGCTCCCCGTTCTCATAATGGATATATCGGGTAGAATATTCTAACACACATATTTATGGATAACCATATTTTCATGTCCTCTAATGATATCTTCCAATCACCCATTATATTCGATTCACCGTTTACTGGGCCAATTACTTATACTCAACCATTTACCTCCTTTAAGAAAATTCAGAGTTATAAATTTAATCTCTTAGATCTTATCTTGCAAATACAATGGTTATGAAACTTATTCCTTTTCAGTTTACAAAATTTACTATTAGTCATTGCACAAAAAACTTGATCATCTCCGAACTCCTCTTGTCTAAATGTTTCAGTTCAGGTAATTTCTTCTTACTATTCCTGCTTGCCAAATATCCTTTGGTCAAATTGTGAAACTTATTTCACAAGGTACTCATGCTTATTTAAAAAGTTCCTTTTATGACCATAATATATTTTAGAACTTATCGACTGTCCAAAATCATCGATAATTCCAGATTTTGGTTCCTTATGTTGTTTAATTTTGGTTATCCTTATTAATTATTCCAAATTCAAGGTTATGAAACTTATTTCCTTCAAACTTTAGAGAAACCATTTAGATATATTTTTACCAACATCTTTAACCACCGTGGTCCTTAACCAAAATATCATCAAATATCTTAAAGTCATATTGTGAAACTGAATTCTCAAGATATTTGCATTTTAAATTTAATCAGTTAGAGAGAACTAGTTATCAGATATCCTGATTGATTAATTCCAACTTATCCTTTAAATCGTTTCCCAAACTACTTTTTCTATATTTGGATTGTTTATGTAAATTACAACTTTACATAAACGTCTTTTAATCAACTAAGAAATTCCAATCTCAAGATGTCGTGCTTAAGTTTTAAATTTCCAAATATTTTTCCTTTATATTCAAAATATATCCTTTCAAAATTAATTCCAAAGTAACTGCCAATTCTTACTCAAAATTTTGATTTGAATTATACATCCTTTCAAAACCTTTTTTATACATATATCAAAAATGCACTTTCTCATATATTCCTTACTGGTTTATCCTTATTAGAGGTTCACCTGATATAATTTTTACAACTTATCAAATTTTCAAGATCTCGCTTACTTATTCTAATTCACATCAATTTACCAAATATTTTCGAACACTTATCTAAATTGGTTTAAGTATATATTGATGTTTTAATCGGAATCATATATTCATCCCACTTTTGAAACTCGAAAATACATATTGATGATGTTGTAGTCATCAATAGAATCATCTTCAAGCGAATAGAGTGTGATTCTATATCAATCTAGTATACTTAAGACATCGCATATATGTTGATCAGGTGTATACACAAAATCTTCTTATATTTGATAGTCCAATCTCAACATCGAATAAAATATTCAAACTCTTATTATATATTTTGGTTCCTAACCATATTGGTTAATTTCTTTGGACGAGAATTTACCTTTACAAATTTGACCCAAGTTTATCTCTTAACAACTGATATAATATAATTTTATCAATATTTCGAAACGTTACCCAATAGTGAAATTAAATCCAAAAGGCATTTGTACTCGGATCATTTTCCTAATTAGTGTAAGGGGCTTAATTACCATGACATAAGAAGTATTTTATGTGTAATAATAATCATAAAATGTAAACTTAACCTTAATCGTTTGATTAAGTATCCAGGTTATAATTAAGCATATATTTCCAAAATATGTTTCTTTTTTAAAATATAACTTTTCAAAACTCATTTAATATTTTCAAATACGCTCTCTCAAATTTAATAGCCCAAAATCTCATTCTATGGCATTACTAACCCTATCTCTAATGAGATACATAACTCTGATGAGTCTTTCCTTTTGTTCAAATGTGTCGTACCCCATTGCTTTGTATAAACCAAAGCTTTGATAGAAAATGTAACGGTCTGGTCTTTTTCAACCATCGGACAACGGCTACACTCTGCCGTGGCATTACAATGGTACCCCAGCACCTTGTTTTACGGCTAGCCTCTCGACTGTCGCGGTCTCTTGCCTGACCAACTCCTCTTGGGATGTGTAGAGGTAAGAGTCCCCCGCTCACCAACAAACCAAGAGCGAGAACCCCCTATCACGCTGCCTCATGCCAAACAAGGACTGGTGTGAGAACTCAAAACATTTGTTTTTAGGGTTTATTTTAAAGTTAGGAAATTCACCGGACCACGCCGCTAATGCAGAACGGGTTTACTCTATGTGAATACCACTGCATAGAAATTCGCAACAACTATTTGAAAAATGAATCTAACATAAGGTCTCACGGCGCACACACAATGCAAATGCACACATGGGCGAGGTTTCCCCTTATGCAGTCAAATATGCTTGATATGTAAAAATTCTCTTTCAATACTATAATATAGTGCGAAAACAATTTCGAAAGTAAATGTATTAATCCTAGCCAACATAGGTACCATACACTATACTGACGTACACAATCGAAAGCGTATGGGCTCGTAGTGGAGATTGGGTTTCCAACAATGACCAGGCAAAGGAACTTCCTTCCGAAACCGAATTTTGAACACCTCTAGAGGGATGTCCGAGGATCAACAGTGATGCTCCTCATGCCAACACAAGGTCGGGTTAACCCTTAACTGCGTAACTTAGAGTACGCCTGAGTATGTAATCTCACGGTCGTTACCGACCTTTCCGAGCGCGCACCAACAACAACCACAAAAGTAGATGCTTTTACTATATAAGTTAATACCTAGGCTCCATACCATAGTACACCTTTTATCTAGAAGGAGACAACACCTCATAACCCTGCTGCATTTCTTCCTGTTTTGGCCATTTACCGGGGTGTGTGGCTTGTTGAGGTCCCGATATACACAAAGCTACGCTTAAAAAAGCCATGCTTTGATCGTCCAAAGCTAACCACATAACTTAAGTATGCCACATTGTCCATTCACAACGCATCACTGATTTCTATCGATATATAACCTCTAAGATCATATGTCTTAGAGAAGGGTGTTAAGCAACAGAATAAATTCTCCACCACCAAACAGATATATATTTAAGAGAGATAAGTGCTACGTAGTCAATTACAATGTCAGACACACAATCCATAAATGTTCGTTCTGGGTCAGAACGAAACAACAATCCGAAATTCCTTCACATACGTTTGGGCTTCTTGCCACTTAACTAATATAAAATCCATCTGCAAATGGGAGCTACCCATTTGAGACATTCAGCAAGTCGTCCATAAGATATAAAGGGTCCCGGTCTTCGGTATTGTCTTCAATTGCTCCACAACGTCGTATTATTACTTGGAATGGTTTTCGTACATGCATCCGATCCCGGTCTTCCCAAATAATAAGCGTAATTTTTAAAACACAATTACGGAACACACAGGCTTTCAACCAAATCTCCTCCCATCTTAGATTTTGTTAAATTAAATTTCTTTAAACCCATTCTCAAATTATCTTTAACAAAATCCATAATTAACCCTTCTACTTTAAAACACGTGTAACAACCCTAGGCTTTGCAACCATCAGGCAGTGGGCTAACGTCCCACCGTGACATACAGTGATACCTCAGAACTGATTTTACGGCCAGCCTCTCGACTGCAACAACCAACCCAATCTTCCCATTGGGATGTGTAGGGGTAAGAGTCTCCTGCTCGCCACCAAACAGCCAAGCGAGAACCCCCTATCACATTCTCTAACTAGCTCTGATACCAACTGTAACGACCCTCCATTCTGACCGTGCCAAATCGACAAAACATGTCAACTCGAAACGTCCAAAACAACAGATTGTTATTAGCTTCTGAGGTAAACAGAATAAATCACAGAATCACAGATTACAGACACATATACATAGCAATATAATACCTCGCAGCGGAAATAAAAAATACAATAGTAGTTTATGAAGTTACTAAATAAAAATTTACATTAGAATTTACATAAATAATACAGCAGAAGACTTAAACAATGAATTTCAGATACATAAATAATGATAATAATTTGAAACAGAAACGACAGAAATAGTTGGATGAATGGAACAACATAATGAGTAGATACAATTGAGTGAATCCCGACATAAACTTCAACTCCAAGGATGAATCTCGAAAACTGGAATTCTCGATCTGACCCGAGCAATAATGCAAAACAAAGCAACTCGGATCAGGACTAACATTCTCATGGAAGTAAATCAACTCAAATGAAATGTTCGATGAAATGCAATCAGTAACTTAAAGAATGTTTGGGATCACCATCCTCTTAGGATCCGTCAAACTAATACCATATAGTATAATACGCTATATACAATAATGTCTATCAGTAAAGTAAAATATCAAAATAGCGTAAGCGGGATTACCATGATTACCCTTACACTGTTTATATATTCCCATAGTATATACAGTACTGTAATTCCTCCGTAAACTGGAGGTTGATCAGAGGGCACTCCATATAAAACAGTACAAAACAAAATCGTAGTAGGCTCGTATAAGGCATGTGACAAGGCACGCAAGGAATGCCAGGGTGGATTCACCGTTTGCAGAGCCGAACTGGTGGTGACGCATAGTAGCAACTACCGCCTACCTCGATACACACTCCCATAATCAAAAGGGCCCAAATCGAATCTCAACAGTAATAGAATAATATCGAAGAAGTGTGCTCGATAAGAGGAATGACCTCACTTGGTCCGTGCATAGCTCCTGTTTTAGCCACATCAAGCTGACTCAAGGTAGTCAGGGTCTCGTGATTAATATGAAATAAAAATAGAGTCATTCGCCAAATCATCCCCTTCATTCTGGAACTCCACCACGTACACAGTTGTCAAAGTGGTTTTCGGTATTGGCAGAGAGTATGACAATAGCCGATCCCGGTCTCTTTAACAACCAATCGTTTACATTTTTTCACACCGTGGTCATTATTTTATAAATCACTTTATAAAATAGTTTATACGAGTTCTCATATTCGAATCTGAAATCAAATTTAAATATCTAACTTCGATTATATTCAATATTGAAATAACTCATTTATATCGCTTAAAACGAATCGTATCGTAAAGTCTCAAAATATAGTATAAACTAATACTATAACATTTAACTTCGATAAAATTTCTGAAAGTAATCGCATATTGAATCTCAAATCCAAATCGACTTATATTTAAGTTATACCTTAAATTCCTCAATTTCCATTTATATCAATACCAAACCACTTGACTTCGATAATAATTTGGTTTGGTTTATATTCGCAAAAATTCAAGTTCGAAACAATTCAAATAATTAAAAAAAATTCCTTCACAAGGAATCGTTTCAAGTCAATTCATTTAAATCCGACATTTTGGTTCGAATTCGAATATACGATTCAAGTCAAAAATTACATTCCAATTTAAACAAATTATATCGTACTTTATAATTCAAGTCATATAGTTCACAATTGTTACTTCTACATTTTGAATCAAGATCTCATATTTCCATTCAAACAACTTACGATTTAAAACCATTCTTTTTACATTGACTTAACAAATTCTTAATTCAAAACAAACGATGTAAAAATCAATTCTGCATATAACATCTATATATTCCAATTCATAATTAATCACTTAAAATTGAATTTAATTCTTATCGATTATAAATTCAAAATAAATCAGTTTACCCAATTCACATTCATTTCTTATCAAGGTTCATAATATAAACCAAATCAAATTCAGTTTCTTAAATTTACCAATTCAAGTTCATCTCTACTAAAATTCGTATCGATTCCAATTCATAACTTAATATGAGTTCATTCGTTATTCAAATATCGTTATATAAATTTACACCTTTAAACTTCAAATTTAAATCGCGAAATCTAACCTGTCCATCTTGACTTTATTAAAGTTTATAAAATGTATATATAAGAAAATTAATTTTTGAAATTAGATGTATAAATAAGTTTATAAAATTCTAAAATAAATTAGAAATAGATTATAAACATATATAAGTTTAAAATAATATAAAAATAGATTTAAAAAAATATTTATTATAATAAAACAAAATTAAAATACTTATATGAATAAATTATATGGTTTAAAATAGATAAAATTATAAGTAAAATCTTAAACAAACATTTAAATCTATATTTACTCATAAAATCATTTTAAAACATATAATTTAAAATTTATAAAAATTAAGTTTAAAATCTTTAAAATATAAAATATAAAATTTAATTTCTTAAATCAGTTAACTTCGAAAACATGACCAACGGTGTCCGTATATAGTTTTCTACCCTATGGTCAAGTAATACGGATATTTATCATTTCAATCCGCGATTTATAAAATTTCTACGAGTCTATCATTTCAACCCGCGATCCCAAATTCATTAAAAATCGTTCAGGTCTATCATTTCAACCCATAACGATTTTTCCCTATTCTAATGTTCGTTCGAGTATGTATCATTTCAACCCTTAGTGATTTTTCCTAAAACTAGGGTATCAACAACAATCACATAGCATCAATCACAGTATATATATCATCAGTGTAACTACGTGTCATATGAATATGCCGTGTCACGTATGAAATGTGCATACGTATCAAATTAAACAATTTCTACCAACAATCCTATACATTTCATATAACAGTTCATTATTGATCTAGCATCCATGAAAAATGTAAGTCAGGTGTGAGATAAACTCACCTTTAGGACAGAGACGAAAGACAGATGGACGCAGAATGAGACGACGACATCCATGCACGACTCAGAATGGTTCAACTCGATGATCGATCAATATTATTTTAAATTTAATAGGAAAGGGTCAGGGGATTTCACAATGAATCGGTACGGTTATCGGGTTCGGGACGGTTCAGCTATTGGGTTTGGAACGGTTTACGAACTCAACACCGAATTTTATTCAAAAATAAACACAACACTTTTACAAAATGCTATATAAATATTTCCATATATGTATACACCCAAAATATATCGAAAGAAAAAAAATTAAATTATATAATCGCTCTAATATACATAGAGAAAAATATTTCAAAATTAATAGGTTTTCAAAACTCACCCCTACATATAAATATATACATAAATAACAAACCAAAAAGAATAGAACTCACGCAACATGCAAAACACAAGCAGACAACAAAACACACACATTCCTTCACAAAATCTCATCTTTATATGTAAGTATATATAGAATACAGAACACAACACTATGCAGTAAACAACACAAATGCACGCACCCATTTGAACACCACACATCAAAATATAAACCCACAAACTCACACATACCAATATATGAACACATGCACGCACACTAAAGTCACACACACATGCACATTTTTAAATATATGACACACGCAAAACAACAATACACACATACTGCAAAAATACAAAATACAAATATATTTTATACACAATTAAAACTCACGCCACATCATGCCACAAAATAAAAATACCACACACACATCTACTCACGCAAGGTGGAAAAATAGGAACAATCGGGTTAGTGGCTTTCAGGCAAACCGCTCGTCAAGGATTGGGCGAACTGGGGAAGTTGGTTCTTGCTGCTGTCGTGGCAAAGTGAGGAGCGGGTTCAGGTCTGGAAACATGTGCGAGGTCAGGGAAACTCGCGATGAGGAGAGGAGTAATGGAAACAATGGGAGATGAAGAAAATGGATCAACAGAGGAGGGATGATAATGGGTGAGCTGTTGTTGCTCTCTCATACTAGAAACAGTTCTCTTTTTTTTTTTTTTACAAACCTCCGGCTTTATTTTCCTTTCACAATGAACAGCAGACAGATAGATATATAAATGAGAATAAGCAAGGTCACGTCATCAAAGAATCAATCGGTTTGAACGTACTTAGGAGAAAGAAGTGGTCTTTGAAAAATGGGAACGTGGCATTGAAAAAGGCAAAAGAAAAGGTAAAAGTTGTTCAGTTCAATCGCGATGTGACATGGGAAAAAGGAACGTGCATAGTGGGATAAAATGGGAATACCCAGAACAGTTATTCAAAACAAAATGCACGGCGAGTTTTAACAAAACAAACGTATTTTTTTTTATTTCAAAAGGAAACCGACGTGTAAATGAATAGTAGCAAACAAATATTTATGTTACAACACTAAAGGGAAATATGGTAAAATTAAAATGCATGAGAGTAAATGGATGCGTCCGTTTTCAAAATAGAAGGGAACGAAAGGATTCTAAAAAAAAATGAACGAAACAGTTAAAAAGGAAACCAAGTGTATGCAAATGTCAACTGAAATGGGAACGCACAAGGTTTTGTGCGATAAGGAGGATGGCCTGTAGAACCAAAGTTGGAAAAGAATAAAGTAAAAGACATTTTTCATGGAACAAAATGAAATGTTGCATGGGAATTGGAACAAAACCTTTAGGGAATATAACCAACTCTAGATCCCCATGCAAAACATGTCAACTCGAAACGTCCAAAACAACAGATTGTTATTAGCTTCTGAGGTAAACAGAATAAATCACAGAATCACAGATTACAGACACATATACATAGCAATATAATACCTCGCAACGGAAATAAAAAAATACAATAGTAGTTTATGAAGTTACTAAATAAAAATTTACATCAGAATTTACATAAATAATACAGCAGAAGACTTAAACAATGAATTTCAGATACATAAATAATGATAATAATTTGAAACAGAAACGACAGAAATAGTTGGATGACTGGAACAACATAATGAGTAGATACAATTGAGTGAATCCCGACATAAACTTCAACTCCAAGGATGAATCTCGAAAACTGGAATTCTCGATCTGACCCGAGCAATAATGCAAAACAAAACAACTCGGATCAGGACTAACATTCTCATGGAAGTAAATCAACTCAAATGAAATGTTCGATGAAATGCAATCAGTAACTTAAAGAATGTTTGGGATCACCATCCTCTAAGGATCCGTCAAACTAATACTATATAGTATAATACGCTATATACAATAATGTCTATCAGTAAAGTAAAATATCAAAATAGCGTAAGCGGGATTACCATGATTACCCTTACTAAGATTTTGAAAAAAAAAATGGATAGCTTAGTAAAATAAAATGACGGGTTTTGCAGACCCAAAATGGCAAGAAAAGTAATCATGGTAATCCCATGCAACATTTCATTTTGTTCCATGCAAAATGTCTTTTACTTTATTCTTCAACTTTGGTTCTACAGGCCATCCTCTTTATCGCACAAAACCTTGTGTGTTCCCATTTCAGTTGACATTTGCATACACTTGGTTTCCTTTTTAACTGTTTCGTTCATTTTTTTTTTTTTAGAATCCTTTCGTTCCCTTCTATTTTGAAAAAGGACGCATCCATTTACTCTCATGCATTTTAATTTTACCATATTCCCTTTAGTGTTGTAACATAAATATTTGTTTGCTACTATTCATTTACACGTCGGTTTCCTTTTGAAATAAAAAAAAAATACGTTTGTTTTGTTAAAACTCGTCGTGCATTTTGTTTTGAATAACTGTTCTGGGTATTCCCATTTTATCCCACTATGCACGTTCCTTTTTCCCATGTCACATCGCGATTGAACTGAACAACTTTTACCTTTTCTTTTGCCTTTTTCAATGCCACGTTCCCATTTTTCAAAGACCACTTCTTTCTCCTAAGTACGTTCAAACCGATTGATTCTTTGATGACGTAACCTTGCTTATTCTCATTTATATATCTATCTGTCTGCTGTTCATTGTGAAAGGAAAATAAAGCCGGAGCTTTGTAAAAAAAAAAAAAGAGAGAGAGAACTGTTTCCAGTATGAGAGAGCAACAGCAGCTCACCCATTATCATCCCTCCTCTGTTGATCCATTTTCTTCATCTCCCATTGTTTCCATTACTCCTCTCCTCATCGCGAGTTTCCCTGACCTCGCACATGTTTCCAGACCCGAACCCGCTCCTCACTTTGCCACGACAGCAGCAAGAACCAACTTCCCCAGTTCGCCCAACCCTTGCCGAGCGGTTTGCTTGAAAGCCACTAACCCGATTGTTCCTATTTTTCCACCTTGCGTGAGTAGATGTGTGTGTGGTATTTTTATTTTGTGGCATGATGTGGCGTGAGTTTTAATTGTGTATAAAATATATTTGTATTTTGTATTTTTGCAGTATGTGTGTATTGTTGTTTTGCGTGTGTCATATATTTAAAAATGTGCATGTGTGTGTGACTTTAGTGTGCGTGCATGTGTTCATATATTGGTATGTGTGAGTTTGTGTGTTTATATTTTGATGTGTGGTGTTCAAATGGGTGCGTGCATTTGTGTTGTTTACTGCATAGTGCTGTGTTCTGTATTCTATATATACTTACATATAAAGATGAGATTTTGTGAAGGAATGTGTGTGTTTTGTTGTCTGCTTGTGTTTTGCATGTTGCGTGAGTTCTATTCTTTTTGGTTTGTTATTTATGTATATATTTATATGTAGGGGTGAGTTTTGAAAACCTATTAATTTTGAAATATTTTTCTCTATGTATATTAGAGCGATTATATAATTTAATTTTTTTTCTTTCGATATATTTTGGGTGTATACATATATGGAAATATTTATATAGCATTTTGTAAAAGTGTTGTGTTTATTTTTGAATAAAATTCAGTGTTGAGTTCGTAAACCGTTCCAAACCCAATAGCTGAACCGTCCCGAACCCGATAACCGTACCGATTCATTGTGAAATCCCCTGACCCTTTCCTATTAAATTTAAAATAATATTGATCGATCATCGAGTTGAACCATTCTAAGTCGTGCATGGATGTCGTCATCTCATTCTGCGTCCATCTGTCTTTCGTCTCTGTCCTAAAGGTGAGTTTATCTCACACCTGACTTACATTTTTCATGGATGCTAGATCAATATTGAACTGTTATATGAAATGTATAGGATTGTTGGTAGAAATTGTTTAATTTGATACGTATGCACATTTCATACGTGACACGGCATATTCATATGACACGTAGTTACACTGATGATATATATACTGTGATTGATGCTATGTGATTGTTGTTGATACCCTAGTTTTAGGAAAAATCACTAAGGGTTGAAATGATACATACTCGAACGAACATTAGAATAGGGAAAAATCGTTATGGGTTGAAATGATAGACCTGAACGATTTTTAATGAATTTGGGATCGCGGGTTGAAATGATAGACTCGTAGAAATTTTATAAATCACGGATTGAAATGATAAATATCCGTATTACTTGACCATAGGGTAGAAAACTATATACGGACACCGTTGGTCATGTTTTCGAAGTTAACTGATTTGAGAAATTAAATTTTATATTTTATATTTTAAAGATTTTAAACTTAATTTTTATAAATTTTAAATTATATGTTTTAAAATGATTTTATGAGTAAATATAGATTTAAATGTTTGTTTAAGATTTTACTTATAATTTTATCTATTTTAAACCATATAATTTATTCATATAAGTATTTTAATTTTGTTTTATTATAATAAATATTTTTTTTAAATCTATTTTTATATTATTTTAAACTTATATATGTTTATAATCTATTTCTAATTTATTTTAGAATTTTATAAACTTATTTATACATCTAATTTCAAAAATTAATTTTCTTATATATACATTTTATAAACTTTAATAAAGTCAAGATGGACAGGTTAGATTTCGCGATTTAAATTTGAAGTTTAAAGGTGTAAATTTATATAACGATATTTGAATAACGAATGAACTCATATTAAGTTATGAATTGGAATCAATACGAATTTTAGTAGAGATGAACTTGAATTGGTAAATTTAAGAAACTGAATTTGATTTGGTTTAAATTATGAACCTTGATAAGAAATGAATGTGAATTGGGTAAACTGATTTATTTTGAATTTATAATCGATAAGAATTAAATTCAATTTTAAGTGATTAATTATGAATTGGAATATATAGATGTTATATGCAGAATTGATTTTTACATCGTTTGTTTTGAATTAAGAATTTGTTAAGTCAATGTAAAAAGAATGGTTTTAAATCGTAATTTGTTTGAATGGAAATATGAGATCTTGATTCAAAATGTAGAAGTAACAATTGTGAACTATATGACTTGAATTATAAAGTACGATATAATTTGTTTAAATTGGAATGTAATTTTTGACTTGCATCGTATATTCGAATTCGAACCAAAATGTCGGATTTAAATGAATTGACTTGAAACGATTCCTTGTGAAGGAATTTTTTTTAATTATTTGAATTGTTTCGAACTTGAATTTTTGCGAATATAAACCAAACCAAATTATTATCGAAGTCAAGTGGTTTGGTATTGATATAAATGGAAATTGAGGAATTTAAGGTATAACTTAAATATAAGTCGATTTGGATTTGAGATTCAATATGCGATTACTTTCGGAAATTTTATCGAAGTTAAATGTTATAGTATTAGTTTATACTATATTTTGAGACTTTACGATACGATTCGTTTTAAGCGATATAAATGAGTTATTTCAATATTGAATATAATCGAAGTTAGATATTTAAATTTGATTTCAGATTCGAATATGAGAACTCCTATAAACTATTTTATAAAGTGATTTATAAAATAATGACCACGGTGTGAAAAAATGTAAACGATTGGTTGTTAAAGAGACCGGGATCGGCTATTGTCATACTCTCTGCCAATACCGAAAACCACTTTGACAACTGTGTACGCGGTGGAGTTCCAGAATGAAGGGGATGATTTGGCGAACGACTCTATTTTTATTTCATATTAATCACGAGACCCTGACTACCTTGAGTCAGCTTGATGTGGCTAAAACAGGAGCTATGCACGGACCAAGTGAGGTCATTCCTCTTATCGAGCACACTTCTTCGATATTATTCTATTACTGTTGAGATTCGATTTGGGCCCTTTTGATTATGGGAGTGTGTATCGAGGTGGGCGGTAGTTGCTACTATGCGCACCACCAGTTCGGCTCTGCAAACGGTGAATCCACCCTGGCATTCCTTGCGTGCCTTGTCACATGCCTTATACGAGCCTACTACGATTTTGTTTTATACTATTTTATATGGAGTGCCCTCTGATCAACCTCCAGTTTACGGAGGAATTACGGTACTGTATATACTATGGGAATAGATAAACGGTGTAAGGGTAATCATGGTAATCCCGCTTACGCTATTTTGATATTTTACTTTACTAATAGACATTATTGTATATAGCGTATTATACTATATAGTATTAGTTTGACGGATCCTTAGAGGATGGTGATCCCAAACATTCTTTAAGTTACTGATTGCATTTCATCGAACATTTCATTTGAGTTGATTTACTTCCATGAGAATGTTAGTCCTGATCCGAGTTGTTTTGTTTTGCATTATTGCTCGGGTCAGATCGAGAATTCCAGTTTTCGAGATTCATCCTTGGAGTTGAAGTTTATGTCGGGATTCACTCAATTGTATCTACTCATTATGTTGTTCCAGTCATCCAACTATTTCTGTCATTTCTGTTTCAAATTATTATCATTATTTATGTATCTGAAATTCATTTTTTAAGTCTTCTGCTGTATTATTTATGTAAATTCTGATGTAAATTTTTATTTAGTAACTTCATAAACTACTATTGTATTTTTTTATTTCCGCTGCGAGGTATTATATTGCTATGTATATGTGTCTGTAATATGTGATTCTGTGATTTGTTCTGTTTACCTCAGAAGCTAATAACAATCTGTTGTTTTGGACGTTTCGAGTTGACATGTTTTGTCGATTCGGCACGGTCAGAATGGCGGGTCGTTACAACACGTCCCTTAAATCAAAGATAATCTAGCCCAAAGCCTTAATTAATTTTCCGTTTGACAACTCGTTATCAAAACCCAGTTTCCTTTGAAAATCCTTTAATCCATATTTCAACCATAGTTTCCAATTAAATCGATTTTTTAACATTCAATTCTTTAATCTTAACTAAAAGATTATACTTAGTTCCGAATTTCTTATTTTTAATTTTCTCAAATCAATGGTTTGATTAAATCCCAATTTACGATATGAATTTCCACAACTCAATCTCATTGGGCTTCAAGAATGATATTGTTAATGATATGATTCATGACAAAACCCAAATCAATCGATATTGAACATAAGTTACATAGAAATTGTACCTACTTATATTCGATATCAATTCTCATAATCAACAAATACTATAAGTGGAATAACGATATAATAATAATATCTTCCAAATTCCTCAAATAGTATACGTTTACACCAAAGAATTTCATATCAAATATCCGAAGATTATTTCTATCCAACTTCTCCCAATCAAATTGGGAAACCTATATCTTACTTTAAAGACTTATCCAAATCTTTGACATTAGATCTGGATAGAAATACCATCAACTTATACTTAATATTAATCTTTGTATCCAACTCACACTATAAGTGGAATAACAGCGAACTACCTTTTAAATTTCTCAAATAGAAAGAGTCATCATCTACCGAATTAATATCAAACGTCCGAAGATTTATCTCCAACAATATCCAATTATATAAAATTGAAAACCTATATTAATATAAATTTAAATTCCATATAAAATATTTCTAATACTTTTAAACCTTTGAAAACATTCCACAAATCCTTACTTATAGTTCAGAAAATAGTTTATGGTTTAAAACTTCAAAATAGATTGTTTTCGAAGGAAGCGTTATAATAGCATTTCAAAAGTGCTACAAAAGTGTTACAAAACAGTTATCTTAACTATTTTGATCAAAATATCGTTTATCTTAGCCAAAACTTAAACTTTACAATTCAAAACACCTTTTCATAATTTGTAATGATTTTACAAATTTTTTCCATATTTTAAAAACATTTAAAAACAGCTGTTTATAGTTATGGTCAACAATTGTTCTTACATCGACCTTTTCCAAAACGGTTTCAAACATTACTTGAAAATTATAACTTGAATTTAAAATCTGCTTTCACACATTTGAAAGTTTTTGTTAATGGAAATCAAACGTTTTTCATTTTATGGAAATCTGATTTAGATTGCAAAAGTTATAAGCGTTTAAGGTTTGCATCTAAAATATGTAAATTGCCATTATGCGACGCGCTCTATTTTGACCATAATAACCATTATTCTACGAAACTTCAAAATATCTTAGAAAACCATTATATCCTTATATAACCCTTTTAAAATCATTTAAATTTACTTTCCAAATTATTTTGGATCTAAAATTCAACTTTTATTTATTTTTACTTAATAAATCAAATTCCAATACATTTCTAAATTCAAATAACTTCAAATTAACCATCCCATTCGTCGGATCAGTTAGGGATAGCCAGGAAGAGCAGGAAACTTTATTTCCAAACCCAAGCCTAGACACTATCCTCTCTATTAACTTTGAATGTTCTGGTATTTATTTATTCAGTTAAAGGACTTTATAAATATATATGAATTCATACATATGGTCTTTCCAAATTAATAACCTTCAAATTCAATAATGACATTGCTTCTAATTACGAAGAAGATTTTTCGATCACCAATGTGATACCATAATTGTTGTGCCATAATGTGTGCAAAACAACATCAACAACCATTTAAACATCCATAGCAACCATCATCAACATAATTAAATAAATCATAACTGTGCGCAAGCGTTATAACACTAACGCTTAATAGTGTGTGTGGTCTAAACTATGCATCCATCATCCATCACAACAAACATCAATCATCATTAACCACTAATAATTCATCACTATATTTAAATTAGTCTAACCACTAATTAAATATATATATTGTGGTTAAAGAGTTCTCACCTGACAACTTTCCAAATCTTCACGGTAGGCGGGCCTAGTTGAGCGAACCATCGGACAGTATTTCAGCGCACCGTCTACTTCACCAAAATATATATTATATAATATATACTAATCTTTCTCTCTCTATATATTTTAAGAGGAGGAGGAGGAGGATGACGAACTTCAGCAAGGTGGTGGTGGAAAAGAAAAAGACTTATGCCATGGAAACCATGGCCATAAGCTTTAAGAAGAAGATGAAAAGAAGAAAATGGAATGGAATGGTTAAAAAATGGAGGAAACGCCTCTTTATATAGGAAGGGAGGGTTAAGGAGGTAATGACACATAAAGGGGCAAGTGTAAACATGCATGAAAGGTGGCATGCAAAAATACAAGTGTCCTTACACTTGTCTTAAGGAGGGAAAGTGATCTTTTGGTTGCATTTCCTTTAAAATGTTATGAAAACTAAGGACAACACTTAGTTCCAACGCTACTAATTCATGTTATGGTTTGGCAATCCGATCAAAGGACAAATAGTATCAATAAATCTAAACTTATTTATAATCATTTTCATTTATAATTCAAGTAAAATCTATCATATAACTTATCAAAATTATTAAATATTCTAAACCATATATATGTATATATATGTCAAATTCAAATTTAAAGTCAAATTAAGTAATAAAAATTCCAATTTTAAATTGGTTAAAAAATTTGGATCGTTACATTAGTCGATAAAATGAGTTTGAATAAGAAACCACCCATTTGTGAATTAGTAAGTGCAGAGAAATGGTCAAAAATGAAATGTTTCAATAATTCAACCTTTAGTACCAAGTGATTTTGATTGGGGCCAAAAGGTTTTGCTTTCTCAAAATTCAGGTTTTTGTTCGAATTTAGTTAAATGTCCAAGCTTTGAATCTACTGATAAATTTTCCTACCAAAGTGTGGTCGAAATTAGTCAGATTTCACCATATAAAATTATTCTTTTTCTTCAAATTTCTAATGGCACTATCTATAGTCTAAAGTAAGTTCCTTATTAACTTTGGACTAATGTCGTTTATTTAGGATCGCTTATGCTAAGTGGTTTAGTCTCTCCCGTAGTTAGCCAAACTTATTGTGACTTCTCATTCTCCAATTTTGACATTTTTCAAGGTTTTCAATCCATTTCTTCACCATCTTGAAGTCTATAATCATCAAGATGCAAATTCTAGATAACGGGTAGAGACCAAATTACAGATTGAGAAGGCAAAGGTTGAGCATGTGTAACACCCCGAATTTCAATAAATAATAATTAAATAAATAAGAGTAATAAATTAGACAATAATTAAAATAATATGTAGAATTGGGAAAAGAGGATTTCACCGTTAGATCCGTTACGAAATTCTGGTTCGAATAGACTTTTAGTTTACGTTAAACGGACGAAAAATGAACAAGTTATGACCATTTAAAATTTGTAATTTAAAATAAAAATTTAAATAAATAATCAAGCCTAAATCAACAGTGTAATTGGGCGACCCATCCCTAACTAGGTTGGATCCTGTGTCGAACCAAGACCAATGTGGTCGACCCATGTGTCGACCTGAAACGACCCGAAATACCCCTTACGGGAAATCACGGATTGAGTTGAGAACAAGCCATATCGAACCGCAACCAGAAGAACATTTCATTGCATATTACAAGAATATACAGAGTATAAACAAATATTACACATTATAAAATTTCAGAGATTACAATACATTACATAGCAGCGGAAAATAATACAATACACAACTAGAAGTAATACACGGATACAGAGCTTTCCGAGTATCGTTCCAGCTGTAAATCAGGATCTTGTGAATATAAATCTACAAAACCAAAACTACTAGCTGCCCGTGTCAAAATAAGGGCACCCAGAGTTTAGGTTAAAACAATAAACTCCAGGTCAGTAATGGGACTGGTGTGAGAACTAAAACAGTTATTAATCTTTATTTTGAAGTTAGGTAAATCAAAGGACTACGCCGTATAACACGGAACGGGTTTCCTCCCAAGAACACCAGTGCATAAAACAACGGCGCAATGCTAAATAAAGAAAAATTAAGCTATTATAAGACCCAGGTCCCATCACACAATGCAACACAAGCCGGAGGATAGGGTTTTACCTTATAATAGCCAAAGAATGCTTGATACGCTAAATTTCATCTTTTATTACTATAAGTGTATAGTGCCAAAACAATTTCAATCATACGTATCAATCATAGACGGCATAAGTGCCCCCATCCCACTATGTCGCCATACGAGGCTCTACAAATAAAACCGCAAAGTCACATATTGGAAGCTGGATTTCCATCTGTGAACCAAGGCAAGGGATCGTCCTCTACCGAATTCGAGACAATCTAGCCCATGTCTCAGGCAAGTGCGCAGACAAGCCTTGGATTGTCAGGGTCGGTCCACCGATGTGGATTAAAATGCCTGAACACTACGTTTCCCCGCCCTATGGGACGTAAATGAGCCAAATGACTCCATCGGCTCCACACAGTCACCGATATATCCGATGCGCCTCGCAACAGCAACAACCACATAAGTCAAACTCGTCAGGGCATGTAAAACCACTGACGCCACTTCTAGCTAGAAGGAAACGCATGCCCTCCCTGAAGTCCTCTCCTGTTCTGGTTCACTACCGGGGTGTGAGGCTCGCGAATCAACGCTACACAAAGCTATGCCACACAGGCCATGCTTTGATCATCACCCACAAGACTTTGCTTTTCAACAGAAGCCTTGATCATTTGCCACTTAGGCATGCCACACAGGCAATTCACTCCAAGCGTTCGACATCCATCAATATATAACCCCTGAGCTCGCACGTCTCAGAGAAGGGCGTTAAGCAAGAGAATAAATTCTCCGTCTCCAAACAGATATATATTAAATAGAAATCAATCACATAGAATAAAATCCAATGTCAGACACGCAGTCCATTTACAAGTTCGTTCTGGGTCTGAACGAAACCGGAGGCACCTAGTACCCCGCATATCCATCGATCTCCAAGTACGTCTGGATGATCACTAACTGATTCCCTCCTCTTGGGTGTACGGCCCAATCAAGATCATCAGTAATTATCCAAACAACGTGAAGACCTCCGGTCTTCAACCACCGTCTTCATCTTCGACACCACGTCGAATCAGTTATTCAGAATGGGATAAACCCGGTCTTTCTGAATAACTCGCGTATATAATAAACAAGTGTTACACAAACACAACATACGCCTCATTCCAATTCAGAATATTCTTTTATTCAAATATTCTTATACTTTGGGAAAGGTTCCCATTATTTTTATCAAAGATAAATTCTTTAAATTTATTCTTTAATCTTCTTTTGAATATCAATTCAAACCAAATTATGGTTTATCCAAACTAGCCGGGATTAACGAACCTTACCGAAGTAATCATTTGTTTTAATTTCCCAATCCCAACCTATTCATCCCATGAAGTAAAACTGGTAATACTTCATATCTAACACCACGTTGTTATGGGTAAATTCAATTACCATTTCACGTTCAAATCGAATTAAAGATTTAACTATCGCCTGGAGCAAAACTGGTGATACTGCATCTCGATCTTTTCAATCTAATTAAAGATTCATTAAAACTCCTCTTAGTTTTAATCTTTAACTGGGTTAAAGAACCGATGTCATTTAAAGGTTCACGATAAACCCCAAAATCACATCACATTTCAATCAGTCCCTAATCATAAATTAGTAAGAGGACAGTTCCCTAAATATTAACCCCGAAGGCCGAAACCAACATCAGATCAATATCCAAGAAACCATCCAACTTAACTGATCCCCGGTTAGTTCTTAATTTTCTTAACTCCATTTGGGTTTAAGAACACTATTATTAAAGATATCGTTCACGACAACCCAAAATCCCATTTGATATTAAACACAAGGGTCTAAATAGAAAATATATCGGCTTATATTCAATATCAAATTCTGAAACCAACAAATATCGTATTGGAAATAACAATATAAATATATCTTTCAAATTTCCATAACAACATCTGTATAATCACGAAATCCAACATTGAACTATTCCGAAGATGATTTCGATTCAAATCCATTCCAATTCAATTATTGGAAATCCTGATTATTTTCAAAACCATTTCAAATCCAATTTATTTATTTTAAAAATAAATAAATTATCATTCTAGTTCAAAACTAGTTCATTTCGATAAAAATCTATTTTTATCTTTTCAAATATGGAGTTTTCATCCCAATTCTTCCCAAATCATTTCTTATGATTTTACACAAATTATTACTATTTTTAATAATTTTATCAAGGCCCGTACAGTCGATTTCCATCAACGGCCATCGAACTGCACTTACAGCGACCTTTTTCCAAATTTGATTTGGACATAATTCCAAATCCAACAGTTAGATTTCTAATTTCTAATATTCATTAGAAAGCTCTTTTCGATACGAACCCAACGGTTCCGGTTTTAAGAGAATCCGACGGTTGGATCTCCCGTGATATCCATTCGAAGTCAATAGTCGAAATTCGCGAACTACCACAGCGCGGCACGTTCTATTCAGGGCATTATATATAAATAATATATATATTATATAGATTTTATCGATTTCCATTTAAAACATATTTTATAAATTGTTTTAAATTCTTTTTCAAAACGATTTCAACTTCATATTCAATTTCTAATCAAAATTGAATATTCCACATCATCGATATACAAATGATAATATTTTCAAAACGTTATATTTTGAAATCACTTTCTTTTCTATATTCATTATAAAAATGAATAAAATTGATATAAATATCGTTCACGTCAAAATGGCGTCAATCTAATCAACACGGCTTTTATTCAACACATGAATTTATTTTCAATTCAACACATGGATTTATTTTCAATTCAACACATGAATTTATTTTTCTATATTGGAATGAGGCCAAATCAATTACCATATAACGTTTATATTATGGATTTCCATACAACACATGTATATAATAGCAACGATAAATAATCAACCATCATCCAGAATGCACCACACAACTGCATAAGCATTAAATATAAATAATTAACGCTTACACAGTCTGTCAACCCATTGATTGACATACAACTAAACAATCGGGATTAGTGTACGTCAAATATCATCCCAATACCCGTGTGGGGTTTCAAATCAACAAACACACATTTTATTTGTGTAGTTGGGCGATGTGTAAAATTTATCGTCCCAATCAATATCAGTCAAATCAGTGTATATAAACAAATCGTCCGATTTGTTTATAAATATTTATTTCATATACACGTTAAAATTATATTTTTAACGATAAAATATTTTCCACTATAAAATATTTTATTTCACTCCACATCACACATTCAAATTTCACAACATAGCGATCAACAAACAAGTCATCCATGGTCTGTGGACGACGGGTGTCGGGTGCTACTAAACACCGTCTGCATCCTAGTATATATTTCAACTAGAAATTAAAATAAAAGTGAGGAGTTCTCACCGAATAGCTAAACCAATACACCGCGACTCTTCATATGTAGAAATCTTCGTCATGCTCACCTTTAGTCACTTTCGTTGCCCGTAGCCACTACATATATAAAAATCACGTTTTTATATTGTAGCTATGTATATAAAAATCAAATTTTTAATTCGCTCTATATGGACAAAAATCACATTTTTATATCGCTACTATGTAGATAAAAATTATATTTTTACATCGCTACTATATAGATAAAAATTATATTTTTATTACTCTACATGAATAAAAAATCTATTTTTATCCTATTCAAAATATTATTTCACACATACGAAAAGGTTTATATTTATAAAAATCTATCATTCATGTTTGTAAACAAAATAAAAATCAAAATAGAAATCATATTTCTAATAAAACCATTTCATAAAAATCATATAAATTCAGTTTTAAAATCATGCCATTTAAAACAAATTAAAGTACTAAAAGGAAAAGGAAAAAGGGACTTACAGTAAACAAAACGAGAGAAAAGGGGAGGGCTGCTTGCCATTCGACGAAGAGGGGGGGGTTTCTGCGGACCGGGGGTGGAGGAGGGGTAGCAGGTGGCGGGATCGAGAAGAAGGGGCGACGGTGGTCTTGTTGGCGGAGGCGCTGGCCATCAGGGCGGAAGCGATCAACGAGGGGGGTTTTTGGGGTAGAAAATGAGAGAGAGGATCGGGAGGAGCGACAGGAGGAGGGAGGAGGGGGGAGGCGGCGCCCTTGGGCGATGGCGGTGGTGGCCCCCAGGCGGCGTCGATCGGTGGTGCTTCTCTTCTTTTTTTTTTTCTATTTTAAAATGAGCGAGAAAAAGGGGCTGAGGGAATAAAAGAGGCTGACCTGAGAAATTTATATAATTATATAATTATTTTATTTTCTCCCAAAAGTACGTTTTCAATTCGAACTCAAAATCAAACCCTCCGACTGTTGTCCATAGCTAATTACCCCCATTCCGAACACAAGCCCTTTCGATCAGTTTCTGCCAAAATCAAAATATAACTCTATATATTGAATTTGAGCACACATTTCAATTTACCAGAGCCACATACTAACTCGAAAAATTCCAAAAAATATATTTTCTAGCTTCGTATTGACGACACAGTCCTAACAAAACTAATTTCGTCAAATTCCGAGACCGTTTGAAAAATGGCCATTTTCCAGACGATTAAAATCAAGTAAAACAGGTCAAACGCGTTTTCCTTTTCTGCGCTCACATATTGATTCGAAAAATTACGAATTTTGAAACCTAGCAATAACTTGACATCCCGGATCCAACAAAAGTGGTTTCGTCGAAAACCGAGGTCGTTTGCAAAATTTCCATTTTTAAGTGCCAGAATGCCATAGCGACTATTCTGAAATTTCAACTGGACATATCTTTTGATTCCCCCTATGAAATTTCAATTTTTCGGATTCGTTGGAAAGATATTCACAAATAGATTCTAACATTTTTGGTTTCACTAAAATCCGGTTTATTTTGAATCATGTACATTCATTTGAATTTTGAAATCGAATTATCAAACTACCGCGCCATTTTCAATTCCTTTTATAATTAAAATAAAATATTTATATTCCAACGACGATCTATATAAATATATACGTTCTAATTCTATTCAAAATAAACTTCTTGTCGTTATTATTTAAAATAATTCATTTTAAATATTCAAAATTCACTAAAATTGCCAAAATAAAAATTTTAAATTAGCTCGAATTTACGGGTTATTACAATCTCCCTCACTTGAAACTTTTCGTCTCCGAAAAGGAACGAAGCCGAAAGTTGTTTCACAAATCAACTCAACTTCCAGTATTTTCACTACGGCTTAAGTTCTTCAACTTTTCAGTTTCTAAGAACTTTTCAAATTTTCCAAAAATTTGGCTAACCCCCTAAATTTTTGAAAATTTTCGTCATAATCTCCCCTGCACCGGGGACTTCGGGATATTTCATATAGCCTCCCATGGCCTTCTTCAATCCAAAAGAAAAAGAAAAAGCCAAGCGGCTAGCTAATCGGCTCATAAAATCATCCAAAACCCAAGAAATACAATAAACATGCACCTATTTGTCGGGCAAACAATTTTATTCCTCTGCTCTAGCCTCCTTGCTATAACCTGTTCAATGTAATTACATGTATATGCATGCAAATGCGATAAATTTTCAATACAATTCACTATTTGGTTCAATTTGGCTAAAAGTTCAATATTCAATTAATCAGAACAGTAATCAAACAATACAACCATCAATAAATTAGTTGATTAGCTTTTCAAATTCATAATTTTGACACATAGTCAAAAATCACATTTTTGGTGCCAATTCACAACAATAGGCCCTATCTAATTTTGGTTCTCACACCAGTCAATTGGAAATATATAGAAATCCCACCTTCGAAACTCGAACATAAACTACTGATGCTGACATGTCAATCACCAGTATCATCAGAGTCATCTCTGGGAGACTAGAGTGTGATTCTATATCTATCCAGCATATTAAAACTTCGAATACACGTGGATCAGATGTATATGCAAAATATTTATATATTGGATCGTCCAAATTCAATACAAATAAATAATCAAACACAAATAATTGATTTAAATTTTCAAAACAAAAATTGTTTTCAATTTAAAAATATACTCTTCACACTCGTTCCAGGATACTACTGACCCCATCTCTAATGAGTCATTCTTATTGGATATTACTAATCCAATTCTGATGAATTCTTTTGTTTGGTTCTAACGTGTCTTGTTCTCGAGCTTTGTAAACCAAAGCTCTGATACCACGATGAAACGACTCGAAATCCCCCTTATGGGAAATCACGGATTGAGTTGAGAACAAGCCATATCGGAACGCAACCAGAAGAACATTTCATTGCGTATTACAACAATTTCATCAGATTACAAGAATATACAGAGTATAAACAAATATTACACATTATAAAATATCAGAGATTACAATACATTACATAGCAGCGGAAAATAATACAATACACAACTAGAAGTAATACACGGATACAGAGCTTTCCGAGTATCGTTCCAGCTGTAAATCAGGATCCTATGAATATAAATCTGCAAAAACAAAACTACTAGCTGCCCATGTCAAAATAAGGGCACCCAGAGTTTAGGTTAAAACAATAAACTTTAGGTCAGTCATGGGACTGGTGTGAGAACTAAAACAGTTATTAATCTTTATTTTGAAGTTCGGTAAATCAAGGGACCACGCCGTATAACACGGAACGGGTTTCCTCCCAAGAACACCAGTGCATAAAACAACGGCGCAATGCTAAATAAAGAAAAATGAAGCTATTATAAGACCCAGGTCCCATCACACAATGCAACACAAGCCGGAGGATAGGGTTTACCTTATAATAGCCAAAGAATGTTTGATACGCTAAATTTCATCTTTTATTACTATAAGTGTATAGTGTCAAAACAATTTCAATCATAAGTATCAATCATAGACGACATAAGTGCCCCCATCCTAGTATGTCGCCATACTAGGCTTTACAAATAAAACCGCAAAGTCACGTATTGGAAGCTGGATTTCCATCTGTGAACCGAGGCAAGGGATCGTCCTCTATCGAATTCGAGACAATCTAGCCCATGTCTCAGGCAAGCACGCAGACAAGCCTTGGATCGTCAGGGCTGGTCCACCGATGTGGATTAAAATGCCTGAACACTACGTTTCCCCGCCCTATGGGGCGTAAATGAGCCAAATGACTCCATCGGCTCCACACAGTCACCGATATATCCGAGGCGCCTCGCAACAGCAACAACCACATAAATCAAACTCGTCAGGGCGTGTAAAACCACTGACGCCACTTCTAACTAGAAGGAAACGCATGCCCTCCCTAAAGTCCTCTCCCATTTCTGGTTCACTACGGGGTGTGAGGCTCGCGAATCAACGCTACACAAAGTTATGCCACACAGGCCGTGCTTTGATCATCACACACAAGACTTTGCTTTTCAATAGAAGCCTTGATCATTTGCCACTTAGGCATGCCACACAGGCAATTCACTCCATGCGTTTGATATCCATCAATATATAACCCCTGAGCTCGCACGTCTCAGAGAAGGGCGTTAAGCAAGAGAATAAATTCTCCGCCGCCAAACAGATAAGTATTTAATAGAAATCAATCACACAGAATAAAACCCAATGTCAGACGCACAGTCCATTTACAAGTTCGTTCTGGGTCTGAACGAAACCGGAGGCACCTAGTACCCCGCATATCCATCGATCTCCAAGTACGTCTGGACGATCACTAACTGATTCCCTACTCTTGGGTGTACGGCCCAATCAAGATCATCAGTAATTATCCAAACGACGTGAAGACCTCCGGTCTTCAACCACCGTCTTCATCTACGACACCACGTCGAATCAGTTATTCGGAATGGGATAAACCCGGTCTTTCTGAATAACTCGCGTATATAATAAACAAGTGTTACACAAACACAACATACGCCTCATTCCAATTCAGAATATTCTTTTATTCAGATATTCTTATACTTTGGGAGAGGTTCCCATTAATTTTATCAAAGATAAATTCTTTAGATTTATTCTTTAATCTTCTTTTGAATATCAATTCAAACCAAATTATGGTTTATCCAAACTAGCCGGGATTAACGAACCTTACCGAAGTAATCATTTGTTTTAATTTCCCAATCCCAACCTATTCATCCCATGAAGTAAAACTGGTAATACTTCATATCTAACACCACGATGTTATCGGTAAATTCAATTACCATTTCACGTTCAAATCTAATTAAAGATTTAACTATCGTCTGGAGCAAAACTGGTGATACTCCATTCTCAATCTTTTCAATCTAATTAAAGATTCATTAAAACTCCACTTAGTTTTAATCTTTAACTGGGTTAAAGAACCGATGTCATTTAAAACAAGGTTCACGATAAATTCCAAAATCACATCACATTTCAATTAGTCCCTAGCCGTAAATTAGTAAGAGGACAGTTCCCTAAATATTAACCCCGAAAGCCGAAACCAACATCAATCAGATCAATATCCAAGAAACCATCCAACTTAACTGATCCCCAATTTGTTCTTAATTTTCTTAACTCCATTTGGGTTTAAGAACAGTATTATTAAAGATACCGTTCACGACAACCCAAAATCCCATTTGATATTAAACACAAGGGCCTGAATAGAAAATATATCGGCTTATATTCAATATCAAATTTTGAAACCAACAAATATCGTATTGGAAATAACAATATAAATATATCTTTCAAATTTCCATAACAACATCTGTATAATCACGAAATCCAACATAGAACTATTCCGAAGATTATTTTGATTCAAATCCATTCCAATTCAATTATTGGAAATCCTGGTTATTTTCAAAACCATTTCAAATCCAATTTATTTATTTCAAAAATAAATAAATTATTATTCTAGTTCAAAACTAGTTCATTTCGATAAAAATCTATTTTTATCTTTTCAAATATGGAGTTTTTCATCCCAATTCTTCCCAAATCATTTCTTATGATTTCACACAAATTATTACTATTTTTAATAATTTTATCAAGGCCCGTACAGTTGATTTCCATCAACGGCCATCGAACTGCACTTACAACGACCTTTTTCCAAATTTGATTTGGACATAATTCCAAATCCAACCGTTAGATTTCTGATTTCTAATATTCATTAGAAAGCTCTTTTCGATACGAACCCAACGGTTCCGGTTTTAGGAGAATCCGACGGTTGGATCTCCCGTGATATCCATTCGAAGTCAATGGTCGAAATTCGCGAACTGCCACGGCGCGGCGCGTTCTATTCAGGGCATTATATATATAATATATATATTATATAGATTTCGTCGATTTCCTTTTAAAACGTATTTTATAAATTGTTTTAAATTCGTTTTCAAAATGATTTCAACTTCATATTCAATTTCTAATCAAAATTGAATATTCCACATCATCGATATACAAATGATAATATTTTCAAAACGTTATATTTTGAAATCACTTTCTTTTCTATATTCATTATAAAAATGAATAACATCGATATAAATATCGTTCACGTCAAAATGGCGTCAATCTAATCAACACGACTTTTATTCAACACATGAATTTATTTTCAATTCAACACATGGATTTATTTTCAATTCAACACATGAATTTATTTTTCTAAATTGGAATGAGGCCCAATCAATTACCATATAACGTTTATTATATGGATTTCCATACAACGCATGTATATAATAGCAACGATAAATAATCAACCATCATCCAGAATGCACCACACAACTGCATAAGCGTTAAATATAAATAATTAATGCTTACACAGTCTGTCAACCCATTGATTGACATACAACTAAACAATCGGGATTAGTGTATGTCAAATATCATCCCAATACCCATGTGGGGTTTCAAATCAACAAATACACATTTTATTTGTGTAGTTGGGCGATGTGTAAAATTTATCGTCCCAATCAATATCAGTCAAATCAGTGTATATAAACAAATCATCCGATTTGTTTATAAATATTTATTTCATATACACGTTAAAAATTATATTTTTAACTATAAAATATTTTCCACTATAAAATATTTTATTTCACTCCACATCACACAATCAAATTTCACAACATAGCAATCAACAAACAAGTCATCCATGGTCTGTGGACGACGGGTGTCGGGTGCTACTAAACACCGTCTGCATCCTAATATATATTTCAACTAGAAATTAAAATAAAAGTGAGGAGTTCTCACCGAATAGCTAAACCAATACACCACGACTCTTCATATGTAGAAATCTTCTTCGTGCTCGCCTTTAGTCACTTTCGTTTTCCGCAGCCACTACATATATAAAAATCACATTTTTATATTGTAGCTATGTATATAAAAATCAAATTTTTAATTCGCTCTATGTGGATAAAAATCACATTTTTATACCGCTACTATATAGATAAAAATTATATTTTTACATCGTTGCTATATAGATAAAAATTATATTTTTATTACTCTACATGAATAAAAATTCTTTTTTTATCCTATTCAAAATATTATTTCACACATACGATAAGGTTTATATTTATAAAAATCTATCATTCATGTTTGTAAACAAAATAAAAATCAAAATAGAAATCATATTTTTAATAAAACCATTTCATAAAAATCATATAAATTCAGTTTTAAAATCATGCCATTTAAAACAAATTAAAGTACTAAAAGAAAAAGGAAAAAGGGACTTACAGTAAACAAAACGAGGGAAAAGGGGGGCTGCTTGCCGTTCGACGAAGAGGTGGGGGGGTTTCTGCGGACCGTTGGAGGAGGGGTAGCAGGTGGCGGGATCGAGTAGAAGGGGCGGCGGTGGTCTCGTTGGCGGAGGCGCTAGCCATCAGGGCAGAAGCGATCGACGAGGGGGGTTTCGGGGGTAGAAGAGGAGAGAGAGGATCGGGAGGAGCGACAGGAGGAGGGGGAGGCGGCGCCCTTGGGCGATGGCGGCGATGGCCCCCCAGGCGGCGTTGATCGATGGCGCTTCTCTTCTTCTTCTTTTTTTCTATTTTAAAATGAACGAGAAAAGGGGGCTGAGGGAATAAAAGAGGTTGACCTAAGAAATTCATATAATTATATAATTATTTTATTTTCTCCCAAAAGTACGTTTTCAATTCGAACTCGAAATCAAACCCACTGACTGTCGTCCATAGCTAATTACCCCCATTCTGAACACAATGGGATTTGTATCGCAAGCCAGTTCGGCCTTTTCGATTAGTTTCCGCCAAAATCAAAATATAACTCTATACATTGAATTTGAGCGCACATTTCAATTTACCGGGGCCACATACTAACTTGAAAAATTCTAGAAAAATATTTTCTAGCTTCGTATTGACGATACAGTCCTAACAAAACTAATTTCGTCAAATTCCGAGACCATTTGAAAAATGGTCATTTTCTAGTCGATTAAAATCAACTAAAATAGGTCAAACGCGTTTTCCTTTGCCGTGCTCACATATTGATTCGAAAAATTACGAATTTTGAAATCTAGCAATAACTTGACATCCCAGATCCAACAAAAGTGGTTTCGTCGAAAACCGAGGTCGTTTGCAAAATTTTCATTTTTAAGGGCCAGAATTCCATAGCGGCTATTCTGAAATTTCAACTGAACATATCTTTTGATTCCCGCTATGAAATTTCAATTTTTCGGATTCGTTAGAAACATATTCACAAATAGATTCTAATATTTTTGGTTTCACTAAAATCCGGTTTATTTTGAATCCTGTACATTCATTTGAATTTTGAAATCGGATTATCGAACTACCGCGCCATTTTCAATTCCTTTTATAATTAAAATAAAATATTTATATTCCAACGACAATCTATATAAATATATATGTTCTAATTCTATTCAAAATAAACTTCTCGTCGTTATTATTTAAAATAATTCATTTTAAATATTCAAAATTCACTAAAATTGTCAAAATAAAATTTTTAAATTGGCTCGGATTTCCGGGTTATTACACGACCCACATAGAAGGTGGGTCGACCCAATACGAGCCAGACATGATTTCGTGCTTGCCACGATGTCGAGCCTGTTGTGTGTCCTTCTGGGGTCTTCTTGTTGATGTGTTTTCAAGGGTTCAGATTGAAAACCTAAAATCCTAAGCCATCCTTCTACACCTACAAATAGACAGGTACTCCTCACGTTTTCCCCCACACCTCTTCTTCTTCATTTCCTCAGCCTTCACTCCAGTATGTTCTAAAATGAAATAAAATTGGGGAATAAGTTAGATTACTGTCCAATTATAGATCTAAAGGATTTTTCTTCTTCTTCTTCCAAGGTCTTTTTCTTGATTTACAATCTTTTCTTTGTGAGTTTTATATGGTTTTTAGATCAGCTATTTATATAAGAAGGATTGAGACAGTAAAATAGTTTGGATCTATAAGTTTTACATTTACCGCGTTTATAAGTTTGCTTTTGCAAGTTATTCAATCTATTTGCTGTCTATGTTTATTCCTTTTCAATTGTTTATTTATTTGCAAGCAATTGTTCTTCTTTATCCGCTACTCTACTATGTTCTTATTTACAGTCTTGCAAGACACTATTTTATTTAATTGTTCATTTCTGAGACTAGGCCTTACGAGTAGTCTAGACCAATTTCTCCTTTTTATTTATGGGCCTAGGCCTTTATCATTTAATTTGTGTAAAACTGGAATAACATTGAAAGTATGTCACACAACACCATATTGCTAGTTTCGCCACATCTAAGTGCGCAAAAATTTCCGCGGCATATGACCGTGCAATTTTGAAATGGCTTATGACGGAGGCAATATTGATTAGAATGGTTTTTGACCGTGGTTGTTTTGGGATGGTTCTCGACGGTTCCAATGTTCATGAGAAAATTTCACCCCTAGCCATGACCTATATCCCAATCACTTGACGTCCTCTGCCAAACAAAGAAACAGCGCTATCCCAAAATCGATGCTTGGATCTTCCACGATTTCAACCCAAAGTAATTCACCGTCTAAGATCTTCCACAATTCGCTTTCATCCATCTATTTCGTTCTCGTGTTTTCCTCTGCTCCAAGATTCACTTTGTAAATTTTCAGGTATTATTCAATTATAATCGAAACCCTAACTTGTTAGACTTTCCTCATTCAGTGTCTCACCGATTATTCATCGTTCAAAATTGAGTTCATGGAAATCCTAACCTTCTTTCGATTTCGATTTCGCACTTTAAAATTGTTTAAAATGATAGTGCATAGTAAAACCCAGCGCTTCAAATGAGCATCATCCACTTGATAGTTTTGTAGTTTATGACCCTATGCATGAAGGAAGAAAACTACGTAGTATATAAATCAAATACAAACGGGTTTTGTCTCATGTTGTTCAGGCAAAGCATTAGTCTGCAACTAATATACTACTTGTCCTGATGATGCAAAATTGTAAATAAATGTTTGAAGCTTTGGAACAGTACAACTCCTAATGCATTTGTTTCAAATTGGTTGATTTGGCGCCATGGGAGGATGAAATAGTTTCAGGGATTAAAGATGTGTCTGGCTATGGGTAACAATATGGCCATTTTGAATAGCTATTGTGGAATCAAATCAATTGAAGAAATCAAATTATTTATCCATGATATGAACCTTTAGTCTAAAAAGCTAACCCTGTTTTTATTTAGGGATATTGTATATATGATGATTTTCATCTCCAGTTTTTTTGTATAGTTCAGAGCAATTTTTTAGTGTCAAATACTTGCCTTTTTAATAAAAACATTTACCTATTTGGGTTAACATCATGTAAGATGTAAATTTGTAGCTTTGGGCCTATTTCTTATTTCAAAATCCTCTGTGTGTGTGCCATGTGGTGGTATTACTGTTGAAAGTTGTTCGCAACAATGACTTTCCTCTTGAGGTGGTGTTATTACTATGAAAAGTAAGTTCACAACCATGGGAGTTTTCCTTGATGTGGCGGCAATAACTATATAAAACTGTTCACTGCCATGTGAGTTTCTCCTTGTGTGCAGAACAAAATTTAAAGCTTGTGCATTCTTGTCAGATTGTTTTTTATTATTTTTGACAAGAAGTATTTTAGACATTTTGTGGTTTTATTATTGTTATGTGGTGTTCTAATTTTCAGAATTCCCTCACCGTGGCTCATATATTGAGAATGACATCCAATGTCCATAACTTGTTTTGTAGGTCATGCTCTCTGAATTCTCATATGTGAACTATAAATTTGACCTTTAAGAATTCTGATGATTGAGCTGATATTGAAGGCTGCCACATCATAGTTGTAAGCTTGCTTATCTTGCTCATGGTTATTTTTTAAAATCCTCTTTTGCTTGCCTCATATCCTAGTTATTTGGTGGGTGGTTGCTATTTTGTTGTTGGTTTATTCCAAGCTGGTTTCATGTGCATTACCTTCTTCCAAATGTTTTATGTAGTCATTTAAGCATATTATGATTTGTTCAGTAATGGAAAAAATAAACTCCTATTTTATGTCCAGAACATATGCACTAAAATAAACATTTTCACAGATATTGCTTGTACCATAAAAGAATACCAATGGGGACATTGAAAGAGAAAAAGCCGAGATAGCGCATGTCAGGATCTAAAAGAATTTATTTTTTTTCATACATCAAAATTCGATCTAACGGCTGTTATTTGAGAAAATGCATCTGCTGTTTGATGTATCATTTTCATTTATGGATTGCTGATGTATCTAACGGCTATTATCTAACGACTATAATGTTTTATGGATTGCTGATGTTGAACCAGCAGTATACTGGGCACTGACGGTTCAACACTGGTTGATAGGCAATATGATATTATGGATCAGTTGCAGGAGAAGTGTATGGTTGTTGAGAAGGTTGGTTATTTTTTGTGGTGCTGATGTTGTTGTGACTTGTAGCGTTGAGTAACTGGGTTGTGGTTTGTAGGCGCAGTGATGGTGATGCTGCGGTTCGTGATGGAGGAGATGTGTGGTGATTGTGTTTTGTTGTTGATTGCGTGATTTGGTGAAGAGGCAAGCCGATGTTTGTTTTGTGAATTGTGAAGGCTCGGTGAATTGCTTCAGGTGTTGCGGCGATGACGGTGAGTAGTGAAGGAGTTTATAAATAATTTCATCTTCAAATAGTTACCTAAATGGCCCATTGAAGATGGAGCCACCAACAACCATCCCTCAGATAATAGTTATTAGTTTATTGTGTATAGTTTGTTTTTTGCAGTAAAATAATTTTGTTAGAATGGTAAACTCTTGGAAATGTTGCGGTCCTTTTCCATTTGTTAGAAAACAAACCCTTCATTGTACAATTCTTTAGCAAATCATAGGATTTTGAACGGTTCACAAATTTATTTAGAACTGAAACTATTTTATCCACAGGATTATGTACAACATTCAACTCGCTATTAAACTCAAATTTTGTGTGTTTTCTTTTCCCAATTCCAAAATTTTATATGTCATTCTGTGGCTCATATAGATTAGCAGACGGTGTAGCCTCAATAGAATGCCTTCAGTTTGGTTTGTTCCTTTCATCCATATGAATATTACCTTTGATAGTTAAACATGTTATTAAACATTTGTGAACAAAAATGTAAGAGCTGAAATTGTAGATGGAATTTTCATCTGGAACTATATAGTGCAAGCATTTAATTATATACTGGCATTCATCAAGCGAAATGCATGATGAAAACTGAGGAAGAAACTCAGCCATCATATTAACAGAAATGTTGCACAAAAACTACTAAACAAGATCTGCTTGCTCTCTAAATGAATTTTTTTTAAATGAGCACAGGGAAAACCTGCAGTCTATACTATATTATAATTACTGGATTTGCATTCTAGCTCTCTCAGCCTTCCTCAGAACTTAAACCTCAACCGTCTCGCTAATAAATGGAACGTGAAAAACGCATTAAGCAATCTACTTTTCAATCCTCCTTTCGCTAAATTTTCTAAATCATCCCTCTTTTACTTCTGCTTACGTTACTCTAACCAGACTAGCCCTATCCATTTTCTGCTGCTTTCGTTCTATTCTCCTAAATTTTCTTTTCCTTCGTTCTTCTTTTCCTATTTATGTTCTTAACCCTAATGTCCAGTTTTACTCTGCTGCCTATTGGGTCCGCTCCGCTAAATACCTAATATTCACCCCGCCGCACCATCTCGAGCAGCGTCAAACCAGGTCTTTTTACCACCGCTACTGGTCGTCCGCTGTGCCATTACCATGGAAGCGGTGGTTCTCCTCTTTATAGGGTCAGCGGCATCTACAGTCTCATTGTTATTATCAATCGATGCATTGACCAAATAGATCCGATTGAACAGAGAAGATAAACGAGGAAGAACTTTCTGAGTTTTGGTATTATTATCGTTCCAAGTTATTTTAAACGAGCAATTTTTCAGTAGTTTAATAGTTAAAATTAGCCTAATTTTATGTGAGTAGGTAATCTGTTTGCTATTTTTATGTTATAATGAAACTGAATTTTGTAAATTTTCGATCTCGTTTGAAAGTTTGTTTTACTTGAAATTCGTTTGTATGTGATATACATTAATTATTCAATTCAGCATAGTTAATTTGTCCATGCAGTAAGGTTCACAAAGTTCAATATGGTTGACGAATGTTTCTGATTTTATATTTAGAGAGAGATTACTAAGATATTGAGGAAGTTTCAGAGTATAGCATGGAAGATACTTGAATACTGTTTTATTATTAATAATGTTTCTTCTACTCTTTTCTTAGAGCAGCAGAACAGTTTTGAGACTGTCTACCTATGGCATAACTTCGTGTCAGTTAATCAACTTTGTTTATTCCTTCTTTCCACAGCTTTATGTAAATTATTTGTCTCATATTTTGCGACTTTTCATTCTGTTTGAGTAAGCTCTTCTTTTACTGGATTTGTAAGTGTCAATTTATAGGAACAAATTGCTAAACAGTTATAATAAGAGAGTGATTGGTTGTCCTTATAAGCTCTTCTTTCCACAGCTTTATGTAAATTATTTGTCTCATATTTTGCGACTTTTCATTCTGTTTGAGTAAGCTCTTCTTTTACTGGATTTGTAAGTGTCAATTTATAGGAACAAATTGCTAAACAGTTATAATAAGAGAGTGATTGGTTGTCCTTATAAGGTGGTAATGAATTGTAGTTGTGTGTCAACATTTAACTTTTTAGTAACAAGATGAATATTAACATAATTATATTGTTTGTTTGCAATGCTTCTGGTATATTGTTAAAGATAGTGGTTAATATTTCAATATAATAGTCTCAACTCTTAATGATGTAGCTATACATTGAAAGTTACCTACAGGTAATATTAGATGTTATATACATGCAAGAAAATATTTGTGTTAGAATGATTAGTAACAAGATATTCAATTTTTTTTACTTATCATGAGCGTTTTCTTTTTAAAAATAAACCCAGGCTAAATTATTCGCATCGCTTTTTCAGTTTTTGGCTAATTTTTTTGTTTACTATACCTTTGCAGTTCTAAGATGTCCTAGAACAGTATATATTAATTCGACAAACTAAAGGATATTCATTTCCATTTTCTTCCCCGATCCCAGTTAGAATTTTTGAACATTAGTTGTGCAAAGTTAACTTCCACACAACTATATGGCAATTATATGCAGCATTCCTTGAGCCTGTAAGCTCTAATAAGGATTGTTCAAACTTCCATTGTGAACATGTTGAAGATCTCTCTATATAACCTCATATTTTTGTTTTCATGTCCACGGTGAATTTTTTTGGCAGGTCATCCTAAATTTTTTTTACTGTCCAACAGCTCAGTGATAATGCTATTGTAGAAAGTGTGAAGATTTCTCTTATGGTCAAAGCACTAAGAAAAAGCGATCCTTCGGTGACTTCCCGTTCATTCCATCATTTGAGTGATGAAAGTGTAAGTTCTTTCAAAATTATTGCAAGTTTGTTTTCCTTTCAATTTAAAGATATTTTTTTGATCTCCTAGTATATTTTGATACATGTTCCAAGAGTTTAAGTTCCTTATCCTTCTCTAATATATGGAAACCAAATTTCAAGCTTAAATGGATCTAAATTTGCAAAATGTGGAATTCAGTGCATAATTTTAGATAAAAATTGTTTACTTAGACATAAAATAATATGGAATGACATACTTTGCTATCTGAACAAGAAAATGAGTGTGTCAACAGACGCTTTTTCTTCTTTACATTTGTAAACATGTTTTCCTTTTACATGTATGTGAGCATATAATGATTCCTCGATATGTTAACATATTTGACATACGCATTAAGATGATGATTGAGAGGTGTAAGTAGGTTGTAAAAATCTACTGAACGATGTTAGAGAATGACTTTTAATTATAAATTAATTATCCAGGCAAGGAGTAATAGACGATTAGTCTGAGAACAAAATTTCAGTGGAAAAATAAATAAATATCTATTATACTATTATTAGTAAGTGGAGCTTCTATATCTCTGAAGGTATCCATTTAGATCTCAAAACTAAACCGTCTGAAAAATTGTTTTCTTTCCGTTCAGTTTCTGTTATCTTTAAAATTTATCCATATAGATGATATTCCTTTAGTGCATGTCAAGAAGTCATAGGGATTTTTCTGAAGCTAATGAAATTATATACGCATGTAAGCTGTAGACTAGAACAAGTATAATATTTCAAGAAACTAAGGCTTTTTCAGAGTAGGGTATGTTAAACGTCAAATGTGGACTGTAAATAAAATTACGGATGCTAATTACTAAATGTTCACATGGCAATGATGTTTATAAATAAAACACTTACTTCGATAACATGCTTAAAGAAGTTTCATTTTCAAATACAATCTAGCTTCTTTAAATTTAATAATATTATGTGTTAAACCGTGGTCCACCTTCTCCATAACCCATAAAGAATCAAACAAATATTGAACGAGAATGAAATTCTTTTTTCAAACTTAAGGGAGAACCGAACAAGAAAGCTATATTCTCATAAACAAACATAAGATTGGCATGAAAATTGGAATTACTTCCCAGGCCTGAGAAACAATGGTAAACTTCAGTAATATTGATGTTAAGATGGCTGAAATTTTGATTGCTTTTTTTTTGGCTTCGTCATTTAAAGCATTACGATATCAATTTAAATGTGGCAGCGACAATAGACTAGACAAATAGCGCTGCATTGCCAACCCTAGATATTCTTGAACCTTGATTATCCATAATAATTCTTGACTTAGATGCTAATTTGTTGTATAATAGGCCATCTTTTCAATTTCGTGCTTGAATTATGTGAATAATTTGTGTTCACATCCGTTAATATGGTTCGTTTAGCGAGTGACTATCGTATGCTGAATAAGAGTTCTGATTACTCCCAGTATCATTATATTAGCAAGTTGAATAAACAATATTTTTGTTTGAACTATCATTTAAAAGTTAATCATTTGCAGATATAATTAGCGTAGATCATTTCAGGTCTTTTATCTGTTTTTTTGGTCAACCAATATATCTTATGTTATGCATATTAAAATCAATCTCATGCAAGATTTTTTTGGTTCTTTCCAATATAAATATTTAGCTCTCCACGGTTTATTAAACATGATGGTATCTTATGTATGTTAGAATCACCCCCATTTCATTGATTTACTTTAATTACCCAAGCACCTCGATTCAAAAACCGTTAACCACGATATTCCTAATATATTATGGCATTACTTAATTGACTCAAAAAACTTAACCTTTTTCTTACCAACTTCCTTTAAACCAAGATTTTATATCGTTAACTTTTATTCATTGAAATATAAACTCCATCTAAAAGTTAATCATTTGCAGATATAACAATATTTTTGTTTGAACTATCATTTAAAAGTTAATCATTTGCAGATATAATTAGCGTAGATCATTTCAGGTCTTTTATCTGATTTTTTGGTCAACCAATATATCTTATGTTATGCATATTAAAATCAATCTCATGCAAGATTTTTTTGGTTCTTTCCAATATAAATATTTAGCTCTCCACGGTTTATTAAACATGATGGTATCTTATGTATGTTAGAATCACCCCCATTTCATTGATTTACTTTAATTACCCAAGCACCTCGATTCAAAAACCGTTAACCACGATTTTCCTAATATATTATGGCATTACTTAGTTGACTCAAAAAACTTAACCTTTTTCTTACCAACTTCCTTTAAACCAAGATTTTATATCGTTAACTTTTATTCATTGAAATATAAACTCCATCTAAAATATAATATATGTAACGACGCATGAATAAAGTGAAAATGTAAAAAAAAAAAAAAAAAAAAGGTATTAACAATAAATTAGGGGAAATGCAATAACCAGCCTAAATTTATACATATATGGACTGAGTATTGTTTTATCCTTAACTTTGTTGTAAATTGAACCACCAGTTTTCCAAATACATATGACAGACTGCCTCCATTTATCCCAACTTCAACTACTATGTAAACTTTCAAATTTTTGGATCAAATTTAAAAGAAAATAAGAAGGAAATACGTTTGACCTATAACCTGATTTTGAAATGCGAATGTCTGCAGAACACCATTTCACGTTTCAAAATACTTCGCCTGTTCATAAAATCATATTTTGAAAAACACTTTAATTTTGTATTTTTGCCAATTTTATAAATATTCATAGTTAAAACTACAAATATTTACACTTTCTGCAAAAAATTGCAGATAATAGTTCAATTTTGGTCGTATTAAAATTCTATTTTGCAGATATGATTTAAGAATGGAATGTAATAAACAATTGTCCAAAATAATTTTAAAAGAGTAACATGGAACCTATCTTAAAGGTGTTTCGTATGTTACATTTCAAAATACGAAAATGATCCTTATTTCCAGTGTTAGTGATCGTAAAATTGGCATTAATTCACATAATAGCATAATTAAACCAAAGCATCAAAATGAATGTTAATGGTAATTGTTACTAATTATTATGGTAAACTTAAAAAATCAGCATCATTTCACAATGGTCAAATATAACAAAATTAAAGTTTATGTCACAATTGTAAATAAGTAAACAAATTTGACTATTCTATGTTTTTTTTAATTATTAAACTTTTATTACGAATTTGTTTATTCTATGTTTTTTAATTAGGGTTTTGCATATAAGTCCATATTTCTGAAGTAGTTATAAGAAATGTCCCTGTAACAATGAACATTCAAATAAGGTTCCTATTTTTTTTGAATTAAAACGCACGAATGGTTTGCAGTTTCGGATAGAAGTGCAATTAACTTGCAATTTTCAAACTGTTTTTCAAAGTTTGAAAAATCAAATTTTTTTATTTGTAGATAGTAATAATTGTTATTTAAGTGTAATTTAACAAAAAATTGCTGTTTTTTTTACCATCATCAATTTTTATATAAAAATTCTAAGAACTGTACATTGCTTTGCATCTTCTGTCAAAAAAGTGCAAGGTGTGTTGCTTTTCCTGTAGTTTACAAACATGGACCTAATTTTCAAACTCATTTATGCATGGACTTTTTTTACAACAGCATTAAAAACCGTGGGCTATTGCTCTTTTCTCATTTTTAATTATTCAATGTTTTCATATGTAATTTCCAAATATAACACCATCAAAAATACGTTCTTTTTCAAATGATTGAAAGGAATTATGTGTTAAAAATATGCATACGACTAAATATTGAAGTTCAAGTAATCAATAGTTAGGTAAAAAAGCAGAGGCGAATATTCATAAGGAAGTTGTATTTTGTTATTCCATATTTCACTACACTAAATAGGTAAATTTGGAACACATAGAATTTCTAGGTTGAAACATCTTTTTAATTTTTTTAGCTCTAAAACAGGTAAATAATGTAGTTACATGCACAAGTGTTTCATTTTTTATTTAATTTTTCTGTACGTTTTATTTTCTGGTAGCTGATTTGATTTGATTTGATTCGATTCAGTGAGCTGGTTTGATTTGATTTCCAGTTTATTCCTTTGTTTTCTCTGAATAATGTTTATAAGATGTTGTTTCTCTGTATATTGGTTTTGCTTTTTCCGAGCTATCGAGGTAGGATGCTTCTTACCTTGCCTTCTCCTTTACACATGCCCAGAAGACCAGTTTTAACTTACTTTTGCAATGTATTCACTGTTTGCAGCAGTATTCTTTGATAGGAACCTAAAGGGGCATGGAGACAAGCCACCACAAATTTTCGCTTTTTTTTTTTTTTACTAAATAGGACTATTTTGTGGTAGTTTAGTTGGACAACTCAATTCGTTTATCAAAAATAATTGAAGTATTGAAGTTGTAATTGTCTTAATGATTAGTTTCAATTATTTATTCTGCAAAAAGTAGTACGTACGCATGATATACAACAACATGATGAACATGACTCAAACTTGAATTTATGGTAATAGTTTCAGGACATAATTCATTGTCTTACTCAACTATTTAAATCTCTCTTTTCGGAGTCCATGTTGCAATGGAATTCAGATTTTCTATTATGTTTTGCTTAATACATGTGAATCATGAGTAAGATTATGCTACCATCCAATTTCTTTTTGTTATTTTGTTCGTGCATATCATACACAAAACATTTGTATTCTACTATCGTTTTCCATGTAAAATACTCTCACGTTATACATAGTGTCGGTTTTAATCACTCAGAAAAGCCTATATTATGTCTCAAAGTATCGCATGTGCTTAGAGTCCTCCATATTTTTTTCATTGGCTTTCGAATTGTTGTGTCTGTATTCTTTAATCATCGAATATTTTTCTACCTGTGTAAGGCAAAGGCATACAACCCATATTGAGGATACAACTGGGTGGCATGAACAAAATGGAGGCGATTTGGAGACTGAAGTTGAGGATCTTGCACCACGAGACCAATATATAGAACAATTCCTCCCAATTGATTAAAGGTAATTTACTTGATTTTTTTAGGCTTTTGTATATCATATATATGTTCCTCTAGGATTTTGGAAACTTAAAGAAAGTTCAGCCCATGTCTTGGACATGCTAATATGAATCATGTTTTTTTTTTTAAAGAAATTTTTTATAATATTTGATAGCAAATGTTGTAGACATGGTAATGGTTATTTCATTCTTCTTTAACAGAACTGGAACATGTAAACAAATTTCTGTTCGGACTATGAATTTTCCAAAATGACCCATATAAGATAACAAGTTTGAATCCCAATAATGATAAACATCCCATTTAGTTTTAACTGGAGTGAATATATTTGGCTCAATGCTCTATAAGTGATATTATATTATACCATAAATTTCTCTTCTGAACTCATTATAAACCAACTGGAACGCCAATTATTGATAAAAATAAAGGTAAACTACAATAATTTAAATTTTCTTGCTGCATTTGAAAGAAAAACCTTTGATTATATTATAAAATGTGCAGTTTAATTTCTGCAACAAAAATTCTGCTATTCTGTGAAAGAAAGTTGTTTATTTTTGTAGTAGCATAAGTTTTTATCTTTATTGCTTTTGTCAAATAAAATTGAATTCCCGCTTCGCTTAAGTGCCTAGCAAATACTGGTATTTCTTGATTAAAGTTAGCTTATAAAATAATTATAAAACTACGATAGATCTGGTGCGAATGGTTTGGGTTCACCGATCTAAATTTTCATTATTGAGAGCCAATCCTTTTACACTTGCCTTATATTTTGTTGAGTAAGTTTGTGCTATGTGAACAAAATTTTCAATTGTATGCATTAAGTAGAAGTTGGATAGACTATGTAAGCCGAATGATTATCGTTCCCATAGAACTTTCATTATTGTTAGACTCTCCACCTGCTTTATGATTATGCCATAATGTGCACTTGACGACTAGGGTTTGATTTAATTGCCGTGCTTGCTAAGTTAGATCTTGCAAACCAACACATTGCCAAAAAACAAAATTAATATAATAAAAAATCCATCATTCTATCAGGTGTAATTATCTTTGTATAAGGTACGTTCCAACTTTTTCCTAATATAATTATTTGCTAATTTTTTCTGCATGAATTCTAAACTAAGTAAAATGAATGTTGACCTTAAAGAATGGCTCATTAATTTCTTACTTAGTTTAATTTGGCCTATGAAATCCAAATTAAATAATGGCTAAACACAAATTACTGAATAATTCGAAATACCCTGGAGTTTATTTAAATAAGTTTCATAGTTAATTGGTTCATTGAATTTACGAAACACACACATATATCTGTATGATAGGTTATCTTATGATCTGTTTTTTTAGCTTTTTTGACATAAAACCTGATTTGCTACCTCTTACTTTTTTATTCTAACTATATATAGTTCTGATATGTTATCATCATTAGCTGAATTTTCATTTATGCAAATTCCTTCATCCTTTTATAATCATAAGTTGCATAACTTTTTCGTATTCATCAGTTTAATGGATGATGTGATGCCTTTTGTTCCTATGGTCTACATCTCCTTTCTTTCTTCCAAACGGGTAATCTCTGCTTTCACGTATTTTGATACATTCGGTCCATTAACAATCTCATTTTTTTTCTGCTTTAATATCATTAAAGTCAAATAGTTGTTGGGTTTTCTTTCAGGTTTTGTGTTCTATTTTTATTTTTGTGTTCTCTAACCCAAAATTCAAATTTATTCGTTGTTGTTTAAAGCTATTATTTCTTTTTCCAGCTTTGAGTGGTCATTGGAATACATAGGGTAAAGATAATGAGAACGGAGAAATTGATTCATATAATGAATGCAGTACAGTACTTTAACTTACATTTCTATTAAATTCTTTTACTTAATTAATGTGGGTATTACATGGATTCATATAGGAATGTTACTTATTAGATCAGTTTTCAGACTATTTTCATCCAAGTGATAATTTTGCTGTCATTATTTTAAATTTAAGCTTATATTGATTGTTATATTTATATAAGTTGACAATAAAAAAGGTACTGCATGATTTAGCTGTAATACCAACAATTATTGATCTTGATCTTACTATTAAACATGTGTGTGCATACGTGTTATATAATATATATTATATATATGTATGTATATATATATATATATATATATATATATATATATATATATATATTCAATAATGATAATGACGGTGGTTGTGGATGATAAGAATAAGCTTTCTATTAGTTTCATTAGTGTGAAAAAATGGGAAGTATGAAATTTTTTGAATGGGAACTTAATTATTTTACTTTGTATATAACGAACGTGTTATAATTTTATTTTGCATACTCAACACAGTTTTTACTCTATTTTTTCTAAAATTTGATGTCATAGTATTTTACCTATTGCATAGGTTTCATTCACATTACTTTATTAAAATTTGAATTTATGATCGGTCCTTACGACTACCTTCAGAAAAGTCTAATTTAAGTAATTTCAGTTGCCCATTTGATATAGATTCATTTTTTGCTATTTAACAACAGATGGTCGTTTAGTTTAGAGAGGGTCCCTTCAGTGTAGTGTCGAGTAACAGAAAAACAGCAAACAAAATCCACTTTACTGTAGTTATACAAAATTTGCAGTCATTATTTAGGAGTTGTAGATTGATAGGTTACTGTAATTGGATTGAAGTAGTTAGGCGGAAGTCTGGCTAGGAAATTATATGTAATTTTTTAAATTTGATTGACAGAGGCTGATTGGACTGCTACTGAATTTAACAAACTGAATGAGCTGATGTATATAGAGGTTGACTGTAGGAAGTTGGTCGTGGCATAGCTCGGGTTAATGGTTTGACAGACTAAGTGGTTGAGGCTGAAGTTGTTAGTTGCTGAAGCTTCTACTGACACAAGTATAAAGAACAAGCGTTGAAATCTGAAGCTTTGGTTCGTGGTTTCTAGCAATTGTTATTGAATATACATGAATGGAGGTGAATATTTTATTGTCATAAATTTTGATAAAATGTTTTGTTGATGAATGTGATATACCATTCAAGTCAGAAGCAAGAATAATGGTAATGTCAGTGTTGATGTATAATTTGGTTGTGTAATAAATTTTAAACATTCTTAGCTATTTCCAGTTTATGAACTGTCTTTCTAAGTGTGGACCAGAATAATTGTGTTTAATCTCAAACTAAGCGTGAAACCATCTTTTCAGTGCGAACAGAATAATTGTGTTTAACCTCAAACCAAGTGTGAATCATATATTTACATTTAATTTTTTTATCACTACCGTGAGCTTATGTTACTGTGAATTATCAAATCATTTTCGTAATTATTAAGAAAAAAAAATACACGATCAGTGTTCTTTAAATGGTGAAGGGTGAGATGTATATTGCAGGGTAAGCGGCTTAGGTGAATGATTCCTTCAATTACATCTCTATATTCAATTTGAAATGAGTTCATCAAAGCCTCAAAGGAAAATGATATTGTTTGAAAGTCAAAAACCTTTTTGTGGAAAACAAACTGAATAAAATATTGTAGTTAAATCTCATTATAGTTAGTTTTTCTACTAGAAAATAAATATTCAAAAATAATTTAGTAGAAGTACAGTGTAGCCCGTATGCGAAGCACGGGTTCGCACTTGTTATAACAAAGGTATAGTCAGAGACTCGTAACACCAGACACCAGGTTATGCGTAAGCCATCAGGTAGTACTAAAATAGTATAAGCTAGAGGATAATTACTTTTAAAAAAGTAACATCAATTTCAAAGATGTACCCTAAACCTTACCATCTTTTACTTAGGTAAGGTCCATATTTTTCAATATTCTACAGTACAAACGAAAAAGGATATAATAGTCGAATAGATTATCAATAGACCTGTCTGATACACAAGATTAGTCCCTACAAATATGCTAAGATGAAATATGCTAATTTCTACCCAATTGAAAATTAGCAGCATTTGTTTGTAGTTGAAGGTTGTTTGTTTCATTCGTGAAGCAGAAGGCAGTCTTGTCGTAACAAGTGAGGAAGAGGTTCTAACAGACAGTAAGTACAGAGTTAATGTGGTTGAAGGAGACGGTGTAGAAAGGGGTTGAAATAGAGATGAAGTATGGTTTGTATGAAGAAGTACAGTGAATGGAGTGGTGCAAGGTTGTTACAGTGATGGCTAGAATGTTCTGTGGATTGCTGATGTTGAACTGGCAGTGTACTGGGCAATAAAATTTGTTAAATACGGGTTGTATTTACTTTTTCCCGCCTTTTTATCAGTGCATATTACAATGAAATTTATTGAATATGAGCTGGATTTGGGTGTAGCATGGATCCATTGACACACCTAGTTTATATGGATGATTTATGGTGCTTGTATGTGAGTTTTGATAGGGGTAAATAAGGTTAATGGATGCACAATTGCTTTAGTTTGGGCCTAGTATTTTGATTAGAGAACAAACACATGACAGAAAATTGATTCCTTATTTATTTATCATATAGTTTCATTTAGGTGATTTAAATGAGACCTTCTATTATCTATAAATGCAAATATGCATCATTTTCTGTGTAATGAGAGAAAAGGTTATTTTACTAATCTGATATATTGTTACTTGTTGTTTGGTAGATCTGTCGTGATTGAGGTAAAATGCATTGCTCGCAAAGCTTCTAGAGAAACTATTAATGCATCAAAATATTTACAATGATAGCTACTGGATCAACCATTAAGGTCCTCATTCAGTTTTATTGTAGTCAACTAGTCATTACAGTGCATATGCTTTTCATCTAGTTTTGTACATCAGTTAATTGTTCTTTTTATACCTTAGTTATTTGGTTCTGTTTGTCCTTGAGCTAGTCCTTAACTATTAAAATTTAATATATTTGATAGATTTAAAGCTGATGTCCCAACCTAACTGAAATGCCACTGGCCAGATTTTGTAACTGCTGGCATTTCGAGTACAAACTAACCAGAATACATTACTGGATTGTCAACTGATGGGCATCAGTTTTGGTTTGATAAAGTATATTTTTGCATGTAACTATCACTATGTTTAAGCTTTCTCTTCTTTTGTAGTCAGACATATGTTTCATATCCAGTAACCTAACACAAACTTTGTTGTGCAGGTTGGTCACTTGAATTAAGGGTTTGCTGTGAAGGGTTTAATGTGGATGACTTGTGGTCTATTTGTTGAATACTAAAGTTATACATAATATGCATGGACTTTGAAGTATGCCTATATTTTCAGCTAATTTGTATCATGTAATACATATACTAAGGTTCTACATTTTAGTTATGAACTCAGATGTGTTGAACTTTGAAGTGAGGGTCTGTAATTTGAATTGGTGATGCCTATCGACATTGTAAATTGAGATTGAACTTTGTAGTTTCTAGCATAGAGATTTTTTATTTGTGCTAAGCATGAAACTTTGTTAAATTTGTAGCTTTAAATATTACAATTTGTTTTGGTGGGTATGTTTTATTCATAATTTGTATTAGTGGGTCTAACTTGCTCATATATTTTTATACTGGAGATTTACGGTTTACATGGAGCTTCAGTTTTTCCAATTGATTTAGTCACGATCCAAAGCCGTGGCTAAATTAAATAAAAGTATGATGTAAAATTACCACGGTGAAGCCATGATAGAATCATATTTTGCCGCAAATCATAGCTGTGCCAAAATATAATCCTACCAAGGCTCTGGGCCGTGGCAAAATTTTGCCACTCCCTATTTTGCTACGGCTTTAGAAAGTGGCAAAACTCATTAGCCGCGGCTTAAAGACGTGGCAAAATTACTTTTTTTTTTTTTTTTTTGGTGTAGCGTCAAAAAGAGGATTTTGGGCATGTTGGGGACTGGTGAATATTATATTCAAATAATGGACTGTAACTGGGGATAAATCTTAATTAAAGAATATTCAAATTTATGAATTGGAATAAATTACACTTAATTGAATATTAAGTAACAAGTGAAATACATGTAAACTGGAATAGATTGTACTTAATTGGACATTAAGTGACATGTGAGAGGGCTATATAAAAAGATTACATTAACTAGAAATGTTAATTACAAACTAGGAATATAACATGTGGTTACACTACAAGAAAAACCACTTTCAACAGCAATCAATGACAGCGTTTTGGGTGTAAAAGCTGTAAAATTTTGGTCCTCCTAAATTCACTGCTCAATGAAACGTTTTCGATGATTTCAACGCTTGATGAAATGCTGATACAACACATGTGATTAAATATTTACCCTAATCGATCCCGCCTCCAGTTTCATTTCCCTCTTCATCCAGTTTCATTTCCCTCTTTCGATTTCATTTCCCGCGTTCGATTTCATCTTGTGGTAAAACCCAATTTTATCATTTCATCTTTCCTTATTTCCCTGATTCCAATTTCGTGGTGCCCTAGTTCCTCTTTTTCAGGTACTTCGATTGATTTAGTTATAATTTGTCTTCTGTACATTTAGTTTGATCGATTTAGTTTTCGATTGATTTAATTATTTGTATTTCGATTCGATTGATTTAATTACTTAGTTCTTGTACATTTAGTTCGAATGATTTACACTTATTAGTGAAATGGCGCAGTATTGCTATGCTAATACCATCGTTACTGAACATTTGCTTTGAGCTAGCTTAATTATGACTTATGGATACATTTGCGGTTCACATAATTTTTTCCCTTGATTTATTGATTAGAAAGTGAATTAAGTGGGATGATGTTGCCTGTAGATATAAATTTTTGGGTGTTATCGTTATAAGTGCAGTTTGGCTTAAGTTAGGACGAATACAATATCATATCATCCATTTGTAGTATATTTTCTCTAATAGCAGCAGCAATTTCTAAACACCTTATTTGATTTGTGTCCTGTGTTTCCTCTAAGTTGTAATTGTTTTTCAAATTTATCATGGCTATATGCCAAAACATAAAAGGTTTGAACAATAGTTGCAGTTTGAACAGTAATTGCAGTTTGAACAGTAATTGCGATCGCAAAACCAAAAAAATAAATAAAGAAACTGTAATTGCAGTTTGAACAGTCTACAACCAAGCTGGACACTGCTGCATGTACAGACTTAACACTGCTGCATGTACACATGGTTTTTATGTTGTGGTATGCTCAAAAGGTGAATCAATGAATCATGGCTATATGCCAAAACATAAAAAGTTGCCAAAACATAAAAAGTTGGACCTTGTTCATAAAAGATGACTCAATATGTGTGTGTGTGTATGTGTGTGTGTGTGTGTATATATATACACACCCACACACGTATCTCCTTATCTAGAACTTATCAGAAATGAGCTGGCTCTTTCATCCCTATCCAAAACTTATTAGTACAGTTACAGCTTCCAATATATATATATATATATATATATATATATATATATGTATGTATGTATGTATATATATATGTATATCTTCATGTGCTTGTCTTCACCACAATCATAGTAACTTAAAGACACAGTCCTACTGTCTGTATGTTACTTCTTTCCTCTTAGCCAAGCCTTATTACCATGTCAATCCTGAAGCAGTGATGTCATGCTCGCATCTATTGGGAGAAAGCCATGCCGCCTTGGTTAATTGAAGCCATGCTGCCTTGGTTAACGTTAGTGCTGTCATGCTGTTATTTTCGGATCCACATCGGCGGGTTTTCAGTATTTTAAAGATACTGAAAACCTCGTCGACGTGATTCTGAAAATAAACTTTGTGGCAGCACTACTTAACATATTAAGTTGTTCAATATATTGTTTGTTTTGATATTGATCAAGTTGTCCAATATATCGTTGTATTCTAAATGTATATCAATTTGTCTAACATATCATTGTGTTCTAGATGTATATCTCGTTGTCCAATATATCGTTGTGTTCTACATGTATGTCAATTTGTCCAATATATTGTTCGTTATGATATTGAATGATATCTCGTTCTCTTTGTACCATTTATTCTTACATGAATAACCATTTTATTGTTAAAAGATGATCACATTGTACGGTTGATGGAAACACGCTTATTATTATCGTGATGACTTTTCTATGAAGTGTAAATATGGAACTTCAAAGAGATCAGTAATCATCTGAGCTAACATAGAATTATTGTTGTGTATGGCTTGTCTCTGCAAGCAATTCATTCTCAACGGATGATAAGGGGATAAACTATCATTGTACACACATGCATCTGTTGAAAGCAATCTCAAGCATTTTTTGTATCATTGTAGCATACACTATATATTTATTATAGCTGTGGAAAATGGCTAGAAAAAAGTAGACGACAAGGAAAATGAAGCTTACTCGTAATCAAAAAAACCGAAGAATCCAAACAGGCATTTGGCAAATCTAATGCAACGGAAGAGCATATCGAGCTAACTTCAGACGACATGGATGTCGAAAATGCAAATGTGTCAGTCGTATGCACTAATATGGATGAAGATCCGGGAAATGCAGTGGAGATAGGTAGAATTGCAGAGGACGTAAACGCAAATCAGGTTAGAAAAAAGAAGACTAGAGGCTCAACTAAAGTGAAAAGGCTTCCTTCACAGGTTGCATGTCGAATTGGTGTCTAGTTTAATTCATTGGATGTACCGATAGGAAAAGGGTCAGTGAAACTGTCGTCTTATTTAGGGCCACTTGTCCGTGAGCACGTTCCATATACACTTGACGACCGGAGCAAACTCAGTAATGACTTGAAAGTGGTTCTGTGGGAATCCGTTCATGTAATTGTACCTGTTTTTATTTAATATTATAACAATTTATTTTCTATTTGCAATACTTTATCTTTTGTACATACGAACAACATCATACTGTTAATTTTGTGCTAGCCTATTATAATTCGATTAATGTTCTATTAAATGTTATAGGTTAGATTTAGACTTGATGAGGAATGGCAAAAAACTCCCATTTTTCAGCAAATGGGATGTATCTGGAGGTTTTCGAAAAGCAAATTCGTTAAATAAATATTACAAGCAAAAACAAAGGAGGAACAACTTCAACTAAAACCAGAAAACGTTAGAAGTATGAGGGAATGGAAGCAGTTTATTGAGTCGAAAACGAGCAAAGAATTTCAGGTAATTGTAATGTAATTTTTATCTTTTCATATACTCAACATAAGCGTACATAACATGCAATTTAACTAACCAATGTGATAAAACCATTAATCTAGGCATAAAGCGAAAGATTTAAATGCATGAAGGAAAGCAAATTCCACATACATGTAGCCGTAGAGGAATGGCCTGAGTAAGTGAAGATTTGGTGAGAAAATTATTTGATATATTAGTTGGTAAACATATATCCTTTGTAGTAAGTGTAATTTGTTAGTTTTGTTCTATGTTATGTTTCTCTAATGCAGAAAGAGGAAAGTTCCGAGCCCTCTTCCATTTCTAGAGTTGAGGTTTGGATTAAATCTCATACTTGAAAAAACGGTGAAACAACGAACACGTAGATGCTATTGTAAGTGTAATTTGTTAAAAATGATATAATTTAATACTCTTCTATGAAATATAATTTGGATTAACTTTTGTAGGAGAAATTGAAAAATGTAGATAAGGACCCACAGTCCAGCTCTTCACGTAATATTAAAGAAGACGCTCTCGCAGTAGTGTTAGGAGAAGAAAGGCTGGGACAACTTCGAAGAATGGGAAGAGGTATGACCATGACCAAGGCAGTTTTGTCACAAATCAAAGATTAGGAAATTACTCATTATCGTCAGAGAATTTCCGATCTAGAGCAGCTGGTTTACCTGTTTATGAAACGTCGAGTATGATTTAGTTTATGTTTAATATTTGTGGAGATTGCTTACTTTTTGGTACTTCTAGACAATATTGTCTCTATAACTATCTATAGTCCAAGTATTTAATGTTTTTCCAATATTATTGATTTACAAGAGCAAACAAAGTTGTGGAGAAGACGACATATCTCAGATGGTAAAAATATACCATATTATGTTTGCAACATTTAAAAAAAAAATATACGTATAATTTTTTTTTATTATTGCAGAGTAAACATAATCAGATAGGTGACAGTTGTATTTACTAAATTGGCATGGGAATACGGATGAGGTTATCGCCAAAGGAAAAATTGTATCGAGTGATCCGAAAGAATTTTTCAATCTAGTACCTTTAGGTCCAAATGCCTTGAAAGTTTTGATAGACCATCCTAGAAAATTCAATGCTTTTTTATGGAGGCCTTCACCTGGTTTGGTGTACGTAGGAGATGCCAAAGACAAGACGGTGCATGGCTAGTGGATAGAGTTGCTATCGGCATAAGCGAGAAGAAGTCCAGAAAAGAAAATGAGGTACGATATGCAATTTCCATAAGTCAATCGACTGTATATGTTAAGCTTCAATTTTATGTTGCATTATGTACTTTCCATAGGTCAGTCAAATCATATTTACTTTATCCACCATACGTGTATTATTAAGTGTAGCCGTATGTAGCATACATGTTCCATTTGCACTTTCCATAGGTTTTGTGTTTAGGGTAGGTTTTGATATTTATTATGATATAGTTAAGATTAACAATTTATTTTGAACAATTAAACCAGATAGAGTTTGTGTTTAGGGTAGGTTTTGATATTTATTATGATAGAGTTAAGATTAACAATTTATTTTGAACAATTAAACCAGATAGAGTTTGTTTTGTTTCCTCCACACATGATATGCTATATATACTTGCAAATGGTTGTTAGTGCCCAACTATATTTGACTTTACCAATAATATCATTAGACTTGCTTGATTTAATTGGGCAGTCATCAATTAATATATGTCATTTTGATAGAGCATAACCAATAGCACAGAAAGCAAATGTAAGTTGTACGATTGGGGTAGAAGCAAAGAATTGGTTGCCGAAGGACGAGTGCATTCAAATGATTCAAATGTAATTATCAATGATATTCCTCTTGGACCAGAAGCCTCCATAGTTTGGGTGGATAAAGCGATAAAAGAAGATGCCCTTTTGTGGAGGCCCATAACGGGCATGATATGTATTGGAGAAGCTGTTGGTAGAAAATAGCTTGGCCGAAGGACAAATTGGTATTTGAAAACAGTTCAACATCTACCCTCAAGAGCAATGTTCGTAAATCTATTATGGGTTTTGAAAACATTTCAACATCTACCCCCGTGAGTAATGTTCGCAAATCTGTTATGAGTTTTGAAAATAGTCCAGCATCTACCCTCGTGAGCAATTTTCCTTAATCTGCTACGGTAATATATTTATATTACTAGTATCTTTTTTTAAGAATTTTTGATTATGTATCAACAAATATTGGTTATATGATAGAGTGCAAATTTCCCAGTGAATGCAAAATGCAAGCTGCTTGATGTGGAGAACACTGGAAAAATAGCAGCCGAAGGCACTGTGTCTTCAGTTGATCCTATTACTTTGGTTCATTCTACCCCGCTAGGACCAAATTCAATAAGATTATGGGTGGATAATGTAAAAGAAACGAATGCACCTCTATGGTGGCCTAACTCATTCATGGAATGCTTATCAGATGCTTTTGGTTCGATGGTAGCATGGCCTGTTGCGAATGCTAGACTGAATTCAACTTTTAGGTAAGTTTCACAACCTCTTGTGTGTATACGAACCCGGCACTAACATTTAATATTCCAGTTTTTACAACTGTTTGTGTATTTCATATACTTGGTCTATATGTGCATTCAATAACTATTTGAAGTAATGTAACCTTCAACACTTACTATTTGGATTTTGGCCACATAAAATCTAAAATTTGAAGTAATGACAATTGCGAGTTTTGTTAAATAAAAAATGTATGTACGTGGTATGGACATGATGTAATTAAACACTATGCAATTATCTTACGTATGTATGTACGTGGTATGGACATGATGTACATTATAAAAGTACCGAAAGATAATATTACGTATCTAATAGGTTACACGACTAGTAGGGTACATAAGGTAATATTACATCTAATACAATCAATAAGTAGGAACACTAATAATAAGTAAACAATAATACGCTACATACGGTTAAGCTGAATATCTTCGAAGCCTCTCGTGAGCCTATGTATCTCCATTTCCAACTCGTTGTCATATGTGATGCCACGTGGACACAATGGACCATCCATCCACTCGGAATAATTCAACCATTCGACGAAGTGCGATAGTTCATTAATCTACAGCCGATGTTTTCGCCCTCCGGCACAACTACAAGCTGTACTTCGTACCCGCAGTGATACCTAATTGGATAAGAATCAACCTCTTGTTCGTATGGAGGTTGTACAACTAGTGGTTGGTATGTCTCTGGTTGAATTAGCGGAGAAGAAACCAAAGCACGATTGAATGAGGGGACGTAATTCGATCTTCGGGACCCTGCAGATGTAGTTTGTCCAGATTTGGTAAGTCACGCCTCAGATCATCATAATGTTGCTTTTGGTACTCTATGTTCCAGTCGTAATCGATACGAGGACTGCCTGTAGGTGTTTTTGGAGGGCTCCAGTCGAAATCAGCGGAAGAGGGCCAAAAAGGCATTTCTTTGTTTTTGAAAAAGCTTAAGGAACCTCTATGCAGATAAAGAATGGAAATACATGTTTTTGAAAAAGGTAAAGCATGAAAACCCAAAAAAGGTGAGTAGTTTCAAGCAGTGCTACAGGTACATGAGTACTCATATCACTTTATATCACTTCAACCAGTCAAAAATAAATATATAAATTCCTTAAAACTAGTTAAATTTGTTTATAACCCACAAAACATTACAACCAACATAGAAAATTTAGAAATAACATATAAAGAGCAACATTACACCAAACATAGAAAATTTAAATTAGGATACAACAAGCTAGAAATATACATACACCATAAACCTTCAATGTAAACCTACTCATCCCGAGATCGGGTTAGCCAACTATAGTGAAGCTTGTAAGCTTTGTGACCCACGAAATCCGTCCCGTGTTCAAACAGGTAACGGAAATATGAACTAAGTTGGGATATTTGAAAGTTCCAACCATTTGGATGGTGGAAATATTAGTTTCTGCACCCAAACAATTGGAGTTGCCCTTACGTCAGTGTCTGGTTGGTTAATTTGTTTATGAGAGTGTTCATCTTGGGTATATTTTGTCAGTTAAGTGTTTTTCAATGTTGTGGTGGTGTTCATCTTGAATTTATTGGAGATTAGTACTATTAATCGATATGTATATGAAAATGAATTTTAATCCATAGTGTATTTGAAATTATACAAGTCTGAAATTTTTGTAGGAAACTTATACGAGTATAAACAAATGTCAAAGTATGATTCAAATGAATAACAATGTTTTAGGCAATTTTGTGATGTTTTGGCACATAAGTATAACTTGACATGCATTGCTAATATATCCATATAGAAATCCGCATGGACGTTCTTTGCACGAGTTTTCAAGGAAGATCAGACAAACGATTATGCAAACGTTTTAGTAAATTTGGTATTGCAATACCTATATATACATAAACAAATGACAATATGTGTATCAGAACACAGATATGTTATCAAAGGTAGATTTAAATGTTGCATTGGACCAAACTATACATGAAAATTGTTGCTTGTCTTTCTTTCAGAATTTTGTTGGTGGCGGCAAAGGATATATTTTTCCGTTAATGTAGGACAAACAAATGGCAACACGCATGCCATATGGTGTGTATATTATCACACAAAATATTTTTAACTGTGTGTAGCTTAAATGAATTTAGGTATATGATATTTTCAAAGATTTTAAGCTCGTTCGATCTTCCGTCATCTAAGTACTTGTAGATTAAAACTGCAAACATAGAAAAGATTACCTAACTCTCCAACTTGTGTCTACAGACATTCTTGTAATATTGTTTTTATGGAGGTGCTTTCGCAAACTCGTTTGCATAGTCGTTTAGGTGGGTTTAGTGCTTTTTTGTTATAGGTTGCTATTTTCTATTTGAAGGAATGTTTTGTGCTATGTAAATGCATGTGGTGATGCTCAATTGTTGACATGCGAGTCTTGTTCCTATCTATGTAAGTGCAGTCGTGAATTGTTTTGCCATTGAAGTTACTAGCCTTTTCAATGACTAGTGACTACAGAGGCAACTTGGGGACTCTGTGCTAGTTAGTGATACCATATTATTGTCATACTCTATTGGTGACAAGAAACTGATTTGGCTTGCTGAATTGCTGAGCCAAGAGTGGATGTACCCGCGGCTTATTGCTCCGAAACAGCAAGTTGTGGCTTGCTGTTTAGAAGCAGCAAGCTCAGGCTTGCTGTTTCACAACAGCAACCCACGAACACATCCACTCTTGGCTCATATTATTTTGCTGTAATTTGTTGATTGCGGATATAGTAAAAATAGATGTTGAGTTCATATTATTTTGTAGTAGGTATTATAAATTAAATATGCCAATTTTTATTTGAACACTAACCTTAAATTTCATCCTTATAGGTAGGTGAAGAACAATGTTGATGCAAGGATGTTTTCTTGAAGTTTATTTTGGTATTCGTGTAGTAAGTTTATTTTATGGCAGGAAAGATGTAACAACCCGGAAAATCTGAACCAATTTAAAAATTTTATTTTGGCAATTTTAATGAATTTTGAATATTCAAAATGAATTATTTTAAATAATAACAACGAGAAATTTATTTTGAATAAAATTAGAATGTAAATATTTATTCGAAGTGAAGTTAGAATATAAATATTTATTTTTAATTATAAAAGGAACTGGAAATGGCGCGGAAGTTTGAAAATTCGATTTCAAATTTCAAATGAATGTGTAGGATTCAAAATAAACAGGATTTTGGCGAAACCAAAAATATTAAAATCTATTTGAAAATATCTTTCTAGTGAGTCCGAAAAATTGAAATTTTATAGCGGGAATAGAAAGTTGTGCCCAGTTGAAAATTCAAAATAGTCGCTATAGTAATATAGCCCTTAAAAATGGAAATTTTGCAAACGACCTCCTTTTTCAATGAAACCACTTTTGTTGGATCCGAGGTGGCAAATTATTGCTAAATTCCAAAATTCATAATTTTTGGGATCAATATATGAGCGTGACGCAGTTAAACGTGTTTTGAACAGCTTTAGTCAATTTGGATCGACTAGAAAATGACCATTTTTCAAACGGTCTTCAAATTTGATGAAATTAGTTTTGTTAGAACCTTATCATAAAAACATAGCCAGATTTATTTTTCTGTAATCTTTAGAATTAGTATGTGACCCCGGTAAATTAAAATGTGCATTCAAATTCAATATATAGATTTATATTTTGATTTTTTGACGGAAACTAATCGAAACAGTCGAATTGGCTTGCGATACATATCCCATTATATTCGGAATGAGGGTAATTAGATAGGGGTGACAGTCGTTGGGTCTCGTTTGGTGTTCGGATTAAATGTCAACTTTTATAAAATAAAATAAATTAAATATATAATATCCCTCTCCACTCTCTCTCTATTCATTAACAGAACGAACAAAAAAAAGAGAAAAAAAGAAAAAGAGGAAAACCGCGTTTGAACCCGTCGCCCCATCGTACGCCGTCGCCAGTAGCGATCCATGCCACCACGCCCCCTCCCCCCCAGGCCACCGACGCCCGCCGGCTTCGTCCCCCCTCCCCCTCTCTTCCAGAGACCGATGCAGCCCTAGTTCCGCCCCTCCCCCCTTTTCCAGAGACCGACGCCCACGAAGACTCGAATCAAGGAGCCCTAGCTCCACAGACCCGCCACCACCCCCTACCGCCGACGCGCCATTCCTCTTGACTCCGACGATGAGTTCCCCCCTCTCTCGCTAAAACAAAAACTGTGAGTTTTCTGCTTATTTTGTTTATTTATTTAGGTTAATTTTTCAGTTTTAAAAATAAAAAGAATTGAAATTTATATATGTGTATGAGAAGGAATTAGAAATAGATTTTCTTATATATATATATAACTTGAAAACAAAAATATTTGATTTTTAACTTCATAAAAATATGATTTTTATATTATAGAGATAATAAAAATATGATTTTTATATTATAGAGATAATAAAAATATGGTTTTTATATTATAGAGAGAATAAAAATATGATTTTTGTTGTATGAACATCGAAATAAAAATATTATCTTTATAATGTAAACATCGTGTTAAAGATGCGATTTTTACACATATGGTTTCGAAGTAAAAATATAATTTTTAGCATTGAAATAAAAATGTGATGTTTACTATGAACAGCGTGAAGAAGATAGCGTTGGAATTTTGAACAGAATCCAAACCATCATCCATTAAAGAATGGCGGAGTGGATCCCAAAGGTGAGAACTCCTCACTATAATTTTCTTATACATTTATTTCTTTTATAACTGCACATATGAACTGTTCCCTCGTCGTGCACAGACCATGGACGACTTGTGTGATTGTTTAGTTTGGTTGAATTTGGTTTGGGAAATGAAATGGAATTGATTTGAATGGTATGTGTATGGCGCATGTCATTATTAGACCGGGAATAAGGCTAGGTCTTATCCCGTTTCTAATATCGCGCCGTTATACCGCCGAAGTTTTCTAAAATATGTTAGAACAATAAAAATATCATTTTTATTGTGTAAATGAACCAAATAAAATATTTTATCGTTAAAAACATAATTTTTAACGTTGATGTGAATAAAATAAATATTCATTCACAAATCAGACGATTTGTTTATGAATACCCACTTTACTGATATGAATTGGGACGATAAATTTTACACATCGCCCAACTGCACAAATAAAATACATTATTTGTTGATTAAAACCCCACACGGGTATTGGGATGATATTGGACATACACTAATCCCAATAGTTAGTTATATGTCAATCGATTGGTTAACAGATTGGTATAAGCGTTAAATATATATTTTAATGCTTATACAGTGTAAATAGCACTCTAGATGATTGACGATTATTTATCACTGTTGTTGTATACATGTATTGTATGAAATCCATATAATCAAATTATATGGTGATTGACTGTGTCTGATTCCAGTTCAGAAAGAATGAATATTTTAAAATAACGAATATTTTGAAATAACGAATATTTTAAAATAATATTCGGTAAAAGATCAAAATTTGATATTTATGTCCGATTTGGGATGGACACGAATATATTTAAATATAAAGCCGTGTTGATTAGATTTACACCATTTTGACGTGAACGATATTTATATCGATTTTATTCATTTCTATAATGAATATCGAAAAGGAATTGATTTCGAAATATAATATTTTGAAAATACTATCATTTTTATATATCGATGATATGGAATATTCAATTTTCATTTGAAATTGAATATGAAGTTGAAATCGTTTTGAAAATGAATTTAAAACGATTTATAAAATGCATTTTAAATGGAAATCGATGAAATATATATTATATGTATTATATATATAATATAATGGCCTGAATAGAACGCGTCGCGCTGCAGTAGTTCGCGAATTTCGCCATTGACTTTGAACGGACATTACTGGAGATCCAACCATCGGATTCCCCTAAAACCAGAACCGTTGGGTTCGTGTCGAAAAGAGCTTTCTAACGAATATTAGAGATTTGAAATCTAACGGTTTGACTTGGAATTATGTCCAAATCAAATTTGGAAAAGATCGCTGTAAGTGCAGTTCGATGGTCGTTTATGGAAATCGACTGTACGGGCCTCGATAAAATTATTAAAAATATTAATAATTAATGTAAAATCATAAGGAATGATTTGGAAAGAATTGGGGTGAAATATTCCATATTTGAAAAGATAAAAATAGATTTTTATCGAAATGAACTAGTATTAAACTAGAATTATAATCCAATTATTTTGAAAAATAAACAAATAGGATTTGAAATGGTTTTAAAAATAACTAGAATTCCCAATATATAAATTGGAAATGGATATGAATCGATATTGTCCTCGGAATATTTCGATATTGGATTTCGTGATTATACAGGTATTATTATGGAAATTTGAAAGGTATATTTATATCGTTATTTCCAATATGATATTTGTTGGTTGTGGCATTTGATATTGAATATAAGCCGATATATTTTCTATTTAGAGCCTTGTATTTAATATCAAATGGGATTTTGGGTTTGTTGTGAATGGTGTCTTCAGTAACACTGTTCTTGAACCCCATGCGAAGAGAATAAATCTTTTAATTAAGACTGTTAGAGTTTCCAATTATATTTAATAATTGGAATAAGATAGAACGGAATGTGAATTGGGTTTATCGTAAACTGTGTTTTGAACGACATTTGTTCTTTTACCCGATTAACAATGGAATGAGATTTTGGGTTGTCGTGAATGGTATCTTTAATAATACTGTTCTTAGACCCAATGGAGTTAAGAAAATCAGAAACTAACTAGAGATTAGTTAAGTTGAATGGTTTCCAGGGTATTGATCTGATGTTGGTTTTGGCTTCGGGGTTAATACTTAGGGAACTGTTCTCTTGCTAATTTACGGTTAGAGACTGATGGAATGGAATGAGATTTTGGGTTGTCGTGAATGGTATCTTTAATAATATTGTTCTTAGACCCAATGGGGTTAAGAAAATCAGAAACTAACTGGAGATTAGTTAAGTTGAATGGTTTCCTGTGCATTGATCTGATGTCCGTTTCGGCCTTCAGGGTTAATACTTAGGGAATTGTTCACTTGCTAATTTACGGTTAGAGGCTGATGGAATGGAATGTGATTTTGGGTTTATCGTGAACCGTGTTTTAAATGACATTGGTTCTTTAACCCAGTTAAAGACAGGATATGATTCCCCAAGTTAAACAATCATTAATATTGATTTTTGGGAAGATTAAAACCAAGTGGAGTTTTAATGAATCTTTAATTAGATTGAAATGATCGAGAATGGACTATCACCAGTTTTGCTCCAGACGATAGTTAAATCTCTAATTAGATTTGAACGTGAAATGGTAATTGAACTTACTGATAACACCGTGGTATTAGATATGAAGTATTACCAGTTTTGCTTCATGGGATGAATAGGCTGGGATTGGGAAATTAAACAAATGATTACTTCAGTAAGGTTCGCTAATCCCGACTAGTTTGGATAAACCATAATTTGGTTTGGATTGATATCCAAAGGAAGATTAAAGAATAAATTTAAATAATTTATCTTTGATAAAATTAACGGGAACCTTTCCCAAAGTATAAGAATATTTGAGTAAAGGAATATTCTGGATTGGAATGAGGCATATGTTGTGTTTTTATAGGACTTTTTTATTATATACGTGAGTTATTCAGAAAGATCAGGTTTATCCCATTCTGAATAACTGATTCGACGATGTGTCAAGGATGAAGACGGTGGTTGAAGACCGGAGGTCTTCACATCATTTGGATGATTATTGATGTCTTGATTGGGCTGTACACCCAAGACGAGGTAATAAGTGGTGATCTTCTAGACGTACTTGGAGATCGACCGGATATGTGAGGGCCTCTCTCCTGTATTGGACATACGGGACGAGGAATAAGGTGCCTCCAGTTTCGTTCAGACGCAGAACGAAATTGTAAATGGATGTGTGTCTGACATTGGAATTCATTCTGTGTGATTGATAGACATCGGTTGCATAGCGTGAATTGCCTGTGTGGCATGCTGAGATGCAAATGATCAAGGCGTCTGTTGAAAAGCAGATCTTGTGGTTGATGATCAAAGCACGGCTTTGATAAAGCATAGCTTTGTGTAGCATTGATTCGCGAGCCTCACACCCTGGTGTGAACCAGAAACGGGAGAGGACTTAAGGGAGGACATGCGTTTCCTTCTAGCTAGGAGTGGTGCCAGCGTTTTGCAAGCCCTGACGTTTTACTTATGCGGATGATGGATAGCGAGGCGCCTCGGTTATATTGGTCGTTCCGGCGCCGATAGTTTGGTCGGGATATGATCAGTTTACGCCCCAAAGGGCGGGTAAACGCAGTGTTCAGGCATTTTAATCCATGTCGAGTGGACCGGCCCTGACGATCCAAGGGACGATGCGTTCTGTTCCTGAGGCTCGGGTTAGACAGTCTCGAAGCGAAAAGGACGATCCCTTGCCTTAGTTCACAGATGGAAATCCAACTTCCAATACGTGACCTTACGGTTTAGATTGTAGAGCCTAGTATGGCGACATAGTGGGATAGGGCACTCATGCCGTCTATGATTGATACATTTATATTTGAAATTGTTTTGACACTATACACTTATAGTAATAGTAAAATATGAAATTTCACGTACCAAGCATTTTTGGCTATTATAAGGTAAAAGCTCTATCCTCCGGCTTGCTTTGCATTGTGTGATGGGACCTGGGTCTTATAATAGCTTCATTGTTCTTTATTTAGCTTTGCGCTGTTATTTTATGCACTGGTATTCTTGGGAGGAAACCCGTTCCGTGTTATACGGCGTGGTCCCTTGATTTACCTTACTTTAAAACCAAGATAATAACTGTTTTAGTTCTCACACCAGTCACATGACTGACCTGGAGTTTATTGTTTTAATCTAAACTCTGGGTGCCCCTATTTTCCGCACGGGCAGCTAGTAGTTTTGGTTTTGCAGATTTATATTCACAGGATCCTGATTTACAGCTGAAGCGATATTCGTAAAGCTCTGTATCCGTGTATTACTTTCAGTTGTGTTTTGTATTGTTTTCCGCTGCTATGTATTTAAATGTAATTTAAATCTCTAATATTGATCAAATGTATATGATTTATTTATACTTTGTATATTCTTGTATTATGATGAAATTGCTGTAATAAGTAATGAAATGTTCTTCTGTTGGTGTTCCGATCTGTCTTGTTCTTAAAGCAATCCGTTCTTCCTCTTCTCTTCGGAGACCGGGGAGGTTTCAGGTCCTTACAGTTGGTATCATAGCTTTAGTTTACAGAGCTCGGAGAACAAGACACGTTAGAACCAAACGAAAGAATTCATCAGAGGTTGGATTAGTAATATCCAATGAGAATTACTCGTTAGAGATAGGATCAGTAGTATCCTAGAACGAATGTGAAGAGTATATTTTTAAAATGAAAACAAATTTTGTTTTGAAAATTTAAACCACTACACCATAATGGCCATTTGGCAACTCTTATTTTTTTCAACTGCCAATACTTATATGTGTTGTAGACTAGTGACACTAATATGTGTTGCGGTAGCAAAAATGTGTCACCAAAAATGTGCCAACACTTATATGTGTTGTTATGCTTGGTCAATTCTTCTTTTCTAAGGGCAAAAGGGTAAGTTACCAAACATAACCCTAATCTGATGCTCAACTCTTAGTCCTCAACAATTATTCCTTCCTGGTCGTGACATAAGCAAATAAACAGAATGGACTTCGAAGATTGGAATCTATGATTAGCTAATCTAACATCAGAAATCATGGTGGCTAGGAAATTGAAGAATTGAAATCTGCGATTAAAAGAATGGACTTCGAATTGGGGCTTCTAGGAATTGGGGATTATCGGAATCACGACGGCTTCTAGGAATCGCGATAAGAGGTAAAAAAAATCGATTTCACTTCTAGGAATCCTATAAAAATCTACATATTTAATTCATTCTAAATCATCTATTAATCTATGTTATTATCCTAAAAAATCAAACCAATTATGCAAAGTTATGTATTCATTGCAATTCATTACAACCCATCAATAGCGGATCTGGGAATTTATTTCAGGTAGGGCGGAAGGTAAAGGAAAGGCTGAAAATCATATTAGCTTAGTCAAAATTTCAATTTTTGCAAAGGATTTGCTAATTGCCCAGTTTATTGTTACTGAGCAGTACCATTTATTGTTACTGCAGTTTCGAGCAAAACTGAGCAGTTTATTGTTACTCCCAACCACCAGTGAAAAAGAATAACAATGAATTTGAGTTTGAGTATATTTGAGCCCTCTATGAAAAAGAATAACAATGAATTATATATTGAATAAAAGTAGTACCTGATGCGTTACTATGGCTATGAATTTGTACATTGAATAAAAGAAGTACATTACATTACAGTTTTTTTTTGGGCTTGCATTAAGTAGTTATGGCTGTAGAAATTGCGAATATCCATAATTACAAAATGAATAAGATTGATTCATAAATGTATATTCCAGAATCTGAGCATTATGTGTATTATTTGGATTCGTACTGTTGTGAGTTAATTTCGAGTTTCGATGATGAAATGTTAGTTGATAACGTTATTCAATATAAATCATAAATCAACTAACATTATTTGTATTATATGTCAGTTTACTATTGTTCAAAAGGTTTTAAAAGCACCATAGGTTGACGTTTCCTCGCATCCCTCTCCAGGTGAGAAAGTATTAAATTATTGGTCAAAAGGTTTCAATTTAGCTTATTTTCTAATAACAAACTCAATTTATTTCTTAAAATAACCCCTCAGATCTTTCTGCTATAATTTTTCTATTTTAAGTTTCCTCTCAGATCACTTTAATAATGAAATTGATGTTCAACTTTTAAGTTGTTCCTTACTGGAGGCAATTTGTACATTTGCAATAGCGACTAAATACATTGATTTATACAACTTAAGTCGTCATCCACTACACACACTATGCAAATGCGGGTCTAGGTTTATCTAAATTTTCTTTTCCTTTTTACGCCCTTGTTCTTTGGCGTTGTACACTTTTGGTCTGTAGAAATAGGAAACTTTCTTTAGACACAATAATTAAACATTGATAATATGAATTTCAATGTTAGATGCTTATGTATATTATTCTACGTTCCCGTGAATTGGATGGAGAATTTATCTCCAATGTTTTAGCAGTATACAATTCAAGAGTCGGTAGAAGTACATCTTTCAAACATCATTATTATTATTCTAATATAATTTACAACTCAAGATCCAATCAATATAGGAATTTTTTTAATTTAGGCTTATGTAAATCAAGTTTTAAATATAGTTCCATTATTTTTTCCTCTTTCTTCAGAAACATAAATATTAATTCATTCTGAAATTTGTGAGTACAAGATCCCCTATGTTACAGATGGTGATTGATAAGTAATGATTTACGTGTCATTTAACTTATAAATAGTTGTCAAACATGCTTTTTCAACGTTTTATTAATGATGTTGGTTAGGTTTCTAATTTTGCGGCCTCTTTTGTTGAGTATTTCACACTTTCACCATGTATATACTATCATTTTCTTCTTGCTTCTTAATCTTTCTAAATTCATAGTTCTGTGCTACTTATTTTTTTTTTTTGCTCTTAAATAATTCTGACATTGGAGTACTGAAGTGTCGTTGATGTATTGTAGATGCACTTTTAAATTTCATTAGGTATGGTTGGTTCTGTTTTTTAAATCTATTTGGTTTTCAAATATGAGTGTTTTTAATTAAACCAAAGTCAAGATTTACTTTCCTCCTCCCATGTAGGCTATAGATAACAACCAACTGATACAGGTAAAAAAGTTTTTATAAGCAAAATCACCTCTGTCATCAATGATCAGTGTGGATCCAATTATTTATCTTGCATTATTTGAAGGAAGAGTGATAAGCATTGTTGAAAGAAGATTGAATTCTGTCATCAATCAGATGCGTCTCCTCGATAACCTTCCCATTATTGAAACCACGGTCTTTAATGTTGAAGTATGCAATACTATATGTTGGATTGAAGAGGTCGAAGATAACTTTGAGTCGGAGGTGACCGTTCGCAAATCGGAGCTCGTATGTAGGAGTTATGAGATGGAAGGTGTTTGCTGTCAGCAGGAAGCGGGACAGACGTCTGTCATAGGGGATGATAGACGTCTGACTACAGGGTGGTGATTTCCCGAGAGCTCAGATAGACGTCTGACACATGAGGGACCGACGTCTGTGCTGAGTGCATGTGCCCAATTAATCTCTGGAAGATGACAGACGTCTGTCAGGCGATGCGACAGGCATCTAATCGGGTATTGGGATATTTAGAGCGGGAAATTTAGCAAGCAGATTTGTGACTAATTCGGAGGCAATTTGGGTAATTGGCCAACCTCTGTATAAGCTATTTTCTGAAGTGAATTAGGAAGGGCTTGAAAACTTGATTTGGGATCAAGAGTTTATTCTTAAGGGAGAATTAGGGTTTATAACCTAATTCAAATTCTTTAATTCTATTCTCCTCAAACTCTTTTCTATATTTAAATATAGTGATCATTGGATCAATCTCTTGTATTCCTTTCATCGTGGTAATAAAATACTCTCTCCAAAGTGGATGTACACTAACAAGATGTTAGTGAAACCACTATAAATCCTTGTGTGATTTATTTTTGCTACTTTGTCATTAGTTTCTTGCTTGTGATTGAGATTTGGATTGTTCGTGATTGGTTGATCTTTGTTTGTGGCTAGAGTTATTGCTTTGGTTGTTTTTGCAAGTCTAACAACGGTCTAGTCTTCCGCTAGCGCTATGTGGTTTGGATATCGGATTTGAGTGGTCTTGAATCGGATTAATCACAATAGTTACAACAGTTGGTATCAGAGCTGTTTGGTGCTTGTTAGGTGTTTGTGAAAATGCAAGAGACGGATAGTAGCTCGGTAAGACCTTCAACCGGAAGTCTGAATAGTGTGGCGCCTTATGTACGGGGTTCGTATGCGGCGTTGGGTTCTCAATTGGTTATTGAAAAGTGGAATGGTGATAATGACTTTGAGAAGTGGCAATGGAAAATGAAAGCGGTTCTTAGGCGGAATCGGGTGCACCGAGTAGTATTTGATACTCACTTATTGCCAAGTGATATCTCGGATGTTGAGAGAGAGGAGATGGAGGAATGGGCTTACACTACTCTTCAACTTGCTATGGGGGAGAATGTGATCTCCGAAATTAGTGGTGAGACTACCGCTAAAGGTATTGGGACAAGTTGGAAGAACTTTATATGAAGAAGTTGCTCACTAACCGTTTGATCTTGTTGCGAACGTTTTTCACCGTCAAGATGAAGGAGGGTAATTCGCTTAAGGTACATTTGAATGCCTTTGATGACTTTCTCATGAAGATGGAGGCCATTGATTTGAAGATTAAGGAAGAGCAAAAGGCGATGATATTATTGTGTTCGTTGCCGGACCGTTATACGGGTTTCTCAAATAATTTGATCTATGGCTGGGATACCTTGACTCTAGATGATGTCAAGACGGATCTTCTTAGTGAGGAGTTGAGAGATTAAATGAAGGAGATGAGTGAGGGTAGTATTAGAGCTAGTAGTGGTCACGGGTTGTTTGTGGAGAAATAAAAGAATGTGAAGAAAGGAAACCGGGGGCGTTCTAAATCAAGAAAACCCGGTGGGAGAGGTAAATCGAAAGAGAGAAATGGCAAGTGCTTTATTTGTAAGAAACCAGGACATTGGAAAAATGAATGTCCGGAAAAAGATAAGAAGGAAGTAGCGTCTTCATCCGTGGCGGTGGAGAGTGGTGATGGTGAGATAGATGAGAATGTGTTGACGGCGGTAGCAACGGGTGTTTCGGGTAACGAATGGGTACTCGATTCAGGTGCGTTGTATCATATGACGCCAAATAGAAATTGTTTTTCATCCTTTGAGATCAAAGAGGGAAATGCAATTGCTATGGGAAATGGTGCTATTTGCAAGTCGATGGGTAGTGGCTCCGTGCAAATAAGGATGTTTGATGGAGTTGTTCGCACGCTCACCAATGTTAGCTATGTTCTGCGACTTAGGAAGTCGCTTATATCTTTAGGGCAATTGGATTCTCTAGGATGTAAGATCACTATCGAGAAGGATTGCTTGAGGGTTTCGAAGGAGGCACTTGTGGTTATGAAGGGTGCTAGGACTCATGGTATATATTTGCTTCAAGGTGTGACCGTAGGAGGTGAGACTTGTGTGGGTGTTGATAGTTCTCGTGACTTGGATGCGACACGGTTGTGGCATTTGAGATTGGGTCATGTCTCGAAGAGGAGTTTGGATATTCTTCGGAAGCGGGAGATGATCAAGGGTGAGAGTTTCAACAAACTAGAGTTTTGCGAGGAATGTGTCATGGGGAAGCTAACAAGGGTATCATTCGGTAAAGGCAAGCATGACTCAAAGGAGGTTCTTGAGTATGTTCATTCAGATGTTTGGGGACCGACACCGGTTGCTTCTTTGGGAGGAGCAAGGTATTATATCTCTTTCATCGATGATTTGTCTCGAAAGGTATGGGTGTATGTAATGGGGGCCAAGTCGAAGGCATTTGCTAAGTTCAAAGTGTGGAAGGTTCTTGTTGAGAATGAAAGTGGTAAGACATTGAAGGTGTTAAGGACCGACAATGGCGGTGAATATGTCTCGCGTGAATTCTTGGAGTATTGTAAGCATCACAGAATCCGGAGACATTTTACTACACCGGGAGATCCGCAATCTAATGGAGTAGCGGAGAGAATGAACCGAACTCTACTTGAGAAAGCTCGATGTTTGAGATTGACATCGGGTTTGTCTAAGGGATTTTGGGCCGAAGCTTTGTCAACCGCGGTGCATATTGTGAATCGAATTCCGTGCTCGGCCATTGGTAACAAAATTCCGGAGGAAGTGTGGAAAGGGAAGAGTGTTGACTTGAGATATCTTCGTGTGTTTGGTAGCCCGGTTTATGTGTATGATCCGGGGAATGATAAGCTTGGAGCTAGAGCATTCAAAGGGGTCTTGCTTGGTTTCACGGATGGCGTGAAAGGCTATCTGATTTAGAATCCGGAAACGAAGAAGGTTGTTATTTCTCGTCATGTCACTTTTGATGAGTCGGCTTTATCCAAGGTGAATGAGAGCTCATCGGACGTTCCGGATTTGGTTCATGGTGAATCAAAGGAGAAGGAAGTCATTCCCACATTCCGTCCAAGTGGTAGTAGAGTTGAAGAAGCTCGTGGGGTTCAAGCGGTTGATGAAACATCACATAGTCCATATGGTTCCTCTAGTGATGTTGGTGATGTACATGATATTAGAGAAGTTTCGACTCAAGGTGGAGCCAAAAGGGGTTTGGGTGATAGTATTGCTACTCGGGTTGGTTGACGTGCAATAAGGCCTCCCGAAAGATTTGGTGATTGGAACTACCTTAGCTTTTGTGATCATTTGGACTATGCTCTCAATGTAGTCCAAGATGAGCCGATGGACCTTGATGACGTCATGGAGTCGAGAAAGAGCTCGAAATGGATTTGCGCCATGGAGGAAGAGATGCAATCGCTTATGAAGAACCGAACTTGGAAGTTGGTTCCACTTCCTTAAGGAAACCGTGCTATAGGGTGCAAATGGATTTACAAGGTGAAGGATGAAGGAAGGTACAAAGCATGGTTAGTGGCAAGGGAGTTCTCACAAAGGAAAGGAAAGGAGTATGATGAAATTTTTGCACCGGTGGTTCGCCATACTTCTATCCGGGTTTTACTAGCCATAGTTGTTATCCATGACTTGGAGTTGGAGAAACTTGATGTGAAAACCGCCTTCTTGCATAGAGACTTGGATGAAGACATCTACATGGAGCAACCGGAAGGGTTTGTTGTAGATGGTAAGTCTAAATTGGTTTGCAAGTTGAAGAAATCACTATATGGGTTGAAGCAATCACCTAGACAATGGTACAAGAGATTCGATCATTTCATGCTTGAAAATGGCTTCCATCGAAGCATCAAGGATACTTGCGTATATTTTCAGAGGTTCGGAAATGATTGTTGGGTGTATTTACTCTTGTATGTGGATGATATGCTCATTGCTTCCAAAGATCAAAACGAAATCAACAAGTTGAAGATGCTTTTGAAATCGGAATTCGAAATGAAAGATCTTGGAGAAGCAAGAAAAATCTTAGGCATGGAATTTGGAAGGGACCGAAAGCGTTTTGAGTTAAGATTGACTCAAAAGGAATGCATAAAGAAAGTGCTTTGCCGGTTTAGCATGGAGGATGCAAAGGCATTAAATACACCTTTACCTTTGCATATGAAGCTTTCGGAGAAGGGATCACCTATCGAGGATAAAGACAAGGCATATATGGCAAAGGTGCTATATGCAAGTGCAGTTGGTAGTTTGATGTACGCAATGGTGTGTACAAGGCCCGATATTGCAAATTCCATCTGGGTGGTTAGTCGGTATATGGCTAATCCGGGGAAATCGCATTGGGAAGTCGTGAAGGCTATTATGAGATACTTGAAAGGCACAACATCTCATGGACTTTTCTTTGGCGGTAGTGATGATAGGAGTTGCAAGTTGGTTGGTTATTGTGACTCGGACTACGCCGGTGATAGGGATCGGAGGAAATCAACTTCTGGGTATGTCTTCACACTTGGTGGGACGACCATTAGTTAGAGATCCCGATTGCAAACCGTAGTTGCTTTATCCACTACGGAGGCGAAGTTGATTGCCGCTGTGGAAGCGGCCAAGGAGGCACTCTACTTGAAGTGATTGTTGTGTGACTTGGGTTTTGAACATGAAAGTGTTGATGTTCGATGTGATAGCCAAACTGCTATCCATTTGGCATTTAGCTCATGGACCAAGCATATTGAGGTGAGGGAGTCATTTCTTTGCCATGGATGAGGGTAAGCTAGTGTACCTTCGGAAGGTGCACACAAAGGATAATGCGGCGGATATGTTTACGAAGGCATTGCCATATGGGAAGTTCGAGCATTGCTCAAACTTAATTCGCTTGTTGAGTTGCTAGGTGCCACAGGGTGGCACGAGGTGGAGAGAGTGTTTTTTGTGTTTGATGGAAAAGGAATAGCGGTGAGAGATTGGAAATCTATCTTCATGGTAAGTACTTTTTACACTCCCGAGTACATTGTCTTTTGGTGAGACGGTTTTGGTTTGAATGTTTTCAACACTACATTGGCGGGTGGGGGCATTGCCTGAACTCGTTGGTGTAGTGCAATGGGCGGTGGCCATGCTGGAGCTCATTGGGAAAACATTCAAGTTGGCTTGGTCGAAGGTAGAAGGAAATGCTTGGGGCATTGGAGTTTGGAGTTGAGATGGTTATAGTATCGAGGTGGAGTGTTGAAGTATGCGACACTATATGTTGGATTGAAGTGGTCGAAGATAGCTTCGAGTCGGAGGTGACCGTTCGCAAATCAGAGCTCGTATGTAGGAGTTATAAGATGGAAGGTGTTTGCTGTCAGTAGGAAGCGGGACAAACGTCTGTCATAGGGGATGACAGATGTCTGACTATAGGGTGGTGATTTCTCGAGAGCTCAGACAGACGTATAACACATGAGGGACAGACGTCTGTGCTGAGTGCATATGCCGAATTAATCTCTGGAAGATGACAGACGTCTGTCAGGTGATGCGACAGACGTCTGATCGGGTATTGGGCTATTTTAAGTTGGAAATTTAGCAAGCAGATTTGTGACTAATTCGGGGGCAATTTGGGTAATCGGCCAACCTCTATATAAGCTATTTTCTAAAGTGAATTAGGAAGGGCTTGGAAACTTGATTTGGGATCAAGGGTTTATTCTCAAGAGAGAATTAGGGTTTATAACCTAATTCAAATTCTTCAATTCTATTCTCCTCAAACTCTTTTCTATATTGAAATATAGTGATCATTGGATCAATCTCTTGTATTCCTTTCATCGTGGTAATAAAATACTCTCTCCAAAGTGGATGTACACTAACAAGATGTTAGTGGAACCACTATAAATCGTTGTGTGATTTATTTTTGCTACTTTGTCATTAGTTTCTTGCTTGTGATTGAGATTTGGATTGTTCGTGATTGGTTGATCTTTGTTTGTGGCTAGAGTTATTGCTTTGGTTGTTTTTGCAAGTTTAACAACGGTCTAGTCTTCCGCTAGCGCTTTGTGGTTTGGATATCAGATTCGAGTGGTCTTCAATTGAATTAATCACAATGGTTACAACATTTAATTCAAAAAGATGGATGACCAGGAAATCAAACATGACAAAACTTCCAAGCTGTAACGCATTGGATAAAAATGAAGGAGGTGATGCTCCTATCTGGCTATCCACAATCATTAGACATGCAATCATTGGTAATGGAAACTGGAAGGCAGAATTCGATCAGCAGGAGGAGCATGTAGGCTAAGTTTTAGCTACCTTTTAGTTCTTTTGCAGTTGTGCTACTTGTTCCAACATTGTCTGAGCAGGTAACTTGTTTTCAATATGATATTTTTTAATTTAAATGGGTTAAGTGCCGGTTCTAGTATTTACGCATATATAATTCAATTATTCCTTTCTAATGTAATTTTGTTACTCCAGACAATATCTCAGGCATTATCCATGGTGTGTGAGCACCTTGCCACATCTTTTTTAAAATAATGCACCAGACAAAGAGAATTGTGACTTGAAGAGTTAAAGTTATTCTTTTTTTGTTTGCAACTTATATATTTTTGTATTTATGGATTATATATTACTTTAATATGTCTAATATAATGACTTAGTGAGGTAATATGCTTGTTTCTGCCTTTGTATGTATCTTATAAGTTGATAGGGACCTGAAATGGAGAACTGGAGTAGAAATAATTCCAATCAAATGCTCGAGTCACAACAAATTTCAGATCACCAAATCAGCCTTGGACAATGCATATAAATAGGCAGAGAATTTGAACCTGCATGTAAAAAAGTGCTCATAACCAACCCATCCAATCCATTAAGCACGAGCATATCCCGAACAGAAATTGAAACTGACTCTTTGCATAGAAAGCGGGTTGTGTGCAAGTGGAGGCTGCGTTGAAGCGGCAACTGGATGTTGATGAAGTTTGAGATCGGGTGGTGGGTTTTGCAGAGTGGTAAGTGTGTTTTTTGGTCGGTCAATTTGAGATGGTTTGATTTATTTGTATTGATAGGTGTTGTGTGTCTTGTATGAAAGTAGTATCTCTGGATGCAGATGTAAGGGAGATTCCAGTATAGATGAGTCGAAGTGTAAGTTATTTTTTGGTTTGTCATTGTCAAAACTTAAATGCCTTTTCTTTTTAAATGTAAGGGAGATAACAATATAATGTTACGTATACTAATTATAATAGACGTAATTATTAATATTAAGGGTTTACAATGCATTTATTTTTGTAGAGTAATATTTTCTACTAGTCTTCATGGAGATGTAGTCATATTTGGTACTTTTGTTCAGTTATTATTCTACAAATGTACACTATTAAGCCGTTATTACTCTGTAGGTCCATCCAACACGATTCTCAAAACTCTTCAGTTCAATCCAGTGTTGTAGTAGATAGATAATCAAAATTAAGCGTAGGGGATGATGCAGTTGTAAATACGTATGCACCTTCAACCGTACCTGTTATTGAATGCACATGTGGGATGCCTTTATGTATATGTGAGGCTCCAATTCCTGATTATGCACCAAAACAGGTTAGTAGATATATGCACATATGCATGCACACTTGACCTTTTGTCCTACTACGATTCATTTCCAGTTATAAACTTGCATTAACTTTTTTGGAAGACTCATTCTTTGTTCATCAGGAGTAGGACTAAAAATTAATTTAATTTGGGTTCCCCCTCCATATGAATCAAGACGAAGTTGGTTGACAGAGTAGCACTACTTCAATTGCCCAACCCACTCCCAAACCAAAAAAATCAGAAGTCATTCCAAAAAAGTAGGCTTCTTCTTCAAACAGAAAACCAAGGTTATTCTGGTTATTAATTTTAATACTTCAGTCTAATTATGTTATTATTCCTGTTCGTTTAAATCTTTTAAAGTCCCCTAACACCATGTATGTTTATAGCCCCTTTTTTAATGTTGGTCAAGAAAATAATGACAGCTTGAACAAAGATTCAATCAACTATGATGTCAGCGGAGAGGTAAATGTTAATCATTGATTGAATGCTAGTAGTATAGCAATGCGCACTGTATCTGAAATTTTGTACTAATCAAGGATCTTGTAATCTTTGCTGTTTATCATCAGGGATTAAGAGAAGCTATAAAAAGTGGCGATCTCAATGCAGTCAACAAGCTTCTGAGTGAGGTATTATGAGTTCATATTTCACTTTTAAATAGTTTTGTTCATTTGTCTTATGCCTAAAAAAATTCTTTAACATGAGAGGTTTGCTCGATGAGAAGAATGAAAATGATGTTGGTATATGACTGAGCAATGTTGGTATATGACTGAGCAGTACCATTTATTGTTATTGCAGTTTTGAACAAAACTAAGCAATGTTTGCTTGGAACTGGGCAATGCTCAGTTTCGAGCAAAAATGAGCATTGCTCAGTTTTGCTCGAAACTGAGCATTGCCCAATCGAGCAAAACTGAGCAATGTTTGCTCGAAACTGGGCAATGCTCAGTTTCGAGCAAAACTGAGCATTGCTCGGTTTTGCTCGAAACTAGCATTGCCCAGTCGAACAAAATTGAGCAATGTTTGCTCGAAACTGGCCAATGCTCAGTTTCTCAAAGCTGAGAGTTTTGCTCGAAACAGAGAGTTTTGCTCGAAACTGAGCATTGCCCAGTTTCTCAAAACCGAGCATTGCTCAGTTTCTCGAAACTGAAAGTTTTGCTCGAAATTAACTGAGCAATGCTAAGTTTCGAGCAAAACTGAGCAATGCTCAGTTTCTCGAAACTAGGCATTTGCTCAGTTTGAAATAAAACTGAGCATATGCCCAGTTTTGTTTGAAGCTGAGCGATACTCAGTTTTGCAAATATATTTAATCAGTTTTGCAAAAAAAAATAAACAAATCCTTGTTCAGTCATTTAATACAAGATGTTATTTATCAGTTTTGCAATTTGTTATTTCCGTAAAAATGAGTGCGTTTATATTTTGTAGGCACTTGTGGAGGAGGAAAAAAATAGGATTTGGAATGTAATAGCAACAAGAATGCAAACATGTTTGATCTTGACAATGATCCCATCGCCCTGGTAAAAGGAAAAATTATTGTCGTGCAATTAGCTCCTCTTCTTCCGTAAAGCACATAAAGATGATGCAAGCATCAAAAGCAATTGCCGACAAGAATAAAAAGGACGATTTTCGTCAATGGTCTATGGAATTACAAAATCAAGTTGCAAGTCAAGTGGAGAGTCAAGTGTCAATCCAAATCAACGATGCTCTTAAATTATTTGCTTCATCCTTTCTTACTATGGTACCGGGATTGCAACATAACGTTAATGGCGGTGTTATGATGCCTATGACAGAAACCACTTCTAATTATGGATTGCAACAGAAGTTTTAGATCCAGAAGCACCAATTTACGATGGTCCTCAAAACGGACATTACATGCTTTGTGAATTTTCGGATGGAGGCTTTGTGATATGGTCCATGTTTCTCCTTTATAATATCTAAAATTCTATGTATCTTTAGTAAAACTTTGTATTGTTTTTTGTAATTTGAACTTGATATTATGATATTTTGAAATTGGAAGCATTATGCAAAAGTGACATTATTGAATTTGAAATATGGAAGTGTACCAAATATTTTTATTTGAATTGATATGTTGAATCACATATGTGATTGAAAATCATAAAAACATTTTATATACGTGTTAGCAATTTATGTATGCCAACATTTATAAGAGTTAATAGGATTATGATACCGACATTTATAAGTGTTACCATATCTTATGGTTCCAACATTTATAAGTGTTAGCAATGAATATGTTTGTAACCCTTATAAATGATACCATATCTTATGGTTCCAACATTTATAAGTGTTAGCAATGAATATGTATGTAACTCTTATAAGTGTTACCATATATTATAGTTCCAACATTTATAAGTGTTAGCAATGAATATGTTTGTAACACTTATAAGTGTTAGCAGTTACTCTGTTTGTAACACTTATAAGTGTTACAGGAAATTCCTCACAAGTCGTTGGTGACACATAAAAGTGTTACAAAAATTATTTGTAATACCTATACTTGTTGGGAATTCCCTGTTTTGGTGTAGTGAACCTTATCATACGTATTTGAATATTTTATTTTAAATTGATTTGGACAATCAAGTATATAAAGATTTTGCATATACGCCTGATCCACATGTATACGAAGTTTTAATATACTGGATAGATATAGAATCACACCTTAGACGCCCGGAGATAACTCTGATGACACTGGTGAGTGACATGTCAGCATCAGTAGTTTGTGTTCAAGTTTGGAAGGTGGGATATCTATATATTTCCAATCGGCTGGTGTGAGAACCAAAACTAGATAGGGTTATTGTTGTAAATTGGCATAAAAAACATGATTTTCCGTATATATGTCAAAATTATGAATTTGAAACGTTAATTCACTAATAGATTAATGGTTGTGTTGTATTATTTGTTATCTAATAAAAACATTATGTGAAAGAATGGTACATATAACCCAATTGTATCAAATATTGAACTGAATTGAAAATTGATAGAAATTGCATGCATATACATGTATATACATTGAACAGGTCATAGCAGGAAAGCTAAGCAGAGGAATAAAATTGTTTGCCCGACAAATAGGTACATGTTTATTGTATTTCTTGGGGTTTTTGATGATTTTATGACCCGATTGGCTAGCCACTTGGTTGTTTCTTTATCTTTTTGATTGGAGAGGCCTGTGTGGCGGTTTAGGGATTTTCCCAGTGCTCCTGTACAAAGGAGGTTATGGCGAAATTTTTCGAAAATTTAGGGTGTTAGCCAAATTTTTTAAATTTTCGAAAAATTTGAAAAGTTCTTAGAAACTGAAAAGTTGAAGAACTTAAGCCATAATGAAAATAATGAAAGTTGAGTTGATTAGTTAGACAACTTTTACCTCCGTTCCTTTTCGAGGACCAAAAGATTTTAAGTGGGGGAAATTGTGACAACCCGGAAAATCTGAACTAATTTAAATTTTTTATTTTGGCAATTTTAATGAATTTTGAATATTTAAAATGAATTATTTTAAATAATAACGACGAGAAATTTATTTTGAATAGAATTAGAATGTAAATATTTATTCGAAGCGAAGATAGAATATAAATATTTATTTTTAATTATAAAAGGAATTGGAAATGGCGTGGAAGTTTGAAAATTTGATTTCAAATGAATGTGCAGGATTCGAAATAAACCGGATTTTGGCGAAACCAAAAATATTAGAATCTATTTGAAAATATCTTTCCAATGAATCCGAAAAATTGAAATTTCATAGTGGGAATAAAAAGTTATGCCCAGTTGAAAATTCAGAATAGTCGTTATAGAAATATAGCCCTTAAAAATGGAAATTTTGCAAATGACCTCCATTTTCGACGAAACCACTTTTGTTGGATCCGGGATGGAAAATTATTTTCTATATTCGAAAATTCATAATTTTTGGGATCAATATGTGAGCGTGGCAGTTAAACATGTTTTGAACAGTTTCAGTCAATTTTGATCGACCAGAAAATGACCATTTTTCAAACGGTCTTCAAATATGACGAAATTAGTTTTGTTAGGACCGTATCATCAAAACATAGCCAGATTTATTTTTCTGGAATTTTTAGAATCAGTATGTGACCCCGGTAAATTAAAATGTGCATTCAAAGTCAATATATAGATTTATGTTTTGACTTTTTGACGAAAACTGATTGAAATAGTTGAATTGGCTTGCGATACATATCCCATTGTGTTCGGAATGGGGGTAATTAGCTAGGGGCGACAGTCGTTGGGTCTCGTTTGGTGTTCGGATAAAAAGTCAACTTTTATAAAATAAAATAAATTAAATATATAATATCCCTCTCCACTCTCTCTTTATTCATTAACAGAACGAACAAAAAAAGAGAAAAAAAGAAAAAGGGGAAAACCGCGTTTGAACCCGTCACCCCATCGTACGCCATCTCTATTGGCGATCCGCGCCACCGCACCCCCCTATGCCACCGACGCCCGCCTGCTCCGTCCCCTCCCCTTTTCCAGAGACCAACGCAGCCCTAGTTCCCCCCTCTTCCAGAGACCGACACCCACGAAGACCCGAATCGAGGAGCCCTAGCTCCACAGACCCGCCATCATCCCCTACCACCGACACGCCCTTCCTCAGCCCCGACTTCGACGATGAGTTCCCCCCTCTCTCGCTAAAACAAAAACTGTGAGTTTTCTGCTTATTTTGTTTATTTATTTAGGTTAATTTTTCAGTTTTAAAAATAAAAAGAATTGAGATTTACATATGCGTATGAGAAGGAATTAGAAATAGATTTCCTTATATATATATATAACTTGAAAACAAAAAGATTTGATTTTTAACATCATAACAATATGATTTTTATATTATAGAGATAATAAAAATATGATTTTTATATTATAGAGATAATAAAATATGATTTTTATATTATAGAGATAATAAAAAAATGATTTTTGTATTATAAAGAGAATAAAAATAAGATTTTTATTGTATGAACATCAGAATAAAAATATTATCTTTATAATGTAAACATCGTGTTAAAGATGCGATTTTTACACGTATGGTTTCGAAGTAAAAATATATTTTTTAGTGAGGTAAAAATATAATTTTTAGCATTGAATAAAAATGTGATTTTTACTATGAACAGCGTGAAGAAGATAGTGTTGTAATTTTGAATAGAATCCAAACCATCGTCCGTTAAAGAATGGCGGAGTGGATCCCAAAGGTGAGAACTCCTCACTATAATTTTCTTATACAGTTATTTATTTTATAATTGCATAAATGAACTGTTCCCCCGCGTCCACAGACCATGGACGACTTGTGTGATTGTTTAGTTTGGTTGAATTTGGTTTGGGAAATGAAATGGAATTGATTTGATTGGTATGTGTATGGCGCATGTCATTCTTAGACTGGGGTAAGGCTAGACCTTATCCCGTTTCTAATATCGCACCGTTATGCCGTCGAAGTTTTCTAAAATATGTTGGAACAATAAAAATATCATTTTATTGTGTAAATGAACCGAATAAAATATTTTATTGTTAAAAATATAATTTTTAACATTGATATGAATAAAATAAATATTCATTTATAAATCAGACGATTTGTTTATGAACACCCATTTTACTGATATGAATTGGGATGATAAATTTTACACATCGCCCAACTGCACAAATAAAATACATTATTTGTTAATTGAAACCCCACATGGGTATTGGGATGATATTGGACATACACTAATCCCAATAGTTAGTTGTATGTCAATCGATTTGTTGACAGACTGTTATAAGCGTTAAATATTTATATTTAATGCTTATACAGTGTAGAATGCACTCTGGATGATGGATGATTATTTATCACTGTTGTTGTATACATGTATTGTATGAAATCCATATAATCAAATTATATGGTAATTGACTGTGTCTGATTCCAATTCAGAAAGAATGAATATTTTAAAATAACGAATTTTTTGAAATAACGAATATTTTAAAATAATATTCGTTAAAAGATCAAAATTTGATTTTGATGTCCGATTTGATATGGACATGAATATATTTAAATATATAAAGCCGTGTTGATTAGATTAACGCCATTTTGACGTGAACGATATTTATATCGACTTTATTCATTTCTATAAAAAATATTGAAAAATAATTAATTTCAAAATACAATGTTTTGAACATACTATCATTTATATATCGATGATATGGAATATTCAATTTTCGTTTGAAATTGAATATGAAGTTGAAGTCGTCTTTAAAATGAATTTAAAACGTTTATAAAATGCATTTTAAATGGAAATCGACAAAATATATTATATATATATATATAATGTAATGGCCTGAATTGAACGCGCCGCGCTGCGGCAGTTCGCGAGTTTCGACCATTAACTTCGAACGGACATTACGGGAGACCCGACCGTCGGATTCTCCTAAAACCGGAACCGTTGGGTTCACGTCGAAAAGAGTTTTCCAATGAATTTTAGAGATTTGAAATCTAACGGTTGGATTTGGAATTATGTCCAAATCAAATTTGGAAAAGATCGCTGTAAGTGCAGTTCGATGGCCGTTTATGAAAATCGTCTGTACGGGCCTCGATAAAATTATTAAAAATATTAATAATTAGTGTAAAATCATAAGAAATGATTTGGAAAGAATTGGGGTGAAAAATTCCATATTTGAAAAGATAAAAATAGATTTTTATCAAAATGAACTAGTTTTGAACTAGAATTATAATCCAATTATTTTTAAAACTAAACAAATTGGATTTGAAATGGTTTTAAAAATAACCAGAATTCCCAATATATAAATTGGAAATGGATTTGAATCGAAATTGTCTTCGGAATATTTCAATGTTGGATTTCGTGATTATACAGATATTGTTATGGAAATTTGAAAGATATATTTATATCGTTCTTTCCAGTATGATATTTGTTGGTTGTGGTATTTGATATTGAATATAAGCCTATATATTTTCTATTCAAAGCCTTGTATTTAATATCAAATGGGATTTTGGGTCTGTCGTGAATGGTATCTTCAGTAACACTGTTTTTGAACCCCATGTGAAGAGAATAAATCTTTTAATTAAGACTGTTAGAGTTTCCAATTATATTTAATAATTGGACTAAGATGGAATGGAATGTGAATTGGGCTTATCGAGAACTGTGTTTTTAACGATATTTGTTCTTTAACCCGATTAACAACGGAATGAGATTTTGGATTGTCGTGAATGGTATCTTTAATAATACTGTTCTTAGACCCAATGGAGTTAAGAAAATCAGAAACTGACTGGAGATTAGTTAAGTTGAATGGTTTCCTGGGTATTGATCTGATGTTGGTTTCGCCCTTCAGGGTTAATACTTAGAGAATTGTTCACTTGCTAATTTACGGTTAGAGGCTGACGGAATGGAATGAGATTTTGGGTTGTCGTGAATGGTATCTTTAATAATACTGTTCTTAGACCCAATCGAGTTAAGAAAATCAGAAACTAACTGGAGATTAGTTAAGTTGAATGGCTTCCTGGGTATTAATCTGATGTTGATTTCGGCCTTAGGGATTAATACTTAGGGAATTGTTCACTTGCTAATTTACGGTTAGAGGCAGATGGAATGGAATGTGATTTTGGGTTTATCGTGAACCGTGTTTTAAATGACATTGGTTCTTTAACCCAGTGAAAGACAGGATATGATTTCCTAAGTTAAACAATCATTAATATTGATTTTTGGGAAGATTAAAACCAAGTGGAGTTTTAATGAATCTTTAATTAGATTGAAATGATCGAGAATGGAGTATCATCAATTTTGCTCCAGGCGATAGTTAAATATTTAATTAGATTTGAACGTGAAATGATAATTGAACTTACCAATAACACCATGGTGTTATATATAAAGTATTACTAGTTTTGCTTCATGGGATGAATAGGTTAAGATTGGGAAATTAAACAAATGATTACTTCGGTAAGGTTTGCTAATCCCGACTAGTTTGGACAAAACATAATTTGGTTTGAATTGATATCCAAAGGAAGATTAAAGAATAAATTTAAAGAATTTATCTTTAGATAAAATTAATGGGAACCTTTTCCAAAGTATAAGAATATTTGAATAAAGGAATATTCTGGATTGGAATGAGGTGTATGTTGTGTTTTTATAGCACTTGTTTATTATATACGCGAATTATTCAGAAAGACTGGGTTTATCCCATTCTGAATAACTGATTCGATGATGTGTCGAGGATGAAGACGGTGGTTGAAGACCGGAGGTCTTCACATCGTTTGGATGATTATTGATGTCTTGATTGGGCTGTACACCCAAGACGAGGTAATAAGTGGTGATCGTCCAGACGTACTTAGAGATCGACTGGATATGCCAGGGCCTCTCTCCTGTATTGGACATACGAGACGAGGAATAAGGTACCTCCGGTTTCGTTCAGACCTACGACGAACTTGTAAATGGATGTGTGTCTGACATTAGATTTCATTCTATGTGATTGATAGACATCGGTTGCATAGCGTGAATTGCCTGTGTGGCATGCTGAGATGCAAATGATCAAGGCGTCAGTTGAAAAGCAGAGTCTTGTGGTTGATGATCAAAGCACGACTTTGACAAAGCAGCTTTGTATAGCGTTGATTCGCGAGCCTCACACCCCGGTGTGAACCAGAAACAGGAGAGGACTTCAGAAAGGACATGCGTTTCCTTCTACTAGAAGTGGTGTCAGCGTTTTGCAAGCCTTGACGTTTTACTTATGTGGATGATGGATAATGAGGCGCCTCGGTTATATCGGTCGTTCCGGGGCCGATAGTTTGGTCGGGATATGATCAGTTTACGCCCCGCAGGGCGGGGAAAAGCAGTATTCAGGCATTTTAATCCACATTGAGTGGACCGGCCCTGACGATCCAAGGGACGATGCTTTCTGTTCCTGAGGCTCGGGCTAGACAGTCTCCAAGCAGTATGGACGATCCCTTGCCTTGGTTCACAGATGGAAATCCAACTTCCAATACGTGACTTTGCGGTTTTGATTATAGAGCCTAGTATGGCGACATAGTGGGATGGGGCACTCATGTCGTCTATGATTGATACATTTATATTTGAAATTATTTTGACACTATACACTTATAATAATAGTAAAATATGAAATTTCACGTACCAAGCATTTTTTGCTATTATAAGGTAAAAACTCTATCCTCCGGCTTGCGTTGCATTTTGTGATGGGACCTGAGTCTTATAATAGCTTCATTGTTCTTTATTTAGCATTGCGCTGTTGTTTTATGCACTGGTATTCTTGGGAAGAAACCTGTTCTATGTTATACGGCGTGGTCCCTTGATTTACCTTACTTTAAAACCAAGATAATAACTGTTTTAGTTCTCACACCAGTCACATGACTGACCTGGAGTTTATTGTTCTAATCTAAACTCTGGGTGCTCCTATTTTCTGAACGGGCAGCTATAGTTTTGGTTTTGCAGATTTATATTCACATGATCCTGATTTACAGCTGAAGCGATATTCAGAAAGCTCTGTATCCGTGTATTACTTTCAGTTATGTTTTGTATTATTTTCCGCTGTTATGTATTTAAATGTAATTTAAATCTCTGATATTGATCAAATGTATATGATTTATTCATACTCTGTTTATTCTTGTATTCTGATGAAATTGTTGTAATAAGCAATGAAATGTTCTTCTGTTGGTGTTCCGATCTGTCTTGTTCTCAAAGGAACCCGTTCTTCCTCTTCTCTTCGGAGACCGGGGAAGTTTCAGGTCCTTGCAGAAGACTTTTATTTTGTTGGTGGCTTTGTAGTAGGAATGCACAGGATGTCTTTGTTTACAAACTTTGTAAACTTTGTTTATGGATTTTGTTCGATTTCACTAATGGAAGCGACTACTAGTCGTGTTTTTATATAGTTATTTTTCATTTGATTTTTTGGTGAAGCAGTTGTACTATGATAATAACATAGTTTAGGGTAATGATATATGTGCAAATGTAACATCATGATATGGATGCTGTAAATTTAGTACTAGCAGACGACAGCATAAACAAATTGTTGTGCAAATATTAATGATGGCGTTTCATAAACGTTGATAAAACCTTGTTAATCTTTTACGAAGCGTGACAAACGCTGTTTAAAAATTAATAACAGCATTTAATATATGTTGTGCATATTTCTACAACGTAAATGATATGCTGTGTAAATATTACTAACAACGTTTCATGATTGCTGGTAAAACCACTGAGGGGGGGGGGACTTTTTTACAGCTTGTATAAAACGCTGATAAATATTAGTAGCAACATTTAAAGCCTAAGTGTGAAGTTGTACATTTTTGACAATATGTTTCAAACACTATCTATTTTTTAAAACAACTAAAATACGTTGTGTATGCCGTATTAACAGCTAGTTCAAAATGCTGTAAAAGATGAAATGTAACAACATTTATTCTACCGCTGCTGAAAAAAAGGGTCGACGACAACATGTCATTATACAACATTCATCAAAACGCTGTAATATCGTACGACAACGTTTTGAGACGCTGTTAAAAGCTTTTTTTGGTGTAATGTTATATTGGGCTTATTAAGAAACTTAAACGTGTTAAGTTAAAATTATGAGATTAATAAGCTAAGAGGGAGTCCGTTCCAAGTGGGGGTATAAGGGGCTTATAGAAATCATAGTTATAAATTGGGGACCAAGTCTAGGGGTGACTTGTGTCAAGTGTGTTTCGTTTGGAAACCCGTATCAGTCAGTATCTCTTTATTATCACAGAGTCTCGCACTAGGTAGAGACTAGGGAACGCTTTACTGAAATGGATTGTTAGTAGTTCAAACGAGGTGGGTACGTGCACATTCCTACTGAACCATGAGCGTGCATTGTTCCGATTGGGGAAGATAAGACGCTATAACGCTGTGATTAATGTTGTATCTTTTTAATTGATGGGTTTTGGGATTGATAACCCCGAATTCCATAGCTGGCATATGTTATTCACATTTGGGTAAAGAAGCCAATCGATGGGTAGGAATTAGATAAAGCCTAATTATGATATTTTGGTAGCTGGTGCAACAATTTTCAGATATGAATGAGAAGCCTATCTTATTTCGTGTTTTCCTCTATTTTACTTATGCTTTTATGCCCATTTCTTTTAGAACTATTCGTTTGGCTAAATATTTCCTTATCTTATGCTCAAGCTAGAAATTATAGAACTCACCAGACTCATGTCTGACCTTGTTTGTTTTCTCCTTTTCTTTTCCTTTCCCCTAGGTTCTCAAGGTAGAGTATCGCAACATTCACTTCTGATTTTTTGGCTTAGCTTGGATTCAGACTCTTTCTAGTTTCATGTATCATTTCAGTTCTTGTTTTCTAATCATTGTAATGACTTATAAGGGGATAACTTTTGTGATTTTACTATTGTACTCTGGTATTTTCCACAAGACAGTAAATTTGCATTATGATGACGACTCTTTGAATTGTAATCAGTAATGTGACTTGATTTGCTCATTTTAATAATAAATGCTTTAAAAGTTTCCGTTGTATTTTACAATTCTGTCTTGTGAATTTTAGTCTCTGTATTGTTGCTTTATACCTATGCGCTTCACAAAACTTAGTGCATCCTCATATGTGTGACGTTAATGGATGTGGGTTGTCACAGTTGGTGATTGAGAATTGGAGATGCATTCTACTCCATGAACTTAAAATTAGAGGATTAGGGTTACAGAACATGCAATTTAGTTACTTTAATCTGACTTTATAAGGGAAAAATCAATTATTAGTTTCCTCGCTTAAAAAAATTAGGAAAATGATTTTTTTTCACTTCCCTTATCAAAATTGATTCTCACTTCAACACTTTCAAACAAAAAAAAGAAAGGTTTTCCAAAATTTATTTTGACACTTTACCAACACTTGTCGAATTTGTTAGTTAATCGATGCACATTTGCATTCTTCATTCTCACCATTGTGACAACTAAACATCGATACTAGCAGTTTAAGAAGGTATGACGTCTTGTTTTCACGAGGATGGTGGAAAGGCGAAGAGTGCGGTAAAAAGGGAATTCGAGAGAAAGCGACCACGTGGATACACAGGGAAATTAACTGAATAATATTTATTTAATTTGTAATTTTCTGTATGTACTTATAGATTTGCATAACATCTTTGAAATTAAACATTAAAGAGAAAAGAGGTATAAAAAAGAAGTGAATCGAAGAGTGAAAGTGTACGTAAATTAAAATTAATTTAAGGAAAAACTTCCAATACAACAAAACATTGCTTTTAATACTTATTTAAACTTATTCGATTCCAATTTCAGTCCCTGTTTAAAAAATCCACTCACTAAATATCGATACATTTATTGTTGGTACAAACGATTTACCCCTATATTACACACAAAGGGCGTGAAGGTCAAAGTGAGCATTAAAGCATATTTCATACAATTAATTGTGAAACACGACAGCTTACTTAATTAATACCATATGTTTAATCAACTATAAACATTCTCTTGTTATATGTAACATGAGTTATTTAAGTCACTTACCGACTTTATTAAATATCGTTTACTGTAGTAGCTATAATATTCAATCCAATATTACATTTAACACTATCTTACATAGATAATCACCTAATTGCACAATTAAATTGCTATAAAATGGTCACAAAAGTTGATCATAAGTTCCATACATGTCGAGTAGACATTTCAGGTTATTTTCCAAGATTGTTCGCAATTACTCTTGGTTGGTTTCAAATTTGTATTTAACCATCAAACAAATAACACATCAACTTTTCAAAATACGATACACTTATAGCAGCTTCCGCCCTTCATACAATTATGCAATGGTTTCAATTTTGTATTTAACCATCAAACAAACAACACATCTACAATTCAAAATATGATACACTTATAATAGCATCCACTCTTCAAATAATTATGCAATTATATCAACATATTACAACATAATCGCTTCAAGATTGATAACTAATACAACATAGTTTTCAAGATGCTTTCTATTTTCATTAAATTATTTCATTTATCGTGTTTATTTTACTTAACTGAACACTTACTTATTTATATATCATTATGCAATTTTACTTGAAATTAAATATCAACCAACTAAACTGTCACATAACCGAAAGAACGAATGTTAACAAATTTATAAGTTCCGTACTGATTGCTATTTAGTCACGAACATATTCTCTAACTAATTAGGAAAAAATGGGAAAGGACAAAGGAACAGGAAAACAAGAAAGGAAAAAAAAAAAAAAAAAAAAAAAAAAACCCTCATAGCAAGCATGTCTTCTCCTACCTCTACTATTATTGATCTATCCAATATAGTTCGAAGAAAACAAACTTACATTGACCATTTAGAGAAGTCAAACTCGCAAATCCAATATCAATACTCTTTTTTCATGTGGGCTCCAACCGCAATCCAAATAATCCCAATCATATACTCGTTCCCCAAACTTAAAAAGCGAAGAAAAAATAGAGTACAACTCGAATTAAATTATAAAAGATCTCAGAAAGAAAAATAGAAGAAAACAATAACAAATAGGAAGAGAGAAGAAAGTTTGAAGAGAGAGAAAAACCCACGATAACAACACAAAAAATATCTTACTCGATCGATTCATCCTTCATTTATCTTCAAATTCGAAGATAAGTTTGATGAATTTAGTGTGAGAGCAGTAATATTTGCGAATTGTAGCGGAAACGTAATTCTCTTCGACGTTCGAATTGGAAATATTGCTGCTACTCAAGCATTTGAGGTCAGCTTGAAACCCTAAATTTTGTTATTCTTTTTTGATTTTGTGCAATTGGTTTTGAATTAAGCAGGTCTAACTAATCAGATTCTGTTGAGATCCATGTATGTCTTACTCAGTTCTTTGGTCACAGATTCAAGCCATCGATCTTGAAGTCCAGTACGAGTTCATTTTCCAGCTTGGGATTCAGTAATCTGCTCGTGATTCACAGAAGTTTGGAGTTAGCAAGATTCGCACTGAGATCTTAACTATAGAGTTTTGATTTCTAATTTTGAGCATTTTCTTCTACATTGCATTTTTCATAGTGTTTTTATTGGCTATAACCGAAAAGCCCTAATTGTTGGCAAAACCCATACATATAATTGTTCCGATTTGGCCAATTTTGCACAAAAGTTTGAAACTTGTTGCATGGAATCTGCTCAATAAAAGAGATGAATGCGAGGATCAACCTTGGGGATTTGAAGTCCCAAATAATAAAGCGTATTGGCCCAGATAGAGCTCAAAAGTACTTCATCCATTTGAGTAGATTTCTTTCCCAAAAGTTAAGTAAAACTGAGTTTAACAAGCTATGTATTTTAACACTTGGACGAGATAACATACCTTTACATAATCAACTAATCAGGGGAGTTAATAAGAATGCGTGTCAAGCAAAAACTCCGCCACCATCCAAGTTGTCGCATTCGTTGCCGCCTATTTTATCCAATGGTGACATGTTGCCACCTTCTCCTAAAAAAATGCGATCAGGACTTAGAAAAATCAAGGATCGACCGTGTCCTCTAGGATCAAATGGAAAAATTGAGGTTGCAAATGGTGGTCCATCATTAGCTATTTACGATGAACTTGTTGTAAAAGAAAATGGTGACTTGACCACATGTAATATTAAAAGACCAGCCCAAAGCTGTGTAGATGGATTTATCGAGCAACCTTCTAAAAAATCACGACTAGTAGAAACAGTAGTTGATGTGGATTCCACTGGGTTGAAATCAGAGGCGGAACTTCCATTACAAGCCCCACTTGGTATTCCCTTTTGTCCTCCTAGTGTTGGTGGAGTCCGAAAACCACAGGCTTTGAGTTCTAGTATTGGATTAAGCAACTTAAGTAGCATTTATGACAATGGTGAATTGTATAATTCCGAAGAATTAAGAAGACGAATGGAAAGAGTGGCTATAGAACAAGGATTAAATGCAGTGACAGTGGATTGTGCTGATTTGTTGAATAACGGTTTGGATGCGTACTTAAAAAGACTGATTAAGTCTTGTACCGAGTTAACAGGATCAAGATCCGGAACAGGGAAAAAACAAGTAAGCGACAAGAAGCCTGTAAATGGTGTATGGCAAGGACATCATGCACATATACAAAGTGGTTTTCAACCTTTGAATGCAACTCATTCGACTTCAGTACAAGACCTCAGAGTAGCAATGGAGATAAACCCTCAAAATTTAGGGGAAAATTGGCCCATGCTACTTGAAAAAATTTGCCTTCGTTCATTTGAAGAATAACACATTGGAATTTCCATGTTTAAATTATTTCCATTCAAAGACAAGGGAGGTGATAGGTTAAACAAGTTTGAATTGAAAAATGTATCAATGACAGGACAGCTAATCAGCCCTGATCGGTAAACGTGTTCTCGGATTTGATAAAAGAAGACAGTTTCGGATCTGTAATTTACATCTGATTTAGGGGGACTCCCACAAATACAATTTTGCAGAATTTTCATTTGTGTAGCTTATACAGTTATATTCTGTGAAATTTCACATGCCACCACAGTGTATGTATCAGCTGTAAAATTACTCGGCTGGTATTAGTACCATCATGAACCTTTTTAGACATTTTAATTTGAATTTTACAATTTCTTAATTCCTCTATAATGCTATAGAAGTCACTCGTTTGATCAGTTACATCATTTAAATATATTTCTGTTGTCGTTTTATGAATGCCATCAGTTTTCCCTTTTATCAGAGATTTTTTTTTATACTGACTTAGTGACTCTGCTGTAAGCTCGTTTTGTTATATGAAAGCAACCAGTTCAATACTGGTTCCTCTTCTTTCAATTGTAAATTCATTATTTTATCTTGCAATGGTTTGATGGCCACGTAATAGGAAAATAATATTTTTGGTACAACTTTCTTCGATGATATTTAGCTTAATTCTTCTTTGTCATGTACTCTCCGTAAAAGAATAATGAAATTACATACTATAATTTAATCAAATGTCAGAAAGGAGTTTGCTTACGTTTATTAGCTGAACAAGTAGGTATTACTTACACTATTCAAAACATAATATTGTAGCTGATATTTCGTCGGTTTTTCTGAAATATATTTGGTTTTTTTGTTAGATTTTTTAAGGAGCATTTGCATACGCGTGCTTGCTTTGCACTGGAACCGACATATTTGCATAAACAGCTAGCTATAAGCAGGCATTGATGTGCAGTCACATATTTTGTTGTTTTACATGCATCTTTAACTTTATGTTTCCTATAAATAGCAGACATGCTTCATGAGAAAGGACGGTAATAGAAGTGAACAAATGATTGTTTGGTTTAAAACCGATAAAAAAGTATCAAAATAGATATAAACATTCAATAAATAAAATCAAACCACCCCAAATTGATAATTCATAAAATCTAAATAAGCCTATTTGAAAGGGGTGGGGGGTTTGGTTTTGGTTGGTCTAATCAAGTATATCTTTACATCAACTATATTATCTAGTAGTTAGTATAATACATGAATGAAACAATTGGTTGAATTCATATTTATCTAAGGATGATGTTATAATTTTAAGAAACAAACTACTTTTCTTACACAAACACTAACGTAAATTGAAAGAAAAATAATATTGTTAAGATAATAATATAACTTTTCATTGAGCATTATATTTCTTATGGTTAATTCAAATTTTAGATTTGGTTCAATTGGTTGGTTTGGTTTCAGAATATCCAAAATTGAAATTGACCAAAGGACGAAAAAGTTATGAAAATAGAAATCAAATCTAGCCAGTTAACTGATAGAACCGAAACAAACCAATCAAAACTTATTTGGTTTGGGCAGTTCATTCTGTTTGAACCAAAAAATGCCCATTCCTTGATGGTAATATTGATATTTGGACTTTGCTACTTTCACTCAACTGATGTAGCATCTGCAGATGTATCATTAAATGGCAGCATGTCAGCAGCAAGTTACTAAGTTCTAAAATTCAGCTACTTGCTACTAAAATCAAGGGTTCAGGACCTGCCTCACTTATGTACTAACACAACATTGGCTAGTTCTAGTATTTCTTGGTTGACATGTTCTGTAACACACTTGCATGTATATTGTTACTTGCTTGTTCACACTTATATTGTTTGCTTCTCATTCATGAATGCTATAAATGCATGTAATTTCACATTCCCAACACCATATGTGTATATGTTGTATTAGGTCATGCATAACATATCCTCATTGGCTTAGACCCATGCACACATAAAAACCTTCATGCGCATGCATATAAATGCAGCACACACATAAATAATTAATGTATACATGTACACACATGTACATACACACATGTACATGCACGCGCGCGCGCACACACACACACACACACACACACACATATATATATATAGACAGAGAGAGAGAGAGAGCACCCCAAATAGTGCAGCACCCTTTTAGCTCCCCTAATTTCCACCACACAATCTCATTTCTCCTTTCTCCCACTAACTCTCTCTCCCACTCACATATTATATAAACATAAACGAGTGACTATTATCGGGGTGCAAAAAGGATGCCACAAAATAGGGGTGCCATATAACCTCTCTCTCTCTCTCTCTCTATACACACACATACAGAACCATAACTTTACATTTTTTGATCCGACTACAAACTTTTTAAAATGCTCTTGTATGCAACTGTGGCCATAAAAATGAACTTCAGTAATGTCAAAAATATTTATTTAAATTTGACATGGAGCTGTGATATATAAATGAGGTCTTGAGTTCAATTCTTGATCCCAACAAAACGTTTATATTCGTTGTCTTCATATATTCCAGTTTTTGTTTATTAGAAACTATTTACAAAAGTTGAATTTTTTATTTTATTTTAAATCACTGTATCTTTTGTTTCAAAAATATTTTTATATGCACTTAAATTTGTACAAAGTGTTGAATTTAACCTGCTGTTTTTGGGAATTGTAGGATCATCTAAACAAACCAATTTTTTGTAGAGATGATTTTGATTGCTTTAAAAACGTATCCCAACAAAACGTTTATGTTCGTTGTCTTCATATATTCCAGTTTTTGTTTATTAGAAACTATTTACAAAAGTTGAATTTTTAATTTTATTTTAAATCATTGTATCTTTTGTTTCAAAAATATTTTTATATGCACTTAAATTTGTACAAAGTGTTGAATTTAACCTGCTGTTTTTGGGAATTGTAGGATCATCTAAACAAACCAATTTTTTGTAGAGATGATTTTGATTGCTTTAAAAACGTATCTACAAAGTTTGGTCTGATACTTTGATTCGATTTTATATTGTATAACTCAAAATATTATTGAGGGTAGCACAAGGGGTGCCGTTGATCCCCAATACATGTGTAAGGTTCGGCCACACTCCTTAAGCTACACCTCAATATTCTGTTTACTTGTACGCTTGGGAATGTGAATTTTTTTTAATAGGTAATCTAGAGCGCACAGGTTCGAGCCCCGGCCTCTTCACATAATGTGAGGGAAAGGCTGTGCGCGCTAATCGACCACCCCCAGAGCCCGAAAAGCCGTGAATAGTACCAGGACGGGCGACTGACCTGGGAAGTCCTCGCGCTTGAGTACGGGAGCCTTTGGCACTGGGTATCCACCTAGAATAATGTTCCTATTGCCATTACAAGTCATTTTACAAAACTAGGCATCATTTCAAAATTTATGGTATATTCGAAATGTTAAATTGATATAAGGTGTTGGATTTAACCGTAATATAACCTATTGTTTCTGAGAATTGTAGGATCATTCAAACGAACCAAGTTTATGTAGAGATGACCTCGGATGCTAGAAAAACAAATCTACAAAGTTTGGTTTGGTTTTAAATTGTATAATTCAATTATTATTGAGGTTTAGCATAATGGGGTGTCGTTGTTCCCTTATATATACATATATAAAGTAAGGATCAACTACACTCCTTAAACTACAACTCAATTTTCTGAGTTGTACGCTTGTAAATGTAACAATGTTTTTTTGTTTATGTTCCTATGCCATTAAACATCATTTTACAAAAGTCAAGATCTTTTCGAAATTATGATATATTCAACTGATAAATTGATACAAGTTGTTGAATTGATCATCGTTTAACCTAATGTTTTCCACAATTGTATAATCATCCAAACCAGCCAATTTTTTTGTAGTGATGATCTTGACTGCTATAAAAACGTATATGCAAAGTTTGGTTTGATTTTAATTTGTATAACTCAAAACATTATTGAGGTTTAAAGCAACTGGCGTCGCCAGTCCCCTGTACGTATATGTGTTGGCATGTGATTTTGCAGTTTTCATTACACGCATAGATGTATATGTGTGTATAGATGGGGAGGATATTTACACTCAAATTTCTTGCTCTAAATCTTGTCCAAATTAATAATCGTTCGATCAAAACAATCACATGGTCAAAACAATTCGAAGGAAAAATACATGGGAGGAATTATTTGTGTACGTGCTTGCATGTACATTCAAACTGTTTACTCAGTTTCTGCTGGACGAGCAATCAAAGGAGTGCTATCAGAGTAGAAAGTGGTAAGTAAGACTTGACTTTATTGTCAACATTACTAAAATTTACTGGGTATGAGGCTTATGCACAATCAAGTATAAACTAAATTTTAAATGTTCCATACCTAATATATGTCATTTACCACACCACAAAAATGAGTTGTTACGATTTTATGATTTTTATCTATTTTCTTTCTCTATGTCTCTTTTAGTACTTGGAAATTATATCAATAATGCTGTGCGTTGTCTCTTTTTTATAAGTTTGAGTAGGTGGCAAGTATCTCACTCCAACTTTTTAAAGGTTGTTCCTAAATTTTGCATCCTGGTTTTTGTCTGATTATATGCAGATGTCACCAATTACTAATTGATAATTGCTTACTCATGAAAGTGGCAGTTCTAAGATCATGGCTGACATTAGAAAATGTACTAAAAAGTGATAGGTACGTTGATATTTCATATTAGATGGTCATCGGTTTACTGCCCGTTTGGCTTTGCTTTTATGAAATTGTTTCAGGCAATAAACCTGATATATGAAGTAATTTGACTAAGAAGTCATTGCTGCTTTTCACAACAATCACAAAAATATCTGAACTTGCTTGAGAGACATGTACATTTTCAGACATCAGTTATACTAAAGTTCAAGTTAATCATCACTACATAAAATATCCAGCCTGTAAAATTTGCATGAACTTATATTTGCTCTTTTGCTTAACAGGCAATGCACTTATTTGTTAATTAATTCAAACAAATAATGGAATATATTAAGTGTCCAAATTGATGATATGATTATTGTATGGAGATGACAATAAGAAACAGTTAATCACTTGAATTTAGTGTTAGTTTGGTTCCATAAATCCTTTCTTCGTTTTGCTCAGGTATTCTTCATCTGAATTGTTTCACTGGATGTAAGTACTTGCATATGAGTTCACATATAATTACACTGAATTATTTATCTTTTTGTACCCTTTGTTGTTATTATTATGGATGCTATTGATCGAGCATTTTGTGGACAGGACACTGAATATTAGCTCTCTCGATACCATTCCACGGAAACTGAATATCAACTTTCTTGATACCATGGCAAGGAAATTGAGTCTGGTTGGAAAGGTATAATAAAGTCGACACTGACAAAATTATATTTATCTGAAATATATAGTAAGCATGATGCCAAACATCCAAATATTTAATTTATCGTAAAATGAACGTGGCTTTCTGTAAGTTAACATACAATTACACTGAATTATTCATCTTTTTGTAGCCTTTATTTTTGTTATTATGGATGTTATCGGTCGAGCAGTTCACATACATGATACTGAATATCCAATCTCTTGGATACCATTACATGGGAAACTGTAGATCAACTTTCTTGATACCACTGCAAGGGAATTGAGTCTGGTCGGAAAGGTGCAATAAAATTGGCACTAATGAAATAATTTATCTGAAATACATAGTAAGCTTGATGCCAGTTTCCAATATCCAAATACTTATTTCATCGTAAAATGACCAGTTTTGTTTTTTAACTGTAACTACTACTATTGTTAAAAGGTTCCCAGATGATGTCATTGTTAAATTCATTAAATTTCTTACATATATCGCACGTATCCAATTTATTGTTTATACAAAACAACAAAAAAGAGAAAAGTTTTTTTTTTTTGGGTATGGGGGAGGGAAGATGTTGCAAGATGAAATTTGATTCTTGCATCGCATGTTCATCTGTTTTAACCATCCATGAGCTGTTCAGTAAAAGCTCCGAACTGGACAGAGCCACAATGTAGAAGATAAAAGGACCGAGGATAAACAAAACTGGTTATTAATGATTTATTTTCGATTTTACAACAGGAGAAAACGTTGATTCTTTTTGTACTTTAGTAGAACATTTTCTCGATTTAGATGCAAGTGAAAATGTAACATACCAAGAAGCAATAAGTCGTCATGCTTATGTGATTTTTCAGGAAACCACGATTAACTGCCTCATATTTTAAGCCACCATAAGAGTCCACTTGACTTCATTGAAATACCCATGTGACCGTTGAGTTATTCTTCTTCTTTTAGCATGAACTTCAATGCAAAGGCAATACAAGTGAAGCCAGCAGGGGAAATTGCCACAGGTGAATTTTCAAAATAAATCCACTATATACCCTTCGTTTTTTTTAATAGTAATTTACACATCATTATAGCCCTTAAGATTTTACTTAGCTGTCAGTTCCCTCTATCAGATTATCTCCCTCTGCTATGAAATCTCGAAAAATTGAAGTAAAAACTCTTGTACCTATAACTTCAACTTGCTCAGCTTGTATCATAGTTGTTTGTGGTCATTTTCTTCGCGGCTATTAATTTGTACTTTGCCAGTGTTTTTTTTGGCTGTTCCTCCTCGTCTATTGTCCTCGTTTCCTCAATTTGCAGGTACTGATTCTTCTCTTGATTTGGTTTAGTCATTTGAATTATTTGTTTTTTATCAGCAGAATAATCTCAACATTTAATTTTTTTTGTCATTCAATGCTTGTTAGAATTTTGAAATTTATGGTTGATGTGATCAGCGTTAATGTGATGAATAAAATATGATGAATTTTTTACCTGCTGCACGTGGTATGTGGATTTGAAGTCTTTTGCCACTTAATTGCCATGGTAGAGTGTGCATTTTCTGAAATTAAGATAGTATAGATCAGATTTTGCAATCCAATGGCTGATCAATGCTTTAATAATAGATTTGTTGCAAACACTGGAAATCAATAGTTTGTTGGATGAGGCTTTCATGAATTACTTTCAAAAAATTTAGGAAAAATTTCTAGGGTCAATTGTAATAGTGGTTGGTTTTTGTTAGTAACAAGTTCAGAGGCAGTTAGCAATACTGGATTTCATCATCATCATCATTATTATTATTATTTTAAAGATTTTCAGCTCTGTTGTATAGAACCTCTCAAGCTGTTGCCTGCCTAGGTTTTCTGTCTAGGCCGCGTGGATGTGACTTACTGCATTATTTTAGCATGTAAATTGGTTTATAGACACCGTCTATACATAATTAGGCTTGGTACCTCTTATAAGCACCAAATCGTTTGTTTTTGACGATTTTGTTTCCATGGTTGCTTTCAAATCCAAATAAATCCATGATATTCCATTGCAAATCAGTTAATACTAACAAAACTGAAATTTTATCTAAAATGCATGATTTTGTCAGAAATATCCAGCTTCAATTAATCTCCGCCTAGACGATTAATGCTTAGCTCATGCTTATTGCTTAGCATCTGCCTAGCAATTTTTACAACCTTGATTTTTAGATTTAAAAATCTCGATTCCCAACAAGGCCTAACAACAGATACTTTCAAAAGTGAATGGTGCCATATTTGCATCCAATCGAAATCATTTTCAAATATTGGGCATTACATCTGCGTATGCGGATTGATATCATATTTTATTTGCATCTGCCTGTAAGTAGTATATTTTGAAGAATAAATAGAAAATTTTGATTCAATATATAACTGTTGAGTAATACTAATTAAAATATAAGAAATAAAAAGTATGATGATTGAAAGTTAGTTTTGAGCAGGAATATCAACTATGCACACATTATTTAGATTTTTATGGTGACAAATGAGCAAATACCAATCATCCTATGTAGAACCATTATCTTTGTAAAAACCGGACGGATAACTTTTATATGTGGATACCATAATATCCACATTTGTATTTTCTTTTTCTTGGACTTTGGATATCTTTTCAGAATACAGATGCGAATGAATTTCGAATATCTTAGGTATCCATTGACATGCTTGCTCCTAGCACACACACTTGAAAATAAAACAAAAAAGTAAAAGCTAAAATCCTGGATTGGGCACAGCCTTGACTGACTTTACATTTCTGAAAATACCAATGCATGTTTGACCTAACTTTTTTTATTTGTTGAAATTGATACCCTTATATACAAGTTAGTAGTATATAAGGCAAGTGGGTTGGACCCCGCATGACGGGAATGAAACCCATGACCTCTTGTTCCATGTTCAAGCATCTTAACCAATTTGGATAAGGTACTTATCTTTGGATTAGGATGTAGCTTAAAAATAATTTTGTCATGCAACTCAAAATATGCAAAATGTATTTCTCTAAAATAAATTTGACCTTTGCTTTGATAAACGTATAGGTTATGCATGTTATTTGAATACGATGTGCTAATTTTACACCCCTGATGTGTGTTAGCCTCGTTATACAATACACTCAATTTTGATTCGTGGAATAGTAAATTACGTGACATGCATTTTTTAAAATAAGATAAAACAGTAATTCTTTAAACCAAACATAAGTAGAGTATACAAGGAAATAGTTTGAGCTTAACAATCCCCTTAACCCCTTTAAGCACACTATCAACGAATTAGGACATAAAAATTTGTATTTGTGCGATTGTACACGTAATGACATCCAATTTGTACATGCTAACTACAATTTTTTTTTTTTGGAGAATTCTACATATTATTAATTGTTTGTTATTGTTACTTTTTCTTTGGTTCACTAAGTTGATGTAGATTCTACTATATCCATGGATTCCATGTATATACGAGCCGCTAACTGCATGCATACATACAAATGTATGTATGTATCCTTTCATGTCTAAGGAGGATTCATTTTTTTTTTGTTTTGTACTGTGAGGGGCTTGTTTAAAATGACCCTAATTTATACTGTTGATAAGGTTAATTTAAGTAGTATATTTTTTTTAACTTTTAAGGACAACATAAAAGAATGCGTTATTGTATAAAAGTAGGAAATATCATTATTATTTTCCTGTCTCGCACAAGCTTGTGGGTACTATTGTTCAAATATATATATATATATATATATATATATATATATATATATATATATATATATATATATATATATAGGTGGATACCCAGTGCCAAAGGCTTCCGTACTCAAGCGCGAGGACTTCCCAGGTCAGTCTCCCGTCCTGGTACTATTCACGGCTTTTCGGGCTCTGGGGGTGGTCGATTAACACGCGTAGCCTTTCCCTCACATTATGTGAAGAGGCCGGGGCTCGAACCTGTGCGCTCCAGATTACCAGCCGGGTAACCTTACCGTTGCGCCAGGCACCACACACACATATATATATATATATATAAATTCCACTTCGAACCTAATCCCTCCCTTTACAACTCGATTTGCATCCCAATTCAAACTCGATTAAAACTTTAGAAAAATCATTCAATCCATATTATAGTATGGAATATTAGATCCACAATTTGATATCAAATATTTTCTTAACGAAACAAAAATGAAACTAAATGAAAAATTGAATTTTACATTAACTTGCACAAGTTCAAACCAAGGTTCTGTCATTTGAATAATTTTGGACGATTTTCGAAGTTTTAGTTTGGGTTTCGATTGCTATTTTGAATTTGAATGATTTTTCAATTAAAATGTAATAGTGATCTTCTTAAATAAAATATAAAATATAGTTCGTAAACAAATGGAATTACACTAAATTAAGTTATATGGAATTACACTAAATTAAATTATACTGTATTGATCAAACAAATAGAGTAGCCAAGCTCAACATTGATTTCCTTCTACTTACAAGGAAAACCTAAAATGTAAATCAAACCTGCAGCTCCTGGACAAATCCAAAGCCAGAACACTCCAAAAATTAAATTAATCTAAAGCTCAGCCCAGCCCAACATTGATTTTGTTCTACTTATAAGGAAATCCTAAAACTAAATCAAAACTACAGCTCTCCAAATCAAACTTTAAGGAAATCCCAAAATCTTTAGTCCGTTCAACACTAATCAATCCTAATTAAACAGTTGTTCTACTTGTAAGCATAAAAGTTAGTTCAATCAATGCTTTATGGCTGTTGATTCATGATTCTATCATTAAAGTGTTTGATTTATATTTAGTGAATATTAGGCTTAGGTTCTTAAAATCAAACTTAGTACATATAAATTCCTTTCGAAAAATACTGTAAATTAGGTCCCTAGAATTTAATTACATAATGATTGCTTAAATTATGCAATTATTCTGTGAATAATTGCAGATATTTATGCAATTATATCCAAAAATTACATAAATTTTTGCAGTTATTTAGTGGAAAATTGCAGATACTTCAGTAATTTTTTGACGAATAATTGCGAAAATTTCTGCAATTTTTTTAGATAGCTTCACAATTTTTTGGTGAATGATTGCAAATTGAATAATTGCAGAAATTTTCGTAATTTTTGAATATAATTGCATGATTGTTTGCAATTATTCACTGAATAATTACATAAAATTTATACACTTATTAGATAAGTTAACTTTGGGGACCTGATTTACATAAATTTTGGAAAAATATTTGGTGAATTTTGAGACTTAAAAAGGGATTTTAGTCAAATCGTCTCTTTAATTTGTCTGGGTACTTAATGGTTTTCTCCTTTGATTATCACATGCTTATCTGTTAAATTCAATTTTTACACCATAATAATAATGATGATGATGATTTTTTTTCCACCTTACTGTCCTAGTCTAGAACCGGATTTATTTGCCTGTTGCAGAGCGCTGGTCCTATACCACCAGAGTTTTGGGGTATCTTCCGGAACTTTGTGTCTTGTTTCGATTATCAAGATCAGTGAAACAATAAACTATGGATCTTTTGTATCTATGATTTACAATTTGAATTCCTTTTCGATTTAAAATTTGATTACAATTCACCGAATCCCATTTTGGAAACATATTTTCGTACTTTTTAGAACAATTGTTGTTACAAACTCACATAGTTCGAAGAATGATTATAATCTAAATCTGAGTAATAAACTTAAGGGATCGAAATTAAAGAATACCATGTGCATGCAGATTACCTTGTTAGTCATTGATGTGTTGTTGGATTTAATGCATCTCTGTCCATGATGTAAGGTAGCCCAAAAACAAAGGGCTTGTTTGGAAAGTGTAATCAAAGCATTAAGGGTGTGTTTGCAAACGAAATGGAAGGGGCATTTGGAAGGGGTTGGGAAAGGAGCATTTTCGCGAATGGGGAATGCATTTTTTTTTAACGGAAGGGGCAAATTGGAAGGGGGAGGAAGGAGTTGGATTATATAGAGTTTGAGAAAAAACAGCCGATCGGCGTCCGACGCAAAAGCCTCCTTTCCAACGTTTCAACCGAACTGGGTAAAGGTGTGGGTCCTACACGGGACGCGTCCGATGCAAACGCAAATGCTAACTTTCCTGTTTCGTTTGCAAACAGTACCTAAATGTTTTGGGTTGAAGGTGCGGACTTGGTTGTTAGATTTTCAAGGTTATTGTTGCAAGCTTGAATATAATACAAAGAAAAAGTTCCATTATACATTTGAGTTCATTTTTATAATTATGCATTATTTTCCAGTATAATTATATGCTCAGATATGATTCTGAATGATATTCTATGAAATCGAATTATTTCATATTTTACTTTGGCAGATTCATAGGACTTGAAGTTGAAAGATTACACTGAAATTTTGCCGTACCAGGCTGAAAAAGATAACTTGAAATACCGTTACTACTGACGAAACTGACAAGTGATAGCTGCAGAAGAAAAGTCAGATCATATATGAAACAAAACCAGCTTTATTACTTCATTCTGGAAGTAATCATTGAATTGTTGTTAGCACTGTTTGTAGATGGGTGCTGTGGTGGGTCTTCTTCCTTTTGGCATTAATTTAGGTGCCATGGTGGGTCTTCTTCCTGTTGGCATCAATTTAGTAAAGAAGAATGACGAATGAACTAAGCAAAGAAATAAGGTTAGACTTTTATCCTATTTACAATACTATAAAAATTGGAGCTTGTTGTTCAAAGTGTTATCATTGGTTGTCACAATGATTCATAATGTTACAAATATGTGAAATCATCCGAATCAACCGATTTCAAGGAATCTACGAGCAATTTCATGTTGTGCTTGAGAAAGATTGGAAGTCTCCAAAATCTCAACCGCATCTCCAGCCACCAAAAGACACACAACATCAGCAATACGTTGAATTTGCTTTGCACTGTGGGACACAATAACTGTCGTCATGCCACGTGCATTCTTCAGTCTTACAATTGCATCTTCAATATTTTGAGTCGATATAGGATCCAATGCGCTTGTTGGTTCATCCAACAATAAGACCTTCACACAAAATTATCTCAATTTGATGCATTGAAAAATAAATCAATAGTTGTATTTAAAATGTGGTTACTGATATGTAACCTCAGGCTCATTTGCAAGTGTACGAGCAAGAGCAACCCGCTGAGCTTGGCCTACAGATAGTTCTGATGCAGGTTTAGTTGAGAGACTATGTTCCAAGTCAGCAATGCTTAGTAGGTCATGGACCTCTTTGTCTGTAAGCTTCTTTCCATTTAATTGAGGTCCATATCTGATGTTATCTGCCACAGTACCTGCAAGATAAACGTAAATTCATTGTAAGATATTTTTCATGAATATTCATTTTTTTAATCATCTGTGCCACTTTCCAAAATAAAATTATACATTTTAAACCTTTTTTACTAGTTCAAAAATGGTAAGTTCAAGAAGAGAACACAGCTGGAAATATCAGCAGAGGGGAAGAGTTACCAGGAAAAAGAGCAGGGAGCTGAAAGAGCATGCCCACTTTACGGCGAAGAGACAGCACATCAAGGCTACATATGTCTTCTCCATCTAGAAATATAGAATCTGGGGATGGCTCCCAAAGACGGTTTAAAGATCGAAGAAGCGTTGATTTTCCACTTCCGCTCGGCCCAATTATTCCTATGACTTTGCCTCTTGGTATGTCTAAGCTCACTCCTTTTAGAATCATTTGGTCTCCTCTATCTGATATTTTTGTGAGGTTTTTTATATGAAATTTTGGGGTGGAAGTTGGAAATGGAGGCTGAATACCATGGTGGACAACATCCACTATGAGATGTTCTCTAACTTCTTCTGCCAATTTAAAGTGTAAAACATGTATATGCTAGTGATTAAAATGAAAATGGAACATGAATTTATAGGACATATAGGATTACAAACCTGAAGCAGAGCCCATGATAAAAATGAAGAACAATAGATTTGGGGACATGCACTAGTGGAGTTTTATACGCAGACTGCTTGTGATTTAGTTGACTTGGGAATTTATGGTGGCACTAAATTATTACTTCACGGAATATTGTGGTGTATAAACTATGTGGAAAACAACTGTATGCTTTTTCGTCGTTACCTTTAGATTCAGATGTCAGCCTATTTTTTTGTTTTTGGATTTTTTTTTCGTCGTTGAAGTTTGAGCCCTCTATTGAAATCTGCGAGAAACATTATTTCGTAACAGTTTCAATGTTTAGTGAACAGATGAGCAGACCACCTCTCTTTTTTTGTGTGTGGAGGTTGTTCTTTTATGTTTATTTTTTAATCCTTCCTCCTACAACACCTCAAAATAGAAAAGTTGGCACAAACTCTATTACTAACATATGTTTCCATGTCTTAGTTCATAGCAAGACAAACTAGAAGAATCAATGGACTAAATACCAAAAAAGTAGTTTTCATTTCTGAAATCCCACGTATCACCTCCCCTGCATAAGTTAATACACTTTTTTAAAGGTGTATTATTGTGTTTTGGATCAGTCTGATTACCTCTGGATCTAAATTGTCATTATATGTTGCCAATAAGTATACAGTATACTACATGCAACCTTTTATCTTCACCAAGAGGTGGTGGTCTTATGTCTCGTTAAAAAAGCACGAACCAAGCTTAGCTGTCAAGTCATTTTTGGATAATTATGCATCTAAAATAATATTTGCGTCGACTTCAGGTCTAACCATTCGTACTCTAGACTTTTGCTTAAAAGGCGTCAACTTTTTCTAAAAAAATCTCTTTTCGGTTGTAATATTAGTTATGTCTTGATTTATAATACTAATTAAGTGAATATAAAATTTTATTGTTTTTGACCTTAATTTTTAATGGTAGTCAGTTTAAAATTAATAAACATAATTAAATTTCAAAATTAATTCAATTTTTAGAAGTCAAACGATGATGAAATGTCAACTTACAGTCATTAACATCAAATACAGCAACGGTACAACATTTGTTAGAAAACTGTATGAACAACCAAACTCAAAATGAATACACCCAAACTCTTTTTTTTTCTCCCTTCCGCTCCTTTCTGTCAGTGCCACCTAATCCGTACCGTTCGATACTATCATCTTTTCATTACATGTTTCCTTACTAAAATTCAAAATTTTGATTTGATCTTCTAGTCATAAAGGTTGTACTAATGCACACAATTTGATCTGCCTTCTCCCGATCTTTATTTCAAGCAGTCCTCCGTATACGCATGCACGACACGAAACTCATGCTATGCACACCAGACGTTATTTTGTGTGAATGGTAAGGACTATGACTGGACATTTTTATCATATTACCATTTATCAAGTGCTATCAATGAAAGTGGTACCGAGTAAATGGTAACCGTTTGATTGGTATGGTATGCCAAACCGTATGAAAATATGTGGTATGACAATGGTAATTATCATACATACCACTACATTAAACAATGCATATGTATATCCTTATATTTCATCATATGTTTATTACATAACATTGGACTTATTATAGGTAATGATTTAATGAAATACGTAGGAAAATACTATTACGATACAAGATTGGATGCAATATTTATTATGTTTTAAAAATAGTACTTCTTATATGATATTCTAGCTTCATCAATGAATGTAATTTTTATCATATACCTTAGAAATATTATAATTTATATGATATATTAGCTTCTTCCATGATGTTTTCTTGTATGTTTGACTTACGTAAAATAAGATAAATAAATAATAATATAATAACATTTTTTTAAAAATATTTAATCTTCTAATGGGAAATATTGTAAATAAAAAAATCTCATACTAGTAAGCGACAAAAATTTATTAGCGATCTCTACCAATCATAGACGGAACTGTTGGCAATTGATTTTTTGATCGGTAATGGTTTTTAATATAAAGTTCCGGTTCCGAACCGAATCCGCCATGGAGTGTATAAGTTACCGTTTGTGTTGGCAAATTACTGGGCGCGTCTTCCAAATTCGAGGTTACTGGTGAACAGTATTACGTGTTTGCGTTCAGTACAGGGCGGCTGATGCAAATTGTGAGAACAGTAATAAACACTGCAGTATGGAAACCCGCGTTTGACAAAAAGTAAAATTTTCTATTTTTTTATTAAATACACATGTTCAACTTTCAGGTATTAAATGAACAGATAGGGGTGAGTAAACATTTCTCACTATGTACGCAATATGATGTATCGATTATAGTATGAAAGTAGCACCGATCAATGTAATAAATAACATTTAACAAAGAGAAATGCTATGCTTACTCGCGTTCAAAGCGAGTATGAACAACTCGCTGCCACTTGACATTTCTAATTTAATTCAGCATGATGCCTTCTCTTTCCCCATATATTTAGGCACAACCTAAATATCTCTCTCCATATTTTTTAATACCAATGGATGCAGGCAATCTTTAGACTTGCATTTATTCATATATTTATACATGCGGGCAATATTATTTCTCCATATATTTATGCAGACAATTTTTAGATTTGCATTTACTCATATAAATATGCATGCAGGCAATATTATTTAGACATGCGTTTGCTCAGATCAATTCTTCCTTTCAACGCGTACAGGCAATTATTTTATCTTTAGACTTGTTTTTTTTCTTCTTCCAGCATGTAATACCAATGCAACTCCTCAACTGTTTTACTCATTCTTTAGACTTGTTTTATTGGTTCGAGACTCATTTATTGAGCATTGTAAACCCAAAAGCCATGCATCAATACAATACTACATTCATTTAGCTTCTTCTACATAGGTTGTACTACTTATTTCCACTAACATTGCATCCATTGCATATAGTTTGTTCATCAAAAATTGCAGCGTTTAATTATCTTTTACCAAAATTTATATCGATTTAAACTTGAGCTTCGAAGAATGTAATGAAGAAGTGGAATTATATGGTCAAGTAAACACAAGAGGCAGAGGAAGAACTTGTAGAGGATCGAGGACTACATGGTGAAATGAACCAAAGAGATACAGGGGAAAACCATAACGAGAGGAGCAATAATCTTAATGCAATAAAACCTTACATTGGAATGGAGTTTGCATCTCATGAAGAAGCAAAATTACATTACCTAAGGTATGCGAAATTAACTGGTTTTGGTGCATCAATTAGATTTAGTCGGCGATCAAAACAAGAATCCTATGAATTTATCGATGCGAAGTTTGCTTGTTCTAGACATGGCCATAAGCAAAATAAAGATGTCGCTACATCACGACCATTACTTAAGATAGATTGTAAAGCTACCATGCATGTTAAAAAATAGATGGTAATAAATGGGTTGTTCATGATTTTATCAAAGAGCACAACCATGAACTGTTGCCATTGTATTCACACTATTTTTCTTGTCATAGAAGTATTTCCTTACATAATAAAAACACTATTGATGATCTACATGGTGTTGGTGTTAAAACAAGTAAAATATTTGCGGCCATGGCTAAACAATATGGAGGATATGAGAATATTGGTTTTATGGAAAAAGATGTAAGGAATCATCTTGATAAAGAGAAGCGTTTAGAAATAGAATCGGGAGATGCTAAGGCTATGCTTGAGTATTTTATGCATATGTAGGAAGAAAATCCCAATTTTTTTTATGCCATAGATTTAGATGAGAATAATCGTCTAAAAAATGTTTTTTGGGTTGATGCAAAAGGCCGTGAAGATTATAAGTTGTTTGGTGATGTTGTTTCTTTTGACAGAACATATATTACCAACAAATATAAGATGTCATTTGCTCCGTTTATTGGTGTTAACAATCATTTTCAATATATACTACTTGGATGTGCATTACTTGCAAATGAAACTACACCAACTTTTGTTTGGTTAATAAAAATATGGATTAGGACAATGTGAGGAAAAGCGCCCATATGGAAAAGCGCTCATCTCCATACTAACTGACCAAGACAATGCTATGAAATCGACCAATGCACAAGTATTTCCAAGTACACGTCATCGCTTTTGCCTATGGCATATTTTAAGAAAATTTCCCGAAAAACTTGGTCATGTCATCAAAAAGTATGATAACTTTATGAAAATTTTCAACAAATGTGTTTATAATTCGTGGACATGTGAGGAATTTGAAAATGGTTGGTTGGACATGACTGAAAATTTTGACCCTCAAGATGTTGAATGGTTTGATTCACTGTACAAAGATCGCTTTTATTGGGTTCCTACTTATATGAGAGAGACTTTTTTTTGGTGGAATGTCTACAACTCAGCGGTCCGAAAGTATATACTCATTTTTTGATAAATATGTGAATAAAAAGTGTAACAACCTGAAAATTCTGAACCAATTTTTTTTTTGTTTTGTTTTATAGCTAATTTAAAGAATTTTGGATATTTAAAATGATTTATTTTAAATAATAACGACTAAAAATTTAGTTTAATCGAAGTTAGAATATAAAACTTTATTTTAACTATAAAAGGAGTTAGAAATGGTGCGGCAGTTTGGAAATTCGATTTCAAATTTCAAATGAATGTACAAGATTCAAAATAAATCGGATTTCAGTGAAATAAGAAATATTTGAATCTGTTTAATTATATCTTTCTAACGAATGTGAAGAATCCAATTTCATAACAGGAATAAAAAGTTATGTTCAGTTTAAAATTCAGAATAGTCGCTATGGAATTTATATGTATTTTATATAATATGCAGCCCTTAAATATAGCCATTTTGCAAACAACCTCCTTTTCGACGAAACCACTTTTGTTGGATTCGGAATGTCAAATTATTGCTAGATTCCAATTTTCAGAATTTTTGGAATTAATATGTGAGCGTGGTGAATTTAAACGTGTTTGGTAATTTCAGTTTGAATTTAATCGACTGGAAAATGACCGTTTTTCAAACGGTCTCTAAATTCGACGAAATTAGTTTTGTTAGGACCATATCGTCAAAACATAGCTAGTTTTATTTTTCGGGAATTTTTGAAGTTAGTATGTGGCCCCGGTAAATTAAAATCTACGCTTAAATTCAATATATATTAAATTATATTTTAATTTGGATAAAAACTCATTCAAACAATCGAATTGGCCTACGAAACATATCCCATTGTGTCCGGAATGTAGGTATTTAGTTAGGGGCGACAGTCGTTGGGTCTCGTTTGGAGTTCGTATGGATAAACATGTAATTTTGGATTTAAAAGAATTTAATATAATAAAATAAATATTATAAATATCTCACCCTACCACCCCCCCACCCCGAAACCTAATTCCCAAACGCTGCCGCCAGTCACTTTTTCAGTGGCCGATATTATCGTATTTTAATTCTTCAATCTCACACAATATATAGCGAATTAAATTAAGGAATCAAGATGAGAATTAAAGAGATTTTCGAGATCAATCCATTGATGCAGTGATGATGTAATTCCATGGTATAAATCGTTCAAATTTCCTGTGCAAAAGTCCGGAGTTCGAGCACGATTATCGCGGAGGAGGTGGCTTCGGATTGGGCGGCGCGCACGGTGTAGGGGGCGACACGCACAGTGGTTCCAGTGCCGAACTCCGATCAGTGGTAGGTGCGACGTGGAGGTGGCAAGAGTGAAACCTAACTCTGAACAAATGGGTTTGTGCGGCTGTGTAAATCGTGGTTCTTGGAAGAAGACGTTGCAACAATCATTGTTATCACGGCGACTGACTAGTCGCGACTAGTCGTCGACTAGTCGGTCAGTCGGTCCTAAGTCATCGACTAGGACTGTCAACATGAAATTTGTCAATATGTCGGTCGATTTGATCAACAAGGAGCGACTAGTCGCGACTAGTCAGTCGACTAGCGGTCGACTTAACCGACTAGTTCCAAATTTTGGTCCAAAACCCCAAAAAAAAAAACAGGTCAGAAAACTCGTAATTCTGAACCAGAAATCAAGCCAAGAATTGGTTATTTTATAATAAATACTTAAATTTTGTGGAACACAGCAGCACATGCAATGCATTGAAGCCAGCTGCTTTAGTTTTGAACCAAGATGGGACATACTTATACACGAAAATGGAAGAGTACCCACATTATTTTGAAATGTGGGACTGATACAACTCAACTTTGCTCAAAACTATTCATTTTAGCTGCATATTGGTATGTGTATGTCTACGGTTCTTACGGTTCGACCGGTCCAACCATCAAAACCTCCGACCTTGAGCTTCCACGGTTTAACTAGAGGCACGGTTTATAAAATTATGGTTACTACATGTTTAAATTTTTATGCACATGTTTGAATTTTTATGCATATGTATATATTTATTTATTTATCGACTAGTCTCGACTAGTCTACGACTAGTCCACTAGTCGACTAATTGGACCTCCGTCGACTCGACTCGACTTACCGCCGTGATAAGCATGACAACAATTTTAAAACGTGGTTAAGTTTAATTAACCTTAATTATTATTTATTATTTTAAATAATTTGTTCAAATGATTAAAATGATGTAACTTCTTCATACGAGGTCGGAATGGAATGATTCAAAATGCGTTGGACTTGTCTCGACGAGCACTTCAACATGGAACTGACCAGAATAAAAAACAAGCAAATCAGAATTCGAAGCGAATTTAAATTCAAACTTTTCAGAAAATTCAGAAATAAATCTGGCGGAGTGGAAACCGAAGGCGAAAACTCTCTCTCACTCAATTTAATTTCCAGTTATTATGTTCTAGGTTGCAGACGGAGCTAAGTAGCTCCCGACACCATTTTTTTCCTGTACAAACCATGGTTGATTGTTTGTTTGGATTGTGATTTGGATTGTTATTGTTTGATATTGTTGTACATAAAAGTTATTTATATAAAATGTATATAAAAATTATTTATATAAAATATATACAAAAATTATCATGTAAATAAAATAAAATAAATATTCATTTACAAATCAAACGGTTTGTTTATGTACACTTATTTATCTGATATTGATTGGGACGATAAATTTTACACACCGTCCAACTGCACAAATAATAATCAGTATTTGTTGTTTGAAAATCCCACACGGGTATTGGGATAATATTTGGCATGCAGTGATCCCAATAATTAGTGATATGTCAATCGATGGGTTGACAGACTGTATAAGCATTATTTATTTATTTTAATGCTTATACAGTTGTAGAATGCACTCTGAATATTGTATGAATTTTTAATGATTGTTTATCATTATTATTGTATACATGTGATGTTGAGATCCATATAACTAAAATTATATGGTAATCGATTGAGTCTGATTCCAGTTCAGAAATAATGAATATTTTAAATTAACGAATATTTTAAAATAATATTCAATGAATAATCAAAATGTGACTTCGATATCCAATTTTGGATGGATACGAAAATATTGAAATGTAAAGCCGTGTTAAGTAGTTAAACGCCATTTTAACACGAACGGGATTTTCTGTCGATTTTATTCATTTTATAATGAATATCGAAAGTGATTTCAAAATCTGATATTTTGAAAATATTATCATTTTAATATTATAATGATATGAAATATTTAATTTTGAATTTAAAATTGAAATGAAATGGAAATCGTTTTAAAATGAATTTAAAACGAATTTAAAAGGAATATTCAATTTTGATTTGAAATGAAATGGAATTCGTTTTAAAATGAATTTAAAACGAAAATTAAAAAGGAATATTCAGTCTTGATTTAAATTTGAAATGGAAGTTGGAATCATTTTAAAACAAATTTATAAACGATTTATAAAATACGTTTTAAATAGAAATTGACGAAATATATATATATATATAATATCTATTTAATGGCCTGAATAGAACGCGCCGCACAACGATCGTTCGCGAATTTCGACATTAACTTCAGATTGATGTAACGGGATATCCGATCATCGGATTCTCCAAAAACCGGAACCATTGGGTTCATATCGAAAAGAGCTTTCCAATGAATACAAGAGATTTGAAATCTAACGGTTGGATTTGGAAATATGTCCAAATCAGTTTCAGAAAAGGTCGCTATGGATGCAGTTCAGTGGCCGATATTGGAAACCGACTGTACGGGTGATATTAAAATTATTAAAAATATGGAAAAATTATGTAAAATCATAATAAATGATTTGGAAAGATTTTAGGTGAAAATTTCCATATTTGAAAAGAAAGAAAAAATATTTTTATTGAAATGAACTGTTTAATAACTAGAATAATAATCCAATTATTTTTAGAAATAATTAAATTGAATTTGAAAATGGTTTTAAAATAACCAGAATTTTCCAACGAATAAATTGGAATGAATTTGAATGGAAATTATATTCGGAATATTTCGATATTGGATTCCGTGATTATATGGATATTGTGAGGAATTTGGAAGATATATATATATATATCGTTATTCCCAATACGATATTTATTGGTTTCAGAATTTAATATTGAATATAAGCCGATATAATTTCTATTCAGAACCTTATATTTAATATCAAATTGGATTTTGGGTTCGTGAATGGTGTCTTCAGTAACACTATTCTTAAATCCAGTTGAGAAAAGAATAAATCTTCTAATTTAGATTTAGAGAAGTTTACCAATTAATTAATATTAAATTAGAATTGAATTGAAATTGGATTTTTGAGTTTATCGTGAACAATGTTTTAAATAACATTTGTTTTTTAACCCAATTAACAGTGAAGATATGATTTGGAATTTATAAATCTTTTATTAAGATTTAATGGAAAATTTTCAAAGTAAAGTTTTCCAATTTAATATATCAAATTGGAATTGAATGGAGTTCGATTTGGTAATAATCGAGATGAGCTTCTATGGATGAAGAGCGCTACTATATGTGGAATTTAAAAGGCCTTGCCGCTATTCCATTTATATTATTAGTCTGATACAGAAATTTATATCGATTATACACTGTTATGATTTACGTGTAGATTCCTGTAACGTCCCATATTTTTACGGTGAAATAATTAATTTATTTAATTATTAAATATCGATTTGGCGATATCGATAACTTGAATTAAATAATATTTATATATAATTAATATAAATTATAGAATAATATATTTATTTTCGAAATGATCAAAAATAGTAGAATTCACAATATTGTGTGAATTGGGCAGTATAAGAGATTTGGTAAAGTTTAGATTCAAATTTTTATAACGAATCTATTCAATAAACGACGATGGAACATATAAATTTTATTTTAATTATAATCGAGATCGAAATGGCGTTGCAGTTCATAATTTGGCGATTTAAACTTCAACTGGATGTACATGATTCGTTTTAAATCGGATTTATGTGAAACAAGAAACGTTAGGAACTAGTGAAGTATATTTTTCTAGTGGAAGAGAAAAATCAGGATTTCGTCGTGTAGATTTTGATATATGTCCAAATCAAATTTTAGAAAAGTTGCTGTGGAATTCCTTTATAATTTATATCGATTTATTTATATTATAAAAGGATTTTTAATATAAATCGAATATCGATATAACTGGGAATTTTGAAATATCGAGTTATAAATCCCATTGGAGCTGTATGATATTCTAGTGTAGATATATAAGATAATATTAAATTATTTTTATTTTATTTAATTGTTTTTAAATATATTTATATATTTAAAAGGGTTATTTAGAGCTTTAAAAATAGCCAGTTTTTCAAACGACCTCAGAATTCAACGAAACTAATTTTGTTGGATCCGCAATATTAAATTATTGATAGATTTCAATTTCCGGGATTTTTAGAGTCAGTATGTGGCCGAACCGATTTTTAATGTGAAGAACAGTCGATATTTTGATAGTTAAAAATACGCTGTGTGAGCAAACAGACTCGGAATTCGACGAAACCAGTTTCGTTGGGTCTGTAATGTCTAACAGTAGCTACATGCCCATTTTCATGATTTTTGAATATCGTATGTGATCACATGAATTTTTAAGGACAAATGGAAGCAGCGTTGGAATAAAATCAAATATTATAATCGAATATAATATTATATAATTTACCTATAAAACATCCTAAACCCTTAAACCTAATTCATTTCTATTTCCTCAGTCAACAAATTTTTCCCCCGTTCTCGTTTCTTCTTATAGTAAAAGTTTGGACCTTCAAAATTCAATATCAATTCAAAACAATTCCTGAAAATCAAAAGGATTTTGTCTTTCAATTCCTGCTAAGTACAGTTCATCCTCATACGGTTATTTCCGGGTTTGAACCATTTTTAGTTCGATGATAGTAAACAGCGAAAAACTAGGGTTCTTTGATTCGAGGGTTGGTGTGATCGAATGAAGTGGTATTGGTTAGATTTGGGTTCAGGAGGTGATTTAACACCTTGGAGCAAAGTTCAGTGGGATTCGAACAAAATATATGTCGCTCGAAAATCTATAGGAAGTGAACGTCGGTCTCTGTTGAACGCCGACGAGTGATGAGCAAAGGTGTGGAGAAGAGAGAGGATGTCAAGAGGAGCATTACGTTGATCTTAGTTTTTGGGTTCGAGGAGAAATAGGAGAGCGGATGATGGTTGAAAGCTTGGTAATGGCTGTTGTGAGGAGCAATTAACTACTGTATTTTGACGGAAGGGAGATAAAGGCTGTATTGGAGCGGGTTTTACTAAAGGGTATTGGGCCGAATGGAGATGGTGAGGCCCGGTATAATAAACTCTTAAGTTTTTATTTAATTTAATATGTGTATTAACTTCTGGATATCATAACTATTGCGTACGATGTCAGAATCTAACGAAACAAGATCCATCGAGATCGTATAGACGGTGGCTACACCATGGAACTGACCGGGAGTGAATTGGGGCTCGCTTGGATTTATGGTGAAATTAAACGCCTGAATCGAATCAATGACCAATTATCGTTATTTAACGATAACCGTTCAGTGTGAGTAAATCTCACTAACTCTGTTCAACTTATATTTTTATAATGTATTTTTAGAATCTATAAATGATGGTTGTTTGCTGTGTATTGGCTGTTTGGTTGAACTGCTAGTTATTGGTTGAAAATATCGATAACGATATATATAAATCGTTATTCGAATATTGATTCTGTTTATCAGAATATTTCATACTCGTGTTGTTTAAGTTGTTTAACATCTGTGGATGCAGGGAAACAGGTCGAAGGGACCCAACTGGGTTCCTCAACATTTATTTTACTGTTTTTCATATATTGTGTTATATGATGTGATATGAAATCTGTTGTTGATTTTGTATGTTTGAATGATACTGATCATTGTTGTATGGTACGTTAAATACCATAAGGAATACTGGAATGTTAAAAAGGAAATTTTCAATGTTATATTGAAAAAGAAATATTTATAAAATCAAAGATTTTATAAAAAGAAAACCATTTATTTAGGAAATAAATAGATTAAAAAGAAATATTTATTTGTAAATCAAATATATAAAATTGAAAAAGAAATATTTGTAAACTATTTACAAATAGAATTGAAAAGGGATATTTATCTGAAAATAAATAGAATAGAAAGGGGAAATATGTGTAAAACAAATAGAAAGGGAATAGTTAGATTATAAAAGGAATTACTTATAAAATCAATAAATTTTATATAAAAAGAAAATATTTTATAAATAAATAGAATTATCAAAATGGGGTTTATTTGGTAAATAAATAGATTATAAAAGGAAATACTTGAAAAGTGACTAGAATTGTATAAAAGGAGAATTTTACATTTGAAAGGTTTAGACCCGTGCTTCGCACACGGGTATAACATGCCATGGATTTAAAGCAAAGATTTTAAATAGAATCTGTTTAAACAGGTAAAGTAAGAAGATAAATTTATAAATAATATTTTATAAATAAAATAAAATGTTTATCATTGGATAGATAGAATATATAAGTCGGGACTTATATAGAGAAGTAAGAATCGATTTCAACATCGACAATTGATATTGAATAGGGACATAGAGTTAATCAATTAGAGTTAATCAATTAGAGTAAATCAGTTAGAGTAAATCGATTAGAGTTAGAATTAATCGAATTAGAGAAAGTTGAATTAGGATTAATTGAATATTAGTTATTCAATTAGAGTTGATCAAATATAGTTATTTGTGATAGAGTTAGTCAAACATAGTTATTCAGGATAAGTTGCCATTTCGTACGACTGCTAGCGTAATTCGCAGGGCTGCAGATAGCCTACGGCGGTCGGATGTTTCCTGAGGGAATCAGGCGTAACCATTGTGATCGCTGCGATCTAGAGTCAGGCGAATGGAGTTAAATTGTATATTAGCCATTCGAAATAAAATTAAAGGAGTTATTCGAAATAGTTTATTCGAATAAAATTAAAGGAGTTATTCGAAATAGTTTGTTCGAAAGGAGATTAATCGAATGTAAAACACTCGAAGAGAGTAAATCGAATGTAAATCATTCGAAGAGAGATTATCGAATATAGTTATTCGAAGAAAGAGTTATCAAATATAGTTTATTCGAAAAGGAGTTATTGAATAGAGATTTCGAAAAAGAATTATACATTGAATTCGATTATATCGAAATTTGGGAAAGTAATATTTACTTGTCGTTTTTAATCAAGGTTTACTTATTTATTAATAAATTAGTGGTTTAGTTATTTAGTTAAATTAAGGAATAAAAATTATATTTTGAAGTTAGATATTTAGGAAGAAGGGATTATAATGCTATAGTTATAACCAATGTTTTAAAAAATTTATATTTTGAAGTTAGATATTTAGGAAGAAGGGATTATAATGCTATAGTTATAACCAATGTTTTAAATAAAGAAGGGGATTCATAAATAGAACCCGAGTTACGTAAGGAAGTTGTTAAAGGTTTAAAAGGTGAACTTCGTCTATTTCGAAGTTAGAAATGTTGTTCAGTTAAGGCCTGAGAGGTAATTATACCCCAACTTGATTGGCTTCATCTTTAACTAAGAAATGGTTAAGGTTCGATAGTGAAGGTTGATTAAGTAAATTTAGTTAATGAGTATAATGGGTTAAATTGGCTTAGTGATCTTTTATTTAAACATCTGTTTAAATCAAATGATTAAATTTTCGAAACATTTTCCAAATAAAATCAGAGATATTTTCTAATCATAGAAAATTAAATGTTGATGAGAAAGAATACTGGAATGACAGTGATACGTGAAACATAGATGGAAATGTTTTCCAATGATTGATGACGTATATTTCCTAATTTAGAAAATAAGAAACGTTGAGTATATAGAAATGGGAAATGAATAAATTAAATTAAAGGAGATTAATGTTGATTGATGATTGATCGATAGAATTTCCATCTGGAAATAATATCATTGTTTGCACACCTATTTTTCTTTGATAGTTAAATCACCGACTATCGAAGTTTTTGACTATTTTTCCGTCGTCAATATGGAGAGACCAGGATCAGATTCCTTATCTGAAAACCACTCTGTATGGACGTTAACGTTGCGATCAAATATGATAAATTGAAGACGGAGTTATGCAAGGGCTATCCTGTTTACTGAATAGTGCCTTCGGCTTGTCCAGTCCCAGGACAAACGTGAATGGACGAATGTCTGACAGAGTATATCTAAGTAAGTTGATCTCCTCAAACGTACTTACGTTTGGTGGCGGAGGAATTCGTTTCTCTTAGCTTTATACCCGTGGTATTTTTGAGGAAATCAATTTGTGATTTGGCGGGTATGACGATGTGGCATTCAAAGTGAATGGTGGTCAGGTGTATTAAAGATACGTTATGACCTCAAGCCTCATCGACCGGGAAATGACAGAAATCGGGCAAGCAGCTTGGCTAAGTGGGTCGCTCCCATTAGGGTGTATATCACCTATCTAGAGAAATCCAATTCATTCTTTTATCTGTTTTCGATGCTGTCCCTTTTCGGGAAACGGTGGGTAGCTCCCAACCGTTGGTGATATACATTCGATACACTCAAGCGAAATGAGTGGTCGTTAATGTGTGGGCCGGGTTGCAAGACGTTCTTGTTGAACCCAGTGTATTCGCCTCTAGAGATAAACTATCGGCAGGTGGTCCCATATCTTGTCATAGTTGGAATCCAATCTCCAATAAGCGCCCGCGGTTTTGTTTGTATACTATATATGTGGAACGTGAGATGCAAGCGTTCTGCTAGATTGTTAATTACTTGTGATTAGACATTATTATAATATCATATAAGTATTGATTTCCAAAACTGTTTTGAGTTATCATAAGGTAAAAACCATCCGTGTTTATGTGTGGATCGGTCTTACGATTATCTTTTCTTTTGAAAAGGATTTTTAAAAGTTAAACCAAATGATTTGAGTTTACTCACACCAGTCCCATGACTGACCCAGAGTTTATTTTGTTTTGTTTTCCCTAAACTCTTGGGTGCCCAAATTTGTACGGGCAGTCAAGTAGTTCAGGTCTTTACAGATATACTTGGAGGAGCCTGAAGCAGGAGGCTTCAGGATTTTATAACTATTGTTATTTCCGCTGTGTGTAAGTGTTGTACTCTGATAATGTTGTTGCATATATATACCGTTTTATTTCAAAGTTATGTTATATATTATATTTTATTCGTTCCGCTGTGAGATTCAAATGACTCTAATTTTGTTCTTTGGTGATCTTCTTCTCCTTCTATTCTAATTTTCTATCTTATCTATTCTCTCCCTCTAACTTCTTTCTATTAATGATCAGGTATTTTTTATGTCTGAATAGTCAACATGGCAGTTTTGTGTTGATTTTCGAAGTCGAAAACCCCAGGTCGTTACAGTGGTATCAGAGCTGAAGGTTAAGTGATTACCTTGGCTCTGTGGCGTGACTCAGTAGAGATAGGGTTAGTAATAACCTAGATTGAGTTTGAGTGTATATATAAGAGTGAACGTACTTGTAGATTTTATAGAAATTGTTTTATATATTGTGTAGATTTATTGGTTGAGTTGTTTATGAATTTTGGTCGATCAGTTTGATCCACTGTATCGTTAGGAGTTTTTAAACACTCAAATACGGTAAACCGACACAGTATGTTTTGAAAGAGGGTAAATGAAATAATTTTACCCAAAATATATTTTGATATAAAAGAAAGGTATATCTTGGAATTATTATCATATATTGGATGAGGGTTAATTATAATTGAAATGGTTATATAAATAACCAAACAGAATTCGTATAAGTATAATATGTGAAAGCAGATTAATTAAATCTGAATTAAATTAGAATTGGAATTAAAATTCTGGGAACTGGGAAAAGTGTTCGTAAATGGATTTGAGTTAAATATAAGAAATTTTAAGATCCTGGGAGATTTTAATTTGTTTACAAGCATCGTGAATGATATTTTGAAAAAGATTTCAAAATGGAATTGTTTAAAAATGGTTTTTAGAGTGATATAGTATTGAACTCACTTTGATAACTGGAAAATAACTCTGATGATGCTGGCCACATCATCAGTGTTCATTTTCGAGTCCTAAGTGACTGATTACTACCAAGATTTTGTGTTGAATTGTTTTGAGGAAAACAAGTTGTTTTGAATCTCGAAAAGGGAATATTTGATTTTTATGAAAAGCAAAGTTATTTAAAACTCTCAGGAAAAGATCGTCTGAATTAAAAACAAATTAAAGCAAATATGAATTGAATTGAAACCAATTAACTGGAAATTGAATTGAAATAGAACGTTATCGAATAAAATTGGATTGTGAGTTATGAATTTGGATAAGTATATTGGAATGTTAAGTAAGAGTTGGAATTGGTAATGGAATTTGAAGATTGAGAATAAGATTTGGTTTAATTGGAATTGAGTTTTGACTGATTGAAATTGATTGGAAATCGATTGGTATAGATGAATATATGATCAGCAGGTATAGAGTAGAAGCAAGTGCAAGGATATAATGATATGCCCGACGAAAGGTACATGTTTAAATTTCCATATGAGGTTTTATGCGCCGAATTGATAAGCCGCTTGGCTTTTTGATTTTCTTTTTGAAAGAGATGGCCTAGAGAGGCGAGTTGGAGTTTGAACTATTGACCGGTACAAAGGAGGTGCTGGCGAATTTTTTTGAAAATTTCGAATGTTAGAAAATTTTCAGAATTTTTGAAAATTTTCGTTAATAGAAATAAATAAATATTTTAATTAAGATAAATTGATTCAGTTGAAACTGAAGTTAAGAGGTAAACGAATTGTTTTTAAACCAGTTAATAGGGTCGAACTTCTACCTTAGCAATTTCGAGGACGAAATTATTTTAAGGGGGGAAGAATGTAACGTCCCGTATTTTTACGGTGAAATAATTAATTTATTTAATTATTAAATATCGATTTGGCGATATCGATAACTTAAATTAAATAATATTTATATTTAATTAATATAAATTATAGAATAATATATTTATTTTCGAAATGATCAAAAATAGTAGAATTCACAATATTGTGTGAATTTGACAGTATAAGAGATTTGGTTAAGTTTAGATTCGAATTTTTATAACGAATCTATTCAATAAATGATGATAGAACATATAAATTTTATTTTAATTATAATCGAGTTCGAAATGGCGCTGCAGTTCGTAATTTGGCGATTTGAACTTCAACTGAATGTACAGGATTCGTTTTAAATCGGATTTCTGTGAAATAAGAAACGTTAGGAACTGGTGAAGTATGTTTTTCTAGTGGAAGAGAAAAATCAGGATTTCATCGTGTAGATTTTGATATATGTCCAAATCAAATTTTAGAAAAGTCGCTGTGGAATTCCTTTATAATTTATATCGATTTATTTATATTATAAAAGGATTTTTAATATAAATCGAATATCGATATAACTGGGAATTTTGAAATATCGAGTTACAAATCCCATTGGAGCTGTATGATATTCTAGTGTAGATATATAAGATAATATTAAATTATTTTTATTTAATTTAAATGTTTTTAAATATATTTATGTATTTAAAAGGGTTATTTAGAGTTTTAAAAGTAGTCAGTTTTTCAAACGAGCTCAGAATTTGACGAAACTAATTTTGTTGGATCCGCAATATTAAATTATTGGTAGATTTCAATTTCCGGGATTTTTAGAGTCAGTATGTGGCTGCACCGATTTTTAATGTGAAAAACAGTCGATATTTTGATAGTTAAAAATACGCTGTGTGAGCAAACGGAGTCGGAATTTGACGAAACCAGTTTCGTTGGGTCTGTAATGTCGAACAGTAGTTGCATGCCGATTTTCATGATTTTTGAATATCGTATGTGATCACAGGAATTTTTAAGGACAAATGGAAGTAGCGTTGGAATAAAAACAAATATTATAATCGAATATAATATTATATAATTTACCTATAAAATATCCTAAGCCATTAAACCTAATTCATTTCTATTTCCTCAGTCAACAATTTTTTTCCCCGTTCTCATTTTTCTTACAGTAAAAGTTTGGACCTTCAGAATTCAATATCAATTCAAAACAATTCCTAAAAATCAAAAGGGTTTTGTATTTCAATTCCTGCTAAGTACAGCTCATCCTCATACGGTTATTTCCGGGTTCGAACCATTTTTAGTTCGATGATAGTAAACAGCGAAAAACTAGGGTTCTTTGATTCGAGGGTTGGGGTGATCGAATGAAGTGGTATTGGTTAGATTTGGGTTCAGGAGGTGATTTAACACCTTGGAGCAAAGTTCTGTGGGATTCGAACAAATTATATGTCACTCGAAAATCTGCAGGAAGTGAACGTCGGTCTCTGTTGAACGCCGACGAGTGATGAGCAAAGGTGTGGAGAAGAGAGAGGATGTCAAGAGGAGCATTACGTTGATCTTAGTTTTTGGTTTCGAGGAGAAATAGGAGAGCGGATGATGGTTGAAAGCTTGGTAATGGTTGTTGTGAGGAGCGATTAACTACTGTATTTTGATGGAAGGGAGATAAAGGCTGTATTGGAGCGGGTTTTACTAAAGGGTATTGGGCCGAATGGAGATGGTGAGGCCCGGTATAATAAACTCTTAAGTTTTTATTTAATTTAATATGTGTATTAACTTCTGGATATCATAACTATTGCGTACGATGTCAGAATCAGACGAAACAAGATCCATCGAGATCGTATGGACGACGGCTACACCATGGAACTGACCGGGAGTGAATTGGGGCTCGTTTGGATTTATGGTGAAATTAAACGTCTGAATCGAATCAATGACCAATTATCGTTATTTAACGATAACCGTCCAATGTGAGTAAATCTCACTAATTTTGTTCAACTTATATTTTTATAACGTAATTTTAGAATCTATAAATGATGGTTGTTTGCTGTGTATTGGTTGTTTGGTTGAACTGCTGGTTATTGGTTGAAAATATCGATAACGATATATATAAATCGTTAATCGAATATTGATTCTATTTATCAGAATATTTTATACTCGTGTTGTTTAGGTTGTTTAACATCTGTGGATGCAGGGAAACAGGTCGGAGGGACCCAACTGGGTTCCTCAACATATATTTTACTGTTTTTCATATATTGTGTTATATGATGTGATATGAAATCTGTTGTTGATTTTGTATGTTTGAATGATACTGATCATTGCTGTATGGTACGTTAAATACCATAAGGAATACTTGAATGTTAAAAAGGAAATTTTCCATGTTATATTGAAAAAGAAATATTTATAAAATCAAAGATTTTATAAAAAGAAAACCATTTATTTAGGAAATAAATAAATTAAAAAGAAATATTTATTTGTAAGTCAAATAGATAAAATTGAAAAAGAAATATTTGTGAACTATTTACAAATAGAATTGAAAAGGGATATTTATCTGAAAATAAATAGAATATAAAGGGGAAATATGTGTAAAACAAATAGAAAGGGATTAGTTAGATTATAAAAGGAATTACTTATAAAATCAATAGATTTTATATAAAAAGAAAATATTTTATAAATAAATAGAATTATCAAAAAGGGGTTTATTTGGTAAATAAATAGATTATAAAAAGAAATACTTGAAAAGTGACTAGAATTGTATAAAAGGAGAATTTTACATTTGAAAGGTTAAGACCCGTGCTTCGCACACCGGTATAACATGTTATGGATTTGAAGCAAAGATTTTAAATAGAATCTGTTTAAACAGATAACGTAAGAAGATAAATTTATAAATAATATTTTATAAATAAAATAAAATGTTTATCATTGGATAGATAGATTATATAAGTCGGGACTTATTTAGAGAAGTAAGAATCGATTTCAACATCGACAATTGAAACTGAATAGGGACGTAGAGTTAATCAATTAGAGTTAATTAATTAGAGTTAATCAATTAGAGTAAATCAGTTAGAGTAAATCGATTAGAGTTAGAATTGATCGAATTAGAGAAAGTTGAATTTGGATTAATTGATTATTAGTTATTCAATTAGAGTTGATCGAATATAGTTATTTGTGATAGAGTTAGTCAAACATAGTTATTCAGGATAAGTTGCCATTTCGTACGACTGCCAGCGTAATTCGCAGGGCTGCAGATAGCCTACGACGATCGGATGTTTCCTGAGGGAATCAGGCGTAACCATTGTGATCGTTGCGATTTAGAGTCAGGCGAATGGAGTTAAATTGTATATTAGCCATTCGAAATAAAATTAAAGGAGTTATTCGAAATAGTTTATTCGAATAAAATTAAAGGAGTTATTCGAAATAGTTTGTTCGAAAGGAGATTAATCGAATGTAAAACACTCGAAGAGAGTAAATCGAATGTAAATCATTCGAAGAGAGTAAATCGAATATAGTTATTCGAAGAAAGAGTTATCGAATATAGTTTATTCGAAAAAAGTTATCGAATAGAGATTATTCAAAAAAAAAAAAAGAATTATACATTGAATTCGATTATATTGAAATTTGGGAAAGTAATATTTACTTGCCGTTTTTAATCAAGGTTTACTTATTTATTAATAAATTAGTGGTTTAGTTATTTAGTTAAATTAAGGAATAAAAGTTATATTTTGAAGTTAGATATTTAGGAAGAAGGGATTATAATGCTATAGTTATAACCAATGTTTTAAATAAAGAAGGGGATTCATAAATAGAACCTGAGTTACGTAAGGTAGTTTTAAAGGTTTAAAAGGTGAACTTCGTCTATTTCGAAGTTAGAAATGTTGTTCAGTTAAGGTCTGAGAGGTAATTATACCCCAACTTGATTGGCTTCATCTTTAACTAAGAAATGGTTAAGGTTCGATAGTGAAGGGTGATTAAGTAAATTTAGTTAATGAGTATAATGGGTTAAATTGGCTTAGTGATGTTTTGTTTAAACATCTGTTTAAATCAAATGAATAAATTTTGGAAACATTTTCCAAATAAAATCAGAGATATTTTCTAATAATAGAAAATGAAATGTTGATGAGAAAGAATACTGGAATGACAGTGATACGTGAAACAGAGATGGAAATGTTTTCCAATGATTGATGACGTATATTTCCTAATTTAGAAAATAAGAAATGTTGAGTACATAGAAATGGGAAATGAATAAATTAATGATAAATTAAATTAAAGGAGATTAATGTTGATTGATGATTGATCGATAGAATTTCCGTCTGGAAATAATATCGTTGTTTGCACACCTGTTTTTCTTTGATAGTTAAATCACCGACTATCGAAGTTTTTGACCATTTTTCCGTCGTCAATATGGAGAGACCGGGATCAGATTCCTTATCTGAAAACCACTCTGTATGGACGTTAACGTTGCGATCAAATATGATAAATTGAAGATGGAGTTATGCAAGGGCTATCCTGTTTACATAATAGTGCCTTCGGTTTGTCCAGTCCCATGACAAACGTGAATGGGCAAATGTCTGACAGAGTATATCTAACGGATCGCGTAAGTTGATCTCTTCAAACGTACTTGCGTTTGGTGGCGGAGGAATTCGTTTCTCTTAGCTTTATACCCGTGGTATTTTTTAGGAAATCAATTTGTGATTTGGCGGATATGACGATGTGGCATTCAAAGTGAATGGTGGTCAGGTGTATTAAAGATCCGTTATGACCTCAAGCCTCATCGACCAGGAAATGACAGAAATCGGGCAGGCAGCATGGCTAAGTGGGTCGCTCCCATTAGGGTGTATATCACCTATCTAGAGAAATCCAATTCATTCTTTTATCTGTTTTCGATGCTGTCCCTTTTCGGGAAACGGTGGGTAGCTCCCAACCGTTGGTGATATACATTCGATACACTCAAGCGAAATGAATGGTCGGTCATGTGTGGGTCGGGTTGCAAGACGTTCTTGTTGAACCCAGTGTATTCGCCTCTAGAGATACACTACCGGCAGGTGGTCACATACCTTGTCATAGTTGGAATCCAATCTCCAATAAGCGCCCGCGGTTTTGTTTGTATACTATATATGTGGAACGTGAGATGCAAGCGTTCTGCTATATTGTTAATTACTTGTGATTAGACATTATTATAATATCAGACAAGTATTGATTTCCAAAACTGTTTTGGGTTATCGTAAGGTAAAAACCATCCGTGTTTATGTGTGGATCGGTCTTACGATTATCTTTTCTTTTGAAAAAGATTTTTAAAAGTTAAACCAAATGATTTGAGTTTACTCACACTAGTCCCATGACTGACCCAGAGTTTATTTTGTTTTGTTTTCCCTGAACTCTTGGGTGCCCAAATTTGTACGGGCAGTCAAGTAGTTCAGGTCTTTACAGATATACTTGGAGGAGCTTGAAGCAGGAGGCTTCAGGATTTTATAACTATTGTTATTTCCGTTGTGTGTAAGTGTTGTACTCTGATAATGTTGTTGCATATATATACCGTTTTATTTCAAAGTTATGTTATATATTACATTTTATTCGTTCCGCTGTGAGATTCGAATGACTCTGATTTTGTTCTGTGGTGATCTTCTTCTCCTTCTATTCTAATTTTCTATCTTATATATTCTCACCCTTCAACTTATTTCTATTAATGATCTGGTATTTTTGATGTCTGAATAGTCAACATGGCAGTTTTGTGTTGATTTTCGAAGTCGAAAACCCAGGTCGTTACAATTCCATTTTGATGGAAGATGATTTTGGGTTTATCATGAACTGTGTTTTGAAATGATGTTAGTTCTTTAGCCAAGTTGAAGATAAGATTAATTTCTTAAATTTGAATAATCATTAAGTAATGATTTTTGATATTAAAACCAAATTGGAGTTTTAATAGATTTTTAATTAGATTGAAATGAGAATGGGATAGTTAAACTTATCGAATTCATGAAATGATCGAGAATGGAGTACCACCAGTATTGCTCCAAGCGATAGTTAAATCTTTAATTAGATTTGAACGTGAAGTGGTAATTAATTTTTACCGGTAACACCGTGGTGTTAGATATGGAGTATTACCAGTTTTGCTCCATGGGATGACTAGGTTGGGATTGGGAAAATAAACAAATGATTACTTCGCTAAGGTTCGTTAATCCCAACTAGTTTGGAAAACCTTAATTTGGTTTAGAATTGAAAAGATAATATTTTTTTTTTGAAATGATATCCAAAGGAAGATTAAAGAATAATTTTAAAAGAATTTATCTTTAATAAATTAATGGGAACCTTTCCCTAAAAATGTAAATATTTGAATAAAAGAATATTCTGAATTGGAATGAGGCGTATGAGGTGTTTTTATAACACTTGATTATAAAATACGCCAGTTATTCAGAAAGACTGGGTTTAACCCATTCTGAATAATGAATACGACGACTAATAGTCGAAGAGATTGAAGATGGTGCAAGACTGACGATCTTCACATCGAATGGATGAGTTGCTACTTTTGCCCATGATTGGAGTAGTTACCTTGAAGGGGCAACAGTAGTAGCCGTCTGGATGTACTTGTTGATTGTTCGGATATGCGAGGGCCTCTCTCCTGTATTGGACATATGGGATGAGGAATAAGGTGCCTCCGGTTTCGTTTAGACCCAGAACGGACTTGTAAATGGATGGTATGTCTGATGTTGTATTCCTTTATGCTGTATTCGTTGATCTCTGCTAAATATATATCTGTTTGGTGGCGGAGAATTTATTCTCTTTCTTAACACCCTTCTCTGAGACGTACGAGCTTAGAGGTTATATACTGGCAGAAATCAATGGTATGCTATGGATTGACAATGTGACATGCTGAGATGCATGGATCAAGGCTTTTGTTGAAAAGCAGAGCCTTGTGGATGATGATTAAAGCATAGCTTTGATTAGCGTAGCTTTGTGTAATGTTACTTCGCGAGCCTCACACACCGGTATGATGGTTAACTGATGGTCAGGTCAGTATGCTTTCGATATGAGGATGGATTCGGTCGACCGAGATGAGCTGAGTGTGGTCGCTCCACGCTCAGAGAGACAGGGCACACCCCGATTCCCAGATGGATAGAGTAAGCGTTGTTTTCTCATGCACGGAACGTAAGTCGTGGAGATACTCGATATCCTGGATATAGTGCGGATGTGCATTACGGCGTTTTCTTATGCCTGGAACGTCAGCCGTGGGGAATTGCATTACGCGATAGATCTTTCGAATCAGGAGCCATCATGATGGAAATCCAACTTTCCAATACGAGCTTTGCGGTTTTAATTCTAAACCTATATTGGCGACATGATATATCGTACCCATGCCGTCTAGAATTGATACATTTACTTTCGAAATTGATTTCTACACTATACACTTATAATAATAATAAAAGATAAATTTCGCGTACCAAGCATATTTGGCTATTATAAGTTAAAACTCTATCCTCCGGCTTGCATTGCATTGTGTGATAGGACCCGAGTCTTATAATAGCTTCATTTTTCTTTAATTAGCATTGCGCTATTTGTTTTATGCACTGGTATTCTTAGGGGTAAACCCGTTCCGTGTTATAAGGCGTGGTCCCTTGATTTACCTAACTTTAAAATCAAATTAATAACTATTTTAGTTCTCACACCAGTCCAATGACTGACCTGGAGTTTATCATTTTAACCTAAACTGTAGGTGCCCATATTTTCCACACGAGTAGTTAGTAGTTTTGGTTTTCGCATATATTTCTTTTCACAGGATCCTGGAATACAACTGGAGTTATATTTGGAAAGCTTTGTATCTGTATATCTCTTTCAGTTGTGTCAATTGTTATTTTCCGCTACGCATTATACTTATGTGTTATTTTCCGCTGCTATGTATTTTAAATCTCCGATACTGTATTTCCAATGTGTAATAGTTATTTATACTTCGGAATATTCTTGTACTCTGATGTAATTATTGTAATAGAAATGAAATGGTCTATTGTTTGTGTTCTAATGTGCCGCATTCTCAACTCAATCCGAACTTTCCCGAAAGGGGAAGTTTGGGTCGTTTCAGTTGGTATCGGAGCTTTGGTTTACAAAGCTAGAGAACAAGACACAGTAGAACCAAACAAAAAAAAATCATCAGATAGGACTAGTAACATCCTATAAGAATGACTCGTTAGAGATATGATCAGTAGCATCCTAGAATAAGTTTGAAGAGTATTATTTAAAAAAAAAAACAAATTTGGTTTGATAATTATAACTTATTATACGTATTTGAGTATTTTATTTTATATTGAATATTGGACAATCGAGTATATGAAGATTTTGCATATACGCCAAGCTAGCGTGTAAAATATAATGACTCGAATTTCCGCGTGAAGGAAAGCCCGAATTGCTTTGAGAACACGACGGATCAGAACACAAGCAAAAGAACATTTCATTGCTTATTACAACAATTTACATCAGAGTACAAGAATATACAGAGTATGAACAAATAATATACATTTGATAAATATCAGAGATTTACAAATTACAACGCAACGGAAAATAATACAAAACACAACTAAAAAGAATATACGGATACAGAGCTTTCCGAATATCATTCCAGCTGTAAATCAGGATCCTGTGAATATAAATCTGCAAAACCAAAACTACTAGCTTCCCGTGTGGAAAATAGGGGCACCCAGGGTTTAGGTTAAAAATAATAAACTCCAGGTCAGTCATGTGACTGGTGTGAGAACTAAAACAGTTATTAATTTGATTTTAAAGTTAGGTAAAAGAAGAGACCACGCCATATAGCGCGTAACGGGTTTGCCCCCAAGAATACTAGTGCATAAAACAAACAGCGCAATGCTAAATAAAGAAAAATGAAGCTATTATGAGACTCATGTCCCATCACACAATGCAACGCAAGCCGAAGAATAGAGTTTTACCTTATAATAGCCAAATATGCTTGGTACGTGAAATTTCATATTTTACTATTACTATAAGTGTATAGTGTCAAAACAATTTCAAATATAAATGTATCAATCACAGACGGCATGAGTGCCCCATCCTACTATGTCGTCATACTAGGCTCTACAATCAAAACCGCAAAACGTCGTATTGGAAGTTGAATTTCCATCTGTGAACCAAGGCAAGGGACCGCCCTTACCGCTTCGAGACGCTCTAGCCTGCCCCTCAGGAACAACTGCACCTTGGATCATCAGGGCCGGTCCACACGGAGTGGATTAAAATGCCTGAACAATGCGTTTCCCCGCCCTATAGGGCGTCAATCTGGTCTGTGTAAAGACCATGTCATCCATCGGCCCCGCAGTGCCGATATAATCGAGGCGCCTCACATTCCAACAACCACATGTGTCAAACTTGTCAGGGCTTGTAAACCACTGACACCACTCCTAGCTAGAAGGAAACGCATGTCCTCCCAGAGGTCCTCTCCCGTTTCTGGTTCACACCGGGGTGTGAGGCTCGCGAATTAACGCTACACAAAGCTATGCTATATTAAAGCCATGCTTTGATCATCAACCACAAGACTCTGCCTTTCAAGAGAAGCCTTGATCATTTGCATCTCAGCATGCCACACAGGCAATTCGCGCTATGCAACCAATGCCTATCAATCACACAAATTGAAATCCGATGTCAGACACGCATCCATTTACAAGTTCGTTCTGGGTTTGAACGAAACTGGAGGCACCTTATTCCTCGTCCCGTATGTCCAATATAGAAGAGAGGCCCTCGCATATCCGGTCGATCTCCAACTACGTCTGGAATGATCACCACTTATTACCTTGTCTTGGGTGTACGGCCCAATAAAGACATCAGTAATCATCCAAACGATGTGAAGACCTCCTGTCTTCAACCACCGTCTTCATCTTCGATTAGTCGTCGTATCAGTTATTCAGAATAGGATAAACCCGGTCTTTTCGAATAACTCGCGTATATAATAAACAAGTGCTATAAAATACAACATACGCCTTATTCCAATCCAGAATATTCCTTTGTTCAAATATTCTTATACTTTGGGAAAGGTTCCCATAAATTTCATCAAAGATAAATTCTTTAAATTTATTCTTTAATCTTCCTTTGAATATCATTTCAAACCAAATTATGGTTTATCCAAACTGGTCGGGATTAGCGATCCTTAACAAAGTAATCATTTATTTATTTTCCCAATCCCAACCTATCCATCCCATGAAGTAAAACCGGTAATACTTCATATCTAACACCACGGTGTTATCGGTAAAAATAATTACCATTTCACGTTAAAATCTAATTAAAGATTTAACTATCGCCTGGAGTAAAACTGGTGGTACTCCATTCTCAATCATTTTTTGAATATGATAATTTTAGTTATCAAATTCACCTTTCAATCTATTTAAATATTCATTAAAATTCTAATTCGGTTTTAATTTCCAAAAATCATTACTTAATGATTATTCAAAGTCAAGAAATTAATCTTATCTTTAACTGGGTTAAAGAACTAGTGTCATTTAAAACACAGCTCACGATAAACCCAAAATCCCATTCCATTAATTATGGAATCTTCACGGAATACAGATCAATATATAATCGATACAAACTTCCATAACCAACCGATAATATAAATGGAATAACGGCAAAGCCTCTTAAATTTCATATATAGTAACAATCTTCCTCCACAGAAGTTCACTTCGATTATTACAAAATCGAATTCCATTCAATTCCAATTTAATATGTTAAATTGAGAAAGTTTACTTTGGAAAAATCTCCTTTAAATCTTAACAAAAGATTTGTAGATTCCAAATCACTTTTCACTGTAAATCAGGTTAAAGAACGAATGTTGTTAAAACACAGTTCACGATAAACCCAATTCACATTCCATTTTATTCCAATTATTAAATATAATTGGAAACTCTAATAATCTTAATTCAAAGATTTATTCTCTTCACATGGGGTTCAAGAACAGTGTTACTAAAGACACCGTTCACAATAAAACCAAAATCCCATTTGATATTAAATACAAAACTCTGAATAGAAAAAATATCGGCTTATATTCAATATCAAATTCTGAACTCAACAAACATCGTATTGGAATAACGATATATATATATATATCTTCCAAATTCCTCCACAATGTCCGTATAATCATGGAATCCAATACCAAAATATTTCGAAAATAATTTCGATTCAAATCCATTCCAATTCATATATTGGAAATTCTGGTTATTTTTAAAACCATTCTAAATCCCATTTATTTATTTACAAATATTGGATTATAATTCTAGTTCATAACTAGTTCATTTCGATAAAAATATATTTTATCTTTTCAAATCTAGAATTTTTCATCCCAACTCTTTTCAAATCATTTATTATGAATTTACACAAATTATTAATATTTTTAATAATTTTATTAAGGCCCGTAAAGGTGATTTCCATAAACGGTCATCGAACTGCACATACAACGACCTTTTCCAAATTTGATTTGGACATAATTCCAAATCAAACCGTTAGATTTCAAATCCCTAATATTCTTTAGAAATCTCTTTTCGATACGAACCAAACGGTTTCAGTTTTAGGAGAATCCGACGGTCGGATCTCCCGTAATGTCCATTCGAAGTCAATGGTCGAAATTCATGAACTGCCGCGGCGCGTTCTATTCAGGACATTATATATATAATATATATTATTTATATTTCATCGATTTCCATTTAAATCATATTTTATGAATCATTTTAAATTCGTTTTCAAAATGATTTCAACCTCATATTAAATTTTAAATCAAAATTGAATATTCCATATCAGTAATATAAAAATGATAATATTTTTCGAAATCATTTCCTTTTCGATATTAACTATAAAAATGAATAAAATCGATATAAATATCGTTTGCGTCAGAATGACATTAATCTAATCAACACGGCTTTATATATATAAATATTTTCGTGTCCGTCCCAAATCGGACATAAAAATCAAATTTTGATCCATTACTGAATATTATTTTAAAATATTCGTTAATTTAAAATATTTCTATTTTCAAATATTTCTATATCAAATATTCCTGTATTTTCAAATATTTCTGAATTGGAATCAGACACAATCAATTACCATATAATGCTATTTATATGGATTTCACACAACACATGTATACAACAACAGTGATAAACAATCATCCATCATCCAAAGTGCAATTTACATCTGTATAAGCATTAAAAATAAATAATTAACGCTCATCACAGCCTGTTAACCCATCGATTGACATACCACTAATTATTGGGATCAGTGTGTCAAATATTATTCCAATACCCGTGTGGGGTTTCAAACAACAAATACTGATTATTATTTGTGCAATTGGGCAATGTGCAAAATTTATCATCCCAATCTATATCAGATAAATGGGTGTACGTAAACAAATCGTCCGATTTGTTTATAAATATTTATTTCAATACATGGATATTTTATACAGTCCATTTATACAATAAAATTGGTATTTTTATTATTCAAATATTTTTATTCAACATATGAATATTTTATACCGTCCATTTCACATCATAATCAATTTTCACAACACAATCAACCAAACAAGTCGTCCATGGTCTGTGGACAACAAGGAACGGTTCATATATGCAGTTATGAAATAAATAATTGTATAACAATAATTTTGGTGAGAAGTTCTCACCTTCGGGATTCACTCCACCAGTCCTTTTCTCTGAATGGTTTGAATTTAGATTTGTTTTCCGACAGTACCATCGCAATCTGTATCACGCAGTTTATGTTAAAAATTATATTTTTAACAACGCTATATTTATTTTTTAAAAAATCACATTCTTCTTATATCGTTATATATATAAAGGTCAAATTTTTAACACTTCGCTATATGTATAAAAATCAAATCTTTATTCTTGCCATACCATATATGTAAAGATCATATTTTTATAATTTTTCTTTCAACTTAAAAATCTTATTTTTATTCACTAGAAATATAAATAAAAATCCTATTTCTATATACATAAAATCGTATTTCCTTCATATAAAAGTCTAAACTTTCCTAATTTATAAATCTAATCTTTACATTACTAAAAATCATAGCTTTACATTGCTAAAAATCAAACCTTTACGCTATGTTATTATATGTACAAATCAGATCTTTATTTTAAAACCATGCTTTTTTAATTTAAAGACTATGCTTTTATAAATTTTATTACATAAAACTCACCGCGCCCTCTTCCCGGTACTGTCTGGAGCATGAAAATCCCAAAATCCGACTTCAATCTTCTCCTTTACACAGGAATCGGAGCCACTGATCGTCGATGGATGCTGGGGTGCTGCAGGCGGTCGCTAGAGTCGGAGAAGGTGGCAGGGGCATTGGCGGTGGGGGTGGTCGGCGGGGGTGCGGCGCCTCTGACCAACGGCGGAGGCATTGGAGTCGGACACGGCGGTTTGGGGGTGGGTTTTCTCGAGTTGGATGAGAGGTGAGGAAAGAGAAAGAGGGGGCGACGGGGGCTTAGTGACTGCGCCACAGAGGCGGCGCGATGAGCGGAGGAGGGGGGAGGGGGTGGGTCGACGAGGTGAAGCTGCGGCTAGGGCATGGGCATCGGGTTTTGTAAAAAGGGGGATCGATTTTAGAGAGTGAATGATGTATTAGAGTAAGGAATTATATATATATATATTATTTTATTTTATTTTTCCAAAAAGTTGCTTTTCCATTCTAATTCCAAATCAGACCCAACGATTATTGCACCTAGCTAAATACCCCATTCTGAGCATAATGGGATTTGTCCCGCAAGCCAATTTGACCGTTACGGTCAGTTTCTGCTAAATTTAAAATATAAATCATTATATTTTAAATTCAAATGCACATTTTAATCTACTGGGGCCACATACTGATTCTACAAATTCCGGAAAAACTATTTCTAGCTTTGTTTTGATGATACGGTCCTAACAAAACTAATTTCGTCAAATTTGGAGACCATTTGAAAAATGGTCATTTTCTGGTCGATCCAAATTGACTAGAACAGTCAAAACACGTTTTCCTTTGCCACACTCACATATTGATTCCAAAAATTATGAAAATTGGAATCTATCAATAATTTGATATTCCGGTTCCGACAAAAGTGGTTTCATCGAAAACGAAGGTCGTTTGCAAAATCGCTATTTTTAAGGGCTATATTTCCATTGCGACTATTCTGAATTTTCAATTGGACATAACTTTTTATTCCCGCTATGAAATTTGGATTTTTCGGATTCGTTGGAAAGATATTTTCAAATGGATTCTAATATTTTTGGTATATCAAAAATCTGGATTATTTTGAATCCTGTACATTCATTTGGAATTTGAAATCGAATTTTCAAACTACCGTGCCATTTCTAGTTCCTTTTATAATTAAAATAAATTTTTATATTCTAATCTCGATTTAAATAAATTTATACGTTCAAATTCTATTCGAAATAAATTTTTCGTCGTAATTATTTAAAATATCCAAAATTCATTAAAATTGCCAAAATAAAAATTTTAAATTGGTTCTGATTTTTCGGGTTGTTACAATCTCCCCCACTTAAAATCTTTTCGTCGAAAAGGAGCGGAGTTGAAAGTTGTTTGACTAATCAACTCAACTTTGATTTTGGCTTTCATTCTTCAAATTTTCAGTTTCTAAGAATTTCTAATTTTTTAAAAATTTGGCTAACAACCTAAATTTTCGAAAAATTTCGCCATAACCTCCTTTGTACAGGGAGCACCGGGAAAATCCCCAAACCGCCACACAGGCCCTCTCATCTCAAAAAGAAAAAGCCAATCGGCTCATAAAATCATCCAAACCCTATAAATTATTAAACATGTACCTATTTGTCAGGCATACAATTTTGTTCCTCTTCTATAGCCTCCTTGCTATGACCTGTTTACACATATAAATGTACACATATGCATCTGCAATCAATTTCCAATTCAGTTCAATATTTGGTACAATTTGGTTATATGTACCGTTATTTCACATAATGGGATTATTAGATAACAAATAATCATACAACACAACCATCAATCAATTAGTGAATTAACGTTTCAAACACATAACTTTAATACATAGTCAAAATCATATTTTTGATGCTAATTCACAACAATATATTCTAACTATGTTTTGGTTCTCACACCAGTCAATTGGAAACATATAGGTATCCCACTTTCGTCACTCGAACATAAATTCTGATGATGATATATCAATCATCAGAATCATCCTCGGGCGACTAGAGTTTAATTCTATATCCATCCGGTATATTTGAGACTTCAAATACACGTGGATCAGACATACATGAAAATCTCTATATACTGGATTGTCCAAATTCAATATAAAATAAATATTCAAATACGTATAATATGGTTTAAATTTCAAAACTAATTTTTTTTCCATTTTTATTTTAAAAGCACTAATCTTCACACTCGTTCTAGGATATTACTGATCCTATCTCTAACGAGTCATTCTGATTGAATATTACTAATCCAATCTCTGATGAATTCTTTCATTTGGTTCTAATGTGCCTTGCTCTCGAACTCTGCAAACCAAAGCACCGATACCAAAATATAACGACCCAAAATTCCTCGTGAAGGAAAGCCCGGTTGCTTTGAGAACACGACGAATCAGAAAACAAACAGAAGAACTTTTCATTGCTTGTTACAACAATTTACCTCAGAGTACAAGAATATACAGAGTATGAAAAAATAATATACATTTGATAAATATCAGAGTTTTACAAATTACAACGCAGCAGGAAATAATACAAAACACAACTGAAAATAATATGCGGATAAAGAGCTTTTCGAATATCATTCCAACTGTAAACCAGGATCCTGTGAATATAAATATGCAAAACCAAAACTACTAGCTGCCCGTGTGGAAAATATGGGCACCCAGAGTTTAGGTTAAAACAATAAACTCCAGGTCAGTCATGTGACTGGTGTGAGAACTAAAACAGTTATTAATTTGATTTTAAAGTTAAGTAAATCAAGGGACCACGCCGTATAGCACGTAACGGGTTTACCCCCAAGAATACCAGTGTATAACACAAACAACACAATGCTAAATAAAGAACAATGAAGCTATTATAAGACCGAGGTTCCATCACACAATGCAACACAAGCCGGAGGATAGAGTTTTACCATATAATAGCCAAATATGCTTGGCACGTGAAATTTCATATTTTACTATTACTATAAGTGTATAGTGCCAAAACAATTTCAAATATAAATGTATCAATCATAGACGGCATAAGTGCCCCATCCCACTATGTCGCCATACTAGGCTCTACAATCATAACCGCAAAACGTTGTATTGGAAGTTGGATTTCCATCTGTGAGCCAATGCAAGGGATCGTCCTTACCGCTTCGAGACGCTCTAGCCCGCGCCTCAGGAAAACCCGCAACTGCACCTTGGATCGTCAGGGCCGGTCCACACGGAGTGGACTAAAATTCCTGAACAATGTGTTTCCCTACCCTTTGGGGAGTCAGTCTGGTCGGTATAAAGACCATACCATCCATCGGCCCCGTAGTGCCGATATAACCGAGATGCCTCACATTCCAACAACCACATGAGTCAAACTTGTCAGGGCTTGTAAACCATTGACACCACTCCTAGCTAGAAGGAAACGCATGTCCTCCCTGAGGTCCTCTCCCGTTTCTGGTTCACATCGTGGTGTGAGCCTCGCGAATTAACGCTACAAAAAGCTATGTTATATTAAAGCTGTGCTTTGATCATCAACCACAAGACTCTGCTTTTCAACAAAAGCCTTGATCATTTGCATCTTAGCATGCCACACAGGCAATTCACGCTATGCAACCGATGTCTATCAATCATACAGAATGAAATCCGATGTCAGACACACATCCATTTACAAGTTCGTTCTGGGTCTGAACGAAACCGGAGGCACCTTATTCCTCGTCCCGTATGTCCAATACAGGAGAGAGGGCCTCGCATATCCGGTCGATCTCCAAGTATGTCTGGAACGATCGCCACTTATTACTTTATCTTGGGTGTACAGCCCAATCAAGACATCAGTAATCATCCAAACGATGTGAAGACCTCCGGTCTTCAACCACCGTCTTCATCTTCGACTAATCTCGTCTCAGTTATTCAGAATGGGATAAACCCGGTCTTTCCGAATAACTCGTGTATATAATAAACAAATGCTATAAAAACATAACATATGCCTTATTCCAATCAAAAATATTCCTTTGTTCAAATATTCTTATACTTTGGGAAAGGTTCCCATAAATTTTATCAAAGATAAATTCTTTAAATTTATTCTTTAATCTTCCTTTGAATATCAATTCAAACTAAATTATGGTTTATCCAAACTAGCCGGGATTAGCGATCCTTACCGAAGTAATCATTTATTATATTTCCCAATCCCAACCTATCCATCCCATGAAGTAAAACCGGTAATACTTCATATCTAACACCACGATGTTATCGGTAAAATTAATTACCATTTCACGTTCAAATCTAATTGAAGATTTAACTATCATCTGGAGTAAAACTGGCGGTACTCCATTTTCGATCATTTCTTGAATTTGATAATTTTAGTTATCAAATTCACCTTTCAATCTATTTGAAGATTCATTAAAATTCTAATTCGGTTTTAATTTCCAAAAATAATTACTTAATGATTATTCAAAGTTAAGAAATTAATCTTATCTTTAACTGGGTTAAAGAACTAATGTCATTTAAAACACAACTCACGATAAACCCCAAATCACATTCCATTAATTATGGAATCTTCACGGAAAACAGATCAATATATATAATCGATATAAACTTCCATATCCAACCGATAGTGTAAATGAAATAACGGTATAGCCTTTTAAATTCCATATATAGTAACAGTCTTCCCCCACAGAAGTTCACTTCGATTATTACCAAATCGAATTCCATTCAATTCCAATTTAATATGTTAAATTAGGAAAGTTTACTTTGGAAAAATCTCCTTTAAATCTTAACAAAAGATTTATAGATTCCAAATCACATTTCACTGTAAATCGGGTTAAAGAACGAATGTCGTTAAAATACAGTTCACGATAAACCCAATTCACATTTCATTTTGTTCAAATTATTAAATATAATTGGAAACTCTAACATTCTTAAATAAAAGATTTATTCTCTTCACATGGGGTTCAAGAACAGTGTTACTGAAGACACCGTTCACGACAAACCCAAAATCCCATTTGATATTAAATACAAGACTCTAAATAGAAAATATATCGGCTTATATTCAATATCAAATTTTGAACTCAACAAACATCGTATTGGAATAACGATATATATATCTTCCAAATTCCTCCACAATGTCCGTAAAATCATGGAATCCAATATCGAAATGTTCCGAAGATAATTTCGATTCAAATCCATTCCAATTCATATATTAGAAATTCTGGTTATTTTTAAAACCATTCCAAATCCCATTTATTTATTAAAAAATATTGGATTATAATTCTAGTTCATAACTAGTTCTGTAACGACCCGAATTTCCAGTACCCTTTGAGCTGACCAACTACACCAGTCCAACCCAAAGTGCATGGAAAATGGATTACTAGAAGAAAGAAGTTAGAGGATGCGGTAAGAAAGAAAGAAATGTTAGAATAGGAGAATAAGAAGAAGAACTAACACCATACAGAGTCTCACATCGCAGCGGAACAAAAATATAATACAGAAATAACTTTATTGAGAGCTTTAAATAAAACTTACAATATCACAGTACATCGACATCACTGGACAGTTATAATAACCTGTCCTTATATATATTACACATCCGAATAAATACTAGATAATACTATACGTCTGAACTCCTTCAGCTCATCTTTGGACTTCCCAGTATTCGATAACCTGAACCTGTAACTAGAGTGAGAAAACCCACTAAGTTTAAATAACATCCATATTGATTTTAAAGTCAAAAATCCCTTTTGAAAGAAAAAGATAATAGTAAGACCAGTCCACACATAAATATGGATGGTTTTTACCTTACTATAACCCAAAACAGTTTTGAAATCATATCTTGTCTGATATTATATAGTGTCTAAATACAGATAAATAACAATCTGGCGGAACGCTTGCATCTCACGCTCCACATATATACAATATACAACCAAAACCGCAGGCGCTTATTGGAGATTGGATTCCGACTATGACAAGGTATGGGACCACCTGCCGATAGTGTATCTCTAGAGGTGAATACACTGGGTTCAACAAGAACGTCTTGCAACCCGACCCATACATGACCGACCACCCATTTCGCTAGAGTGAATCGAATGTATATCACCAACGGTGGTAGCTAGCCACCGTCTCCCGAGAAGGGACAACATCGACAGATTAAAGAAACAAAAGGAATTTCTCTAGATAGTTGATTATACACCCTAATGGGAGCGACCCACATAGCCATACTGCCTGCCCGATTTTTGTCATTTCCCGGATGATGAGGCTTGAGGTTATAATTATCTTTTGATCATCTGGCTGTCATTCACTATAAATATCATATCGTCAGATCCGTCAAATCACTAATTGACGTCCACAAATATACTCTGAGTATAAAAGAAGTGCCCTTCTTTGCTACTAACTCGGTATATTTGTAAAAATCAATGTATGTGGTTCTCAAAGAAATACACTGTTAGACATTCGTCTATACAAGTCATCCAGGAACAGGATGAACCGAAGGCACCCTCCTACTGCATCCTAGGTATCACCCTATAGATCAGTAGCAAGTAGTCCTTGCAATCCGCAGATTCCAACCACGACAAAATCACAAACCAAATAACTCTGGTTGCAAGCCAGAGAAATTCGATAAGTAGTCCTTTTGCTTATGAAGATCCACGGCCTTCAATTGCTCCATCTCAATCAGCTTCTGAACATCATTAACGTTAACGTACTTGCTGGTCGGAATGGTTTTCCGTACCAACAATCGATTTGGCCAGATTTTTATAGTTGGTGATTTAACTATCAAAATAAACAACCATCATCCATAAAAGTAAATCGAATCCACTAGTTTAGTACTCAACAACAGTTGGCCTTTTTTATAAATATATATATATATGTATGTATATAATAATTAACAAAGATTAATTAAAAACTCTTAAATCTTTCAAAAGCTTAACTCCTTATTTCATGAGTATTCACTAGTTCCATAACAATTTATTCGACATGTACCTTTCCGAATATAGTTTATAATATCCTTTATGGACATATTATTTTAATCTTCTCAACTACTTTCGTTACTAAACTAATATCATCCTTGGATAATCATGAAGTCGTTACAAGTTGGGGTATTTTAATTACCTCTCAGACCTTGAGACGACAACATTCTTATCGTGAGGATAGATACGAGTTTATCAACGAAATCACTTTCCAACAATTAGCCCAACACTTTTATTTACCATACAATTTTAAACAAGAGTTTTAACTCCATTTATTCCCGTTGGAAAACTTGGTTTCTCAATTTCAAAATCACGCTCACTCTATTTAAAACATTTTTGTTTCCCCTCTTAGCTTTTCAATTCCCTTCACTTCCTTCAGATTACAAATTTCCTTTTTAAACTGGTTTCGACTCTTAAAATCCTTAATCCATTTATAACTTGTCTTTATAATTGCCCCATTCGGATTTTATTAAAATACGACCAATAGATGTCTTACTAAGAGTTTAATATAAATTCGCTTACCATTTAACTTAACTTCACATAAGGTTCGATAACTTCACACATTTCCATTTAAGGTACTCAATTCAAGATTTAGCACTTAGATTATTATCAAATAAATAATAATCGAATTCAACATTGAGAAATCAACTTGTTTACCTCAACATTTATAGTTAATCTCCCTTTTAGATAATTAAAAAAAAATAAACGATTTTAAAAGTAGTTAATAATTTATTTAAAAATCCATCCTGATTTAAAACAGTTGATTTAGTAACTCAAAAACAAGGTCAATCCTTTAACTAATTTCATTAGTCCTTTTTCTTAAATCACTTCAAATAATTCCCTTTAATTTAATTACTAATATAATTAAATTAAATTAATTAATCGCAATTAATTGTTATTTAAAACAATTGATTCAATCCTTAACCATTTGGTCAATTTCTAGTCATCGCTTATAAAACACATTAACATAAGAATTCGGTTTATAGTTACTAAATAAAAGTAATCGTTTATTTCCTTTAATGAACTTGTTAAAATAATCTATATATAATAGATTTCAAAATTTGTTTTGGTTATAAAATATATTATTATAACCTTATTTCTATCTATTTACCTGAATGTAAATCACTGTCCATAAAATGGTTCATTTTAGGCCAACTGTTGCCCAATTACTCAACCAATATCATCCACCGGTTAAAACAAAACAAATGTTGAATTTTTATTCAACGATCAACAATAACCCAATCATTCAATCCTACTGGTTAAATAGTTCATATGATGTAATATGAATATAAACAACATACTTGAGGAATCCGGTTAGATCCCTCCAACCTGTCCTTCCTTGCATCACAATGGGTTACTTCAAATTCAATACGACAATATATTTATCACGGTAAATAGAAATAACAGTTTAACAGTCAACAATCAGCTAATAACATCCATTCAAACACCCAATTATTTTTAATATGTTTATATTATTATAAACGTAACCAACAAGGTAAGTTACCTCGTTTGGAATATAATCGTTAAAATAACGATTTAATTCAATTAAATTAAACAACCGTTAAATTTAATTAATGGATACTAAAAATATTCATTATATGCAACAAGTTATTCATTCATCAATCAACAAAAATCATTGCACACAAAATATAAACCTGGTTTATAAAATATAAAGGGGATAAACTGAGTGAGTTGAACTCACCTTGATTCCTTTTCGTCGATTAAACAGTTCGTTTAATTAAATTAAATAGGCGTTTAATTTAATTAAAGATTCCAGTTGATTCCATCGCCGTCCACTCCAGCTCTTTAAACGAAGTATTTCTCGATGAGATCCAACGCCGTTTGTTTCATCCACTCCCGTTACTACATGACACCAATATATATTTACTACAATTATTCGTTATTTAATATTATTTACGACTTGGTAATATACTATTAACTTAAATTACAAATTAACGAAATTCTAATAATTTATGAGGCATGTTAAACATGTTTATTTACGTCAAGTATACGGGGACCGACATGAACACTAATTTTTTTTCAAGCGTTGGTCCTCTTCCCATTATATAAATCACATTATGTAAAAGTGTTTGACACATTATTATTAATAACCTTTAACCTATATACTAACTTCCATCACTGTATATCTATCATAAAAGCTACATAACATAATATCAATCATGCTTACGCTACATTATGGTTGGGCAATGCTTAATATTATTAGGCATATGATGATCCAGTTTTAAACTCACTGGCCAACTTGTAATATTAATAAACATATGTATATATATTTAACATAATATTTACTTGCGTTTAATTAACCTTAGGCACCTTAGAATTTGCTATTAGGCACGTGAATGACACTGTTTATCATCTTTTCTTTTTGGAACCGCATGCCTACTGTAGCTGTGTCCTTTCTGTCCACTGTTTGTCTTCATCATGGCCTTCCCATTTTTTCTTTCTGCCTGCTAACTCCCCCCCCATCACCGCGTCCAATCATCCCTCGTAACCCGCTCCGTTTCTGAAATTACATACTCCCCCTTCTTTCCCAATGATCCTAGTACACGTCCCCACATGCACAAATGACCATGGCGCTGCATATATGAACGTTTCCAAGCCTCCTATTGTTCACCTTTCTTTGCGAACAGAACTGGACATGCTACTCCCTCCCCAAACTCGATACACACGCTAGAAGCCGGGACCACCCCACTTTGTGTTTCCCTCCCTCCTCCCACTTGGACGCAGGCTGCTCCGGCCTTGCCTCCTTCAACCACGATCTTCACCTCCCCACTCAGCTCCACTCACGAGCTGCAATACTTCACGCAGCATGATAGATCAACCGAACGGCCACCATTCAGACTGATACCCTCCCATGCAGACATCATCTCTCAGACGTTACATTTTTCCTTTAAGAGACCGCTTGTCCCTCTTGTTACATGTAGTTGCACCTTCAAGCCAACCCTGTCACTTTCCAGATTCGCATTTTATATATATTTTACTGTTGAAGAAACATGAGAATAAAGAGGAGATTTGAAAGTGTTTTTACTTAAGGAATAGTGAGAGGAGGATTGGTTTTCTGCAGTTTTCTTTTTGGTTTTTAGGTTCATTTCCTTTCGCTCAGAAGAAGGAGAAGGTGAGCGTATATATGAGAGGAAGTGTGGCGAGCACGACAATGGAAAGTAATATTTTTATTTGGTAGCTTTGTCGGCATGTTTGAAAAGATATACAGGAATTGCAGAAATTGCTCGGCACGGTTTCAAGTCTGAAAAGAAAATACAAAAATAGCGTTAGGCTACGTGTTTACACTGACGGGATAGGTTAGGCATTGGTAGGCTAAGACTGCTCAAAAGAAACAACATGACAGTGGTAATAATTGGGGCAGGATTGAAATGGGGTAGGTTAAATCTTTAAAGTTTAAGTATGCATATTTTCCTTCATTTATAAATCGTAGAGCACAAAACTGCTGCAAAGGAAAGTTGGGGCGATGATATTTATGTGTAAATGATAGCCCCTTTTATTATTTTATTTTCGTAAACCGTCGTTGGCATGTTAGAAAAAAAAATTGATCCACAAGTAACGGAAATATAATGGACAACGAAAAAGATTTTATTATATATATATATATTATAATTTAATGCGGTACTATTTCCTACCGCGTCTTCCGTTGTTTACCGTTAATCATAAAATACACGTACTACCACACGAACTTCAAACGAAATAAAAATAGATGCACTGTTATGTATCAATATTCTAGTTCTAAGGGAATTAATTTCGTCGAAACGGACTCCGTTCGCCCACCGACGATATTTTAAATTTATCGGTTCACCTTTAAATTTCGTCCACCGACAAACAACTCTGATTGACCCCAAACTGGAAATATAACAAAAATTCGCTTTGCGCAATCCAATAAAACTTGTCTCGTTGAAAACGGATGTTGTTTGGAAAGATAACATTTTTAAGGCCTATATATTATCGATATAATAAAACAATTTAATTTAATAATAAATCATTATTATCGTATATCTGTGAATTTAACAATATATCATTTCAATATAAGCCAATATAGATTCTAAAACTCAACCTTTACATTTCTGAATTAAACAGTATCCAATTTATAATAAAACCATATTTAAATTATTAAATAAACGTTATCGTTTGTTAACAAATTCCATAGCGACTATTTAAAATTTTGTATTGGACATAACTGATAATCTATGACATGAAATCTCCATTTTTTCTTTTTCATTAGAAAAATATAATCAAATCGATCCGGGCGATTCTTGTTTGACAAAAATCAGACTTATATTGGATCATGTATATTCAATTAAATTCCAAATCGAAAATTATGAACTATCGCAGCGTTTCGAGCTTGTTTATATTAATATATATATTCGAGCTTCATTTCTAATAAATAAAATTCAATATAAAATCCATTATATTACCAAATCGATATTTAAAGTGATTTAAATATCCCAAATAAATGTTCAAAAATCTGGGACATTACATTCTCCCTCCCCCCCTTAAAAGTATTTCGTCCCCGAAATTACAAGGTAAGACGAATGACCCGAATCCAATTATTTCTAAGATAATTATTTTTGAATTATAATTAAAATAAATTCAAACTTTTAAAATTTTCGAAAATTTCGCCAATACCTCCTCTACACGGCCCGATCACAACAACTACAACTGCCACTCCGGACCTCAACTTCTCCAAAAGAAAACCAAAATCCAAATGGCTACCCAACCCAGGGGTATGAAATCAATCACTCCAATCAATATATTAAGGTTTACCTATTTGTCGGGCAACACAACTCCAATCTCCAATTTCGAAGCAAAGTAACTAACTGCTATTTATCTTCCAATCGGTATATCCAAATGGCCTTCTAGAATCTGCATTTAACTCAACATATACCACAAATAACAAATATAGGTTTAAATAACCCAGTTTTCTTTCATTACCGATTTTATTCCTAATTTATTATACTGTGATTTATTTCCAAATGATTCAACTTCCTTATTAACTCATTGTTGAATTTAATTTACCCAACTAACATCCAATAAATCAAACAATTCACAAGCAAACCAATTTATATTACATTTAGCATTTATATTTACCATTTGTATTCACTTTGGTTAAACATATATTAAAATCAATCGATTAATTTTCATTATTATTTATTCGATTTCCAAATCTCACATATACTTAATTTCAATTTCATTTAAATTCCACCCTAAATTAATTTACTTAACCAGGTTAAGTTTCGTTTCCATATTCAATTGACCAATTGATTTCTAACCAGTTCAAGTCCATTTCATAACTCAACTTGAATTCCAAAGCAAATTAATCAAACAACAAACAACTAAGATTACAATATTATAGGAAATTATTTCCTTTTTATATATATGAATATACTTTGGGCAAAATTATTTCATTTACCCTCTTCATAAAACAATATTGTGTCAATTCCTAGTTCGTTATGTGTTCCCAACATTTGAACCGGTCAATCAACACAATACAAAATAATTTTATATAAAATTTTCAAATACGATCTCCCGTATATATACACTCAACTCGATCTAGGGTATTACTAACCCCATCTCTATTGAGTTACGCCACAGAGCCAAGGTTACTACTCAACCAATAGCTCTGATACCAAATGTAGCGACCCGAATTTCCAGTACCCTTTGAGCTGACCAACTACACCAGTCCAACCCAAAGTGCATGGAAAATGGATTACTAGAAGAAAGAAGTTAGAGGATGCGGTAAGAAAGAAAGAAATGTTAGAATAGGAGAATAAGAAGAAGAACTAACACCATACAGAGTCTCACATCGCAGCGGAACAAAAATATAATACAAAAATAACTTTATTGAGAGCTTTAAATAAAACTTACAATATCAGAGTACATCGACATCACTGGACAGTTATAATAACCTGTCCTTATATATATTACACAACAGAATAAATACTAGATAATACTATATGTCTGAACTCCTTCAGCTCGTCTTTGGACTTCCCAGTATTCGATAACCTGAACCTGTAACCAGCCTAACCCGAACATTACAAACGATGGGTCAGTCTGGTGAACCAGAGTGAGAAAACCCACTAAGTTTAAATAACATCCATATTGATTTTAAAGTCAAAAATCCCTTTTGAAAGAAAAAGATAGTAGTAAGACCAGTCCACACATAAATATGGACGGTTTTTACCTTACAATAACCCAAAACAGTTTTGAAATCATATCTTGTCTGATATTATAATAGTGTCTAAATACTAATAAATAACAATCTAGCGGAACGCTTGCATCTCACGCTCCACGTATATACAGTATACAACCAAAACCGCAGGCGCTTATTGGAGATTCGATTCCGACTATGATAAGGTATGGGACCACCTGCCGATAGTGTATCTCTAGAGGCGAATACACTGGGTTCAACAAGAACATCTTGCAACCCGGCCCACACATGACCGACCACCCATTTCGCTTGAGTGAATCGAATGTATATCACCAACGGTGGTAGCTAGCCACCGTCTTCCGAGAAGGGACAGCATTGATAGATTAAAGAAACAAAAGGAATTTCTCTAGATAGGTGATTGTACACCCTAATGGGAGCGACCCACATAGCCATACTGCCTGCCCGATTTTTGTCATTTCCCGGTTGATGAGGCTTGAGGTTATAATTATCTTTTGATCATCTGGCCGTCATTCACTTTGAATGCCATATCGTCAGATCCGTCAAATCACTAATTGACGTCCATAAATATACTCTGGGTATAAAAGAAGTGCCCTTCTTTGCTACCAACTCGGTATATTTGTAAAAATCAACGTATGTGGTTCTCAAAGAAATACTCTGTCAGACATTCGTCCATACAAGTCATCCAGGAACAGGATGAACCGAAGGCACCCTCCTACTGCATCCTAGGTATCACCCTATAGATCAGTAGCAAGTAGTCCTTGCAATCCGCAGATTCCAACCACGACAGAATCACAAACCAAATAACTCTGGTTGCAAGCCAGAGAAATTCGATAAGTAGTCCTTTTGCTTATGAAGATCCATGGTCTTCAACTGCTCCATCACGATCATCTTCTGAACATCATTAACGTTAATGTATTTGCAGGTCGGAATGGTTTTCAAATATAAATTCGATCCCGGTCTTTCCGTACCAACAATCGATTTGGCCAGATTTTGATAGTCGGTGATTTAACTATCAAAATAAACAACCATCATCTATAAAAGTAAAACGAATCCACTAGTTTAGTACTCAGCAATAGTTGGCCTTTTTAATATATATATATATATAATAATTAACAAAGATTAATTAAAAACTCTTAAATCTTTCAAAAGTTTAACTCCTTATTTCACGAGTATTCACTAGTTCCATAATAATTTATTCGACATGTAACTTTTCGAATATAGTTTATAATATCCTTTATGGACATATTATTTTAATCTCCTCAATTACTTTCGTTACTAAACTAATATCATCCTTGGATAATCATGAAATCATTTCAAGTTGGGGTATTTTAATTACCTCTCAGACCTTGAGACGACAACATTCTTATCGTGAGGATAGATACGAGTTTATCAATGAAATCACTTTCCAACAATTTTCCCAACACTTTTATTTACCATACAATTTTAAACAAGAGTTTTAACTCCATTTATTCCCGTTGGAAAAGTTTGTTTCTCAATTTCAAAATCACGCTCACTCTATTTAAAACATCTTTGTTTCCCCTCTTAACTTTTCAATTCCCTACACTTCTTTCAGATTACAAATTTCCTTTTTAAACTGGTTTCGACTCTTAAAATCCTTAATCCATTTATAACTTGTCTTTATAATTGCCCCATTCGGATTTTATAAAAATCCGACCAATAGATGTCTTACTAAGAGTTTAATATAAATTCGCTTACCATTTAACTTAACTTCACATAAGGTTCTATAACTTCACACATTTTCATTTAAGGTACTCAATTCAAGATTTAGCACTTAGATTATTATCAAATAAATAATAATCGAATTCAACATTGAGAAATCAACTTGTTTACCTCAACATTTATAGTTAATCTCCCTTTTAGATAATTAAAAAAATAATCGATTTTAAAAGTAGTTAATAATTAATTTAATAATCCATCCTGGTTTAAAACAGTTGATTTAGTAACTCAAAAACAAGGTTAATCCTTTAACTAATTTCATTAGTCCTTTTTCTTAAATCACTTCAAATAATTCCCTTTAATTTAATTAATAATTAAATTAAATTAATTAATCGTAATTAATTGTTATTTAAAACAATTGACTCAATCGTTAACCATTTTGTCAATTTCTGATCATCGCTTATAAAACACATTAAAATAAGAATTCGGTTTATATATTCGGTTTATAGTTACTAAATAAAAGTAATTGTTTATTTCCTTTAATGAACTTTGTTAAAATAATCTATATAAAATGTATTTCAAAATTTTCTTTGATTATAAAATATATTCTTGTAACCTTATTTCTATCTATTTACCTGACTGTAAATCACTGTCCATAAAATGATTCATTTTAGGCCAACTGTTGCCCAATTACTCAACTAATATCATCCACTGGTTAAAAATAAACAAACGTTGAATTTTTATTCAACGATCAACAATAACCCAATCATTCAATCCTACTGGTTAAATAGTTCATATGATGTAATATGAATATGAACAACATACTTGAGGAATCCGGTTGGATCCCTCCAACCTGTCCTTCCCTGCATCACAATGGGTTACTTCAAATTAAATACGACAATATATTTATCACGGTAAATAGAAATAACAGTTTAATAGTCAACAATCAGCTAATAACATCCATTCAAACGCCCAATCATTTTTAATATGTTTATATTATTATAAACGTAACCAACAAGGTAAGTTACCACGTTTGGAGTATAATCGTTAAAATAACGATTTAATTCAATTAAATTAAACAACCGTTTAATTTAATTAATGGATATTAAAAATATTCATTATATGCAAACAGTTATTCATTCATCAATCAATAGCAATCATTGCACACAAAATATAAACCCGGTTTATAAAATATAAACGGGATAAACTGAGTGAGTTGAACTCACATTGATTCCTTTTCGTCGATTAAACAGTTCGTTTAATTAAATTAAACAGGCGTTTAATTTTATTAAAGATTCCAGTTGATTCCATCGCCGTCCACTCCAGCTCTTTAAAAGAAGTATTTCTCGATGTGGTCCAACGCCATTTGTTTCATCCACTTTCGTTACTGCATGACACCAATATATATTTACTACAATTATTCGTTATTTAATATTATTTACGACTTGGTAATATACTATTAACTTAAATTACAAATTAACAAAATTCTAATAATTTATGAGGCATGTTAAACATGTTTATTTACATTAATTATACAGGGACCGACATGAATAATAATTTTTTTTCAAGCGTTGGTCCTCTTCCCATTATATAAATCACATTATGTAAAAGTGTTTGACACATTATTATTAATAACCTTTAACCTATATACTAACTTCCATCCATGTATATCTATCATAAAAGCTACATAACAAAATATCAATCATGCTTAGGCTACATTATGGTTGGGCAATGCTTAATATTATTAGGCATATGATGATCCAGTTTTAAACTCACTGGCCAACTTGTAATATTAATAAACATATGTATATATAATTAACATAATATTTACTTGCGACCCGGTGCAATCATCCCATCACCAAGTGCAATCATCGTGGCCTTCCCATTTCTTCTTTCCGCCTGCTAACTCCCCCCATCACCAAGTGCAATCATCCCTTGTAACCCGCTCCATTTCTGAAATGACAGACTCCCCCTTCTTTGCCAATGATCCTAGTACACGTCCCCGCATGCACAAATGACTATGGCGCTGCATATATGAACGTTTCCAAGCCTCCTATTGATCACCTTTCTTTGCGAACAGAACTGGACATGCTACTCCCTCCCCAAACTCAATACACATGCTAGAAGCCTGGACCACCCCACTTTTTGTATCCCTCCCTCCTCCCACTTGGACATAGGCTGCTCCGGCCTCGCCTCCTTTAACCACGATCTGCACCTCCCCACTCAGCTCCACTCGTGAGCTGCAATACTTCACGCAACATGATAGATCAACCGGACGACCACCATTCAGACCGATCCCCTCCCATGCAGACATCATCTCTCACACGCTACATTTTTCCTTTAAGAGACCGCTTGTCCCTCTTGTTTCATGTAGTTGCACCTTCAAGCCAACCCTGTCACTTTCCAGAATCGCATTTTATATATATTTTACTGTTGAAAAAACGTGAGAATAAAGAGGACATTTGAAAGTGTTTTTACTTAAGGAATAGTGAGAGGAGGATTGGTTTTCTGCAGTTTTCTTTTTGGTTTTTGGGTTCATTTCCTTTCGCTCAGAAGAAGGAGAAGGTGAGCGTATATATATGAGAGGAAGTGTGGCGAGCACGGCAGTGGAAAGTAATATTTTTATTTGGTAGCTTTGTCGGCAAGTTTGAAAAGATATACAGGAATTGCAGAAATTGGTCGACACGGTTTCAAGTCTGAAAAGAAAATAAAAAAATAGCATTAGGTTACGTGTTTACACTGATGGGATAGGTTAGGCATTGGTAGGCTAAGACTGCTGAAAAGAAACAACATGACAGTGGTAATAATTGGGGTAGGAATGAAATGGGGTAGGTTAAATCTTTAAGGTTTAAGTATGCATATTTTCCTTTATTTATAAATCGTAGAGCACAAAACTGCTGCAAAGGAAAGTTGGCGCGATGATATTTATGTGTAAATGATAGCCCCTTTTCTTATTTTATTTTCGTAAACCGTCGTTGGCATATTAGAAAAAAAAAAATTTGATCCATAAGTAACGGAAATATAATGGACAGCGAAAAAGATTTTATTATATATATATTTTATAATTTAATACGGTACTAATTTCTACCCCGTCTTCCGTTGTTTACCGTTAATCATAAAATACACGTACTGCCACACGAAATAAAAATAGATGCACTGTTATGTATTGATATTCCGGTTCTAAGGGAATTAATTTCGTCGAAACGGACTCCGTTCCCCCACCGGCGATATTTTAAATTTATCGGTTCACCTTTAAATTTCATCCACCGACAAACAACTCTGATTGACCCCAAACTGGAAATATAACAAAAATTAGGTATGCGCAATCCAATAAAACTTGTCTCGTTGAAAACGGATGTTGTTTGGAAAGAAAACGTTTTTAAGGCCTATATATTATCGATATAATAAAACAATTTAATTTAATAATAAATCATTATTATCGTATATCTGTGAATTTAATAATATATCATTTCAATATAAGCCAATATGGATTCTAAAACTCAACCTTTACATTTCTGAATTAAACAGTATCCAATTTATAATAAAACCATATTTAAATTATTAAATAAACGTTATCGTTTGTTAACGAATTCCATAGCGACTATTTAAAATTTTGTATTGGACATAACTGATAATCTATGACATGAAATCTCCATTTTTTCTTTTTCATTAGAAAATTATAATCAAATCGATCCGGGCGTTTCTTGTTTCACAAAAATCAGACTTATATTGGATCATGTATATTCAATTAAATTTCAAATCGAAAATTACGAACTACCGCAGCGTTTCGAGCTCGTTTATACTAATATATATTCAAACTTCATTTCTAATAAATAAAATTTGATATAAAATCCATTATATTACCAAATCGATATTTAAACTGATTTAAATATCCCAAATATATGTTCAAAAATTTGGGACATTACAAGTTCATTTCGATAAAAATATATTTTATCTTTTCAAATATGGAATTTTTCATCCCAACTCTTTCCATATCATTTATTATGATTTTACACAAATTATTAATATTTTTAATAATTTTATCAAGGCCCGTACAGTTGATTTCCATTAACAGCCATCGAACTGCACTTACAGCGACCTTTTCCAAATTTGATTTGGACATAATTCCAAATCCAAACGTTAGATTTCAAATCCCTAATATTCGTTAGAAAGCTCTTTTCGTTACGAACCCAACGGTTGTAGTGTCAGGAGAATCTGACGACCGGATCTCCCGTAATGTCCATTCGAAGTCAATGGTCGAAATTCGAGAACTGCCGTTGCGCTTCGTCGATTTCCACTTAAAACGTATTTTATAAATCGTTTTAAATTCATTTTCAAAACGATTTCAACTTCATATTCAATTTTAAATCAAAATTGAATATTCCATATCAGTAATATATAAATGATAATATTTTCAAAACATTAGATTTCGAAATCACTTCCTTTTAGTTATTCATTACAAAAAAGAATAAAATCGATATAAATATCGTTTGCGTCAAAATGGCGTTATTCTAATCAACACGGCTTTATATATATAAATATTTTCGTGTCCATCCCAAATCGGACATCAAAATCAGATTTTGATCCATTACTGAATATTATTTTAAAATAATCGTTATTTTAAAATATTTCTATTTTCAAATATTTCTATATCAAATATTCCTATATTTTCAAATATTTCTGAATTGGAATCGGACACAATCAATTACCATATAATGCTATTTATATGGATTTAACACAACACATGTATACAACAACAGTGATAAACAATCATCCATCATCCAAAGTGCAATTTACAACTGTATAAGCGTTAAAAATAAATAATTAACGCTCATCACAGCCTGTCAACCCATCGATTGACGTACCACTAATTATTGGGATCGGTGTATGTCAAATATTATCCCAATACCCGTGTGGGGTTTCAAATGACAAATACTGATTATTATTTGTGCAGTTGGGCGATGTGTAAAATTTATCATCTCAATCTATATCAGATAAATGGGTGTATGTAAACAAATCGTCCGATTTGTTTATAAATATTTATTTCAATACATGGATATTTTATACAGTCCATTTATACAATAAAAATGGTATTTTTATTCTTCAAATATTTTTATTCAACGTATGAATATTTTATGAAGTCCATTTTGCATCATAATCAATTTTCACAACACAATCAACCAAACAAGTCGTCCACGGTCTGTGGACGACGGGGAACAGTTCATATATGCAGTTATAAAAAATAATCGTATAACAATAATTTCGGTGAGAAGTTCTCACCTTGGGGATCCACTGCACCAGTCGTTATCTCTGAACTATTAAAATTTATATTTGTTTTCCAACAGTACCATCGAAATCTGTATCACGCAGTTTTTGTTAAAAATTATATTTTTAACAACGCTATTTTTATTTTAAAAAATCACCTTCTTCCTATATCGTTACATATATAAAGGTCAAAATTTTAACACTTTGCTATAACCATTTCAGTTTATGATCGCATTCTAATATAAAAATAACCAACACATTCAATAGATTGTAATAATTATAATATATGAAATATAATTTAGGTAAAATTATTTCATTTACCTTTTATCAAAACGTACTGTGTCGGTTTATCATATTCGAGTGTTTAGAAACCCCTATCGATCTTGTGGTGCCCCGCCATCGACTAGAATTCATAAGCCACTCAACCCATAAATCTCCACAATATAAAACCGTTTTTATAGACATTCGCACTTATACATACACTCAAACTCAATTTAGGATATTACTAATCCCATCTCTACTGAGTTAAGACACAGAGCCAGGATAATTACTTAACCTTAAGCTCTGATACCACTGTAACAACCCAAAGATTTTCGACCCTAAAAATCGACACGATTACCAATGTCGACTAATCAAGCATCGTAAATACCAGATCATTAATAGAAAGAAGTTAGAGGGTGGGAAATAGAAAGAAAGTTAGAATAGAAGAAGAAGAAGATCACAACAGATGAAACACGAATCTCACAACGGAACGAATAAAATATATATTAACAATACTTTGAAATGCAAAACTAAACTGTATTTGCACTTACATTCATCATCAGAGTACATCATATAAATATCACAGTGGAAATAACTCTATAAATATATATCCAACACTGAAGCATCCTGCTTCAAGCTCCTTCAATGGTATCTGTAAAATCCCGACTACTTGACTCCCCGTACAAATTTGGGCACCCAAGAGTTAGGGAAAGCAAAACAAAATAAACTCTGGGTCAGTCATGTGACAGGTGTGGGTAAACTCTAGTTAATTGGTTTAACTTTTAAAATCCTTTTAAAAGAAATGATAATCATAAGACCGATCCACACATAATCACAGACGATTTTGGCCCTTATGATAACCCAAACTATTCCTTAAGATCAATATTTTCTGACATTAAAATAATGTCTAAATCAAGTAAATAACAATCTAGCAGAACGCTTTCATCTCACGCTCTACATATATAATATACAATAAAAAACTATGGACTCTTATTGGGTAATGGATTGCCAACTATGACAAGGTATGGAACCACCTTCCGATCAGTGTACTCTAGAAGCAATACATTGGAGTTCAACATGAACATCTTATAACTCGGCCACACATGACCGACCATTCATTTCGCTTGAATGTTCCTCATATATTGTCGCCTTACAGCTGGTATACCAACATAACCGTTCCCAGGAGATACAGAATTGAAAGAAGTAATAAATATGAATATTCTCTAGATGGTGACAACATACCCTACTTAGGTGTGACCCACTTAGCCATGCTGCTTGCCTGATTTCTGTCATTTCCCAATTGACGAGGCTCGAGGTCATAACATATCTTTTAACAAATCACTCCTTTATTTACACTAAATGCCACATCGCTATACCCGTCAAATCACAAATTGATTTTCCCAAAAATACCATGGGTATAAGCTAAGAGAAACGAATTCCTCCACCGCCAACGTAAATATGTTTGAAATGATCAACTTATGCGATCTACCAGATATACTCTGTCAGACTTTTGTCCATTCAAGTTGTCCTGGGACTGGACAAACCGAAGGCATTTTTCTGTAAATCCATCTTAGGCAATTTCTACCTAGGATTGCCAGAATAACTCTTGCATAACTCCGCCTTCAATTGATTTTGACATATTTGATTCGAAATCAAAATGCCCATACGAAGTGTGTAACACCCCACGCCCGCTATGATCACTCTCTAAGGGAATGCCATAGCATCGGTGGAGTATTTTAGTGAATATAGAACAGAAAAATTACAACAAGACAGATATAAATAGTACTTGAAATTTAAAACATCATCTCATAACAGCGGAAGTAAACATGTCTGGTTACATCATAAAACCACAATAAAAGTCAAGTACAATATCCATCAAAATAAAGAAGTAAATAATCCCACTCTCTCATACAATAGCCAAGACAAAAGAAAAGATAACTGGGTAACTGGAGCTTTACATCTATCCAAGCTCCTAAAGACTGGAACAGCAATCCGATCAAGCTCCACTACTGCTAGGATCCACCGTAGGACCTGAGGGTTGGGAAAAAGATAAAAACAACGGGGTCAGACATAAGTCTGAGCGAGTCCTATAACTTTAACAATACAATCATTAAAGTAACCAGAGAAGACATAAACTTGACCTATGGTAATGTCTGGGGATGAATGGCTACACTAAGCAGCTTGGTAGACTTAGGATAAACTAAGATAACTGTAAAGACGTATCTACCCACCCAAGGATAATTACTAACTGCACCACACCAGTCATTCCCACTCAAAGATTGATCCCATCCAAGGACTTAAAAGAAAGATATAACTAGTAGTTTCATGTACCCCTAGCTGACCACATAGGTGCCGTCTGCCCCTATCTCCACTAGGTGTACCCCACTACTCCCCAATGATCGGCTCCCTACCGTAGATACCCATGCCGGTCCCACAGTGGGGTGTATCACTCCCCTAAAGTGGCAACCCTATACTAACGGTGCACGGCTTATATCTACACGATGCAACAACGTCTTACCTACCAGCCCGGGTCCACACACGCATATGAAACCCGTTGGACTTGCGTTGCCACCGCTAACCCGTTTTGGCCTCTTATAATCAAGCCCAGTACGCGTGTCCCGTCCTCGACATGGGTCGAGCCCAATAAGATACATAAGGGTTACTGGTTGAAATGGGCCCCCACAAGCTACCCACCTAAGCTTGTCCCTTTTTCTAGTGCATCCCACTTAACCCTTTAATCATGTTTAATTACATGTTTCCACTTGGTTAAGTATTCTAATCGTATTTTCAATTGCCACCCAAGGCAACCCACTAGATTTCCATATGCCACCCAAGGCACCCACTTAACCCCTCATGTCCCTCTACATGCTAATGTGGTTAAGTGTTTCTTAATTAATTAAGATCATGACCTCATAAAGACCTCTCACATTAGACCGTCTTTTATGACTGCTGGATATGCCGGTTGGTTCCGGGCAGACTTCTGTCATCAAAAGGGTCTAACCTCGTGTCTTTACTTTAATCACGTATTTAATTTATGACTAAGACCTCTCACGTTGGGCCAATCATTTGTAGCTGCTGGATAGCCGGTCGGTTACGGGCAGACTTCCGCTACAAAAGGGTCCAACCTCGTGTCTTAGTTGATTAATTACACCTAATTAATCACCCCCATAATTAATTATCCCTAATTAATTACACCTTTTTCATAACATGGGTAGACCTAACTCAATAGGTAAATTCCCATGGGGTAGACCTAACTCAATAGGTAAATTCCCACTTATGTTAATTTATTTTTATGGTATGCTTAATCATACCCAATCATACTTTTATTAACATATTTATTACCCCCATCGTTCCCCACGTAAATCGTTCTCATTTCATGACATAATAAAGGGAAGATCCATCACAAATATCATGGGTTTAACCACATCTTAGCATATAACTTTATCATGGGTTAAGAGGATGTCAACTTGCATATATGAGCATATATTAACACAACTACATTTAACCCAAACTTGCATATTATCATACACATGACTTGCATAACATGTTGCATATGAGCTTGCATATTATCATACACATATCTTGCATAACATGTTGAACTTGCATATAAGCATTCTCATAACTTGCATAACATGTTAAACATGCATTTAAGCATACACATAACTTGCATAAGCATTTACATTCTTGCATAAGCATTCACATACTTGCATAAGCACTCACATACTTGCATAAGCATGCATAACTTGCATATCATGTTAAACTTGCATTTAAGCATATACATAACTTGCATATGAACTTGCATAGCAACCTACACATAACTTACATAACATCATACACATAACTTGCATATGAACTTGCATAACTCACTTGTTAAACATGCATAAACCCACTTATTAGATATGCATAAACCCACTTATTAAACATGCATAAACCTACTTGTTAAACATGCATAAACCAACTTATTTAAAATGCATAAACCCACTTATGCATAAACATAGGAAAACATAGAGTAGCATATCATTACAAATGATTCAAACTCACTAATCCGCATTTAAGACCATAAGTCTCATTACACCCAATCTACTTACTTTAGCAATTGATGTTAAAGTGATAGAAACTCACCAAACCCAAGATTAACAAACTTATGAAGTGGAATTAGTTGCTAAATATGAAGAAGATGATGATTAGAGGTTGATTAGCTTGCAACTTCCTTCATAAATTAGTGGAGGCTCCTTCTAGGATTTAATTTGGCGGCATGAGGCCATCATTTCTATTTTTAGTATGGATTAGGGTAGGTTTAGGGTGTATTTATAGATTAGGTGAGTGTTTTAGGCCCTTAGATTAACCCTAGATTAGATTAGGACCCTTAGATTTCGGAAATCTCTAGAACACAGCCCTCCAAGCCAGCCTAAAACCCAACCTGGTGCAGCCAGGTTTACTGGACGCCGCGCCCAAGTCGACAGGCAGGTCGACAGGCAAGTCGACCCCCCTGTCGACAGGCCTGTCGACAGCCCTGTCGACATGGTTAGGGCGGGAACTTTCCCGCCTGACCCCGCTTGTTCCATTCCAAAATCTGAAATTTAAATTTTTAAATCTGTTTTTAGCTTTGAATTTTCTGCAAACTTCATCGGGCCATAACTGGGCCATACGGACTCCGATTTTCGAAAACTCGGACTCTATTTTGCGTATTTTTCCGAGACGAACGCAATGATGCAGCCCGTTTCCCCTAATTCTCACGTCTGAGATTATTTATTCTGTAATTAGTGAATTTTAGCATTAACCAAAATACGGGGTGTTACATTCTCCCCTCCTTAAAGGATTTCGTCCCCGAAATCTCTAAGCTAAGGAGAATGCATATCCTACCATCCAAACAACCATCTACTCAATCCATCAAACACGGGCATCCATTGTCCTTAAAACAATTTCTATTGATGTATGAGCATATGCAAAAAGTGTGTGTATATGTTCCCTATCTAATGTATGAACATATGCAAACCATGATAGTGCCATGCATCCATTATGTATGCGAGAGAACCCTATCGACACATACAATATCTACATGAGTGCACAATCATTCACCAAAATGCATCATCCATATGATAACACAATCATTATACATCCATAAATATAGCTTCCTACACACAATTTTATGCAATATGCAATATGAAGTGATTGAGCCGATCTAGTGCCTAGAGTGTGTATATATGCATCCACGAGCAACCACTAGCAACCACTTGCATCCACTTGCATCCATCAATCATAACATGTCTCAAACACATGTTTCAACCATGGGTTTACCCTATCTAAAGGTCAATTAGTACTAACGAGAGGATATACTAAAGATAAGATAAGTACTAGACAACGATAGAGGAGAAAATAAAGACATACCCTTAAAAAGAAATGGGTACATTGAACGCATCTTCGCTTCTGTCTCCCAAGTTGCGTTGCTCTCATCTTCTCCCCATTGCACTTTGACTAGATGAACCTCTCGATTCCTCAATTTCCTAGTCTCTGACCCAAGGATGCGGGTAGGAGCTCGTCGAATAGTCGCATCACGCTCTACTTCCCCTTCTTTAAGCAAGCTCGGCTCTACCACCTCTGCGGTCTCATGTAAGCACTTCCTCAAATGAGATACATGGAATACATCATGAACACCACTAAGTCTGTCGGGCAACTCCACCCTATATGCCATCCGCCCAATCCTTTCCTTAATAGGAAACGGCCCAACAAACCTCGGTGCTAACTTCCCAACAGATCCAAAGCGAACCACATTTCGTAATGGAGACACTTTGACAAAGACCATGTCCCCAACTTCAAACTCAAGATCCGTCCTTCTCTTGTCCGCATAAGATTTTTGCCTATCTTGCGCTGCTTTCATCCTTCTTCGAATCAAGTCAATCTTCTCAGAAGTCTCCCTAACCATATCAGGCCCAAGCAAGATCTTGTCCGTAGACTCCCACCAACATGTAGGTGATCGACAAGGCCTTCCATAGAGAGCTTCGAAAGGAGCCATACCAATACTGGACTGAAAGCTGTTATTATATGCGAACTCCACCAATGGAAGATGCTCTTCCCATGTACCTCCAAAATCTAAGATACAAAGCCTCAAAAGGTCTTCTAGGACACGATTCACCCTCTCAGTCTGGCCGTCCGTCTGAGGATGATATGCGGTGCTCAGACACAATTGAGTCCCCACTGCTTCTTGCAAACTTCTCCAGAACTCGCTAGTGAAGATAGGATCTCGATCACTCACTATGCTAGAGGGTACCCCATGAAATCGAACTATCTCTCGAAGATATACTGAAGCTAGCCATGGAGCAGTCCTCTTGCTCTTCACAGGTATGAAATGGGCGCTCTTAGTAAGTCTGTCTACCACCACCCAAATTCCCGTATTACCCTTTCTTGATCTGGGTAACCCGTCAATAAAATCCATCGAGACGCTATCCCACTTCCATTGCGGAACTTCCAATGGGTGAAGCAACCCACCAGGTTTCCTTTGCTCCGCCTTCACTTGCTGGCACACCAAGCATCGAGCGACATACTCGGCCACATCTTTCTTCATACCGGCCCAGAAGAAACCCCTCTTCATGTCTTGGTACATCTTGTCCCCACCGGGATGAATGGTCATCCTAGAACGGTGTGCATCATCAAGAATAGCCTTCCTCAACCCTTCGTCTTGCGGTACACAAAGTCTACCATCTCTACGCAAGCACCCCTTATCGTCTAGGGTGTACCTACTCAAATGGCTGGACGACTCCCCCCTTATGAGCTTCTCTACCAACTCAACCAACTGTGGGTCGTCCCTCTGTGCTTCCCCAATCTGCCCCAAAAGAGTAGGTCTGACTTCCAAGGAAGCTAGCAAACCGGGTACATAATCAATGGAAGGTCTGAAATCAAACATCGAGATAAATTCCAAGCTTCGTTGTTCCACGAACAATGGACTCAAGGACAACCTTTTTCTGCTCAAGGCGTCCGCCACCACGTTACCCTTGCCAGGGGTATACGCTATCTCGAAATCATAGGATGCTAAGAACTCCATCCACCTTTGCTGTCTCAAATTCAAATCCTTCTGAGAAAACAAGTACTTCAATGACTTGTGGTCAGTGAACAATTCGAATCTCTCACCAAGAAGATAATGGCGCCAAATCTTAAGCGCAAAAACAATAGCGGCCAACTCTAAATCATGGGTAGGGTAATTTTTCTCATGCACTCTCAACTGCCTTCCACCATAGGCTATCACCCTTCCCTCTTGCATTAAGACTGCGCCTAGTCCTGTCCCACAAGCATCGGTATAAACAACAAATGGCTTGCTCCCATCTGGCAACACTAAAACTGGAGCAGTGGTTAAAGCTCTCTTTAACCGTCGGAACGCATCATCACAATCTACGTCCCATGCGAAAACAAGATTCTTCTTCGTTAAGCGGGTTAATGGGGCTGATATCTTCGCGAAGTCTTTGATAAACTTCCTATAATAACCCGCCAACCCCAAGAAACTTCTTACTTCGGTAGCATTCTTCGGAACCTTCCAATCCTAAATTGATACTACCTTCGCGGGATCCACAGCTATCCCTTCCTTAGAGACCACATGCCCCAAGAACCGTACTTCCCTCCTCCAGAAGTGACATTTAGAGAATTTAGCCTTAAGGCTATGTGCTCGAAGAGTCTTCAATACTTCCCCAAGATGTAGGGCATGCTCTTCTTCACTCTTAGAAAATATTAAGATATCATCCACAAAGACCACCACGAATTTATTAAGGAACTCCCTGAACACCCTACTCATCAAATCAACAAAGTATGCAGGGGCGTTCGTCAACCCAAATGGCATCACCAGCCACTCATAGAAACCATCCGGAGTCCTAAAGGCAGTCTTGTCTATGCTATCCTCAGCCACCCTCAACTGATGAAACCCCGTGGCTAAGTCTAATTGAGAAAATACTGAAGCGCCAACCAACTGATCGAAAAGATCATCAATCCTCGGCAATGGGTGTCTATTCTTCTTTGTGAGCTTGTTGAGTTCTCTATAGTCTACACAAAGTCTGAGGGACCCATCCGCCTTCGTAGCAAAAACTACTGGAGCACCCCACTCCGATATACTTCGTCTTATGAACCCCTTCTCAAGCAACTCCCCTACTTGCTTATGGAGTTCCCTCCTCTCACGAGGAGCCATGTGGCGCACTGGTAAAGATACAGGTTTAGCATTATCCACCAGATATATTCGGAAGTCAATCTCCCGCTTCGGAGGTAAGCCCTTCACCTCCTCAAACACATCCGGATATTCCCGGACCACTTTAACAGATTGTAAACTCTCAACCGAAGCGTCAAGCGATTCAAGATAACTTAGCATGACAGAATCCATGGGATTACAAGAGATCTCGAGAGTGTTACCCAAGCGGGTCATGAGCCTAACAACTCTCCTTTCGCAATCAAGAACAGCACCATTACTGGATAACCAGTCCATGCCCAAAATCAACCCATAGCCCGTGAAGCCCAAAACAAAAGCATCACATCTAAACTCAATGCTAAGTATAGAAATCTCAAACCCAAACATATCATGGACAAATAAGTGGAGCCCCCAATTGGGTTTGAAATAACCAAGGGATCATCTACCAGACTGGTGTCTAAGTGCAGTGACTCAAATAATGATGATGAGATAAACGAATGCGATGCGCCTGAATCAAACAATGTACGGACAGGATGATCAAATAGAAAAACCAGACTTTCAACGGAAATAGTTCTACCTCTCTCCTGAATCGGTGGGACTGCGAGAGCCTATACTTGCCCCCTAGCCTGACCTGGTGCCATAAGAGCTTGCACCTGTCCTCCTGAGGTAGACCCCGTCCTTTGCCCCTTCTTAGGACAGTCTTTCACTAGATGCCCTGCTTCACCACAGTGGAAGCAGCCAGTCTTCTTCTTCTTGCGACAATCCTTGCTTAGGTGGCCAGGTGTCCCACAATTGAAACACTTCTTCTTTTTTCCCTTGCCACCGTTGCCTTTCCCACCTTTGTTTTGCTGTTGTTGCTGAGGTCTCTTTTGATCTCCCTTCTTCTTGGGCGCCTGACTAGCATTGGGACCCTTCCCTTCTTCATGCATGAGTGCCATGTCAACTAGCTTCTCGAAGGTGGCCCCCATAGGGATATGAGTCATAGCCAACCCATGCATTGGTTCATTCAAGCCTTTCACGAACCTCAAAGCCTTCTTCTCCGGTGTATTCACCATGTCTAGGCCAAACCTTGCCAATTGATTAAACTTGTTAACATATTCCTTCACTGAGAGATTTCCTTGCTTTAGAGTCAAGAATCTTTCCATATACAAGTTTTCTTCCACCCTTGAGAGAAACTTTGCCACAAATCTTTGCCTAAAATCCGCCCAAGAGTCAACGGGGCGTTCTCCATTAGTGACCTCCCACCAGAATGAGGCCTCTCCCTTCATTAACCAAGCAGCTAACTTAACTTTCTTTCCTTCTTCCATCTCAAAGATATCTATCAACTCTTCCACCTCCTTAAGCCAATCTCTAGCCTCCACAAAAGTTTCAGATCCTTGAAAAGGTTTTCCTCCCATAGCTTTAAACTCCTTGCAAGTCTTAGCAAAAGTATCCGTGCGAGGAGGAGGGGGAGGAGGAAGATCGGGTGCTACGGTTGGTGGAGGGACATTTGCTGGACCCGCAGTGGTGGCCCTAGCCTCCATCAATCTCCTATACCATACTGGTACCGTCACACCCTCCGGAAAGTTAAGATCCTCAGCCATGCTGAAACGAAAAAGGAAAGATTCAAAACGGAGAATTCGAAGGATATAGATATGGCTATTGGGGATTATGCTTTTCTTTCAAAAACTTTTCTCTTAAAAGACATGTCTTTGAAAATATTTCTTCCAAAAATGTTTTAGAAAAATAGTTTTCTAAAAATTTTATCTGTTCCGGTAACCTGGCTCTGATACCACGTGTAACACCCCACGCCCGCTATGATCACTCTCTAAGGGAATGCCATAGCATCGGTGGAGTATTTTAGTGAATATAGAACAGAAAAATTACAACAAGACAGATATAAATAGTACTTGAAATTTAAAACATCATCTCATAACAGCGGAAGTAAACATGTCTGGTTACATCATAAAACCACAATAAAAGTCAAGTACAATATCCATCAAAATAAAGAAATACATAATCCCACTCTCTCATACAATAGGCAAGACAAAAGAAAAGATAACTGGGTAACTGGAGCTTTACATCTATCCAAGCTCCTAAAGACTGGAACAGCAATCCGATCAAGCTCCACTACTGCTAGGATCCACCGTAGGACCTGAGGGTTTGGAAAAAGATAAAAACAACGGGGTCAGACATAAGTCTGAGCGAGTCCTATAACTTTAACAATACAATCATTAAAGTAACCAGAGAAGACATAAACTTGACCTACGGTAATGTCTGGGGATGAATGGCTACACTAAGCAGCTTGGTAGACTTAGGATAAACTAAGATAACTGTAAAGACGTATCTACCCACCCAAGGATAATTACTAACTGCACCACACCAGTCATTCCCACTCAAAGATTGATCCCATCCAAGGACTTAAAAGAAAGATATAACTAGTAGTTTCATGTACCCCTAGCTGACCACATAGGTGCCGTCTGCCCCTATCTCCACTAGGTGTACCCCACTACTCCCCAATGATCGGCTCCCTACCGTAGATACCCGTGCCGGTCCCACAGTGGGGTGTATCACTCCCCTAAAGTGGCAACCCTATACTAACGGTGCACGGCTTATATCTACACGATGCAACAACGTCTTACCTACCAGCCCGGGTCCACACACGCATATGAAACCCGTTGGACTTGCGTTGCCACCGCTAACCCGTTTTGGCCTCTTATAATCAAGCCCAGTACGCGTGTCCCGTCCTCGACATGGGTCGAGCCCAATAAGATACATATGGGTTACTGGTTGAAATGGGCCCCCACAAGCTACCCACCTAAGCTTGTCCCTTTTTCTAGTGCATCCCACTTAACCCTTTAATCATGTTTAATTACATGTTTCCACTTGGTTAAGTATTCTAATCGTATTTTCAATTGCCACCCAAGGCAACCCACTAGATTTCCATATGCCACCCAAGGCACCCACTTAACCCCTCATGTCCCTCTACATGCTAATGTGGTTAAGTGTTTCTTAATTAATTAATTAAGATCATGACCTCATAAAGACCTCTCACATTAGACCGTCTTTTATGACTGCTGGATATGCCGGTTGGTTCCGGGCAGACTTCTGTCATCAAAAGGGTCTAACCTCGTGTCTTTACTTTAATCACGTATTTAATTTATGACTAAGACCTCTCACGTTGGGCCAATCATTTGTAGCTGCTGGATGGCCGGTCGGTTCCGGGCAGACTTCCGCTACAAAAGGGTCCAACCTCGTGTCTTAGTTGATTAATTACACCTAATTAATCACCCCCATAATTAATTATCCCTAATTAATTACACCTTTTTCATAACATGGGTAGACCTAACTCAATAGGTAAATTCTCATGGGGTAGACCTAACTCAATAGGTAAATTCCCACTTATGTTAATTTATTTTTATGGTATGCTTAATCATACCCAATCATACTTTTATTAACATATTTATTACCCCCATCGTTCCCCACGTAAATCGTTCTCATTTCATGACATAATAAAGGGAAGATCCATCACAAATATCATGGGTTTAACCACATCTTAGCATATAACTTTATCATGGGTTAAGAGGATGTCAACTTGCATATATGAGCATATATTAACACAACTACATTTAACCCAAACTTGCATATTATCATACACATGACTTGCATAACATGTTGCATATGAGCTTGCATATTATCATACACATATCTTGCATAACATGTTGAACTTGCATATAAGCATTCTCATAACTTGCATAACATGTTAAACATGCATTTAAGCATACACATAACTTGCATAAGCATTTACATTCTTGCATAAGCATTCACATACTTGCATAAGCACTCACATACTTGCATAAGCATGCATAACTTGCATATCATGTTAAACTTGCATTTAAGCATATACATAACTTGCATATGAACTTGCATAGCAACCTACACATAACTTACATAACATCATACACATAACTTGCATATGAACTTGCATAACTCACTTGTTAAACATGCATAAACCCACTTATTAGATATGCATAAACCCACTTATTAAACATGCATAAACCTACTTGTTAAACATGCATAAACCAACTTATTTAAAATGCATAAACCCACTTATGCATAAACATAGGAAAACATAGAGTAGCATATCATTACAAATGATTCAAACTCACTAATCCGCATTTAAGACCATAAGTCTCATTACACCCAATCTACTTACTTTAGCAATTGATGTTAAAGTGATAGAAACTCACCAAACCCAAGATTAACAAACTTATGAAGTGGAATTAGTTGCTAAATATGAAGAAGATGATGATTAGAGGTTGATTAGCTTGCAACTTCCTTCATAAATTAGTGGAGGCTCCTTCTAGGATTTAATTTGGCGGCATGAGGCCATCATTTCTATTTTTAGTATGGATTAGGGTAGGTTTAGGGTGTATTTATAGATTAGGTGAGTGTTTTAGGCCCTTAGATTAACCCTAGATTAGATTAGGACCCTTAGATTTCGGAAATCTCTAGAACACAGCCCTCCAAGCCAGCCTAAAACCCAACCTGGTGCACCCAGGTTTACTGGACGCCGCGCCCAAGTCGACAGGCAGGTCGACAGGCAAGTCGACCCCCTGTCGACAGGCCTGTCGACAGCCCTGTCGACATGGTTAGGGCGGGAACTTTCCTGCCTGACCCCGCTTGTTCAATTCCAAAATCTGAAATTTAAATTTTTAAATCTGTTTTTAGCTTTGAATTTTCTGCAAACTTCATCGGGCCATAACTGGGCCATACGGACTCCGATTTTCGAAAACTCGGACTCTATTTTGCGTATTTTTCCGAGACGAACGCAATGACGCAGCCCGTTTCCCCTAATTCTCACGTCTGAGATTATTTATTCTGTAATTAGTGAATTTTAGCATTAACCAAAATACGGGGTGTTACAAAGTGGTTTTCAGATAATAAAATCAGATCCCGGTCTCTCAGTATTGACAACGGAAATGGTCAAAAACTTTGATATTCTGTGATTTAACAATCAAAGGAAATCATGTGTAAAACAGTGGTCGTATTCCCAAATGGAAATCTTACCAATCAATCATCTTTTCATTTCCCAATTTCCCGTTTATTTCTTAAAGCCCGTTTTACTTCTCACGATTTTCTTGGAAAAAAAATCTATATATTCACACTCTTTATTTCCCCTATTTCGAAAATATGCATTATTAACACTGGAAAACATTTCCATATCTTGTTCATGCATCATTCCTTTTCTACATCCATTAGTCCCTAACCGTAACTAGTAAGAGCACAGCTCTTTAGTATTAACCCCGAAGGCCGAAACCAACATCAGATCAATACCCAGAAAGCCGTTCAACTTAACTTGTATCCAGTCAGTTTCTAATTTTCTTTACTCCATTTAAATCCGCAAAACGTTTGCTCTAAAATCGTTATTCACTTTACAACATGAATATTATTCTTCTATAAAAATCTGGACTCAGTTTATTGAATCAAATCTTGATTTAAATAAATATTATCATTACGTTTTAAAATCTCATCTATCTAGTTCTTTATAAATTCATACTTCATATTTCATTTCATTAACTCTGTCTATGAGTTATAATTGAATCTTTATTACATACTTGATTATTAGTTATTGTTTCAAGCTCTATATCAACTATCTGGTCCAATCCCAAATTATAAAATATATAATTTCTGAAGCAAATTATTTAACTAACATTCGACGTGGTCGAATTCTAATTATACATCTTCTTGGATTTATTTCCATTTTGTAACCCCCGTATTTTCTGTTAACGTTATAGTAACGAATTAAGCAATACTTAATTTAAAATTTGAGAAATAAGGGAAACGGGTTACGCCATTGTGTTCGTCTCGGAATTCTGGTTGAGATAGAGTACGAGTTTTCGTAAATTGGACTTCATATGAAGAATTTATGGCTGTCGGAAGTTTCCAGAAAATTCAAATAAATTCAAACAACTCGAAAACAGATTCAAATTCAAATCAAAAGTCAGAAGCGGGCTGGGCGGGAAAATTCCCGCCCAGGACCCAGGTCGACCAGGGGGTCGACCCTAGTGTCGACCTCCCCCCTACAGGTCGACCTGGGGGTCGTCCTGCCCACCCCCCTCCCCCGGGCAGATCTGGAAGGTGATGATTTTGTGACTCAGTGCTGAGTCGTTAGGGCTGAGGTGTCCCCTATCTTGACTGAATGGTTATGGTTAACACTAGGATCATCCAGCGGCTATAATTAAACTGAAATTCTATATAAACAACCCAATGCTCAACCTAAAAATCACACAAAAATAATCCTGGAACTATCATGCCGTCAATAGAGAACTTGGAGTAGCCGCCACCAATTCAAAGACAAGATAAGAACCTAAATCAAAATCAAATTGAAAAGTAATCAAATTCAATGATCTACATCAAAGGCGAGCTTACCAATTTCAGAATTCAGATTTCATAAATCAAGAATTCCTTTTAAGTTTGTAAGTTGGTTATTACGTAGATTTAAACGTTCTTTCAAATGAATCATGACATGTTGTAATTCGAATATAGAATGATGCTTATGTATAAGATAAATAAAGTTCGATTCTCGGTTATCTTAAAGCACCGTTGCGATTGATCATGTCTATATGCTTTTGGTGATGAACATATTGTATATTATTGGAATCTATTATGATTGGGTAATGGATTTATTATGCCAACTAAATGGTGAAACATGTCATGTTATAATTTGGTGGTTACTTGCAAGTGTATGATCTAAAGCACATGCTTATATGTTAGATCAACACTCATGTATATTTAGATCCATGTTAAGTTGAATCTATTTATGTTGTAAAATTGGAATTGTAGTTCTATTATGTTTTAACACATAAGTATCATGCTAAGTTGTGATTCGAATATGTTTATAATAGCCCTCTTATGTTTAACACACATAAGTTATCATGTTAAGTTGTGATTCGAATATGTTTATAGTAGCTCTCTTATGTTTAAAACACATAAGTCATCATGCTAAATTGTGATTCGAATATGTTGATAATAGTTCTCTTATGTTTGACACACATAAGTTAATATGCTAAGTTGTGATTTAAAAATGATTATAGTAGCTTTCTTATGTTTTAACATAGATAAGATAATATGCTCAGTTGTGGGTTAAAATTGTGATTATATGTTAAACCTCCATGCTAGACCTTTATCAAGTTTATATGACAATTAGACCCAACTTAGTCACAAGTTCACCCTTTACCCGTTTAATTAAGTTAATGATACTTCTATGCCAAGTTACACATGATAAGTTAAATGTATGCTATTATATGTTTGTTTCATGTCCCTTGTTTATTACCCTTTTTGTTTATGAGTTTGGGCTAATTCTCTAGCCCAACATTTTATGTGATTCATGCGTATGTTCCACGGGGATAACGATGGGAAAATATGAAAATTCATGGCATATATTTGTTCATAAAATGGTATATTTGATATACCATTTATTGTGAACATAATCAAAGAATAATTATGGCATGATTAAATTTAAATTAATTTACATAAAGAAATTAGACATATATAGAAAAAAAATGTGAATTTAGAAAAGACGAATATGCCTAACCCGAGGTTAGACTGAGTTGTGGTGTAAATCTGCCTGGAACCGACCGGCATATCCAGTGACCACAACAAGACCTGTTTAACGTGGGTGGTTAGTGCATCAAGCCCAAAAAGAACCCGAGATTAGACTGAGTTGTGGTGTAAATCTGTCCGGAACCGATCGCATATCCAGTGACCACAACAAGACATGTCTAATGTGAGTGGTTGGTGCTTTAATGAATAAATTAAAGCTAAGTCAGGATTGGTAGGGTTAAGTCAATTAGGGAAACACTTAACCGATTCAACATGTTAGCTAAACGAATGGGTGGGTTTAGGTAAACTTGGACACTTAACCAAATAAACATGTTGATTAGAAAACCCTAGTAACAGGGACCCGTTTCAGCAGTAACCCACATAGATGTATCATGGTACCCTGAATTAGGCAGGGTGGGGCACGATTATTTGGACTCTCTCTCACATTGTCTATGGCTCTTGGACATTATCCTTGGGGATTTATGCAGTTTTATTTATGGTTTATGCTTCTTTAATAAATAATCAAGACAGAAATTATGGTGTAATGTTTTGGAAGTTATTTTGAGACAATTTGATGTAATGCTTTTGTAATGGACCACGTATGCAATAAAGATTTGAATTTTACTGTATTTATCTGCCTTGTAAATTTTTCTGTGTCTTGTACCTATAACCCTCCACCAAAGTTAAGGCTTTCCCTTTGTGAGTGACCTTAACGGAGGTGAGGTGTTTCACTTGGTATCAGAGCAAAGGTTTACCAGACTAGATAAGAGTTTTTGAAAACTATTTTCAAAAAAAAGAAATATAAAGAAGCATTTTACAAGAAAAAGTGTTGTTTTAAATTTAAAAAGGCATAATACTTAATGCTATATGCACTATCTTTCTATCCTTCATTTTAAGTCTTTTCTTTTTTGTTTCAGCATGTCTGGGAATCTTAACCTTCCAGAGGGTGTACCGATACCTGGCTGGTTTAGGAGGTACTTAGAGGCTAGGGCCAACAACGCAGGCCCAACAGGTATTCCTCCTCCAGCTGCAGTGGTTCCTTCTCCTCGTGCAAATGCTTTCTCAAAGATTTGTAGAGACTTTAGGGCCATGGGTGGAAAGGATTTCAAGGGAACTGAATCATTCGTATAAGCAAGGAACTGGCTTAAAGAAACTAAGGATCTATTCGTTATATTCGAGGTGGACGATAGGAAGAAGATACAACTGGCGGTATTGTTGCTCAAAGACAAAGCTTCCTATTGGTGGGAAGTTACTAATGCTGAAAGACCAATTGAAACATGGATGGATTTCAGAATAAGGTTTGAGATGAAATTCCTCTCACAAGCTGAACGAAGTTTACAGCTGGAAAAGTTCTTATCTCTTAAGCAAGGAAGTATAACGGTCAAGGAGTACGTCAACCAATTCAATCTGCTGGCCCGATTTGGATTGGCCTTAGTGAATACTCCTCATAAGAAGGCTCTCCATTTTGTCAAGGGATTGAATGAGCCACTTCACAACTTGGCTATGACCCATGTACCTATGGGGGCTACTTATGAGAAGTTAGTGGACATGGCACTCTTACATGAGGAAGACAAGGGAAAGAAAGAGGCAAAAGTAGAAGTGCCTCAGGATAAGAAGGGGGAGGGGTCACATAACAAGAAGGATGATTCAAAGAAAGGCGGTAAGAACAACAAACCCCATGACAAAAAAAAGTGTAATTTCTATGGCATCCCTGGACATTTGATCAAAGACTGCAAGAAGAAGAAAAGGAAGATGGGTGGTTGTTTCCACTGTGGTGAGACATGACACATGGCTAGGGCCTGCCCAAGGAAGCTTATTTATCAATGGTTTGTTTGGATTTGAAAATATCTATACTAAGCATTGGGTTTAGATGTAATGCCTTTGTTTTGGGCTTCACAGGCTATGGGTTGATTCTAGGCATGGACTGGCTATCCAGTAATGGTGCCGTCCTCGATTGTGAAAAGAGAGTGGTTAGACTCATGACTCGCCTCGGTAACACTCTCAAAATTTCTTATAATCCCATGAACTCCGTCATGCTTAGTTATCTAGAATCTCTTGATGCGTCTGTTGAAAACTTGCAATCTGTAAGGGTAGTCCATGAATACTCGGATGTGTTTGAAGAGGTAAAGGGCTTACCTCTGAAGTAGGAGATAGACTTCCGCATATACCTCATTGACAATGCAAAACCCGTTGCTTTACCCGTTAGACACATGGCTCCGAGGGAAAAGAAAGAACTCAGCAAGCAAGTTAAAGAATTGCTTGAGAAGTGGTTTATAAGGCGGAGTATTTCTGAATAGGGCGCTCCAGTAGTGTTCGCAACTAAAGCGGATGGTTCGCTTCGCCTGTGCGTTGATTATAGGGAGCTAAACAAGCTGACCAAGAAGAATAGGCACCCACTCTGGAGAATAAATGATTTATTCGATCAACTTGTATGTGCATTGGTCTTCTCCCAATTAGATTTAGCTACCAGGTTTCATCAGCTAAGAGTGGCTGAAGACAGCATTGACAAGACCGTGTTCCGAACTCCAGATGGTTTCTTCGAGTGGCTTGTCATGCCTTTCGGCTTGACAAATGCACCCGCTTACTTCGTTGATTTAATGAGCAGCGTGTTCCGTGAGTTCCTCAATAAGTTTGCGGTGGTCTTCGTAGACGATATTTTGATCTTCTCAAAGAATGAGGAAGAGCATGCTCAGCATCTAAAAGAAGTCATGGATACTCTCCATGCACATCAGTTAAAGGCGAAATTCTCCAAATGCCATTTCTAGAGAGAAGAGGTTAGGTTCCTTGGACACGTGGTGTCCAAAGAGGGGATAGCGGTGGACCCGCGAAAGTGGTTGCTGTGCAAGATTGGAAGGTTCCTCGAAACGCAACCGAAGTCCAAAGCTTTCTTGGGCTAGCAGGCTTTTATCAAAAGTTTATCAAATATTTTGCAAAAATATCAGCTCCACTGACAAGGTTGACAAAGAAGAACCTAGCTTTCAATTGGGATTTGGATTGCGATATTGCTTTCCAACGTTTGAAAAGGGCTCTAACAGCAGCCCCAGTTCTGATATTGCCTGATGGAAGTAAGATTTTTATAGTATACATAGATGCATGCAGAACGGGACTAGGCGCTGTTCTGGTGCAAGAAGGGAAGGTAGTGGCTTATAGTGGAAGGCATTTGAAAGTACACGAGAAAAACTACCCAACCCATGACCTAGAGTTGGAAGCCATCGTTTTTGCGCTTAAGTCTTGGTGCCATTATCTCCTAGGTGAGAAATTTGAACTGTATACTGACCATAAAACATTGAAATACCTTTTCTCGTAGAAAGACCTCAACTTGAGGCAGCAAAGATGGATGGAGTTTCTTGCCTCGTACGATTTTGAGATTTCCTACACTCCTGGCAAGGGCAATGTAGTAGCATGCGCCTTTAGTAGAAAGAAATTGACCTTAAGCCCTCTCTTTGTGGAAAGGCAAAGCTTGGAGTTCATAGCAAGATTTAACTTCAGACCCTCCTCTGACTTTGTAACTGGCTTGCTAGCAACGTTAGAAGTGCAGCCAACTCTATTAGACTCAATCGGAGCCGCGCAAAGAGAAGACCCTCAGCTAGCTGAGGTGATGGACAAGTTAATTAGGGGTGAGACTTAGAGTCACCTCAATAGATACTCCATTGATGCCAAGGGCTGGTTGAAACGAGATGGAAGACTATGCGTCCCACAAGCAAGGGATCTAGTAAAGGCGGTTCTAGAAGAAACACACCATTCCAAGCTGACCATACACCCAGGCGGAGATAAAATGTATAAGGACATCAAAAGAGCTTTCTTTTGGAATGGCATGAAGCAAGACGTACCTGAATTGTTTAATATGCCAACAAGTCAAGGAGGAGCAGAAGAAGCCTGGTGGTCCGCTCCATCCTCTAGAGGTCCCACAGAGGAAATTGGATAGCATCTCGATGGACTTTATAGATGGGTTGCCTAGGTCAAGAAGGGGCAATACCAGCATTTGGGTAATAGTGGACAGGCTTACTAAAAGAGCTCACTTTATACCCGTCAAGAGTAGAAGGACTGCCTCATCTCTAGCATCCATATATCTTAAAGAGATAGTTCGACTCCATGGGATACCCTCCAGCATAGTGAGTGATCGAGACCCTATCTTCACGAGCGAGTTTTGAAAGAGTTTACAAGAGGTTGTAGGCACACAGTTATGCTTAAGCACGGCCTATCACCCTCAAACCGATGGCCAGACGGAAAGAGTCAACAGAGTATTAGAAGACCTCTTAAGATTATGCATTATTGACTTCGGACGTACATGGGAGGATCATATGCCTTTGGTGGAATTCGCTTACAACAATAGCTACCAAGCCACCATAGGCATGGCGCCTTTCGAAGCTTTATATGGAAGACCGTGCAGGTCACCAACTTGCTGGTGGGAGTCTACGGACAAGCTCATACTTGGACCAGACATGATTAGGGAAACTTCAGAGAAAGTAGACTTGATACAAAGAAGAATGATGACTGCCCAAGATAGACAGAAGTCCTACGCAGACAAAAGAAGAACTGACCTTGAGTTCGAAGTTGGAGACAAGGTGTTTCTTAAAGTATCTCCTTTGAGGAACGTCGTTCGCTTTGGATCCGCAGGAAAGTTAGCACCAAGATTTGTAGGGCCGTTCCCTATCATCGAGAAGATTGGGAAGATGGCTTACAGGGTACAGCTGCCCGAAAGATTGGTCGGGGTTCATAATGTCTTTCATGTCTCTCACCTGCGGAAATGCTTACACGAGTCTACGGAAGTGGTAGAACCAAGCATGCTAGAGGAAGTAGAAGTCGAACGAGAAACAACTGTGAGGAGAGTTCCAACCCGTATCTTGGGAACAGAAGTCAAAAACTAGCAAACGTGAAGTTAAGTTTGTCAAAGTTCAATGGAGCGACACCAAGGAAGACGCGACTTGGGAAATTGAGGACAGAATACGCGCAACCTACCCTTTTCTTTTTGAGGGTACATCCTTAATCTCTTTTTCCTTAAGTTTATGCTCGTATCTAACTTTTTAGGTATATCTCCTCGACCTTATCCTTTATCCTTAGGTAGAAACCCATTTGGATGTAAACATGTAATTGAAACATGTTATGGTTGATGGTTGTAAGTGATTGCAAGTGGTTGCTAGTGGTTGCTCGTGGATGCATATACACACATATTAGGGATTAGATCGGCTCAGTCACTTCCATATTGCATATGCATATATGTATTGGTATATAGATTGAAACTTGATGTGTTATCATATGGACGTTGCATTTGTATGAATGATTCTGCACTCATATAGGAAATTTTGAGTAGGAAAAATTGCATTCATAATTGACTCATGGCACTGACATAATTTGCATTAAGGAGGTCAACTGAATTAGTAGACCGCCTGATTTTGCATTAGATAAGGACATGTACACACACAATGCATATGATCATGAAGCATTAGAAATCTTTTAAGGATAATGGACGCCTGTGTTTGATGGTTGAGTATATGGGTGATTGGATGGTAGGATATAAGTTCTTCTTGACTTGAAGATTTCGGGGACGAAATCCTAAAAGGAGGCGAGAATGTAACACCCTGTATTTTTTGTTAACGTTATAGTAACGAATTAAGCAATACTTAATTTAAAATGTGAGAATTAAGGGAAACGGGTTACGCCATTGTGTTCGTCTCAGAATTGTAGTTGAGATAGAGTCCGAGTTTGCGTAAATTGGACTTCGTATGAAGAAGTTATGACTGTCGGAAGTTTCCAGAAAATTCAAATAAATTCAAACAGCTCAAAAACAGATTCAAATTCAAATCAAAAGTCAGAAGCGGGCTGGGCGGGAAAATTCCCGCCCAGGACCCAGGTCGACCAGGGGGTTGACCCTAGTGTCGACCTCCCCTCTACAGGTCGACCTGGGGGTCGACTTGCCCCCCAACCCCCCCGGCAGATCTGAAAGGTGACGATTTTGTGACTCAGTTCTCAGTCATTAGGGCTGAGGCGTCACCCTATCTTGACTGAATGGTTGTGATTAACTCTAGGATCATCCGTCGGCTGTAATTAAACTGAAATTCTATATAAACAACCCAATGCTCAACCTAAAAATCACACAAAAATAATCCTGGAACTATCATGCCGTCAATAGAGAACTTGGAGTAGCCGTCACCAATTCAAAGACAAGATAAGAACCTGAATCAAAATCAAATTAAAAAGTAATCAAATTCAACGATCTGCATCAAAAGCGAGCTTACCAATTTCAAAATTCAGATTTCATAAATCAAGAATTCCTTTTTAGTTTGTAAGTTGGTTATTACGTAGATTTAAACGTTCTTTCAAATGAATCATGACATGTTGTAATTCGAATATAGAATGATGCTTATGTATAAGATAAATAAATTTTGATTCTCGTTTATCTTAAAGTACCGTTGCGATTGATCATGTCTATATGCTTGTGGTGATGAACATATTGTATGTTATTGGAATCTATTATGATTAGGTAATGGATTTATTATGCCAACTAAATGGTGAAACATGTCATGTTATAATTTGGTGGTTACTTGCAAGTGTATGATCTAAAGCACATGGTTATATGTTAGATCAACAATCATGGATATTTAGATCCATGTTAAGCTGAATCTATTTATGTTGTAAAATTGGAATTGTAGTTCTCTTATGATTTAACACATAAGTATCACTCTAAGTTGTGATTCGAATATGTTTATAATAGCCCTCTTATGTTTAACACGCATAAGTTATCATGTTAAGTTGTGATTCGAATATGTTTATAGTAGCTCTCTTATGTTTAACACACATAAGTCATCATGCTAAGTTGTAATTCGAATATGTTGATAATAGTTCTCTTATGTTTGACACACATAAGTTAATATGCTAAGTTGTGATTTAAAAATGATTATAGTAGCTTTCTTATGTTTTGAAATACATAAGTTAATATGCTAAGTTGTGGCTTAAAATTTTCATTATATGTTAAACCTCCATGTTAGACCTTTATCAAGTTTATATGACAATTAGACCCAACTTAGTCACAAGTTCACCTTTACCCGTTAAATTAACTTAATGATACTTATATGCCAAGTTACTGAAACACCCCACCTCCGTTAAGGTCACTCACAAAGGGAATGCCTTAATTTTAGTGGAGGTTTATAAGTAAAAGCCACAGATAAACTCAAGACAGATATAAATACACATATTTTAAATAGCGGAAACCAAACAGACTTTTATTTCATCATTATGTGTTCAAAACCAAACATTCCATAATTGTCTCAAAATACTTCCAACGTTACAACATCATTACTGTCTTGATAATTAAAGAAGCAGAAAACAAAAATAAAGTGACAAAAATCCCCATAGTGATATCCAAAGCCATAGTCCGAGCAAAAGAGACCCAAATCATACATCTATCTTCTTGGAGCTTGTACAGAGCCTGACTGAGCTGAGCTGTTTCCTCCCTGTGGACCTGGGGGGGGGACGAAAGAAAAGAAGACGAAAAGAAAATAGGGTCAGACATAAAGCCTGAGTAAATCTAGTAACTCTTCAGTATGTGAATAAGAAAAGGGAATGATAGATATATACTGAAAATAGGATGGTGTCACAAGCTAAGGGAGTGTCGAATGTACTATCGCACCCATACTATATCTCTGCATCTACTTGAGTTTATTCTAACAGGCACACCATGGTTGAGGGTGAAGTGATCCCCATTTTCGAATGATCGTCTCCTACTTATGTTAACGTGTGTCATACGGCCCCCAAGAATTGTAGATACCTATGCTGGTCCCACCATGGGGTGTATCAAGACCCATGGTGGCGGCCCCCAACACGAATCTAGAAGGCATAGGTTATACTACTGGTATCCCCAGTGCCCTGGTTGTCTGCTCCGAAGTGTGTGCACGCCCGCACCCCGTTAGACCTGCACTGTGCACCCACCACCGTCGTTTGACCGCTTACAATTAGCCCAGTAATCGTGCCCCACCATGCCTAGTTTCAGGATACCGTTGATACCTAACTTGGGTTACTGCTGAAACGGGTCCCTCGTTACCAGGATTTTCTAGTCAAACATGTTAAGTGGTTAAGTGCCTGTATTTACCTAACCCTACCCATCAATTCTTGTTAACATGTTGAATTTGGTTAAGTGTTATAGTTGACTTGACCCTACCATCTGTCCTTAGCCTCATAGGAGCACCTGACCACTCACATTAGACAGGTATTGCTACGGTTACTGGATATGCCGGTCGGTTCCGGGCAGGTTTACACCATAGCTCAGTCTAACCTCGAGTCATTATAGGGATCAATGCTTAACCACCCACATTGGATAGTTATTGTTCTAAGTACTGGACAGCCGGGCGGTTCCGGGCAGGTTTACATCATAACTCAATCCAACCTTGGGTTAAGCATATCGTGTTCTCTAAATTTACTTATTTTATTACTTCTCAATTATATATGTAAATGTCATGTCTTTTATTTTTTGGGTATAACAATTCATACCGCTTAAATGTCATTGTCGTTGGCATGTGCCAACCATGCCAACATATATTTTCATGTTTTACACCCAATGTTATCACCCCCGTTTATACGTTCGCAACGTTATAACAAGTGTTGGGCTCGACACAATTCAGCCCAACTTTATAAGCGTAAGAGAAGGGGAAACCAAGAACATGTAATAGTTGACAACATATAAGGGTGTGTGGCGCATGAACTTGCAATTTAACGCTATTAACATAAATGATGGGTCATGTGAACTTGCATTAAAATCAAAGTATAACTAAGTAGGTGACATATGAAATGGCATAGTTTAGGCTAATACAAACTTGTGTTTAAACATGTTTAACTTGGCATAATTTCAAACACAAAACTAGCATGATATATATTCACCAAAAGGTCCAATTATAACATCTAATCACATAGTCTTTTTCAACATGAACTTTCATAGTTTTTGAAACCCAAACGATACTTAACATGGATCCAATTACACTTGCAAATAAACATGAACTTGCATAGTTTATGAAACACAAATGATACTTAACATAGATCCAATTATACTTGCAAATAAACATGGAAGTGATATATGTAGGCAATAGATCCAATTATACTTGCAAATAAACATGGAAGTGATATCATAGGTTTTGGGTCATGTAGGCATAAAAGGTTTCAAGTCTAAATCATGTTTACATAAGCCTTAATTTAGGCTTAATGAATGTATAAGGTCCATGTCATAGGCATAAACAAAAAGGGATCAATTTCTAGTTTTTGCCACAAACTTACAAGTGCCATTGTTTTCATATACATTTGTTCAATAGGCTTGCATCAATCAATTTATGCCACAAACATCTATACACAAGTCATAATAGAACCATCACAATACATATAATTTTATACAATACAATAACACAATTCTATTCTCATTCACATCGAATCACATCACAATTTTTATTCATATTTTGAAAGGTCACTATACTTACAACGAATGCAGAATCTTGAATTCTGGATTCTGAATTCTGAAATTGAGATGCGCTCCTTTGGGTAGACTAACGTTGCGTTGATTAATTTGATTAACTTTAATCTTCTTCTTAATTTGATTCGTCTCTAGGCCTTTCTCTCTTGACGGCTATGTTCAATTCCTCCCTAGCAGCATGACGACTCCTTTCTCATTTTTATTGTGAATTTTCAGTTGAGACTTAGGGTGTATTTATAGATTTTTAAGTTGTTTTGAGCCGTCAAATGAAGACAGGAGGAATCTAGACCATTCAGAGTTCAAAGAGCCAATCAAGAGGTGACACGTCAGCCCTAGTGACACATAGAGCCACAGAAATTCAAGCGAGAGTCAGACCTGGCCAGGCAGGTCGACCAGGCAGGTCGACACCCAGGTCGACCTAGGGGGGGGGGGGGACCGGGTCGACACTATGGTCGACCTGGGGTGACCAGGTCGACATCATGGTCGACCCTATGGTCGACCTGGTCTCTGGGCGGGAATTTTCCTGCCCAACCCAGTTTGAACCTGAATTTCGAATTTTAAATTTAAAACTATGCTGTTTGAATTTAAATTTGATTCTGAAACTTCCGAAGGCCATAAATCCTTCATACGAAGTCCGATTTGCGCAAACTCGGACTCTATCTCAAGCAGAATTTCGAGACGAACACAATGGCATAACCCGTTTCCCTTAATTCTTTCATTTAGAATTAATTATACTTTAATTTGCGAAGCTTAACATTATAGAATTCATAGGGTGTTACATTCTCCCCCCTTAAAAGGATTTCGTCCCTGAAATCTTCAAGTTAGGAAGAATGTATATCGTACCATCCAACAGTCCATCTACTCAACCAACAAACACAGGCATCCACTGTCCTTAAAGGTCTTCTAATGCTTCATGATCATATGCATAGTGTGTGTACATGTCCTAATCCAATGCAAAAATCAGGCGGTCTACTGATTCAGTTGACCTCCTTAATGCGAATCATGTAAGTGTCATGAATCCATTATATATGCAAATTTTCCTACTCATAATTCTACATGAGTGCACAACTATTCATACAAATGCGACAACTATATGACAGCATATCAAGTTTCAACCATATACAAATGAGAATACATATATGCATATGCAATATGAAGTGACTGAGCCGATCTATACCCTAGGTGTGTGTGTATAAGCATCCACGAGCAACCATCTGCAGCCATCATCCATAACATGTTTTCAAATACATGTTTGCATCCATTTGTTTTCTACCTAAGGAGTTAGGGAAAGGGACCGAGGAGATATACCTAAAAATATAGATAAAGCATAACCTAAGGAAAAAGAGAGAGATCAAAGATGTACCCTTAAAAAGAAGAGGGTAGGTAGCGCGTATTCTGTCCTCAGTTTCCCAAGTCGCGTCTTCCTCGGCGTCGCTCCACTGGACTTTAACGAGTTTGACTTCGTGGTTGCGTAGCTTTTTCACTTCAGTTCCTAGGATGCGGGTTGGAACTCTCCTCACAGTTGCTTCACGTTCCACTTCGGCTTCTTCTAGAATGCTAGGTTCCACCACTTCCGCAGACTCATGCAAACACTTCCGGAGGTGAGAAACATGAAAGACGTTGTGAACTCCGGCCAGTCTCTCGGGTAGGTCGAATCTATAGGCCATCTTTCCAACCTTCTCGATGATAGGAAACGGTCCTACAAATCTTGGTGCTAGCTTTCCTGCGGATCCAAAGCGAACGACGTTCCTTAAAGGTGATACCTTAAAGAAAACCCTGTCCCCACCCTCAAACTCAAGGTCGGTCCTTCTTTTGTCGGCGTAAGATTTCTGTCGGTCTTGGGCAGTCTTCATTCTCCTATGTATCAAGTCCACTTTCTCCAAAGTCTCTCGAATCATATCTGGCCCAAGTATAAGCTTATCTGTAGACTCCCGCCAACAAGTTGGTGATTTTCACGGTCTTCCGTACAAGGCTTCGAAGGGCGCCATACCGATGGTAGCTTGGTAGATGTTGTTGTAGGCGAATTCCACTAAAGGAAGGTGATCCTCCCAAGTCCCTCCAAAGTCAAAAACGCAAAGTCTCAAAAGATCCTCTAAAACTCTATTCACCCTTTCCGTCTGGCCATCGGTTTGGGGGTGATTGGCCGTGCTCAAACATAACTGTGTGCCTACAGCTTCTTGCAGACTCCGCCAAACTCACTTGTGAAGATAGGGTCTCGGTCACTAACAATGCTGGAGGGTATCCCATGAAGTCGAACTATTTCCTTAAGATAAAGAGATGCTAGAGATGAGGCGGTCCTTCTACTCTTGATAGGTATGAAGTGGGCGCTCTTCGTAAGCCTATCCACTATTACCCAAATGCTAGTGTTTCCTCTTCTCGACCTAGGCAGTCCATTAATGAAGTCCATTGAAATGCTATCCCACTTCCACTGTGGGACCTCTAAAGGATGAAGTAGTCCTCCAGGTTTCTTCTGTTCTGCCTTGACCCGTTGGCAGGTCATGCACTTAGAAACAAAATCTGCCACGTCTTGCTTCATGCCGCTCCAAAAAAAGTCCTTTTTATATCCTTGTACATCTTATCACCGTCGGGGTGTATAGTCATCTTAGAATGATGTGCTTCTTCGAGAACCTTCTTTGTCAACTCCCTTGCTTGTGGGACGCATAATCTTCCATCTCGTCTCAGCCAACCCTTATCATCGATGGCGTACCTACTGAGGTGACTAGAAGTCTTACCCCTAATAAGTTTACCAATCACATCAACAAGCTGAGGGTCTTCACATTGTGCAACCCCTATTGAGTCCAAGAGAGTAGAGCGTACTTCGAGAGATGCTAACAAACCCGGTACAAAATCTGAGAAGGGCCTAAAGTTAAAACTGGCTATATACACCAGGCTTTGCCTTTCCAAAAAGATCAGACTTAAGGTCAGTTTCTTTCGGCTCAACGCGTCTGCCACTACGTTGCCTTTGCCGGGAGTATAGGAAATTTCAAAGTCGTACGAGGCAAGAAACTCATCCATCTTTGCTACCACAAGTTAAGATCCTTCCGCGAGAAGAGATATTTTAACGATTTATGGTCAGTGTATAATTCGAACTTCTCACCTAGGAGATAATGGCGCCAAGACTTAAGCGCAAAGACGATGGCGGCTAACTCAAGATCATGCGTTGGGTAGTTCTTTTCATGAACTTTTAATTATCTTCCACCATATGCTACTACCCTTCCTTCTTGCATTAGAACAGCGCCTAATCCCGTTCCACATGCATCCGTGTATACTGTGAACATTTTGCTTCCATCTGGCAAAGTAAGAACTGGGGCTGTTGTGAGAGCCCGTTTTAATCATTGGAAAGCAAACTCGCAGTCCAAGTCCCAAGAGAACGCCCAATTCTTCTTTGTTAACCTTGTGAGTGGGGCTGAGATTTTCGCGAAATCCCTAATAAACTTTCGGTAAAAACAGGCTAGCCCAAGAAAGCTTCGAACTTTGGTTGCATTTCTTGGTGTCTTCCAATCTTGCACTGCCACCACTTTTGCAGGGTCCACAGCCAACCCCGCTTTGGACACTATATGCCCCAGAAATCTTACTTCTTTTCTCCAGAAGTGACACTTAGAGAATTTGGCTTTTAGTTGATGGGCTCGAAGAGTTTCCATGATTTCTTTCAGATTATGGGCATGCTCTTCCTCACTCTTTGAGAAGATTAAGATATCATCTACGAAGACAACCACAAATTTGTTGAGGAATTCTCTGAACACCCTGCTCATTAGGTCTACGAAATAAGCGGGTGCGTTTGTCAAGCCGAAAGGCATGACAAGCCACTCGAAGAAGCCGTCTGGGGTTCTGAACGCTGTCTTATCGATACTATCTTCATCTACTCTTAGCTGATGAAACCCAGTTGCCAGATCAAGTTGGGAGAAGACCGTCGCACCTATAAGCTGATCAAACAAATCGTCGATTCGGGGAAGAGGGTGCCTATTTTTCTTGATCAATTTGTTTAACTCCCTATAGTCGACGCAAAGGCGAAGCGAACCGTCCGCTTTAGTTGCGAACACCACTGGAGCACCCCATTCTGAAATGCTCCGTCTAGTGAACCCTTTTTCGAGAAGTTCTTTAACCTGCTTACTGAGCTCCTTTCTCTCCCTTGGAGCCATGTGTCTAACAGGTAAAGCTACAGGCTTTGCGTTATCCACAAGATATATGCGGAAATCTATTTCCCGCCTCGGAGGTAAGCCATTCACCTCCTCAAAGACATCCGGATATTCCCGGACTACTCTTACTGATTGCAAATTCTCATCAGAAGCATCAAGCGACTCTAGATAACTAAGCATAACAGCGTTCAAGGGATTACAAGAAATTTCTAGAGTGTTACCAAGCCGAGTTAAGAGTCTAACTACTCTTTTCTTACAATCAAGAATGGCACTATTACTGGATAACTAGTCCATGCCTAAGATCAAACCATATCCCGAGAAGCCTAAGACAAAGGCATCACAACTAAACTCAACGCTGAGAATAGAGATTTTCAAACCTAAACAAACCATTGACAAGTAAGCGGAGCCCCCAATTGGATTTGAAACTACTAAGGGATCTTCTACTAGTGTCTAGATGTAGAGATTCTACTAAGGCAGATGAAATAAAAGAGTGTGATGCGCCAGAGTCAAAAAGTGTACGAACTGGATGATCATAAAGATTGACTACACTTTCTACAGAAATATTACTACCTTGTTCCTGCTGAGGTGCCACTAGCGCATGAACCTGACTCCCTGAAGTGGATCCGGCTTTCTGTCCCTGCCCTTTCTTCTTTGGGCAGTCCTTAGCTTAGTGCCCAGTCTCTCCACAATGAAAGCAACCACCCATGTTCGCCTTTCTTTTCCGGCAGTCTTTTGATATATGGCCTACAATGCCACAGAAATTGCACCTTCTCTTCTCACGGGGCTTATTGTTCTTCCCTCCTTTCTTGAAGTCTGTTTTCTTTGCTTGTAGACCTTCTTTCTTCTCTTCGACCTTAATTTCTTTCTTACCGTGGTCTTCCTCGTGTAGCAACACCATGTCCACCAAGCTTTCATAAGTCGCTCCCGTGGATACATGAGTCATGGCAAGGCTGTGTAAAGGCTCATTCAAACCCTTGACGAAGCGAAGTGCCTTCTTATGTTGGGTGTTTACTAAGTCTAACCCAAATCTGGCCAGCTGATTAAACTGATTAACATATTCCCTGATCGTCATGCTCCCCTATTTCAGAGTTAGGAACTTCTCCATTTGCAGGCTTCTTTCAGCTTGGGAGAGAAATTTCATTTCAAATCTTGTCCTGAAATCTTCCCATGTTTCCACCGCCCTCTGAGCATTGGTAACTTCCCACCAATAGGAAGCTTCATCCTTAAGCAACCATACCGCTAGTTGTATCTTTTGCCTGTCATCAACCCCGAAGATGACAAATAGATCCTCAGTCTCCTTTAGCTAGTTTCTTGCCCCTACAAAGGACTCTGTTCCATAAAAGTCTTTTCCACCCATAGCCTTAAAGTCTCTACATCTTTTAGCGAAGGCATTTCCACGAGGAGGAGGGTGAGGAGGAACCGCGACCACTAGAGGAGGGATGTCTGCTGGGCCCGCGCCATTGGCCCTTGCTTCTAAGTACCTCCTAAACCAGCCGGGAATCGACACTCCTTCTGGGAGGTTAAGGTCTTCAGACATGCTGAAACAGAAAGGAAAAATTCAAAACGAAGGATAGAGAGAGATAGATAGGGCACATGGCTTTGGGGAATTTTGTCTTTTTATAAACATAACACTTTTTGTTTTTTTGAAAAATGCTTCTTTAAACTTCCCTTTTGAAAACAATTTCAAAAACTTTTATCTTATTTGGTAAACCTATGCTCTGATACCAAGTGAAACACCCCACCTCCGTTAAGGTCGCTCACAAAGGGAATGCCTTAATTTTGGTGGAGGTTTATAAGTAAAAGCCACAGATAAACTCAAGACAGATATAAATACACATATTTTAAACAGCGGAAACCAAACAGACTTTTATTTCATCATTATGTGTTCAAAACCAAACATTCCATAATTGTCTCAAAATACTTCCAACATTACAACATCATTACTGTCTTGATAATTAAAGAAGCAGAAAACATAAATAAAGTGACAAAAATCCCCATAGTGATATCCAAAGCCATAGTCCAAGCAAAAGAGACCCAAATCATACATCTACGTTCTTGAAGCTTGTACAGAGCCTGACTGAGCTGAGCTGTTTCCTCCCTGTGGACCTGGGGGGGGGGGGGGAACGAAAGGAAAACAGGGTCAGACATAAAGCCTGAGTAAATCCAGTAACTCTTCAGTATGTGAATAAGAAAAGGGCATGATAGATATATACTGAAAATAGGATGGTGTCACAAGCTAAGGGAGTATCGAATGTACTATCGCACCCATACTATATCTCTGCATCTACTTGAGTTTATTCTAACAGGCACCCCATGGTGAGGGTGAAGTGATCCCCATTTTCGAAAGACCTGCTCCTACTCGCGTTAACATGTGTCATACGACCCCCAAGAATTGTAGATACCTATGCTGGTCCCACCATGGGGTGTATCAAGACCCATGGTGGCGGCCCTCGACACGAATCTAGAAGGCATAGGTTATACTACTGGTGTCCCCAGTGCCCTGGTTGTCTGCTCCGGAGTGTGTGCACGCCCGCACCCCGTTAGACCTGCATTGTGCACCCACCGCCGTCGTTTGACCGCTTACAATCAGCCCAGTAATCGTGCCCCACCCTGCTTAGTTTCAGGGTACCGTTGATACCTAACTTAGGTTACTGCTGAAATGGGTCCCTCGTTACCAGGATTTTCTAGTCAAACATGTTAAGTGGTTAAGTGTCTGTATTTACCTAACCCCACCCATCAATTCTTGTTAACATGTTGAATTTGGTTAAGTGTTATAGTTGACTTAACCCTACCATCTGTCCTTAGCCTCTTAGGAGCACCTGACCACTCACATTGGACAGGTATTGCTACGGTTACTGGATATGCCAGTCGGTTCTGGGCAGGTTTACACCGTAGCTCAGTCTAACCTCGGGTCATTATTGGGCTCAATGCTTAACCACCCACATTGGATAGGTATTGTTGTGACTACTGGATAGCCGGGCTGTTCCGGGCAGGTTTACATCACAACTCAATCCAACCTCGGGTTAAGCAAACCGTGTTCTCTAAATTTACTTATTTTATTACTTCTCAATTATATATGTAAATGTCATGTCTTTTATTTTTTGGGTATAACAATTCATACCGCTTAAATGTCATTGTCGTTGGCATGTGCCAACCATGCCAACATATATTTTTTTGTTTTACACCCAACGTTATTACCCCGTTTATACATTCGCAACGTTATAACAAATGTTGGGCTCAACACAATTCAGCCCAACTTTATAAGCGTAAGAGAAGGGGAAATCAAGAACATGTAATAGTTGACAACATATAAGGGTGTGTGGCGCATGAACTTGCAATTTAACGCTATTAACATAAATGATGGGTCATGTGAACTAGCATTAAAATCAAAGTATAACTAAGTAGGTGACATATGAAATGGCATAGTTTAGGCTAATACAAACTTGTGTTTAAACATGTTTAACTTGGCATAATGTCAAACACAAAACTAGCATGATGTATATTCACCAAAAGGTCCAATTATAACATCTAATCACATAGTCTTTTTCAACATGAACTTGCATAGTTTTTGAAACCCAAACGAAACTTAACATGGATCCAATTACACTTGCAAATAAACATGAACTTGCATAGTTTATGAAACACAAATGATACTTAACATAGATCCAATTATACTTGCAAATAAACATGGAAGTGATATATGTAGGCAATAGATCCAATTATACTTGCAAATAAACATGGAAGTGATATCATAGGTTTTGGGTCATGTAGGCATAAAAGGTTTCAAGTCTAAATCATGTTTACATAAGCCTTAATTTAGGCTTAATGAATGTATAAGGTCCATGTCATAGGCATAAACAAAAGGGATCCATATCTAGTTTTTGCCACAAACTTACAAGTGCCATTGTTTTCATATACATTTGTTCAATAGGCTTGCATCAATCAATTTATGCCACAAACGTCTATACACAAGTCATGACAGAACCATCACAATACATAGAATTTAATACAATACAATAACACAATTCTATTCTCATTCACATCAAATCAGTTCACAATTTTTATTCATATTTTGAAAGGTCACTATACTTACAACGAATGCAGAATCTTGAATTCTGGATTCTGAATTCTGAAATTGAGATGCGCTCCTTTGGGTAGACTAACGTTACGTTGATTAATTTGATTAAATTTAATCTTCTTCTTAATTTGATTCGTCTCTAGGCCTTTCTCTCTTGACGGCTATGTTCAATTCCTCCCTAGCAGCATGACGACTCCTTTCTCATTTTTTGTGTGAATTTTCAGTTGAGACTTAGGGAGCATTTATAGATTTTTAAGTTGTTTTGAGCCGTCAGATGAAGACAGGAGGAATCTAGACCATTCAGAGTTTAAAGAGCCAATCAAGAGGTGACACGTCAGCCCTAGTGACACACAAAGCCACAGAAATTCGAGCCAGACCTGGCCAGCCAGGTCGACCAGGCTGGTCGACACCCAGGTCGACACTATGGTCGACCTGGGAGGGGACCAGGTCGACACTATGGTCGACCTGGGGTGACCAGGTCGACACCATGGTCGACCCTATGGTCGACCTAGTCTCTGGGCGGGAATTTTCCCGCCCAGCCCAGTTTGAACCTGAATTTTGAATTTTGAATTTAAAACTGAGCTGTTTGAATTTAAATTTGATTATGAAACTTCCGAAGGCCATAACTCCTTCATACGGTGTCCGATTTGCGCAAACTCGGACTCTATCTCAAGAAGAATTTCGAGACGAACGCAATGGCGTAACCCGTTCCCCTTAATTCTTTCATTTAGAATTAATTATACTTTAATTTGTGAAGCTTAACGTTATAGAATTCGCGGGGTGTTACAGTTACACATGATAAGTTAAATGTATGCTATTTTATGTTTGTTTCATGTCCCTTGTTTATTACCCTTTTTGTTTTTGAGTTTGGGATAATTCTTTAGCCCAACATTTTATGTGATTCATGCGTACGTTCCACGGGGATAACGATGGGAAAATATGAAAATTCATGGCATAGATTTGTTCATAAAGTGGTATATTTGATATACCATTTATTGTGAGCATAATCAAAGGATAATTATGGCATGACTAAATTTAAATTAATTTACATAAAGAAATTAGACATATATAGAAAAAAAAGTGAATTTAGAAAAGACGAGTATGCCTTACCCGAGGTTAGACTGAGTTTGTGGTGTAAATCTGCCCGGAACCGACCGGCATATCCAGTGACCACAACAAGACCTGTCTAATGTGGGTGGTTAGTGCATCAAACCCAAAAAGAACCCGAGGTTAGACTGAGTTGTGGTTTAAATCTGCCCGGAACCGACCGGCATATCCAGTGACCACAACAAGACCTGTCTAATGTGAGTGGTTGGTGCTTTAATGAATAAATTGAAGCTAAGTCGGGATTGGTAGGGTTAAGTCAATTAGGGAAACACTTAACCGATTCAACATGTTAACTAAATGAATGGGTGGGGTTAGGTAAACTTGAACACTTAACCAAATAAACATGTTGATTAGAAAACCCTAGTAACGGGGACCCATTTCAGCAGTAACCCACATAGATGTATCATGGTACCCTGAAACTAGGCAGGGTGGGGCACGATTATTGGGCTGATTATAAGCGGTCAAAACGTCGGCGGATGGTGAGCCAGTGTAGGTTCCGACGGAGTATGGGCGTGCACGTACTCCGGAGTGGAAAAAGCAGGCACTGGGCATCAGTAGTATACACTGTGCATCTTGAATCGTGTCGGGTTGCCACCAGAGGGACTGATACACCCCATAGTGGTACCAGCACAGGTATCTACAATCAAGCGGGGCCGAATGACACAAGATATGAATGCATGCGAGTAGGAGCCGATCATTAAGAGGGTCGTTTGTTATGAACACGTGGGGCTGGTTGAACCAATGGTTAAGTAGGTGCAGAGACTATAGTAATGGGTGCGATTACATGTTCCTCTTATCTTATAGTAGAGTATTGTCCTATGTTCTGTAATTACTGTCATTACCCCTTTCCTTGTTTAAATACTAGTAATCACTGAACTTACCAGACTTATTATCTGACATGTTTTCTTTCGTCCTCTTTTCTTCCGTCCCCCCTCCCAGGTCCACAGGGAGGGAATATTCCAGCTTAGTCAGACTCTTTGCAAGCTTCAAGAAAGTAAATGTATGATTTGGACTCTCTCACCTTGGCTATGGCTCTTAGACATTATCCTTGGGGATTTATGCAGTTTTATTTATGGTTTATGCTTCTTTAATAAATAATCAAGACAGAAATTATGGTGTAATGTTTTGGAAGTTATTTTGAGACAATTTGATGTACTGGTTTTGTACTGGACCACGTATGCAATAAAGATTTGAATTTCGCTGCTTATATTTATCTATCTTGTAAATTTTTCTGTGTCTTGTACCTATAACCCTTCACCAAAGTTAAGGCATTCCCTTTGTGAGTGATCTTAACGGAGGTGGAGTGTTTCACATTTTCTATACATTTCGAACATCGAAATAATTTCATCTTTTTCCTTTTTAACGATTTTCCACATTTCCCTTTTCCTAAATTCATCCTTATATTTTTAAATTATTTAATAATAATTATTCCACTTTATGTCTAAAACATTGTTTATAAATTGAACTACTTGTTTATATAATTAAGCAAGTAATTATATTCTAGTCAAATCAATATTCAATTTCCATTATTTAAAAATAATAGATTTTCCCTTTTAAACTCGAATACTTTTCTCATATATATTTTATGGTACTTAAATACCAATTATTTCAGGTCAATGTTATCCGAACATCCCAAACCCACAATAATCAACACTAGATTATTTGTCACATCATATAATACAGTATATGTACAACAATAATATAACTGTTAAGGAATCCTGTTGGATCCTCCAACCTGTTTCCCTGCATCCACAGATGTTAATTAATATAAATAATACAAATTTCATATAAATATGAAACATTAAAATAAATTGAATCAATATTTAAGCAACGATTTATATATACAATGGTATATATAATTTCAAACAATTAATTAGCAAATCATGCAAACAACCATCACACACTACATTCAATCATTTTTATCAATATTAAATAATATTTATAAAATTATAAAACTGGACAGAGTTAGTGAGATTACTCACGTTGGTCGTTAATCTTTAAATAACGATTAATGGTCGATCAATCCGACTGGCCGTTTAATTTTGCCATAAATTCTAACAAGCTCCAGATGGTTTCAAATCAGCTTCATAGCGTAGCCTACGCCCACACGATTCCAAAGTGAATAACGGTTCATAAAACTGATCACGAATGGACAAGATATCACATTCATTAGTTGTATATGTTGACGCGCAAAATTGTCGCACGCCAACACCCAATGTGCGAGTGTGAACAATTATCAGAATAAGCAGTAAAAAATGTAAATGCAAGGAGACATAGCTTTTATAGTGGTTCGGCACTAACGCCTACGTCCACTTTATAATTCTCATTCATCGTATCTTTGATCTATTACAAAAGATGTTACAATATTTGTGTACAAAGTTGTATGTATGGTGAACTTTGACTAAGTTATCCTTCTTCTTCCTTGGAGTGAGTTGACTTGGTCAACTATGAGGCGGTGTAGCAAGGCTTGCTAGTGCTCAAGTGTTGAAGGAAAACATGCATGTCATGTTTTAATTACTTATCTCATCTCCCATGGCCATGTTGGAGGTGTTGGAAGCCATTAATGAGTTTTTGGAGCTCTTAAGGTCCAAAAATTCCAAGGGAGAAGCCTCCATTTGAAGGCCAAGGCTTGGGGTATTTATAGGGAGGAGGTTAGGTGGGAGTAGGTGAGCAACGGGGCCCACAACAGTAATTCTCGCGCCCAGAATGAGCCATTTGCAGGAAATTCGCACCTCCTGGTGTGGGTTCGAAGTTTCGCACCCCTGCCTAGGGGTCGAAATTTCGAACCCTCCAAGGGGTTCGAAATTTCGACCCCACTGGTTAGGTTCGAAATTTTGAACCCACTGGTGGGGTTCGAAATTTCGACCCCACAGACGGGGTCCGAAATTTTGACCCCACAGGTCGGATCGAAATTTGGATCCCACTGGTGGGGTGCGAAATCTCGACCCCACTGATAAGGTGCGAAATTGATAGTGGATGAGGCGTAGATCCTGCTGTCGAGGGAGTCGAAGTCTCTGAATGTGAAGTGAAGGAATCCGCGGTTCTGCTGGTCCGAAGTGAAGGAATCTGAGCTTTTGGCATGGAGAAAATCGGATGAATCGGGTGGTGCCCATAGTTTCGACCTAACCGGCTAGGTAAATCGCCGTCGGGACTGTAGGGCCCCGGACCCCCACCGGCGCTGCGCCCGGACCCGCTGGACGGCTCAAATGATGACTTGACTAAGAATCCATTGGGCCCGATAGGGGCCATCTGATAGAGGCTTCGGGTTTCCATGTGTTTGCGACGCGACTTCGACCCAACTGCTTTGTGCTTTTTGATGCTTGAGTGCGTCGTTCACCAAATACTTGGGGTGTGATAGCTTTGACAAAAAAGCATGTCAACGGTATACATTATTTAAATTAATTAAAAATTAAATTATATGAACTTTGGGCCTTACCAATTAAATTGGCCTAACCCGCGTTTCAAACAATAGATCTACTCTCAACAGATTTGCACTGACCCATATTGACATCAACCCTCTCATCCATACAACTAATAAAGTTTAAAATTTACTAAGTTGATTTAAATTAAAAAAATAACTTAATAAAATAAAAGTAGAAGAAAAAACAGGCCTTATCCCCCCTTTTGAAAATCATCCCAGTTATGTTTACATGCACCTGATCCACGTCTGATGTCCCAAAGACTCCCAACCATCTTCTTTTCCCACTTTCTTTCAAACACGAGCTCCAGATCTAATTACACCGCTGATCTACTTCGATTCATATGTAATTCCTTTTTTTAATACGCAAGCCTATAGTTTGCAACTACTCCACATTACTCTTCTTCCATCTTTCTTCTCTTATTTATTTTAAAAACAGTGTTCTTCCTCACCGGCAGGCTGTCTCTCCTCTTCAGGTTTTGATGTCCATTACCGTATATTCCAACTCTTCCTCTCTCTCTAATCGTTAGTTCCATTCACCGAGTACACCAACATTAACCCCATCAAAGACTCATCTACCTCAACCCAAAAAGCAAACTCGCATGTCAGTTCTTTCGATCAAAACTACCCACATTCTTCTCCATCAAACTCACATCATTAAAAACTGCCCATACCCTGCAGCAAAGCTGCTTGCCTCTCGACAAACTCCTCAGTGTACACTCACACAACCCAACCGTACACAGCTCCTCTATACTTTCCACTCCGGTTCATTTCTTCTATCATAGTCATGCCACCTACTCTCATCCCACTCTTATTTTTTTTCACAGTTAGTTTCTTCTTTCAGAGATATCCCATCCGCAACGCATGCATGCTGGAAGATGCGTTGTAACATGCAAGCAGTCAGTATTGTGCCATTTCTATACTAATATTGCGTCTACTTCTTCCAAAACACAATTTAAAACCAACCCATGAACTTCTGTTATCTGACCCATCCGAAACTAACTTGCTCCCATAGATACTCCACGCGATATCAGTCTGAAACCCATGCAATATTCACGTCCCACCCGGCTTTGCTTCTTCTCCACACACATGTATACAACTCCAGTATTTTGCTCCATACGAACTAAAGATATATATATATATAGTAGTTGTGTGATCTTTTAGGGTAGTAAATGTTCAATATAAATCTTGACTGCCAATATAATAGCATGGTTGGTTTCCTGAAGCAGAATAAATGAAGAAAAAGAAAGCATCGGTAGGGTATTTATAACGTTAAGAAGCTTAACGCTTAAGTATGAAGTACAGTAGCCGGGTCATAGGATAGGTTTGCTACTACATCTTATTTTATGCACTGTATATATTTCCGGGCTGTTGCATTATATAATCTACATTGATTTGGTAGTTACAATAAGTTACAGTCCCGTGGCTTTATACTCTGTAGATTAGGATGGGTTTATAGCAGAACATTTATTGAAGTATACCTCAGATGTTAAGGAACCCAACTAGCCAATATTCAAATAAATAAACAAACGTGGAGGATGTGTGTATAAGTATGTTTTGGTTAAAAAAAACTATGTACCCGATACATCAAAATCCATCCACATACGAACTTCTAAGGACAAAAATAAGAATACAGCTATGTCAAGTAATGTTCCGCGACCCCGAAAATATAATAATATGGACAAGTTAGCTTATTCTATGAAACCCCAAAAATGCTGATATAGGGTGTAAAACACTTCAAATAAAAAGTTACTTATTTTCCAAATTAAAAATTATAGTAAAATTCTAAAAATTAAATTATATCTACGTCTCAAAGATCTTGACCAATTTCGAAACCAATATTTAATTATAATTAAATATGTCATTATGGTTTATAAACGTTTCCATAGCAACTATTTGAAAAATTGATATAGCCATAAATTACAATCTATAAAGCAAAATCTCCATTTTTCTCTTCCATTAGAAAATTACAGTTCTACAGATTCAAACGTTTCTTATTTCGAGAAAATCCAACTTAAAACGGATTCTGTACATTCAATTGAAGTTTAAAAATCAATATTACGAACTACCACGATGTTATGGGCCCGATTATAATTTATATTATAATTAGTACGTTCAACTGTCGTTTAAATAATATACTCATTAATATAATTCAATTTTAAACTGAAATAAATCTCAAATATTATCCAATTCACACACTATTTCGAATTCAACTTATTTCCGACCATTCGGAATTGAAATTATTATTCCATTGTTAATATTATTTAAATATTCAAAATATTTGAATTCAAACCATTTAAATCATCAACCAATATATTATAATAATTAAATAAGTTAATTATTAAATCGCTAAAAATCTGGGACATTACAGAAGGTAACCATACCCAAGATTGTTTAATGGTAGCTCTGAAAACAAAATCTTTATTATTAACTACTAAATATATATAATCATCGATATATTTTCTCTATTTTTCCAACTTTTAGGAACCCAAATACTTAAATAATTACTATTGGTATTTTTTTGTACTTCTAGATTTATTAGAAATACCTCTAATCACTGAAGTATTTGCATTTCTATAAAACCTGGATCTTGAATTTGCTAGTGCTTTAGTACTAGTAGTGATATTTTTATTATACATAAAGGCATATCTATTTCTGTGATTAGTTTTATTATATCCTAAGCCACTTTTCCCGTGTAAAGGTCGAGATCTAGATAAAATCGTATTTATATCATTTTAACCTATATTAAATTTCGTGAACTTACCTGTATGTTTCTCAAATTTTATTCCAAAGTTGCGATTGACATTTTCAAAAGAAATTTTACTATTTTTTAAATCATCAGTTTCCTTACTTAATTCAGAATTCTTCCCTTTTAAAGTACCATTCTCATTTTTAAGACCAAAAATTTGAGATTCTGAATTATCTAAAGAAAATCGCTATTTTTCGAAATTTTCTTTTGATTTAGAAACTGCTTTTTGCAAATATTATTATTAACTTCTAAAATCTCATATTTGTAGATAATTCTAATTTCTTTTCAGTTAAAGATTCATTCTCCTTTTCAAGTGACAAAATTAGTGATCTAGAATTATTCAAAGAATCTTCTAAAGATGTATTTTTATTTTATAAAACATTGATTTCCTTTAAAAGTACATTGTTTTTATCTATTAGCCGCTCATTTTCTTTTTGAAGGAAATCCTTTTGAAAAATAAGCTCTTCTAATGTATTTTCAAAACATTTAGTTTGTTTTTCTAAAAATTTATTTTCCTCTTTCAATTTGAAATTTTCTAGCTCATAATCTTTTCACCTAGCTAAATAACTGAATTGAGTTTACCCAAAGTTTTAAAATCTTTCAATATTTTTTTATGGTCTAACAAATGATCTTTATATAATGAATCCACACATACCGATTGTGATTTGACTTTAGCCATGAGACATTTATTTGCTTGCTCCTTTAATTCTGCTTTGTTGTTCTTCCACTTTCTAATGCCTTGACTAGATTTCTTTATTACCATTTATTCTAGAATGTTATTATGATCTCTAGAATACCAGGCTCTGATTCCAATTGAAAATCTAGTCGGTCTAGTGACTTAGAGTAGGATCAACTTATATGGGATATGAGGAAATGTATATGATAAGCTAACTTGTTTAATACAATAGTTATGCAAGTAAATATTAACTAATATATGATATCACAGATAAGTAATGCAGTAAATAAAATTGACACCAGGAATTTTTATACTGGTTCAAATCACCATCCTACGTCCAATCCCAGACTCCTTTTGGAATTCAACTATCAAATCCCTCTCTTCACTTGGAGGAACAGGTTCACAACGCACCCGAGCAACTGAACGGAATTTTCTCTGCCTGAGCAACCGAAAAGGACTTTCACAAATAAAACATGAGTTGGACTTTGATTGTGTTCTTGGGTAACACTAAGTAGCCATCAATTTGAGTGTACCCTTCCTATAATCTTATCCTCAAGTATATAACGTATGTGTGAAGATTTGAAGGAAGTATATTGCTTATGAATCAAGAGATATAAAATATAGTTAGAGATCTAAAAGCAATTTGAATGTTTGATTAAGCTTTTAGAATGCTAGAGAGTACAAAGTTTAAGACCAGAAAATATAAGAAGATTCGGTTAATTTATTGATATGGAAAGTGCGTATAAATAGTAATTGAAGTGCAGTAATTATTCATCAAAAGTTTAGGCGAAAATAAGCAACTATTTCTCTTGAAATTGAATTGGAAACTATTGATGAAATGAAGTGTCTCTTCGCTGGAAATAGCCGTTGAAAAACATAAGTCACCTAGTAATAAAGTGGTCAATCAACTGTAGAGAAGATCATTTATACAAATGATCAGAAAATGTAAAACTAAGCAAATTTGCACTTACAAGTCACTTACAAGTCGACTGGTGAAAAATTTACCAGTCGACTGGTAGATCCACAAGTCGACTAGTAGATTTTTCACCAGTTGACTTATGCTAGTGTGTTTAGCGTAGTTTTGCATTTTTGCAACTATTTGTGATATGCGATCTTTTGTGCTTGTGATATTTTATGATATTTGAAGGTAGATTTTAATAATATCTAATACAACTAATTCACAAATAAATAATCATACTAAGTCACTTTTCCTTTTATCTTTTCTTCATCCTTGTCATGAATCAAAAACTCGTGAATTAACATGCAAGTCATCAACAGAAGTATTAAGTGATTCTAGAAAACTGGGAATCACTGACCCCCGTGGTCCCAGGAAATTTCGAGAGTTCTACCATGAAAAGTAAGAAGTCTAACTACTTTGTTTTCACAATCAAGGATGGCACCATACATGGCTAGCTAATCCATTCCTAGAATCAAACCATAGCCCATAAATCCTAGCATGTATACGTTGTATTAAAACTCGATGCCAAAGATAGAAATTCTCAAAACCCTACACATCATGGATAGAGCCGATTCTCCTATGGGTTTGAGACTACTACGAGATCAAAATTATACTAGTATTAGATGCATGCTATCTACTGCAGAACTTGATATAAATGAAGGTGAAGTGCCAGAATCAAACAGGGTTCTAACAGGATAGTCAAAAGGGAAATCAAACCTTCAACCATGGCTTTCCTACCTCGATCATGTCCACTATCCTCTAAAGCATTTACTTGTCCAGAAGTTCTTGCCCTTTGTCCATGCTTGCTAGGGCATTGCTTAGAAAAGTGTCCTACTTGTCCACATTTAAAGCAGGCTCTCTTCGTCTTTTCAGCAATCCTTCACAAATTGACCCATAGCTCCGTAACCATGACACTTGATATCCTTCTTGATCTGAGCCTTGTCAGGCTTTCCTACTTTCTTTTGTTGCTTTCCTTTCTTAGTAAACCATTTCTGTTTCTCGCCCTTAGCTTATGTCTCTTCAGTCTTACTATCTTCTTCTCATCTTTGCTATATTCGTGCATAAGAGCCTTGTTAACTAGCCTTTCAAACATCTCCCCCATTGGTATATGTGATAAAGAAAGTCCTTGGAGAGTTTGATTCAACCCTCTCGCAAATCTAAGTGCCTTCTTGTAGGTACGTATTCACCAAGCCCAGCCCAAACCTTTCCAGTTGATTGAACTAATTCACATACTCCTTAACAGGCATGTCCTCCTATTTCAAAGCCAAGAACCTCTTCATTTGTAATCCCTATTCCGCTTGAGATAAGTATTTCATCTCAAATCTTTGCCTAAAGTCATCCCAAGTAACTACTGGTTGTCCCTCCTGTGTTACTTCCAACCAGTAAGAAGCTTCATACTTTAGCTCCCATGCGGCCACCTATATCTTCCTTCGGTCGTCGATCTCGAAAAGGCCAAACATGTTCTCCATCTCTCATAACCAATTATGTGCTTCAACAAAGCTCTTGGTACCACGGAATGGTTTTCCTTCCATAGCGTAGAAGTCTTTACATAATTTAGAAAAGCTATCTACTCCTGGAGGTGGAGCTACAGCGGCTGCAGCTGGGGGTGGGGAATCTCCTTGTTCTCCGGTAGGTGTCGTAGCCTCAAGATACCTACAGAACCATGTCGGTAGCGGAATGCCCTCGAAAAGATTGAGTGCCCCAGACATGTTGAAAAGGAAGAAAAATGATTCAACAAGAGATTGAGAGAATATTGGATATGGATTGAGGGGATATGTTTTTCAAAAACATATTTTTATTTGAATATACTTTGATTTTGAAAACTTTTCTCTAATCTTGTTACCTTCGGCTTTGATACCAAATGTGACACTCCACGTTAGTTAATGTCACTCATAAGAGAATGCGCTAAGTTTCGTGAAATGCAACAGGTAAATAGTACAGAAATTTTCCGAGCAGATGTAAAATAAGCAGCGGAAAATTTTCAACTTCATTATTGAATTAAAACACAGTTCTCAAAACCAATTACATCAAACCACTTACAAAGTACCTAAAATCTGTCTTTAAAAACAAAATAACATAATGCCATAAAATAAAATCATATCCCTCATTATAAGCCATGATGGAGTAAGATCAAAACAGTACATCTCAAGTAATCCAAGTCCAAGCTGCTACAGAAAGTCCTAGTCACTGTTGAATGCTTCCACTCTGAAGGCCTAGGGGGAAAGGAAGAAAGAAGCGAAAGAAAGGGGGCATACATAACGTCTGACGAGATCCAATTATTTTCAAATGTGCATAAAATAAAAATGCCAAGACATGTAAATAAGACTGGATGAGAAAGGTACAGTGTCATATAAGGTAAACTAAACAGAACAACAAGATAGACATGAATAAAATGAATAAACTATAATCGAGTAATGCTTCACATTTATATCCTAAAACATGTATGTTTGCCCCAATACTCGTATAACCGGATTAAAAAGATTAGGTGTTCAACCTAATTACATAACAGCAAGATTAATAGAAGGATTAAACAACAAGATTATGCGCACCCAAATTAGTCAACAAGAATAACAACAGGATTAGGTGTACCCTAATTACTACCCATGCGATCGGCTCCTTACTATGTAAATACCCTGTGTTATCCCCGCCAATAAGGTGTATCACTCCCTAACCCAACAACTATATGACACAGACCTATTTACTGGTGTTACAATGGTTTAGTTTCCCTAATCGGACTCATGCATGCTCATGACTCCGCTGGAACGCGTCCGTACCCATCTTTCCTATGTGAATGACTTACTATCCATTTCAGTAAAGCATGCCCTGGCCTCTACCTAGTGTGAGGCCGCCTCTAACAAAATACCAACAGGGATACTAATTGATATGGGTTCCAAATAGTAGATTGACACAAGCCAAACCCCTTAAGCTTGTTCCCCCAAAACTAGGATTTAAGAGTCCCAAAACCCGATACAACATCAGAACGAGGAAGCTCTTAGCTTATTAATACTCATGCTTAACTTAGTAGGTTTAGGTTTACTAATAAGCGTGGTTGTCATATGTAATTATGTGTGTACAACCTTTCCCCAAAACACCTACCTAGATGTATACAATATCTACAGCGTTTCAGTTTATTAACCTACATCTAGTACTTAAAATATTCTAACATGCCATTTACTTAATGTCTGTATTAAGTCAAATCTAACATGTCCAATTCATATCCATATTATTCATCAACTATGTTCCAACATATACAGGCTTATTGTAACACCCCGAATTTTCCGGTAACTGTAAGATGAACAAATTAAAGTATAATTAATTTCAAATCAAAGAAATAAGGGAAACGGGATACGCCATTTCGTTCGTCTCGGAATTCTGCTTGAGATAGAGTTTGAGTTTGCGTAAAACGGACTCCGTATGAGGGAGATATGACCTCCGGAAGTTTCAGAATTCAGTTTAAAATTCAAACAGGCAGAAATAGTTCAGAAAAACGAATTCAAATTCAAAATCGAACCCAGATTGGGCTGGGTGGGAATTTTCCCGCCCAAGACCCAGGTCGACTGGGCAGTCGACCTGGGTGTTGACTGGGTAGTCGACCTGGCCTCTGAGCCAGGTCGAACCCAGCCCCTCCTGGCTGGCCTGGTCTGTGCTTAGCCGAATTACTGGGCTTGGTCTTGTCACTAGGGCTTATGTGTCAACTCTTGATTGGTTTCTCTTTAAAACGAGTGGCTTATATTAATCTAGGCTCCATCGACGTCTCTAATCAATTCACAAACTCTATAAAAAGGACCTAAGACTCCACCTAATTCACACAAATAAAAATGAGTATGGAGCTGTCATGCTGCTGAAGAAAGACTAGGAGTAGCCGTCAAATCGAGAGACGATTAGGAGTTGATTCAAAAGCTTAAAGCCACGACAATTAAATCAGAACAACGCCTACAACCAAGGATAGCATCACCAAATTCAGAATTCAGAATCCTGAATACAAGATTCGTCATACGTTGTAAGTAGAGTGCTATTCCGATGTGAATGAATAATTGAGACTTGATCTGTGTAGAATAAGAAATGGGATTGTACTTTAATTATAATAATGTTAATTCATAATTGTATGTTTCTATGATTTGCTATGAATGGATTTGGGATGTGGTAGTGTAATTAACATGATATTGGATCTATTGAATAGTTGCGATACAAGTATATAACTCATGTTGGAAATTTGATACGTTGTGGTTAATGAGAAGTTATATATATTTCGTTGCAACCAAGTTAAGACTTATGCAAGTATATGATTCACTATTATGCCAACATGATTTTTGATCCTTCTATGTATATTTTTATGATCATTTTTAGTGTAGTTGGATCCAATTGGGTATTATGATTCATATGAATTTATGTTGGAATAGGCATCATGATTCAAGTGAAAACCATACTTTTGTATTAGTGACAAAAGTAAGCATCTTTGTGAACTTGTGTTGACTTTATGAACATGGCTAGTTTATGTTTAACTTTATGCCCAAACAAAATATGTTGTAGGCTTAGGTTGTTGTTAAAAAGCATATGATAATATATGTGGCACATAATTAAGTTAGATTCATACTTTAAAATAAAAGTTTACATGATTAGATTAAAACCATGATTCATGTTTAGGTATGTTTTATGTCAAGATTATATGCTATTACAATGCAAGTTCACAAGTGCCTAATTTATGTTAATTAGATCGCTATGTTGCAAGTTCATGCGTTAACACACCCCTTTTTGATGTTACTTAGAATATATATACATCATGTTCTAAGCCTCCCCTTTTTATGTGGCTAAGTTGGGCTAAAATGTTGAAGCCGAACATATGTTATATTATTACGTACAAACGGGGGAATACGTTGGGGTTAATTAAAGTATATGTGTTGGCATGTTTGGCACATGCCAACGATTCATGACATTTTAAATGGTATGAATTATTATACCCAAGAATAATGAATTTGAATAATGGGCCGCAAATATTTACATATAAAAGAAAAAGAGACAAAATATGTAAACTTAGAAAATAGGACATGCTTAACCCGAGGTTGGATTGCGTTGTGACATAAACCTGCCCGGACCCGCCCGGCTGTCCAGTAGTCACAACAATACCTATCCAATGTGGGTGGTTAAGCATTGAGCCCCATAAAGACCCGAGGTTAGACTGAGTTGTGACGTAAGACTGCCCGGACCCAACCGGCAACAGGCAGCCACAACAATACCTGTCTAATGTGAGTGGTTGGAGCTTTAATAAGACAATTAAGGCTAAGTTAGGATTGATAGGATTAAGTAAATTGAATTAATACATAATCAAATACAACATGCTAAACTATATAGACTGATTGGGGGTTAGGTTTATACAGAACACTTAACCAACTTAGCATGTTGGCTAGAAATAGAAAACCTAGTAGCAGGGGACCCTTTTCAGCAGTAACCCTATAAGGTGTATCATGATACCCTGAACTAGGCAGGGTGGGGCACAATTACTGGGCTGACTGTAAGAGGTCAAATCGACGGCGGTGGCGCAGCAGTGTAGGTTCTAACGGGGTGCGGGCGTGCACACACTCCAGCGCAGAAAAATTAGGCACTGGGCACCAGTAGTATACATGTGCATTCTAGAACTGTGTCGGGCCACCACCATGGGACTTGATACACCCCATGGTGGGACCAGCATAGGTAGCTACAACATCGGGGGCCGTAAGACACATGTAATTATGCGAGTAGGAGCCGATCATAAAAAAAGGATCACTTCACCCTGATTGTGGGGGCGCCAGTTGGGAACTAGTTTATAGGGGATGCAGAGATTAATATGGGGTACGATAGTGTATTCGACTCTAGACAACTTAACTTAGTTTATGGTGCTTTCCCATTTCCAGTTTGTACTTATCATGCTCTTTTTCTTATTCATAGACTGAATAATCCTAGACTTACTCAGGCTTTATGTCTGACTCTACTTTTCTTTCGTTCCCCCCCCAGGTCCGCTGGGAGGGAATACCGCAGCTTGACCAGTTTCACATCCAGCTTGAAGAGAGAGAATGTATTGCTTGGATCTCTTTCGTTTTGGACTATGGCTTTGGATAGCAATTATGGGGACTTATGCAGTTTACTTATGTTTTTATGCTTCTTTAAGTTATGGAATCAAGATAGTTATGGAAATGTAATGTTTTTGGAAGTATTGTAAGACAATTATGGTATGGTTTGTGTAACACGTATTTTGATGAAATAAAAGTTGCTGTTGTTTCCGCTGTTTAAAAATATGTGTATTTATATCTGTCTTGTGTATTTGTGACTTATACTTATAAACCTCCACCAAAATTAGGGAATTCCCTTTGTGAGTGACCCTAACGGAGGTGGAGTGTTTCACTTGGTATCAGAGCTTAGGTTTACCAGATAAGATAAAGTTTTTGATATTATTTTCAAAAGAAAGTTTGAAGAAGCATTTTTTTTAGAAAAAGTGTTATATTTTAAAAGGCATGATCCCCCAAAGCCATGTGTACTATCTCCCTCTATCCTTCGTTTTGAATCTTTCCTTTCTGTTTCAGCATGTCTGGAGACCTTAACGTTCCTGAAGGAGTACCGATACCCGGTTGGTTTAGGAGGTTCTTAGAAGCTTGGGCCGCAAATGGCGCGGGCCCGGCAGATATCCTTCCTCCCCCAGTAGAACCAGTTCCTCCTCCTCCTGCTCCTCCCCTTGGAAATGCTTTTGCCAAAACATATAGAGACTTCAAGTCTATGGGTGGAAAAGACTTCCATGGAACTGAACCCTTTGTAGGAGCAAGAAATTGGCTAAAGGAGACCGAGGATCTGTTTGACATCTTCGGAGTTGATGATAGGCAAAAGGTACAGCTAGCAGTGTGGTTGCTCAAAGATGAAGCTTCCTATTGGTGGGAGATCACTAATGCTCAGAGGGCAGTGGAAACTTGGGATGATTTTAGCACCTGGTTCGAACTGAAATTCCTCTCCCAAGCTGAAAGGAGCCTGCAAATAGAGAAGTTCTTAAATCTTAAACAGGTAAGCATGACGATCAGGGAGTACGTTAATCAGTTCAATCAGCTGGCCAGATTTGGGCTGGACTTAGTAAATACCCAACACAAGAAGGCGCTTCGCTTCGTCAAAGGTCTGAATGAGCCTATACACAGCCTTGCCATGACCCATGTGTCCACGGGAGCAACTTATGAAAGCTTGGTGGACATGGCGTTGCTACATGAGGAAGACCACGGCAAGAAGGAGACTAAAGCTGAGGAAAAGAAAGAAGGTTTACAGGCTAAGAAGACAAACTTTAAGAAAGGAGGAAAGAACAAGAAGTCCCGTGAGAAGAGAAAGTGCCATTTCTGTGGCATAGTTGGACATATAGAAAAAGACTGTCGGAAGAAGAAGGAAAAGATGGGTGGTTGCTTTCATTGCAGAGAGACTGGGCACCAAGCTAAGGACTGCCCAAAGAAGAAAGGACAGGGACAGAATGCTGGATCTACTTCAGAGGGTCAAGTTCATGCTCTGGCAACACCTCCACAGGAACGAGGTAGTAATATTTCTGTAGAAAGTGTAGTCTATCTTTATGATCATCCAGTTCACACACTTTTTGACTCTGGTGCATCACACTCCTTTATTTCATCTGCTTTAGTAGAATCTATGCATCTAGACACTAGTATGGTTGAGGATCCCTTAGTAGTTTCAAATCCAATTGGGGGCTCCGCTTACCTGTCCATGGTTTGTTTGGGTTTGAAAATCTCTATTCTCAGTGTTGAGTTTAGTTGTAATGCATTTTTTCTAGGCTTCTCGGGATATGGTTTGATCTTAGGCATGGACTGGTTATCCAGTAACGGTGCCATTCTTGATTGTGAGAAAAGAGTAGTTAGACTCTTGACTCGGCTTGGTAACACTCTAGAAATTTCCTGTAACCCTTTAAATGCTGTTATGCTTAGTTATCTAGAGTCGCTTGATGCTTCTGACGAGAATTTGCAGTCGGTTAGAGTAGTCCGGGAATATCCGGATGTCTTCGAGGAGGTGAAAAGCTTACCTCCGAAGTGGGAAATAGACTTCCGTATCTATCTTGTAGATAATGCAAAGCCCGTAGCTTTACCTGTCAGACATATGGCTCCAAAAGAGAGAAAGGAGCTCAGTAAGCAGGTTAAAGAGCTTCTAGAAAAGGGGTTCATTAGAAGGAGCATTTCAGAATGGGGTGCTCCAGTGGTGTTCGCAACCAAAGCAGACGGTTCGCTTCGCCTCTGTGTTGACTATAGGGAGTTAAACAAGTTGACCAAGAAAAATAGGCACCCTTTTCCCCGAATCGACGATTTGTTTGATCAGCTTGTAGGCGCGACGGTTTTCTCCCAACTTGATCTAGGAACTGGGTTCCATCAGCTAAGAGTAGCTGAGGATAGTATTGATAAAACGACATTCAGAACCCCAGATGGTTTCTTTGAGTGGCTTGTCATGCCTTTCGGCCTGACAAATGCACCCGCTTATTTCGTAGACCTAATGAGCAGAGTGTTCAGAGAATTCCTCAACAAGTTTGTGGTTGTCTTCGTAGACGATATCTTGATCTTTTCAAAGAGTGAGGAAGAGCATGCTCAACATCTGAAGGAAATCATGGATACTCTCCAAGCACATCAGCTAAAGGCAAAATTTTCAAAATGCCACTTCTGGAGAGAAGAAGTAAGGTTTCTTGGGCATGTAGTATCTAAAGAAGGGCTGGCCGTAGACCCCGCGAAGGTAGTTGCGGTGCAAGACTGGAAGGCACCAAAGAATGCAACCGAGGTCCGAAGTTTTCTAGGACTAGCAGGTTTCTACCGAAAATTCATAAGGGATTTTGCGAAAATCTCAGCTCCACTCACAAGGCTGACAAAGAAGAATCTAGTATTCAATTGGGACTTGGATTGCGAGTTGGCTTTCCAACGCCTAAAAAGGGCTCTTACAACAGCCCCTGTCCTGACTCTGCCAGACGGAAGCAAGATGTTCACAGTTTATACAGATGCATGTGGGACAGGGCTAGGTGCTGTCTTGATGCAAGAAGGGAGGGTGGTAGCTTATGGTAGAAGGCAATTGAAAGTTCATGAAAAGAACTACCCGACCCACGATCTTGAGTTAGCCGCCATCGTCTTTGCGCTTAAGTCTTGGCGACGTTATCTCCTAGGTGAGAAGTTCGAACTTTACACTGACCATAAATCGTTGAAATGTCTTTTCTCGCAGAAAGATTTTAACTTGAAGCAACAGAGATGGATGGAGTTTCTTGCCTCGTATGACTTCGAGATTTCCTATACTCCGGGCAAGGGCAATGTGGTGGCAGACGCCTTGAGTAGAAAGAAACTGACCCTAAGCCCACTCTTTGTAGAAAGGCAAAGCCTAGAGTATATAGCCAGTTTTAACTTTAGGCCCTCCTCTGATTTCGTACCGGGTTTGTTAGCATCTCTTGAGGTGCACCCTACTCTTTTGGACACAATAGGGACAACACAACATGAGGACCCTCAGCTAGTTGAAGTGGTTGATAAGCTAATTAGGGGTGAGACTTTTTAGTCACCTCAGTAGATACTCTATCGATGATAAAGGCTGGCTGAGACGCGACGGAAGACTTTGCGTTCCACAAGCAAGGGAGTTGATAAAGAAGGTTCTCGAGGAAGCACATCGTTCCAAGATGACAATACACCCAGGCGGAGACAAAATGTACAAGGAAATGAAAAGAGTTTTCTTGTAGAACGACATGAAGAAGGACGTGGCAGATTTCGTTTCTAAGTGTATGGTATGCCAACATGTTAAAGCGGAACAGAAGAAGCCTGGAGGACTACTTCATCCCCTAGAGGTCCCACAGTGGAAGTGGGATAGCATTTCAATGGACTTCGTTGATGGGTTGCCTAGGTCCAAAAGAGGCAATACTAGCATTTGGGTAATAGTGGATAGGCTTACTAAGAGCGCCCACTTTTTACCTGTCAAGAGTAGAAGGACCGCCTCATCTTTAGCGTCTCTTTACATCAAGGAGATAGTTCGACTCCATGGGATACCCTCCAGCATTGTTAGTGACTGAGACCTTATCTTCACAAGCGAGTTTTGGCGAAGTTTGCAAGAAGCTGTAGGCACTCAGTTATGTTTGAGCACGGCCTATCACCCCCAGACCGATGGACAGACGGAAAGGGTGAATAGAGTTTTAGAGGATCTTTTGAGACTTTGCGTTCTAGACTTTGGAGGGACATGGGAGGATCACCTTCCCTTAGTGGAGTTTGCTTACAACAATAGCTTCCAAGCTACCATAGGTATGGCACCCTTCAAAGCATTGTATGGAAGACCGTGCAAGTCACCAACTTGTTGGTGGGAGTCTATAGATAAGGTTATTCTTTGTCCAGACATGATCAGAGAAACTTCAGAAAAAGTGGACTTGATACAAAGAAGGATGAAGACGGCCCAAGATAGACAGAAATCCTACGCCGACAAGAGAAGGACCGACCTTGAGTTTGAGGTTGGGGACAGAGTTTTTCTTAAGGTATCTCCTCTAAGGAACGTTGTTCGTTTTGGATCCACTGGAAAGCTAGCACTGAGATTTGTAGGACCATTTTCTATCATCGAGAAGGTTGGGAAGATGGCCTATAGATTAGAGCTACCCGAAAAACTGGCCGGAGTTCACAACGTCTTTCATGTTTCTCATCTCCGGAAGTGTTTACATGAGTTTGCTGAAATAGTAGAGCCTAGCATTCTAGAAGAAGCCGAAGTGGAACGTGAAGCAACCGTGAGAAGAGTTCCAACACGCATCTTAGGAACTGAAGTGAAAAAGCTACGCAACCGCGAAGTCAAGCTCGTCAAGGTTCAGTGGAGCGACGCCGAAGAAGACACGACTTGGGAAACTGAGGCTAGAATACGCGCAGCCTACCCTTTTCTTTTTGAGGGTACATCTTTGATCTTTCTTTTTCCATAAGTTGTTCTTTTATCTATATTTTAGGGTATATCTCCTCGACCTTATCTTTAGGTAGAAACCCTTTGGATGAAAACATGTAATTGAAACATGTTATGGATGATGGTTGCAAGTGGTTGCAAGTGATTGCTAGTGGTTGCTCGTGGTTGCATATACACACAATCTAGGTTTTAGATCGGCTCAGTCACTTCATACTGCATATGCATATATGTATTTACATTCTTATATGGTTGAAGTTTAAGGTGTTGTCATATGGATGTTGCATTTATATGAATGATTGTGCACTCATGTTGAATCATAAATAGGAGGGTTTGCATACATAATGGATTCATGACACTTACATAATTTGCATTAAGGAGGTCAACTGAATCAGTAGACCGGCTGATTTTGCATTAGATAAGTACATGTACACACACTTTGCATATGATCATGAAGCATTAGAAGTCTTTTAAGGACAATGGACGCTCGTGTTTGATGGATGAGTAGATGGACGTTTGGATGTTAGGATATACATTCTCCTAGACTTGAAGATTTCGGGGACGAAATCCTTTAAGGGGGAGAATGTAACACCCCGAATTTTCCAGTAACTGTAAGATGAACTAATTAAAGTATAATTAATTTCAAATCAAAGTATTAAGGGAAACGGGATACGCCATTTCGTTCATCTCGGAATTCTGCTTGAGATAAAGTCCGAGTTTGCGTAAAACGGACTCCGTATGAGGGAGATATGACCTCCGGAAGTTTCAGAATTCAGTTTAAAATTCAAACAGGCAGAAACAGTTCAGAAAAACGAATTCAAATTCAAAATCGGACCCAGATTGGGCTGGGCGGGAATTTTCCCGCCCAAGACCCAGGTCGACTGGGTAGTCGACCTGGGGTACCCAGGTCGAACCCAGCCCCTCCTGGCTGGCCTGGTCTGTGCTTAGCCAAATTTCTGGGCTTGGTCTTGTCACTAGGGCTTATGTGTCAACTCTTGATTGGTTTCTCTTTAAAACGAGCAGCTTATATTAATCTAGGCTCCATCGACGGCTCTAATCAATTCACAAACTCTATAAAAAGGACCTAAGACTCCACATAATTCACACAAATAAAAATGAGTATGGAGCTGTCATGCTGCTGAAGAAAGACTAGGAGTAGCCATCAAATCGAGAGACGATTAGGAGTTGATTCAAAAGCTTAAAGCCACGACAATTAAATCAGAACAACGCCTACAACAAAGGATAGCATCACCAAATTCAGAATTTAGAATCCTGAATACAAGATTCGTCATACGTTGTAAGTAGAGTGCTATTCCGATGTGAATGAATAATTGAGACTTGATCTGTGTAGAATAAGAAATGGGATTGTACTTTAATTATAATAATGTTAATTCATAATTGTATGTTGCTATGATTTGCTATGAATGGATTTGGGATGTGGTAGTGTAATTAACATGATATTGGATCTATTGAATAGTTGCGATACAAGTGTATAACTCATGTTGGAAATTTGATACGTTGTGGTTAATGAGAAGTTATATATATTTCGTTGCAACCAAGTTAAGACTTATGCAAGTATATTATTCACTATTATGCCAACACGATTTTTGATCCTTCTATGTATATTTTTATGATCATTTTTAGTGTAGTTGGATCCAATTGGGTATTATGATTCATATGAATATATGTTGGAATAGGCATCATGATTCAAGTGAAAACCATACTTTTGTATTAGTGACAAAAGTAAGCATCTTTGTGAACTTGTGTTGACTTTATGAACATGGCTAGTTTATGTTTAACTTTATGCCCAAACAAAATATGTTGTAGGCTTAGGTTGTTGTTAAAAAGCATATGATAATATATGTGGCACATAATTAAGTTAGATTCATACTTTAAATAAAAGTTTACATGATTAGATTAAAACCATGATTCATGTTTAGGTATGTTTTATGTCAAGATTATATGCTATTACAATGCAAGTTCACAAGTGCCTAATTTATGTTAATTAGATCACTATGTTGCAAGTTCATGCATTAACACACCCCTTTTTGATGTTACTTAGAATATATATACATCATGTTCTAAGCCTCCCCTTTTTATGTGGCTAAGTTGGGCTAAAATGTTGAAGCCCAACATATGTTATATTATTACGTACAAACGGTGGAATACGTTGGGGTTAATTAAAGTATATGTGTTGGCATGTTTGGCACATGCCAACGATTCATGACATTTTAAATGGTATAAATTATTATACCCAAGAATAATGAATTTGAATAATGCGCCGCAAATATTTACATATAAAAGAAAAAGAGAAAAAATATGTAAACTTAGAAAATACGACATGATTAACCCGAGGTTGGATTGCGTTGTGACATAAACCTGCCCGGACCCGCCCGGCTGTCCAGTAGTCACAACAATACCTATCCAATGTGGGTGGTTAAGCATTGAGACCCATAGAGACCCGAGGTTAGACTGAGTTGTGACGTAAGACTGCCCGGACCCAACCGGCAACAGGCTGCCACAACAATACCCGTCTAATGTGAGTGGTTGGAGCTTTAATAAGACAATTAAGGCTAAGTCAGGATTGATAGGATTAAGTAAATTGAATTAATACTTAATCAAATACAACATGCTAAACTATATAGACTGATTGGGGGTTAGGTTTGTATAGAACACTTAACCAACTTAGCATGTTGGCTAGAAATAGAAAACCTAGTAGCGGGGAACCCTTTTCTGCAGTAACCCTGTAACAACCCGTATTTTCAATAACCTGTAATAACATAAATCGAGGCAGAATTTAATTCTAAAATGGGAATCAAGGGAAACAGGCTATGCCATTGCGTTCGTCTCGGAAAAATACGCGAAATAGAGTCCGAGTTTTCGAAAATCGGAGTCCGTATGACCAAGATATGGCCTCGCGAAGTTTCACGAAAATTCCCAAATTAAAGTATACTTAATTAAGTGAAATGGGTTGTGTAGATATATATATATATATATATATATTGATATATATATATATATATAATTGAAAATTTAATAAATAAATATGCAAAAATGCTCAAAACAGCGAATTGGGAGAGGGGAATAACCGAACCGGCCGATTTTTGAAGTCGACCCGAGCCCGCTGGGTCGACTAGGGGTTAATCCAGGGTGTTTGGCTGTCAACCCGTGGGCCGATTCGCTCAAGTGCAGATTTTGCATTTGAATGGTTCTCATGGTCCATCTTTAATCTAAAGGCCCTAGATGGTTCCTACACTTGACTTCTTCCCCAAGACATGCTTTGATGGCTTGGATTGAATCTAGGGTTAATCCTATGGCCTAAAACACTTGCCTAATCTATAAATAAGACCCTAACCTACCCTAATTCATTCATAATTAAACCTAGTGACTAAACTATGGCAAAATGCTAGCTCTCATGGCCTCCACTAATTTTATGAAGAGGGTTGCATACTAATCACTCTCTAATCAACTTCTAATCCCTTCTTAGCATCTTAATCTTCTTCATTTGGTGTTCAAAGTTGCTAGTTGTGAGTTTCTATCACTTTGATGATCTTTTGGTAAACTAATTAGATGAGATGTGATGAGATTTATGGTTTTGTATGTGGGTTAATGAGCTTTGAATCATATGATATGATGTTAGCATTAATCTTATGTTTATGCATGTTGAGTATGTAAGCTTATGCAAGTTTAATATGATGTATGTTATGTTTGCATGATGCTAAATATGCAAGTTGTGGGCTATGTAATCATATGCATGTTATGCAAGTTCATGGTAATATGCTATGCAAGTTACATGTATGTAAATATGCAAGTTACATGTTTGTTAATATGCAAGTTACATGTTTGTTAATATGCAAGTTACATGTATGTAAATATGCAAGTTACATGTTTCTTTATATGCAAGTTACATGTTTGTTAATATGCGAGTTACATGTATGTAAATATGCAAGTTACATGTTTATTAATATGCAAGTTCATGATGACACATTATGCAAGTCTATAAGCTAATATGCAAGTTTGTTATGCAAAATGAATATGTAAGTTATGTGACATATTATATGCAAGTTATGTGACATGTTATGCAAGTTCATATGCAAGTTATGTGTTTGTTAATATGCAAGATGGCACCTTTGAAACATGTTCATTCATATGCAAGTTGACACCTTTTATATGTGTTATATCATGAACGAAATTACGTGGGAACGATGGGGTAATTAAATGCATAAGTTAATAAGATTGTGTGAAATTAATATAATTATGCATAACACAAAATAAATAAACATAGTATGGGAATTTGCCTATTTGGTTAGGTGTACCCATACTATGTGTTGGGAATTTACCTATTGAGTTAGGTCTACCCCATGGGAATTTACCTATTAAGTTAGGTCTACCCATGTTAAGAAAACTTGATTAATTAGGGATAATTAATATAAAATTATGAGGGTGATTAATTAGGTGTAATTAATTGACTAAGACACGAGGTTGGACTCAGTTGTAGCGTAAAACTGCCCGGACCCAACCGGCTTAACCAGTTGCTACAAATGTTAGCCCAATGTGAGAGGTCTTAGGCACAAACTAAATACGTAATTAATGTAAAGACACGAGGTTAGACTCTGTTATGACATAAGGCTGCCCGGACCCAACCGGCTTAACCAGCGGTCATAAAAGACAGTCTAATGTGAGAGGTCTTTACAAAGGTTACGTTCTTAATTAATTAATTAAGAAACACTTAACCACATTAGCATGTAGAGGGACATGAGGGGTTAAGTGGGTGCCTCGGGTGGCATGAGAAAATCTAGTGGTTGCCTTGGGTGGCAATAGAAAATACGATTAGAATACTTAACCAAAATGGAACATGTAATTAAAACATGATTAAAGGGTTAAGTGGGATATACTAGAAAAAGGGACAAGCTTAGGTGGGTAGCTTGTGGAGGCCCATTTCAACCAGTAACCCATACGTATCTTTGTGGGCTCGACCCATGTCGAGGACGGGACACGCATACTGGGCTTGACTGTAAGAGGCAAACGGGTTAGCGGTGGCAACGCAAGTCCAACGGGCTTCATATGCGTGAGTGGGCCCGGGCTGGTAGGTAAGCCGTTGTTGCATCGAGTAGATATAAGCCGTGCACCTTTAGTTTCATCAGGTTGCCACATTGGGGAATGATACATCCCACGGTGGGGCCAGCACGGGTATCTACGTTAGGGAGCCGATCGAATGGGAAGTAGTGTGTACACCTAGTGGATTGTAGGGCCCCGTGGCGCCTACTTGGTCACCTAGGGGTACGCAGGTACTAATTAGTAAATTTTATAAGTCCTTGGGTGGGATCAACCTTTAAGTTAGGAACGACTGGTGTGGTGCAGTTTAGTAATTTACCTTAGGGAGGGTAGATGCGTCTTTATCCTTTATCTTCGTTTAGTTGACTGCTTAGGGTAGCCATTCATCCCTATATGTTACCGTATATCAGTTTATGTCTTCTCTGGTTACTTTAACGATTGTATTGTTAAAGTTATAGGACTCGCTCAGACTTATGTCTGACCCCGTTGTTTTTATCTTTTTCCCAACCCTCAGGTCCTACGGTGGATCCTAGCAGTAGTGGAGCTTGATCGGATTGCTGTTCCAGTCTTTAGGAGCTTGGATAGATGTAAAGCTCCAGTTATCCAGTTATCTTTTCTTTTGTTTGGCTATTGTATGAGAGTGGGATTATGTACTTCTTTATTTTGATGGATATTGTACTTGACCTTTATTGTGGTTTTATGATGTAACCAGACATGTTTTACTTCCGCTGTTATGAGATGATGTTTTAAAATTTCAAGTACTATTTATATCTGTCTTGTTGTAATTTTTCTGTTCTATATTCACTAAAATACTCCACCGATGCTATGGCATTCCCTTAGTGAGTGATCATAGCGGGAGTGGGGTGTTACACGTGGTATCAGAGCTTAAGGTTACCAGAACAGATAAATTTTTTGAGAAAAACTACTTTCTAAGAGTATTTTCGAAGAAAGTATTTTTAAAAAGCATGTCTTCTAAGAGAAAAAGTTTTTGAAAAAGAAAAGCATAATCCCCAATAGCCATATCTTTATCTTTCGGAATCTCCTTTTTGAATCTTTCCTCTTTCGTTTCAGCATGGCTGAAGATCTTAACATCCCGGAGGGTTTAGTTGTACCACTATGGTATAGGAGGTTGCAAGAGGCTAGGGCCGCGGCTGCGGGTCCGGCCAATGCTACTACACCAGAGACAACCGCTCCTCCTCCTCAGCCTAGAGTGGATAATTTTGCTAAGGTTTGCAAGGAGTTCAAGGCTATAGGAGGAAAACCTTTTCTTGGTTCAGAGACTTTCGTAGAGGCTAGAGATTGGCTTAAGGAAGTGGAAGAGTTGCTAGATATCTTTGAAGTGGAAGAGGGAAAGAAAGTCAAGTTGGCGGCTTGGTTAATGAAGGGAGAGGCCTCATTCTGGTGGGAGGTCACTAATGGAGAACGCCCTGTTGACTCTTGGGCAGATTTTAAGCAAAGGTTTGGGGCTAAGTTTCTCTCAAGGGCGGAAGAGAATCTGTTTATGGAGAAGTTCTTGAATTTGAAGCAAGGGAATCTCACGGTGAAAGAATATGTCAACAAATTCAATCAATTAGCAAGGTTTGGCATAGAGTTGGTGAATACACCGGAGAAGAAGGCTTTGAGGTTCGTTAGAGGCTTGAACGAACCATTGCAAGGAATAGCTATGACTCACATTCCTATGGGGGCCACTTTTGAGAAGCTTGTCTACATGGCACTTATGCATGAGGATGATAAGAATTCTAAGGCACCAGAGAAAAAGGGGGATCAGAAGAAACCGCAACAGCAACAACAAGGCAAGGGCGGAAAAGGCAATGGTGACAAAAAGAAGACGAAGAAGAAGTGCTTCAATTGTGGAACACCAGGACACCTTAGTAAGGATTGTCGCAAAAAGAAGAAGACCGGTTGCTTTCATTGTGGTGAATCAGGGCATCTTGTGAAAAACTGCCCAAAGAAGGGGCAGAAGACGGGGTCTACCTCAGGAGGCCAGGTGCAAGCTCTTATAGCACCACCTCAGTCAGGGGGGCAAGTTCAGGTTCTCTCAGTTCCACCGATTCAGCAGAGAGGTAGAACTATTTCCGTTGAAAGTCTGGTTTTTCTGTTTGATCATCCAGTTCGTACTTTGTTTGACTCTGGCGCATCGCATTCTTTTATCTCATCATCGTTAGTTGAGTCACTGCACTTAGACACCAGTCTAGTTGATGATCCCTTGGTTGTCTCAAACCCAATTGGGGGCTCCATATATCTGTCTATGATATGTTTGGGTTTGAAGATTTCTATACTTAGCGTTGAGTTTAGATGTGATGCTTTTGTATTGGGCTTCACGGGCTATGGGTTGATCTTGGGCATGGACTGGTTATCCAGTAATGGTGCCGTTCTTGATTGCGAAAGGAGAGTTGTCAGGCTCATGACCCGCTTGGGTAACACTCTCGAGATCTCTTGCAATCCCATGGAATCTGTTTTGCTAAGTTATCTTGAATCGCTCGATGCTTCGGTCGAGAGTTTGTGTTCTGTCAGAGTAGTCCGGGAATATCCGGATGTGTTTGAAGAAGTAAAGGGTTTGCCTCCGAAGCGGGAGATAGATTTCCGAATTTATTTGGTGGATAATGCCAAACCAGTGTCTTTGCCAGTACGCCACATGGCTCCTCGTGAGAGAAGAGAACTTCATAAGCAAGTAGGGGAGTTGCTTGAGAAGGGGTTCATAAGGCGAAGTATATCGGAGTGGGGAGCTCCAGTAGTGTTTGCCACGAAGGCGGATGGGTCCCTCAGACTTTGTGTGGATTATAGAGAACTTAATAAGCTCACGAAGAAGAATAGACACCCATTACCGAGGATAGATGATCTCTTTGATCAGTTGGTTGGCGCGTCAGTATTTTCGCAGATGGACTTAGCTACAGGGTTTCATCAGTTAAGAGTGGCGGAGGACAGTATAGAGAAGACTGCTTTCCGGACTCCGGATGGTTTTTATGAGTGGCTAGTGATGCCATTTGGGTTGACAAACGCCCCCGCATACTTTGTTGATCTCATGAGTAGAGTGTTCAGAGAGTATCTGAATAAGTTTGTAGTAGTTTTTGTGGATGACATCTTGGTCTTTTCCAAGAGTGAAGAAGAGCATGCCTTACATCTCAGAGAAGTGTTGGAGACTCTTCGAGCACATGGTCTTAAAGCTAAATTCTCTAAATGCCATTTTTGGAGAAGAGAAGTGCGATTCTTAGGGCATGTGGTCTCTAAGGAAGGGATAGCTGTGGATCCCGCAAAGATAGTATCTATCCAGGATTGGAAAGTTCCTAGAAATGCTACCGAGGTAAGAAGTTTCTTGGGGTTGGCAGGATATTATAGGAAGTTCATCAAAGACTTCGCGAAGATATCAGCCCCATTAACCCGCTTGACGAAGAAGAATCTGGTTTTCTCATGGGATGTAGATTGTGATGATGCTTTCCGACGGTTAAAGAGAGCTTTGACCACCGCTCCAGTTTTAGTGCTCCCGGATGGGAGTAAGCCGTTTGTTGTTTATACCGATGCTTGTGGAACAGGATTAGGCGCAGTCTTGATGCAGGAGGGAAGGGTAATAGCCTATGGAGGGAGACAATTGAGAGTGCATGAGAAGAATTACCCTACCCATGATCTAGAGTTGGCCGCGATTGTTTTCGCACTTAAGTCTTGGCGCCATTATCTTCTTGGTGAGAGATTCGAGTTGTTCACCGACCATAAATCATTGAAGTACTTATTCTCTCAGAAGGATTTAAACTTAAGACAGCAAAGGTGGATGGAGTTCTTAGCATCCTATGATTTCGAGATAGCGTATACCCCTGGTAAGGGTAACGTGGTGGCAGACGCCTTAAGTAGAAAAAGGCTATCTTTGAGTCCATTGTTCGTGGAACGACGAAGCTTGGAGTTTCTTTCTTTGTTTGACTTCAGACCTTCTGTTGATTTTGTACCTGGTTTGTTGGCATCCTTGGAGGTTAGACCTACTCTTTTGAGACGGATTGGCGAGGCTCAGCGAGACGACCCACAGTTGGTTGTGTTGGTAGAGAAGCTTATAAGAGGGGAGTCGTCCAGCCATTTGGGTAGATACACCATAGATGATAAGGGATGGTTGCATAGAGACGGTAGACTTTGTGTACCGCAAGATGAGGGTTTGAAGAAGGCTATTTTGGATGATGCACATCGTTCAAGAATGACTATTCATCCCGGTGGAGACAAAATGTACCAAGACATGAAGAGAGTTTTCTTCTGGGCCGGTATGAAGAAAGATGTGGCCGAGTATGTGGCTAGATGCTTAGTGTGCCAACAAGTTAAAGTGGAGCAAAGGAAACCCGGTGGGTTGCTACACCCATTGGAAGTTCCACAGTGGAAGTGGGATAGTGTCTCGATGGATTTCATCGACGGGTTACCGAGATCGAGGAAGGGCAATACGGGAATTTGGGTTGTGGTAGACAGACTTACCAAGAGTGCCCATTTTATACCCGTAAAGAGTAAGAGGACCGCTCCATGGCTTGCTTCAGTCTATGTTAGAGAGATTGTTAGATTGCATGGCGTACCATCCAGCATTGTGAGTGATCGAGATCCTATTTTCACTAGTGAGTTTTGGAGAAGTTTGCAAGAGGCGGTAGGGACTCAGTTGTGTTTGAGCACCGCATATCATCCTCAGACGGACGGTCAGACTGAGAGGGTGAACCGTATCTTAGAAGATCTTTTGAGGCTTTGTATCTTGGATTTTGGAGGTACATGGGAAGAACATCTTCCTTTGGTGGAGTTCGCATATAATAACAGCTTTCAGTCCAGTATTGGTATGGCTCCTTTCGAAGCTCTTTATGGAAGGCCTTGTCGATCTCCTACATGTTGGTGGGAATCTACGGATAAGATCTTGCTTGGGCCGGATATGGTTAGAGAGACTTCAGAGAAGATTGATTTAATTCGAAAAAGGATGAAAGCAGCGCAAGATAGACAGAAATCTTATGTGGATCGGAGAAGGACGGATCTTGAGTTTGAGGTTGGGGACATGGTTTTTGTCAAAGTATCTCCATTGAGAAATGTTGTTCGCTTTGGGTCCGTAGGGAAGTTAGCACCGAGATTTGTTGGGCCGTTTCCTATTAAGGAAAGGATTGGACGGATGGCATATAGGGTGGAGTTGCCCGACAGACTTAGTGGTGTTCATGATGTATTCCATGTATCACATTTGAGGAAGTGCTTACATGAGACCGCGGAGGTGGTAGAGCCGAGCTTGCTTAGAGATGTAGAGGTAGAGCGTGATGCGACGATTCGACGAGCTCCTACTCGCATCCTTGGGTCAGAAACTAGGAAGTTGAGGAACAGAGAAGTTCAGCTAGTTAAAGTGCAATGGGGAGATGACGAAAGCAATGCTACTTGGGAGACGGAAGCAAAGATGCGTTCTTTGTATCCATTTCTTTTTGAGAGTATGTCTTTTAACTTCTCCTTTATTGCTTGTCTAGTACTTATCTTATCTTTAGTATATCCTCTCGCTAATACCTATGACCTTTAGATAGGGTAAAACCTATGGTTGAAACATGTGTTTGAAACATGTTATGGTTGATGGATGCATATGGATGCAATTGTTTGCTAGTGGTTGCTCGTGGATGCATATACACACACATTAGGCACTAGATCGGCTCAGTCACTTCATGTTGCATATTGCATAAATGGATGTGGTAGTTAGATTGATGGATGTATCATGGCTGTGTTATCATATGGATGATGCATTTTCGTGTATGGTTGTGCACGCATGTAGAAATTTGTATGTGTCAATAGGGTTTCGCATACATATTGGATGCATGGCACTATCATGGTTTGCATTAAGGAGGTTTACTGTATCAGTAACCGCCTGATTTTCGCATTAGGTAAGTACATATACACACACTTTTGCATATATCCATCCAGCATTTAGAATCTTGTAAGGACAATGATTGCTCGTGGATGATGCTTTGAGTAGATGGATGATTGGATGGTAGGATACGTTCTTCCTAACTTGAAGATTTCGGGGACGAAATCCTTTAAGGAGGGGAGAATGTAACAACCCGTATTTTCAATAACCTGTAATAACATAAATCGAGGCAGAATTTAATTCTAAAATGGGAATCAAGGGAAACAGGCTATGCCATTGCGTTCGTCTCGGAAAAATACGCGAAATAGAGTCCGAGTTTTCGAAAATCGGAGTCCGTATGACCAAGATATGGCCTCGCGAAGTTTCATGAAAATTCCCAAATTAAAGTATACTTAATTAAGTGAAATGGGTTGTGTAGATATATATATATATATATATATATTGATATATATATATATATATAATTGAAAATTTAATAAATAAATATGCAAAAATGCTCAAAACAGCGAATTGGGAGAGGGGAATAACCGAACCGGCCGATTTTTGAAGTCGACCCGAGCCCGCTGGGTCGACTAGGGGTTAATCCAGGGTGTTTGGCTGTCAACCCGTGGGCCGATTCGCTCAAGTGCAGATTTTGCATTTGAATGGTTCTCATGGTCCATCTTTAATCTAAAGGCCCTAGATGGTTCCTACACTTGACTTCTTCCCCAAGACATGCTTTGATGGCTTGGATTGAATCTAGGGTTAATCCTATGGCCTAAAACACTTGCCTAATCTATAAATAAGACCCTAACCTACCCTAATTCATTCATAATTAAACCTAGTGACTAAACTATGGCAAAATGCTAGCTCTCATGGCCTCCACTAATTTTATGAAGAGGGTTGCATACTAATCACTCTCTAATCAACTTCTAATCCCTTCTTAGCATCTTAATCTTCTTCATTTGGTGTTCAAAGTTGCTAGTTGTGAGTTTCTATCACTTTGATGATCTTTTGGTAAACTAATTAGATGAGATGTGATGAGATTTATGGTTTTGTATGTGGGTTAATGAGCTTTGAATCATATGATATGATGTTAGCATTAATCTTATGTTTATGCATGTTGAGTATGTAAGCTTATGCAAGTTTAATATGATGTATGTTATGTTTGCATGATGCTAAATATGCAAGTTGTGGGCTATGTAATCATATGCATGTTATGCAAGTTCATGGTAATATGCTATGCAAGTTACATGTATGTAAATATGCAAGTTACATGTTTGTTAATATGCAAGTTACATGTTTGTTAATATGCAAGTTACATGTATGTAAATATGCAAGTTACATGTTTCTTTATATGCAAGTTACATGTTTGTTAATATGCGAGTTACATGTATGTAAATATGCAAGTTACATGTTTATTAATATGCAAGTTCATGATGACACATTATGCAAGTCTATAAGCTAATATGCAAGTTTGTTATGCAAAATGAATATGTAAGTTATGTGACATATTATATGCAAGTTATGTGACATGTTATGCAAGTTCATATGCAAGTTATGTGTTTGTTAATATGCAAGATGGCACCTTTGAAACATGTTCAATCATATGCAAGTTGACACCTTTTATATGTGTTATATCATGAACGAAATTACGTGGGAACGATGGGGTAATTAAATGCATAAGTTAATAAGATTGTGTGAAATTAATATAATTATGCATAACACAAAATAAATAAACATAGTATGGGAATTTGCCTATTTGGTTAGGTGTACCCATACTATGTGTTGGGAATTTACCTATTGAGTTAGGTCTACCCCATGGGAATTTACCTATTAAGTTAGGTCTACCCATGTTAAGAAAACTTGATTAATTAGGGATAATTAATATAAAATTATGAGGGTGATTAATTAGGTGTAATTAATTGACTAAGACACGAGGTTGGACTCAGTTGTAGCGTAAAACTGCCCGGACCCAACCGGCTTAACCAGTTGCTACAAATGTTAGCCCAATGTGAGAGGTCTTAGGCACAAACTAAATACGTAATTAATGTAAAGACACGAGGTTAGACTCTGTTATGACATAAGGCTGCCCGGACCCAACCGGCTTAACCAGCGGTCATAAAAGACAGTCTAATGTGAGAGGTCTTTACAAAGGTTACGTTCTTAATTAATTAATTAAGAAACACTTAACCACATTAGCATGTAGAGGGACATGAGGGGTTAAGTGGGTGCCTCGGGTGGCATGAGAAAATCTAGTGGTTGCCTTGGGTGGCAATAGAAAATACGATTAGAATACTTAACCAAAATGGAACATGTAATTAAAACATGATTAAAGGGTTAAGTGGGATATACTAGAAAAAGGGACAAGCTTAGGTGGGTAGCTTGTGGAGGCCCATTTCAACCAGTAACCCATACGTATCTTTGTGGGCTCGACCCATGTCGAGGACGGGACACGCATACTGGGCTTGACTGTAAGAGGCAAACGGGTTAGCGGTGGCAACGCAAGTCCAACGGGCTTCATATGCGTGAGTGGGCCCGGGCTGGTAGGTAAGCCGTTGTTGCATCGAGTAGATATAAGCCGTGCACCTTTAGTTTCATCAGGTTGCCACATTGGGGAATGATACATCCCACGGTGGGGCCAGCACGGGTATCTACGTTAGGGAGCCGATCGAATGGGAAGTAGTGTGTACACCTAGTGGATTGTAGGGCCCCGTGGCGCCTACTTGGTCACCTAGGGGTACGCAGGTACTAATTAGTAAATTTTATAAGTCCTTGGGTGGGATCAACCTTTAAGTTAGGAACGACTGGTGTGGTGCAGTTTAGTAATTTACCTTAGGGAGGGTAGATGCGTCTTTATCCTTTATCTTCGTTTAGTTGACTGCTTAGGGTAGCCATTCATCCCTATATGTTACCGTATATCAGTTTATGTCTTCTCTGGTTACTTTAACGATTGTATTGTTAAAGTTATAGGACTCGCTCAGACTTATGTCTGACCCCGTTGTTTTTATCTTTTTCCCAACCCTCAGGTCCTACGGTGGATCCTAGCAGTAGTGGAGCTTGATCGGATTGCTGTTCCAGTCTTTAGGAGCTTGGATAGATGTAAAGCTCCAGTTATCCAGTTATCTTTTCTTTTGTTTGGCTATTGTATGAGAGTGGGATTATGTACTTCTTTATTTTGATGGATATTGTACTTGACCTTTATTGTGGTTTTATGATGTAACCAGACATGTTTTACTTCCGCTGTTATGAGATGATGTTTTAAAATTTCAAGTACTATTTATATCTGTCTTGTTGTAATTTTTCTGTTCTATATTCACTAAAATACTCCACCGATGCTATGGCATTCCCTTAGTGAGTGATCATAGCGGGAGTGGGGTGTTACAAACCCTACAAGGTGTATCAGGATACCCTGAACTAGGCAGGGTGTGGCACGATTACTGGGCTGACTGTAAGAGGTCAAATCGACGGCGGTGGCGCAGCAGTGTAGGTTCTAACGGGGTGCGGGCGTGCACACACTCCGACGCAGAAAAATTAGGCACTGGGCACCAGTAGTATACCTGTGCATTCTAGAACTGTGTCGGGCCACCACCATGGGACTTGATACACCCCATGGTGGGACCAACATAGGTAGCTACAACATCGGGGGCCGTAAGACACATGTAACTATGCGAGTAGGAGCCGATCATAAAAAAAGGATCACTTCACCCTAATTGTGGGGCGCCAATTGGGAACTAGTTTAAAGGGGGTGCAGAGATTAATATGGGGTACGATAGTGTATTCGACTCTAGACAACTTAACTTAGTTTATGGTGCTTTCCCATTTCCAGTTTGTACTTATCATGCTCTTTTTCTTATTCATAGACTGAATAGTCCTAGACTTACTCAGGCTTTATGTCAGACTCTACTTTTCTTTCGTCTTCTTTTCTTTTGTTCCCCCCCAGGTCCGCAGGGAGGGAATACCGCAGCTTGACCAGTTTCACATCCAGCTTGAAGAGAGAGAATGTATTGCTTGGATCTCTTTCGTTTTGGACTATGGCTTTGGATAGCAATTATGGGGACTTATGCAGTGTACTTATGTTTTTATGCTTCTTTAAGTTATGAAATCAAGACAGTTATGGAAATGTAATGTTTTTGGAAGTATTGTAAGACAATTATGGTATGGTTTGTGTAACACGTATTTTGATGAAATAAAAGTTGCTGTTGTTTCCGCTGTTTAAAAATATGTGTATTTATATCTGTCTTGTGTATCTGTGACTTATACTTATAAACCTCCACCAAAATTAGGGCATTCCCTTTATGAGTGACCCTAACGGAGGTGGGGTGTTTCACTTATGCATATTACCCATTTTATCAACTTACAGCAAGTGTATACACATTATCCCTTTTTATTTGTTTACAACATGTCTAAGCATGTGTACATTATCCCTTTCCAAATATAGTTAAATAGTCCTAGTTTAACAACAAGCCCATATTCCTTTTGTTTGTCATTCATTATTGCCCCAATTATAGACACACTTATAAACGGGTATAGCCTAGGCTTCCAAAGGCCTAGGCTTAGGCTCAGCGTAAAATAAAAAGGGAAAACATAGGAAGAAGGCATATAAGCAAGACTGAAAATAAACTAAGATAGTAGAAAGAGAAAAGGAAGATAGATACATGTAACTTGTTAATTATCCAACAGCAAAGGTATATGTTTTACTTATCATAACGACATAGGTGATTAACAGTGAAAAACATGCATAATATTTATCTTATAAACACTACAAAATCCTAACCTAATTTTATTTAACTGTCATGTTATAGTCTAAGAAATTAAATATGAAAATGACAAGGAACTCACAGTGGGTCTTAAAGGAGAAGAGAATAAATCTCATATACACACACACACACACACATATAACTATCCCGTAGAAAAGTCCAATCCAATCCCTTTTAGTTGTATGTATGCAAGTCCTGATTGTTGTCTCTGCTGATCTTAATTTCAGCAGCATTCCCCTATTTCTATGTTTAATTTTTAGAGTGATTTCATAAAGGCAGAAGGTATGAAGAAATTGTGTGTATTGAAAATGGGAGGAGCCACCTATTTATAGTTTCACAGAGTCAATCTCAGTCTTTAGATTCTAAGTTTTAAATCCAGTCCATACACTTAGCGCTGAGTCAGCAACGAATATAGTTTGATAAATAGTTCATCACATAATGAATCTGCCCAAATTGTGTGTGAGTTGACCCCACCGATCATAGGTCAACCCAGGCTGACCGTGGGTCATCCCACAACGGTCTGGGTTCCCTTTTCTTTTTCCGCTTGCCTCATTTTTAGTTTTTCTAAATTATATTTTTATATTTGACGCTTATATGTATACAAATTTCTAATGCTCATAACTTTTTTATATATTATCCGTTTTACGCAAACTAGGGGTCTGTGTGAACCAGAATTCCAAGCTGAAAGTTAGCGGTAATGCCACTTTCACTTAATTTGGAATATTTAAATAAGTTATACCCAGTTTATCATCTTTAATGTATGGTTATATCGTATGAAATTTTTTGGTGTTACAGAACACAAGATAGGTAAAGTAAACACTAGAAATTGGAAGGTGGGAAAAGAGAAAAAGTGTGACTTTACTTGTAAGGTTAAGGTAGGCTTTTGGATTAGTTCAGTTTAGATGTTTTCTTTCTAAAGTAACTTGGATGAATGAGATGAAAGAACTATACCGAGGGATTGGTAAAAAACAATTCAGCATTTTTAAGAGGAACTATTCAGTATAAAAGATTTGGAAAGGGTACGATTTTGTAAAGAGGCATAACGCGGTGTGATATTGGACTGTTAAAATCTTTGTCTCATTGGTAGAATTCAATTTTCTTAACCATGTCCTTTTGGCAAGTATTTCCTCTTTGATGTTCTATTAGTAGCTTCTTTCTTTGGTTTGGGACTTCCCTTCTAAGATATCCTTGGGAAGGGTAGATCTTAGGATTTGAGCTTATTGATCGTAGGATATAGTTGAAACATGTGTTTGAGAGATGTTATGTTTAATGTTTGCAAGTGGATGTAGTGGATGCATATACACACACTAAGCACCCAGATCAGCTGAATAGGACATAGGCATATGCGTACGGATGTGTGTGTGTTTTACTTTATTTTTATGGATGAAACATACGGATCTTATCATATGGTTATCGCATATAAATGGTGTCTGATGCACACATATAGAATTATCAATATCCTTAGGATGGTTGCATACATTTGGATGCACGACACAAACATAATTTCATAAAATGGAGGTCGACTAAGTTAGTAGACGCATAATATTTTCCATTAGTCAGGGTCATACACATTATACTATTGCATAAGTACTCAAATTGAATTAGAAATAAATTAAGGACTATGCTTGCCAAGTAGATGGATGTAGAAAACACTTATACTATTCTACCACCTTGGAGATTTCGAAGGCGAAATCCTTTAAGAAGGGGAAAATGTAACAACTTGAATTTTTAACAAACAATAATTAATTAAAAAATTAATTAATTAAGCGATTAACCCTTAGGTTAAGGAGTAATGGAAACCTTCTCGTTTCAACAACGCTCAAATTCTAAAAATATCGCCTTCATCGCTGGTTCAAATCATCAATCTTCTATTCCTCTAGATCGGCATTCAGATTTACAACATGCAAAGCTTAAAAATTTCTCTAACAAAGGTAATTTTGTTTCTCCAGGTCTTAATTCAAAGCTGGGTTCTCCAAATTTAATTATGAAGGATCAAGACTTTATCAATAATATTAGTCTGACACAATCTAAGGCATGGATAGATGTAGTAATGGGGAATATATCTCATAAAAAATCTATATAATTGAAATTTGTTGAACCTGAGGTCAAAAATAATATCAAAGTTGTTGTGATAATGAAGAGTTAGCCAATAAGGAAAAGGATAGGTGGGTTAATTCCATAGTTTTCTATGTTTCTGGGAACAAACCGTATTATAATTCCTAAAGGAAACTGGAATTTGAAAGGAAATTATCAATTATTCTCTAGAGAAAACGGGTTCTTCATCCTTAAATGTGAGAATTCAGAGGATTGTGATAACATCTTAGCATCTGGGCCTTGTTATTACAATAAAAGATTATTTTTTATGAAAAATGGCAGCTAGGTTTAAGATTAACTAGAGAACCGCTCCATAATATCCCTATTTGGATTCGTTTACCTAACTTACGTTTATTTTGGTCTGTGAAAACTTTAAGTAGGATTGTTATCAATTTTGGGTAATCCTTTGAGACTGGACACTGTTACTAATGGATTTATTCGTATTTCTTATGCCAAAATATTAGTGGAAGTAAATTATGAGTTCATTTTTCCTAATATTATCCCTATATGTACAATGTTCTGGTGGAGATTAGCTTAGCAAAGGGTGGCATATGAATGGATTCAATCAAAGTGTTTAAATTGCAACATATTTGGACATATTAATGCAGCTTGTAAATCTATCAAAATTATGGGCTCCAATGATAATTCGAATCTTGTAAAGGAGATGGAGATAGATGATTTGGGTCATAAGGATAAGGTCAGTACAGTTTTGTTAGGAGAAGATATGATAATCAGTGATCATAACATTTTTGATAAAGGAGATAAAGAAAGGAGTAGTGTACTAAGTTCAGATAGAGTTAAAAATCAGGTTAACTATGTAACAGGTGAGGAAGCAAAAGAGTTTCGCAATGACAATGGGATGTCTGAAACTTTGAAGCACGTTGAAATTTGGTTGGTGATAAAGATGTTGGTGGGATACAAGATAAGTATGAAGCAGTTAATAAAGTAAACGACGAGGCTCAATTTGTTCAGATAGGTATGAGGTTAATATATCTCACGAATTGTTACAAAGTGGTTCAGTCAGCCTTAAAGAAGGTTCAGTCCATACAAAGGTCAGCGATTTCCTTACATCTGATGTGACAACCCAAACTTCCCCGTAAAGCTCTGATACCAAGATTTGTTTCAAAACTGAACATCTTGAGAAGATTAATATTATTGTTATCAATTTTGAATTAATGAATATTTTAATTTATACTCAATTAATAGAATTAATTGGTGTTGATTTAAAAAGATTATATCTTTATTGTTTAAAAGTTATAATAAAGGAGATTCAATTAAGAAGATTATATATTTACCGTCCACATTTTAAGATAAGAAAGTTTGATTTCGAAATTTGAACATTTTGGAAAGATTACATTTATTTGTCAATATGTGGCAATAAATAGATTTGATTTCAAAATAAGACATTTTGGGAAGATTATTATTAATTGTTATAACAATATGGAAAGTTCAAATATTTATAAAGATTTGAAAGGTAAGTGAAGATATTTGGAATCACGACATTTTAGAATTAAAGAATATTTAAAATTAAGATTATTTAATGGAAAGGATATTTTCAAAGAGTACATTTTAGAAAAGTTAATTATAATTATAAAATTATAATTGTACTCGGACACGAGGTTAGGTCACATTTGTGGTGGAAGTCTGCCCGGAACCGCCCGGCTTATCCAGCAGCCACAAATGTTGGGCCTAATGTGAGAGGTCCAAGTGCACAAATACGAATTGGGCCATGACACCCAACTTGTGGGATAAGTCTGCCCGGAGCCAACTGGCATATCCAGCATCCACAAGTCGTAGGCTTAATGTGGGAGGTCTAGCCCAGTGTAAATGAATAAGTTAATGGATTGAGCTATTTAATCTGTTTTAAATAGCAACACCATTTTAACCCGAACGTGTTTATCGATTTATTTTATACATTTTATAATGCATGTTTTAAAGAGCTAATTCCAAAATAAATATTTTGGAAATAATATTATTTTAATATGATAATAGATAGAATATTCAATTTGGATTTAAAATTGAAATAAAAGTTGGAATCGTTTTATAAATGAATTTATAAACATTTTAGAATAAAGTTTGAAAGGAAAATATTACATTTTTTCAATGTAATAAAGTTGAATTGGAAATATTACATTTTTCAATGTAATAAAGACTGAATTGAAAATAAAGTTGAAATGAAAATATTATATTTTTCAATGTAATAAAGATTGAATTGAAAATAAAATTTGAAATGAAAACATTACATTTTCCAATGTATTAAAGATTGAAATGAAAATATTACATTTTTCAATGTAATAAAGGTTGAACTAAGAAGATTACATTAAAAAGATTTCATTTTTATTTAAGATTGATTACATTAGAAAGAATGAAAAAGATTCATTTTAATGTAGATATACATTTCAATGTAAAAGAATGAGTGATTTATTTATTTTAATAAATTAATTAAAATAAATAAAAGGATTAAAGTGGTTTTAATAAAACCAAGATTTTCCAGTACATACATTGGAATGGATTTAAATGGAAATAATCTTCGGATTATTTCAGTATTGGATTTTGTGATTATACGGATATGATTGTGGGAATTTGGAAGATATTAATATCGTTATTTCCAATTTGATATACGTTAATTTTTAGAATTTTATATTGAACATAAATCGATATAATTTCTATTCAAAGCATGATATTTATTGTCAGATAAAAATTTGGGTTTGTCGTGAATAGTGTCTTAAATAACACTGTTCTTAAACCCATTTGGAAAAGAATAAATCTTTTAATCAAGATTTAAATAAGATTTCCAATTATTAAACATAATTGAAATTAAGTGAAACTGACTTTTGGGTTGATTGCGAACAATGTTTTTAAATGACATTAGTTCTTTAAACCCGATTGACAGTGAAATTTAGATTGGTAATTCATGAATCTTTTAATTAAGATTTAGTGAAATATTCTAAAGAGAAGTTTCAATTTAACATATTAAATTGAAATACGATTTTGGATTTATTGTGAACGATGTTTTTAAGCAACATTTGTTCTTTAACCCAGTTAAAGGAAAGATTATTTCTTGAAAGTTAAATAATCATTAAATAATGATTCTTGAAGATTAAAACTAAATATAGTTTTAATGAATCTTTAATTGGATTGAATGAGGATAAAAGTAATTAAATTTACTTAATTCAAGAAATGAACGATAATGGAGTACCACTAGTTTTACTCCAAGCGGTAGTTAAATCTTTAATTAGATTTGATCGATAAAACGGTAATTAAGTTTACCGTAACACATTGGGTGTTAGGTATGGAGTACCACCAGTTTACTCCATGGGTTGTGTAGGTTGGGAATGGGATATTAATTAATGATTACTTCGGTAAGGCGTTAATCCAGACTAGTTGAATAAACCCTAATTTGGTTTAAATTAAAATCAAAGAATACTCTTGATTGGAATGAGGCGTTGGTTGTGTTTTAAAGCACATGATTTTAAATTACTCAAATTATTCAGAAAGACCGGGTTTAACCCATTCTGAATAATTCATACGACGATTGAAGATCGATGATGAAGATGGTTATTGAAGACCGGGAAATTTTCATATCGAATGGATGATTATTGATATCTTGATTGGACCGTACACCCAAAATGAGGGAAAAAATTGGTGATCATTCATACATATTTGGTGATCTACCGGATATGGTTTCGTTCAGACCCAGAACGGACTGATAAATGGATTGTGTGTCTGACATTGTATTCCTTTATATTGTATTCGTTGATCTCTATTTAATATAAAGCTGTTTGGTGGCGGAGAATTTATTCTCTTGCTTAACACCCTATTATATATCGTTAGGTGAATCCATGATATGGTATGGTCTGATAATGTGGCATGCTAAGATGCATATGATCAAGACTTTTGTTGAAAAGCAGGGCCTTGTGGGATGATCAAAGTATAGCCTATTACGGCATAACTCTGTGTATATCGTGACTTCGCGAGCCTCACACCCTGGTATGAGTCAAAAATGGGATTAGGACTGCAGGGAGTGCACACGTTTCTTTCTAGCTAGGAGTAGTGTCAGTGCTTAAACTGGCTGACATTTTACTTATGTGGATGATGGATTTTGAGGCGCGTCGGATTTTTATAGGCCGTTAGTGGTCATACTATAGGTTCAAAGGAACCGGGAAGCATGTGTTCAGGCATAATTAATCCACTACCCTTAGGTAGGGACCGACCCTGAAGATCCAAGGGTTGCCCATAGGTGTGATCCTGAGGCATTTGCTAGAGTGTCTCGAATCGGAGAGGAGCTTGCCCCTAGCCTCGACTCATGATGGAAATCCAATTCTCAATACGACCTTGCGGTTTTGATTGTAGAACTAGTATGGCGACATGATATATGGTACCCATGCCATCTATGATTAATACATTTACTTTCGAAATTGATTTCTGCACTATGCACTTATAGTAATATTAAAAGATAAATTTCGCGTACCAAGCATATTTGGCTATTATAAGGTGTGTCCTCCGGCTTTCTTTGCATTATGTGATGGGACCTGAGTCTTATAATAGCTTCATTTTCCTTTATTTAGCATGGCGCTTTTATTTTTATGCACTGGTATTCTTGGGGGTTAACCCGTTCCGTGTTATATGGCGTGGTCCCTTGATTTTCCTAACTTTAAAATCAACTTAATAACTGTTTTTGAGTTCTCATACCAGTCCCATGACTGACCTGGAGTTTATTGTTTTAACCTAAACTCTGGGTGCCCATATTTTCCACATGGGCAGCTAGAAGTTTTGGTTTGCAGATATTATATTCACAGGATCCTGGTCTACAGCTGAAGCGATATTCGGAAGGCTCTTTATCTGTGTATTTCTTTCAGTTGTGTTTTGTATTAATTTTTTTTCCCGTTGCTATTTAAATGTAATTTAAACTCTGATATTATTGTATTTCCAATGTATATTATTATTCATACTCTGGAAAATTCTTGTACTCTGATGTAATTGTTGTAACAGCAATAAAATGTTCTTCTGTTTTGTGTTCTGATGTGTGTTGTTCTCACAGCAATCCGGCTTTCCTTTACGGGGAAGTTTGGGTCGTCACATCTTATTAGTATGAATGTGATAAATATGACATGCAGAATATGTTATTGGATGATTCAGATGGTTCGTCAAGCAGTTTCAAAAGGTGGAGAACCAAATTTAAAGCCAATAAGTTTAAAGGTGGTAATAAATTAAATATGATGAGCCTCTAGTAGAAACAAATCTTGAATGGACTAAATTGGAATCTCAAATCCAAACAAGATCAAAAACAAAGAAAAATAAGGAAGATGGTGGTTCTCTAGGTGGTGTTCAAAATGGTAGTATATCCAAAAAGTGACTTTCTTCACTCTTCGTTGTTGCATTGATATGTGAAATTTTGGTTGGGTTTGTGTTAGAATTATTGTGTTTCTCTGGCACTGATTCACTTGTTGTTTGAGTTTAATTATTTGTAGCATATGAGGTTTGAAGTTGCTGCTTATGATGTACGGATGGAGATTTTTTTCTAGTTCTAGGGTTGTTCTTGAATTTTCTACAAGCTTCAGTTTGTTGGTTTAGGAGTTTGTTTTCAGGAGACCTGTAGATGGTGCTTTCTGTTTCTTATCTGGCAACGGTGTTTGGTGCTTATGATTATTAGTATAGTCTATGAGTTGTTTGTTTGGGTATTTATTGTGTCTGACTTTTGTGTTCCTTGATGTATCTTGTTGTTAGTATTGTTTCTCTTTTTGGGTCGAGCTGGTTTTAGGTGTTAGTTTGTATAGTATCCCTTTTTTGGTAGTTTTTTATTTGTACCCTGCTCTTCCCTTTAATGTACTCTGTTCTATGTAATATACATACCCTTCTATTTAAAAAATGTATTAATAAAAGAATATGTCGAGAAAATAAAATTAATTAGAAAAATGTTGAGAATTGGGCAACGGGGTTTGCGCCATTCAGTCCGTTACAGAATTCTGGTTAAGATAGGAACTCGGTTGTTGAAATCGGGCTTAAAATAAAGAAGTCATAGATGCTCGAAGATTAACCTAAATTTAAAAGAATTAAATATGTGTGTGTATATATATATATATAATATATATACGTTGGAACAGGGATGACCGAGTTATTGATGGGTCAACCTAGGACCCAAGTGGGTTGACCCCTATGTTGACCCACATACGGTGTGGGTCGACCCAGGTCGTGACCTAGCAACATTGTTTGTTGTAACGACCCGAACTTCCCTGGTAAGGAAAGCACGGATTGAGTTGAGGACAAGCCACATCAGAACGCAGATAGAGGAACATTTCATTGTATATCACAACAATTCCATTAGATTACAACAATATACAGCGTATGAATAAATATTACACATTATAAATTATCAGAGATTACCATACATTATGTAGCAGCGGAATATAATACAATACACAACTAGAAGTAATACATGGATACAGAGCTTTCCGAGTATCGTTCCAGCTGTAAACCAGGATCCTGTGAATATAAATCTGCAAAACCAAAACTACTAGCTAGAAAGAAACGCATGTCCTCCCTGAGGTCCTTCTCCCGTTTCTGGTTTCACAACCGGGGTGTGAGGCTCGCGAATCAACGGTACACAAAGCTATGCCACACAGGCTGTGCTTTGATCATCAACCACAAGACTTTGCTTTTCAACAAAAGCCTTGATCATTTGCCACTTAGGCATGCCACACTGGCAATTCATGCCATGCGACTAATGTCCATCGATATACAACCTCTGAGCTCGTACATCTCAGAGAAGGGTGTTAAGCAAGAGAATAAATTCTCCGCCGCCAAACAGATGTATATTTAATAGAGATCAATCAACACAGAATAAAATCCAATGTCAGACACACAGTCCATTTACAAGTTCGTTCTGGGTCTGAACGAAACCGGAGGCACTTTCCTCGCATATCCATCGATCTCTAAGTACGTCTGGACGATCACCAACTGATTCCCTCCTCTTGGGTGTACAGCCCAATCAAGATCATCAATAATCATCCAAACGATGTGAAGACTTCCGGTCATCAACCACTGTCTTCGTCTTCGACATATCGTCGAATCGGTTATTCAGAATGGGTAAAAACCCGGCCTTTCCGAATAACCCGCGTATATAACAAACATGTGTTACACAAACACAACATACGCCTCATTCCAATTCAGAATATTCTTTTATTCAAATTTTCACACTCTTAGGGAAAGGTTCCCATTAATTTTATCAAAGATAAATTCTTCTAAATTTATTCTTTAATCTTCCTCTGTATATCATTTCAAACTGTATTATGGTTTTCCAAACTAGTCGGGATTAGCGAACCACACCGAAGTAATTATTTATTTCCCAATCCCAACCTATTCATCCCATGGAGCAAAACTGGTAATACTCCATAATTAACACCACGGTGTTATCGGTAAATTAATTACCATTTCACGTTCAAATCTACTTAAAGATTTAACTATCGCTTTGGAGCAAAACTTGTGATACTCCATTCTCGATCACTTTAATCTAATTAAAGATTCATTAAAACTCCACTTAGTTTTAATCTTCTCAAAAATCAATATTCTGTCTTTAACATGCACGATTTCCACCGATTGGGCTATGTTTTGGGGTTTTGCTTCCAGATCCTTCTTCTAATCTGATGGCCTAAAATCTAAATCTAAAATCCAACGAACCTAGACACCCTAACTCTATTATAAATTGCCTCCAAAACCCAACTTAATCCTCACTACTCCATTTCTCTACCTCTCTGAAATAACCTTCTTCTCAAATATAATTCTAATGGAGTATTAAGGCTTAGCTCTATACATATTTTTAGAGGATATTCATATATAGAGAGGATCTATCGAGGCTTATTAGATTTGCTCAAATTTTAGGTGAGTACTTTCTATGATTACGAGATTTCTCCCTAGTTGAGGTTAAAATTGATACAATAGTTGTTACAATGGTTTCTGATCTGAATCTTTCTGTAGTTATACACAGAACTAGTTTATTTGTGATTTATTTATAGATCCAACTATCCCTAATTCTTTTCTTTGTAAATAATTCTTTTAGATCTGATTTTTGTTCCTTGTCTTCCTTTTTCCTATTTCAGTATATCCATTACTGTGGCTTATTTCAGTTATTTATACCTTTGATCTTTGTATAAAATATTAGTGTAGTTTTGTAGTAAACCTTATTTTTATTTCAGGTCTACTTCTGTCTATCTGAGCCTAAGCCATGCCAGATCCTTGGCCATTTCCTTTTTATTTTGAACGTTGAGTTTAAGCCTTTTTGAGCCTAAACCTTTCAATCTTTCTTATTTCACACAAATTGGGTTAAAACATGAGATGGGACAATAATAATGCAATTGAATAGTAATAAGAAACACATATAAAAAGGAATAATCGGACTAGTGAAATTTTATATAATAATGAAAATAGGTATGAAAAGGGCATGTTGAAATCAGATTAAAAAGATGTAATCAACAAACGAACTGTAATATTAGGAAGATGATGAAGATGGATAAGCGTTGCAATTTACAATGAACTATAACCTGGAAGATAGTGAAATTGAATAAAAAGGGGATAAATGGACATGTTAGAACTAAATAAACATTATAACTAGTACTGGACTGTAGATTGGGGATTAAACTTAATATGTAGTTGGAAGGACATGTAAACTGAGATAAGGTAATTTAGTTTGACGCTAAGTGAGGTGGGTATGGGTTATATAAATGGATAACATTAATTAAGAATGTTTAATACAACCTAGGAATATAACACAATGTTTATATTAGGCTTATTAACAAATTTAAGTATGATAAGTTAAATTCAAGAAAAGATTAATAAGCAAAAATAGTGGAGTCTGTTCCGGTAGCGTGAGGCTAATTGGGGAATATAAGTAGCTCATAATTTAGGTCTATTCTGGTAGCGTAGGGCTGATTGGGGAAGATAAGGGGCCTAATAAAATAATGAAGTCATAGTTTCGGTCCATTCCGGCAACGCGGGGTTGTTTGGGGAACATAAGAGGCTTAATAAAATAATGAATTGGGGACCAAATCTTGGGGTGACTTGTGTCAATTGTATTTTTGGTTTGAAACCCGTATCAGTCGGTATCCCTTTGTTATCATGAAGTCCAACTAGTAGAGGCTAGGACATGCTTTAGTGAACTGGATAGTAAGTGGATCAAATGAGGTGGGTACGAGCGTGTTCAGGTGGAACGGTTAGCTTGCATTGTTCCGATTAAGGAATATAGGCCGTTATAACGCCTATAATTAATGATTGTGTCCATTTTAGTTGATGGGTTCGAGATTAATAACCCTGAATTCAATAGCTGGCGCACGTTATCATATTTTGGGTTTAGGAGCCGATCATGGGTAGTGTTAGGAAATTCCTTCCTAATTATTTATTTCGGTTCGAAATCGTAGAAGTGCAAAACAGTCGATCTGTTTTAGTATGATCTTTAATATCATCATTGTCTTTTAGATAAGAATAATTAATCCTTCACGTCAATTCATATCAGTAATTGCTCACTTTTAGGTGTGTACAAACACTTACCCTTTATGACACTAAAACTAGTGTTTATCTATTTTCCTTAATTTGCAGTCGTGCTAGTAATCATAGCAGTTCACCCGGCTTTATGTCAGACTTATTTCCTTTCTTCTTTCCTCTTTTTTTCCCCTCAGGATTACAGGGAGGAAGTGTGACACCCTACATCCATTAATGTCACTCACAAAGTGAATGCATTAAGTTTCATGAAGCATTGTAGGTAAACAGACACAAAATTTTACAAGACAGACGTAAATAAGATAGCAGCGGAAACTCAAATTTTTATTTCAAACACAATTCATACAACGTGGTTCAAAATACCATAAACCACAAAAACCATTACATCCATATAACTTCTGTCTTTTACCATCAGAGTACATAAATACTTGAAAGAAAGCATAATTCCCTAAATTAAAGAGATAAAGCCATAGTAGAGATAAGAACTTGAGCCATACTTCAAAAGCAGCTCCTAACAAGATGATATCTGAGTCCTGACTAAGCCAGAGTGTTTCCTCTCTGAAAACCTCGGCGGGAAACGAAAGAAAGAAGAGGAAAGAAAAGGGTCAGACATAAAGTCTGGTGAATCTAGTGACTTTTAGCAAGTAAATAAATAAAAGAAGCATGATATGCATATAAAGTGGATAAGAGAGATCACTATATATAAATGACAGGGGTGACAAGGTAGACAGGATAAGGTGTATACGCTTCTCTAATGATTACTCTGCACTATTACTAGTACAACCAGAATGAGATGATCCCTTCCACTATAAGGTGGTTGACTTAGGCATACGCCCAAATGTACCCTAACTACTACCCTAATCGATCGGCTCCCTACTCCGTAGATACTCTGTGCCGGCCCCACGGTAGGATGTATCACATCCTAGGGTGGCAACCCCTCACTGATATGCACAGCCTCATATCTACAGGTGTCACGGTCATCTTATCCCCCTCTGTCTGGCTCATGCATGCACATGGACCGATTGGTTTGTGCCTCCCACACCGTCCTCCATGTTTGGATCTCTTATAATCAGTAAGTAAGCGTGCCCCCTCACCGCCTAGTACGGAGTACTTTGTATGATACCTACTCCGGGTTACTGACTGAAATGGGTCCCACACAATATGATATAAGCTCTACCCTTTGTCTTGTATCCCCACTAGGTTTTCATCGGCTATGTATACCACAAGATGTCTTTAATTACATAACCCTATTATTTTTACAAGTTACGCTTATCCTAAAAGGCGTCTTTAATTATGTAACTTTATTATTTCCTCCGGTTATGTATACCACTAGGTGTCTTTAATTACTTAGACCTTTCACATTAGGTTCAACATTAGTGGCTGCTGGATATGTCGGTCGGGTCCGGGCAGACTTCCCCCACTAATGCAACCTAACCTCATGTCATAAGTGCAATTACAATTCCTAATTGTAATTACTAGACATTCCATTTTTTATCCAATTCTTACGTATGTCTTAGTAGATGATTATGTCCCCACTTCCCCCCTTTTGAGTTATATGTCCAACTCATGTTTACATTCAAATTATTCTAATATTAAACCTTTTCCCTCCCCGTTCCCTAACTAGCGCGTTCACTCAATTTACGGCATGTATAGGCTAAATAATAATCTAATCATAAACGACAAAAAGGGAAGGTAATGGAAATATGACCAAGGTGAATGTTTCAACATAACTTGGCATAAACATAAACTAGCATGGTGATAAGGTGGACATATAGGCATAAAACTAATTAACTTTTGGCAGTCAATTGATTCATAACATAACTATGATGTCACAATAAGCATAATTAGATCTAAATTAACAAATTAGATGTCCAACTGGTTTAGATCTAATATGATAGGCACAAAGTGATAAACTAGATGTGATTAACAATTCAAATGTCCACATAATTTAGATCCAACGGTTTAAAAGTGGATCTACATAAATAAGGTTCAAGGTTCACATCATGGCATGTCATAGAAGTTACATAGATCTAACAGGATAGAGATTTAGATCAATAGTTAAAATAGATCTAGCACAAATCATAGAATGCCATAAATGTTACAATAGATCCAACAAGATAAAGATTTTGATCCAAATCCTAACCAATTCAGAATGTCATATGTTCAGGATTTACAATGGATCTGATATAATTTAGGCATATGAACAAATCCAAATCATAGTCGTGTCATATTTACTTTTAAATATTCAAATCTAAAATCAACTAGAAACTCACAGCATTAGGATTAGAAAAGAGAAAGAATGGATCTTGAATATCTAGATTTGATTTGCAAAACTGATAGTTGAAGAAGATAACGGGTTCATTTCAGACACTGGCAGATTTTGGCCACCATGAATTCTCAATGAAGAAAATATGAGGAATGGCCACATATATATAGCTGCAAAACCCTCTGAATCCGACTGCCACCTCAGCTCAGGGGTGTCGACACCACTATAGGTGGGTCGACCCATGGGTCGACACCCCTTAAGGGGGGTCGAACCGGGTGTCGACACCCCTCTAGGGGGCTCGACCCCCTAGAGCGGGAAATCTGCCGCCACTTTTCATTTTTCGATTTTGAATTGTTCTGGATAAAATTCTGACTCATGTGTATATGTATATATATATTCTTTCTACGCATATACAAACTAAAAAATCTCATAACTTCATACAGTGCCAGTTTTACGCAAACCAAATGTCTATCTTGACCAGAATTTTGAGACGTACGCAATGGCGCGGTCTGTTTTCCTTAATTATGAATATTAAATGAATTATTATTTAATTTATCCTCTTTTAGTGCCGTTAAAATTTCGAGGTGTTACATTCTCCCCTACTTAAGGGATTTCGTCCCCGAAATCTCCAAGTTGAGAAGAATGCATATCTTACCATCCATCATCCAACTACTCATCCATCAATCACGTGCATCCATTGTCCTTAAATATTTCTAATGCTTACATGAATATATGCAAAGGTGTGCGTATATGTCCCTATACTAATGCGAAGATCAGGTGGTCTACTGATTTAGTTGACCTCCTTAATGCAACGTATGTTAGTGCCATGAATCCAATATGTAACACCCCACGTCCATTAATGTCACTCACAAAGGGAATGAATTAACTTCTATGGAGGTTTTAGGTGAATATAGAACAGTAAAATTTCAACAAGACAGATATAAAATAGTACTTGGAAATTTAAAAACTTTATTTCAATTGCAGCAGAAGTATAAACATGTTTGATTACATCATAACACCATAATCAAAGTCTAGTACAATATCTATCTTGATAAAACAAGTACATAATCCCATTACATAAATAGCCATTAAAAAGAAAGATAACAAGCTAGACTTTACTTCAACAGTCCAAGCTTTCCAAGAGATAAGCAATCCAATCAGACTCCACTGGAACTTGGCCCAACCTGAGGACCTGAAGGGAGAAAAAGATGAAAAAGAGGGGGGGGGTCAGACATAAAGTCTGGCGAGTATGATAATTCTACAATACTATTATCAAAATAACTGGACTAAGGCATAAGATGGAAAACAAGGAAATGTCTATGAAAGAGCAGATTAAGGACATAGACAATCGCTAAAGGAAACGTTATAGGCGCTCCTAAATACTAAAGGATAAACACTATACTGCACCACACCAGTCACCCTAAAGATTGATTCCACTTAGCTTCACTTGGAAACTTTCTTAATGGCTTTACGTACTCCTAGCTGACTACATAGGTGCCGCCTGCCCCTATCTCCACTAGGTGTACCCCACTTTCCGTTTTTCGATCGGCTCCCTACTCGTAGATACCCGTGCTGGCCCCACAGTGGGGTGTATCATTCCCCTAAAGTGGCAACCCGATATAACGGAGATGCACGGCTTATACCTACACGATGCAACAACGTCTTACCTACCAGCCCGGGTCCACACACGCATATGAAACCCGTTGGACTTGCGTTGCCACCGCTCCCTGTTTTGGCCTCTTATAGTCAAACCCAGTATGCGTGTCCCGTCCTCGACTTGGGTCGAGCCCACAAAGATACGTTTTGGGATACTGGTTGAAATGGGCCCCCATTATTTCCCACAAGCATTCCACCTAAGCTTGTCCCATTAGTCCATCCACTTAACCCACTTAGTCATGTTCATTTACATGTGTATTTGGTTAAGTATAATCGTATTTCAAATGCCTCTAAAGGCAACCACTAGATTCCTCATGCCACCCAAGGCACCTACTTAACCCCCATGTCCCACCTTACATGATTATCTGGCTAAGTATTTCTTAATTCATTAAGGCCATAACCTCATAAAGACCTCTCACATTTGACTGGCATTTATGGCAGCTGGATTTGCCGGGCGGGTCCGGGCAGTCTTACACCACAAAAGAGTCTAACCTCGTGTCTTTACAACTGTTATGCTTTAGTTTGGGCCTAGGACCTCTCACATTGGGCCGACATTTGTGACTACTGGATTTGTCGGGCGGGTCCGGGCAGGTTTACGTCACAAACGGGTCCAACCTCGTGTCCTAAGCATTGATTATTATTAATAATCCACTTTCCCCAATTTTAATAATTCCCTACTTGAATTATTAATTAATTCCAAATTTAACAATGTCCATAATTGACTCAATTATGGACATCCATTTAAGGCATGCAAAATCATATCAATTGCACCCCAATTTATTAATTTCCTAATATTACCCCTACCCCACGTTTGAACGTTTATACATGTCATGGATCTAAGGGTGTCAACTTATTCATAATTCACATAATATGATTTTGATCAAATTTCATAAACTTGTATAGGACATGTGTGAATCAACATCATTAACAATATGGTTTTATATGGGTACACCTAACTCAATAGGCAAATTCCCAAAAAATCAAAATTCATTTAATCATAGATTCATGTATATGGGTACACCTAACTTAATAGGCAAATTCCCATATTCAAGATCCAATTAATTTGTAGATTCATGTATATGGGTACACCTAACCCAATAGGCAAATTCCCATAATCAAGATCTATTATAAAAAAAAACATAAACTTTAAACATGATCCAATTCGCATAAATACTAACATCATGATTTTACAACTTGTATGATTCAACACAACTTAACATGACATCATTATCATATAACATAAGTATTTCAACATATGTGATAATATGAGATCTACAACATATATAAGATTTACAACATAGCATATCATAATTTGCAACATAGCATGATATGATTTACAACATAGCATAGCATGATTAATCACATATGACATAGCATAGGATTATTTACAACATAATCACTACAACATAACAACATATACATGATAACATAATAGCATAACAAGAGATCCACAACATAATTTACAAATACATAACAATTCATATCACTTTCTTGTGATCCATTCATAACTTAATCAAATTATTTTATAATAATATTGTGAGATTCATCATACTCACAATTTTAAAGAAGAGAAATAGAAAGAGAGAGAGCTTTTGATTTGATTTGAGTAGATTTAGTTTGTAGATTAGGCCTTCTTCTTCTTTAGTTTGTGACGGCTATGCTGAACTCCGTGGCAACGGCATGTCGGTAGCTCTCCAATTTTTCAAGTGATTTAGGGTTAGAGTCTACCCACTTATTTATAGATGTTAGGATTCATTTAGGCCATTAGATTTAACCTAGAAATAACCGTAGCCATTCAGACCAGATGTGGTTTATCTTATTGACTCAGCAATGAGTCAGAAGTGACTCAGCAAACACTCAGCAAATTAATAAACTTCTATTCATGTTTACATTAACTGCCCATATATATATAAATATATATATATATACACACGCACCTATTCATGAATTCAAATTAATCCATAATTAACTTATGACCATTTCTACACATTAATTTTCCAATTAATGTCTTAATTCCATTTTTCGCCTTTTAAGGCAATTCACATATCTCAAATTTGTTATATGCCTTTTTAAGGCTATTTCGTGCAAATTCTCAATATTAATTCTTTTAATTTGTGAATATTAGTATTAACAGAAATACGGGGTGTTACATTCTCCCCTCCTTAAGGGATTTCGACCCCGAAATCTTCAAGTTTATATCCTATCATCAACCATCTACTCAATCAACAAACACTGGCATCCATTGTCCTTATAGACTTCTAATGCTTTCATGTTTAAATGCACAGTGTGTGTCTATGTCCGTATCTAATGCAAAATCAGGCGGTCCACTGATTCAGTTGACCTCCTTGATGCAATTCACGATAGTGCCATGCATCCATTATGTATGCAAAAGATCCTAATTGCTTACAAACTACTTCTATATGCGTGCACATCCATTCAACCGAATGCAGCATCTATATGATGGTACAACCATTATACATCCATTATACTAAATACATTCATTTATGCAATATGCAATATGTAGTGACTGAGCCGATCTAGTGCCTAAAGTGTGTGTATATATGCATCCACGAGCAACCACTAGCAACCACTTGCATCCATTTTGCATCCATCATACATAACATGTCTCAAACACATGTTTCAACCATAGGATTATCCTAACTAAAGGTCAAAGATACTAATGAGAGGACATACTAAAGATAAGATAAGATAAGCTAAGCGATAAAGGAGAAATTAAAAGACATACCCTCAAAAAGAAAAGGGTATAGCGAACGCATCTTCCCTTCTGTCTCCCAAGTAGCGTTGCTCTCATCATCTCCCCATTGCACTTTAACTAGTCTGACCTCTCGATTTCTCAACTTTTTGATCTCCGACCCAAGAATGCATGTAGGAGCTCGTCTAATTGTTTCATCACGCTCTATTTCCACCTCTTTAAGCAAGCTCGGCTCTACCACCTCCGTGGTCTTGTGCAAACGCTTCCTCAAATGTGATACATGGAATACGTCGTGTACTCCACTAAGTTTCTCAGGCAACTCCACCCTATACGCCATCTTCCCAATCCTGTCTTTTATAGGAAACGGCCCTACAAACCTTGGCGCTAATTTCCCAACGGACCCAAAGCGAACAACATTCCGTAACGGAGACACTTTGATAAAAACCATGTCCCCAATGTCAAACTCAAGATCTGTCCTCCTCTTATCAGCATACGATTTCTGCCTATCTTGTGCTGCTTTCATCCTCCTTCGAATCAAATCAATCTTCTCCGAGGTTTCCCTAACCATATCGGGCCCAAGTAGGATTTTATCGGTAGATTCCCACCAACATGTAGGCGAACGGCAAGGCCTTCCATAAAGAGCTTTGAAAGGTGCCATGCCAATACTAGACTGAAAGCTATTATTATATGTGAATTCTACCAACGGAAGGTGCTCTTCCCATGTACCCCCAAAGTCTAGGATACAAAGCCTTAAAAGATCCTCTAGAATACGATTCACCCTCTCGGTCTGGCCGTCCGTCTGAGGATGATATGCGGTGCTCAAACATAGCTGTGTCCCTACCGCCTCTTGTAAACTCTTCCAAAATTCGCTAGTGAAGATGGGATCACGGTCGCTTACTATACTAGAAGGAATACCGTGCAAATGAACTATCTCTTTAATGTATACAGAAGCCAACCACGGAGCAGTCCTCTTACTTTTCACGGGAATAAAATGGGCGCTCTTAGTAAGTCTATCTACTATAACCCAAATCCCCGTATTACCCTTCCTTGATCTTGGTAATCCATCCACAAAATCCATTGAGACGCTTTCCCATTTCCTTAGTGGAACTTCCAATGGGTGAAGCAACCCACCGGGTTTCTTTTGTTCTGCTTTTACTCGTTGGCACACCAAGCATCTAGCGACGTACTCGGCCACATCCTTTTTCATACCGGCCCAAAAGAAAACCCGCTTCATATCTTTGTACATCTTGTCTCCGCCGGGATGAATGGTCATCTTTGAGCGATGAGCATCATCAAGAATGGCCTTCCTTAAGTCTTCGTCTTGTGGTACACAAAGTCTATTATCCCTTCGTAACCAACTCTTATCGTCTAGGGTATACCTACGAAGATGGCTAGACGACTCCCCTCCTTTGAGCTTTTCTACTATCTCAACCAACTGGGGGTCGTCTTGCTGTGCCTCACCAACTCGTCCTAGAAGTGTAGGTCTAACCTCCAAGGATGCTAACAAACCAGGTACTAGGTCAACGGAGGGTCTAAAGTCAAACATGGAGATGAATTCTAAGCTTCGTCGTTCAACAAACAACGGACTCAAGGACAACCTTTTCCTACTTAAGGCGTCTGCTACCACGTTACCCTTGCCCGGGGTATATGCTATTTCAAAATCGTAGGAGGCTAGGAATTCCATCCACCGTTGTTGCCTTAAATTCAAATCCTTCTGAGAGAATAAGTATTTTAATGATTTATGGTCAGTGAACAGTTCGAATTTCTCACCAAGAAGATAGTGACGCCAAGACTTAAGCGCGAAAACAATTGCGGCTAACTCAAGGTCATGCGTAGGGTAATTCTTTTCATGAACCCTCAACTGCCTTCCACCATAGGCTATTACTCTTCCCTCTTGCATGAGGACCGCGCCAAGTCCCGTCCCACAAGCATCAGTATAGACGGTAAACGGTTTATTCTCGTCTGGCAGCACTAAGACTGGGGCTGAAGTTAAGGCTCTCTTTAAACGTTGGAACGCATCATCACAATCTTCGTCCCACGTAAAAACCAGGTTCTTCTTCGTTAACCGTGTTAATGGAGCTGATATTTTTGCGAAGTCTTTGATAAATTTCCTATAATAGCCAGCCAACCCCAAGAAACTTCTTACTTCGGTTACATTTTTAGGGACCTCCCAAACTTGGATGGCCACCACCTTTGCGGGATCCACTGCTATCCCTTCCTTGGAAACCACGTGCCCTAAGAACCGTACTTCTTTCCTCCAGAAGTGACACTTAGAAAATTTTGCCTTAAGGTTATGCGCTCGAAGGGTTTCCAACACTTCCCTAAGATGTAGGGCATGCTCTTCTTCATTTTTAGAAAAGACTAAGATGTCATCCACAAAGACTACCACGAATTTGTTAAGGTACTCCCTAAACACCCTACTCATCAAATCAACAAAATATGCGGGGGCGTTTGTCAAACCAAAGGGCATCACTAGCCATTCATAGAATCCGTTAGGAGTCCTAAAAGCAGTCTTATCTATACTATCCTCAGCCACTCTCAGTTGATGAAAGCCAGTGGCTAAGTCCAACTGCGAAAACACTGAGGCGCCAACTAACTGATCAAAGAGATCGTCAATCCTCGGCAGTGGGTGTCGGTTCTTTTTAGTAAGCTTGTTTAGTTCTCTATAGTCCACACAAAGTCTAAGGGACCCATCCGCCTTTGTAGCAAATACTACTGGAGCACCCCACTCTGATATACTACGTCTTATGAACCCCTTCTCAAGCAACTCCTTCACTTGCTTATTGAGTTCCCTCCTTTCACGAGGAGCCATGTGGCGCATTGGCAAAGATACGGGTTTAGCATTATCCACAAGATAAATTCGAAAGTCTATCTCCCGCTTTGGAGGTAAGCCCTTCACCTCCTCAAACACATCCGGATATTCCCGGACCACCTCTAGTGTTCGCAGATTCTCTACAGATGCGTCAAGCGATTCAAGATAACTTAGCATAACGGAATTTATGGGACTACAAAAGATGTCGAGAGCATTACCAAGGCGAGTCACAAGCCTAACTACTCTCCTTTCACAATCAAGAATGGCCCCATTTCTAGATAACCAATCCATTCCTAAAATTAGCCCATAGCCCGTGAAGCCCAATACATAAGCATCACATCTAAATTCAACGCTAAGTATAGAGATTTTCAAATCCAAACATATCATGGTCAAATGAGTCGAACCCCCAATTGGATTTGAAACAACCAAGGGATCCTCTACTAAACTGGTGTTCAAGTGCAGTAATTCAACTAATGATGCAGAGATAAACGAATGAGATGCGCCAGAATCGAATAAGGTACGGACAAGATGATCAAACAGAAAAACTAAGCTTTCAACAGAAATTGTTCTACCTCTTTCTTGCAGCGGTGGGGCCGCAATAGCCTGAACTTGCCCCCTTGCCTGCCCTGGTGCCATAAGAGCCTGCACCTGTCCTCCCGAGGTAGACCCTGCCCTCTGCCCCTTCTTTGGGCAGTCCTTCACCAAATGTCCCGCATCTCCACAATGAAAACAACCAGTCTTCTTTTTCTTTCTACAATCTTTGCTGAGATGGCCAGGCGTCCCACAATTGAAGCATCTCTTCTTCCCTTTGCCATTATTGTTTTTACCACCCTTCTTATTTTGCTGTTGGGGTTTCTTCTGATCCCCTTTCTTTTCAACTGCCTTATCCTCATGCATAAGTGCCATTTCTACTAGCCTTTCAAAGGTGGCTCCCATAGGGATGTGGGTCATAGCCAACCCTTGCAACGATTCATTCAAGCCTCTAACGAACCTCAAAGCTTTCTTCTCTGGCGTGTTCACCAACTCCAAGCCAAACCTTGCTAACTGATTAAATTTATTGACATACTCCTTCACTGATAAGCTCTCTTGCTTTAATGTCAGGAATTTTTCCATATTTAAATTCTCCTCTGCCCTTGAAAGAAACTTTGCCACAAACCTTCGTCTGAAATCCGCCCATGAATCAACTGGACGTTCCACGTTAGTGACCTCCCACCAAAACGAGGCCTCTCCCTTCATTAACCAAGCAGCTAAACGGACTTTCCTCCCATCTTCCACTTCAAAGATATCCAACAATTCCTCAGTTTCCTTAAGCCAGTCTCTGGCCTCCACAAACGTCTCAGTCCCTTGAAAAGTTTTTCCTCCCATAGCCTTAAATTCCTTGCACGTCTTTGCAAAAGTGTCAACACGAGGAGGAGGAGGAATGGGTTCAACTGGGGGTGGAGGAACATCTGCTGGGCCTGCAGTGGTGGCCCTAGCCTCCAAATATCTCCTAAACCACCCTGGAACCGTCACAACTTCTGGGAGATTAAGATCTTCAGCCATGCTGAAATGAAAAAGGAAAGATTCAAAATGGAGAATTCGAAAGATAAAGATAAGGATATGGCTATTTGGGATTATGTTTTTCATAAAAACTTTATCTAAATAACATGTTTTTGAAAGCACTTCTTCCAAAAATACTTTAAAAAAATATTTTTCTAAAAATTTTATCTGTTCTGGTAACATTATGCTCTGATACCACGTGTAACACCCCACGTCCATTAATGTCACTCACAAAGGGAATGCATTAACTTCTATGGAGGTTTTAGGTGAATATAGAACAGTAAAATTTCAACAAGACAAATATAAAATAGTACTTGGAAATTTAAAAACTTTATTTCAATTGCAGCAGAAGTCAAAACATGTTTGATTACATCATAACACCATAATCAAAGTCAAGTACAATATCTATCTTGATAAAACAAGTACATAATCCCATTACATAAATAGCCATTAAAAAGAAAGATAACAAGCTGGACTTTACTTCAACAGTCCAAGCTTTCCAAGAGATAAGCAATCCAATCAGACTCCACCGGAACTTGTCCCAAACCGAGGACCTGAAGGGAGAAAAAGATGAAAAAGGGGGGGGGGGGGGGTCAGACATAAAGTCTGGCGAGTATGATAATTCTACAATACTATTATCAAAATAACTGGACTAAGGCATAAGCTGGAAAACAAGGAAATGTCTATGAAAGAGCAGATTAAGGACATAGACAATCGCTAAAGGAAACGTTATAGGCGCTCCTAAATACTAAAGGATAAACACTATACTGCACCACACCAGTCACCCTAAAGATTGATTCCACTTAGCTTCACTTAGAAACTTTCTTAATGGCTTTACGTACTCCTAGCTGACTACATAGGTGCCGCCTGCCCCTATCTCCACTAGGTGTACCCCACTTTCGTTTTTCGATCGGCTCCCTACTCGTAGATACCCGTGCTGGCCCCACAGTGGGGTGTATCATTCCCCTAAAGTGGCAACCCGATATAACGGAGATGCACGGCTTATACCTACACGATGCAACAACGTCTTACCTACCAGCCCGGGTCCACACACGCATATGAAACCCGTTGGACTTGCGTTGCCACCGCTCCCTGTTTTGGCCTCTTATAGTCAAACCCGGTATGCGTGTCCCGTCCTCGACTTGGGTCGAGCCCACAAAGATATGTTTTGGGATACTGGTTGAAATGGGCCCCCATTATTTCCCACAAGCATTCCACCTAAGCTTGTCCCATTAGTCCATCCACTTAACCCACTTAGTCATGTTCATTTACATGTGTATTTGGTTAAGTCTAATCGTATTTCAAATGCCTCTAAAGGCAACCACTAGATTCCTCATGCCACCCAAGGCACCTACTTAACCCCCATGTCCCACCTTACATGATTATCTGGCTAAGTATTTCTTAATTCATTAAGGCCATAACCTCATAAAGACCTCTCACATTAGAATGGCATTTATGGCAGCTGGATTTGCCGGGCGGGTCCGGGCAGTCTTACGCCACAAAAGAGTCTAACCTCGTGTCTTTACAACTGTTATGCTTTAGTTTGGGCCTAGGACCTCTCACATTGGGCCGACATTTGTGACTACTGGATTTGCCGGGCGGGTCCGGGCGGGTTTACGTCACAAACGGGTCCAACCTCGTGTCCTAAGCATTGATTATTATTAATAATCCACTTTCCCCAATTTTAATAATTCCCTACTTGAATTATTAATTAATTCCAAATTTAACAATGTCCATAATTGACTCAATTATGGACATCCATTTAAGGCATGCAAAATCATATTAATTGCACCCCAATTTATTAATTTCCTAATATTACCCCTACCCCACGTTTGAACGTTTATTCGCAAAATGTATGCTAGACCCTATTAGTCTAACTCATAGCATAAAAGAAAATATTCACAACAACAACATATAAATGTGACTAAATAAATCATAACAAGGGGTAAAACTTGCATACATTACAACTTGCATAAGGTTATACATGTCATGGATCTAAGGGTGTCAACTTATTCATAATTCACATAATATGATTTTGATCAAATTTCATAAACTTGTATAGGACATGTGTGAATCAACATCATTAACAATATGGTTTTATATGGGTACACCTAACTCAATAGGCAAATTCCCAAAAATCAAAATTCATTTAATCATAGATTCATGTATATGGGTACACCTAACTTAATAGGCAAATTCCCATATTCAAGATCCAATTAATTTGTAGATTCATGTATATGGGTACACCTAACCCAATAGGCAAATTTCCATAATCAAGATCTATTATAAAAAAAACATAAACTTTAAACATGATCCAATTCGCATAAATACTAACATCATGATTTTACAACTTGTATGATTCAACACAACTTAACATGACATCATTATCATATAACATAAGTATTTCAACATATGTGATAATATGAGATCTACAACATATATAAGATTTACAACATAGCATATCATAATTTGCAACATAGCATGATATGATTTACAACATAGCATAGCATGATTAATCACATATGACATAGCATTGGATTATTTACAACATAATCACTACAACATAACAACATATTTATGATAACATAATAGCATAACAAGAGATCCACAACATAATTTACAAATACATAACAATTCATATCACTTTCTTGTGATCCATTCATAACTTAATCAAATTATTTTATAATAATATTGTGAGATTCATCATACTCACAATTTTAAAGAAGAGAAATAGAAAGAGAGAGAGAGCTTTTGATTTGATTTGAGTAGATTTAGTTTGTAGATTAGGCCTTCTTCTTCTTTAGTTTGTGACGGCTATGCTGAACTCCATGGCAACGGCATGTCGGTAGCTCTCCAATTTTTCAAGTGATTTAGTGTTAGAGTCTACCCACTTATTTATAGATGTTAGGATTCATTTAGGCCATTAGATTTAACCTAGAAATAACCGTAGCCATTCAGACCAGATGGGGTTTATCTTATTGACTCAGCAATGAGTCAGAAGTGACTCAGCAAACACTCAGCAAATTAATAAACTTCTATTCATGTTTACATTAACTGTCCATATATATATATATATATATATATATATATATATATATACACACGCACCTATTCATGAATTCAAATTAATCCATAATTAACTTATGACCATTTCTACACATTAATTTTCCAATTAATGTCTTAATTCCATTTTTCGCCTTTTAAGGCAATTCACATATCTCAAATTTGTTATATGCCTTTTTAAGGCTATTTCGTGCAAATTCTCAATATTAATTCTTTTAATTTGTGAATATTAGTATTAACAGAAATACGGGGTGTTACGCAATATGTATGCAATAATCCTATTATAACATGTAAATTCTAAATGTGTCCACACTCATTCGTCCGAATGCAACATCCATGTAGTAATACATCCATTTCCATCCATAAAAGAAATGAAAATGCACACACATCCATACGTAGTATGAGAGTGATTGAGCCGATCTAGTGCCTAATGTGTGTGTATATGCATCCGCAGGCAACCACTAGCAAACACTTGCATCCACTTGCATCCATCAAAAATAACATGTCTCAAACACATGTTTACATCTATAGGATTCCTATTTAAAGGTCAAAAAATACTATGGATAAGATATACTCAAATGATAGAAACAAGCACTGATAAAACTTTGGAAAAGGAGTTAAGAACATACCCTTGAAAAGAAAAGGATATGAAGCACGAATCTTGTCTTCGGTCTCCCAAGTCGCATCCTCTAGGTTATCTCCTCATTGAACCTTTAGCAACTTGATCTCTCTTTATTGCATAGCTTCTTAACTTCCGATCTAAGAATACGGGTAGGGACTCGTCTGATTGTTGCATCCTGTTCCTCTTCTACTTCTTCCAACACACTCAGCTCAACAATTACTGCGGTGTCATGGAGGCCCTTCTGCAGATGGTAAATGTGGAAAACATCATGAATGCCGGATAGATTTTCTGGGGGCTTTACTCTATAGGCCATTTGGCCAATACTCTCGGTTATGGGAAATGGTCCCACAAACCTAGGTACCAACATCCTTATTGATCTGAAGTGAAGCACATTCCTCAAAGGTGATACTTTGATAAATACTAAATCTCCCACTTCAAATTCGATGTCGGTTCTTCTCTTGTCTGCATAGGAATTTTGCATATCTTGAGATGTCTTCGTCCGCTGTAGAATAAGGTCAATCTTTTCAGACGTTTCTCTAACCATATCTAGTCCAAGTAATAATCTTTCTGTGGATTCCCACCAACAAGTTGGTGATCTACAGGGGTCGTTCGTACAATGCTTCGAAGGGTGACATGCCGATGTTGGACATATAGCTGTTGTTGTAGGCAAACTCTACTAAAGGAAGATGATCTTACCAAGTCCCTCCGAAGTCTAGGATACACAGCCTCAAAAGATCTTCAAGAGTCCTATTCACCCTCTCCATCATTCCATCGATCTGAGGATGATAAGCATTGCTCAAACACAACTATGTACCTAATGCTTCTTGCAAGCTCCTCCAAAATTCACTGGTTATGATAGGATCACGATCGCTGACGATGCCAGAAGGTACTCCATGAAGACGAACTATCTCACAAACATAAATTGCTGCCAACCATGATGTCGTCCTCTTTCTCTTAATTGGAATAAAGTGAGTGCTCTTAGTGAGTCTATCTACCACAACCCAGATACTGGTGTTGCCTTTCTTCGATCTAGGCAAATCATCTATGAAATCCATAGAGACGCTCTACTATTTCCACTGAGGAACCTCCAAAGGGTGAAGTAATCCAGCGGGCTTCTTTTGCTCAGCTTTGACTTGCTGGCAAACTAAACATTGAGAAAAAAATTCAGCCACAATTTTCTTCATCCCAGCCCAAAAGAAAACCCTCTTCGTGTCTCTGTACATCTTATCACCGCCTGGATGAATGGTCATCTTAGAATGGTGGGCTTCTTCTAGGATTGCCTTTATCAAGCTTGCAGTTTCAGGAATACAAGGCCTTCCATCTCGTCGCAACCACCCCTTTTCATCTATGGCATATCTACTGAGGTGACTAGAAGTCTCCCCTCTTCTGAGCCTTTCCATGATGTCTGAAATTTGTGGGTTACCTTGTTGCGAAGCTCCTATCTGGTCTATAAGAGTTCGTCGTATCTCCAAGGATGCAAACAAATCAGCTAAAATCTAGATGGAGGGTCTAAAATCAAAAGCTGATACAAACTCCAAGTTCTTTCTTTCCACAAACAGAGGACTCAGGGCAATCCCCTGCCTACTTGGTGCGCCTGCCACCATGTTACCCTTGCCAGGGGTATAAGCAATCTCGAAATCATAAGAGCTAGAAACTTCATCCACCGTTGTTGCCTTAAATTGAGGTCTTTTTGCGAGAACAGTTACTTGAGAGATTTATGATCGGTGTATAACTCAAACTTCTCTCCAAGTAAATAATGACGCCACGTCTTTAACGCAAATACTATGGTAGCCAGCTCTAGATCATAGGTGGGGTAGTTCTTTTCATGAACTCTCAACTATCTACCCCCATAACATACTACTTTCCTTTCTTGCATCAGAACTACACCAAGGCCTGTATCACATGCATCAGCGTAAATGGTAAACACCTTACTCCCGTCAGGCAAGGTCAAGACTGGGGCTATTGTCAGAGCCCTCAAGTTCTTCTTCGTCAGCCTGGTGAGTGGGGCTGATATCTTTGTGAAGTCTTTTATGAACCTCCTATAGTAACCTGCCAACCCAAGAAAGCTTCTCACCTCGGTTGCATTTTTTGGAATCTGCCAATCCTGCACCACAACCACCTTGGCAGGATCTACAGCTATCCCCTCTTTGGAGACCACATTCACTAAGAATCTCACCACTTTTCTCCAAAAATGGCATTTGGAGAATTTCTCCTTAAGCTGATGGTCACGGAGAGTTTTCAAAACTTCTCTCAAATGTTGGGCATGCTCTTCTACGCTTTTGGAGAAGATCAAAATATCATCAGTAAAGACCACAACAAATTTATTTAGGAACTCTCGAAACACCCTATTCATCAGATCGACAAAATAGGCAGGTGCATTCGTCAACCCAAAAGGCATCACTAGCCATTCAAAGAAACCGTCTGGAGTTCTAAAAGCAGTCTTATCTATGTTATCCTTAGCCACCCTCAACTGATGGAACCCTGTGGCTAAGTCTATCTAAGAAAATATCGAGGCACCAAAAAGTTGATCAAATAAATCATCAATCCTCGGAAGCGGGAGCCTATTCTTCTTGGTGAGTATATTCAACTCCCTATAGTCAACACACAAACGAAGCGAACCATCCGCCTTAGTCACGAATACTACTGGAGCACCCCATTCAGATATGCTTCGTCTGATAAACCCTTTCTCAAGTAGCTCCCCTACTTGCTTACTCAGCTCCCTCCTTTCGTTCAAAGCCATGTGGCGCACTGGCAATGCAACTGGCTTTGCACTGTCCACCAAAATATATACGAAAGTCGATCTCACGCCTCGGAAGTAAACCCCGAACCTCATCAAAAACATCGGAATAACCTCAAACTACTGGAACAAATTGAAGGTTACCGATAGATGCTCCAAGAGACTCTAGGAAACTAAGCATAACTAACCCTTGTGGGTCATAATAAATCTCAAGGGTCCTCCCATGACAAGTCAGAATAACTACCCTCCTCTCACAATCCAGAATGGCACCATATGTGGTAAGCCAATCCATTCCTAGAATCAACCCATAGCCCATAAACCCGAGCACATATGCGTCGCATTCAAACTCGACGCCTAACACAAAAATTTTCAAACCCCGACAAATCATAGATAAATGAGTCGAACCACTAATGGGGTTTGAAACAACTATGGGATCCACTACCATACTAGTAACTAAGTGCAGAGATTCAACTACAGAACTTGATATAAATGAATGTAAAGCACCAGAATCAAAAAGTGTTCTAATACGGTGGTTTGAAAGAGAAATTAAACTTTCCACAGAAATTTTTCTACCTCTATCAGGAGCACTGATCGCGAGAGCATGCACCTGACCTCCAGAAGTCCCTATCCTTTGACCCCGTCCCTGTGATCCTTGTTTCTTCGGGCACTCTCTAGCAAAGTGTCCGACCTCTCCACAGTGGTAGTAAGAGTTTTTCCTTCGCTTACAGCCTTTAATCAGGTGATCTTCCTTCCCACAATTGTGACATTTTCTCTTATCCTTGCCTTTATCATTCTTCCCTCCTTTCTTCTGCTGTTTTTCTGCTGCCCCTTCTTGGGCCACACCTTCCTATTTTGCGATGTCTCCTCAGTCTTTGCTTCCTTTTTTCTCCTTTGTCTTCCTCATGCATTAGGGCCATATTGACAAGCTTTTCAAAGGTGGCTCCAATTAGAATATGGGACAAGCCTAACCCACGCAGAGGTCCATTCAGCCCTTTAGCAAATCGCAAAGCCCATTTGTGCGGCGTATCCACCAACTCTAACCCGAACCTTGCTAGCTGGTTGAATTTATTCACATACTCTTTTACCGTCAAGTTTCCTTGTTTGAGTGCTAATAATCTCTCTATCTGCATGCTTCTCTCAGCTTGGGAGAGAAAATTCATTTCGAACCTCTGTCTAAAATCCTCCCAAGTTTCCATCGACGTCCTGCTTGGGTGACTTCCCACCAAAATGAGGCTTCATCTTTCAGTAGCCAAGCGGTTAACTGAACCTTCCTTCTATCCTCTACTTCAAAGATTACGAACAAGTCCTTGGTCTCCTTGAGCCAATTCCGCGCTTCTACGAATGTCTCGTTCCCATGGAATGACTTCCCTCCCATAGCACGAAAGTCTTTGCAAATCTTGGCGAAGTTATCTGCTCTTGGAGGGGAGGAGGAGGAATGATTGGTGCAGCTGGGGGAGGAATATTTCCTTGGCCTTCGGCAGGCGCCGTGGCCTCCAAATACCTACGGAACCATCCGGGTATTGTAACGCCCTCTGGGATATTAGAAATGTTTTGTTCCCTAGACATGCTGAAAGAGGAAGAGATTTAGACAAAGGACCGAAGGATATTACAAATGGCTTTTTGGGGAATGTTTTTCAAAACAGACTTTTCTTTTTGAAAATGCTTTCTTTTAAAATATTTTTGAAAATAATTTTCAAAAACTTTATCCAATCTGGTAACCTTCAGCTCTGAAACCAAATGTGACACCCCACGTCCGTTAATGTCACTCACAAAGGGAATGCATTAAGTTTCGTGAAGCGTTGTAGGTAAACAGACACAGAATTTTACAAAACAGACATAAATAAGATAGCAGCGGAAAATTCAAATTTTTATTTCAACTCAATTCATACAATGTGGTTCAAAATACCATAAGTCACAAAAACCATTATAACCATATAACTTCTGTCTTTTACCATTAAAGCACATAAATACTTAGAAGAAAACATAATTCCCCAAATAAAAGAGATAAAGCCATAGTAGAGTTAAGAACTTGAGCCATACTTTGAAAGCAGTTCTAACAAGAAGATATCTGAGTCCTGACTAAGCCTGAGTGTCTCCTCCCTGAGAACCTGGGGGGAAACAGAAGAAAGAAGGGGAAACAAAATGGTCAGACATAAAGTCTGGCGAGTCTAATGACTTTTAGCAAGTAAATAAATAAAAGTAGCATGACAGGCATATAAAGTGGATAAGAGAGATCACTACATAAATGATAGGGGTGACAAGGTAGACAGAAGAAGGTGTATACGCTTCTCTAATGATTACTCTGCACTATTACTAGTACAACTAGAATGAGATGTTCCCTTCCACTATAAGGTGGTTGACTTAAGCATACTTCCAAATGTACCCTAACTACTACCCTAATCGATCGGCTCCCGACTTCGTAGATACTCTGTGTCGGCCCCACGGTATGATGTATCATGTCCTATAGTGGCAACCCCTCACTGATATGCACAGCTCCATATCTGCAGGTGTCACGATCATCTTATCCCCCTCTGCCCGGCTCATGCACGCACATGGACCGGTTGGTTTGTGCCGCCCACACCGTCCTCCATATTTGGATCTCTTATAATCAGTCAGTAAGTGTGCCCCTTCTCCGCCTAGTACGTAGTACTTTATATGATACCTACTCTGGGTTACTGACTGAAATGAGTCCCACACAATATGATACAAGCTCTTCCCTTTGTCTTGTATCCCCACTAGGTTTTCTTCGGCTATGTATACCACTAGGTGTCTTAATTACATAACCCTATTATTTTTACAAGTTATGCTTACCCTAAAAGGCGTCTTTAATTACATAACTCTATTAGTTCCTCCGGTTATGTATACCACTAGGTGTCTTTAACTATGTAACCTTATTGGGTTAAGTTTGTAAGCCTATATGTAAATATTACCCACCCCCTCCAGATTTGCTTAATCCATCCATTATCCAACAAATTTTACTTAACCATAACTTTAGTTCATAATCATACAATCCCTATGGATTAGATTTGGTTAAGTAGTCCAATTTATTACCATGTCCATTTATGGTTTATAATGGGCTAGACCTCCTACATTAGGCCTACAACTTGTGGATGCTGGATATGCCGGTCGGGTTGGGGCAGTCTTATTCCACAGTTGGGTCTAACCTCGTGTCTTAGCCCGATTCGTATTTGCGCACTTGGACCTCTCACATTAGGTTCAACTTTAGTGACTGCTGGATATGCCGATTGGGTCCGGGTAGACTTCCACCACTAATGCAACCTAACCTCGTGTCATAAGTGCAATTACAATTCCTAATTGTAATTACTAGACATTCCATTTTTTTAATCCAATTCTTACCTATGTCTTAATAGGTGATTATGTCCCCACTTCCCGCTTTTGAATTATATGTCCAACTCATGTTTATTTTCAAATTATGCCAATATTAACCCTTTTCCCTCCCCGTTCCCTAACTAGCGCGTTCACATAATTTACGGCATGTATAGGCTAAATAATAGCCTAATCATAAACGATAAAAAGGGAAGGTGATGGAAATATGACAAAGGTAAATGTTTTAACATAACTTGGCATAAACATAAACTAGCAAGGTGTTAAGGTGGACATATAGGCATAAAACTGATGAACTTGTGGCAGTCAATTGATTCTTAACATAACTATGATGTCATAATAAGCATAATTAGATCTAAATTAACAAATTAGATGTCCAACTGGTTTAGATCTAATATGATAGGCACAAAGTGATAAACTAGATCTGATTAACAATTCAAATGTCCACATAATTTAGATCCAACGGTTTAAAAGTGGATCTACATAAATAAGGTTCAAGGTTCACATCATGGCATGTCATAGAAGTTACATAGATCTAACAGGATAGAGATTTAGATCAATTGTTAAAATAGATCTAGCACAAATCATAGAATGCCACAAATGTTACAATAGATCCAACAAGATAGAGATTTTGATCCAAATCCTAACCAATTCAGAATGTCATATGTTCATGATTTACAATGGATCTGATATAATTTAGGCATATGAACAAATCCAAGTCATAGTCGTGTCGTATTTACTATTAAATATTCAAATCTAAAAGCAACTAGAAACTCACAGCGTTAGGATTAGAAAAGAGAAAGAATGGATCTTGAATCTCTAGATTTGATTTGCAAAACTAATAGTTCAAGAAGATAACGGGTTCATTTCAGACACCGGCAGAGGTTGGCCACTATGAATTCTCAATGAAGAAAGTATGAGGAATGGCTACGTATATATAGCTGCAAAACCCTCTGAAACCGACTACCATATCAACTCTAGGGGTGTCGACACCCCTATGGGTGGGTCGACCCATAGGTCGATACCCCTTAAGGGGGTCGACCCCGGTGTCAACATCCCTCTAGGGGGTGGAACCCCTAGAGTGAGAAATCTGCTGCCACTTTTCATTTTTCGAATTCGAACTATCCTGGATAAAATTATGACTCATGTATATATATATATTCCTTCTACGCATATACAAACTTAAAACTCTCATAACTTCTTCATATGGTGTCCGTTTTACGCAAACCAAATGTCTATCTTGACCGGAAATTCGAGACGAACGCAATGGCACTGTCCGTTTTCCTTAATTATGAATATTAAATGAATTATTATTTAATTTATCCTCTTTTAGTGTCGTTAAAATTTCAGGGTGTTACAGGAAGTGTGTAGTTTGGATTTCTTTATTGGTTCCATCATGAAGGATGTCTACAAAAGTTGGATTACTTCACGTTCTCTTTCAAAGGTTAGGTTATATCTTTTTGATATTTGGCCGGTAATATAATTTTGTACTCTGATGTTGTTTTGACTGAGATATTGAAACATGACATTTTGTAACTATTTGGTTAATTGAAATAAAGATAGTTTTGTATTTAAAAATAAAATTATCTTCTTACGGTGTAAATTTATAATTTTTTGTCTTGTAAAATCTTAGTCTCTGTGATGTTTTATGTATTTATACCTACAATGCTCTATATTTTCTTAATGAAATCCTCATATGTGTGACATTAAGGCATTATGGAATGTGGGGTGTCACATCCATCTTTTTTTTCATTTATATATAGGGTCAGTTTGTCTTAGGTCCTTAAAAGGTTTTGAAATTAGGCTCACATCCCTTCCTTAAATCTTTATAAATTAGGTCCCTATTTTTGGACAAAGCATCAAAAAATCACGTAAATTCATAATTAAATACAACAACTAATCATCATCAAATTCATGTAGTAAACCTGCAAAAAAATGCATAAAAAAACATGAGTCACTAGTATACTTCATCAAATGATGTAGTTATTTGCAATAGTTGCATACATTTCAGCATATATTGCGGTTATGCATCAAACTATAGTATAAATGCAGAAATGTACGCGGTAATACTGCAAAAGATGCATCGTTTAATCCAATAATTCAATCCTCGTCAGTTTTTTCAACCATACACCATTTTTAAGCATTGTTGCTTACATTTTGGCATTTATAAGCAATAAATGCATACATTTCAGCACAAATTCATATGCCTTCATACTTTTACATTTCTACATACATTTCAGCAGTTATACAGAATAAATGCATACATTTCAGTAGCTATTCGCAAGCCATACAAAATTATTCAACTTTATATGCATACATATCAGCAGGAATATGCAATAACTGCATACATGTACGCAGTTATTCATCCAGATTTTCAATGTAACTCAAGATGAATAACTGCATACATGTATGCAGTTATTTAATATTATTGCTGACTTTGCAGTTTTTTTTTCAGTTTGCTTTTGTGAATGTTTGCAATTTAATTTTTTTATGAACCTATGCGTAAAAAAATTTCAAAAATACATAAGGGGACAAAATAGGGTCCGGCTTTGCAAGATTCTTTATAGGGGAGGTTGTTTGAATTATGAAACTTTTCAGGGATGTGAGCCTTATTTTCACTTATATATATATATATATATAAGTGTGTATGTATACATACGTTTAAATGAAATTTATGTGTAAATCTTCCGTTGTATTTAATGCATAACTCTGATATACTGTACTATTTGATTCCACTGTGAGATGTTGTATTTTTTTCTATGTCAATGATTTTGTTATCTGGTTTTTTTTTAAACACTATGACAAATAACAATCTACTATTTTGGACGATTCAAGTTGGTTTTATTATCAACTTGAATAGTTAGTAAAAGGCAGAACGTTACAAGATCTTCCATTCCAAGCACATACAATCTACACTACCTAACATCCCTGACCATTTTCCGTTGTCATATATCTCTATTAAACTTGCAATGTCAGCTTTATTTAATTACGTAAGTATTAATCGCCCTAAATGTCGATGATCGGTTGATAGGAATGTTCTAAATATTATAGTACCGTGCTTTCTTCTAAATGCTAATTCCCGTCAGTTGCGTCCACCTATCATGCATGTGCCTTGCAGAGCAACTGACATTTTTGCATTCATGTAGGTTCTTGAGTATGAGCTGGATTGGGTTTGAAGATGAAGTATTTCACATGTACGTGAATCAATCGAGGAACGTCGGTCGTCGCATGCGAAATCTTCTTCTGAAATCACCATCACTGTAAGTAGGATTCGAATTAAAATAGTCTTACATTACAGAAGGAATGTCTTCGATTTTTGTGGTGACAACCAACAACTGATTCACCATGTTGCCTACTTGATTGACTATGTTGTAATACAAACAATGTTGTTAGCTCCCTTTCATATCAATTTTCCTTTGTCTTATCAAAAGTGTCTTCATTATTGTAAAAAACATAAGATCTTCAATTGAATTATTTTCTTAGATGAAAACATTTCATACATGAATTAGTAAGAAAGAAGATTCATATCATTAGTATTTATGCGACTTTAACAATGCACAAGCTCATTGTCTTCAAGTAATGTTTGAAATCGAACATCACATAAAAGCATTGACTCACTTGCTTGAATTCAAAAAAATGGGGAAGCATTAGTTGCTTGTTTGGATACACAGTGGCTACAATATCTGGTCATTGTCGATATCAACTGATAAGTAAGAATAAGAATCATTTACGTATAACTTAATATTAGCATAATGAAAACAATCAACTGACAAGAAAAAAAGAATCATATATGTATAACTTAATGCTCGCATAACAAATACTACATACTAACAAGAAAACAACATGAATGTAACAACCATTGATAAGCAACGTAATAAATCTATTACCATAACAAGAATGCATACAAGAATACAACCAACCTTCATTGAAATCAAATACATACAATGACAAAATGTGTATAAAAATTTAATAGCATCAATTTGTGTAAGGGAAACCCTCATCGGTCTCCTCGTCGTCATCACATCATCCTCTTCGCTGTCATCATTAATGTCATTGAAGCCATGTGGCCCTAGTAGTTGTTGCTATTGTTGAAGCTATTGAATCTAGGTTTGATACTCATGTATATAAGCCTCATGCTGAGTCTGATGTTGATGAAAAGTTGCATGATAACTCTGATACATAAGTTGAATGTACTTGAGCTTCATAAGCTGAACGTACTCAAGAGTCTGTGCAATAAATGTATGCGTATTAGCGTACGTAAAAGTAGGAGTAGGGAAGAGCATTTAACTGATTTTGTTGGTTCTGAGAAGAAAAAAAAATCGAATTAGAACCAAAATTTTCAAAATTGAACCAAATTAATTTCGGTTAATTCAGTTAGTAACTGATTTCATTGAACTTGAAGAATGCTTTATAATTAAAATGATGGATTCACTCAAATTACAACATAAATTTATGTTTGAAGAAATTTTATTTAGTAAATTTAATGTCTATAACAAAATTTGACTTATTTTCAATAAATGTATTTGTATTTTCTTGCTAAATTAATTTTTTAAAGTATTACGATACCACAAAATTAGACGGTATTTAAAAGTTCGGTTAATTTAGTTAAACCGATAACTCAAAACAATTATTTTACAAACTGAATTCAAACCAATCTGGTCTCAAAACTGAATCGAACCATTTGAAATGAAATAGTTTGACTGGTTAATTCTGTTTCAATCGAATATTGCTCACTCCTAGGTACGAGAAAATGCAAAGCTTTAAAATTACACATACATATTGAGGAGATACAAATCAGTAGATGGTACTCCTCGAACATCCTCATATGTAGGAAATTTTAGTGGATACTCATTTAACTTACCTTGTAAACTATAAACCATGAATGCATGCTAAGGAGAACTGAATGTAGAATGACATGTATACTGAGATGATGTAGACTCAAAGGTGGATCGTGGAGCTCTACTGGAAGAGCCATGCAGGTCAATATGATTGGAGTTGAAGCCCCGTATATAGTCAGGTAAAGCATAAGGGAGTAGGGCTACTCGAGCCCAATACGAAATAAAATTTCGGATACACTAAAAGGCTCACCATCTACCATCTCGCGACCCTCATACTTGCAATATAATCTGGGTTAAATGGGTCCATACACATCATCTCATGGAAGTGGATCAGAGGGAATGCATAGTTTACCACACAACTGCAACTACTACCACTCCCACGAATATCATATTATTGGACACGTACGAACATGTAAGTAAACCCTAAGTCTCGAAAGTCTAAACTAGAATGTGAGCAGATGATCTTCGCTAGGCTCTATAAACTGAATATAATCTTGTCATGTACGGGTAATAATACTTCCATGCGTCTCATATTTATCTACTATCTGGCCTCCATCAACTCATTGTTTTCTCCCTATGTAGAATAAATCACATGCATGGTTGTCCTCCAACAACAAAGTATAGGATATAAGGTGTGATGTCCACCTCAGCGATAAGTCCTAGTGTTACACCCCACGTCCACAAAGATAATGCATTAACTTCTATGGAGCGTTTTAAGTAAGTCTAGAACAGAAACTTAACAACAAGACAGATATAAATAGTATTCAAGGATTTAAAACTTTATTTCATTGCAGCGGAAAACACATATGTTTGCTTATATCATCAAAAACCAGAGTCAAAGTACATAATATCCATCTTGACTACCAAAAGTACATAAAATGAAAGACATAATCCTCAATACAAAATAGCCATAAATAAAAGAGAAGCTGAACTTTACTTCAGCGATCCAAAGCAATCTTCTAAAAGCAGAGAAACAACAGTCCAAAATCAAGCTCCACTAGTGCTAGTTCCAACCTGAGCACCTTGGGGGGGGGGGAAAGGAAGGAAAGAGGAGGAAACAAAAGGGGGTCAGACATAAAGTCTGGCGAGTGCGATAATTTTAACAATATAATTAACAAAGTAACTAGGCTAAGGCATAAGTTGAAAAATAAGGAAATGACCATGAACCATTGAATATGGCAGAGTAAATAAGGAAACAAGATGAACAACGATATCGTTAAAGCGCACCTAACCCACTGTATGATAATTACTAAACTACACCAACACTATAGGATAATTGCTATACTGCACCACCACTAGTATACTGCACCACCACTAGTCACCGTAAGGTTGATCCCGCCTACAGAACTTAATAATGATATCGGTAGTTTCGTGCACCCCCAGCTGCCTTCATAGGTGCCGCCTGCCCCTATCTCCACTAGGTGTACCCACAACCCCCAAGCGATCGGCTCCCTAACTCGTAGATACCCGTGCTAGCCCCACAGTGGGGTGTCTCACTCCCTAAAGTGGCAACCCGATACAACCAACAATGCACGGCTTATACCTACACGATGCAACAACGTCTTACCTACCAGCCCGGGTCCACACACGCATATGAGCCCGTTGGACTTGCGTTGCCACCGCTAACCCGTTTTGGCCTCTTACAGTCAAGCCCAGTATGCGTGTACCATCCTCGACTTGGGTCGAGCCCACAAAGATACGTATGGGTTACTGGTTGAAATGGGACCCCATCACTTGACAAAAGCTATCCACCTAAGGTTGGTCCCCTCTAGTACATCCCACTTAACCACTTCTTATTCATGTTTCAATTACATGTTTCAGTTTTGGTTAAGTGTTTCTAATCGTATTTCCAAATGCCACCCAAGGCACCCACTAGATTCCACATGCCACCCAAGGCACCCACTTAACCCCCTCATGTCCACTACATGTTTATCTGGTTAAGTGTTTCTTAATTCATTAAGACCGTAACCTCATAATGACCTCTCACATTAGACTGTCACTTGTGGCAGCTGGATTTGCCTGGCGGGTCCGGGCAGTCTTACACCACAAAAGAGCCTAACCTCGTGTCTTTACAATTGTTACGTATTTAATTTATGCCTAAGACCTCTCACATTAGACTGGCATTTGTGGCAGCTGGATATGCCGGGCGGGTCCGGGCAGTCTTACACCACAAAAGAGCCTAACCTCGTGTCTTAGACGATTAATTTCTCCTAATTAATCATTCCCCAAATTTGAATTACTTTCCCTATTCAAATTATCAATCAATTCCAAATTTAACGATGTCCATAATTGACTCAATTATGTCCATCCATTTATAGTATGCAAAATCATACCAATTTTCACCACAATTATATTTTATGCCTTTTAAGGCATTTATGCCAATTAAATCTTTTAAATAGTATCCCCTTTACCCCCATGTTGTACGTTTGTTCGTTTAACGTAAAATATACGTTAGACTCGAATAGTCTAACTCATGGAATAAAGAGAAAACATCACAATGTACACATAATGAAAACATAGATCTAAACATAGGGATGAACTTGCATATGTGAATGATGTTCTACATCTAAAACTTGCATAGGCCAAAGTTACAACTTGCATAAACAACATATGTCATGGATCCAAATTTAAAGGTGTGAACTTGCATAAATCATGTATGTCATAGATCTACATCTAAAGGTGTAAACTTGTATAGGCAATAACCCTAAACTTGCATAACATGATTCATACCCCAAACTCATATATTTACAGTAACTTGCATATGTGATTTATGCATCATAACAATGGTGTAAACTTGCATCTAACATGTAAAATATCATGTAGAATTTAGCATATAACTCACCCATGTCATAGCCTAACTTTTGATCAAATTTTCACATAAACTAGATGTCATAACCATGTAAGGTCACATATAATTTTACCCAACTTGTATATGATTCATGTTTAAATAAAAATCTAAACTTGCATACATATGATTTATCATATGAATCAACATCACCAAACTAGCATATGAAACATGATGATTTGGTTATATATAAAATTACAACATAGAAGATAGCAACATAACTTTACATCATAAATGATAGCATCACAACATAACGTCAAAGGGATTTCAACACAATTCTACAACATAATTACAACATGTGATCAATAATTCACATCACATTCATACAATCCACATCATAACTTAATCCAATTAAATTACTAATTATTTTATTAAGACTATCGAACTCACAACTCAAAGGCGGTCTTGAGTTCTGAATTTTGATTTCTGAAGTTGAATTAGCTTTCCTTTGTAGAAGATTCGTTGTTATGGTAGAATAGAACTGATTTGATTTGCTGTTCTTCCTCTCTAATTGGTGGCGGCTACTCTAGGATTCAAGATGGCAGCATGACGGCCATAGTTTTAGTTTTAATTCTGATTTAGGGTTTGAGTCTATGGGTCTTTTTATAGAGCTTTGAATTAATTTAAGCCGTCGGATCACTCTAGAATCCATCTAGGCCTTAGAAACCAAGAAATGATGTCAACAGACCAACCAGAAATCGCCATCTAAGCCCTAAAACATAAAATTTCGTCATAGACTATTTAGGGCCGACGGGACCAATTCCAAACCTCCTGAGTCAACCCTGGGTCGACCCATAAAATAGGTCGGTTTGGTGTTTTGCCTTCCAGCTTCCGCTGTTTTGAATTTTTTTCTTAAATTTTAGGTTGAATTTTATTTTATTTTTATACATATATCTATATATATTTATATCTTCCTAATTAACCATTTTCACACTAAACTACTTTTTGAACCGCGTTCACACTAAGCCGCTTTTTAGCCATTCCTCTAAAACAAAAATATGGCGTTGGCGAGGATCAAACTCTGTACCTCTTGTATGCAAGTCACATGTTCCAACCAAATGAGCTACTAAGTCTTTTGCTTACAAACCTTAGGACAATGCTAAACATTTATTCTTTAATTTGGTTAATTCGATTATTCAAAAATCCGGGGTGTTACATTCTCCCCTCCTTTAAGGATTTCGCCCCCGAAATCTCCAAGTTAAGGAGAATGCATATCCTAACATCCAAACAACCATCTACTCAACCATCAAACACATGCATCCATTGTCCTTATAGAATTTCTAATGTTGTATGAACATATGCAAAAAGTGCGTGTATATGTTCCTTATCTAATGCAAAATCAGGTGGTCTACTGATTCAGTTGACCTCCTTAATGCAAACCATGATAGTGCCATGCGTCCATTATGTATGCGAAAGAACCCTATCGATACATATTATTTCTACATGTGTGCACAACCATTCACCAAAATGCAACATCCATATGATAGCACAACCATTATACATCCATTAGCTTAAATATGCACATACATTTATATGCAATATGAAATATGAAGTGACTGAGCCGATCTAGTGCCTAAAATGTGTGTATATGCATCAATGAGCAACCACTAGCAAACACTTGCATCCACATGCATCCATCATACATAACATGTCTCAAACACATGTTTCAATCATAGGACTACCCTATCTAAAGGTCAAAGGAACTAACAAGAGGACATACTAAAGATAAGATAAGTATAAGGTAAGCAATAAAGGAGAAACTAAAAGACATACCCTCGAAAAGAAAAGGGTATAATGAACGCATCTTCTCTTCCGTCTCCCAAGTAGTGTTGCTCTCATCATCTCCCCATTGCACTTTGACTAGCTTGACCTCTCGATTCCTTAACTTCTTAACCTCCGACCCAAGAATGCACGTAGGAGCTCGTCGAATCGTCGCGTCACGCTCTATCTCCACCTCTCTAAGCAAGCTCGGCTCTACCACTTTCGCGGTCTCGTGCAAGCACTTCCTCAAATGTGACACATGGAATACATCGTGTACGCCACTAAGTCTCTCGGGCAACTCCACTTTATACGCCATCTGCCCAATCCTCTCCTTAATAGGAAACGGCCCTACGAACCTTGGTACTAACTTCCCAACGGACCCAAACCGAACGACGTTCCGTAATGGAGACACCTTAACAAAGACCATGCCCCCAATATCAAACTCAAGATCTGTCCTGCTCTTGTTCGCATAAGATTTCTGCCTATCTTGCGCCGTCTTTATCCTCCTTCGAATCAAATCGATCTTTTCCGAAGTCTCTCTAATCATATCGGGCCCAAGTAAGATCTTATCTGTAGACTCCCACCAACATGTAGGCGAACGACACGACCGTCCATAAAGATCCTCGAACAGTGCCATGCCAATGCTAGACTGAAAGCTGTTATTATATGTGAACCCCACCAACGGAAGATGTTCCTCCCATGTACCTCCGAAATCTAAGACACGCAACCTTAATAGGTCCTCTAGAATACGATTCACCCTCTCGATCTGGCCGTCCGTCTGAGGATGATATGCGGTGCTCAAACATAACTGAGTCCCTACCGCCTCTTGCAAGCTCTTCCAAAATTCGCTAGTAAAGATAGGATCGAGGTCGCTCACTATGCTAGAAGGAACACCGTGCAAACGAACTATTTCTCGAATGTATACGGAGGCTAACCATGGAGCAGTCCTCTTACTCTTCACGGGAATGAAATGGGCGCTCTTAGTAAGTCTGTCTACCACGACCCTAATCCCTGTATTACCCTTCCTCGATCTTGGTAATCCGTCAACAAAGTCCATCGAAACACTTTCCCACTTCCATTGTGGGACCTCCAATGGGTGAAGCAATCCACCAGGCTTCTTTTGCTCTGCTTTTACTTGTTGGCACACCAAGCATCTAGCAACAAACTCTTCCACGTCCTTCTTCATACCGGCACAAAAGTAAACTCGTCTCATGTCCATATACATCTTGTCCCCGCCGGGATGGATGGTTATCTTCGAACGACGTGCATCATCAAGGATGGTCTTCCTCAAGTTCTTGTCCTGTGGTAGACAAAGTCTACCATCCCTACGTAACCAACCCTTATAATTTAGGGTATACCTATGGAGATGGCTCGACGACACCCCTCTTTTGAGCTTTTCTACTAACTCAACCAACTGTGGGTCGTCTCGCTGTGCCTCGCCAATCCGTCCCAAAAGCGTAGGTCTGACCTCTAAGGATGCTAGCAAACCGGGTACAAAGTAAACAGAAGGTTTAAAGTCAAACGTAGAGATGAACTCTAAGCTTCGCCGCTCAACAAACAACAGACTCAAGGGAAACCTCTTTCTACTTAAGGTGTCTGCCACCACGTTTCCCTTGCCAGGGGTATATGTTATCTCGAAGTCATAGGATGCTAAGAATTCCATCCACCTTTGCTGCCTTAAGTTCAAGTCCTTCTGAGAGAACAAGTATTTTAGCGATTTGTTTTCAGTGAATAATTCGAATTTCTCGCCAAGAAGATAATGACGCCAAGACTTAAGCACAAAGACAATAGCGGCCAACTCTAGGTCATGTGTAGGGTAATTTCTCTCATGCACTCTCAACTGCCTTCCACCATAGGCTATTACCCTTCCCTCTTGCATTAAGACTGCGCCTAGTCCTGTCCTACAAGCATCGGTATAAACGGTAAATGGCTTACTCCCATCTGGCGACACTAAGACTGTAGCTGTGGTCAAAGATCTCTTTAGACGTTGGAACGCATCATCACAATCTACGTCCCATGTGAAAACTAAGTTCTTCTTCGTCAAGTGTGTTAATAGGGCTGATATCTTTGCGAAGTCTTTGATGAACTTCCTATAGTAGCCAGCCAACCCTAAGAAACTCCTCACTCTGTAGCATTTTTAGGAACCTTCCAATCTTGGATGGCCACTACTTTCGCTGGATCCACAGCTATCCCTTCTTTGGAAACCACGTGCCCTAAGAATCACACTTCCTTCCTCCAAAAGTGACATTTAGAAAATTTAGCTTTAAGGCTATGCGCTCGAAGGGTCTCCAATACTTCCCTACGATGTAGGGCATGCTCTTCCTCACTCTTAGAAAAGACCAAGATGTCATCCACAAAGACCACCACGAATCTATTAAGGTACTCCCTAAACACCCTACTCATCAAGTCAACAAAGTATGCGGGGGCGTTTGTCAAACCAAAGGGCATCACAAGCCACTCAAAGAAACCGTATGGAGTCCTAAAGGCAGTCTTGTCTATGCTATCCTCAGCCACTCTCAACTGATGGAAACCAGTGGCTAAGTCCAACTGCGAAAACACTGAGGCGCCAACTAACTGATCGAAGAGATCGTCAATCCTCGGCAGTGGGTGTCTATTCTTCTTAGTAAGCTTATTAAGTTCTCTATAGTCCACACAAAGTCTAAGGGACCCATCTGCCTTCGTGGCAAATACTACTGGAGCACCCCACTCCGATATACTATGTCTGATGAACCCCTTCTCAAGCAATTCCTTCACTTGCTTTCTGAGTTCTCTTCTCTCTCTTGGAGCCATGTGGCGCACCAGTAATGCAACTGGCTTTGCATTATCTACTAAATATATCCGAAAGTCTATCTCACGTTTTGGGGGTAAACCCCTCACCTCATCGAAGACATCATCATATTCACGGACTATGGGAACAAAATGTAAATCATCATCGGATGCGTCAAGGGATTCTAGGTAGCTAAGCATTACTGGACCTCTAGGGTCACAAGAAATATCAAGGGTCTTTCCAAAACGAGTCAACAATCTAACTACCCTTCTTTCACAATCTAGGATGGCCCCATATCTAGTTAGCCAATCCATACCTAGAATTAAACCGTAGCCCATGAAGCCAAGAACAAAAGCGTTGCACTCAAACTCAACGCCCAAGATAAACACTCTCAAATCCCGACAAATCATAGAAAGATGATCCAAACCACTGATAGGATTTGAGACTACTAAGGGATCAGTAACTAGTCTAGTATCAAGGTGCAGTGTTTCAACTAATGATGTAGAAATAAACGAATGTGATGTGCCAGAATCGAATAAAGTACGGACAGGATGAACAAACAGAAAAACTAAACTTTCAACGGAAATTGCTCTACCTCGTTCTTGTAGCGGTGGGACTACGAGAGCCTGAACTTGTCCCCTTGCATGCCCTGGTGCCATAAGAGCTTGCACCTGTCCTCCCGAGGTAGACCCTGCCCTCTGCCCTTTCTTTGAGAAGTCCTTAATAAGATGTCCCGCCTCGCCACAGTGGAAACAACCAGTCTTCTTTTTCTTCCTACAATCTTTGCTTAGATGGTCGGGTGTCCCACAGTTAAAGCATCTTTTCTTTCCCTTAGCATTGTTGCCTTTGCCACCTTTCTTGTTCTGTTGTTGCTGTTGCGGCTTCTTTTGATCCTCTTTCTTCTCGGGTGCCTTATTAGCATTGGCGCCCTTCTCCTCTTCATGCATGAGCGCCTTGTCAACTAGTCTCTCGAAGGTAGCCCCCATGGGAATGTGGGTCATAGCTAACCCATGAAGCGGCTCGTTTAAACCCTTAACAAATCTTAGAGCCTTCTTTTCTGGAGTATTCACCAAGTCCAAGCCAAATCTTGCCAATTGGTTGAATTTTTTGACGTACTCTTTCACTGATAAATTCCCTTGCTTCAGTGCCAAAAACCTTTCCGTGTATAGATTCTCTTCAGCCCGCGAGAGAAACTTCGCCTCAAACCTCTGCCTAAAATCTAGCCATGTATCGACTGGACATCCCCCATTAGTTACCTCCCACCAAAATGAGGCCTCATTATTCATTAGATAGGCAGCTAGCTGGACTTTTCTTTCATCATCCACTTTAAAGATTCTAAACAATTCTTCTACGTCCTTTAGCCAGTTACGAGCTTCAACAAATGTCTCCGTCCCGTGAAAAGGTTTTCAACCCATTGCTCTAAAGTCCTTACATATCTTAGCAAAAGTATCGACGCAAGGAGGAGGGGGAGGAGGAGGAGCATTTGCTGGACCTGCGGTGGCGGCCCTAGCCTCGAGATATTGACGAAACCAACCGGGTACATGAACACCCTCTGGTATCTCAGATGCTTCAGACATGCTGAAAAGAAAAAGGAAAGATTCAATATAAAAGAACCGAGGGAAAGATATATGGCTCTTGGGGTTATGCTTTCTAAAATATACTTTTCTCTTGAAAATACTTTCCTTAAAACATACTTTTGAAGGTACTTCTTTATAAAAATGCTTTTGAAATATAGTTTTTTTTTTCAAAATTCATATCTGTTCTGGTAACCTTCAGCTCTGATACCACGTGTAACACCCCACGTCCATTAATGTCACTCACAAAGGGAATGTATTAACTTCAATGGAGCGTTTTAAGTAAGTATAGAACAGAAACTTAACAACAAGATAGATATGAATAGTACTCAAGGATTTAAAACTTTATTTCATTGCAGCGGAAAACACATATGTTTGCTTACATCATCAAAAACCAGAGTCAAAGTACATAATATCCATCTTGACTACCAAAAGTACATAAATTGAAAGACATAATCCCCAATACAAAATATCCATAAATAAAAGAGAAGCTGAACTTTACTTCAGCGATCCAAGCAATCTTCTAAAAGCAGAGAAACAGCAGTCCAAAATCAAGCTCCACTGGTGCTAGTTCCAACCTGAGCACCTGGGGGGGAGGAAGGAAAGAGAAGGAAACAAAAGGGGGTCAGGCATAAAGTCTGGCGAGTGCGATAATTTTAACAATATAATTAACAAACCAACTAGGCTAAGGCATAAGTTGAAAAATAAGGAAATGACCATGAACCATTGAATATGGCAGAGTAAATAAGAAAACAAGATGAACAACGATATCGTTAAAGCGCACCTAACCCACTGTAAGATAATTACTAAACTACACCAAAACTATAGGATAATTGCTATACTGCACCACCACTAGTATACTGCACCACCACTAGTCACCCTAAGGTTGATCCCGCCTACAGAACTTAATAATGATATTGGTAGTTTCGTGCACCACTAGCTGCCTTCATAGGTGTCGCCTGCCCCTATCTCCACTAGGTGAACCCACTACCCCCAAGCGATCAGCTCCCTAACTCCTAGATACCTGTGCTGGCCCCACAGTTGGGTGTATCACTCCCCAAAGTGGCAACCCGATACAACCAACAATGCACGACTTATACCTACACGATGCAACAACGTCTTACCTACCAGCCCGGGTCCACACACGCATATGAACCCGTTGGACTTGCGTTGCCACCGCTAACCCGTTTTGGCCTCTTATAGTCAAGCCCAGTATGCGTGTCCCGTCCTCGACTTGGGTCGAGCCCATAAAGATACGTATGGGTTACTGGTTGAAATGGGACCCCATCACTTGACACAAGCTATCCACCTAAGGTTGGTCCCCTCTAGTACGTCCCACTTAACCACTTCTTATTCATGTTTCAATTACATGTTTCAGTTTTGGTTAAGTGTTTCTACTCGTATTTCCAAATGCCACCCAAGGAACCCACTAGATTCCACATGCTACCCAAGGCACCCACTTAACCCCCTCATGTCCACTACATTTTTATCTGGTTAAGTGTTTCTTAATTCATTAAGACCGTAACCTCATAAAGACCTCTCACATTAGGCTGGCATTTGTGGCAGCTGGATTTGCCGGGCGGGTCCGGGAAGTCTTACACCACAAAAGAGCCTAACCTCGTGTCTTTACAATTGTTACGTATTTAATTTATGCCTAAGACCTCTCACATTAGACTGGCATTTGTGGCAGCTGGATTTGCCAGGCGGGTCCGGGCAGTCTTACACCACAAAAGAGCCTAACCTCGTGTCTTAGACGATTAATTTCTCCTAATTAATCATTCCCCAAATTTGAATTACTTTCCCTATTCAAATTATCAATCAATTCCAAATTTAACGATGTCCATAATTGACTCAATTATGTCCATCCATTTATGGTATGCAAAATCATACCAATTTTCACCATAATTATATTTTATGCCTTTTAAGGCATTTATGCCAATTAAATCTTTTTAATATTATCCCCTTTATCCCACGTTGTACGTTTGTTCGTTTAACGTAAAATATACATTAGACTCGAATAGTCTAAGTCATGGAATAAAGAGAAAACATCACAATGTACACATAATGAAAACATAGATCTAAACATAGGGATGAACTTGCATATGTGGATGATGTTCTACATCTAAAACTTGCATAGGCCAAAGTTACAACTTGCATAAACAACATATGTCATGGATCCAAATCTAAAGGTGTGAACTTGCATAAATCATGTATGTCATAGATCTACATCTAAAGGTGTAAATTTGCATAGGCAATAACCCTAAACTTGCATAACATGATTCATACCCCAAACTCATATATTTATAGAAACTTGCATATGTGATTTATGCATCATAACAATGGTGTAAACTTGCATCTAACATGTAAAATATCATGTAGAATTTAGCATATAACTCACCCATGTCGTAGCCTAACTTTTAATCAAATTTTCACATAAACTAGATGTCATAACCATGTAAGGTCACATATAATTTTACCCAACTTGTATATGATTCATGTTTAAATAAAAATCTAAACATGTGTACATATGGTTTATCATATGAATCAACATCACCAAACTAGCATATGAAACATGATGATTTGGTTATATATAAAATTACAACATAGAAGATAGCAACATAACTTTACATCATAAATGATAGCATCACAACATAACGTCATAGAGATTTCAACACAATTCTACAACATAATTACAATATGTGATCAATAGTTCACATCACATCCATACAACCCGCATCATAACTTAATCCAATTAAATTACTAATTATTTTATTAAAACTATCGAACTCACAACTCAAAGGCGGTCTTGATTTCTGAAGTTGAATTAGCTTTCCTTTGAAGAAGATTCATTGTTAGGGTTGAACAGAACTGATTTGATTTGTTGTTCTTCCTCTCTAATTGGTGGCGGCTACTCTAGGATTCAAGACGACAGCATGACGACCATAGTTTTAGTTTTAATTCTGATTTAGGGTTTGAGTTTATGGGTCTTTTTATAGAGCTTTGAATTAATTTAAGTCGTCGGATCACTCTAGAATCTATCTAGTCCTTAGAAACCAAGAAATGATGTCAACAGACCAACCAGAAATCGCAACCTAAGCCTTTAAACATAAAATTTCGTCATAGACCATTTAGGGCCGACGGGACCAATTCCAAACCTCCTGAGTCGACCCTGGGGTCAACCCAGCGGGGCTCGGGTCCCGCTGGGTCGACCCATAAATAGGTCGGTTTGGTGTTTTGCCTTCCCGCTTCCGCTGTTTCGAATTTTTTTCTTAAATTTTAGGTTGAATTTTATTTTATATATATATCTATATATATATATTTCTACCTTCCTAATTAACCATTTTCACACTAAACTGATTTTTGAACCGCGTTCACACTAAGCCTCTTTTTAGCCATTCCTCTTGTATGCAAGTCACATGTTCCAACCAAATGAGCTACTAAGTCTTTTGCTTACAAACCTTAGAACAATGCTAAACATTTATTCTTTAATTTAGTTAATTCGATTATTCAAAAATCCGGGGTGTTACACCTAGGTGCATGTTAGTCATGTACTCATAGTACCAAAAAGAAAGAATGTATCAAACATTATACATTTATCGAGACTGCTGTAGCGCATATGTATCCAATGTTAAAAGTAGATAACCAAGAATGACAGTACTATAGTCATAAATGTAAAGAATATCAACCTCCACCAACCTAGAAAATAATCAAATTTAATTGTGTCTTTATTGCTCGGCAAAAATGTAGAACTTGACAGAAATAATAAAAGACATGAATAACAGGAAGTATGCATCTTCTCAAAATCTCTATAATATATTATATACTTTATATCTATATAAATATGTCACCATAACAAAACCTTCCCCAATCTTCTCACCTACTAAAACAGATAACTGAGCCACTAAATGGTATCGGCATAGGGTTCGGTCGACAAATATCTATATTAGTCAACATATACAAAGTGTCGATCTTAACTCAAAATCATGAAAACGAAAAGTGTAAGCGATAAGCCGCCATCTCCCGCTAAGTGCCTCTACTATTTAATAGCCGATGCGTGCACATATAGTTAAATTCACCAAATGTGTTGCATGTATTCTGTCTCTAACCGGGTTAGGATGTATGACTAAATAATCGTTAATACATTTATGTCAACTACTGCACATAGCTATGTGACCAACATAAATAAGTAATTATTTAAGGTTAACAATAAACTAATCAAACCAGTAACATACATGTATACTACAGACATATTAATTTAATGGTTACGAATGAAAATTATACTTATGGCATCACTAGTGTTGAAATAAGTTGATGCGATAAAACAGGGGGAAGCTCGTACAATACTCTTAGGTTATCTACAGCTAAGCCAAGGTCGGCCATAATTTGAGTTAGGCCAGCATTGTCGTCGATCTTGTAAAGAACGGTCCGTCTACCAATTTTGACGGGTAATAATGACATTTGAATGTCTTGATAAATAAACATGAAGTTAAAAAAAACAAGTGAAGGTGAAAAATGCGGGAAAAAATGAATTTTTGCAAACTAAGATGTCTGCTCAGTAGATGCCTGGATTCCAAGCTTCGGTGAACATACGCTTGTTTCAAATTTTAGCGATGTGTATTTTGTAATATTTGATTATATTTTTGGGTCCATATTTCGTAATATCCATACTTCAAATGGTCGAAAATGCCCACTTAAAATGTGATGATTAAGGTATTTTTAGTTGGTAATTGAGATAATTTGAAAGTTGAATAAAGGAAAAAAGTAACTGTATAAGAGAGAGATAAAAACTATTGTTTATATAGCATCAGCAGGTACTGACGTGACTTTGAGTTGTGTCCACCGAATGTTCATATAGGGAGCAGATCACCTGAACCGCATTTTGCATGGTCCCGTGAACCCAACCAATTAGAGGGCTCTGATTTCCATTATTTTGCAATTAAATCCCTTGAAAAATGTGGGTATAATTGCAAAACACGGAAATCAGGGCCCTGATTGGTTGGATTCGGTGAGACAACCGTACCATTATCGTATAAACCCGCATGACTTCTCAGCACATGTTTGAATATAGGTGAATCTTGCAATTCATACACCCTTTTGTTTGAAGAACATATATTGCAATATGGCATTATTGTGGTCAATTATCAAAATTCTTCTATAAACGTTAGCTAATGTACTATTGGGGAAGCAGGGTAAATTGCCCCGCCCCTCTCTCCATGGGTTTGTGAAGGAATAAGTACCATGTTAATTTTGTAGGGAAGTTGAGACATTATACACAATTTTGATTTGAAGTTGAATTTGATCGTAATTTGAACTTGCCATAGGTGTAAAAATAAAATTAAAAAAATGAAGAGGTTTGATTAAAAAATAGGTACGGAGAATGAGAGTTGAGTATAACTTTTTTTTACATTTGGACGAGAAAGCCATAATAATTAAGTTAGTGGGCCTATTATTTTACTAATCAAAAGCTAGTTTCAATGAGCAACCGCCTGAATTATATTAAAGAAATTGTATAAAGTTTGGCTCTTTTCATCGAGTTAGTTAATCACATTTATTGTGGATTGATATAATGTGGTTGTTATATATTATACAAATGAACTAAAATTTATGCATTTATTTTTTTGGAAGCGGCTATTTAAACACAAAATATTTGGACCATTGGACCTATTTATCTTTAATTGGAAGATGGAATTCCAGGACAGTTCAATAGTGAAAATTCTTTATGTTACTAATTGTGTCTATAGTGTAGCTGTATTTTTCCTGTTTATTTTGATATAAGGTATTGTGTAAATTACTTTTATGTGTTTCATCAGTAAAATTATGATATTTCTCCCCTCAATTAAATTCCTGGATCTTCCACTACCTGTAAATTGATATTTGGGTGCTATAGTCTTTATTTAGCTTCTGAGCTAGCGCGTTTTTTCCAAGGTTCGTTTTACTTAATATACTAAAATAAAATTAATACACAAGCCTTAGCTTCTTATTGTACAAAATACACTTATCTAATTATTGCAATTTATATACAAAGGTAAACATGAATTGAAATGTATAAATAAAAATAATATTGACTTTTTGTTAAAAAAATTATTTTATTATGACTATATTCATACATAATTTTCCATTTTAAAATATATATTAATTCTTTTTGGAGTTCCAACGCCCATATAAGGGCATGTATGAAAATTGATGATGGTATCAAAATACTTTAACTCTATTGGTTTATTAATAAATATTTTGAATGATATGACAATATGATATAATCATGCAAAGTTTTGTTAGAAAACCTTTTTGCTTTCCAAATGTGGGTAAATTGAGAGGAAAAAACCACGAGAATCACTTGGAAAGAAAGCATACTAAGTAAACAGGTTCAAAAATAATGGAAAAAAAAGAATAATATTTGTATCACTTATGAGTGGAAGTTTTTTTTACCGATAGTCAATTTTAAAACAAAAAAGAAAATAAACAAAAAGTTAATTGCATATAAAGTGAAAAGAAAAATCACTAAAAAAACTTAATTTTGTAATAAGAAACATAATAAAATGAGAAAGGCGAGATAATGGGGGCTTTATGTAAGTGACATAGAAAATTAAAGAAAGCATTGAAAAAACATAGCGAGTAGGGAAAAGGAAATTAATTTGTTTAGAATTTTATGTTAAAAAATTAATCAATAAAGAAGCAAAAAAACTGCAATTAAATAAAATAGTAAATAAAATATTCTGGAAGCTACACGTAAGAATCAATATTTGGATAAACTAATTTAATGTAAAAAAAAATTTTTTTTGAGATCCCAGTGTAAAATATGTGGGAAAAGAAGAAGAAGAAAAAACCTGAATATTTCAAAACTAAACTGTTTTCGAACTGCCACATTATAGGTAAAATGGGTTCTCTCTCTTCATACACGAATAAGTATATTGTGTGTGTATGTGTGTGTAAAAATAGTAACCGGTATAATATGTTAATAGATGATAGACTTAAAAAACTTGATGGGGACATTCTCTCGAAGACCATACATCATCCTTTCTTTAAAAACACAGAACCAGATGTTAGGTTTTTATGGATATTTGAAAAATAAAGCACATAATTCATTATAAACCATTTTTTCAAATGTAAATTTGTGTACGACAGTGTCAAAACTTTCAATTGTGGAACTACACAATTACCCCTGTAAAAACTTTCTTTTTAATCAAATTTTTAGTAAATGGAAAACATAGATTTGTCAAAACAAATCTGAGATTAGTATTTAGGTCTACCGACCTCTGTGTATGGTAAACAACATTCTATTACAACTCCAGCGATGTTTGAATCATCAAGGTACATGTTCTAGACCATATTTTATTTTGAATTATTCACTTTCTTGTGTCTACATTCTTTTGTGGCATGTCCAACTGATCATCGCTTTCCTAAGAACTAGAAAAGCGCGAATTTTAAAATAACTGCAAGCGCAAAGATCATGTAGTTTGCAGGTCGAACACATGGAGGTAAATTACATCAAATTATTTATATAATTTCGTGGGCGAGTTAGAAAAATCTTGGAGATGAGATAAAATCAAAATTACAATTCAGTTTAGAACAAATCAAATTGAACCGATAACTAAAATTGTAATTTTCAATAAAAAAGTAACACTGCAATTGAATTAACTATAGATTTGAATCTAATCAAATCTATAATCAATTAAATGATTAAAAATAAAACAGAGTGATGGAAATAAATTTGCAGAACGGAAATAAACTAACAGAAATACTAAATTAGGATTACCGTTGAATCTAATCAGATGGCCAATCACTATTGAGAAGAGTAATTGTAGTAGCAATTGTGTTCTAGCAAATCTAATTGACTAGACAACACAAATCTCCATGAAAAAAAATTTACAGAATTAAAAGGGAACTTTATTAGAGAAAGAGTTGCAGAAAAAAAATGGATCTCTGTTTACAATGGATACAAGGTGTATTTATAGGAATGTATCCCCTTTTCTAAGAGAATAATTTGTCCAAGAATGAATCTCTTGAATTAATTTATTTACAAATAAAAGAGATATGAAGATAATGGTTGAGATATTCCTTGAAGATCTTCCTCCTTGATTGTGGCAGCATGATTGGATTTTGTTTGGCAATAATTCATTCAAATCTTCTTTTATATGGAAGTTGAAAGCGAATGATTTGATTTGAAAAGAATATGGTCATTCCTTAAAACCTTTATTAGTACATACATTATATATATACATAAGAATATATATATATATATGTATATATAACATATCACTATTCCATATATTCTCCGGAGCAAAGAAGACGGTGTGTGTATAAATCCATGCTTCATTTCTTAGAAAAAATAAGGCTTGCCAAGGATCGAACTCAGATCTCTTTCTACAAATTTCTATGCCTTTACCAATGAGCTATGACTTCTTTTGGGATTGAGAAAGTGTTGATATAAGGAAGTAGCTTTTCTTTGCAATTGGTCTTTAATTGAAATGAAGGAGACATTAATTGACAATCTGTAAAAACACATAAAATACCCAAAGTAATATTTATTTATTTACAAAAGATAAGATATAAGAGCATAAAATAAACATTTTTTTGTGCTAATCACCAATCTTTCTATAATCTCAAGACTAATCTTTAAACTTTTCGTTTGTTTATTTGGTTTGTTATCCTATGCTTTCCTTTTGTTCGGTTAATTCTTCCTTTTATTATTGAAATGTCTATTTATTTTACCTTTCTATAATAAATGCCTGCTTGCTTTTTGGATGTGTCAGTCCGTGGTAATCTGCTTCGATTTTCAATCTAACAATGTGATTTTTCTAAGGAAATCTTTTTTGTATGTTTAGATAATCGCGGTAGTCATTTCATGATATACAGAACTTTATATTACATCTTCAACAAGAAATGACTCTCTAACTTTATGCCCATATGATTTAAATTCATGAATGATAAGTTGAAATTCTGATACTTGAGCAATCATTAGTTTGGTATCTTCCATTTTGTGGTCCATGAAAGTGTACAAGATAAAAAAATTCAAATTGGCATTCCAAGTTTGTCAAAGGGAGGTTTACCGTGGTAGGAATTCGATTTGCTATTTTTTGGAATATGATGCACCATGTTATATTTCTACTTCATCTCCATAAGCGAGTTTTCAAAAATCATACAGTGCAATCTTGGATTTTCAAACTGATGTTGCACCTCAAGACTTCGATGTTGCACCCAACAGACGTGGGTTGTTCTGCCAACAATAACTTTATATTCATGTACATAACTGCGAAGTGCAATCCAGAGGGATTTTGTTTCTTGATGAGGCTAATACACTTTTTACGATACCTTATCCATATAGTTTAAAATGTAATTCTTGTGAAGGAAACCAGAATGTCAATAACTAGAAATACATCTTTGTACGTTTCCTTAATTTGATCTAGTACAAGTACAAGCTTCTCCTTTGAGAAACCTTTATAGATCCAGCATAATCAGATAAGATAACATTTCTTAGGGAATTTGTGGTTTGAGATGCTTTTGGAGGAGTAGAAATTGCTGTACTTCTGTAACACCCCGAATTTTCTGTTAATAGTAAATTAACAAATTAAAGTATAATTAATTCTAAATGAAAGAATTAAGGGAAGCGGGTTATGCCAATGCGCTCGTCTCGGAATTCTTCCTAAGATAGAGTCCGAGTTTGCGTGAATCGGACTCCGTATGAAGGAATTATGACCTCCGGAAGTTTCAGAATTCAATTTAATATTCAAACAGTTCAAATTCAGTTCGAAATTCGAAAAAAAGACCCAAACTGGGCTGGGCGGGAAAATTCCTGCCCAGGCACCAGGTCGACCTGGGGGTCGATCTGGGTAACCAGGTCGATCATAGGGTCGACCTAGGGGTCGACCTGCCCAGTCGACCTGGGGGTCGACCTGCCCAGTCGACCTGGTTTGGCCCTGGCTGGCCTGGTCGGTTTCTAGTCGAATTTGTGAGCTTGGCTGTGTCACTAGGGCTGATTTGCCACTTTCTGATTGGCTTCTCTTGGTGTGTATGGTCTGGATTCACTCTATGATCATCTGACGGCTCAAATCAATCTGAAATTCTATAAATACAACTCAACACTCAACCTAAATTCACACAAATAATATAGAACTAGAGCCGTCATGCTGCTGGGAGGAAACTAAGAGTAGTTGTCAGTTAGAGAAAGCTTAGAGATAAGCAAAACTAAATTAAAACAAGAATCAAACAACATTTGTCTACCCAAAGGAAAGCATTGCAAATTCAGAACTCAGAAATTAGAAAACAAGACCATCTTTTGTTGTAAGTATAGTGATTTTTCCGATGCGAATAAAATTAAGACTTGATTCGATGTAAAATGGAAATGGAATTGTGATATTGTATAGCGACGGTGTTAATTCATATCTATGTATTGAAGTGATTGTGTTGTGAATGCTATTGGGATGTTTGTGGTATAGTTGAGTTGATATTGATCCTATTGTACATTTAGAATGAAAACAACATCACATGCAAGTTGTATAGTTCATGTTGTAATATACACCTATATGTTTATGTGATTATATAGGTCGTATGTGTTATGACTAAGCTAAGATCTCATGTATATACTTTATGCTAAAATCTCTATGCCTAAATGATTAAGTTCATATACATGCTCATATGTTTATACAAAAGTTGCAAGTTTATAATTGGATCCATGCCAAGATCCATTTCAATACAAGTTTCATGTTATGGTAGTAAACATGCATGTGATAAAATTATACATACTTTATGGACATGTCATATTCTTGTCATATGCTAGTGATGTTCGATGTTATGCCTAGATCTAAACATGTTTAGGCTTATGTTGTTTAAATCATATGTTAATTCATGTGACACCTGTTTAGTTAGATTCCCCTTTTCAATGCAAGTTCACATGACAAGTTGAAACCCATGATTTAGTCTATGTTGCAAATTCACATATATGTATGTTGATTTAGTCTACATTGCAAGTTCACACCTATGATGTTCATGTTGACTACTTTGCAAGTTCACACCTATGATGTTCATATTGACTATGCCGATAATGCCAAGTTTACACCTATGTCATGTTTATGTTAATGAATTGCTTTATGCCGATTTTGTGTATGCTAAATTAGGCTAAGTTTTTCAGCCTAATATTATATGTTAAAAATCATGCGGATGAAAAATTAGGCTAAGATTGTTAGCCTAATAATTAGACGGGGTAACGTTGGGATAAATTGGTAATTATAGGAAACTTGACATAAATTGGTGAAAAATATATGTATTGGCACGTTTGGCACATGCCAGTAATTGGTGGCATTTAAATGGTGTAAAATTCTTATACCAAAAATGATGAACTTGGAAAGTGGGCCATAACATTTAATTGCTAATAAATTTACATATAATAAGTAATAGAGACAACTATGTAAATTTAGAAAATACGAGTATGCTTAACACGAGGTTGGATTGAGTTGTGATGTAAACCCGCCCGGACCCGCCCGGTTGTCCAGTAGTCACAACAATGCATATCCAATGTGGGTGGTTAAGCATTGAGCCCAATAAGGACCCGCGGTTAGACTAAGTTACGGTGTAAACCTATCCGGAACCGACCGGTACATCCAGTAACTGTAACAATATCTGTCTAATGTGAGTGGTCGGTACTTTAAAAAGCTAACGACAGACAAGTCAGGATGCTAGGGTTAAGTTAACTAAAACACTTAACCGATTCAACATGTTAATTAAACTGATGGGTGGGGTTAGGTAAATACAGACACTTAACCACTTAATATGTTTGACTAGAAAACCCTAATAACGGGGACCCATTTCAGCAGTAACCCGATTAGGTATCATGGTACCCTGAAACTAGGCAGGGTGGGGCACGATTACTGGGCTGATTGTAAGCGGTCAAAAGCGACGATGGTGGGTGCAATAGTGTGGGTTCTAACGAAGTGCGGGCATGCACACACTTCGGAGCAGACAAACAGAGCACTGGGGGCACCAGTAGTATAACCTATGCATGCTACTATTGTGTCAGGTCGCCACCATGTGACTTGATACACCCCATGGTGGGACTAGCATAGGTATCTACAATCTTTGGGGGCCGTATGACACATGATTTTGCAAGTAAGGAGCTGATCTTTAGAAAGGGGATCACTTCACCCCGATCATGGGGTGCCATTTGAGACAATGCAAGTAGGTGCAGATATTTAGTGTGGGTGCGATGGTACATTCGATTCAAACAGCTTTATCTTAGTTTATGATACTTTCCTATTTCCAGTTTATACCTATCATGCCTTTTTTCTTATTCTCATACTGAAGAGTCACTAGACTTACCAGGCTTTATGTCTGACCCTATTTTCTTTCGTCTTCTTTTCTTTTGTTCCCCCCAGGTCCACAGGGAGAAAACAACCCAGCTTAGTTAGACTCTTTGCAAGCTTCAAGATAGTAGATGTACGGTTTGGACTCTCATTGCTTGGCTATGGCTGTTGGACACATTCTATGGGGATTTATGCAGTTTTGATTATGTTTTATGCTTCTTTATTTAATAACCAAGACAGAAATGATGATGTAATGTTTTGGAAATTATTATGTGACAGTTATGGAAATGTTTTGTATGAACACGTATTTATGAAATAAAAAAAAAGTCTGTTTGCTTTCCGCTGCTTATATATATGTGTTTATATCTGTCTTGTGTTTTATCTGTGACTTTTACTTACAAACCTCCACCAAAATTAAGGCATTCCCTTTGTGAGTGACCTTTATGGAGGTGGGGTGTTTCACTTGGTATCGGAGCACAGATTTACGAGACTAGATTAAAGTTTTTGAAACTATTTTCAAAAGAAGTTTAAAGAAGCATTTTTTTTTAAAAAGAAAAGCGTTGTTTTAAAAGGCATAATTCCCCAAAGCCATATTGACTATCTCTCTATCCTTTTGTCTTGAATACTTTCCTTTTTGTTCCAGCATGTCTGGAGATCTTAACCTTCTAGAAGGAGTACTGATCCCTGGCTGGTTCCGAAGGTAATTAGAGGCTAGGGCCAATGGTGCGGGCCCAGCAGACATTCCTCCTCCCACAGTGGCAGCGGTTCCTCCTCCTGCTCCTCCTCGTGGAAATACTTTCGCTAAGACGTGTAGAGACTTCAAGGCTATGGGTGGAAAGGACTTTTATGGAACTGAATCATTTGTGGTAGCAAGGAACTGGCTGAAGGAGACCGAAGATTTGTTCGTCATCTTCGAAGTTCACGACAGGCAAAAGATACAGCTAGCAGTATGGTTGCTTAAAGACGAAGCTTCTTATTGGTGGGAAGTTACCCATGCTAAGAGGCCAGTGGAGACTTGGGAAGATTTCAGGATGAGGTTTGAGATGAAATTCCACTCCCAAGCTGAAAGAAGCCTGCAAATGGAGAAGTTCCCAACTCTTAAACAAGGAAGTATGACGATCAAGGAGTATGTCAATCAGTTTAATCAGCTGGCCAGATTTGAGCTGGATTTAGTAAACATCCAACACAAGAAGGCCCTTCGCTTCGTCAAAGGTCTGAATGAGCCTCTACACAGCCTTGCAATGACCCATATACCCATGGAAGTGACTTATGAAAGCTTGGTGGACATGGCGCTGCTACACGAGGAAGATAAAGGCAAGAAAGAGGCAAAGGTGGAAGTGCCTCAAGAAAAGAAAGAGGGTTTACAGGCTAAGAAGACAGACTTCAAGAAAGGCGGGAAGAACAACAAATCCCATGAAAAGAGAAGGTGTAATTTATGTGGCATTGTTGGACATATAGCGAAAGACTGCAGGAAGAAGAATGCAAAGATGAATGGTGGTTGTTTCCATTGTGGAGAGACTGGACACTTGGCTAAGGACTGCCCAAAGAAGCGGGGGCAGGGACAGAGGACTGGATCCACCTCAGGGGGACAGGTTCATGCGCTGGTGGCACCTCCACATGAACGAGGTAGAAATATTTCTATAGAAAGCTTAGTTTATCTCTATGATCACCCAGTTCGCACTCTCTTTGATTCTCGTGCATCACACTCCTTTATTTCATCTGCTTTAGTAGAATCTCTGCACCTAGACACTAGTATGTAGAAGATCCCTTGGTTGTTTCAAATCCAATTGGGGGCTCGTCTTATTTGTCGATTGTTTGCTTGGATTTGAAAATCTCTATTCTAAGTGTTGAATTTAGATGTAGTGCCTTTGTTTTGGGCTTCTCAGGATATGGATTGATCTTAGGCATGAACTGGTTATCCAGTAATGGTGTCATTCTTGATTGTGAGAAAAAAGTGGTTAGACTCTTGACTCGGCTCGGTAACACTCTAGAAATTTCTTGTAATCCCTTGAATGTTGTTATGCTTAGTTATCTAGAGTCGCTTGATGCTTCTGTTGAGAATTTGCAGTCGGTTAGAGTAGTCCGTGAATATCCATATGTCTTTGAAGAGGTAAAGGGCTTACCTCCGAAGCGGGAAATAGACTTCTGCATATATCTTGTTGATAATGCAAAGCCCGTAGCTTTACCTGTTCGACACGTGGATCCAAAGGAGAGAAAGGAGCTCAGTAAGCAGGTTAAGGAGCTTCTCGAAAAGGGGTTTATAAGATGGAGTATCTCGAAATGGGGTGCTCCAGTGGTGTTCGCCACCAAAGCAGATGGTTCACTACGTCTTTGTGTAGTCTATAGGAAGCTGAACAAGCTGACTAAAAAGAATAGATACCCGCTTCCCCGAATAGACGATTTGTTTGATCAGCTTGTAGGTGCGTCGGTCTTCTCCCAACTAGATCTGGCTACTGGGTTCCATCAGCTAATGTAGCTGAAGATATCATTGATAAAACGGCGTTCAGAACCCCAGACGGTTTCTTCGAGTGGCTTGTCATGCCTTTCGGCTTGACAAACGCACCCGCTTATTTCGTGGACCTAATGAGCAGGGTATTCAAATAATTCCTCAACAAGTTTTTGGTTATCTTCATAGACGATATTTTGATCTTCTCAAAGAATGAGGAAGAACGTGCTCAGCATCTGAAGGAGATCATGGAAACCCTTCGAATTCATCAGCTAAAAGCCAAATTCTCCAAGTGCCACTTTTGGAGAGAAGAGGTGAGGTTTCTTGGACATATAGTGTCAAAAGAGGGGTTAGTTGTGGACCCCGCGAATGTGGTGGCAGTGCAGAATTGGAAGACACCAAGAAATGCAACCGAGGTCCGAAGCTTTCTTGGGCTAGCCGGTTTTTACCGAAAGTTTATTAGAGATTTCGCAAAAATCTCAGCTCCACTCACAAGGCTAACAAAGAAGAATCTAGCACTTGCATGGGATTTGGACTATGATATTGCTTTCCAACGCTTAAAAAGGGCTCTTACAACAACCCCAGTTCTGACTTTGCCCGATGGAAGCAAGATGTTCACGGCATATACGGATGCTTGTGGTACGGGGCTAGGTGTTGTTCTGATGCAAGAAGGGAAGGTAGTAGCTTATGGTTGAAGACAATTGAAAGTTCATGAAAGGAACTACCCAACCCACGATCTTGAGTTGGCCGCCATCGTCTTTGCACTTAAGTCTTGGCGCCATTATCTCCTAGGTGAGAAGTTCGAATTATATACTGACCATTAATCGTTGAAGTATCTTTTCTCACAGAAAGATCTTAACTTGAGGCAGCAAAGGTGGATGGAGTTCCTTGCCTCGTATGATTTTGAGATTTCCTATACTCCTGGCAAAGGCAACGTAGTAGCAGACGCGTTGAGCAGAAAGAAGCTGACCCTAAGCCCTCTCTTTGTAGAAAGGCAAAGCTTGGAGTATATAGCCAGTTTTGACTTTAGGCCCTCCTCTGATTTTATACCTGGTTTATTGGCATCCCTAGAAGTACGACCCACTCTTTTAGACTCAATAGAGGCCGCACAGCGCGAAGACCCTCAGCTTGTTGATGTGATTGATAAACTAATTAGGGGTGAAATTTCCAGTAATCTCAATAGGTACTCCATCAATGATAAGGGTTGGCTGAGACGGGATGGAAGACTATGCGTCCTACAAGCAAGGGATTTAGTAAAGATGGTTCTCGAGGAAGCACATCATTCCAAGATGACAATACACCCAGGTGGGGACAAGATGTATAAGGACGTAAAGAGAGTTTTCTATTGGAGCGGCATGAAGAAGGACGTGGCAGATTTCGTTTCAAAGTGCATGACATGCCAACAGGTCAAGGCAGAACAAAAGAAGCCTGGAGGACTGCTTCATCCTCTAGAAGTCCCGCAATGGAAGTGGGATAGCATTTCAATGGACTTCATTGACTGGTTGCCTAGGTCAAGAAAGGGCAATACTAGCATTTGGGTAATAGTGGACCGGCTCACAAAAAGCGCCCACTTTATACCTATCAAGAATAGAAGGACTGCCTCGTCTCTAGCTTCTATTTATCTCAAGGAAATAGTTCGACTCCATGGAATACCCTCCAGCATAGTGAGTGACCAGGATCCCATCTTTACGAGCGAGTTTTGGCAGAGTTTGCAAGAAGCTGTAGGCACACAGTTATGCTTGAGCACGGCCTATCACCCCCAAACTGATGGTCAGACGGAAAGGGTGAACAGAGTACTAGAAGATCTTCTAAGACTGTGCATTCTTGACTTCGGAGGGACATTGGAGGATCATCTTCCTTTAGTGGAATTCGCCTACAACAACAGCCACCAAGCCACCATCGGCATGGCGCCCTTCGAAGCTCTATATGGAAGACCGTGCCGATCACCAACTTGTTGGTGGGAGTCTACAAACAAGCTTATTCTTGGGCCAGACATGATTAGAGAGACTTCAGAAAAAGTGGACCTGATACGAAGGAGAATGAAGACTGCCCAAGATAGATAGAAATCCTACGCAGACAAAAGAAGGACCGACCTTGAGTTTGAGGTTGGGGACATGGTTTTCCTTAAGGTATCTCCTTTAAGGAACGTCGTTCGCTTTGGATCCGCAGGAAAGCTAGCACCAAGATTTGTAGGACCATTCACTATCATCGAGAAGATTGGGAAGATGGCTTATAGAGTAGAGCTGCCCGAAAGGTTGGCTGGAATTCACAATGTCTTTCACGTTTCTCATCTCCGGAAATGTCTACATGAATCTGCGGAAGTGGTGGAGCCAAGCATTCAAGAAGAAGCCGAAGTGGAACGCGAAGCAACTGTGAGGAGAGTTCCAACTCGAATCGTAGGAACTGAAATCAATAAGCTACGCAACCGCGAAGTCAAGCTTGTCAAAGTTCAGTGGAGCGACGCCGAGGAAGACGCGACTTGGGAAACTAAGGACAAAATACGCGCGGCTTACCCTTTTCTTTTTGAGGGTACAACTTTGATCTCTCTTTTACCTTAAGTTGTGCTTGTATCTATCTTTTAGGTATATATCCTCGATATTATCCTTTATCCTTAGGTAGAAACGACTTTGGATGTAAACATGTAATTGAAAGATGTTATGGTTGATGGCTGCAAGTGGTTGCAAGTGGTTGCTAGTAGTTGCTCGTGGATGCATATACACACACAACCTAGGTTTTAGATCGGCTCAGTCACTTCATATTGCATATGCATATATGTATTCATATTTGTATGTGGTTGAAACTTGATATGTTGTCATATGGATGTCGCATTTGTATGGATGGTTGCGCACTCATGTAGAATTATGAGTAGGGAAAAATTTGCATACATAATGGATTCATGACACTTACATGATTCGCATTAAGGAGGTCAACTGAATCAGTAGACCGCCTAATTTTTGCATTAGATAAGGACATACACACACACTATGCATATGATCATAAAGCATTAGAAGTCTTTTAAGGACAATGGACGCCTGTGTTTGTTGGTTGAGTAGATGGACGATTGGATGTTAGAATATACGTTCTTTCAGACTTGAAGATTTCGGGGACGAAATCCTTAAAGGAGGGGAGAACGTAACACCCTGAATTTTCTGTTAACAGTAAATTAACAAATTAAAGTATAATTAATTCTAAGTGAAAGAATTAAGCGAAACGAGGTACGCTATTGCGCTCGTCTCGGAATTCTGCCTAAGATAGAGTCCGAGTTTGCACGAATCAGACTCCGTATGAAGGATTTATGACCTCCGGAAGTTTCAGAATTCAATTTAATATTCAAACAGTTCAAATTCAGTTCGAAATTCGAAAAACATACCCAAACTGGGCTGGGCGGAAAAATTCCCGCCCAGGCACTAGGTCGACTTGGGGGTCGACCTGGAGGTCGACCTGGGTAACCAGGTCGACCTGGGGGTCGACCTGCCCAGTCGACCTGGTTTGGCCCTGGCTGGCCTGGTCGGTTTCTGGTCGAATTTCTGAGCTTGGCTGTGTCACTAGGGCTGATTTGTCACTTTCTGATTGGCTTTTCTTGGTGTGTATGGTCTGGATTCGCTCTATGATCATCTGAGGGCTCAAATCAATCTGAAATTCTATAAATACATCTCAACACTCAACCTAAATTCAGACAAATAATATAGAACTAGAGCTATCATGCTGCTGGGAGGAAACTAAGAATATCCGTCAGTTAGAGAAATCTTAGAGACAAGCAAAACTAAAGTAAAACAAGAATCAAACAACATTTGTCTACCCAAAGGAAAGCATTGCAAATTCAGAACTCAGAAATCAGAAAACAAGACCATCGTTTGTTGAAAGTATAGTGATTTTTTTGATGGGAACAAAATTAAGACTTGATTCAATGTAAAATAGAAATGGAATTGTGCTATTGTATAGCGACGATGTTAATTCATATCTATGTACTGCAGTGATTGTGTTGTGAATGGTATTGGGATGTCTATGGTATAGTTGAGTTGATATTGATCCTATTGTACATTTAGAATGAAAACAACATCACATGCAAGTTGTATAGTTCATGTTGTAATCTACACCTATATGTTTATGTGATAATATAGGTTGTATGTGTTATGACTAAGCTAAGATCTCATGTATATACTTTATGCTAAAACCTCTATGCCTAAATGATTAAGTTCATATACATGCTCATATGTTTATACAAAAGTTGCAAGTTTACAATTGGATCCATGCCAAAATCCATTTCAATACGAGTTTCATGTTATGGTAGTAAACATGATTTGATCTAGTTCACACACATGTGATAAAATTATACATACTTTATGGATATGTCATATTCTTGTCCTATGCTAGTGATGTTCGATGTTATGCCTACATCTAAACATGTTTAGGCTTATGTTGTCTAAATCATATGCTAATTCATGTGACACCTGTTTCGTTAAATTCCCCTTTTCAATGCACGTTCACATGACAAGTTGAAACCCATGATTTAGTCTATGTTGCAAATTCACATATATGTATGTTGATTTAGTATACATTGCAAGTTCACACCTATGATGTTCATGTTGACTACTTTGCAAGTTCACACCTATGATGTTCAAATTGACTATGCCGATAATGCCAAGTTTACACCTATGTCATGTTTATGTTAATGAATTGCTTTATTCCAATTTTGTGTGCGCTAAATTAGGCTAAGTTTTTTAGCCTAATATTAAATGTTAAAAACCATGCGGACGAAAAATTAGGGTAAGATTGTTGGTGTAACACCCCACCTCCGCTAGGGTCACTCACAAAGGGAATGCACTAGTTTTGGTGGAGTATTATCTAGGTAAACATACACAGCGACATCCCAAGGCAGAACATAAATAAAGCAGCGGTAGAAATTAAAAACCAAATTTCATTACTTTCAAGAAAAGGGATAAAACCTCATATATCCAAATTAAAAATTATTCCATTACATCAAGTTCTAAATAAAGGAGTATAAACTTAAGATAACAAAAGAAAATTATTCCCCAAAAATAGTAGAAGTGCAGCCATAGCATAGCTCAAGACCAAACCGTACATGAGCTGACAGAAAGCAAACTAAATCCAAGCTAAGAGCTAGCGTCTCATCCCTGAGAACCTAGGGAGGGGGGAACGAAAGAAAAAGGGGCGAAAGAAAAAGGGTCAGTTATAAAGACTGGTAAGCCCTAGTGACTTTCAGCATAAAAACTAGTAAAAGTAACATGACACGTGAAAATTGGAATTAAACATAAGGATGATAACATGACTGGTATGATAACTAAGATAACAAGATAAGTCAAATCTAGCATCGCATATTCAAGATTCGCTGCACCAACTGTACTAGTATTCTAACCCATGTCAAGTATTAACCATGAGATGATCCCTCGGCCCAATATCATGAAATGACCCATTATGGGGTCCTACAGTACGATCTACTAGTCGATCGGCTCCCTACAAGTTCTAGCTCGTCATGTGTCTGTGTCATACGGCCCAATCACGAAATGTAGTCACCTGTGCTAGGTCCACCATAGGGTGTATCAAACCCTAGGGTGCCAACCATCGACACGAATCAAGCACGCACAGTGTAAACCTACTGGTGGCCAATGCCTGCTTTTTTAAATCCGGACTACGTGCACGACCATAGTCCGCCTGAACCTACAATGGCGCACCAACTCAGCCGTCGTTCTGGTCGCTTACAATCAGCCCAGTAATCGTGCCCCACCGTGCCTAGTCCCAGGGTATCGTGATACATCTAAGTGGGTTACTGCTGAAAAGGACCGCGTAACTAGGGTTTCTAATGGGTTAAGTGTTGAAACACCCCACCTCCGTTAAGGCCATTCACAAAGGGAATGCCTTAAATTTGGTGGAGGTTTATAAGTAAAAGGCCACAGATAAACTCAAGACAGATATAAATACACATATTTTAAACAGCGGAAATCAAACAGACTTTTATTTCATCAGTACGTGTTCAAAACAAAACATTCCACAATTGTCTCAAAATACTTCCATCATTACAACCTCATAACTGTCTTGATTATTAAAGAAGCATAAAACATAAATAAAGTGACAAAAATCCCCAAAGTGACATCCAAAACCATAATCCGAGCAGAAGAGATCCAAATCATAAATCTACGTTCTTGGAGCTTGTAAAGAGCCTGACTGAGCTGAGCTGTTTCCTCCCTATGGACCTGGGGGGGAACGAAAGAAAAGAAGATGAAAAGAAAATAGGGTCAGACATAAAGCCTGAGTAAATCTAGTAACTCTTCAGTATATGAATGAAAAAAGGGGCATGATAGATATATACTAAAAATAGGAAAGTGTCACAAGCTAAGGAAGTGTCGAATGTACTATCGCACCCATGATATATCTCTGCATCTACTTGAGTTTGTTCTAACTGGCACCCCATGTTGAGGGTGAAGTGATCCCCATTCTTATTAAAAGATCGGCTCCTACTCGCGTTAACATGTGTCATACGGCCCCCAAGAATTGTAGATACCTATGCTGGTCCCACCATGGGGTGTATCAAGACCCATGGTGGCGGCCCCGACACAAATTCTAGAAGGCATAGGTTATACTACTTGTGTCCCCGGTGCCCTGGTTGTCTGCTCCAGAGTGTGTGCACGCCCGCACCACGTTAGACCTGCACTGTGCACCCACCGCCGTCGTTTGACCGCTTACAATCATCCCAGTAATTGTGCCCACCCTGCCTAGTTTCAGGGTACCGTTGATACCTAACTTGGGTTACTGCTGAAACGGGTCCCTCGTTACCAGGATTTTCTAATCAAACATGTTAAGTGTTTAAGTGTCTGTATTACCTAACCCCACCCATCAATTCTTGTTAACATGTTGAATTTGGTTAAGTGTTATAGTTGACTTAACCCTACCATCTGTCCTTAGCCTCTTAGGAGCACCTGACCACTCACATTAGACAGGTATTGCTACGGCTACTGGATATTCCGGTTGGTTCCGGGCAGGTTTACACCGTAGCTCAGTCTAACCTCGGGTCATTATTGGGCTCAATGCTTAATCACCCACATTGGATAGGTATTGTTGTGACTACTGGACAGCCGGGTGGTTCCGGGCAGGTTTACATCACAACTCAATCCAACCTCGGGTTAAGCATATCGTGTATTCTAAATTTTCATATTTTATTATTTCTCAATTATATATGTAAGTTTCATGTCTTTTATTCTCGGGTATAACAATTCATACCGCTTTAAATATCATTGTCGTTGGCATGTGCCAAACATGCCAACATATATTTTTCATGTTTTACACCCAACGTTATTACCCCCATTTATACGTTCGCGACATTATAACAAATGTTGGGCTCGACACAATTCGGCCCAACTTTATAAAAGTGAGAAAAAGGGGAAATCAATAACATGTAACACATAAAGGTGTGTGGCGCATGAACTTGCAATTTAGCGATTCAACTAACATATAATATGAGTCATGGGAACTTGCATTCAAATCAATGTATAACTAAGTAGGTGACATATGAAATGGCATAGTTTAGGCTTACACAAACTTGTGTTTAAACATGTTTAACTTGGCATAATGTCAAACACAAAACTAGCATGATGTATATTCACCAAAAGGTCCAATTATAACATTTAATCACATAGCCTATTTCAACATGAACTTGCATATTTTTGAAACCCAAACGATACTTAACATAGATCCAATTACACTTGCAAATAAACATGGAAGTGATATCATAGGTTTTGGGTCATGTAGGCATAAAAGGTTTCAAGTATAAATCATGTTTACATAAGCCTTTATTTAGACTTAGTGAATGTATAAGGTCCATGTCATAGGCATAAACAAAAAGGGACCAATTTCTAGTTTTTGCCACAAACTTACAAAAGCCATTGTTTTCATATACAATTGTTCAATAGGCTTACATCAATCAATTTATGCCACAAACATCAATACATAAGTCATGATAGAACCATCACAATACATAGAATTTATACGATACAATGACACAATTCTATTTTCATTTACATCAAATCACATCACAATTTTTATTCATATTCTGAAAGGTCATTATACTTACAACGAATGCAGAATCTTGAATTCTGGATTATGAATTCTGAAATTGAGATGCGCTCCTTTGGGTAGACTAACGTTGCATTGATTAGTTTGATTAAACTTTAATCTTCTTCTTAATTTGATTCATCTCTAGGCTTTTCTCTTGACGGCTATGTTCAATTCCTCCCTAGCAGCATGACGACTCCTTTCTCATTTTTTGTGTGAATTTTCAGTTGAGACTTAGGGTGTATTTATAGATTTTTAAGTTGTTTTGAGCCGTCAGATGAAGACAGGAGGAATCTAGACCATTCAGAGTTCAAAGAGCCTATCAAGAGGTGACACATCAGCCCTAGTGACACACAGAGCCACAGAAATTCGAGCCAGAGCCAGACCTGGCCAGCCAGGTCGACCAGGCAGGTCGACACCCAGGTCGACACTATGGTCGACCTGGGGTGACCAGGTCGACACCATTGTCGACCCTATGGTCGACCTGGTCTCTGGGCGGGAATTTTCCCGCCCAACCCAGTTTGAACCTGAATTTTGAATTTTGAATTTAAAACTGAGCTGTTTGAATTTTAAACTTTATTCTGAAACTTCCGAAGGCCATAACTCCTTCATACGGAGTCTGATTCGTGCAAACTCGGACTCTATCTCAAGCAGAATTTCGAGACGAACGCAATGGTGTAACCCATTTTCTTTAATTCTTTCACTTAGAATTAATTACACTTTAATTTGTGAAGCTTAACGTTACAGAATTCACAGGGTGTTACATCCCCCCCCCCCCTTAAAAGGATTTCATCCCCGAAATCTTCAAGTTAGGAAGAATGTATATCCTACCATCCAACAGTCCATCTACTCAACCAACAAACACAGGCTTCCACTGTCCTTAAAAGACTTCTAATGCTTCGTGATCTTATGCATAGAGTGTGTATATGTCCTTATCTAATGCAGAAATCAGGCGGCCTACTGATTCAGTTTACCTTCTTAATGCGAATCATGTAAGTGTCATGAATCCATTATGTATGCAAATTTTCCTACTCATAATTCTACATGAGTGCACAACTATTCATACAAATGCGACAACCATATGACAGCATATCAAGTTTCAACCATATACAAATGAGAATACATATATATGCATATGCAATATGAAGTGACTGAGCCGATCTATAACCTAAGGTGTGTGTGTATATGCATCCATGAGCAACCACTAGCAACCATTTGCAGCCATCATCCATAACATGTTTTCAAATACATGTTTGCATCCATTTGTTTTCTACCTAAGGAGTTAGGAAAAGGACCGAGGAAATATACCTAAAAAGATAGATAAAGTATAACTTAAGGAAAAAGAGAGATCAAAGATGTACCGTCAAAAAGAAGAGGGTAGGCAGCGTGTATTCTGTCCTCAGTTTCCCAAGTCGCGTCTTCCTCGGCGTCGCTCCACTGGACTTTAACGAGTTTGACTTCGCGGTTGCGTAGCTTTTTCACTTCAGTTCCTAAGATGCGGGTTGGAACTTTCCTCACAGTTGCTTCACGTTCCACTTCGGCTTCTTCTAGAATGCTAGGTTCCACCACTTCCGTAGACTCATGTAAACCCCTCCTGAAGGTGAGAAACATGAAAGACGTTGTGAACTCCGGCCAGTCTCTCGGGTAGCTCTAATCTATAATCCATCTTCCCAACCTTCTCGATGATAGGAAACGGTCCTACAAATCTTGGTGCTAGCTTTCCTGCGGATCCAAAGCGAACGACGTTCCTTAAAGGTGATACCTTAAAGAAAACCCTGTCCCCACCCTCAAACTCAAGGTCGGTCCTTCTTTTGTCGGCGTAAGATTTCTGTCGGTCTTGGGTAGTCTTCATTCTCCTATGTATCAAGTCCACTTTCTCCAAAGTCTCTCGAATCATATCTGGCCCAAGTATAAGCTTATCTGTAGACTCCCGCCAACAAGTTGGTCATTTGCACGGTCTTCCGTACAAGGCTTCGAAGGGCGCCATACCGATGGTAGCTTGGTAGCTGTTGTTGTAGGAAAATTCCACTAAAGGAAGGTGATCCTCCCAAGTCCCTCCAAAGTCAAGAACGCAAAGTCTCAAAAGATCCTCTAAAACTCTATTCACCCTTTCCGTCTGGCCATCGGTTTGGGGGTGATAGGCCGTGCTCAAACATAACTGTGTTCCTACAGCTTCTTGCAGACTCCGCCGAAACTCACTTGTGAAAATGGGGTCTCGGTCACTAACAATGCTGGAGGGTATCCCATGGAGTCGAACCATTTCCTTGAGATAAAGAGATGCTAGAGATGAGGCAGTCCTTCTACTCTTGATAGGTATAAAGTGGGCGCTCTTAGTAAGCATATCCACTATTACACAAATGCTAGTATTGCCTCTTCTCGACCTAGGTAGTCCATCAATGAAGTCCATTGAAATGCTATCCCACTTCCACTATGGGACCTCTAAAGGGTGAAGTAGTCCTCCAGGTTTCTTCTGTTCCGCCTTGACCCGTTGGCAGGTCATGCACTTAGAGACGAAATCTGCCACGTCTTGCTTCATGCCGCTCCAAAAGAAAGTCCATTTTATATCCTTGTACATCTTATCACCGCCAGAGTGTATAGTCATCTTGGAATGACGCGCTTCCTCAAGAACCTTCTTTGTCAACTCCCTTGCTTGTGGGACGCATAATCTTCCATCTTGCCTCAGCCAACCCTTATCATCGATGGTGTATCTACTGAGGTGACTAGAAGTCTCACCCCTAATAAGTTTATCAATCACATCCACAAGCTGAGGGTCTTCACGTTGTGCAGTCCCTATTGAGTCCAAGAGAGTAGGGCATACTTCGAGAGATGGTAGCAAACCCGGTACAAAATCGGAGGAGGGCCTAAAGTTAAAACTGGCTATATACTCCAGGCTTTGCCTTTCCACAAAGAGCGGACTTAAGGTCAGTTTCTTTTGGCTCAACGCGTCTGCTATTACGTTGCCCTTGGCGGGAGTATAGGAAATTTCAAAGTCGTACGAGGCAAGAAACTCCATCCATCTTTGATGCCTCAAGTTAAGATCCTTCCGCGAGAAGAGATATTTCAACGATTTATGGTCAGTGTATAATTCGAACTTCTCACCTAGGAGATAATGGCGCCAAGACTTAAGCGCAAAGACGATGGCGTCTAACTCGAGATCGTGGGTTGGTTAGTTCTTTTCATGAACTTTTAATTATCTTCCACTTTACGCTACTACCCTTCCTTCTTGCATTAGAACATCGCCTAGTTCCATTCCACATGCATCCGTGTATACCGTGAACATTTTGTTTCCATCTGGCAAGGTCAGAACTGGGGTTGTTGTGAGAGCCCTTTTTAATCGTTGGAAAGCAAACTCGCAATCCAAATCACAAGTGAACGCCAGATTCTTCTTTGTTAGCCTTGTGAGTGGGGCTGAGATTTTCGCGAAATCCCTAATAAACTTTCGGTAAAAACCGGCTAGCCCAAGAAAGCTTCGAACTTCGGTTGCATTTCTTGGTGTCTTCCAATCTTGCACTGCCACCACTTTCGCGGGGTCCACGGCCAACCCATCATTGGACACTATATGCCTCAAAAATCTTACTTCTTTTCTCCAGAAGTGACACTTGGAGAATTTGGCTTTTAGTTGATGAGCTCGAAGAGTTTCCATGACTTCTTTCAGATGCTGAGCATGCTCTTCCTCATTCTTTGAGAAGATTAAGATATCATCTACGAAGACAACCACAAATTTGTTGAGGAATTCTCTGAACACCCTGCTCATTAGGTCTACGAAATAAGAGGGTGCGTTTGTCAAGCCGAAAGGCATGACAAGCCACTCGAAGAAGCCGTCTGGGGTTCTGAACGTCGTTTTATCAATACTATCTTCAGCTACTCTTAGCTGATGGAACCCAGTTGCCAGATCAAGTTGGGAGAAAACCGTCGCACCTACAAGCTGATCAAACAAATCGTCGATTCGGGGAAGAGGATGCCTATTTTTCTTGATCAATTTGTTTAACTCCCTATAGTCGACGCAAAGGCGAAGCGAACCGTCCGCTTTAGTTGCGAACACCACTGGAGCACCCCATTCCGAAATCCTCCGTCTAATGAACCCTTTTTCGAGAAGTTCTTTAACCTGCTTACTGAGCTCCTTTCTCTCCCTTGGAGCCATGTGTCTGATAGGTAAAGCTATAGGCTTTGCGTTATCCACAAGATATATGCGGAAGTCTATTTCCCGCCTCGGAGGTAAGGCTTTCACCTCCTCAAAGACATCCGGATATTCCAGGACTACTCTTACTGATTGCAAATTCTCATCAGAAGCATCAAGCGACTCTAGATAACTAAACATAACAGCATTCAAGGGATTACAAGAGATTTCTAGAGTGTTACCAAGCCGAGTCAAGAGTCTAACTACTCTTTTCTCACAATCAAGAATGACACTATTACTGGATAACCAGTCCATGCCTAAGATCAAACCATTTCCCGAGAAGCCCAAGACAAAGGCATTACAACTAAACTCAACGCTGAGAATAGAGATTTTCAAACCCAAACAAACCATTGACAAGTAAGCGGAGCCCCCAATTGGATTTGAAACTACTAAGGGATCTTTTACCATACTAGTGTCTAGATGCAGAGATTCTACTACGGCAGATGAAATAAAAGAGCGTGATGCGCCAGAGTCAAAAAGTGTACGAACTGGATGATCATAAAGATAGACTACACTTTCTATAGAAATATTACTACCTTGTTCCTGCTGAGATGCCACTAGCGCTTGAACCTGTCCCCCTGAAGTGGATCTGGCTTTCTATCCCTGCCCTTTCTTCTTTGGGCAGTCCTTATCTTGGTGTCCAGTCTCTCCACAATGGAGGCAACCACCCATCTTCGCCTTCCTTTTCTGGTAGTCTTTTGATATATGGCCCACAATGCCACAGAAATTGCACCTTCTCTTCTCACGGGGCTTATTGTTCTTTCCTCCTTTCTTGAAGTCTGTTTTCTTTGCTTGTAGACCCTCTTTCTTCTCTTCCACCTTAGTTTCTTTCTTGCCGTGGTCTTCCTCGTGTAGAAATGCCATGTCCACCAAGCTTTCATAAGTCGCTCCCATGGATACATGGGTCATAGCAAGGCTGTGTAGAGGCTCATTCAAACCCTTGACGAAGCGAAGCGCCTTCTTATGTTGAGTGTTTACTAAGTCTAGTCCAAATCTGGCTAGCTGATTAAACTGATTAACATATTCCCTGATCGTCAAGCTTCCCTGTTTCAGAGTTAGAAACTTCTCCATTTGCAGGCTTCTTTCTACTTGGGAGAGGAATTTCATCTCAAACCTTGTCCTGAAATCCTCCCATGTTTCCACCGCCCTCTGAGCATTGGTATCTTCCCACCAATAGAAAGCTTCATCCTTAAGCAACCATACCGCTAGTTGTATCTTTTGCCTGTCATCAACCCCGAAGATGACAAACAGATCCTCAGTCTCCTTTAGCCAGTTTCTTGCCCCTACAAAGGATTATGTCCCATAAAAGTCTTTTCCACCCATTTCCTTGAAGTCTCTACATGTTTTTGCGAAGGCATTTCCACGAGGAGGTGGAGGAGGAGGAACCGCGGCCACTGGAGGAGGGATGTTTGCTGGGCCCGCGTCATTGGCCCTTGCTTCTAAGTACCTCCTAAACCAGCCGGGAATCTGCACTCCTTCCGGGAGGTTAAGGTCTCCAGACATGCTGAAACATAAAGGAAAAATTCAAAACGAAGGATAGAGAGAGATAGATAGGGCACATTGCTTTGGGGGATTTTGTCTTTTTATAAATATAACACTTTTTCTTGAAAAATGCTTCTTTAAACTATCTTTTTGAAAACAATTTCAAAAACTTTTATCTTGTCTCGTAAACCTATGCTCTGATACCAAGTGAAACACCCCACCTCCATTAAGGTCACTCACAAAGGGAATGCCTTAACTTTGGTGGAGGTTTATAAGTAAAAGGCCATAGATAAACTCAAGACAGATATAAATACACATATTTTAAATAGCGGAAACCAAACAGACTTTTATTTCATCAGTACGTGTTCAAAACAAAACATTCCATAATTGTCTCAAAATACTTCCATCATTACAACCTCATAACTGTCTTGATTATTAAAGAAGCATAAAACATAAATAAAGTGACAAAAATCCCCAAAGTGACATCCAAAGCCATAATCCGAGCAGAAGAGATCCAAATCATACATCTACGTTCTTGGAGCTTGTAAAGAGCCTGACTAAGCTGAGCTATTTCCTCCCTGTGGACCTTGGGGGGGAACGAAAGAAAAGAATATGAAAAGAAAATAGGGTCAGACATAAAGCCTGAGTAAATCTAGTAACTCTTCAGTATATGAATAAGAAAAGGGGCATGATAGATATATACTGAAAATACGAAAGTGTCATAAGCTAAGGAAGTGTCGAATGTACTATCGCATCCATGCTATATCTCTGCATCTACTTGAGTTTGTTCTAACTGGCACCTCATGTTGAGGGTAAAATGATCCCCATTCTTATTAAAAGATCGGCTCCTACTCGTGTTAACATGTGTCATACGGCCCCCAAGAATTGTAGATACCTATGATGGTCCCACCATGGGGTATATCAAGACCCATGGTGGCGGCCCCGACACAAATTCTAGAAGGCATAGGTTATACTACTAGTGTCCTCAGTGCCCTGGTTGTCTGCTCCGGAGTGTGTGCACGCCCACACCCCGTTAGACTTGCACTGTGCACCCACCGCCGTCGTTTGACCGCTTACAATCAGCTCAGTAATCGTGCCCCACCCTGCCTAGTTTCAGGGTACCGTTGATACCTAACTTGGGTTAGTGCTGAAACGGGTCCCTCGTTACCAGGATTTTCTAGTCAAACATGTTAAGTGGTTAAGTGTCTGTATTACCTAACCCCACCCATCAATTCTTGTTAACATGTTGAATTTGGTTAAGTGTTATAGTTGACTTAACCCTACCATCTGCCCTTAGCCTCTTTGGAGAACCTGACCACTCACATTAGACAGGTATTGCTACGGTTACTGGATATGCCGGTCGGTTCCGGGCAGGTTTACACCGTAGCTCAGTCTAACCTCAGGTCATTATTGGGCTTAATGCTTAACCACCCACATTGGATAGGTATTGTTGTGACTACTGGACAGCCGGGCGGTTCTAGGCAGGTTTACATCACAACTCAATCCAACCTCGGGTTAAGCATATCGTTTTTACTAAATTTTTATATTTTATTATTTCTCAATTATATATGTAAGTTTCATGTCTTTTATTCTCGGGTATAACAATTCATACCGCTTTAAATGTCATTGTCGTTGGCATGTGCCAAACATGCCAACATATATTTTTCATGTTTTACACCCAACGTTATTACCCCCGTTTATACGTTCGCAACGTTATAACAAATGTTGGGCTCAGCACAATTCGGCCCAACTTTATAAAAGTGAGAAAAAGGGGAAAATCAATAACATGTAATACATAAAGGTGTGTGGCGCATGAACTTGCAATTTAGCGATTCAACTAACATATAATATGAGTCATGTGAACTTGCATTCAAATCAATGTATAACTAAGTAGGTGACATATGAAATGGCATAGTTTAGGCTTACACAAACTTGTGTTTAAACATGTTTAACTTGGCATAATGTCAAACACAAAACTAGCATGATGTATATTCACCAAAAGGTCCAATTATAACATTTAATCACATAACCTATTTCAACATGAACTTGCATAGTTTTTGAAACCCAAACGATACTTAACATAGATCCAATTACACTTGCAAATAAACATGGAAGTGATATCATAGGTTTTGGGTCATGTAGGCATAAAAGGTTTCAAGTCTAAATCATGTTTACATAAGCCTTAATTTAGACTTAGTGAATGTATAAGGTCCATGTCATAGGCATAAACAAAAAGTGATCAATTTCTAGTTTTTTGCCACAAACTTACAAGTGCCATTGTTTTCATATACAATTGTTCAATAGGCTTGCATCAATCAATTATGCCACAAACATCAATACATAAATCATGATAGAACCATCACAATACATAGAATTTATACAATACAATGACACAATTCTATTTTCATTTACATCGAATCACATCAAATTTTTTATTCATATTCTGAAAGGTCACTATACTTACAACGAATGCAGAATCTTGAATTCCGGATTCTGAATTCTGAAATTGAGATGCGCTCCTTTGGGTAGACTAACGTTGCGTTGATTAGTTTGATTAAACTTTAATCTTCTTCTTAATTTGATTCGTCTCTAGGATTTTCTCTTGACGGCTATGTTCAATTCCTCCCTAGCAGCATGGCGACTCCTTTCTCATTTTTTTGTGTGAATTTTCAGTTGAGACTTAGGGTGTATTTATAGATTTTTAAGCTGTTTTGAGTCGTCAGATGAAGACAGGAGGAATCTAGACCATTCAGAGTTCAAAGAGCCAATCAAGAGGTGACACGTCAGCCCTAGTGACACACAGAGCCACAGAAATTCGAGCCAGAGCCAGACCTGGCCAGCCAGGTTGACCAGGCAGGTCGACACCCAGGTCGACACTATGGTCGACCTGAGGGGGACCAGGTCGACACTATGGTCGACCTGGGGTGACCAAGTCAACGCCATTGTCGACCCTATGGTCGACCTGGTCTCTGGGTGGGAATTTTTCCGCCCAGCCCAGTTTGAACCTGAATTTCGAATTTTGAATTTAAAATTTTGCTGTTTGAATTTTAAACTTTATTCTGAAACTTCCGAAGGCCATAACTCCTTCATACGGAGTCCGATTCGCGCAAACTCGGACTCTATCTCAAGCAGAATTTCGAGACGAACGCAATGGCGTAACCCGTTTCCCTTAATTCTTTCATTCAGAATTAATTACACTTTAATTTGCGAAGCTTAACGTTATAGAATTCACGGGGTGTTACAAGTGTTGTCATTCAAATTCGTGACTTAACCCTATCCAATCATGTATCAAGTTGGTTAAGTGTTGTCTTTCATGTTCATGACTTAACCCTATCATGTAGCATAAATTCATTAATGCACCCCAACCTCTCACATTAGACTAATTGTTGTGGTCACTGGATTTGCCGGGCGGTTCCGGGCAGATTTACACCACAACATAGTCTAACCTCGGGTTTTAGGTGCGATATGACCAACTACCCACATTGGATCATATTGTTTGCACTCACTGGATTCGCTGGGCGGTTCCGGGCAGATTTACACTGCAAACTCAACCCAACCTCGAGTTGGCCATTTTCAAGTTAGTTCTAGAGTCATGACCATGTTCAAGTCTCATATCAAGTTCATGACAAGTTTCAAGGTAAGTTTCATGTCCATATTTAGATTCAAGTTATAACAATGTTCATGTTCCAAGTTCACGGTAAATTTAGGTTTACCTAAACTACCCAAATCGTATTCCCATCGCATGTGAATTCGAATTGATACAAACAAATCTAATTAGGGAATAATATAGAAAGAACGGGCATAAGGTGGCAAAAGTGATTACAATTCAAGCATGGTATAACTTGAGATAAACGATTACAACAATGCTGGCATATGGAGTAGTGATCTCAAATATCAAATCTAGCAAAATAGGGTGATAGTCATGGTAACAGTTGACATAAGATAATAACCCCAAACTTGTGAATAACAACTAATTCAACATCACAGGCATGAATATTATGGACATTAGGGGTTTTAGATATACTACATATATAGGTCCCAAATCAATTTCATATAAATATTACCACAAGTCAAGATTCAAGATGGATAGATCCAAAGTGAACAAATAGTAGATCCAAAATACTAGATCCAAAATGAACAATGATAGATCCAAGATATACAATGATAGGTCCAAGATAATTGTCATACATAGGTTCAATTTCAATTTCCAACATGTCCATATTAAGTTTAAAGTTTAGATCTAAAAGTAACTGGGGCTTACAGATCGTGGTTCGAGAATTAGAAAACAAAGAGGCGATGTTGAATCTCGAGTCTAACAGAAATCCCCCAAATAGCAATACTCTACACGTAGCCTTGTTGGAGGAGAAGCAATCCCTTTTCTCTAACTTTTCAACCAGGGATTTAGCAGCATAAGGCCGGAGAGAATTTGTGTAGAGAGACTAGAGTTAGGGGTTGTTTATACAGGGCCTGGCCAACGAATTTAGATAGAAATCGGACTAGAAACATTAGAGTGAATTCTGACTCAAAAATGGGCTCGGCAACCAGGTCGACACCCAGGTCGACTTGGTCCTAGGCAGGTCGACACTATAGTCGACCCCCAGGTCGACCTGGTCCTGGGCGGGAAATTTCCCGCCCAGTCCATTCTGGGGTTCGAATTCGAAATTTGAATTCGAATTATGAGCTGTTTTTGAACTTGAAATTTCTGAAACTTTGAAGGGTCATAACTTGGTCATACGGACTCCGATTTTCGAAAACTCGGACTCATTTCTAAGCAGAATTTCGAGATAAACGTAATGGCATAATCCGTTGCCCTTGATCCTTATTTTAAAAATTAACTTTTCCTTGATTTATGGTTATAACACGTTATTAAAATACGGGTTGTTACAGTTAGCCTAATAATTAGATGGGGTAACGTTAGGATAAATTGGTAATTATAGGAAACTTGACATAAATTGGTGAAAAATATATGTATTGGCATGTTTGGCACATGCCAGTAATTGGTGGCATTTAAATGGTGTAAAATTCTTATACCAAAAATGATGAACTTGGATAGTGGGCCATAACATTTAATAGTTAACAAATTTACATATAATAAGTAATAGAGACAAATATGTAAATTTAGAAAATACGAGTATGCTTAACACGAGGTTGGATTGAGTTGTGATGTAAACCTACCCGGACCCGCCCGGCTGTCCAATAGTCACAATAATACCTATCCAATGTGGGTGGTTAAGCATTGAGCCCAATAAGGACCTGCGGTTAGACTAAGTTACGGTGTAAACCTGCCCGAAACTGACCGGCACATCCAGTAATCGTAACAATACTTGTCTAATGTGAGTGGTCGGTACTTTAAAAAGCTAAGGACAGACAAGTCCGGATGGTAGGGTTAAGTTAACTAAAACACTTAACCAATTCAACATGTTAATTAAACTGATGGGTGAGGTTAGGTAAATACTGACACTTAACCACTTAACATGTTTGACTAGAAAACCCTAGTAACGGGGACCCATTTCAGAAGTAACCCAATTAGGTATCGTGGTACCCTGAAACTAGGCAGGGTGGGGCACGATTATTGGGCTGATTGTAAGTGGTCAAAAGCGACGGCGGTGGGTGCAACAGTGTAGGTTCTAACGAAGTGCGGGCGTGCACACACTTCGGAGCAGATAAACAGGGCACTGGGGGCACCAGTAGTATAACCTACGCATGCTAGTATTGTGCCGGGTCGCCACCATGGGACTTGATACACCCCACGGTGGGACCAGCATAGGTATCTACAATCATTGAGGGTCGTATGACACATGATTTTGTGAATATGGAGCCGATCTTTAGAAAGGGGATGACTTCACCCCGATTATGGGGTGCTAGTTGAGACAATGCAAGTAGGTGCAGAGATTTAATGTGGGGTGCGATGGTATATTCGATTCAAACTGCTTTATCTTAGTTTATGATACTTTCCTATTTCCAGTTTATACCTATCATGCTCTTTTTCTTATTCTCATACTGAAGAGTCACTAGACTTACCAGGCTTTATGTCTGACCCTATTTTCTTTCATCTTCTTTTCTTCCGTTCCCCCAGGTCCACAGGGAGAAAACAACCCAGCTTAGTCAGACTCTTTGCAAGCTTCAAGATAGTAGATGTACAGTTCAGACTCTCTTTCCTTGGCTATGGCTGTTGGACACATTCTATGGGGATTTATGCAGTTTTAATTATGTTTTATGCTTCTTTATTTAATAACCAAGACAGAAATGATGATGTAATGTTTTGGAAATTATTATGTGACAGTTATGGAAATGTTTTATATGAACACGTATTTATGAAATAAATAAAAAAACTGTTTGCTTTCCGCTGCTTATATATGTGTGTTTATATCTGTCTTGTGTTTTATCTGTGACTTTTACTTACAAACCTCCACCAAAGTTAAGGCATTCCCTTTGTGAGTGACCTTTATGGAGGTGGGATGTTTCAACTTTTGACTTCAAGGATTTGCGAAGCAAATTCTTTCAGATAATAGCTCAACCCACCACGTACAAATGGGTCAACGAACTATTGACTTCAAGATTTAATGAAGGCTTGAAACAGCGTAATCAGATTCAAAATTTGTACGATTTTGATCTGACCAAGAACACTCTGAAATTTTATTACTGATGATGCAATTTAGAATATAGACTTGAAGAGTAAGAAGAAGATAGCAATTCTGCAACACTTTCAAAATTAAAACACTTCAGAAGTGTTTCGGACAGAACTGTTTTGCAACAAGTTTAATGGCATTGCAGAATTATAGAGGAAGAAGAAGATTTAATTCGTATTATTTCTGTAATGACCCAAATTTTAATACCCTTTGAGCTGACTAAAATAACACATGTCCAACCCAAATTATACTAAAACTCAGATGTTTAAGAAAAATATTAGAGGGTGAGAAATAGAAAGAAAGAAATTTAGAATAGAAGAACAAGAAGAACAGAATCAGAGTATCACGAATCTCACAGCGGAATGAATAAAATATATTAAATAACATAACTTGAAATATAAAACTTTATTTGTACTTACATACAACATCAGAGTACAACACATATATATCACAGTGGAAATAAACTTTATATATCTAACGCTGAAGCCTCCTGCTCCAAGCTCCCTCCAGTGTATCTGTAAATCCAGAACTACTTGACTGCCTATGCAAATTTAGGCACCCAAGAGTTTAGGGAAAACATAGAAAATAAACTCTGGGTCAGTCATTGGACTGGTGTGAGCAAACGATTTTAAATAGCTTGATTTTAATTTTTAAAAATCTTTTCGAAAGAAAAGATAATCGTAAGACCGATCCACACATAAATACAGATGGTTTTTACCTTACGATAACCCGAAACATTTGAAATCAATATTATTCTGATATTACAATAATGTCTAAATACAAATAAATAACAATCTAGTGGAACGCTTGCATCTCAGGCTCCACGTATATAATATACAAACAAAACCGCGGACGCTTATTGGAGAATGGATTCCAACTATAGCAAGGTATGGGACCACCTTACGACAATGTACCTCCGGAGATGAATACATTGGGGTTCAACAAGAACGTCTTGCAACCCGGCTACACATGACCGGCCCCTCATTTCGCTTGAGAGTACCGAATATATCATCACCACAGTTGGGGGCCAGCCAACTGAACCGATAGCATATAAATAAAAGGGACAACCGAAGGCATTTGATTTCTCCAGATCAGGTAATGATACACCCTTTTTAATGGGAGCGACCTACATAGCCATGCTGCCTACCCGATTTTATACCATTCCCGGTTGAAGAGGCTTGAGGTTAGAACTTACCTTTAGACAGATCACAACTCCATTTACTTTGAATGTCACATCGTCATACCCGCCAAATCACAAATTGACTTCCCCAAAAATAATTACGGGCATAAGGATAAGAGAAACTAATTCCTCCGTCACCAACATAAGTACGTTTGAAGAGATAAACTTACGTGATCTATTAGTCGTCCATACAAGTTGTCCTGGGACTGGACAAACCGAAGGCACTATTCTGTAAATAGAACTGCCCTTGTATAAACTCCGTCTTCACTTGTCTTCATTAATCTCTGACTTATAACGTATAAATCGTGTCGAAGTGGAATTTAGATTTTGGACTCTTCGTTACGATAACGTAGGGTCAAGCGATGTTTAAATAACAATCAAGTCAACATATTACTTATTCAGATTTATTATCAGGAACTTATCTACTAAAATGTGCCATATATAAGGTCAAATTTCAAAATTTAAATAGTGAGCTAATACAAGATGATTTAAAGTGTCAATGTTTACTATAAACAATTTAAGTTATAATACATATCACAATATATTTGTCAAAACCATTAGCAATCAATTGTCACAACATATTTAACGATTCTAATTCACATTTTATTTATTAAACGGATGCATATTTTTATTTCGAACAATAGTTAATAAGGATGGTTTAATTTTCATAAATTGTGTCAACGTTTTATTATTATTATTTATATTGACTAGAATTTGGTCAGACAGTTACATATCTATGTTATGAACAACGCCGTATTAGTAGAGAATATCGTCAGGAACCGCAACGCGATTAGATCGAAGCTGCTAATTGTTTGGAACAGATTAGAGATGATGTCCAATTCTGAAGTTCATTTCTTGTTTCCAAAATGGTTATCGACATAAGTCGATATTTGTAACACCCCACGTCCATTAACGTCACTCACAAAGGGAATGCATTAACTTCCATGGAGGTTATAAGTGAATATAGAACAGAAAAATTACAACAAGACAGATAATAAATAGTACTTGGAAATCTAAAACTTCATTTTATTGCAGCGGAAATTAAACATGTTTGTTACATCATAAAACCATAGATCATAACCAAGTACAATATCCATCTTCATAAAAACAAAATACATAATCCCATTACATAAATAGCCATTAAAAAGATAACAAGCTGGACTTTACTTCAACGGTCCAAGATTTCCAAAAAGAGATGAAGCAATTCAATCAAACTCCACTAGAGTTGTGCCCAACCTGAGGACCTGGAGGGGGAAAAAGGATAGAAATAGAGGGGGTCAGACATAAAGTCTGGCGAGTATGATAATTCTAACAGTACTATTATCAAAATAACTAGACTAAGGCATAAGCTGGAAGACAAGTAAATGTCTATGAACTCTTAGGAAGATAAAGATAGCGTTTAAGATAACGTTAAAGATAACGGTAAAGGCACACCTAATTACTAACGAATGATTACTACACTGCACCGCACATTACTACACTGCACCACACCAGTCACCCTATTGTTTGATCCCACTTGCTTCACATAGAAACTTTATAAATAGCCTTACATACGCCTAGCTGACTACGTAGGTGCCGTCTGACCCTATCTCCACTAGGTGTACCCCACTACCCACTTTCGATCGGCTCCCTACTCGTAGATACCCGTGCTGGCCCCACAGTGGGGTGTATCACTCCCCTAAAGTGGCAACCCGATACAACTTGAGAATGCACGGCTTATACCTACATGATGCAACAACGTCTTACCTACCAGCCCGGGTCCACACACGCATATGAAACCCGTTGGACTTGCGTTGCCACCGCTCCCCGTTTTGGCCTCTTACAATCAAACCCAACATGCGTGTCCCGTCCTCGACTTGGGTCGAGCCCACAAAGATACGTTTGGGATACTGGTTGAAATGGGCCCCCACAAGCTACCCACCTAAGCTTGTCACTAGTATATCCCACTTAACCCTCTTAGTCATGTTCATTTACATGTGTGTTTGGTTAAGTCTTACTAATCGTATTTCACATGCCACTAAGGGCACCCCCTAGATCCCTCATGCCACCCAAGGCACCTACTTAACCCCCATGTCCCACCTTACATGTTTATCTGGTTAAGTATTTCTTAATTCATTCATGCCATAACCTCATAAAGACCTCTCACATTAGACTGGCATTTATGGCAGCTGAATTTGTCGGGCGGGTCCGGGCAGTCTTACACCATAAAAGAGTCTAACCTCGTGTCTTTACAACCGTTATGCTTTAGTTTAGGCCTAGGACATCTCACATTGGGCTGACATTTGTGACCACTGGGTTTGCCGGGCGGGTCCGGGCAGGTTTACGTCACAAACGAGTCCAACCTCGTGTCCTAAGCATTGATTAACACTTAAAATCTTTTACCCCAGTTTTAATAATTCCCTATTCAAATTATTAATTAAGTCAACTTTTAATGATGTCCATAATTGACTCAATTATGGCAAACCACTTATGGCATGCAAAATCATATCAATTGCACCCCAACTTTTTAATATTAAATCCTTAATATTACCCCTACCCCACGTTTATACGTTCGCTTATTCAACGCATAATATAGGCTAGACTTGTATAGTCTAACACCTAGCACAAAGATAAATTATCACAACATATAGACAATTAAAATAAATCTAATCATAATAGGGGTGAAACTTGCATAAACTACACATGTTAAGGATCAAAATGTGTCAACTTGTTAAATGTCTCAATTTATATGATATGATCATAGCCCAAATCTATACATAAACTTGCATATGGGGTTTTTAGGCAACATAATGATGGTGTGAACTAGCATAGGATATCACATATGTCATAGCATAATTCTAGATGTCATAATAGATGTCTTGGCATATGTTCATTACTTTTCTAATCAATCTGACTTGCATAGGTGACTTGTCATATATATCAACATAACCCAAACATGATGATTTAATTAATATGAACTAACTAGTATAGATGGTAACATCATGGCCTTTTTGACATGTATGATTCATCACAACTTAGCGTAGAAACTTTCAACATACATAACATCATCATAGCATGATTTACAACATATAAGATATCATCATCACATAACATTGGATTTACAATATACATGATAGCAAAAGGGGTTTACAACAACATATATGATAATTCACATCATCTACTCACAATCAATTCATAACTCAACCTAATTAAAATGATAATAATCTTGTTAAGATCATCATACTCACAATTTAGAGAAGAAAAGAGAGAGTTTTGCTTTGCTTTAGGGTTGAGAGAATTAGAATTGAATTTTCTTTTCTTCTTTCTTAGTTGGCGGCGGCTCCATTGATTTCCATGGCGACGGTAACTATTCTATTTTAATTAGGTTTAGGGTTAGCATTAGGATGTATTTATAGGTGTAGGAAGTTATTTAGGACCATTAGATTAACCCTGAACCATGAGAACCAATCAAATGCAAAATCTGCATTTGAGCGAATCGGCCCACGGGTTGACAGCCAAACACCCTGTATTAACCCCTAGTCGACCCAGCGAGGCTCGGGTCGACCTCAAAAATGGGCCGGTTCGGTTATTTCCCCTCCCAATTCGCTGTTTTGAACTTTTTCGCATATTTATTTATTTAATTTATATATATATATATATCAATGTATATATTTCTCTGCACAACCCATTTCACTTAATTCTTTTCTAAAAATTAAGTATACTTTAATTTGTGAATTTTAATGTTATAAAATTACGGGGTGTTACATTCTCCCCTCCTTAAAGGATTTCGTCCCCGAAATCTCCAAGTCAAGAAGAATGTATATCCTACCATCTAATCGTCCATCTACTCAACCATCAAACACCAGCATCCATTGTCCTTAAAAGACTTCTAATGCTTTAATGTTTATATGCACAGTGTGTGTATATGTCCATATCTAATGCAAAATTAGGCGGTCTACTGATTCAGTCGACCTCCTTAGTGCAATTCATGATATTGCCATGCGTCCAATATGTATGCAAAAGATTCCTAATGATACATATTAATTCTATATGCATGCACAACCATCCACCCGAATGCAGCAACTATATGATAATACAACCATTATACATCCATTTTACTAAATACATCCATATATATGCAATATGCAATATGAAGTGACTGAGCCGATCTGGTGCCTAATAGTGTGTGTATATGCATCCACGAGCAAACACTTGCATCCACTTTGCATCCACCATACATAACTTGTCTCAAACACATGTTTCAACCATAGGATTATCCTAACTAAAGGTCAAAGATACTAGCGAGAGGATATACTAAAGATAAGATAAGTACAAGCTAAGCGATAAAGGAGAAATTAAAGGACATACCCTCAAAAACAAAAGGGTATCGTGAACGCATCTTCTATTCCGTCTCCCAAGTAGCGTTGCTCTCATCATCTCCCCATTGCACTTTGACTAGTCAGACCTCTCGATTCCTCAACCTCTTGATCTCTGACCCAAGAATGCGCGTAGGAGCTCGTCGAATTGTCGCATCACGCTCTATCTCCACCTCTCTAAGCAAGCTCGGCTCTACCACTTCCGCGGTCTCATGCAAGCACTTCCTCAAATGTGACACATGGAATACGTCATGTACACCACTAAGTCTCTCGGGCAACTCCACTCTATACGCCATCTGTCCAATCCTCTCCTTAATAGGAAACAGCCCTACAAACCTTGGTGCTAATTTCCCAACGGACCCAAAGCGAACAACGTTTCGTAATGGAGACACTTTGACAAAGACCATGTCCCCAACTTCAAACTCGAGATCTGTCCTCCTCTTATCCGCATAAGATTTCTGTCTATCTTGCGTTGCTTTCATCCTCCTTCGAATCAAGTCGATCTTCTCCGAAGTCTCCCTAATCATATCGGGCCCAAGTAAGATCTTATCCGTAGATTCCCACCAACATGTAGGTGAACGACAAGGTCGTCCATAAAGAGCTTCGAATGGTGCCATACCAATGCTGGACTGAAAGCTATTATTATATGCGAACTCAACCAATGGAAGATGCTCTTCCCATGTACCCCCAAAGTCTAGGATACATAGCCTCAACAGATCCTCTAGAATGCAATTCACCCTCTCAGTCTGGCCGTCCGTCTGAGGATGATATGCGGTGCCCAAACATAACTGAGTCCCTACCGCCTCTTGTAAGCTTCTCCAAAATTCGCTAGTGAAAATAGGATCGCGGTCGCTCACTATGCTAGAAGGAACACCGTGCAAACGAACTATCTCTCGAACGTATACAAAAGCTAACCATGGAGCAGTCCTCTTACTCTTCACGGGAATAAAATGGGCGCTCTTAGTAAGTCTATCTACTATAACCCAAATTCCCGTATTACCCTTCCTCGATCGCGGTAATCCATCCACAAAATCCATCGAGATGCTTTCCCATTTCCATAGTGGAACCTCCAATGGGTGAAGCAACCCACCGGGTTTCTTTTGCTCCGCTTTTACTTGTTGGCACACCAAGCATCTAGCGACATACTCGGCCACATCTTTCTTCATGCCGGCCCAAAAGTAAACTCTCTTCATGTCTTTGTACATCTTGTCCCCGCCGGGATGAATGGTCATCTTCGAATGATGTGCTTCGTCAAGAATAGTCTTCCTTAGGTCATCGTCTTTTGGTACACAAAGTCTACCGTCCCTACGTAACCAACCCTTATCGTCTAGGGTATACCTACGGAGATGGCTTGATGACTCCCCTCCTTTGAGTTTTTCTACTAACTCAACCAACTGCGGGTCGTCTCGCTGTGCCTCGCCAATCCGTCCCAAAAGCGTAGGTCTGACCTCCAAGGATGCTAGCAAATCGGGTACGAAGTCAACGGAAGGTCTAAAGTCAAACAGCGAAATGAATTCTAAACTTCGCCGCTCAACAAACAAAGGACTTAAGGATAATCTTTTTTCTACTTAAGGCATCGGCCACCACGTTACCCTTTCCAGGGGTATATGCTATCTCAAAGTCGTAGGACGCTAAGAACTCCATCCACCTTTGCTGCCTTAAGTTCAAGTCCTTTTGAGAGAATATGTATTTTAAAGATTTGTGGTCAGTGAATAGTTCGAATTTCTCACCAAGAAGATAATGACGCCAAGACTTAAGCGCGAAAACAATAGCGGCCAATTCTAGGTCATGTGTAGGATAATTCTTCTCATGCGCTCTCAACTGCCTTCCACCATAAGCTATTACCCTGCCCTCTTGCATTAGACTGCGCCTAGTCCTGTCCCACAAGCATCAGTATAAACGGTAAACGGCTTACTCCTGTCTGACAATACTAAGACTGGGGCTGTAGTCAAAGCTCTCTTCAAACGTTGGAACGCATCATCACAATCTACGTCCCATGTGAAAACTAGGTTCTTCTTCGTCAAGCGTGTCAATGGAGCTGATATCTTTGCGAAGTCTTTGATAAACTTCCTATAGTAGCCAGCCAACCCCAAGAAACTTCTCACTTCGGTAGCATTTTTAGGGACCTTCCAATCTTGGATGGCCACCACCTTCGCGGGATCCACGGCTATCCCTTCTTTGGAAACCACGTGCCCCAAGAACCGTACTTCCTTCCTCCAGAAGTGACACTTAGAAAATTTAGCCTTAAGGCTATGCCCTCGTAGGGTCTCCAACACTTCCCTAAGATGTAGGGCATGCTCTTCTTCATCCTTAGAAAAAATCAAGATGTCATCTACAAAGACTACCACGAATTTGTTAAGGTACTCCCTAAACACCCTACTCATCAAATCAACAAAATATGCTGGGGCATTTGTCAAACCGAAGGGCATCACTAGCCATTCATAGAAACCGTCCGGAGTCCTAAAGGCAGTCTTGTCTATGCTATCCTCAGCCACTCTCAACTGATGGAACCCAGTGGCTAAGTCCAACTGCGAAAACACTGAGACGCCAACTAACTGATCGAAGAGATCGTCAATCCTCGGCACTGGGTGTCTGTTCTTCTTAGTAAGTTTATTAAGTTCTCTATAGTCCACACAAAGTCTAAGGGACCCATACGCCTCCGTGGCGAATACTACTGGAGCACCCCACTCTGATATACTTCGTCTTATGAACCCCTTCTCAAGCAACTCCTTCACTTGCTTACCGAGTTCCCTCCTTTCACATGGAGCCATGTGGCGTACTGGCAAAGATACTGGTTTCGCATTATCCACAAGATATATTCGAAAATCTATCTCCCGCTTCGGAGGCAAGCCTTTCACCTCCTCAAAACATCCTAATATTCTCGGACCACTCTAACAGATCGTAGATTTTCCTCAGACGCGTCAAGCGATTCTAGATAACTTAGCATAACCGAATTTATGGGATTACAAAAGATTTCGAGAGTGTTGCCAAGGCGAGTCACGAGCCTAACTACTCTCCTTTCACAATCAAGAACGGCCCCATTTCTGGATAACCAATCCATTCCTAAAATTAGCCCATAGCCCGTGAAGCCCAACACATAAGCATCACATCTAAATTCAACGCTAAGTATGGAAATTTTCAAATCCAAACACATCATAGACAAGTAAGCTGAGCCCCCAATTGGATTCGAAACAACTAAGGGATCCTCTACTAAACTGGTGTTTAAGTGCAGTGATTCAACTAATGATGTAGAGATAAACGAATGTGATGCGCCCGAATCGAATAAGGTACGGACAGGATGAACAAACAGAAAAACTAAGCTTTCAACAGAAATGGTTCTACCTCGTTCTTGCAGCGGTGGGACCGCGAGATCCTGAACTTGTCCCCCTGCCTGCCCTGGTGCCATAAGAGCCTGCACCTGTCCTCCCGAGGTAGCTCCTGCCCTCTGCCCCTTCTTTGGGCAGTCCTTCACTAAATGTCCCGCATCGCCACAATGAAAACAGCCTGTCTTCTTTTTCTTTCGGCAATCCTTGCTGAGATGTTCTGTGGTTCCACAGTTAAAGCACTTCTTCTTTCCCTTGCCATTATTGTCTTTTCCACCCTTCTTGTTTTACTGTTGTGGTTTCTTCTGATCCCCCTTCTTCTCGGGTGCCTTATCAGCTTTAGCGCTTTTCTCCTCATGCATGAGCGCCATTTCTACTAACTTCTCAAAGGTGACCCCCATCGGGATGTGGGTCATAGCCAACCCTTGCAATGGTTCATTCAAGCCATTCACGAACCTCAGCGCCTTCTTCTCCGGCGTGTTCACTAAGTCCAAGCCAAACCTTGCTAACTGATTAAATTTATTGACATATTCTTTCACTGATGAGCTTCCTTGCTTCAATGTCAAGAACCTTTCCATATATAGATTTTCTTCCGCCCTTGAGAGAAACTTCGCCTCGAACCTGAGTCTGAAATCTGCCCAAGAGTCAATAGGACGCTCCCCATTAGTGACCTCCCACCAAAACGAGGCCTCTCCCTTCATCAACCAAGCTGCTAAACGAACTCTCCTCCCTTCTTCTACTTCAAAGATTTCTAGCAATTCTTCCACCTCCTTAAGCCAATCTCTAGCTTCCACAAACGTTTCTGACCCTTGAAATGGTTTTCCACCCATAGCCTTGAATTCCTTGCACGTCTTTGCAAAAGTATCTACGCGAGGAGGAGGAGGAACGGGTGCAACTGGTGGTGGAGGAACATTGGCTGGACCTGCAGCGGCCCTAGCCTCCAATAGCCTCCTATACCATCCTGGTATCGTTACACCGTCGGGTAGATTAAGATCTTCAGCCATGCTGAAACGAAAAAGGAAAGATTCAAAATGGCGAATTCGAAAGATAAAGATATGTGGCTATTGGGGATTATGTTTTTCTTAAAAACTTTTCTCTTTAAATTTCTCATTAAAACATGTTTTTGAAAACACTTCTTCCAAAAATAACTATTTTTCTAAAGTATTTTTATCTGTTCTGGTAACCTTAAGCTCTGGTACCACGTGTAACACCCCACGTCCATTAATGTCACTCACAAAGGGAATGCATTAACTTCCATGGAGGTTATAAGTGAATATAGAACAGAAAAATTACAACAAGACATATAATAAATAGTACTTGGAAATCTAAAACTTCATTTTATTGCAGCGGAAATTAAACATGTTTGTTACATCACAAAACCATAGATCATAACCAAGTACAATATCCATCTTCATAAAAACAAAATACATAATCCCATTACATAAATAGCCATTAAAAAGATAACAAGCTGGACTTTACTTCAACGGTCCAAGCTTTCCAAAGAGAAATGAAGCAATTCAATCAAACTCCACTAGAGCTGGGCCCAACCTGAGGACCTAGAGGGGGAAAAAGGATAGAAATAGAGGGGGTCAGACATAAAGTCTGGCGAGTATGATAATTCTAACAATACTATTATCAAAATAACTAGACTAAGGCATAAGCTGGAAGACAAGTAAATGTCTATGAACTCTTAGGAAGATAAAGATAGCGTTTAAGATAACGGTAAAGGCACACCTAATTACTAACGAATGATTACTACACTGCACCACACCAGTCACACTATTGTTTGATCCCACTTGCTTCACACAGAAACTTTATAAATAGCCTTACGTACGCCTAGCTGACTACATAGGTGTCGTCTGCCCCTATCTCCACTAGGTGTACCCCACTACCCACTTTCGATTGGCTCCCTACTCGTAGATACCCATGCTGGCCCCACAGTGGGGTGTATCACTCCCCTAAAGTGGCAACCCGATACAACTTGAGAATGCACGGCTTATACCTACACGATGCAACAACGTCTTACCTACCAGCCCGGGTCCACACACGCATATGAAACCCGTTGGACTTGCGTTGCCACCGCTCCCCGTTTTGGCCTCTTACAGTCAAACCCAGCATGCGTGTCCAGTCCTCGACTTGGGTCAAGCCCACAAAGATACGTTTGGGATACTGGTCGAAATGGGCCCCCACAAGCTACCCACCTAAGCTTGTCACTAGTATATCCCACTTAACCCTCTTAGTCATGTTCATTTACATGTGTGTTTGGTTAAGTCTTACTAATCGTATTTCACATGCCACTAAGGGCACCCCCTAGATCCCTCATGCCACCCAAGGCACCTACTTAACCCCCATGTCCCACCTTACATGTTTATCTGGTTAAGTATTTCTTAATTCATTCAGGCCATAACCTCATAAAGACCTCTCACATTAGACTGGCATTTATGGCAGATGGATTTGTCGGGCGGGTCCGGGCAGTCTTACACCATAAAAGAGTCTAACCTCGTGTCTTTACAACCGTTATGCTTTAGTTTAGGCCTAGGACCTCTCACATTGGGCTGACATTTGTGACCACTGGATTTGCCGGGCGGGTCCGTGCAGGTTTACGTCACAAACGAGTCCAACCTCGTGTCCTAAGCATTGATTAACACTTAAAATCTTTTACCCCAGTTTTAATAATTCCCTATTCAAATTATTAATTAAGTCAACTTTTAATGATGTCCATAATTGACTCAATTATGGCAAACCACTTATGGCATGCAAAATCATATCAATTGCACCCCAACTTTTTAATATTAAATCCTTAATATTACCCCTACCCCACGTTTATACGTTCGCTTATTCAACGCATAATATAGGCTAGACTTGTATAGTCTAACACCTAGCACAAAGATAAATTATCACAACATATAGACAATTAAAATAAATCTAATCATAATAGGGGTGAAACTTGCATAAACTACACATGTTAAGGATCAAAATGTGTCAACTTGTTAAATGTCTCAATTTATATGATATGATCATAGCCCAAATCTATACATAAACTTGCATATGGGGTTTTTAGGCAACATAATGATGGTGTGAACTAGCATAGGATATCACATATGTCATAGCATAATTCTAGATGTCATAATAGATGTCTTGACATATGTTCATAACTTTTCTAATCAATCTAACTTGCATAGGTGACTTGTCATATAGATCAACATAACCCAAACATGATGATTTAATTAATATGAACTAACTAGCATAGATGGTAACATCATGGCCTTTTTAACATGTATGATTCATCACAACTTAGCATAGAAACTTTCAACATACATAACATCATCATAGCATGATTTACAACATATAAGATATCATCATCACATAACATTGGATTTACAATATACATGATAGCAAAAGGGGTTTACAACAACATATATGATAATTCACATCATCTACTCATAATCCATTCATAACTCAACCTAATTAAAATGATAATAATCTTGTTAAGATCATCATACTCACAATTTAGAGAAGAAAAGAGAGAGTTTTGCTTTGCTTTAGGGTTGAGAGAATTAGAATTGAATTTGCTTTTCTTCTTTCTTAGTTGGCGGCGGCTCCATTGATTTCCATGGCGACGGTAACTATTATATTTTAATTAGGTTTAGGGTTAGCATTAGGATGTATTTATAGGTGTAGGAAGTTATTTAGGACCATTAGATTAACTCTGAACCATGAGAACCAATCAAATGAAAAATCTGCATTTGAGCGAATCGGCCCACGGGTTGACAGCCAAACACCCTGGATTAACCGCTAGTCGACCCAGCGAGGCTCGGATCGACCTCAAAAATGGGCCGGTTCGGTTATTTCCCCTCCCAATTCGCTGTTTTGAACTTTTTCGCATATTTATTTATTTAATTTTTAATATATATATATATATATATATATATATATCAATATATATATATTTCTCTGTGCAACCCATTTCACTTAATTCTTTTCTAAAAATTAAGTATACTTTAATTTGTGAATTTTAATGTTATAAAATTACGGGGTGTTACAATATTGCAATGTTTATTTCGAAAATTTGGATCCATTATCATACAACGTCTCTGAGAGTCAATCATCTTCCGATGTAATGACGTACCATTGATTTTAACACATCGGATTATAATCGCTTTCTTTGTCTTGAGAATGATTTGAGAATACCCTTTCCTTATTATTTAAATTTATTCAAAACGAAAAATTTGATTACTATTTAAAGTATTCACAACTTTGATTATACTATAAATGAACGTCTAACTTCACATTTAATCTGACGACTTCTATATTTTTTCTCTCGTTCCGTTGTTACTAAGTCAATACCATTATTGTATCACTTCATATATATATCATTATTTTATATTGTTATTATATTAAACAACAACTAAATTCACTTATATAAATTAGAAGATTTAAACAAAAACGATTTGTTTTTATTTTCCATTGATTTCCATTTCTTTCCTTATTTTCCTTTTAACTTTCTACCCTTACTTTTCTTTTACTTCGCTTTTCTCTCTTTATTTATTCAAGCCCATCAGCCCAAATTCGCATCAGCCCAAACACCTGGGCCCATCATCTGTTTTCCCTTTTCTTTATTTTTCTTCACGTATGCCCAAGATTATTTTCTTTCTTTTTTATATACTTTAGCCCTAATTAACGCAAGCCCACTCACGTTTTTCTTTCCTTATTTTTCTACTACAAATTTTCCTATCCCTGCTTCCTTTTTATTCTTGCCGTCGACTGTCTTTCCCTTTGGGTTACATGTAGTACCGTCCAATGTCTTGCTCTTTGGGTTACATGCAGCACTATCCTCTTTTTCCCAAACCTTCGGCCATATCCTCCTTGCTTCCTTATTCTGCTACTGTTACTTTTTCTTCTCTTCTATTTACAGGCTGCGCCCCCTGATCTTTCAGCCCTTTTACTTCTTTTTCTACTTACTCTCGTAACACTCACTTCTGGAGAATGTTCTCCATGGTGTACCAGCCCTCCCCTTTTCATATATATTTTATATTATTTTATTTATTATTAAATATATATGTATAAAACTGGTCGAAGCCATTGTCCAAGATTTACACGCAAACAATACTTGATGCTCCCTTTTTCTACAGCTTTTCCCATTTTCTTTGTTTACTTTCTTTTCTTCGCATTGCTTTCCACTGCTTCATATTTCACGTATATGTTGTGTCCCATTTACTGCTGTTTCCCCTTTGAAGGAAAATGTATGAGACCATCTTTGCAGGGGTTACTTCTCTATGTTTCAAAATGTACACCAATTCATGTTATATGGTGGCATCACCTCATTAAGCTTGAGAATTTACATAACTACATGTATCACTTTACCTCATTTTAATGGCAACGCTTCAAGGTATGTCACCTAGTTCTGATAAAAGGTTGTCTCGCCCCATAGGGATAGAAGACCAATCCATGAGCATGTCAAAAAGTCTGTAGCCTTACTTGGATAGAAAATGCATATTATTTCTGTTCATGCTAGAGGAGAAGTACTTTCATCCCGCAGCAATGACCGCTTTGTGTTTTTTTTTTTTTTTTTTTTTTTTTTTGAAACTCTACGCACATTCCTAAACTTTCACTTCATCGGTGTCACTTTCGTCATCACCCCTTCAGGTACCATAACCTCCACTGTATAATTCGAGTTTGTTTTCCCAACGTCCATCACAATCCTCCTCACCCTTCTTGTGATTATTCCCAGATCACAAACCCACAAGGAATGAGGGATAATTCAGTTCGACATCATCGGTTCCTTGCACAAGACTTCAGTTAGCTTGTTGTCTTGCAACAATTGATATTGGTTTGTCGGTCATTTACAGTCCATACATAAGCTAACAGTCCACACATAAGCTAACGTACTCTTCAGGTTTAATGTTGTAACCAAACCGGATCAATTTGCCTTTAGCGGGTTAACATGCCCTGCACAATAGCGCAAAGGATGCTGTACTCCCCGTATGATCCGCTATCTGCTCACCAATCCTCAAAACATTAACCAACAAGCCAACCTTTCCTACTAAGCTAATTAACATCAAATAGTCAGTACAATTCTCCATAACATAAAATGATATATAAGTTGCTTTTGGCTGTGCTTGTTACATCTTTACCGTCTAATATTTTCAATATCCAATTCTACTGGCGTAAAACCAGGTTTAAACTTGCAGTTTATCAATATTTCGACAATGGCCTATCATCAATTTCCGAAATAGACTTAATTCGAGATTCATAGAAATAAGCTATTACTTACTTAGAAGATATTACTCTAAGTATGACAGTGCGGCATGGTTTTCACGAAAGAAACCAGTGTGTATACTGATTAGAGTCAATAATTTAGATGACCGGATATTCCATGATCCTATTAGAAATAAGAATTTTACTTGGCAGACTAAAGTTAATGAAAGTGGGTATTTTGCTGAAGTCATGGATTTGATCTCCGTTTGACAGAGGTGCTAAAGTTACATTGATAACAATTATGTTATCATACCATACACAACAGTAATAGTTCAAATGGGCAAAAGGGGTTTTACTCACAGAAAATTGGTCCCCTGTTCTTTAGTTTACAGGATACAGGTTACCTTCAGTGTTTTTGTTTCTTATTTTCAAATATAAACAAATGTTACCACTTCAGACATGTGCAAGAGTACTCAGCCCGGAGTACATAAAACATCCATAAAATTAACACATCATTTTGAAGTTTGAACTTAAAGGATTTGCAGAGGGTTTTACCAGGCCCGGCCCTTTGGTAAAGCGTATGAAGCTGTCGCTTTGGGCCTCATCCAAAACTAGGGCACCATCAGCATCCAATTTCCGTTCAGGTAGAAAAAAGAAAACGAGAAACTCAGATCGCCATAAGCAATGACAAATCAGATGAGCATCGCTGAAACTTCAGGCTCGTCAACAAATCCGGAGGACGTGACTGGTAAGCAGCGACTTCGATCAGTTTTCTGATCTCAAATTGATGGCGATGGATCACGGAGGGCAAGCGTAACTTGCTATAATTCGATAATAGCGCAGGTGAGGTGTAGCACAACAGGTACAATAATCTATATCTTCTTCATGAATTGTGGATTGTGGAGGGATAAAAGGAAAATGGTGTGCGCTGTGCTTTTTAAGATAGCATCTGTAAATTATTTGAATTTCTGGCAATCGCTTGTTAATTTTATCCTCTTTTGAAAAATTTCTACTGCTTTTCATCTATATGTCATGTATATAATATTAGAAAACAAAAAACTATTTTATCGATTACCAGTTATCACCTTTTTTACCTCCCTTTTTACGCTACTTGTACTTGAGAGCTTTCGGCTGAGAGTTTTTCAGGGTATAATTGATTATTATAGGTCAAACAATATGTTTCTTACATATATGTAGAGCCCAGTTATTACGTTTTTTTTAACTAAGTTTTTGCTTAGCAATGTACCTAAAATAATCTGACCCAATTATAGAAGCATTATTTTAAATACTTCATGATTTTCATTGTTGGGCTTTAAGAAATGCATGAAAATTTTATAATTTAGTATTCAATTTTTTTAAAATGACTTGACATCATTATCGGTTGAATACGATACGATCAATGAACTTAAATACGACAAAATTATTAATTATTATTATCAATAAGGTTCATAATAGATTAGTGTTAATCTTTTCGTACAACTTTGATTATTGTTACCAATATGGTTTTTTAAATCTGTCTTAAACTTCTAGTTATATTTAAACAACGTCTCTTATTTTGATGGTTCATTTAACGGTAATTGAACTAGTTTTTGTGTAAGGGCACTGATTTTGCAGTTGGCTTTAGGCACTAAAACTCCTAGGACCGGCCCTGGGTTTTACTCACAATATTCACTGCCTTTTGTTCTAGCTCTCTGTTTTAAATTCTCAGTTCCCGGTTTCCCACTGTTTCTGCCATTCTCCCCTTCTCTGTTTCTAGGCTTGCTTCAGGTTCTTCTCTCAAGTTTGTGAATGAACCAGTGTAAGTGGGTGAGGGTATTTATATGTGTGAATAAGCATAAACTATAGCCTAGTCTTCTAGCTTGGATAAGGGATGTATTAGGCTGTAATATTTTGATTGAAAGAAAAGTATTGTGAAGGCTTATCACATTTATTACTTCCCATAATGCACATGCTTGGTCCGGTCATTTGCACTGTACATTTTGTACAAAGTATATGCAGAAAATTGTTTTAAAACTCTAGCTTAGTTGCCAAGTAAATCACTATATATTTGATTTGATGAAACATCACTTGCTTATATATTTATTTGCTGGAAGTTCTAAAATGTTTGTCATTGATCTTACCAATGTACACAACAACCAAGAATCACATGCATTTGGGTACAAGCTAACTTTGGCTAGGATTTGGACATAAGTATAGCATTGGTTGGCAAGTCTTAGCTGTAAGCAGGGGCGGATCTACCTATAGGCGAGGTAGGGCCACGGCCCTATGTCAAAAAATGAAAACCAAGCAGAAAATAGCAAGGGGTAAGTTTCTTGCCCTACCTGGAGCTGATAGTTTAGCCATACCTAGGCTTTGCATGCAGCTATTTGACCAAGTTATACCATATTTTGAGAGGAAATTAAGCTTACTCATGTATATACCAGAACACTTAAAGTTGGACAGGTGACGTGGGATAAAATATTTTATTTTGGCTCTACCTGAAACTAAAGGCTAGATCCGCCACTGGCTGTAAGTGAGAAAGCTATAGGCTACTTTGAAAAGAAACGGTGTTTCTCCTTTCTTGTGTACAGGTTTGCAAACATAGAGTAGGATAGGATATTCACATTAGATTTGAAAAGAAATGATAGCTGGGTTTAGCTAATCTACCCCCTATTCTATAAAAAGGCACAGCCAGGTATATTTCAGCTCATAAATTTGTACAGCTATGTGCAGAGTGTTGTAATAATCAAAGTCTTTGCTTTCCAAGGTAATTAGTTAACCCAATATAGATTGACTTGAACACCCATGTTCTAATGTACTCCACACAGATACTTTGCCTTTAAGGAAAATCTAAACTATTGATAGCTAATTAGCTATGATCTTCATAGTTTTAAAATAGCAAATCAACGACAAATCAAATATTCCCATTTATTTATTTTGATTTTATGCTATTATTATCAATTTAATGCTTATGTCTCGTTAGTAGTCATGCTCTTAGATACACATAGGTGAAGTAAACCTTGATTTTTACAAGTTTGTTATATTAGCAAATATATATTATTATTTTTAAAACAAGCTTTTAAAATAAACAAAGATGTTTTAAAACATCATGTACTTGCTAAGGAATATAACAAGTAAAAAATATATACAGAAGATTTTAAAATAAATGATCCTTCTAAATCTATTTATAATATCTAAACCCAATATTATTTAATAAATTTACATTACAGATATAAATCTATAAATTATAATTGAACAAAATCAGTCAAAAACCAGGACAATACAATTTCCCATGATTCTGACCGACCGTCCATCTAAGCGTTGCAACTGTTATTTGCAACAGTCGTTTCTGTTCGAATTCGAACAAATGTATCCTTTCAGCCTTGACTCGACAACTAATTATTTGAATATTAATATGTGAAGGCACAGGGCTCATCTTTTGACCCTTTAAATATTAATATGTATGTCATGGTCATGCTAATGCCTTATCTCTCCCTTCTCTTCTTTCTTTTGATATGATATATCATTTCATTATATATACAGAGATAAACCTATGAGTATTTCATGATGTGGGACAAAATATTTCCCCCTTTTTCTTCTTCCTTCTTTCTTCCCTCTTCACAAACCCAAGCCCAAAACTAATTATTTGAAAATTTTACAACTAACATTTGAGCTTACCATGTCTATAAAACATCACCATCTCCTTTAAATGGAAAAGGCAAGTTCTGATTAGCAGTTTTTGCTGATAAGAAAAACACAGTCATTTTTTTTAATTTGTTCAGGAAGGAAACCAACCGGAGTCATAAAACTCTTCCTAGTGTGCCTAATCTAGTTCGTGGCACCACATAAGTGGCTGATCTAAGCGTATGCACATGGTAAGATCAAAACACTGTCATTTCTGTTTCAACAAAAATTTGAAAATCAAAAGTTGTAGGAACTCAATACATAAAGTAGTAATTAGCAACGATAATTGATGTCCAAACGCAGAGATCTCATGCACTGGCACATATAATTACTATACAATAGTGTTGTCATTCTAAATAGTAAATAGGATAAGACTAATTGAAAATAAATAATGCAAAAATATCAAAATAAAACAATCTAATTGATATATAGAAATTTCTCCTAAGGCCAGTTGTAAATACTTTATTTAAAGCCTCCAAAGATACAAAGACAACGATATGCACAAGATTGTGATGAGTATATTTTCTTTGTGATATGGATTTTCTTTGATTTTAGGACAAAACGAAGAGGAAGAAGAAGTAGCGAAGTGGACAGAAGAAGGAGTGATAACGTAATTAGGATTCTCCCTTTTAATAGTGTTCTCTTCAATGGTCGCGTTTCTTTGAAGGAATACATTTATTCATTTAAATCATGGCAGTTGTTTCTTGATTGTCATTTCCATTGGCAAATTTAAAGGTTATTTACAATAGTCAAGTCTTGCAAAAGCAGAACGCAACGGTTCAAAGTTGCGTCCATTCGAGTAGTAATTTGTAATAGTTCGTATTAGTTGGGAAAAGTAATCTTTATTCATACATGTTATTTAAATTTAAGTAGGAAAAAATAAAATGATCTAGTATTATTTGATACACATCCGCATCCATAACCCAAACCTGGTCCCAATCTAGTATGGGACGAGCAGAAGATGCACACGTGTTAAATCATGACCATCTACGTCTTCCATTTTGCCTAAAATTATCCGACCAAATGGCTGATATAGATTAATGGAGAATGATATATAAACATGTTTTCATCTTTTATTTTTGGACTTAAAATATACCTTCATAGATGATGCTACTATGTCGGGGAGTAAAACTGGGTTAAAAGTGAGAATTAGTGGAAATTAAGGATACTAGGGGGGTCTATTGGTAATTTTGTACGTGGTGATGGTGGGGACATCCGAAATTCTGGGTTTCTTACCACACGGTTTGATAAAATCACAAGCGGACATTCAAGCATTTTCGAATCTTCATTCACCTCTTCAATGTAAGAGTATTAAATGGATTTTTTGAATTAATGATAATGAATTAGTATTTAGTAATTGAACATCAAATTGGTAATCTCATATGAGTTTTCATGTCGATCAACATTGCAATAATTAATATATTGAGAAATCTCCCCAAGTCAATGTGGATTGGTTTTTGATTGATGCCACATGAATTATGGAAGCTTTAGAAGAGGAAAGTTAGAATCTTGCTACCAATTCTAGTAACAGAAAAATAGTGTGAAGGACAAAATAAACAAAAAAATTGTTTGATAAGACAACAACAACAACAACAAAGCCATATATCCCAAACAAGTTGGGGTTGGCTAGATATGGAACCCAAAATTAAAATAAAATAAAATTAATAATGATGATAATAATATATATATAAAGGGTTTAAAATAACCAAACAAATAAAAAGTCGTCCGATAAAGGGTTTTTTTTAAATAATAATAATTAGTATAAAGTTTCAATAAAAGTGAAACAAAATCTAAAATAGTAATAAAAAGTAAAAAGGTTCAGTAAACATGAAATAAGGTCTTAAAAAAAACCTAAGGTTCTGGTACATGGATTGCCAATTTCCATGCACTCTTATCAACTACCAGCTCTTCCGGTAAACTCCAGTTACTTAAATCTCTCTTTATTATCTTCTCCCATGTCATTTTAGGTCGACGTCTACTTCCCTTTGGGCCTTCTGCGCGGCTTAGAATTCCAACGCGTACAAGTGCATCGTATGGTCTATGTTGGATATGTCCAAACAAACTCAAGCGGTATTGGACTAACTTCTCTTCAATAGGTGCAACTCCAAGTTTTTCCCGAATATCCTCATTTCTAATCCAATCTCGTCTAGTATGCCCACAGCTCCAACGCAGCATCCGCATCCCCGCTACGCTTATCTTCTGGACGTATTGCCTCTTAGTAGGCCAACATTATGCACCATATAACATTCCAGGCCTGATTAGAACTTTCCTTTAAGCTTCCGAGGAATCTTCCGATCACAGAGAATGCCAGATGCTAGTCGCCATTTCACCCATCCTGCTTGAATTCTAAAACTAACATCCTTATCAATCTCTCCATCAAACTGCAACATAGATCCTAAATATCGAAACGATTCCTTCTTGGGTATTGTTTCATAAGACAAGAGGCTAAAAAATTTATGACTTTATGGATAGTGGAGTAGAAGATGAAAATTTTGATGAAGATAGATTACATGATCGATTGCAAAAAGATATAAAGGGATTTAAGTGAATTTGGATTAATATTTCTTTATAGACTTCGTAAGGTTTGGTACTGCTGAAATAATGAGATGAATTTTTTTATGTATCGAATATACAAAGAGGCTCAACTATCGTGCTCATCTATACGATAGCAACCAAGACCTTATGATCAGTACCAATGCATCATTATATAATTTTATTTTATTTTTGGTTCTTCCACAACGAATATAGGATTTAAATGCTTATCATAAAAATATGTTTTTTTACTCATTCAAGCATACCTGCAGGTGTATTCATTATTTTTCACCCTCGGTGATTCCATGAGGTTGGATTTTGGGAAGACAAAGAAATGTTTATTTGTTATATATATATATATATATATATATATATATATATATATATATAGAGAGAGAGAGAGAGAGAGAGAGAGAGATAGGATCAGGGAGCTCTCTGAATTTCAGCTCCCCATTTGCACCCCAATTTCAGCCATTTATTTATATTAAAAAAAGTGAATGTAAATGAGTGGGAGGTGAGAGAATGAGTGGAAGGAGGGAAGGATGAAATGTGTTGTGGAAAAATGGTAGGCTAAAGGGGTGCTCACTATTTGGGGTGCCATTGAACCTGCCTCATATATATATATATATATATATATATATATATATATATATATATATATATATATAAACACTAGCAAGAAGATTAGCACGAAGATTGATTGATCGTTATCGATGAATAGATATGGATTAGAATCAACCAATAAAAACTCAATCATAATTTTATCTATTCTTTAGCTGGGTTCGTGGATTTGGGCAAGTTCCTTCTTTGTCTAATATCATAAGATATTTGGATGAATTGAAGTTCATAACAACCTCAACTACTAACTATTTCGCCGTCGAAAAGAAAGATTGATTCCGATTTTACCTAGGGAATGTTTTATCAAAATATCAACTGCTGTTTTTCTTGATTTCAACTAAAGATTTTGCTGCCTCTCAACTAAATTGTGAAATAATAATGGTAACCATATAAATAGGATGTAGGCATTACTGAATCATTGCAAATGACGTGTGTAATTTGCTTTTTCAATTTATTTGCCAATTTTCTATTGTTTGAACTTTGATCGGATGTTTGGTAGGACTCAAACAACAAATTAAAGTTCATTAATCCACAATCAAACCTGGGTTACTGATTGTATTCTGAAACAAAGGTTCTTCACAAATATTCATGATATTGCCATGTTGGTCAACTTTCAAACGAACAAAGATGTCTTGTGACCTTTTTCATTTCTTTTATATGTCTAAAACATAAAAGTTTTTTTTTTTTGGTTCGGGTTTGGGGGGGGGGGGTGTTGCACCGACCGGAGTTGTAAAGAATCTAAAGATAATCATATGTCTAATGATAAAGCCAAACTAATCATACTACAGGGCATTTTGATTAAGATTGTAGGATTTTGCTTGAACTGTTATAGTTGAAATTTAAATATTTTGCCTTTTATGAATTGAATGCTCAAACATATAAATAGATTACAAAAAAGTTGTGGATCTTTCAGACTGTCAGTAGGTCAGACAAAGTTCTTTTTACCATAGGGAAAAATTGTAGAGCAAAAGCTTCCTTAAGTTATCCAGGTTGATTTTAATATCTGATAAAAGTACTATAGAACTTACAAATGATGATGTATATCAAGTTAAAACTAGATTTCTTAGGTATAAAACAACAATGTTAATTTAACTAACCAATAAAAGCCATATAACCCCTTTACTGCATGCATTTCTGATTAAGTTCACTGAAGAAAATAGATAATATAATAATTTGTTAGAATTAAGTTTCTGACCTTGATTATTGCATTTGTCATTGTTCATATTTAGTTTTTTCTTATTAACAGTTATAGATGAACTTCATATGCTAAGAAGAAGAAGAAGAACCTTTCAGAAATTCATATGAAATATATATTACTCTCATGCATTATTTATAGTGGAGATGCATGACAAGGACCACAGATCTTAATTAATTTGAAGGTCCCGTTCGGGAATGCCTTCATCACCCCTGGGCCACAATCTATATGCATTAGGCATCGAATGAGGATTAAAACTTTTTAACCAATTGTCCCTCCACTTCGAATCTTTTAATTCACCTTCGCTGTTGATTGACCCACTAGCTTCAGGCCCAGTGTATCTCACATGTTCCGTACCTTGAAAAAGCGATGATGCAAGCACTAACGTGAAAAGACCAAAGGTCAGCAAGTTGAAATTTGCCATGTTATTTGCCATTATGACCGAAGGGTCTCTCCCACCTATCAATATATAGAATTCAAAAGACAAGGCATTGCCGATCATCATTAATTTTACGTTTACTAATAAGTTCCTTTAATTTATTTATTGACTAGCTTTAAATGACCAGTTAATTGTAAATATTTGTAATTCAAACCATGTCTATGTTATTTAACTCCTAGTGAAAAAATGCAGACTTCTGTCGTTACTTCAACAATAAATGAATGTAACTTAAATGGCTACTACGTGTTTACGTCCGTTGTGGGACCCATAAATTTCGTATTTTGTATGCAACACAACTATAATTAGTTTTCCTTATAAGTTGCTAATAATGTCATTTTCAGTTGAATTTCGTGGTGTTTGAAGTTACGTTAACTTAATTACTTTTTAATGTAACATAAAATAATAAGATGAAATTTTTTATGTATCGAATATATAAAGAGGCTCGACTATCGTGCTCATCTATACAATAGCAACCGAGACCTTAGGATCAATACCAATGTATCGTTATATAATTTTATTTTATTTTTGGTACTTCCACAACGGATATAGGATTTAAATGCTTATCATAAAAATATGTTTTTTACTCAATATGTTTTTTACTCATTGAAGCATACCTGCAGGCGTTATTCGTTATTTTTTACCTTCGGTGATTCGATGAGGTTGGATTTTGGGAAGAGAAAGAAATGTTTATTTGTTATATATATATATATATATATATATATATATGCAGGGGCGTCCCCACTTCAGGCCTAGTGTGGGCCATCGACCCCACTGAAAAAGTTAAAGTTTGTAATAAAAAATTAGTGCCGCATCTTCAAAACTGAAGCCTTACTGCCTTCGTTTCTTATTTACAAAAGCTTGACCATTCAAGCAGCCCTAAATTCCCAAATGTTTACTCAAAATTCTTCATTTTTTCAAATCTTCTGCATCAGAAACTGAACTTTGTTGTTGCCTTACTGCTTACTGATCTATGCCATCTTCAGCCTCTTGAAAGCTCTGCTCCTAGGTAATTTAATTATATTTGAGTAATATATTTTGTACTTTTTGTTAAATTGATTTGCTTTTTAGTAGACTGATCTTGTGTTGCTTGTTGGATTGGTTTGTTTAGCAAATGTTAGATGAGTTGTTGATTTATTTAGTAAATGTTAGATTGATCTTGGGCACCCAGAGTGAAAAACAACAGTATAATTTATAAATGTTACAGGACGATAAGAGAACGAGATACGGTAGCCGATGGTAATTAAACAAAATAATTCTTTTCAGTATTGCATTTAGTTGTATGTGCATTTTCAATTTAGTTTTCGTTTGGGATGGTGTTATAAAGCCAAGGTTTCAAATGCTGCTGAAATGTTAGATGAATTGATTTATCTAGTAAACGTTAGTATTGTTGAATTGAGGCAACATTTTATTTTTCTAGTTGAAATGATTTTGACAAGATTTTGCAAATTGATCTACAGAATACAGGAACTAATTTTTACATGAAGTATGAGTAACAAAAATTTGTTAAGCTATTCCACAAAATCAAAAGAAAAGAATTCAACTTCTAGTATTGCTCTTCCTCATCCATCACTGAATCGTCCTCCTACCTCACATTCGCTTGATTTAGAAGATATTTGGATGATTATCCAGCGGATCCTGGCTTAAGAAAAAAAATATCAATCTTTATAATGTTAACGAAAGAGAGAAAGTTCGTCACTTTTATTTGGCAAAAGGTCCTTGTCAACCGAAAAATCACATATTTCCATGGCATCTAATTGGGCAAAGTGAGAAGCGGAGGTTCATTTCTTCATGGTTTAACGACCATCCTACATGGTTAGAATACAACATTGCAAAAGATGCAGCCTTTCGTTTATATTGTTATATTTTCAAACCCAAACATGGAGGTCAAAGCGGAGGTGATTCTTTTGTTGGTGATGGCTTTAGAAATTGGAATAAAAAGAAAGATTTAATGTGCATGTTGGACCAAACTATAGCACCCATAACAATTGTGTGAGAGCAAGTGATGATTTGATGAAGCAAAAACAACATATTGAACTATCCTTGTCTGATTATTCTACTAAAATGAAAGCTGATTATCGCGTTCGGTTAACCGCTTCTATTGGTTGCATTAGATTTCTATTGCATCAAAGTTTGCCTTTACGTGGTCATGATGAATCTGAGGAGTCATCAAATAAAGGAAACTTTTTGGAGTTCCTTCGATTTCTAGCAGATCATAATGAGGATGTTAATAGAGTTTCATTCGCAAATGCTCCTGAAAATCTAAAATTGACTTCACCAAGAATACAACATGATATTATTAGTTCTATTGCAAGTCTAACTACAAACTCTATTATTGAAGAACTTGGTAATGAATTATTTTCTGTCTTAGTTGATGAAGCTTGTGACATATCTGTGAAAGAACAAATGGCGGTCGTTTTATGCTATGTGGATGAAAGGGAGTTTGTTGTTGAACGTTTTCTTGGCATTGTACATGTCTGAGGTACTACTGCATTATCACAAAAGTGTGCCATTGAATCTCTATTTTGCCAACATGGATTAAGTATATCAAGTTTGCATGGACAAGGATATGATGGATCCAGTAATATGAGAGGAGAATTTAATCGCTTAAAGAGTTTAATTTTAGCGGAGAATGAGTCTGCTTATTATGTTCATTGTTTTGCTCATCAACTTCAACTAAACTTGTAGCAGTTGCCGAAAACCATCGACTTATTTCAACTTTCTTTGATGTTCTTTCTCAATTATCTAATATTGTAGGAGCCTCATGCAAGCATCAAGACATTCTTCGTGATAAACAATTTGAGAATGAAGTTATAGGAATTTGTAATGGTGAGATTTTAACAGGACGGGGTATGAATCAAGAAATGACAATACAACGTGCAGGAGCTACTCGTTGGGGTTCCCAGTATGGCACACTTTTGAGTATAATTAATTTGTTCCCCTCCGTGATTGAAGTTATTATGGTGGTTGAAGAGGATGCGAAGAACCAAAGGCATAGGGGCCAAGCTGATAACTTGTTGCGAATTATACAATGTTTTGAATTCGTTTTTCAGCTGCATTTGATGAAAAATATATTGGGAATTACGAATGATTTATCTCAAGCTTTACAAAAAAAAAAGATCAAGATATGGTAAACGCAATGAGACTTGTGAGAATAACAAAGGTATAACTACAAAATATGAGAAATAATGGATGAGAACAATTGTTTGAAGAAGTTGCTCTTTTTTGCACTAAAAAATGAGATAGTCATCCCTGATATGGATAGTGTGTTTCTAATTCAAGGAAGATCACGTCGTAAGGTTGAAGGAAAGACGCATCTTTATTATTATCGTGTAGAACTATTCTACGAAGTAATAAATATGCAATTTCAAGAGCTGAATAACCGATTTAATGAGGTAAATACAGAGTTATTGTTGTGCATGGCTTGTCTTAGCCCAAATGATGCCTTTTTTCATACGATAAGAGGAAACTGATTCATTTTGCTGAATTTTATCCATTAGATTTTTCTTTAAATGATTTAATGCAACTTGATCATCAACTGGATAACTATATTTTGGATGTACAATCTGACGATCACTTTTCTGAAATTGAAGGAATTAGTTCTCTTGCTAAAAGGATGGTTCAAAGAAAGAAGCATCGACTATATCCATTAGTTTACTTGCTTTTGAAGTCAGTACTATTAATACCTGTTGCAACCGCTACAGTTGAAATGAAAGAGTCTTTTCTGCAATGAAAATTATCAAGACTTCACTACGTAATCGACTGGGAGACGAGATTATGAATGGTTGTTTGGTGCCTTAAATAGAAAGAGACATAAGAAATGTCATTGAAACAAACAAAATCATCCAACACTTCCAAAATATGAAGTCTCGGAGAGTTTTCTTGTAAATGGTTATGTCAAGTGATGATATTTTGAAAAAAAAGAAATATGTTATGTTGTAACATTTTGGAAAGACTAAGTTACATTTTGATATTTTGTATCCTTATACCAAATGCTAATATATATTTTTTTGGATCATAAATTTGTTTAATATTACTATAAACTATGATGAATTCAATCTTTATTTTTTTTCCGCCCTCACGATGTAAAATTTCTGCGTAAGCCACTATATATATGGAAGCGAGTATATGAACATAAAAATTTGACATGAACCAGGAGACATAAAATCCAAGCCATATGATTAATTTGTCTTTATGTGAGAGGTGCAAATCATGGGATAATCATACGGTTCAGATTTTGTGTCCATCAATTTGTGTCAAACCTTTATGTCTAAATAGGCTTTCCATATATATATATATATATATATATATATATATATATACACACACACACACACACACACACACTAGCAAGAAAATCAGCACGAAGATCGACTGATCATTATTGATGAATAGGTATGGATTAGAATCAACTAATAAGAACTCAATCATAATTTTATCTGTTTTTAAGCTGGGTTCGTGGATTTGGGCAAGTTCCTTCTTTGTCTAATCTCATAAGATATTTGGATGAATTGAAGTTCATAACAACCTCAACTACTAATTATTTCTCCACCGAAAAGAAAGATTGATCCCGATTTTACCAAGGGAATGTTTTATCAAAATATCAACTGCTGTTTTTCTTGATTTCAACTAAAAGATTTTGCTGCCTCTCAACTAAATTGTGAACTAGTAATGGTAACCATATAAATAGGATGTAGGCATTACCGAATCATTGCAAATGACGTGTGTAATGTGCTTTTCAATTTATTTGCCAATTTTCTTACTGTTTGAACTTCGATCGGATGTTTGGTAGGACTCAAACAACATATTAGAGTTCATTAATCCAAAATCATACCTAGCTTACTGATTGCATTCTGAAACATATAAATAGATTACAAAAAAGTTGTGGATCTTTCAGACTGTCAGTAGGTCAGACAAAGTTCTATTTACCATAGGGAAAAATTATAGAGCAAAAGCTTCCTTGAGTTATCCAGATTGATTTTAATATCTGATAAAAGTATTATAGAACTTGCAAATGATGATATATATCAATTAAAAACTTGATTCCTTATGTATAAAACAACAATATCAATTCAACCAACCAATAAAGCCATATAAGCCCTTTAGTGCATGCATTTCTGACAAGATTCACCGAAGAAAAATAGATAGTATAATAATTTGTTAGAACAAAGTTTCTGACCTTGATTATTGCATTTGCCATTGTTCATATTTAGTTTTTTCTTATTAACAGTTATAGATAAACTTCATGTTCTGAGAAGAAGAAGAACCTTTCGGAAATTCATATGAAATATATATTATTCTCATGCATTATTTATGGTGGAGATGCACGACAAGGACCACAGATCTTAATTAATTGGAAAGTTCAGTTCGGAAATGCCTTCATCACCCAAAGGCCACGATCTACATCTATAAGGCATCGAATGAGAACTAAATTTTTTATACCAATCTTCCCTCCACTTCGAATGTTTTAATTCATCTTCGCTGCTGATTGGCCCACTAGCTTCAGGCCCAGTGTATCTCACTTGTTCCGTACGTTGAAAAAGCGATGATGCAAGCACTAGCGTGAAAAGACCAAAGATTAGCAAGTTGAAATTTGCCATGTTATTTGCCAATATGACCGAAGGGTCTCTTCCAACTACCAATATATAGAATTCAAATGACAAGGCATTGCCGATCATCATTAATTTTACGTTTACTAACAAGTTTCTTAAATTTATTTATTGTCAAGCTTTAAATGATCGGTTAATTGTGAATATTTGTCATTCAAACATTGCCTATATTAAACAATTATGTAACTCCTAGTGAAAAATGCAGACTTCTGTTTTAACAATAAATGAATGTAACGTAAATAGCTACTATGTGTGTGTGTCCGCTATGCGACCCATAAATTTCGTATTTTGTATGCAACACAACTATAATGAGTTTTCCTTATAAGTTGCTAATAATGTCATTTTCAGTGGAATTTCATAGTGTTTGAAGTTACGTTAATTTAATTACTTTTTAATGTCTAATTTAATTGAAATTATGACTTCTTTAATTAATGTGATTTATCGGTTTCAGTGTGTTTGTTGTAACTTTATGATCTTTAAATGTTGTTATCTGTCTGACATATATTCTTTGACATTTCTTATTTTCTGAATTAAAATAGATGGTTTGTACAACATTCTCTAAATTAATGAAAAATAAACAATAGTATTTGAAGTTATAAAAGAAAAAAGAGATTTAAAAAATAAGTTAACCGATTAATGTTATCACAAAAGTACAAAGTAAGTAACTTGAAAAACTGAATGGACACGACTTTATAATTTAAAAACCATCATTATATCATATCATTTAAAATACAGAAGTAAACAATTTGGAAAATTATTTGCACTTAACATGTAAGAAAATGTTAGTTCAGAATGCTAAAGCGGTATCCAACTAGCTTTATATGTCGTTTTATCCTATATTTTCTTCAATACATTTACAAAAAGGAAAAAACACATTTTTGTAATTTGTTTTTATTATTTGTTACATTCTTTCTCTCCAAATTTATATAAGAAAAATGTTTTCATAAATAATTTTTAATATTTGTGAAACGTCAAGGTGTGTGTTGGATTTAAAATATATAGACTTTACCCATTAAACTTAAAAATTCTTTAATTGAATAACGAAAGTTTGTCTTTAGTTATGTCCTTGAAACAAATGTCAACTTAACAAAATACATGTTGCAATATTCCATACTGCTATGCACAGACAAGTTCAATATTTCACAACAATGAGATAGAGAAAAATATCCCAAATAAAAAAATACAGCATATAAAATTACATTATCCACAACTTAAGTTATAAGTATGATGCCTTATCATATGCATCTTAATTGTAGAAATATAGGTAGTTCACACAATTATCCTCCATCGATTTCGTTAACTTAGGTAAATTTTCCTTAGGTATCTACTGTAACACACCGAATTTTTAACAACATTAAAGAGAATAAATTAAATAGTAATTAATTTAATATACAAAATTACAGGAAACGAATTGCACCATTGCGTCTGTCTCAAAATTCTGGTCAAGATAGACATTTGATTGCGTAAAACGGACAACGTATGAGGAAGTCATGAGGGTTTTAAGTTTGTATGTGCGTAGAAATATTATGTATAAACAAATGAGTCGGAGATGAGTTAGAATTTTATCCAGAATAGTTCAAATTCAAAAATTGAAAAATAGCGGCAGAATTCCCACTCTAGTGGGTCGGCCCCCCTAGAGGAGTGTCGACACCAGGGTCGATCCCACTTAAGGGGTGTCGACACCCCTAGGTATGAGGTGGCAGTTGGTTTCAGAGGGTTCTGCAGCTATAAATATGTGTTCAAATCTCCTATTTCTTCATTGGAAATTATGGGAGCCATATGCTGCCGAGATACGAACTGAGACGGAATCAGTTTCTACAACAACGTACTTTGCAAATCAAATTTAGAAATTCATGATTCGTTCTTTCTCTATTCTCTAAACCTAACGCTGAGAGTTTCTAGTTGCTTTTAGGTTTTAGATAAATAAAAGTAAATTGTGGAAGACTGTGAATTGGATATGTTGCAAAGTATGATTCTTTGCTAGTGTTAAATCCTATACTATGTCATGATAGATTTATTTCCTTACATCTAATACAATTGTGGTTATTCTATTATGTTGCCTATATGGATCTTGACTTGTAACTATATTGTGGTGAATGTACATCTATTAGATTGGATGGTTGTAACACTGGCTAGATCTAGTTCTTTATGTAAATCCCCTTTTACCTGTCATATTGTGATCAATATAGATATGTTGTAAACTTGACATGTGAAGCCATCTTTAGATCTAAACATGTTACTATGTCACCCTAATTATGCTAGATCTAAATAGTTGGACACATAAATGGTTAATTTAGATCTCATTATGCTTGCTTTGATATCGTAGTTGCCACAAATTCATCAGTTTTATGTCCACCTTGTTATGATGTTAATTACATGTCCATTCACCTTGTTATCATGCTAGTTTATGTTTATGCCAAGATATGTTGAAACTATCACCTTTGTCATGTTCCCTTTTCATTGTTATGGCCAGGCTACTTTATAGCCTAGATACCGCCAAAATACGTGCGAATACGTTAGTTAGGAATCGAGGAAAAAGGGATTTATAATTAGCATAATTTATGTAATATCTATATGAATTGGACATATAATTCAGATGGGTAAACATAGAAATAATCACCTATAATGACATAGGTAGATTTGGATAAAAATGGAATGTTTAGTAATTACAATTAGGAATTGTAATTGTACTTATGACACGAGGTTAGGTTGCATTAGTGGTGGAAGTCTCCCGGACCTGACTGGCATATCCAGCAGCCACTAATGTTAGACCTAATGTGGAGGTCTTGTACGTAAATATGAATCGGGCTATGACATGAGGTTAGGCCCAACTGTGGAATAAGTCTGCCCGGACACGACCGGCATATCCAGTATCCGCATGTTGAAACTAATGTGGGAGGTCTAGCACATTATAACCATAAATGAACATGGTAAAGAATTGGACTACTTAACCTAATTTAATCCATCAGGATTATATGATTATGAAATTAAGTTAGGGTTAAGTAAAATTTGATGGGTAGTGGGTGAGTTAAGTAAATTAGTGGGGGTGGGTAATATTTACATATAGGCCCACGAACTTAACCCAATAAGATTATATAATTAAAGACACCCTTTCGGGTAAGCATAACTGACATAGGGCTATGTAATTAAAGACACCTAAGGGTATACATGGTCAGTGAAAAACCTAGTGGGGATAGAAGACAAAGGGGAGAGCTTATATTATATTGTGTGGGCCCCATTTCAGTCAGTAACCCAGAGTAGGTATCAAATAATGAACTTCGTACTAAGTGGAGAAAGGGCACGCTTACTGATTGATTATAAGAGATCCAAACGAGACAGATGGTGTGGGCGGCGCAAACTGACCAGGCCATGTGCGTGCATGAGCCGAGCAGAGGGGGATAAGACGACCGTGACACCAGTAGATATGGTTGTCACTACTACAAAAGTGGGCATATTCGACGCTATTTTGCTATGGCCGTAGATCCAAAAAACGTTGTCGTAAGCCCTTTTTTCAAATAGGCAACACCGCGGCCGTTGCATTAGCCATCTAAGGCAACGCTTTTGCCCATCTACGACCACGGACAGAAAGCGTTGCCTTAAGTAGTGCTTTTGCTCTATTGCAACAGTGTATGCATGTCATGCAACAATGTACAGCGTTGCCTTAAGTAGAAGCCAGAGTCTGGCTTCCAGGTTAGCTGCCAACGTGTCGCATGCCACGTCAGCTGCACATGTGTCACATGCCACGTCAGCTATCCACGTGGTGCCACATAAGTTGTGGGCCCCACGTGCCGTACCGTTGTGGAATTTATAATATTACACTTAATGCAACACCACAGCACAGTCTAATGCAACACCACAGCACAGTCTAACGCAACACCACAACACAGTCTAACACAACACCACAACACAGTCTAACGCAACACCAGAAGACATCAACTGCAATGGTAAAAAATCAAATGCGACACCACAAAAAAAATCAACTGCAGCTGTAATACAACCCTCTAATTACATATTCTGCAGTACATATATTCAATCCAAAACATTGTACCACATTCATACGTATATACCAAAATATTCATACAAAAAATCCTCCCTAAACATTCAACACCACAGTCAGACCAACCAATTATATAAACCAACTCACAAGTTCCATCACCAACACATTCCACAAGTTCCATCACCAAAACATACCACAAGTGCCATCAAGAACACATACCACAAGTGTCATCATTTAAAAGAACAACCGTATATATCACAAGTGCTAACACATACCATCCAAATACTTCTGTCAGTTGCCGGGGTTGAAGGAGTACAAATGTCAACATCTTCATTACTTGTTGCGGTGACACAAAAGTCTCCGACATCTAAATTAAGATCTGGATTGGCTTCACCTAGCTTTTTTAACACCCATGACACGTTCTCTCTCACTTTTATATTCTCCTTTTCTTCTAAATTCGCCTCAAGCTCTTGCCTTATTTTTTTGTCAGCTCTTGCACATAACTGTCTGAAGAACCAGGAGTTGTTGGAGACTTTTCAGCCAATTTACCTCGCCTTCCTACAAGCCAGTTCCGCGTGTGGCTCTTCCCACCAGAAACAAGTGCATCTGTCTCAGCAATGTTTCCTGCATCCACTACTGCTTGAACCTTCACCTACAAAATGAAAACCAGGCAAGCATATAGATAAATAGGCAGCTGGCGGGAATGAATTTATTAACAGAACTGGTTCTCTTTCAAACTAACTATGTGTTCGATTTAATAAGCAGCTCCAACAAACGTACAATGTGCCAATTATACTGACACAAGTATTGCTATTTCAGTATCTAATTATATATGTACTCACGTATTTGGTATTTAGTTCATCCGTGTTAGTCTTGTAACTTCTATCCGGTTCTCGTTTATATGTTTCCAAATAAACCAAGGCAGCAGATGGGGAGGCCTTTTCTACGTCCTTCTTTCTCTGTCAAGTATTAGGATTACCAATAATTCAATGATATAACAAATTAGAATTATCATGTGGTCAATTCAGCTCAATCATAATAAAAAATAACTTAAGTTCAAAAAAATACCTACTATCTTTTCTTTGGCTACTACATGAGTTTTGGGACCCATGGTATGTGTCTCACTTAACGAATTACGATGCATGGAATTAGTATCAGCTAGGGCCTGGAAATCCAACAAAAATAGCATTAAACAAGGATAATGTGAATTACTAAAGAAAAGATTAACATTAACCAAGATATTGTGAACTACTAAACATTATACAAATGTGAATATCATTAAAGTCGTACCTGAACTGCTTCGTCCCCCCAGTATACCAAGAGCATTTTAAAATCCTCCAACGGAATTGTACCGGGCCTATTTGCAAGCCTTTCCTCATCAGTTGAATATTTTTTTTATAATACCTTGCTTTGATGTGAGACTTGTACTGCCTCCAAGAGTCGTTAAGCATGTTCAAACACACTTGTGTCCTTTTTTCGGTATGACATACCTAGCCTACAATATATCAATAACAAAATTCAGGAGACAAACTAATTAAATAAAACCAAACATTTAGGAAGTCAGTTGAACTGTATATGGTTAAGGAAATTAGATGGTACCAGAGCATAATCCAACATTTGTCGCTTTAATTGATCAGGAACAACATGCCAATTAATGTAAGTAAGAGACACATTATCCTTTTCTAGTGTACCAAGAAAATTGCTTAACTCTGAAATATTATCAGATACTGGCTGACCATCCTCATTCAACTCAATGACTACTTTATCATCCGGGGTTCTAGCGTGCACCTTGGTCATTTTTGACTTCCCTCTAGGTTTTTTTGGACCTTGAACTTTACCTACCAGGTTCAAAAATGTGAATAGAAAAAAGACACATTCAACAGTGCAGTGCAGTGCACAGATACAGAAACATCATATTGTACCTGGTTCATCTTCCTGTGCAATCCATTCCTGCTCTAATCGATTACTAAGATTTTCCATTGTTAGAGGCGCTTCAAAATTCTGCTTTTGACGTTTCCGCATCGCTAAATAAGCAGCAACTGAACCAGCAGCTTCACATGAATTGGTTGTTTGTTTGAACAATTTGCTACATGTAGGTTTTAAAATGGATGGACGAGACGTTGTAGGTTTTAAAACTCCTGAAAAAGATGGTGTAGGGTTATTCATGTTCTTTAATGTTTCTGTGAATTTCTCTCGGTTACTGAGTTTATTTGGAGTGGGAGTGTGTGTCATGATCAAATCCTTGTTGGAGCCAGCTTTCTTTGGAGGGGGGTGCGCTTCATCGCTTCCTTCTCAATTTCATGGCTGCATTGGTTCGCGCATGAGTTCCCGGTCTAGCTAAAGGATCCTTTGACTTAACAATTTTGATTCTCTACAATTAAGTCGAAGTTCAAGATTTTTTACGTTCACAAAGACAAAGACAATAAGTGATAAACAAATAACTTCTTTATACCTCCGAATCCGATGAATCATCAGAGACGTCTTCATCAGCATTTTCTGGGATGTATTCATCACATCTAGCAACATCTTTACCTTTATCTTTCTTATTTCTTGCGGCAGCCTCTTGCATACAACTAAACAATGAAGGCACCCCAAGTGATCTACTAACTGCATCATTTTCTTGTATTCGCGCGATTCACTCTTCTTCATACTTCGTCGAAACTGATGGTTATGAGAACTGCAAGCAGATTAGCATTATTACTCACCATCGATGATAAATTTAAGCTAGTTAACCAAATAGAGTCGACGTATAAACAGTTCTTGCTATTTTGAAAGAATGCATGCACACAGAACAATTAGTTACTTGAATTAGCTGCAGCCTTCATGATCGGAATAAGATTTCATCCGGATTAATAAAACTGAAATGAAAACTGAAAAACACCCGAACATCAGCTTCATTCCCTCGGGTATCATCATCATTACCTGTTTCATTTTCTACATTTAATTTCCTCCTGGTTCCTTTGTCCGTCACAGTAACATCTTCTTCATCATTATTCATATCAGGCTTCAGCGATGGTTTCTTCTAACCCACTTGAGTTGAGTTGTTTTTCATCATTTTGTGTTGCTGCTGAAGTCTATGTGCAGTAATATACTTGCGCTTTGTAAGCGACTTCTGAGCAGAACCTGGAACAATAAAAATAATAACGATGGTCTCCTTCATAGTTCTTTACACACACACACACACAGAGAGATATATATAAGAATGTATCTATATATATTACATATACATATATACCTTGAATTATGTTTTTCCTTGGCCGTATGATTACATGTGGCTGCAGTTGAATCAACGGCTCACTGTCTTTGTCAATGGTGTTGTTGATGTAAAAAACCACTTCTTCTTGCTTATTGCAGCCCTGTACATACTCGTTTATGTCCTTGTCATTCAATATTAGCTGTCAGCCACCCTTCGTTCCTTTGCTGATATATACTCCTCCTATTTCAGTGTAATGGAGACAATCTTTAACAAAGTCCATAAGCACACTATAAGAAAAGAGGTCTACATCATATCTTGTTACTACGAAGGATTCTCCACCGACGTAACATGTCCTTCGAAACTGTCCGCCATGGTGCAGTCGGATATTAATAAGTTCATCCATCCTGTACAAACTGAATACATTAGAACAAGGTACATGCATGTTAAAGTGGACAAAAAACAACAACTATAACATTTTGGTCTATAACCAATTTAGATGACAGTAAAGAAAGACATTAAATCATAAAACATGTGAACAGTGTACATTGCAATATGAGAAAAGAGTGCCAAATACATTCATTAAAGGTAATAATTTCCAGCTAAAACAAATAGTGCCAAATACATCATAAATTAGACCAAATTAAAGCAATAATAAAGAGGAACTTTTTGTCCTAACGAGACGGAACAGGATCAGGAACTTCTGCTTCTAGTTCTGTTTCTAGTTGTATTACGGAGACATCATCCCTAATCCAACCCCATCAACAACTTCTGGTTCTAGTTCACCACCTATGCCCATATCATGTGAATGTGTATTGTTTATGTCTTCTTCCGTTGCATTCTGATTTTCAGTATCACACCAATCTCTTGGCAATTTTTTAATAACGTAATGACTGTTCTTTTCAACTGCATCTTCCACATAAAATACTTGCTGCACTTGCGAAGATAGGACATAAGGATCAGTTTTATGAAACTTGCTAAAATTTACTCAAGTAAGACCATATGGATCTTTTTCCTCTTGGTACCAGCAACATTTAAAAAGGACCACTGTGAAAGCTCCCCAATAATCAAGCTAAAAAATTTCTTTGGTTGATCCGTAGTAATTGACATCACCCACTATTGTGTTTTGGTCTTTGGAACTTGCAAAGCTGGTGGTTTTGGCAGTCAAAAATACACCACTATTTTGTGTGGTACATCGAGCATCTCTAAATTTTGTGTGGAATCTATGTCCATTTACTATATAACCGGCATACTTCCTAGCTACTTGATTAGGACCTAATGCAAAAACCTCTAAATCTGTTAAAATATTGCCCTTTTTCAGAACCTCTTCTTTAAGCCAATTCCAAAACTCTTTGAAATGTTCTCGTTCCCTCTTGAATCTTCTTGGATTTGCAAGACCATCCACAAAAGCTCGATGAACCCTAAATAATAATTAAGGTCAAAAAACTACGAAATGCAAACGTTAATTTATAGTTAAGGAAAATGATATAGGAACTTAAGAACTTACTCGATCAAACTCTCAATTTCTTTATTATCGGAATTGAACAGAATATAGCGATGCATTGCCTTCAAATCTGCATCTTTCAAATTGAACATCTTTCCATCTTTATTCTTCTTTGTTCCAATATGATATTCCAAATCTGTTGGACATCTTCCAATATCAATCGACGTGTTTTCTGTTCCTCCATCAACGCTTAAAAGTCTTGAACAGAAGGTCACACACTCTTCTGCCAAGTAACCTTCTGCAATCGAACCTTCCGATCTATTTCTATTTCGCACATATGATTTCAACTTTCCTAGATATCGCTCACATGCATCTAAGATGTTCAGGCCCGCCGTATTCGATTTCTCTGCATAAATGAACAGGCAAGTGTACCATTATATCGAAAAAAGCCTATGGAAAAATCATTTTAAAATGACAAAGTATCTCGACAATTTCTTCTTGCAGCCTCTTGATATCATCCACTTCGATAACCTTGCTCCATAGTCCTTTAAGGAATGCATTAAATCTGATTATTGATAACGCAACCTTAGGTTTTGATGCTTTCTTCATGGCAAATTGTAACAAATAGTGGAGTATGAAATGAACATCATGGCTCTTATATCCCACGACCATTCTCTCTTTTATGTGCACGTACCGACTAACATTCGAGGCACAACCGTTGGACAGTTTGGTGTTCTTCAATACAGAGCAAAAGATTTCTTTTTTCTTATTTGTCAGATCAAATATTGCAGCTCTAATTTCAACACGCTTTCCGTCACCACATTCAACAGGATGAAGGGTCTTCCTTATGCCCAATTCCTTTAAATCCAAACGAGCGTTTAGGTGATCCTTCGACATGCGACCTATATTAAGTAAAGTACCTAATATTTTGTTGCATATGTTCTTCTCTATGTGCATGGCATCCAGGTTATGTCGAAGGGGATTATGACACCAATATGATAAGTCAAACAGTACCGACCTTTTTTTAAAAGGGCCGTCACTTTTACCAGGTTTCTTCGTCTTATCTCCAAACTGAATTTTGAACCCCCGCAATAACTCTTCAACATCAGTTCATGATAATATTTCTGGAATGCTCCCCATTTCAGTTTCGCCATTAAATCTCCTCTTATCCAGCCTCCACTTATGTGTCGGATCAAGAAATTTCTATAGTGCATATAACACATTTATTGGCTATGCTTCAAATAATTTGAAGAAGTTTCATAATGGCGTACTAGACACGCTAGTTTCCCCTTCGTGTTCCAACCTAACAACATGGCATATCTCAGAAAATCACTAATGGTCCACAAGACACTTGCACATAAATTAAAATTTCCATCAGTCAAGGAATCATATGTTTCGACACCAACATTCCATAACGCTTTCAATTCCGCAATTAAAGGCTGCATATATACATCAATACCTTTCTTTGGAGAATATGGACCAGTATTAATGTTGAAAGAATCAAATTCTCTTGTTTCATACATAACCAAGGCGGAAGATTGTAGTTTACCAACACAATTGGCCATGTACTATAACTTGAATTCGTTGGACGATATGGATTAAATCTATCAGATGCTAGACCCAATCTAACATTACGATTTTCTGATGAAAAATCAGGATAACGAGCATCCATCATCTTTCATGCCGCACCATCAGCCGGATGTCTTAGTTTTCCATCTTCTTTTTGTTCCACTTGGTGCCATCTCATAAGTTTGGAAAATTCTTTGCGCATAAGCATCCTTTGTAACCTTAGTCTTAGAGGAAAGTACCTCATAACATTTGCCGGCACTTTGGGAATCGACTTTGGTGGATCATTATTATCAATGATGTCTTCGTTTTCTTTTACAACCTACCTCGAAAAATAATAATAATTTCACAAGCCTCTCTCTACCCAATATAACATGCAATGGTTGGGCAGGCATGTATTTTATGGTAATTAAGACCTAGATCCTTAATGACATTCTTTGCAACGTAGGAAGACAAAGGCAACTGGGAATCAGGAAAGGCTTCTTTTATAGCTTTAGTAATTCCCCAAATGCAGAATCGTTAATTCCATAAGCACACTTTAAATGATAAAGCTTGATCAAGAAGCTTAGTCGAGAAAATTTAGTGCAGCCAGGACATAATGGCTTTTTTCCTTCTTTAACATGCCGATGAAATTTCTCGGCCTCTGGATTTGGTTCTACTACAAAGTCCTTGGGATTTTGACCAAATTTTTAACCTGCACATTTGAACATCATATCTAAATTATCCTCCAAATCCATCTCCGTTGCACAATCCACATGGTCATCAACACCTATTAATTTTGTCTGTGAAACTTCACAAATCCACCCGGTATGTAATGGAGAAGGGCCATTAAAAATAAGATGATCGTATATGACATTTTCACAATACCAATTACGTTCTGTACATTTTTTGCAGGGGCACTTCATCTCTCACCTACTTTATAAATGGGAAATGCGTTTCTTAGAAAAGTTGTTACCCCTCTTACATATTCTGCACTCGATCTCGGAAGTCCTATCCATATGTAGTACTCACTATCCATTGCCACAATCTAACCACGACCTAGTAAGACTAAATTTGATACCACTAAGAGTTTCAAGACACGAACAAGGGCTACCCTATAATGTTTGACTAAATTAGAAATAAAAACAAAACAAGTTAATAATTTACAAATATACATAATCAGTGTGATGATACAAAGACGATTATTTTGACATGAATTATCACTAACTTTTGGAACTGAGTTATCAGGAGAATGCAAAAAACAAGCAACTAAGGATACTGAACACAAATTCATAACATTACATGACTGTACCAAGACAAAACAATACAACTACAAAGACTATACAGGTGATACAAAGACGATACAGTTGTACCAAATACAAAGAACAATGCAGTAATTTAATTTTGTCTTCTAATGTTTAGCCCATAAAGCTAGTCGTTAAGTCTACTAACGTCCATTTTGCAGCGTTTTAAGTTGATGTTGTAATTCATTTGCGTACTCAGCGGTTCGACTTGGAAACTGTTGGTCAATCCACTGCCAAAAAGTACACCCTATGGGATAAACACGACATCTAAAATAACGACGACCAATGTTGAATCCAATCGAGATAACATCTTCTACAGCGACATACCCACAATCACGCATTATGATTGGTGAGTCAGCTTGTTGTTCGTTAACCACTTGGTTGTTTTGATGCTGACGACGCAAGGCAGCACGACTATGCCGTCGAATCGCCCTTTCTTCACGTCGTTCTTCTTCTCGCCATTGTCTTCGGAGTTCTTTTTGCTCTAGTTCATACTCACGCAAATCATCATAGTGCCTTTCCTGCATCTCTATATAAAAATCAATAGGAGTTTCTGGTGATGATGGGTTTGACAGTCGTAGATCACCCATGCCTAGGGTATCTTCGTAGTTATACGATGTAGGAGGAGAAATAGGCATTATTTAACTACAAACAGAAATAGACATTTAAACATTTAAATTGGATTTCTTTTGTCCTCTAAATTTTGTTTCCACCTTTCAAAATAAGCATTATTTACCAATACATCAATGGTTTGGTAAACATAAAAATACGGAACTTGCACAATTTCAACACATGCAAACATATAAATACAACACTCCAAGTATAAAAACCCTAATTTAAGGCAATCGGTATACCCAAATCACCCAAAGACTTTGAACATAGACCAAAATAAGTTAGAAATGAAATCAACTAAATAAAACCGAAATGATGAAGCCCTAACTACCTGTAATTGTCCTAAATGATCCAAATTGGAGGTGTAAAGTTTGCAAAATAGGAGCAATCGAAGGTTTATAGTTTGTAACATAAGGAAGAGTACTAATCAGAGGTGTTCTTGGACAGATTTCATGGAGAGAGAAACAGATACAAGGAGGAGTACGGGAGAAATTTGTTTTGGGGGAAGTATTTTCGTGAATGGGGAAATTATCGCGCCAAATTTTCACTAAGCTGTAGCAAGGTTCGGCTTGAACCATTGGATTAATCAACATCTATGGTTATTTATTTGTTTAAACTGATAACGCTGATCGCTGACCTGGCATGTATTTATGTATTGCAACACTTTGAACTGGTGTTGCAAGGATCGGCTTGAACCGTTAGATTAATCAACATCTACGGTTAATAACGCGGATCACTGACCTGGCATGTATTTATATAATGAAACACTTTGAAATGGTATTGCACGTCACAACATAAGAATTCCAACTGTAACATTGTGTTCACATCTAATGCAACAACAAATGAATGTTGTTGCAGACGATCAAAGAATGCATAGCTTTTGCTACACTTTTCATGCAACGCACACAAATTAGTGTCGAATATGCCCACTTTTGTAGTAGTGTGTGCACATCTTGGGAAATGAAGGGTTGCCACTTTAGGGAGTGATACCTCCCACTGTGGGGCCAGCACAGAGGGAGGAAATCGATTAGGGTAGTGGTTAGGGTTCACTCGGACGTATGCGCTAAGTCTACCAACTTATAGTGGAAGGGATCATCTCATTTTAGTTACACTAGTAATAGTGCAAAGTAATCATTAGTGAGGAGCATACACCTTATCTTGCTTACCTTGTCACACCTGCCATTTATATAGTGATCGAAGAAAGGAAACACCAGTATCTGGGTTGTGGTGGATAGACTCACTAAGAGCGCTCACTTTATTCCACTTAAGAGTAAGAGGACCACATCATGGTTGGCAGCAATTTATGTTCGTGAGATAGTTCGTCTTCATGAAGTACTTCCAGCATCGTAAGCGATCGTGACCCCATCTTTACCAGCGAATTTTGGAGGAGTTTGCAAGAAGCATTAGGTACATAGTTGTGTTTGAGCACCGCTTATCATCCTCAGACCGATAGACAGACGGAGAGGGTGAACAGGATTCTTGAGGATCTTTTGAGGCTGTGTATCCTAGACTTCAGAGGGACTTGGGAAAAGAATCTTCCTTTAGTAGAGTTTGCCTATAATAACATTTAACAAGCTATCATCGGCATGGCACCCTTCGAAGTATTGTACAGGCGACCCTTTAGATCGCCAACTTGTTGGTGGGAATCTACAGAAAGATTATTACTTGGACCCGATATGGTAAGGGAAACGTCCGAAAAGAATGACCTTATTCGATGGCCGATGAAGATAGCTCAAGATAGGCAAAAGTCCTACGCAGACAAGAGAAGAACTAACATCGAATTCAAAGTGGGAGACTTAGTTTTTATCAAAGTATCACCTCTGAGGAATGTGGTTCGCTTCGGAGCAGTAGGGAAGTTGGTACCTAGGTTTGTGGGACCAATTCCCATAACCGAGAGAATTGTCCAAATGTCCTATAGAGTGAAACTCCCGGAAAATCTATCTGGTGTTCATGACGTTTTCCATGTCTCTCATCTGCGTAAGTGTCTGCATGAAACCGTAGAAGTTGTTGAGCCGAGTATGTTAGAAGAAGTAGAAGTGCAACGGGAGACGACAGTCAGACGAGTCCCTACCCGTATTCTTGGGTCAGAAGTTAAAAATTTGCGCAATAAAGAGATCAAGTTGCTAAAGGTTCAATGGGGAGATATCCCATAGGATGCAACTTGGGAGACCGAGCACAAAATTCGTGCTTCGTACCCTTTTCTTTTCGAGGGTATGTTCTTAACTCCTTTTTCCAAGTTTTACCAGTGCTTATTTCTGTCAATAGAGCATATCTTATCCATAGTATTTTTTTGGCCCTTAGATAGGAATCCTATGGATGTAAACATGTGTTTGAAACATTTTATGTTTGACGGATGCATGTGTTTGCTAGTGGTTACTTGTGGACCAATCCACACACACATTAGGCACTAGATCGGCTCAATCACTCTCATACTGCATATGGATGTGTGTGCATTTGCTTTTCTTTTATGGATGCAAATGGATGAGTTACCATATGGATGTTGCATTTGGATGAATGAAGGTGATCACATATAGAACTTATATGATATGATAGGTTTATTCACATACATATTAGATTCATGGCACTAAAGTACATTGCATTAAGGAGGTCAATTGAATCAGTAGACCGCCTGATCTCCGCATTAGTGTTGGGGTATATACACACACCTTTGCATATATTCATATAAGCATTAGAAATCATTAAGGACAATGGATGCCAGTGATTAGTGGATGAGTAGATGGATGACGGATAGTAGGATATGCATTCTTCTCAACTTAGAGATTTGGGACGAAATACTTTGAGTAAGGGAGAATGTAACACCTCGAATTTTTAACAACATTAAAGAGAATAAATTAAATAGTAATTAATTTAATATACGGAATTAGAGGAAACGTAATACACCATTGCGTCCGTGTCGAAATTTTGGTCAAGATAGACATTTGGTTTGCATAATATGGACACCATATAAGGATGTTATGAGGGTTTTAAGTTTGTATACGCGCAGAAATATTATGTATATACATATGAGTCAAAGATGAGTCAGAATTTTATCCAGAACAGTTCAAATTCGAAAATTGAAAAATAGTGGCAGAATTCCCGCTCTAGAGTGTCGACCCCCATATAGGGGTGTCTATACCGGGGTCGACCCCCCTTAAGGGGTGTCGACCTAGGGGTCGACCCACCCATAGGGGTGTCGACACCCCTAGGGCTGAGGTGGCAGTCGGTTTTAGAGGGTTCTGTAGCTATAAATATGTGTTCAAATCCCCTATTTGTTCATTGGAAATTATGGGAGTCATATGCTGCCGGGATACGAACTGAGACGAAACCGTTTTCTACAACAACGTACTTTGCAAATCAAATTCAGAAATTCAAGATCTATTCTTTCTCTATTTTCTAAACCTAACGGTGTGAGTATCTAGTTGCTTTTAGGTTTAGATAAATAAACGTAAATTGTGATAGGCTGTGAATGGGATATGTTGTAAAGTATGATTTTGTGCTAGTGTTAAATCCTATATTATGTCATGATAGATCTATTTCCCTAGATCAAGTACAATTGTGGTTATTCTACTATGTTGCCTATGTGGATCTTGACTTGTAACTATATTATGGTGAATGTACATCTATTAAATTGGACTGTTGTAACATTGGCTAGATCTAGTTCTTTATGTAAATCCCCTTTCACCTGTCATATTGTGATCAATCTAGATATGTGTAAACTTGACATGTGAGGCCATCTTTAGTTCTAAACATGTTACTATGTCACCCTAATTATGCTAGATCTAAATAGTTGGACACCCAAATGGTTAATTTAGATCTCATTATGCTTGCTTTGACATCGTAGTTGCCAAAAGTTCATCAGTTTTATGTCCATCTTGTTATGATGTTAATTACATGTCCGTTCACCTTTTTATCATGCTAGTTTATGTTTATGCCAAGATATATTGAAACTATCACCTTTTTCATGTTCCCTTTTCTTTGTTATGGCCAGGCTACTTTATAGCCTAGATGCCGCCAAAATACGTGCGAATACGTTAGTTAGGAAACCGGGAAAAGGGATTTATAATTGGCATAATTTATGTAATATTTATATGAATTGGACATATAATTCAAATGGGGAAACATAGAAATAATCACCTATAATGACATAGGTAGATTTGGATAAAAATGTAATGTTTAGTAATTACAATTAGGAATTGTAATTGTACTTATGCCACGAGGTTAGGTTGCATTAGTTGTGGAAGTTTGCCTTGACCCGACTGGCATATCCAGCAGTCACTAATGTTGAACCTAATGTGGGAGGTCTAAGTACATAAATATGAATCGGGCTATGACAAGAGGTTAGGCCCAACTGAGGAATAAGTCTACCCGGACCCGACCGGCATATTTAGCATCCACATGTTCAACCTAATGTGGGAGGTCTAGCCCATTATAAACCATAAATGAACATGCTAAAGAATTGGACTACTTAACCTTTTAATCCATAAGGATTGTATGATTATGAATTTAAGTTAGGGTTAAGTAAAATTGGATGGCTAGTGGGTAGGTTAAGTAAATTAGAGGGGGTGGGTAATATTTACATATAGGCCCACGAACTTAACCCAATAAGGTTATGCAATTAAAGACACCCTTTAGGGTAAGCATAACTGACATAGGGTTGTGTAATTAAAGACACCTAAGGGTATACATAGTCAGTGAAATACCTAGTGGGAATACAAGACAAATGGGAGAGCTTGTATCATATTGTGTGGGGCCCATTTCAGCCCGTAACCCGGTTTAGGTATCTAATAAAGAACTCTGTACTAGGCAGAGAAGGGACACGCTTACTGATTGATTATAAGAGATCCAAATGAGACAGACAGTGTGTGCGGCGCAAACCGACCGGGACATGTGCATGCAAGAGCCAGGCAGAGGGGGATAAGACGACCGTGAATCTAGTAGATATGGTTGTGCACATCTTAGGAAATGAAGGGTTGCCACTTTAGGGAGTGATACCTCCTACTGTGGAGCCAACCCAGGATATCTACGGGGTAGGGAGCCAATCGATTAGGGTAGTGGTTAGGGTACACTCGGACGTATGCCCTAAGTCTACCAACTTATAGTGGAAGGGATCATCTCATTTTAGTTAGACTAGTAATAGTGCAGAGTAATCATTAGTGAGGAACATACACCATATCTTGCTTACGTTGTCACACCTGACATTTATGTAGTGATCTCTCTCTTATCCACTTTATATACTTATCATGTTACTTTTATTTATTTACTAGCTAAAAGTAACTAGACTCGCCAGACTTTATGTCTGACCCTTTTGTTTCTCCTTCTTTCTTCTATTCCCCCTCCCCCCAGGTTCTCTGGGAGGAAACACTCAGGCTTAGTCAGGACTCAGATATCATCTTGTTGGGAGCTACTTCTAAAGTTGTCTCAAGTTCTTGTTTCTACTATGGCTTAACTCTCCCTATTGGGGAAATTATGCTTTTTTATTTACTTATGTACTACGACAGTGCAAGACAGAAGTTATTTTATTGTAATGGTTTTTGTGACTTATGGTATTGTGAGCCATAGTATTATGATTTATGTTTGAAATAAAAATTTAAATTCCCACTGCTATCTTATTTATATCTATCTTGTAATTATTATGTGTCTGTTTACCTATAATGCTTCACGAAACTTATTGCATTCTCTTATTGAGTGACATTAACGGACGTGGGGTGTCACATCTACGGTAAGCTTTGATAGTAATTGAAGATGCCCTTGTTCTGATAAATAAACTATCAAAGGAAGTTAACCCTCCCGATACCCGGATCAAAGAGATCCACTGATGATTTTCTTGTATACATTATTGTCGATCGACATGGACGTTTATAATACCTAAATACATTTGAAATAATATGTGTATTCCACTTGAACACAAAGCAACATAATAAAGCCTCATAACTGGGAAAATTACAAATCAAAATCAAAGTGATGCGTGTGTGAATCACAAATCAAAACAAAAATGATGCGTGTGTGAGTGTACACATAGAGACACGTGCACATACATATGTATATAAAACAAAAGATGTATGATAGATGGACACCTCAAAAAGATATTATTACGTATGTGGTAGATTATATACAATAAAAAAGTCCTAAAAATTTAACATCGATGCCACATTTTTTTACAACTAATTATAAAAACTCTTTCCACTAAATTACTAGGCATCTTTTTAAAACTTCCCAAAATGTCCTTAACCCTTCAAGTAATTCACCAGTCGCTCAAAAAATTTAACCTATTGTAACAACCCGCACCTCCATTCACGCAAGATATTGTCCCCAACTTAGCCACCGTATAGGTGTGGGGTTTTGTTCCTCAAAAGGCCTCAACTAAATTTCGAGATCCGCCAACACATGGCGTTGCCATACAGGCTGAGCCAACCTCCCTACTAACACCGATATTTTCCCTACTTTGCCACCTCTCAGGTGTAGGGTTTTCCATCACTAGGCCTCGGCATTGTAGGAGATGAGGTCTACTATATAAGTACCCACTTCACACAGGCTTCCATGATGTGCGACTTAGGGGTGTTACATTCTCCCCTCCTACATAGCCCAACATCCCCGTTAGCTCACAAACACCTCACCCAGGCATTGTGGTTCACACAGGAGCCACAATTCCGGTTGGGTGTTGGCTCTGATACCACTGTAACAACCCGCACCTCCATTCACGCAAGATATTGTCCCCAACTTAGCCACCATATAGATGTGGGGTTTTGTTCCTCAAAAGGCCTCGGCTAAGTTTCGAGATCCGCCAACACATGGCGTTGCCATACAAGCTGAGCCAACCTCCCTACTAACACCGATATTGTCCCTACTTTTCCACCTCTCAGGTGTAGGGTTTTCCATCACTAGGCCTCGGTGTTGTAGGAGATGAGATCTACTATATAAGTACCCACTTCACACAGGCTTCCATGATGTGGGACTTAGGGGTGTTACACCTATCTTCTGTTATCTCCATTTTCCTCAAAATACCATTCCGCTTCCGTGTGTTCTCCATATTCCCATATTTGAAATCTTCCTACGAAGTCGTTATTTTTTCTATAAAAATTGCAGTAATTTCTTCATATTGCCTCGAAATTGGATGAGACGTTGATCGATAGAAACCCATCTAAATTAGGAACAATGTGAAATACTCGAACGTTTTGCCCTATGATCGAACGTTGTAGTTCTCCAAGGTGACTATCAGTTGTACTTAGAAAATAACGGGCTATATTCCCATATTTGAACTCTTCCTGCAGGTGAATTCGTTATTTTTTTTGTAAAAACTGGAGTAATTTATTTATACTGCCTCGGAACCAGAGAAGATTTCAACCGGTAGACTCTCACCTAAATTACAAGCAGTATGGAATACTCGAATGTTTCGCCCAATGAACGAACACTGTAGGTCTCCAAGTTGACTAATAGTTATACTTAGAAAATAACAGGCTATATTCACATATTTGAACACTGCCTACATACAAAGTCGCAATTTTTTTTTGAAAACTGCGATAATTTCTTTATATTACGTTGCAACAGAATGAGACTTTGACCGACAGGCTCTCAACTAAATTACGTACAGTATTGAACACTCGGGTATTTCGTCTTATGAACGAACACTATAGATCTCTAAGGTGATTAACGTTTATACTTAGAAAATAACAAACTAATTTTAGTAATTGATCATTATGACACTATAGTCTAATGCTTTCTTCGTCATCAAAGTTTCTCATATTTCTCTTTGCACAAATATGATAAATCCAAGTTCTCAGTGCGACATAAGCAATATCTTGCGTGGCGTTTTCATTCTAAAGTTGATTTTAGCTCTTGACTTTCCTCTAAAAGATCTACAGTAACTAGATGAACAATTCTCATTTTTGGTTGGCAAAAAGAGATGGTGTATTTTTGTAGTTACAACAGAAACTATTCATGAGTTTCATTCTTTTTGCAACACATTGGATGCAAAATATCAAGGTGGAAAACAATCCGTTATTTTGAAAGTCATCAGTGTTATAGTTGTTACTGTTGTGATACAAACATTATACTGCAACCGGAATTGCATTGAGGTGCTCATACTTATTTAACATTAGTATTAGTTGACAATATTATTTGGTTTCATTGTTATAGCTTAACGAATTACATGTTTTAATGATTTAATAATTTTTATGTCATGTGCAGCTTGAATAATTCAAAATAATCGTAGTATATATACCACAACATGCCTGAACTTAGAAAGAATCTTATTTTTAATAGGTTATTCTACTTAATAATTTAAGAATTCAGTCCATAGATGTATGAACGATTATGGAGCATGATTATTGATTGTATTATGAGATATATTGTTGACTTAAGTTTGTATTCATGGGGTTATCACGCATATGTACCAGTAATCAAGAAAACAAATATATGAACATTATGGATGTTTGATTAATGGTTATATTATGGGAAATATTGGTGGCTTAAGTTAGTTTACATTTTATTACTTAGCTTGCTTTGCACACTTAGGAATCTATCAATATGGTCTTTTCTAGCAATTAATCGAAGAGTATAAAGAAATATGGGCTTGGCTACTCTTATTCACTTCTTAAGTGCATGTTAAATTATAAAATATAGCTTTCGGTAACTAGATCTCTATATGGGTATTGATAAAAATATGTTTGCTTTGTGATTTTTAGCTTATTTATTTGGAATGGTTGATTTGAAAGGTGGCTTAAAGAAGGAGGTGGGTTGATGTATTGTTCATTGTGGACAAGCCCGAATCTTTCATTTAAGGTTCATATAAAGATGATTTTTATTCATATATGACAGCTTATATTGTTGCTTCTTTCGTGGTGAATCATCTTCAAGCTTAAGATCATGTTCTTTTTTTTCATTATTTTTTCCAAAACTGTAATTTTGTTAATTCCATTGCAATGTAGGAAGAAATGATACATCTTTATGGAAATTGACTTTATTTTGTTGAGCTTAAGTTTAACACTTCATCATTTGTGTTAAATAACTTTCTATTTATCTTAAAAAGCTTGGCAATTTTCTCCCGTCACTCATGTTAGAAATGCAAAAGAGATGGCATCAGATTTAATGGCTATAGGGCAATATCATTATTATTAGTTTTTTCCTTATATATTTATAGCTTACAGTGATTTTGGGATTCTGTCTACACATCAATCCCTATCATTATTTGAGACTCACACGTCCTATGTCTTAGTGCAATTAAATCATAATTTTGACTATTCGAGTTCACAAAAAAGTATTAAAACGCTATTATCTTCAACTAAGAGCAATGTATACTTTTTTGACCTTGCACTTGAGTTGAAGTGGAAAATGAAGATTAATTGTAACTGATATAGTAATGGACACTAAATGAAATTGAAAAAAATCTATGTTGAAATAAAATGAATATAAATAATCTTTTACTCTTACTCTCTCTTCAAAACCTCCTGTCTTATTGATTTATTTTTTGTCTACAATACAAAAAGAGCATTATAAATTTGAAGTGGAAATCAGGCTCAATTCGTTGTGCAACCGAATTGAGGTTGTAGAAGAGACTGTTTTATCCTTGAGGCGGCGGCGAAAGGTACGAACTGCTTTGCACCATTGAGCATCGCCGAAACGTCTTCAAGAGAGCGACTTTGTACGTGACTCAACCATTATTTTCTCCAACAAATTGAATACGTTCATACAACTATTGGCTTACACTTCTTCTGCCGTTGCAAACAACAGGTTAGTAGAGATACAGTCTCATGAGCTTTAGAAAATAGCTCATGAGATCTGCTCCTAACGTATGGATTTGAATGAACAATTTCAGATTGATGTAATAATTGGAAAATTTTCCCCCAAGATGGAAAGTATTTAAAAAATGTGATAAGGCTCAAGACTTAGATTTTTCCTTACAGAGCTTGATTATCCGCCTCCATATTGAGGAAGAGGCACGCAAACAAAACCAGAAAGAGGAAGTGCTAGTTGTCACAAACAACAGCACTAAAAAGACCAAACCAGCTATTCTGAAACCGAATGCGAAAGCATTCAAAAATCAAAATCATCGCAACAAATAGAATAGGAACCCGCAAGGGAATCAAAAATGATACCAGCGACCAACCCAAAAGAGTGAACCTGGACATTGTTTCTCTATTACAACTGTGGAAAATCGGGTCATATGGCATGTAAGTGTTGGAACAGATCAGGCCCTGCACAACAGGCTATCCTGACTGAGGAGCCTTTAATGACTATGATTACTGAGATTAACCTTGTTGGTGGATCAGAGGGTGGTGAGTAAATACCGATGCCTCTCGCCATGTCTGCTATGATCATGATATGTTCATTACATACACGACTGTTGATAATCAAAAGGTGTTGTTGGGAGATTCTCACACCAGTAAAGTTGCTGGGGTTGGAAATCTAGAAATCAAGTTTACCTTTGGAAAAGAAAGTAAGCCTTGAAATTAAATTTGATTGAAATAAGGTTGATTTAAGTACAATTAAGATTGAACAAATATTATAAATATAATTACATATTCATGTCATTGTTACAGATACAAATGATATCTCTAATTCAGGTAGTAAGTTAAAACAATTTCCTTAGAGAACCATACTTAATTAACGATGGAAGCATTCAAGTTTAATTTTGCGATTCTTCTTGAGATACATATTAATAATTAATAATCTATAAAAATTAGCATAAAGGAGTATTAGTGTGAAAGAAATTTTTTTAGATATTAAAATGTTGACTTTCTAGTTATGAGAACATCTAATAGGATGATAAATGATATAGTAATTTTGATAGAGAATTTAATGTTACATCTACCTTTGACCTAAAGTTTCTATTTTGAAAACGTGACTTTGGTATTAGAGAACTTGGACCTTCAAAATTGATTTTGTGAACAAATTAACGTAGTGTGTAAAAGTAATCTCCAGGCCCGGCCCTTTGGTAAAGCGTATGAAGCTGTCGCTTTGGGCCTCATCCAAAACTAGGGCACCATCAGCATCCAATTTCCGTTCAGGTAGAAAAAAGAAAACGAGAAACTCAGATCGCCATAAGCAATGACAAATCAGATGAGCATCGCTGAAACTTCAGGCTCGTCAACAAATCCGGAGGACGTGACTGGTAAGCAGCGACTTCGATCAGTTTTCTGATCTCAAATTGATGGCGATGGATCACGGAGGGCAAGCGTAACTTGCTATAATTCGATAATAGCGCAGGTGAGGTGTAGCACAACAGGTACAATAATCTATATCTTCTTCATGAATTGTGGATTGTGGAGGGATAAAAGGAAAATGGTGTGCGCTGTGCTTTTTAAGATAGCATCTGTAAATTATTTGAATTTCTGGCAATCGCTTGTTAATTTTATCCTCTTTTGAAAAATTTCTACTGCTTTTCATCTATATGTCATGTATATAATATTAGAAAACAAAAAACTATTTTATCGATTACCAGTTATCACCTTTTTTACCTCCCTTTTTACGCTACTTGTACTTGAGAGCTTTCGGCTGAGAGTTTTTCAGGGTATAATTGATTATTATAGGTCAAACAATATGTTTCTTACATATATGTAGAGCCCAGTTATTACGTTTTTTTTAACTAAGTTTTTGCTTAGCAATGTACCTAAAATAATCTGACCCAATTATAGAAGCATTATTTTAAATACTTCATGATTTTCATTGTTGGGCTTTAAGAAATGCATGAAAATTTTATAATTTAGTATTCAATTTTTTTAAAATGACTTGACATCATTATCGGTTGAATACGATACGATCAATGAACTTAAATACGACAAAATTATTAATTATTATTATCAATAAGGTTCATAATAGATTAGTGTTAATCTTTTCGTACAACTTTGATTATTGTTACCAATATGGTTTTTTAAATCTGTCTTAAACTTCTAGTTATATTTAAACAACGTCTCTTATTTTGATGGTTCATTTAACGGTAATTGAACTAGTTTTTGTGTAAGGGCACTGATTTTGCAGTTGGCTTTAGGCACTAAAACTCCTAGGACCGGCCCTGGTAATCTCTATTTATTACATTTATTGACGATTATTTTGATGCCACTTACGTACATCTTATGGACAATAAGAATTAAGTTTTCTAAAAATTTCACTGAAATTGAGATTAATTGATTGCAAAATTAGAAAATGCTTTATTATAAATGGGAGTTTATTACATGCATAATGCTTTTATTTGAAATTTCATTAAGAAATGACATTGCTCAAATAACGTAGATTCAATAATTAAAGAGTATATTTTATGTGAAAATAAATAACATTGACTAGACATGGACACCGCTATTTTATCACTTTTATTAATGGTTGTTCTGATTTCACATATGTATATCTCATGAAAAATAAAAGTGATGCATTTGACATGTTTAAGCATTCAAAAACTAAATTGAAAATCACTCAAAAAAGAAAATTAAAAGACTTCGCAGTGATAGAGGAATATAATATGAGTCTAGTTCTATTCTGTATTATTATAAACTACATGGCATTATACATGGAAGAATTGCAGCTTATTCACCTAAAATGAATGGTAAAGAAAAAAGGACCTTTACCAAATTAGTAATTGCCATTTTATTAAATTTTGGTGCAGTAAAACTGTAACTACCTGCATTTTTGGAACCAATTTAAAATTTTATTTTTAATTGATCTAATGGATTTTAAGAATTTAAAATAATTTATTTTGAGAATTAATGGTTTAATTTTTTTTAAATCGAAGATATAACGTATAAATTTAAAATTTAATTAAAACGAACTTGGAATGGCATGGTAGTTTGAAAATTTGGTTTTAAGCTTCAATTGAATATACAAAATTCAATATAAGTCAGAATTTGATGAAACACGAAACATTAGAATCTATTTAACATAATTTTTTAACGAATGTAAGAAATTGAGATTTCACTTTATAAATTAAAAGTTATGTCCAGTTTAAAATTTCAAATAGTCATTATAGAATTAATATATATTTTAACAGTATACAAGCCCTTAAAAATAGCCATTTTGCAAACGACCTCCATTTTCGACGAAACCACTTTTGTTGGATCTGGAACGTCAAATTATTGTTATGTTTAAATTTTCATAATTTTTGGAGTCAGTATGTGGCCCCAGTAAATTAAAATGAACGTTGGAATTCAATATTGAACATTATATTAATTTATATTTTAATGTTGATAAAAACTGATCAACAAAATCGAATTGGCTTACGAAACATATCCCATTGTGTTCGGAATGGTGGTATTTAGTTGGTGACGACATTCGTTGGGTTTGATTTGGAGTTCGGACTGATAAATAAATGATTCATGAATTAAATATAAAATAATATGGTGTATAAATACCCACTTTACCCAGTCAAACCCTAATCAAAAGGAAACCGCTGTCATTCACGAATGGTCGATTAAAATCGTTCAAAACTCATTTTCCATTTTTCTCAGAATCTACACAATAATCAATGGAAATTTCAACTGCAAAATTAAAGGGGGCAACGAGATCTTGGGAATGAACGGCGGTGATCGGAGTTGAGGTTTTCTGGTGGTCGTATGGATGTCGAGAAGGGTCGGCGTTCAAATCCGTTTTTAGGCTGGAGGTGGGGGTCGAGCTCGTCATCGAGCTGGGCAGAGGGAGGTGATACCAAGGCGGTCAGAGGGGGACACTCCGATGAAGTTCCGGTCCAGTTTAAAGGGAGCGGTGGTAAAGGATTTAAAGTCGACGAGGGGTTTTTGAGTTCTAGAATTTGATAATGAAGGGGAAAGGGTTTAGAGAGGGTGATTAAGTTAATTATAAAACTAATTATATTATTAAATTTATTTATGTAATTAACCTTTAAAGTATCGTAACGTTTTCATACGAGCTCAGAAATTCGCAAACTCAGAACCATTGGAATCGTGATGACGAGCGCTACAACATAGAACTGACCAGAGTGGAAACGGAGCAAGTTGAATTTTTGAGCTAAATTAAACACCTATTTAATTTAGTTTGAAAATGAAATCTTCAATTAAAGACTGACGGAGTGGAAATCAAAGTGAGAACTCTCTCACTAAAATATTTGTATAGTTATTTATTATATAACTGAATATATAGATTGCCAGTGTTGACTTTTATCAGTTTAGTTATCATAAAAATGTTGTACGGTGCCTGTTAACTCACACTAACTGTTGTTTGAAAACCATGGATGATTTAATTGACTGTATTGTGTTGTGATTGTGATGTGCAATATACTAAAAATAATGTTAATATTATTGTGGTAGCTAAAATTAAATTATAAATATCCATTTATAATTTAAACAGTGAAAATTGGTTAGTTATAAAAATAATTCAGACCTAACTAAAATAGGTTAAATATATTAACTAGCGATTAATTTGAATTCTTTGTTGTTGTTTAAAACCCCACACGGGTATGGGGATGATAATTAACTCACATCTCACTTGGATTTAATTATATGCCAATCGATTGATTGGAAAACTATGATAAGCGTTATTTTGTAATTTAATGCTTATGCAGTTGTAAATGACACTTTGGATGTGAATTGAATGTTTAATAGCTGTTTATCACTATTTTTTAATACATGCAATGTATGGAATCCATATAAATAAAATTATATGGTAATTGATTGAGTCTGATTCCAATTCAGAAATAACAAATATTTTAAAATAATATTCAGCGAAAAATCAAAATATGATTTTGATGTCCAATTTTGGATGGACACAAAAATATTGATATATGGACACAAAAAATATCGAAAAGTTGTAATTTCAAAATTTGATATTTTGAAAATGTTATCATTTTAATATTATAATGATATGGAATATTCAATTTTGATCTAAAATTGAAATGGAAGTTGATATCATTTTTAAAATGAATTTATAAACGATATATAAAACATGTTTTGAATAGAAATCGACGAAATATATTATATATATTTAAATGGCTCGAATAGAACGTATCGCGCAAAGATTGTTCGCGAATTTCGACCATTGACTTCGAATTGATCTAACGGGAGATCCGACCGTCGGATTCTCCTAAAACTGGAACCATTGGGTTTGTATCGAAAATTTCTTTCAAACGAATATATGGGATTTGAATGGTTAGATTTTAAGATATGTCCAAATCATTTTTGGAAAAGGTCGCTATGGATGTAGTTCGGTGGCTAATATTGGAAACCGACTGTAAGGGCCTTAATAAAATTATTAAAAATATGAATAAATTATGTAAAATCATAATAAATGATTTGGAAAGATTTTGGGATGAAATATTGCATGTTCGTAAAGGTAAAATATATTTTTATTAGAATAAGCTGTTTTTAAACTTGAGTAAAGAACTAAAAGAAATTATATGGTTTTAATATAACCAGAATTTTTCCAACGTTTGAATTGGAACGAACTAAATGGAAATAATCTTCGGAGTATTTCGATATTGGATTTCATGATTTTACAGATATTGCGGAGGAATCTGGAAGATATATATATGATTATTCCCAATACGATGTCCGTTTGTTTCAGAATTTGACATTGAATATAAGTCGGTATAATTTCTATTCAGAGTCTTGTATTTAATATCAAATTGGATTTTGGTTTTGCCGTGAATGGTGTCTTTAATAATAGTGTTCTTTAACCCAGTTGAGGAAAGAATAAATCTTTTAACCAATATTTAATGAAGTTTTCCAATTAATTAATATAATTGGAATTATATAGCAGTTGATTGCAGTTTCATTGTGAATGATGTTTTAAATGACATTAGTTCTTAAAGCCAATTAACAGTGAAGTTATAATCTGAAATTTATAAATCTTTTAATTAAGATTTAATGGAAAATGTCCAAAGTAAAGTTTTCCAATTTAATATGTCAAATTAGAACTGAATGAATTCGATTTGCTGATAATCGAGATGCGATTCTGTGAAGGAAGACCATTACTATTTATGGAGTTTAAAAGGCCTTGTTGTTATTACATTTATAGTATTAGTAAGACAAAGAAATTTATATCGATTATATGCTGTTATGGATTCCGTGAAAGTTCCATTTTAATTGAAGAGGATTTTGGGTTTACCGTGAATAATGTTTTAAACAACATTTGTTCTTTAACCCAAGTAAAGATAGGATTTATTTCCTAAAATTTGAATAATCATTAAGTAATGATTTTTGAGATTAAAACTAAACTAGAGTTTTTAATGAATCTTTAATTAGATTTAAGTGTGAATAAGGTAACTAAATTTACCGAATTCAAGAAATGTTCGAGAGTGGAGTACCACCAGTTTTACTCCATGCGATAGCCAAATCTTTTGTTAGATTTGAAAATGTGAAATGGTAATTAAATTTACCGATAACACAGTGGATGTTAGATATGAAGTACTACCAGTTTTGATCCATGGGATGAATAAGTTGGGATTGAGATAATAAAATAATAAACGATTGTTTCGGCAAGGCTCGATAATCCCGACTAGTTAATAAACCTTGTTTTGGTTTAGATTGTGAAAAGATAAAATAAAATCTTTTGAAAAGGAGATCCAAAGGAAGATTAAAGAATAAGTTTAAAATAACTTATCTTTGATAAAATTAATGGGAACCTTTCCCCTAAGATGTGAATATTTGAATAAAAGAATATTCTGAATTGGAATGAGGCGTATGATGTGTTTTTATAGCACTTGATTATTGATTATAAAATACGCGAGTTATTCGGAAAGACCGGGTTTATCCCAATCTGAATAACTGATATGGCGACTAAAAGTCAACGATGAAGATGGCTATGGAAGACCGGAGATCTTCACATCGTTTGGATGATTACTGATGTCTTGATTGAGCCGTGCACCCAAGACAAGGTAATAAGTGGTGATCGTTCAAACGTACTTGGAGATCGACTGGATATGCGAAGGCCTTTCTCTCCTGTATTGGACATATGGGATGAGGAATAAGGTGCCTCCAATTTTGTTCAGACCCAGAACGGACTTGTAAACGGATTATGTCTGACATTGTATTGTGTGTTATATTTGTTGATCTCTGCTAAATATATATATGTTTGGTGGCGGAGAATTTATTCTTTTGCTTAACACCCTTCTCTAAAACGTACGAGCTTAGAGGTTATATATTGGCAGAAATCAATGGTATGGTATAAACTGACAATGTGGCATGCTAAGATGAAAATGATCGAGGCTTTTGTTCAAAAGCCAGAGTCTTGTGGATGATGATCAAAGCACGACTTTAATTAGCAAAGCTTTGTGTATAGCGTTAATTCGCGAGCCTCACATCTCGGTATGAGTCAAAAACGGGATGAGGGACCGTAGGGAGAAGTAGTGTTTCTTTCTAGCTAGGAGTGGTGTCATGTTATGGAGCCCATAAATTTTTACTTATGTGTATGATGGATTGCGAGTTGCCTCGGATATGATTGGTCGACGTACTGACCATTTTGGAAATCCGATGGGACAAGGAAACATATTGTTCAAGAATAACCAACCCACTAAAGTAAGTGTGGACTGGCCCTACCGTTCCCAGGGATCGCCAGCTTCTGAGTCCTAAGGCATTTGCTAGAGTGTCTCAAAATCAGTGAGGAATATCCATTGCCTCGACTCATGATGGAAATCCAATTTCCAATACGACACTTTTCAGTTTTAGTTGTAAACCTATATGGCACATAGTAGGATGGGGTACTATGCCGTCTATGATTGATACATTTATATTTGAAGTTGATTTCTTCACTTATAGTAATAATAAAAGATAAATTTCACGTATCAAGCATGTTTGGCTATTATAAGGTAAAAATCTATCCTCTGGTTTGTGTTTGCATTGTGTGATGGGACCTGAGTCTTATAGTGACTTCATTTTTCCTTTTAGCATTGCACTTTTGGTTTTGTGGTATTCTTGGGAGAAAACCCGTTCCGTGTTATATGGCGTGGTCCCTTAATTTACCCAACTTTAAAATAAAGTTAATAACTGTTTTAGTTCTCACACCAGTCCCATGACTGACAAAGTTTATTGTTTCAAACTAAACTCTGGGTGCCCATATTTTCCATACAAGCAGCTAGTAGTTTTGGTTTTCGCAGATATTTCTTTTCACAGGATCCTGGATTATGGCTGGAGCAATATTCAGAATGCTTTGCATCCGTGTATTTCTTTTAGTTGTGGTAGTTGATGTTTTCCATTGTGCATTATATTTATGTATGTATATTTCTGTTGTTTTATAATTTGTAAATCTCTGATATTTATTTTTCCACTGTGTATTATTTATCTGAACTCTGATATATTCTTGTACTCTGATGTAAATTGTTGTAATATCAATGAAATGTTCTCGTATTTGTGTTCTGATTCGTCATGTTCTAAAAACAATCCGAGTTCTCGAATAGTCTTGGTCGGTTTAGCTATCGATTCGAAATTCGATGCATTACAAAAACATTGGTGGAGGAATATTTTATTCAGGATAATACCCTGAAGGATAAAATGAACAAGAATTTATCCCAGAAGGACAATGGGCAAAATTCTGTCCAAAAGGACAAGTTTTAGTATAAAAGGAGGAATTATAGTGGGCCCCAGAATTCTTCCCTTTACACTACATTTTGTCCTTGATGATAAATTTTCCCCTTGTCCTTATGGAAACATTTTTTTGTTCCTTTTGTCCTTGAGGGTAAAAATCCCTATTTTATTAACCGTATGCTATGTATGGAATCCCTAAATCAAAAGGTAAACTTTCACCTTTTGAAATTTTGAAAAATTACAAATCCAATGTGTCCCATTTTAGAACTTGGGGATGCTTGACATATGTTCGTATTGCAGAACCTAAGAGAATAAAATTAGCAAGTAGAGCATATGAATGTGTACTTATTGGCTATGTAATTGATAGCAAAGCATACAGATTTTATAACAAAAATACAAATAATATAATTCAATCAAATGGTGCTGAACTTTATGAAAAAAATCCTTTTGAACTAAGGAATAGTGGGGGGACATCAAGTAATTTATTACCTGTAAGAACAGAACCTAATGAAAATTATGAAAACGAACCTAGAAGAAGTAAAATGGCAAGAACCGCAAAAGATTTTGGTTTAGATTTTGTGCTTTTACTATAATGGAGGATCCCTTAAACCACCAAGAGGTCTTATCTTTAATAGATGCTGATTTTTTGGCAAGAGGCTATAAATGAAGAGATTGATTCTTTAGAATCCAGTAAGACTTGGTACTTAGTTGATTTACCACCTAGTTATAAATCTATTGGTTGTAAATGAGTACTTAAAAGAAAAATAAAACCTGATGGCACTATTGGTAATTATAAAGCACGATTAGTAGCTAAAGCAAAGAGATAATGAAAGTGACCAATACATTTATTATAATTCAAAAAATGACATTTTCAGTATTATATGTTTGTATGTGAATGATTTACTTATTTTGGACCAAACATTATGCCATAAACACAGTCAAATCTTTATTAAGTGCCAATATTGATATGAAAGATCTAGGTAAGACGAGTGTAATCCTTGGTATTAAAATTACTAGGTTAGAAAAGGGACTTTCTTCGGATCAGTCTCATTACATTGAGAAGATACTAAAGAAATACAATTGCTTAGACTGCATACCTGCATGTGCACCATATGATCCCAGTGTAAAGTTATTTAAGAACGCTGGTGAAGGTGTAATACAGTCTGATTATGTGAGCATCATTGGCAGCCTTTGGTATGCCATTGATTGTTTTAGACCTGACACTGCCGATGTCATGCGATTATTATGAAAATTTATCAGTAGTCCTAGTATAGGGCATTAACATGATATTGAGAGGGTCATGAGTTACCTAAAATAAATCACGAACTTTGGATTACATTATGAAAAGTTTCCAGCTATTCTTGAAGGTTATTCCAATGTAGACTGGAATACTTTATATGATGATTCAAAAGCAACCAATGGTTATATATAGCATTACTAGAGGAGTTGTTTCTTGAAAAATCCAGGAAACATACTATTTTGACTCAGTCTACTGTAGAGACTGAGATAATAGCACTAGCCACAGCTAGTGAAGAGGCATAGAACTAAAGAAATCTGCTAACTAAGATCTCCTTATGAAAAAATCAACACCAGTGGTGTAATCTATTGCGATAGTTCCGCGACTATTACAAAAAGTACATAATCGTTATTACAACGGTAGAAGAAGACAGTCATAAGCACAATACTGCAAGAGAACATCACATATGTAGTGATGAAAATTTGACGGCTATTGAAAAAAGGGACACAATAGATATTAAAACGGTAAGAAATGACCGTTGTATGCACAGTATTGTTAGAGAACATCACATATGAAGTGATGATAATTTGACAGATCCTTTGATGAAAGGACTGACCAAAAAGAAAGTCTTTAATGATTCTAAAAGAATGAGACTATTTCCCTGAGATTGAGGAATCACACATAATGGTAACCCGACCAAAATGACTGGAGATCCCAAGAACTAGGTTCAATGGATAAAACAAGTTGTGTTGTGATTGTAGATGAACATGCCAAATATATATATTAAAAAGTATGTACTCCTGAAGTGATTAGAGGATGAGTTAATAGAAACTCTTATTGAGATCTATACTCTATTTGGAGTGGAGTACCTACCTTCAGAGTGCTCTTGATAGATTCACCTATGTGAATGTGGAAATGTGGTCGTTTCCCATGTAGTTTTAGGAAAAACTTCTAGAGCGTTCACTAAACTGGGATAGACGTGCATGACCATTAATACACAGGCTTATTAGATTTCACTATAGAAAAGGTTGTGTGTGTTTTGATGTCAGGAATAGAGTTTAAGACCACGTGTCACTCTATTAAAAACCGAATCTTATTCATTACGGAAAGGTTCAAGTCGGATGACACCTTTATGCACAATCTTATATTTTTTAGAAACTGCTCGAAAAATATTTTTAAAATAATTCAAGTGAGGGATTGTTTGAAATATTTCATATATGTAATGAATATATTAAAAATTAATTGCAAGTTACCAAAAATGTATTATTGAGCAATTAATGCAATAGAACCATTTAAAGTTATAACGATAATACATTTACATATATGTAAATATATTTATGAGCCATTATTGTGATTGAACAGTCACGATCATATATTCATGTGACCTTTTATGGAGCGGTTACCAAGAAAGAAGATGAATGATAATAAAATATTTCTATGAATGATAATTAATTAAAATTTATTATCATTCATCTCTTTTGAAACATATGCAATTTACATGTCAAAATTGCAACCTTTTTTGAATGTTTCTTTTTATACAATAATGGTATTTATTATGGCTCAATTTTCCTCCCTCTAACCTAGATAATTTTACTCTTCTTTCTTTGTCTATATAGGGAATAGAATAGACAAAAGGCTAATATACAACAATCTTTTACTCTAATTCTCACTTCAAAAATTCTTGTCTTCATTGATTTATTTTTTGTCTGCAATACAAAAAGAGCATTATAATTTTCAGTTTGAAGTGCAAATCAGGTTCAATTCGTTGTGCAAGAGAATTGAGATTATAGAAGTGGTTGTTTTATCTTAGAGGCGGCAGCGAAAGGTATGAACTGCCTTGCACCATTGAGCAGATCGCCGAAACGTATTCAAGAGAGTGACTTTGTACGTGACTCAGCCATTAGTTTTTTCAACACTACGCATAAAATGTTTGGAAACCTATATGTAGTTACAAAAAAGATGTTTGCTTGGAAATAAATTGGAGTTCGATTTGAAATTTTTTATATCACGTCATGTAGGTTTACTATAGATACATGGTCGAATTAATGCATGCATATTATGATTAGATGAAAGCCCACCTAATGCAGCCCACCTAGGGGTGCTTATATACTCGTTACTACTAAGGCCATTGATATACAACTGACACTAGCAGGACATAAGAGCTCATCATCCACTATAAAGAGAATGGTAATGCAAAATGGAACTACACCGGGAAAGCATGTGAATTGGATTGATTTTAAAATAGTTTCATATTTTGGATCATATTAGATCTATTAAGCCTAAAGGTTTGCATCAGATCTCAATTAATTTAAATAAAATCATCGTTTCTATATACTTAAAAGATGTATTCTTAGAGCTACATCTTCATTGGATGACCTCACGAATTCTAAACCAACATTGTTGCTAGCAAACGATGTTTCGCATTTAAATCTAGTTGTGTTTAATTAATAGAATGTAATGAAGTTAGAAAATAGAGGTGAGGCTGATGGAATTTATACTCTAGGCTTTGAAAAGAGAAGGCAAAAAAGAAAAATAAAACAGAGGCTCATGTTTGAATTTATAGGGTAATCCAAAAAAGAATCTTCACATATCTCACGTGCTAATACAAAATCAATGTCGCCTATCTTTGGCTAGCCATGATTGGGTCCTTAATGGAAAAAATCATCTTTCAATTAATTTACTAATTTATTTGATTTAAATCCAATTTAAATCTTCAACTATATCATATATTGATACAAACATACCTAACTTATACACATATACCTAATATATTACTAAAAACACCTCGACTATTCTAAAAATTACCCTATTTCACTAAATACAACTCATGTAGTAAATATAATATCAACTAATATTTCACAATTATTAGTTAACGTAATTAATTTATAATTATTACAAATGTAACGAGGTGCCCTTCATGATATCTAAAAGTTTGCGCTTTACAACATTGCTTTTATTTCAGATACCACAAAAGAAAGATAACAGGGATAAAATTAGAACAAAACATAAAAATAAGAAATCGCCAAGATCACACAACAAAATTATAACATATAATATGCATTATATGCATGAATAGAAATAAAATAATAATATATAAGAGACCGCACTAGCATAAGAAACTGACAAATGAATATTGTACATAATAGTTAGAATATATTAACTCCAAAATACATAGAGTTGTGAATAAATATCTGGTACAGCAGTCTCGAATATAAATAATACTTGTCATGTACAAAAGTATAACAAGTATATTAAACATCGATGACATGCCTCCAAATGCTCCAGTTGTGCAATCTCAAAAGTATATCTCCAAATGTTTCAGTTGTGGTTGCGGTGGCTGCGACTTTGATTGGAGATGCAAACTATAGGCGGTGCTTGAGAGGTGATACGGAGGTGGATATGGTGCTGGTACAAGAGAGGAACAGTTGATTTGAAGGTGGCGGCTATTAAAATTGAAAAGGGGAAAAAGAGTTTTTCGTTCAGCTGTTAGAAAAAAAGAAGAAAGGATAGGGTGGAGAAAGAAAAGAGGAGAAAATGAGGGGAAATTTGGTTTAGCGAGGGTTCGATTGGGTTTTGAGATAGAGCGATTATCGGAAGAGAGAAATTGAAAAATAAGAAGAAGAAGAAGATGGAAAATAAAACGGTGAGCCGGAAAATAAAGTATAATATGGATCTGAACACGTAATATTTTCACAATCCAACAAACAACGAAAACAATAAAACATTGAGATGGAAACGGACCAAAAAGTAAAAAAATTGACTGCTTCTTCAAACACAGATAAATATGGTATGAATACAAAATTAAAATATGAATAGGAAAAGTCAAACTGTTGACCAGTTTTTGGAGGGAGAGCAAATTTCTTTGGAGCTAAATCTGAATTGTTTATGACTCTAATCAAACAACATAAAAGTATGGTCTGAAATCATATCTAAAATACGAAAGGAAGATAAAACCTTGACCAACATTTTGGAGGGAAAAACATTTATGTGAAGCCAAATCTAAATGTCTTTAATAACCACAATTCAATCAACATATAAAATGTTGTTTGAATATCATGCATGAAATATTCATAACATGATGATTTCATAGGCTTTGCTAGACAACATTTGATTTCTTCCTATGTTGTACAAAAAAGTGGGATAACAAAGAATCTATCTTATGTTGTGTGATCACTGTTGTCAGATTCAATTTATGGCGTGGTGCACCCTAACTCTATTATAAATAGCCTCGAAAACCTAACATAATCCTCACTACTCCATTTCTCTGCCTCTCTCAAATAACCTTCTTCTCAAATATAATTCTAATGGAGTAATAAGGCTTGGTTTTATACATATTTTTTAGGATATTCATAGATGGAGAGGATCTACCGAGGCTTGTTGGATTTGCTCAAATTTTAGGTAAGTACTTTCCATGATTACGAGATTTCTTCCAAGTTGGGGTTAAAATTGATAAAATATTTATTATAGTGGTTTCAAATCTAAATCTTCCTATAGTTGTACAGTTTGTTTGTAGTTTATTTACAAATCCAACTACCCCTAATTCTTTTCTCTATAAATAATTCTTTTAGATCTGATTTTTGTTCATGTTCTTCATTTTTCCTATTTCTGTAAATCCATTAGTATAGTTTATTTCAGTTATCTATACCTTTGTTCTTCGTATAAAATATTATGTAGTTTTGTAGTTAGCCCTATTTTTATTACAGATCTACTTCTGTCTATCTGATCCTAGGCCATGTGAGATTCTGGGCCATGTCGTTTTTATTTTGAACGTTGAGTTTAGCCTTTTTGAGCGTAACCTATCATTTTTTCTTATTTTGCGCAAATTGGGTTAAAACATGAGATGGGACAATAATAGCGTAGTTGGATAGTAATAAGAAATATGTATAAAAAGAAATAATCGTGGCTTAGTGAAATTTTATATAATAATGAAAATAGGTATGAAAGGGGCATGTTGAAGTCGGATTAAAAAGCTGCAATCAACAAACGAACTATAATATTGGGAAAATAATGAAGTTGGATAAGTATTGCAATCTACAATGAATCGTAACATGGAAGATAATGAAATTGAACAAAAAAGGGGTATTTGGACATGTTAGAACTAATTAAACATTATAATTAGTGTTGGATTGTAGATTGGGGATAAAACTTAATAATTAATTGGAAGGATATACAAACATATAAACTAAAATAAGGTAATTTAGTTTGACGCTAAGTAACGTGGGTATGGATTATATAAAAGGAAAACATTAATTAAGAATGTTTAATACAACCTAGGAATATAAAATGAGGTTTATATTAGACTTATTAACAAACTTAAGCATGTTAAGTTAAATTAAAGAAAAGATTAATAAGCAAAGATAGTGGAGTCCGTTCTGGCAGCGTAAGGCTAATTGGGAAGAAAAGTGGCTTAGGTCTGTTTTGGTAGCATAGGGCTGACTGGGGAAGGTAAAAACCTAATAAAATAATGAAGTCCTATTTTAGGTCCGTCCCGACAGTGTGGGGTTGTTTGGGGAAGATAAGAGGCCCAATAAAATAATGAATTGGGGACCAAGTGTTGGGGTGACTTGTGTCAATTGCATTTTTGGTTGGAAACCCATATAACTCTGTATCCCTTTGTCATTACGGAGTCTCACACTAGGTGGATGTTATGACAAGCTTTACTGAACATGATAGTAAGTGGCTCAAAAGAGGTGGGTACGGGTGCGTCTCGATTGAACGGTGAGCATGTATCGTTCGGATTGAGGAAGATAAGCCGTCTTAACGCCTGTGATTAATGACTATATCATTTTGGGTTTAGGAGCCGATCATGGGTAGTATAAGGAAATTCCATTCTAATTATTTACTTCAGTTCAAAGTCATAGAAGCGCAAAATAGTCGATCAGTTTTCGTATGATCTTTACTATCATCATTGTCTTTTAGATAAGAATAACTAATCCTATATGACACTAGAACTACTATTTATCTATTTTCCATAACTTAGTAGCTGTGCTAGTAATCATAGCAACTCACTAGATTTTATGTCATACTCGTTTCCTTTCTTCTTTCTTCTTTTCTTCCCCCTCAGGCTTACAGGGAGGAACCGAGGAAGCGTATAGTTCAGATTTCTTTGTTGATTCCATCATGAAGGATGTATACAAAATTTGGATTACTTCATGTTTTCTTTCGGTGGTCGGGTTATATCTTTTGACTATTTGGCGGATAATATAATTTTGTACTCTGATGTTGTTTTGACTGAGATTTTGAAACAAGACATTTTGTAACTATTTGGTTAATTGAAATAAAGATGGTTTTGCCTTTAAAAATGAAATTATCTTCTTACGTTGTAAATTTATAATTTTATGTCTTGTGAAATCTTAGTCTTTGTGATGTTTTATGTCTTTATACCTACAATGCTCCATATTTTCTTAATGAAAACCTCATATGGGTGGCATCAAGGAATGTGGGGTGTTACATCCATCTTTATTGTCGTTTATATATATATATATGTGTGTGTGTGTGTGTGTGTATGTTTAAATAAAATTTATGTGTTAGTCTTCCGATGTATTTAAAGTGTAACTCTTATATAATGTACTATTTGATTCCGCTGCGAGATATCATATTTTTTCTATGCCTATGATTCTGTGATTTAATTTTATTAAACCCTATGACAAATAACAATCTGCTGTTTCGAACGATTCAAGTTGGATTTATTATCGACTTTAATAGTTAATAAAGGAAGAACGTTACAAGTTCTTCCATTCCAAGCATATAATCTACATGACCTAACATTCCGACCATTCTCCGCTGTCATATATCTCTATTAAACTTGCAATGTCAGCTTTATTTGATTATGTAAGTATTAATCACCATAAATGTCGATGATCGATTGATAGGAATGTTCTAAAAATTATAGTACCTTGCTTTCTTCTGAATGTAAATTCCCGTCGGGTGCCTCTGCCTATCATGCATGTGCTTTGCATAGCAATTGTCATTTTTGCATTCCTGTACATTCTTGAGTATGAGTTAGACAGGATGAAGTAGTTTTCATGTATGTGAATCGATCGTAGTATTTCTAGGAATATCGGTCAATGCATGTGAAATCTTCTTCTGAAATCATCGTCACTGTAAGTAGGATTTGGATTAAAATAGTCTTAAATTACAAAAGGAATGTCCTCGATTTTTGTGGTGACGACCAACAATTGATTCGCCTTTTTGTGGTGACGACCAACAACCGATTTACCATGTTTCCTACTTGATTGACTATGTTGTACTATAAAAAAATGCTATTAGCTCTCTTTTAAATCGATTTTCCTTCATCTTATCAAAGTTTTCTTAGAAAACGAATACGCAAATGTCCATTAAAGGTAAGTAAATACATTCTTTATTTTAAAAAACATAAGATCTTCAATTTAATTATTTTCTTAAATGAAAATATTTCGTATATGAATGAGAAAGAAGGAAGATTCATATCATTAGTATTTATGCTACTTTGACGATGCACATGTTCATTGGCTTCAAGTAATGTTTAACATCAAACATCACATAAAAGCATTGACTCACTTGTTTGAATTCAAATAAATGGGGAAGCATTCGTTGCTTGTCTAGATATACAATGGCTGCAATATCTGGTCATTGTCGACATTGACTGATAAGTAAGAATAAGAATCATTTATGTATAACTTTATAATAGCATAATGAAAACAACCAACTAACAAGAAAAAAAGAATCATATATACCTTCATGCTGACATAAAAAATACTGCATACTAACAAGAAAACAACATGAATGTAATAGCCATCAATGAGCAACATAATAAATCTACTTCATCGAAATCATATACATACAATGACAAAATGTGTATAAAACATAAAATAACACCAATTTGTGTGAGGGAAACCTTCACTGATCTCCTCCTCATCACTGCATCATCCTCTTCATCATCATCATTAATGTCATTGAAGCCAAGTGACCCTGGTAATTGTTGTTGTTATTGAAGCTGATGAATCTAAGTTTGATACTCATGTATCTAAGCCTCATGCTGAGTTTGGTGCTGATGAAAAGTTCTATGATAACTCTAATACATAAGCTGAATGTACTTAAGCGTCATAAGATAAACATACTCAAGAGTCATATGTAGAAAATGTATGTGTATTATCGTACGTAAAAGTAGGAGTAGGGACGAGCATTCGGTCGGTTTGGTTGGTTTTGAGAAAAAAAATTAAACTGAATTAGAATCGAAAATTTTCAAAATCAAACCAAATTTATTTCAGTTAATTCAGTTTGTAACCGATTTCATTGAACTTGTAGAATGCGTTATAATTAAAATTGTAACGACCTAAGGATTTTTCGACCCTGAAAATCAATGCAACACACAATGTTGACTATTCAAGCATCAGAAATACCGGACCATTAATAGAAAGAAGTTAGAGGGTGAGAAATAGGAAGAAAGAAAGTTAGAATAGAAGACGAAGATCACAACAAAACAGAATCAGAGCAAACATGAATCTCACAATGGAACGAATAAAATATATTATATAACATAACTTTGGAAATACCACTTGTAACAGTATATACATACCATTATCACATAACACCACATCGGAAATAAACTCTCTCTCTCTATATATATATATATCTCTAACTCTAAAGCCTCCTACTCCGAGCTCCTCCAAATATATCTGAAAAATCTCGACTACTTGACTGCCTGTACAAATTTGAGCACCTAAGATTTTAGGGAAAACAAAACAAAAATAAACTCTGGGTCAGTCATGTGACTGGTGTAAGTGAACTCTAATCATTTCGGTTTAACTTTTCAAAAATCCTATTTAAGGAATTGATAACCGTAAGATCGATCCACACATAAACACGGGTGGTTTTTACCTTATGACCACCCAAAACAATTTTCAAAAATCAATACTTTCTGATATTATAATAATGTCTAAATCAAGTAAATAGCAATCTAGAAGAATGTTTTCATCTTACACTCTACATATATAATATACAATCAAAAACTGCGGGTTCTTATTGGGTAATGGATTTCCAACTATGACAAGGTATGGAACCACCTTCCGATCAGTGTACTCTAGAAGTGATACACCGGATTTCAATAAGAACATCTTGTAACTCGGCCACACATGACCGACCATTCATTTCTCTTGAATGTTACGAATATATTATCGCTTTACGGTTGGTATACCAACATAACCATTCCCTGGAGATACAGAAGTGAAAGAAGTAACAAATATGAATATTCCCTAGATGGTGACAATATACCCTAATTGGGTTTGATCCACTTAGTCATGCTGCCTGCCCGATTTTTCTCATTTCTCGGTTGACGAGGCTTGAGGTCATAACGTATCTTTTTACACTTCATCTACTTTGAATGCCACAACATCATGCCCGTCAAATCACAATTTGATTTCTCTAAAAATACCGTGAGTAAATAGCTAAGAGAAATGAATTCCTCCGTCACCAACGTATATACGTTTGAAGCGATCAACTTACGCGATCTATTTGATATACTCTGTAAGACATTCGTCCGTATACGTTATCCTAGGACTGGACAAACTGAAGGAATTATTCTATAAATCCATTTTAGGCAATTTCTACCTAGGAACGCCAGAATGACCCTTGCATAAACTCTGTCTTCAATTGTCTTTGATATATTTGATTCGAAACGATAATGCCCATATAGAGCGGTTTTCATATAATAAATGTTAGATCCAAAATTGGGTCTAACACCCGAATTGTTCTAATTTGCGAGAGATTAATATCAGAAAAAATGCAAGAAAGAGCAGAAAAGACACAAGGTTTATAGTGGTTCGGCGTTAATGAGCCTACGTCTAATTTATATCAATGATTATACTTAAGATTCGAGTACAACCAATGATTTTTCTCTCAACCTCACTTTTACAATATTGATTCACTCAGTAAATTCAAGATAACTCTGAGTAGAAGTAACGGAGATATGATAATGGTGGAATCAGAGCTCCGAATTGCCAAAAGATCCCCAAAAAATGCCAAGTCTGGGGCTATTTATAAGTGATATTTGCATATGGATCATGGTCACACGTGGCACAAATCCCGAGGATCTCGGACGGGTTCGTAGCCTGATGGAGAAATGGTCAAAATGACAGTTATGGACAGGTGGCATAAGATCCTACATCTTCGGGTCGTGGATGACTTGGTCGTAGCCTTCATCCTCAGCTTTAGGAATCAGATCGTGGTAATGATTCAGGTGTGGATGGATCGGATCACGGTAGGGAGCTGCGATCGGGGGAGGGGGTGTAGTAGCATCACGATCCGAGGGAGATAGGAAGACTACGATCGAATCTTTAATGGTTTTGACATGTGTAGATCCATATTATCTTTATATATGAACCCTGGTGGCTTGGTCCAAAAGCTAGCCAGCATTTTGCCCCCTCGAAGTATGTTTTATCAGGGATGGAACATGCTTTGAAATTTCTGAGCTATCTTTTCACGAAGCGATGTGAATCAGTGGTCGTGTCTGTCTGAAATGTCGTACTACTTCAGGAAGTTGTGCTCTTTGACTGGTATAAATAGCGGGTTGTATCATTAGTCACTTCTCTGTTCATCAGGTAGTTTTCATCTCTCGAGTTTTTGGAAATACTGTTGTCAAATTGTCAAGTAAATTTTTAAATCTTTGTAAATATTTCCGGGTCTTCCATTATAGTAAATGCCCATCAAGTTCGGGTCGTCGAAATATCCTATAGTTCTTAGGATTTGGCACTCATCGCGATTTGGTAATCGAACATGCCCCTTTTCAAGTTATAATGGGCCTTCCAATTTCAATCGCGGGTTATTGATAGAGTAGGCCCCATTATGGGCCATGGTGGGCTCTAACCCGTGGCCCATAGGCCTCCGCGGATCAAATAAGACAAACTAGGGGATACGAACGGTCACCAAGCCATTTATATAAGCCAGCTGCCTCCCTTTTCTTTTCCTTCCTCCTTTGTAGCCGCAATCAATTCTTCAGCAAGAACAAAACCTAATTTAGCTCCAAAGATCGAGATTTTCTTTATAATTAAAAAGGTAATGGCGTTTGGTTCTTCTCCTTTTATCCGGTTTTCTTGCGCGCTTTCTTATCTGCCTTGAACTTTCACCAATGTGGCGATGGAGATAATGAAGGCGTTGGGTTTAGCGATGGTGGTGGATGGGTTTAGTTTCGTGGGTTCATGAATGGAGAGGAGAAACAACAGAGGAGGAAGAGCAAGCGAGGTCGGATCGTAGATGAGGGTCAGGTTCGGTTCGTGGAGACAACAAAAATGGAGGAAAGTGAGATGGAGCTGTAAGCAACGGATCGGATCACAATACATTGGCGGAGTACCGGTTAGTGGAGAGATGGAGTGGAACGGATCGGGGTTCCCCTTCACGATCCGTTCGGGTAAAGGAGAGTTGGCATGGACTGGTTTGTTCTGCAATCCCTAGCCTCCATCACGAGTCGATGCTACCTTATTAGCATAGCTTACCAGCAATCCGACACCCACGATCCGATCCCAGTTCCATGCATTGGAATTTATACCGTGATCTGATCCCCCAGACTTCAACGAACCATCTTGGTTAACGATCCCGACAAACATTAACTTAAGTAATGCAATTCATAAAAATGGACAGTTAGGCTAGACCCTTCGAGATGAACTTTCTGGACTGAACAACTTAACTTGATGGCATATCACGACCAATATCATGTTCATTTAACTAACTTCATGCATTTCTTATATGTACGCACAAGCACACACTTGCACTTACATACACGGGGAATGGGTAACTTGTGTTCTAATTTTTACTCGCCAACACAGCTATTTCTGATAAACAAGTGACTTAGACACCAAATGAAGGTACCGAATTAGAGACATCAGTACATCACGGCCCTGATGTGCTTTCCTCAGATTCAGATGGGGAAGAATCTGACTCTGATTACGAGACAGATACCAATATAGAGTCAACGACTTCTGAGAGCACATCCCTTGAAGATGAGGATGATCGAACTCCTGATGAAATTCCAGGTGTTAGGGAAATAAAGAAGCTCACCGATTCTCTACCTTCCAAGTTAGACGATAAAAAACTTAAGAAGATACGCTTAAGACACGGAATTCCGTGGGACAATGTGAAAACTCCAGAAAGCGGAGATAGACCTTATTCTTCCCCAAAGGGGTACATGACTGTTAGTCGACTCATGTGCTGGGTAGGAGCTATTCCTCCCTTCCCTCCACTTGTTGTCGATCTCTTAAGACAATTACACATTGCCCCTATGCAACTCCATCTGAATGCCTATGCGGCTCTATATACTCTGTATATTGCTTATTCAGAGATTCTACAGACCGAACTTACCCTTAAAGATCTGAAATTCTATTACCATTTCAAGCATCGTTCCGCACGGGCTCCCAATTTTTCTTTCTTCGAATCTGTTGCGAAAAGAAAAGTTGTGATGGTTGTAGTAATATAGGGGATATCAAATCTGACTGGTTCTAGATAAAATATCAAGCTGGATGTGCGAGGCAGTGGCTACAAGCAAGTACGTTTTCAACTTTCCCGCGTTTACTTCGAATGCATAATTTCAGTGCTAATGAGTCATTTTGCTCCATACAGATCACAACTTTGAGAGAATGGAAGGATCAATATATGAAGACCGAATGTCCTGCCTTCTCAAAAGTAACTCAGATTTCTTAAGAATTAAGAAATGTATTACTGTTACAACCCGAATTTTAATAACATATTAAAACCATAAATCGGAATTAATTTTTAAAATAAGAATCAAGGGAAACGAGTTACGCCATTGCGTTCGTCTCGGAATTCTGCTTGAAATAGAGTCCGAGTTTGTGTAAAACAAATACCGTACGAAGAAGAATGGATGAACGAAGTTAGGCAGAAAAACCAGAAACCGGCCAGAATGCACTGGCGCACTTGGGAAGTACGCCAGAACAAAATTGCACTGGTGCACTTGGGAAGTGCGCCCATGCAATTTTGCATTGGCGCACTTGGCTGGTGCGCCTAGGCCGAGCAGCAGGCCTGCACAGCTTTCTAGTTTGACCCTGGCTGGCCTGGTCAGGTTCTGGTCGAATTTCTAAGCTCTACTGTGTCACTAGGGCTAACTTGTCACTTTCTGATTGGCTTCTCTTGAGATGGATGACCTTGATTAACTCTAGCTTCATCGACGGCTCTAATTAGTTTGAAGCCTTATATAAACAGCCTCCTAGCCTCATTCTCTTTAAACCATTCTTCCCTAACCTTATGCTGCTCAAACTCTTGATGATCATGGCTTCTTCTTCTTCCTCTAAAATAAATTAAATTAAAATAAACCGTGAAGATTATTTCTTGAAGACTACGGCTAGGAATTTCTTATTGGGGATTTGCTTCTACAATCAAAGCAAGATTCAGCGATTCCACAATTCAACGACTAATTTCTAGACTTGACTTCTGCATCTAAATTTCTTAGACCACGATCTGTAAGTTCCAGTTACTTTTAGACAAAAACTATAAATGTAACATGGGAATGTTATAAAATGGAATTGATTTATGTATGATTCATATCTATTCTTGTTTTCTTCTTGGATCTTGACTATTGGGAATATTGCCTATGACGTTGAAACTATTGTTAATGGCCTAAGACTACGCCGATGATTGTGAACATAAGACTATGCCTATGACTATGAACATAAGACTATGCCTATGCTTATGACGGTGAACATAAGACTGTTGCCTATAACTATGACAAGGACAATTGTGACTAATCACCTATGATTCACGACCAAGAGGTTATTGCCTAGAATTATGACTATGAAATTGAATCTTGATTATTATTCAGAACCTTTTCATGTTCATAATGTTATGCCTGTGATGTTTTAATCAATTTATTCAGTTAAGTCATGCCTTGGAAATAAATTGATAATAGGGCAATGTTTATTATGTTGATCTATGCATGTGGTTCTATTTTATCATCATGTTGAATCGGGAATTAATGAATAAGTCTATTCATATGTATATGAACTTGGAGTATAACCCGTTAAGACAAGTTGTGCAGTTTATCATGTTATGCAAGTTTTAGGTTGTGAAATCATATCACATATGTGACCAAATGTTAGATCTACATGTTTATGTGTATATGTTAAACCTATGTAATATTTCAAGTTCGCATTTATTCATATGTTCGTGATTGATTTGCAAGTTCACATATATGTAAGTTGATTTAGTCTATGTTACAAATTCACATATATGTATGTTGGTTCAGTCTACGCTACAAGATCACACCTATGATATTCATGTTGATTATTTTGCAAGTTCACACCTATGATGTTCATATTGACTATGCCGATGATGCCAAGTTTACGCCTATGTCATGCTTATGTTAATAAATTGCTTTATGCCAATTTTGTGTACGTTAAATTAGGCTAAGTTTTTAGCCTAATATTATATGCCAAAAACCATGCGGACGAAAAATTAGGCTAAGATTGTTAGCCTAATATTTAGACGGGGTAACATTGGGAAAAATTGGTAATTATAGGAAGCTTGACATGAAACTTATCCTTGAAACTTGACACGAACTTGACTTGAAAATATGAACATGGACATGACACTAGAATGAACTTGAAAATGGCTAACTCGAGGTTGGGTTGAGTTTGCAGTGTAAATCTGCCCGGAACCACCCGACAAATCCAGTGACTGCAAACAATAGGATCCAATGTGAGTAGTTGGTCATATCGCGCTTGAAACCCGAGGTTAGACTGAGTTGTGGTGTAAATCTGCCCGGAACCGCCCGACATATCCAGTGACCACAACAGCATGTCTAATGTGAGAGGTTGGGGTGCATTAATGAATTAATGCCAAATGATAGGGTTAAGTCATGAACATGAAAGACAACACTTAACCAACTTGAGACATGATTGGTAGGGTTAGGTCATGAACTTGAACGACAACACCTAACCAACTTGACACGTGAATTGTAGGGCTAAGTCACGAACTTAAATGACAACACTTAGCCAATTTGACATGCTAGACTGATAAGGGTTAAGTCTTGAATTTAAATGACAACACTTAACCTGCTGGACGGAAATCCTAGTTACGCGGTCCATTTAAGCAGTAACCCACTAGATGTATCTTGGTACCCTGGAACTAGGAAGTTGGGGCACGATTACTGGGCTGATTGTAAGCGACAAGAACGACGGCTATGTTGGTGCGCCAGTGTAGGTTCAGGAGGGCTATGGTCGTGCACGTGGTCCGGAGTTGAAAAAGCAGGCATTAGTAGGTTTATCTGTGCATGCTTGATTCGTGTCGGTGGTTGGCACCCTAGGGCTTGATACACCCTATGGTGGACCTAGAACAGGTGACTATATTCGTGATAGGGTCGTATGACACAGACACACGATGAGCTAGAACTTGTAGGGAGCCGATCGACTAGTGGATCATTTCGTTGGACCTAGAAATGGGTCATTTCATGATATTGGGCCAAGGGATTATTTCATGATTTATATAAGACATGGGTTTGGGATTCTAGTACAGTTGATGCAACGAACCTTGAATATGTGATGCTATACTTGATTTATCATGTTATCTTAGTCTATCTTGCCCATCTTGACAACATCCTTATGTTTACTTTCAGTTTATACATGTCATGTTACCTTTATCTGTTTTTATGCTGATAGTCACTTGGACTTACCAGTTTTTATGACTGACCCGTTTCTTTCGCCTCTTTTTCTTCCGTTTCCCCCCAGGTTCTTAGGGAGGAAACTCTAGCACTTAGCTTGGATTTTACTTGCTTTCGGTTCAGCTCATGTACGGTTTGATCTTGAGCTATGCTATGGCTGCATTTCTGCTACCTTTGGGGAATTAAGCTCCTTTTGTTGTTTCAAGTTTATGCTTCTTTATTTATGCAAGACAGAATTTATTGTAATGGAAAATAATGACCTTGGCTATTTGATGTAAAATGTTTTGACTCTTTTTGAAAGTAATGAAATTTATCTTTTGATTCTTCCGCTGTTTTATCTATGTTCTGTCTTGTAATATTTTTGTGTTTGTTTACCTCGATAACGCTCCACCAAAACTAGTTCATTCCCTTTGTGAGTGACCCTAGTGGAGGTGGGGTGTTACATTTGGTATCAGAGTAGAAGGTTACCAGACTGGGCAAATTTTTTTAAAACCTTCTAAAATTATTTTCAAAAACCGTTTATAAAGAAGCATTTTTCGAGAAAAGTCTTGTTTTATTTAAAGGCTATTCCCCAAAAGCCATTAACACTATCCTTTGTTTCCTTGTTTGAATCTCTTTTCCTTTCTTTTCACCATCTGTAGTCGCAGTAGTTTTTACCTGCGGCTAATCTTCTTTCTAGCTTCGGAGAGGGCTTTCTGTACGATGGAGATAGATTCCGTGAGGCTTCTTAACATGTTACATAGGAAAGGTATGAGTGATAAGTTAAGGCGGATGAGTCTCAGAACGAGAAGAAAGACTTCAAGAAGGGAGGCGAGAATAACGACAACAATAATAACAAGTCACGTGATAAGAGGATGTGCAACTTCTGTGGCATTGTTGGGAATGTTATCAAGGATTGTAAAAGAAGGGAAACGAAGACATATGCGTGCTTTCAATGTGGTGAGCTTGCACATATCAGCAAGAACTACCCTAAGAAGCAAGGGCAAGCCCCGCAAGCAGGACCTTCTGGGGGTACATCTTTAACTTCTTCTCCTAGATGCTTTGTTTTATCTTGCCTATCTTCTCAATCCTATCTCGAGAACCTTAGGTAGAACCCTTTCGGATGTAAACATGTGATTGAAACATGTGATTGAAACATGTTATGGTTGATGTTTGCAAATGGTTGCTCGTGGTTGCATAACACACATTAGGCACTAGATCAGCTCAGACACATTTTCATATTGCATATACATGAGTGTTTATACTTGTTTATGGATGAAATTGAATGTGTTATCATGCGGATGTTGCATATGGATGGATGTTTGTGCACACATATAGTGTTTATGTGACTAGGACTATTTGCATACATGTTGGATTCATGACACTAAACATATTTTGCATTAGTATGATCAATCAGGCCTGATCATTTGCATTAGATAAGGAACATATACACACACTTCCTGCATATGTTCATATAGCATTAGGAATCTTTTAAGGATAATGGTTGGATGTGGATAATGGTTGAGTAGATGGTTGATTGGATGATAGGATGCATTCTTCCTAACTTGAAGATTTCGGGGATGAAATCCTTGAAGGAGGGGAGAATGTAACAACCCGAATTTTAATAACATGTTAAAACCATAAATCGAGGCAGAATTAATTTTTAAAATAAGAATCAATGTAAACGGGTTATGCCATTGCGTTCGTCTTGGAATTCTGCTTGAAATAGAGTCCGAGTTTGCGTAAAAAGGATAACGTACGAAGAAGATATGGACGAACGAAGTTAGGCAGAAAAACCAGAAACCGGCCAGAATGCACTGGCGCACCTGCCAAGTGCGCCATAACAAAATTGCACTGGCGCACTTGGGAAGTGCACCCATGCAATTTTGCGTTGGCGCACTTGGCAGGTGTGCCCAGGCCGAGCAGCAGGCCTGCATAGCTTTCCGGTTTGACCCTGGCTAGCCTGGTCGAGTTCTGGTCGAATTTCTAAGCTCTGCTATGTCACTAGGGCTAACTTGTCACTTTCTGATTGGCTTCTCTTGAGATGAATGACCTTGATTAACTCTAGCTTCATCGACGGCTCTAATTAGTTTGAAACCCTATATAAACAGCCTCCTAGCCTCATTCTCTTTACACCATTCTTCTCTAACCTTATGCTGCTCAAACTCTTGAATATCATGGCTTCTTCTTCTTCCTCTAAAATAAATTAAATTAAAATAAATCGTGAAGATTATTTCTTGAAGACTACGGCTAGGAATTTCTTATTGGGGATTTGCTTCTACAATCAAAGCAAGATTCAGTGGTTCAACAATTCAACGACTAATTTCTAGACTTGACTTCTGCATCTAAATTTCGTAGACCATGATCTGTAAGTTCCAGTTACTTTTAGATAAAAATTATAAATCTAATATGGGCATGTTATAAACTGGAATTGATTTATGTACGATTCATATCTATTCTTGTTTTCTTCTTGGATCTTGACTATTGGGAATATTGCCTATGACATTGAAACTATTGTTAATGGCCTAAGACTACGCCGATGACTGTGAACATAAGACTATGCCTATGCCTATGACTATGAACATAAGACAATGCCTATGCCTATGACTATGAACATAAGACTATGCCTATGCCTATGACGGTGAACATAAGACTGTTGCCTATAACTATGACAAGGACAATTGTGACTTATCACCTATGATTCATGACCAAGAGGTTATTGCCTAGAATTATGACTATGAAATTGAATCTAGATTATTATTCAAAACTTTTCATGTTCGTAATGTTATGCCTGCGATGTTTTAATCAATTTATTCAGTTTGGTCATGCCTTGGAAATAAATTGATAATAGGGCAATGTTTATTATGTTGATCTATGCGTGTGGTTCTATTTTATCATCATGTTGATTCGGGAATTAATGAATAAGTCTATTCATATGTATATGAACTTGGAGTATAACCCGTTATGACAAGTTGTGCAGTTTATCATGTTATCCAAGTTTTAGGTTGTGAAATCATATCACATATGTGACCAAATGTTAGATCTACATGTTTATGTGTAATGTAAACCTATGTCATATTTAAAGTTCACACTTATTCATATGTTCGTGATTGATTTGCAGGGCCGGTCCTGGCCTAGTGCGAGCCGTGCGACCGCACAGGGCCCATTAGGTCAGGGGGCCCAAAAAAAACAGTATTATCTTTACTAGAGCTGCTTTTTCTTATTAGGATGCGTGTACTTGATAGTAATTTATCTATGCAAAAGTAGATATGATTGTATGTTTTGTTGACATCAATCAATTTATTAAAATGGAGATGTGGCTTGTGTGGATCTCTAGTTGACAGATTGAAAATGTGGGTAAAAACTTTATGAATTTGCTGAAACACGCAATTTTCTCAATGGAGATGCACAGTAGAAAAAACACATTTTCACCTAAGTTCAATTTCATTGAAAAAAAAAAATTAATGACCCAAAATTTTGGGCCCGCACTAGGCCCATAAATACTCAGGGCCGGCCCTGTTGATTTGCAAGTTCACATATATGTAAGTTGATTTAGTCTATGTTACAAATTCACATATATGTATGTTGGTTCAGTCTACGCTGCAAGATCACACCTATGATATTCATGTTGATTATTTTGCAAGTTCACACCTATGATGTTCATATTGACTATGCCGATGATGCCAAGTTTACACCTATGTCATGCTTATGTTAATAAATTGCTTTATGCCAATTTTGTGTACGTTAAATTAGGCTAAGTTTTTAGCCTAATATTATATGCCAAAAACCATGCGGACGGAAAATTAGGCTAAGATTGTTAGCCTAATATTTATACGAGGTAACATTGGAAAAAATTGGTAATTATAGGAAGCTTGACATGAAACTTATCCTTGAAACTTGACACGAACTTGACTTGAAAATATGAACATAGACATGACACTAGAATGAACTTGAAAATGGCCAAATCGAGGTTGGGTTGAGTTTGCAGTGTAAATCTGCCCGGAACCGCCCGGCAAATCCAGTGACTGCAAACAATAGGATCCAATGTGAGTAGTTGGTCATATCGCGCTTGAAACCCGAGGTTAGACTGAGTTGTGGTGTAAATCTGCCCGGAAATGCCCGGCATATCCACTGACCACAACAACAGGTCTAATGTGAGAGGTTGGGGTGCATTAATGAATTAATGTAACATGATAGGGTTAAGTCATGAACATGAAAGACAACACTTAACCAACTTGAGACATGATTGGTAGGGTTAGGTCATGAACTTGAACGACAACACCTAACCAACTTGACATGTGAATTGTAGGGCTAAGTCACGAACTTAAATGACAACACTTAGCCAATTTGACATGCTAGACTGATAAGGGTTAAGTCTCGAATTTAAATGACAACACCTAACCTGCTGGACGGAAATCCTAGTTACGCGGTCAATTTTAGCTGTAACCCACTAGATGTATCGTGGTACCCTGGAACTAGGCAGGGTGGGGCACGATTACTGGGCTGATTGTAAGGGACCAAAACGACGGCTGTGTTGGTGCTCCAGTGTAGGTTCAGGCAGGCTTTGGTCGTGCACGTGGTCCGGAGTTGAAAAAGCAGGCATTGGGCATCAGTAGGTTTATCTATGCATGCTTTATTCGTGTCGGTGGTTGGCACCCTAGGGCTTGATACACCCTATGGTGGACCTAGCACAGGTTACTACACTCATGATAGGGCCGTATGACACAGACACACGACGAGCTAGAACTTGTAGGGAGCCGATCGACTAGTGGATCGTTTCGTTGGACCTAGAAATGGGTCATTTCATGATATTGGGCCAAGGGATTATTTCATGATTTATATAAGACATGGGTTTGGGATTCTAGTACAGTTGACGCAGCGAACCTTGAATATGTGATGCTATACTTGATTTATACTTGATTTATCATGTTATCTTAGTCTATCTTGCCCATCTTGACAGCATCTTTATGTTTACTTTCAGTTTATACATGTCATGTTATCTTTATCTGTTTTTATGCTGATAGTCACTTGGACTTACCAGTCTTTATGACTGACCCATTTATTTCGCCTCTTTTTCTTCCGTTTCCCCCCAGGTTCTCAGGGAGGAAACTCTAGCACTTAGCTTGGATTTCACTTGCTTTCGGTTCAGCTCATGTACGGTTTGATCTTGAGCTATACTATGGCTGCATTTCTGCTACCTTTGGGGAATTTAAGCTCCTTTTGTTGTTTCAAGTTTATGCTTCTTTATTTATGCAAGACAAAATTTATTGTAATGGAAAATAATGACCTTGGCTATTTGATGTAAAAGGTTTTGACTCTTTTTGAAAGTAATGAAATTTATCTTTTTATTCTTCCGCTGTTTTATCTATGTTCTGTCTTGTAATATTTCTGTGTTTGTTTACCTCGATAACGCTCCTCCAAAACTAGTGCATTCCCTTTGTGAGTGACCCTAGTGGAGGTGGGGTGTTACAATTACGGACGAGAACCTTCACAAACACCGTCTTTTAGATATAAGATTCGGACTTAGAGCGGGTGGCAAACCTTACAAGTATATGCCTCTGACTGAGGGAGAAGGAACTTCTCAAGCCATAGAGACAACCAACCTTCGCAAGAGTCCTTCGTCGATGATCAATCAGGATGATGAAGATTTAAACGTATACAAAGGAAACGAGGGGCAAGCTGACGAGCCAAAGGAGGTCCCGACCTCTGAGGGGCAGTCTCCCATAAAAACTTCATCACCGGTTGAGTCTGTCGCTCAGGATGAGTTAACGAAGGAACAGATACTTGGGGAATTGAATAAGATTCCTTTACCAGACGATATCTATACTCAGGAAGACTTCGGAGGGGAACCAATTTTTCCTATCTCTGAGGAGATTAATGCTCCAGTTGGAGAAAAAGGAGTCACACAAACGAGCTTAACTCTGGGCCCTGGTCCGTTAAAGAGGGATTTCACGGGATGCAAAAATCACATGCACCATTTATCATAACACTCTTATACCACTGACATTCATAGTTTTAACATGCACCTGTTTCTTTTGCAGGGGAGATGTCCCGTAAACGGTCTTATTCTTATCTTTCCCTTCGTGAGGGTACACCAAGCCTCCTTCCAAATCCCGAGCATGTTCGTAGTGATAGTCGGGGAAGAGATAGTCATCGGCCCCGGAATTCTCATCAATATTATTCTACATGATCTCAATCTCCATCAAAGTAAGGTTCTGGAAAACCTCACAGTCGTCCATCGCTACCGGCTGGGGGTAAGCAACTTCCTAGAGATTTGACCCCCCCCCCCCCCCCGAAAAGTACGCCTTCTCATCTCCGGTCTTCTAAAAAACACCACGAGCCAGAGGAAAAAAAAGATGAGGGCAAGATCGTGGAGAGGAGAAAGACATCTCATGTTTCCTCTAGTGAGCACGACTTGGATACCACCGCGGCACAAAATATTGCTCCCAATTCTGAAATTCAGGCCAGGTTGGAGCGCTTGCGAAAGCAATTCCCTGATATTTTCTTTGAGAGGATGATGTTTGTCTCGGATCTTGAACCAGTCCCTGAGGATTGGGACACAGAGGTGATAGGGTACGTATGCCATATGGCTAAACAATATGGGGTAATGAAGAAGCATGCTACCACACTTTCTACTGCCATCCACCACCTGGAGACGGAAGCAGCCAGAACCAGAGTGAAGATTGATAATGATGCTAAGGCTAGGAGCAAAATGGAAAAAGAACTAGAGGATGCACAGGCCCAACTGGCTTTAGCTCGGCGAGATGTAGAGAATTACAGGTCTGAGCTGGAAAGTGCTAGGGAGCATTTTCACACTGAGCTTGATTCAAACAGCCAGGAATGGGTGGCTCTGAGGAAGGAAGTGGAAGATCTTAGGGCAATTAACAATGATCTGAAAACAATACAGGAACGCTTTGCTGCTGAGAAAGCTGCCTTGGAGAAAGAGAGGGCGAGCTTACAAGGCGACCTCGCTCTTGCCACAAAATAAAAAGGGGTTTTAAATGATCAACTTGTCCAAGCTGAGGAGCGTGCAACTCTCACTAAAAGTAACGCCAATAATGCTCTTGAATCGGCCACTGCTGCTGTTGATAAGCTCGCTGAAAAAGAGAAAGAGATAGCTGGTTTTGAGGAACTGTTGTTCTACTTATTTGTTCTAGTCATCAAGACTCGAGACATCTCTTGTATTCCGAACTATCATGTTACTCTAGCCAATGTATGGGATGCAATTGTCAAAGGCGAGAAGCGGCAGTTGATGGTCGATGAGATTGATGAAAACTAGCTGATGAAGACCTTTCTCAGAGGTGAAGAACCTGAGGCTTTGGAGAAAGGCAGATGCCTAATCCATGAAGAGATCGAGGGGGAGAAGATTAAGCCCAAGGGCAAGGATAAGATTGACAAAGGCTCTAGCTCGGTGGTGGAGCCCAAAACCTCTGAAGTTGAGGAATATAACCCTAATGATCCATTGATTCGCTTGGCTCCAACCCCTACTGTTGTCGGGGCTACCATTACAAATTTGGAAGATGAGTCGGCTGAAGGTATCTCCATATTCTCTCCACAGTTCATCAAAGCATTCGTAGCTTGTCGTCGTCTCACGGGACAAACAACTGATATGGCACATCTTCACCCGATTCACTAATATTTGCTTCTCATGGTGTAGGTATCAAACCGGTCGAAAAAGATGCAGAGGAGAAGGTAGTGGCAGAGAAAGTTGACGTCCCCTCGGGTACTGATGTTGAAGTTTCTGAGATTCCAAAGAAAACCTAGGGTATAACAAGTGAGAAAGTCACTGTAGCACCCGTGGAATCCAGCACCGACGCTCCTGCGGACGTTGAGATTATTGCGGCCTTGCAAGACACATATGGTAGTCACGGAGATGAGGAAGTTGTCATCACAGATGAGGCCAAGGATGGTGATAGTGAAACCTTGGTTGATATGCAGGCTAGGAAAGAAAAGCAGTTGGTTCTTAAGAAGGGGTAACAGGACCCTATATACGTGCCCCTATCTCTGAAGTCGACCCTAAAACTGGGTTGGTTATAAGATTCTCTTCCAAATCAATAACTACTCAGCTTGGCTCCCAGCCTTCTAGTTCTCCCCCGAAGTCTCTTGTTGATAAGAGAAAGAGGAATAAGAGTGACCGCTATGATGCTGGAAAAGAGGAGTTGGAGAAAAAGAAGAAGGAAAAGAAGTCAAAGTCGTCTCCCAAGCGTAAATAGAATGCACTTATTGGCTTATATTTTTGCTTTTAGGCTTTCCACTGGCCAAAAATGTAGTTGCGAGAGTGGCCCTCACTTTTGTTTAGCTTCTTGTTCTTGTAAATCTGCTTTTAGTGAATGAAAATCTATTTCTTTTACACCATTGTGTACCTGCAAGTTTACCATATTTGCGAGTTTATTATCCTGAATCAAAAAATTTAAAAATAATCGTAATCAAAACAATCGTAACTAAATACTAAAGTCATGAATGATAATCATCAAAAAGTTCGTGTACTAAGTAAATGTGTAGTTTTCACGAATGCAAAGTGTCGTATGCACATGCCCTCAATCAATCATTAATATAGTGCCTGGCCAGGGTTTATTGAGGATTGATTAGAGTCATATATGTGCTTCCCCCCATTCCCGGAAATGAGGGGTTCGGGCCCCCTTTTTCATTCTTGTCCCCATTCGTGTGGTGGGATGGGAGCCCTTGAGTGGCATATGTCACTGTGCCTTTAGGCTCTCCTGATCCTTCGGCGGGGTAAGATTTCTCGTGGCGCTAAGTCTCTAGCACTTTTATACTCTCCTGATCCTTCAGCGGGTTAGAGTTCGAGTGGCGCTAAGTCTCTAGCACCTTTATACTCTCACAATCCTTCAACGGATTAGAGTTCAAGTGGCGCTAAGTCTCTAGCACCTTTATACTCTCCCGATCCTTTAGCGGGTTAGAGTTCGAGTGGCGCTAAGTCTCTGGCACCTTTATACTCTCCCGATCCTTCAGCGGGTTAGAGTTCGAGCTCGATTCTTGGTCTTCTCACCGATCCTTTAGCGGGGCAGATGTTTTGGGGGCACTAAGTATCTAGCGCCTTTATACTCTCCCGATCCTTCAGCAGGTTAGAGTCTTATCAAGGCGGTTTTATCGCTGTGCACCTGAATGCCTTGGGGACGTTAATTTTGCGTCCTTTATACTCTCTCCCTAATCTCAAGAGTTAAAGTACAAGAAGTAATGCGATTTACTTTGCCGCACCTTTTGGAGCTTTAGTCACCATTAGTCTTCTGATCTGATAGATGGCGTTTTGAATTAGGTATATTGTGATCGCTACCAAGCTTAAAATAAATCTCAAAATGGTAATGATTTATTTTAATTAAAATAAAAGAGCAGACAAGAAACAATGCAGAAAAGGTAAATGATACACGATAGTTTTATAGTGGTTTGGTCGAATCATGACCTACATCCATTTTATAATCCTTTGTTCAAGTAACCAGACTGTTCTAGGCAAATCAAGCCTTCTTACATGGTCCTAAAACAAAAGAGTAAAATTGACAATTTCATGTCAGATAAGGCCGCAAATGCTGGGCATTCCACACTCTGGGGATTTCATCTCCATCTACTGTTGCTAGCTTGAAGGTTCCATTATCAAGCCTTTGTAAAATGGAGTATGGTCCTTCCCATTTCGGGCCCATATGCACTGGGGATGGAAAGACGCGCTTCAGAACCAAGTCTCTGTGTTCGAAGGTTCGAGCTCGGACTTTTTTGTTGTAATACCGAGCAACTTGTTACTTGTGCCTCAAGGCGCGTAGATCAGATTCATCCCTCTTTTCTTCAACCATGACTAAAGACTCAAGGAGCAGCTCATTATTGGTCATCGGATCATAATAAGTGGTTCGATGAGATGGTACTTCTTACTCGACCAGAATGACCGATTCAGCTCCAAAAGCAAGGGAAAACGGGGTGTGACCTGTCGCCGACTTGTACGTTGTCCTATAGGCCCATAGTGCCAAGGGTAATTCATCAACCCACATGGCTTTGGCCCTCTTCAATCGTTTCTTTAGAATGGATTTAATCACCTTGTTCGCTGCTTCGACTTGTCCGTACGATTGCGGATGTGCCATGGAGGTGTATCTTTTCTCGATATGATACTTCTGACAGAAATCTCGAAACTCGGTATTGTCGAATTGGGTCCCATTATCGGTTATGACGACTTTCGGAATCCCAAACCGACATTAAATGTTCTTGACAACAAAATTGATCACTCGCTTGGTTGTAATCATGGTCAAAGGCTCTGCTTCTACCCATTTAGTGAAATAATCCACGGCCACAATAGCGAACATTGCTCCGCCCTTTGCTATGGGAAGGCTCCCAATAATGTCAATCCCCCACATAGCAAAAGGCCACGGGCTTTTCATTGTCTTCAACTGGCAAGGTGGCGCCCTAGTTATCTAGGAAAATTTCTAACAAGCGTCACAACGTCGTGCATACTTGGCTGCATCCTTGTTTATGGTAGGCCAGAAATAGCCATACCACAATATCTTCTTCGCCAGCGTTTGCCCTCCAGTGTGATCACCACATTCACCTTCGTGGACCTCTTTCAGCACACATTTGATGTCATCATGGGCGAGACACCGGAGGAGGGGCTTCAAGAAACCTTGTCTGTATAGGACATTGCCTTGCAACACATATCGGGATGCTTTTCGTATAACTGCACACCTCTCACTTTTCTTCGTCGGAAGCGTTCCATTTATCAAAAACTTCTTTAGAGAAATCATCCATGACTCCCTCTCAGGTTCAATCTCTAGTAGCAGATCAACTTCCATCTGATCTATGCTAGGAGACTGTAGTACTACAATTGGGACCAGCTCTGTATCCTGAGGATTATCTGAACTAGCCATTTTCGTTAACTTGTCTTCCTTTTGATTCTCCGTTCGGGAATATGAGATATGCTGTGGTGGTCAAAACCATCCAGCAACTTCTTCACTTTTTCCAAGTATGATATCAGCCTTGGACTCTTGGCCTGAAACTTTCCTGTGACCTAGTTTACGACTATCTTGGAATCACATAAGATGTCTAGCTTTGTGATATCCAATTCCTTTGTGAGTTCCAGTCAGGAAATTAGGGCTTCGTACTCGGATTCGTTACTAGTGGCATGGAACTCCAGTCTAAGAGCATAATAAATCAACCGTTTCTCTGGAGTTCCGAGAACCACTCCGGCGCCAGATCGTCTGTCATTTTTAGCTCCATCAGTGTATAGTTTCCAGGCATTAGGGTCGAGGAGTAGCTTTGGAGGATCATCCTCTTCGGTTACTACATCATCTTCTGGGATAATGAACTCTTCTATAAAATCTGCAAGTGCCTGCCCTCTTATCGACCTTCGGGGTTGGAAGTTCAGGTCGAATTGACTCAACTCGATGTTCCATTTGAGTAACCTTCTTGATGCTTTTGGCCTTTGCAGAACTTGTTTTAGTGGGTGATCGGTGTACATAGTAATGGGATGAGCTTGGAAGTAGTGGCGAAGTTTTCTAGACGCAATTAGTAAGCTATACACCAGCTTTTCTATTTTTGGATAATTCCGTTCTACGGCCGCCAATTTCTTACTCACATAGTACACCGGTCTTTGTATCTTATCCTCTTCTCTTACCAAAGCCGAACTGATTGCGTGAGATGACACTGCCAAGTACACAAATAAATCCTCGTGATCCATAGGCTTAGACAGTATCGAGGTTCTTTCTAGATGGTTCAACAGATTCTAGAATGCTTCTATACAATCAGGAGTCCATTTAAAGTTGCGCTTGCCTCGCTTTATCAACTCGAAAAATGGGATGCATTTATCTGTAGCTTTGGACATGAACCTACTCAGCACTGCCACCTTTCCAGCGAGGCTTTAGACATCCTTAATCTGCTTCGGTTCTTGGATATTTCAGATTGCTGTAATTTGATCTGGATTGATTTCGATTCCACGCGAGTTGACGATGAATCCTAGGAATTTTCCAGATGCTACCCCAAATGAACATTTCAAACGATTCAATTTCATCCCATACTTCCGAAGAATCCTAAATATCTCAGCTAAATTGGTAGTATGATCTGATGATTGTCTGGATTTTACCAACATGTCGTCAACGTATACTTCCATCGTTTTCCCGATTTGGTTGTAGAACGTTCTATTCACCAATCGCTGATATGTAGCGCAGGCATTCTTCAACCCGAAGGGCATCACCACATAGCAGTAAAATCCCAAATCTGCAATGAAACTGGTATGCTCTTGGTCTGGGACATGCATGGGGATTTGATTGTACCCCGAGTATGCATCCATAAAAGAAAGAAGTTCATGCCCCGCGGTTGAATCTACCAACTGATCGATTCAAGGTAACGGAAAGTTATCCTTTGAGCAGGCTTTGTTTAGATCTGAGAAGTCGATGCATGTATGCCACTTTCCATTAGCCTTTTTTTTTTTTTACCAAAACCGGTTTTGAAATCCAGTCAGGGTATGTTGAATCTTTGATAAATCCATTAATCCTTAGCTTTTCGACTTCTTCCTTCAAGGCGGCAGACCTCTCTGGGCCAAGCATTTGCCTTTTCTGTTTGACAGGAGGATGTTTCCGGTTGATGCTTAACGAATGCATCATAATCGAGGGAGATATCCCACACATGTCCGCATGGGTCCAGGCGAATACATCCAAGTTAGCTTTCAGGAAATTTGTTAATTCTTTGGCTCGAACAGGATCCAACTGGGATCCAATCTTCAGGACCTTCTCTGGGTCACTATCATTGATTGTTACATCCACAGTCGCTTCATTGGGAGTCTCCATTCTGCCCCCAGGCTCTTCATCCTCTCTGGGATCTATGTCCTCGGGCAACTCTTTGGGCGAACCTCCCGGAGGTATTTTCTTTAGTTGCTATGATGAGTCCTCCCTCCAAGGGGAAGATCCACCTTTTGTTTCTACATCTTTCCCTTTGCGGAGAAATTTTAACTCTGCAATGAAGCATTCTAGTGCAACAACTTGATCTCCTCTGACTATGCCTATGCTGGCATCCGTCGGGAACTTCAACAACAAGCACCAGGGTGCAATGCAGGCCCTGAGTTTGGCTAGGGCTGGCCGGCCCAAAAAGGCATTGTACGGCGACTCAATGTCCACGACTACGAAGGGTAGGATTTTCACTCTCTGGCATTCTCCTTCCCCAAGGGTTAATGACAATTCCATGTATCCCATTGGAGTGGTCGAGGCTCCATTAGATTCACGTATCCAACCCTCGCATGGTTTCAAATCCTTTGGCTCGAGTTTCATTTGGTCGAATGTTTTCTTGAACAGAATGTTGACCGAACTCCCGTTATCCACTAAAACTTTATGAACTATAGCTGGACCAATGGTGACGGTGATCACTAATGGGTCTTCAGTTGGGGAGTGAACCCCAATACTCTCTCGCTCGCGAAATATAATGTCATCAGACATCGTCTTTTGTTGCTTAACCGGAGCGTTATCCTCAGGGTTGATACATTCCCCTACTTCAAAATGCTGTTTAGCTGCATTGACGTACTGATCCATAGCTCTGAAACTATGCCTTGCCAGGTGAAGCCCACCAACTATGGTATTGATAACGATATTTTTTCCTTTTTGCTGAGCCGTTGGTTTGGCAGCAGGTTGGCTTTGGTTCGTGGCTTGTTCGGCTTGCCCCCTATCCCTAGGGGTCACCTTATATTCATCAAGCTTTCCTTCTCAGAGCAGTTTTTCAATCACATCTCTCAAATGACGACATTCGTTTGTGGAATGACCATGAACCTGATGAAAAAGACAGAATTTCCCAGTTTCACGCTCTTTTTCCGTAGAATCTCTCGAAGGAGGCCTTTTGTATTGGAGGATGTTATATGTATCCAGGAAGATGTTTTCCAACGTATCATTTAACTGTGTGAAGCTCTCAAATGGTCTAGGTCGGGATCTTCTCTGAGAGTCATTTCCTCGATTTCTCTTCCGATTATCGTTATTACTATTCCCCGATTGGCGACCATTGCCTTGATTCTTGTTCCCGACATTAACTTCAACTTTTCCTGAGCTATCTCCCATTTGCTTAATGGCCACATTACTTGGGATATCCTCCTTGTCAGCAGCCTTCCTCTTTCGGTTGGCGTAAATTTCCTCTCGACGCATGCGGATGTTGGCTTTTTCGTAAAATATCTCTCTGGTTAATGGTGGTTTACCGGCCAGGTATCTTCCAAACTCAGTATCCTTATTCACTTCATCGATCAGAGCCATCAAAACAGTTTGTTCATGGGGATCTCTAACCTCCGTGACCGCTAAATTGAAGCGATCTAAATAGGACCTCAAAGATTCGTCCGGATGTTGCTTAATGAGGGACAACTCAATGACATTCTTAGATCTCTGGGTATGTAATCGGAACTGATTTACAAACTGTACACTTAATTCCCTGAAACTGGAGATCGATTGCGCTGGCAAACGAGTGAACCACATTAACGTTGTATCCTCCAGGAATATCAGGAACGCCTTACACTTCACGGCATTGGAAGCGGCAGCTGCATCCATGTACCATGAATATCTCATCAGGTGCTAAACTGGATCTTCCTTTCCCGCATAACGGTTCATGGATGGCATGTTAAATTTCCTCGGGAATCGAACCTCTAAAATATCATCTGTAAAAGGAAAATGACTACGGCCTATACCCCAATCTTCGGTTCTTTGTCTGCGACTTTCCACCATCATTTGCCTGATCATGGCTTCGACATCCGCATGGGTCAAAGTGGATTCGGGATCAGCACTTCTTGCCGGGCGAGCCCCTCCAGCATTTCTTTGACGTGCTGCTGTAGGGTCTGGGTCTTGGGCAGAACTCCCTTGCCCCCTATTGTCGCGATCAGTCGCAGACGAGCAGGAGGAACAATTCGATTCTGAGTAGGATCAATAACGCCTCAGTTCCTAAGCGACTGGATGGGCTCATTTAAGTTACGGTTATTGGTTTCCTGATTAAGTGCTTCTATATTCTCAGCCCTTTCTAATGGAGGCCATCGCTGGTTTCTTCGAGGTTCTTCAGACGAGGATGTATGTTCCGGGGATAAAGGGTAAGCTGGAGGTGGCGAAACCTGCCTTTGAATATCGTCAATTCATCTGCCTAAGGCAGTAATATTCTGACGCAGTAATGAGCTCTCATGCCTTTGAGTGGCCAATTCATCAGTTTTCCTGTCCAATGCTTCAAGTATCCGAGTCAGATGTCCTTCAGTAACTGGAGCAGAAAGGTCGAACTGGTCATCTTCATCTTCTCTTATACACAAGGAACTCGAACTGGGTTGAGCAGAAGTACCAGCATGAGCAGAACGAGCCGTAATTTCCTTCCTAGGTCGGGTAGTAGTCTGATTGTCAGTTCGGATCATGGTCCTCCTAGGATGGTGGCTCGTGGTACCTCCTTGACGTCGATTCATGGTGATAGGTGCAGGAGGGATCGCGGCACGGTCATGCGATCAGGTAGTGACTCCTTCAGCTGTCTGGTTCATTACATCATCACTGGATCGGATTTCCCCTACATTACCACGATCCGAGAGCTCTTCTTCGACCTGTTCATCCACGCTTTCTTCAATTGCTTCGTTTGCAGCTTTATTCGCCTGCGAGGCTCGCACTTCCTTAGGCTTCTTTCCAGCCATGATATCTGAGCTTTACTGAAATCTTCAAAAATCGAAACAGTGGAGTTTTGGACTGTTTTCTTTGGACTTGACTATCCAAACAATAGAACTACAATCCAATATGCTGAGACTCAGGTCCTCAGTGAAAGCACCAAAAATGTTAGATCCAAAATTGGTCTAACACCCGAATTGTTCTAATTTGGGGGAGATAAATATTAGAAAAAATGCAAGAAAAAGCAGAAAAGACACAAGGTTTATAGTGGTTTGGCGTTAATGAGCCTACGTCCACTTTATATCAATGATTATACTTAAGATTTGAGTACAACCAATGATTTATCTCTCAAGCTCACTTTTACAATATTGATTCACTCAGTAAATTCAAGATAACTCTGAGTAGAAGTAACAGAGATATGATAATGGTGGAATCAGAGCTCCGAATTGCCAAAAGATCCTGAAAAATGCCAAATCTGGGGCTATTTATAGGTGATATTTGTAAACGGATCGTGGTCACATATGGCACAAATCCCGAGGATCTCGGACGGGTTCGTAGCCTGATGGAGAAATGGTCAAAATGATAGTTACAAGTGGCATAAGATCCTTCATCTTCGGTCGTGGATGACTTGATCGTGGCCTTCATCCCTTAGCTTCAGGAATCGGATCATGGTAATGATTCGGGTGTGGATGGATCAGATCGCGGTAGGGAGCTGCGATCGGGGGGGGGGGGGGGTAGTAGCGTCACGATCCGAGGGAGATAGGAAGACTACAATCGAATCTTTAATGGTTTTGACACATGTAGATCCATATTATCTTTATATATGAACCTTGGTGGCTTGTTCCAAAAGCTAGCCAACAATAAATCTGATCCCGGTCTCTCCATATTGAAAACAGAAATGGTCAAAAACTTTGATAGTCGGTGATTTAACTATCAAAGAAAAACATGTGTACAAACAACGGCCGTATTTCCAAATGGAAATCTTACCAATCAATCATCAATCAACACTGATCCGTTTTAATAGATTTATAAATAATCATTTCATTTCCTAATTCCCCTTCAATATCTTTACCCAAGTATTTCTCTAACTCGTTTGGCTTCTCCCGATGCTTGGAAAACATTTCCATTTATTTTAAACTATTTAATTTCTATATCTCATAAAATATTTCATATTGATATTGGAAAACATTTCCATCTTATTCATGCATCATTATCCTTCCACTACCTTCAGTACCTAACTGTAAATTTAGTAAGAGAACAATTTTCCAAGTATCAACCCCGAAGGCCGAAACCAACATCAGATCGATACTCAGACAACTATTCAACATAACTAATTTCCTTTCAGTTTCTAATGTTCTCCATTTCTTAATTTCTTATTCACAAACTGTTTAAACAACTCTCTATTTAGTTTACAAATCCATTTCTTTACGGAAATCTTTGATTATAACGATAACGTTAAAATATCTGCTTTTGAAATATTTGATTTCAAAATATAACTTCTATTCAATTAAATAAACAAATAATTAATTAGATAAATAAATAAATCTTGATTATAACCGGAAAGTAAATAGTACTTTCCTAAATTCGATAGAATCGAATTCCAACATATAACTCACTTTTGAAGACCCTCTATTCAAATAACATTCCGAACATTGGAATAAAACTCACCGTTTCAGGTTAACTTTATTTCTAAATTCGTGTGTGAATTTATCATTTCAAATATTCATCAATTCCCATTTATAACCCCTTTAATCTACAAAGTGTTTTCTTTTAAATCACTGTTCCCCTTATAATGTGAATATTATTCTTCTATATAAATCTAGATTCAGTTTATTAAATCAAATCTTGATTTGAACAACAAATATCATTACAGTTTAACAACCCACTTATCTTGTTACTCTATAAACCCATACTTCATATTTCATTTCATAAACTAATTTTATAAGTTAAAACTAGGATGAGACCCATGCTTCACACACGTCAATTGGTGGTGGCTACCGACTTTAAGTTATAATCTAAATCTTGATTTCCTATTCGTTAACAAATCCAAATATTAATTATCTCGTCAAATCCTAAATTTCATTATATATTTTTATAAGATAAATCATTCTAATAACATTCGGCATCATCGAATTATAATTATAAATCCTTATCTATTTTTTTCAATTCTATTCATATTTCGAACATCGAAATAAGTTCATCGTTTTTCTTTCTAACCGATTTCCCCATTCTTTTTATATAAATTCATTTCTTAAATTTATATTTCCAAACTGTTTAATAAAAATAATTTTTCTTTATTTATAAATATCGTTTATAAATAGAAAAACTTATTTTTATATAATTGAACAAGTAAATATATTCTAGCCAATCGAAATCTCATTTCTATTTTAAAATAGGAATTCCCTTTTTAAAACCCTGGTTTATTTTTTGATATATTCATATATCTTATGGTATTTAGATACCAATTATTTCTGGTCAATGTTGTTTAAACACCCCAACACACAATAATCAACACAAGATTATTTGTCACATCATATAATGTAGTATATGAAAAACAACAGTATAATTGTTGAGGAATCCAGTTGGATCCCTCCAACCTATTTCCCTGCATCCACAAATGTTTATTAACATTTATTTCATATCAATATGAAATAATAAAATAAATAGAATCGGTATTTAACTAACGGTATATATATATATATATAATTGTATATATATTATTCTAACCAACTACTTAACAAATCATCCAAACAATCAAGTCACACAAACATTCAACTAATTTTTATCAATATTAAATAACGTTTATAAAATTATAAAATTGGACAGAGTTTGTGAGTTTACTCACTTTGTTCGTTAATCGTTAAATAACGATTAACGGTCGTTGATTCAGATCATACATTTTATTTTGCCTTAAATTGAGACGAGCATTGAATCATTCCAAACTAGTTCCATGGTGCAGCCCTCGTCCATACGATCTTAACGGATCCTATTTTGTCGAATTCCGATAATGTACGAGGGAAATATGATATTATCAAGTTTATATGTTATTTAATTTAAACTAAACTTAAATATTGTTTAAAATAAGCGGGCTTTACCTTAATTTGGCCCAACTTCCCAATACCATCCACGTTTGCCCCTACCATCCATGTTTTCCACTCTCCTTGTCTGCTGAAAGAACAAACCAGTCCTCATAAATTTTTATTTTTTTCTTTATTTTCTTTTCTTCTTTTATACATTGGGCCCTACACACGTTAACCCAGCCCACCTCCTAGTGCACTTACACCCGCATGAATAGTGGTCTCCTTCCACTAAATGAAACCGTGAGCTACTCCACTTTTCACCGTTACAATAACTTCAGCTACCCCATTCTATGAGTGCTTTTATCCTAGCCATCTCAACTTCCCATGCGTGAATTTCTTTACGTCATTTCTCCCCTTTCCAAACCACCATATGGCATGGCCATTCTCCATCCCCATTTTCCACGTCCGCACATTACATCATATGCCATCACATACAGCTCGCACCCATCTTGCTCCTCCCTCACTCCTCACCGCGTCCAGTCTTCATTCCTCAACATTCCCACGTTTATAAATCTCCAACTTCCCTTAGGTAGTAACTTCCCTTATGTTGCAACCTTCCATGTGTATTAATCCGCATGTTCTTCCCTTTGCTTAAAAATAAATGAGCTTCCGTTTATCCCCTTTTTAACCACTTGAAACAACACGTGACTCTCAAATTATCACCATCCAACTTCAGCTACAACCCATTCCATGCTGTGCTAAAAGAAACCCCGAACACCCGCTTCCAGTCCAAGTGTCTAATGCTGCCTTGCAGCTAAGGTATTGGTCCCTTTTATTTTCGAACGCTGCTCCCTCTATACTTCAAAACGCGAGCTCCAGTTTATAACCCTCGAAGCCATTCAGAAATCTCCAGCTATATCTATAATACGCCACATGTCCCATTTCTTTTTGGTTTTTATGTCGCCATATTTGTTTAATGCCTTACGCAGAAAAGTGCATGTTGTCACCACTTCCTTCTTCCGCGAATGCCATTTATTGTTTCACCGCCTGCTCCATTTACACACTATCATCTCTTTTCGGTCCTCCATGCAAAACTTCCCCCACACAGCAAGAATCGCAAGCCACCTCATTTCTACAGAACTGTGCATTCCTCCCTGCCACGTAAGACTATCCCTCACGCCACCGATCATGCAAAGTCACGTATGCTACCTCATATACGCCATCACCATTAAAGCCAGTAATACATGCCAGATACCCCATTCTCAACTATTCTCTTCCACTCTTTTACGTTGAGTCTGCAGTCCTCTTTCCTCCTTCATGCAGTTACTGCAACAAATCTTATGCTCTTTCCATTCCTCCCCAACATACCCGCAAGCTTATTTACAAACTCCATTTTTTTTATTTTATTCTTTTTGAAAATAGTGGAGCTAAGGAATTTATTTTATCTCTTCGTAAATTCCTGATGTTGAAGCTAAGATCAAAACTATGCAGCTCGACAAATGAGTCCCTCATTTATAACTAAATTAATCTTGCAATGGAAGCTAGTGAATGCTTAGAAGTTAAGAATTAAAGTATAAGTTTTCACCAAAACAAATTAAAGGAATTGTCCTTTGTTTAGCTGAGTAGACTAGGTATAGACCCTTTTATATATGTATCCACACTTCTAGCGTAAGAAAAGAACAGACATTTTTGGTGGAAAGGAGACAGTTGATTGAATTAAATATATATATGCAGATACTTAGAGGTGAAGAAAAAGGAACCGACATTTAAATGAAGAGGGGATGTGACGTCAGGGTGTAGGATGTACATAGACTTTGGGTTGAAGTAATATTAGCTGTTGTATTTTAGGGTGGGTTCAGTTTGATTTGAAAACACATTATATTTTTGTGTGACTTTGGTGAGAAGTAATTTCATTTTAAAGTAGCTGCAGTGATGTGTAGTCTGCGTTTGAAAGGGATGCAGACATGCAAGACTTAACAATGAAGAAACCCAAATAATATATAAACACATATAATTTAAGGTTACTGTGCTATACACAGTTTATCACTTTAATGGCTGCTATCGACAAAAATAAAAATACGGTTGTGACGAGCAGTGTGCCGCGATCTAGAAAATATAATAATATAGACAAGTTAACTCATTCTATGAAATCCTGAAATATTTATTTAGGGTGCAAAATACTTCAAATAAAAATTTGCTTATTTTCCAAATTAAAAATTACTGTAAAATTAAATTATAACTACATTTCAAATATCTTATCCAAATTCGAAACCAGCGATTTATTATAATTAATAAATCGTTATGGCTTATAAACGATTTCATAACGACTATTTGGAAATTTGATTTGGACATAACTTACAATCTACAATACGAAATCTCTATTTTTCTCTTCCATTAGAAAAACACCGTTTAATATATCCCAACATTTCTTATTTCAAAAAAATCCGACCAATAATGGATCCTATACTCTTAGTTGAAGTTCAAATCGAAATATTACGAACTGCAGCGACGTTACGAGCTCGATTATAATTTATATTATAATTAATACATTCAAATGTCGTTTAAATAATATATTCGTTATTATAACTCGAATATAACTTCGATTAAATATCTCATATTATCCAATTTACACAATATTGTTAACTCTACTATTTCTGGCCATTTCGACATTCAAAATTATTTTTCCACTATTTATATTAATTAAGTATTCAAAATTATTTAATTCAATGCTTAACTTGCCAAACCAATATATTAAAATAATTAAATAAATTAATTATTAAATTGTAGAAAATCCGGGATGTTGCATACTTTCCCCCTTAAAAGAATTTCGTCCCCGAAATTAGTAAGGTAGAAAAACGCTACAAACCCTTTTTAACTAGGTTAAGAATCCTCTGTTTTACTCTTTAACTTCAGTTTTGACAAACCAATTAATTTAAATTGAAATATTAACTTATTCTTATTAACAAAATTTTCAAAAATTCTGAAAATTTCTAACACTCCAAATTTCTGAAAAATTTCGCTAGCGCCTCCTTTGCACGGTTCAATTGATACAACTCGTCTCTCTAAGCCTTATTCAATCCAAAAGCAAATAAAATAGCCAAGCGGCTTACCAAATAGGCTCATAAATTCCATACCCTATAAATATAAACTTGTACCTTTTGTCGAGCATTCAACTCTATCTATTCCATTTTCTATCACTTTAGCAAATATCCAAGTAATTCCAATCGATCTCCAACCAGTTCAATCTCAAACCAAACATTCTTATATCCAAACTGAATTTCATTCCAAATTTCAATTTCTCTCCTAACTCATTAATCGAATTCCATTCCAGATTATCACTAATCCAATCAAATTTTATTTAACATTGTCAAGTTAAATTCCAATTTATTTATTCGCTTTTACCATTTCAATCTATTTAACTTCATAAGTTAAATTTATATTTCAGTATTCAGATTTCTGAGTTTTATTACAAATCAGTTTGAAATCATACATATATATATGATAATAACAATTCGAAAACAAAATCTTTGGTAGTAATCCGTCACTTAGAAAGACGAAAATGAACATCAATGATGTTTGGATCATCATCGAAATTATTTTCTGGCGACTAAAGTGAGTTTAGTACTATTTCACTTCAAAGCATATTCTTAAATACTCCAATTTTGAAACCAATTCAAAATACCCTTTAAAATATTTGAAAAACATTTTCAAATCACCCAGGATCTTAAAATTTCCATGTATTTTAAATCCAAAATCCATTTACAACATTTTCCCAATTTCCAGGATTTTAAATTCCAAATTCTGATTTAAATTCAGATTTAATTCATCTGAATTTATACATTACATTTATGTTAATTCTGATTGGTTATTTATAACCATTTCAATTTATAATCTTATTCGATTATAAAAATAACCAACACATCGAATATATCTTAATAATTATAATATACAAAATATAAATTGGGTAAAATTATTTCATTTACCCTCTTTTCAAGACATACTGTGTTGGTCCATTATATTCGAGTGTTTAGAAATCCCCATCGATATCGTGGTGCCCCAGCATCTACCAGAATTCATAAACCACTCAACCAATAAATCTCCACAATATAAAACCATTTTATATTAAATCTACAAATATGCTCACTTATATATATACACTCAACTCAATCTAGGATATTACTAATCCTATCTCTATTAGTTACACAACAGAGCCAAGGTAATCACTTAACCTTCAGCTCTGATACCATTGTAACGACCCAAGGATTTTTCGACCCTGAAAATCAACACAACACACAATGTTGACTATTCTAGCATCGGAAATACCAGACCATTAACAAAATGAAGTTAAAGGGTGAGAAATAGAAAGAAAGTTAGAATAGAAGAAGAAGATCACAACAAAACAGAATCGGAGCAAACGCGAATCTCGCAGCGGAACGAATAAAATATATGATATAAAATAACTTTGGAAATACAACTTGTAACAGTATATATGTACCATTATCACATAACATCACATCGGAAATAGACTCTATATAAATATATCCAACTCTGAAGCCTCCTGCTCCGAGATCCTCCAAGTATATCTGAAAAATCCCGACTACTTGACTGCCCGTATAAATTTGAGCACCAAGAGTTTAGGGAAAACAAAACAAAATAAACTCTAGGTCAGTCATGTGACTGGTGTGAGTGAACTCTAATCATTTCGATTTAAATTTTCAAAAATCCTTTTCAAGGAATTGATAATCGTAAGATTGATCCACACATAAACACGGATGATTTTTACCTTACGATAACCCAAAACATTTTTCAAAAATCAATACTTTCTGATATTATAATAATGTCTAAATCAAGTAAATAACAATCTATCTAAACGCTTTCATCTCACGCTCTACATGTATAATATACAATAAAAAACCGTGGGTTCTTATTGGGTAATGGATTTCCAACTATGACAAGGTATGGAACCACCTTCCGATCAGCGTACTCTAGAAGCGATACACTGGAGTTCAACAAGAACATCTTGTTACTCGGCCACACATGACCGACCATTCATTTCGCTTAAATGTTCTGAATATTTATCATGTTACAGTTGGTATACAACATAACCGTTCCCAGGAGATACATAAGTGAAAGAATTAACAAATATGAATATTCTTTAGATGGTGACAATATACCCTAATAGGTTGCGACCCACTTAGCCATGTTGCTTGCCCGATTTTTGTCATTTCTCGGTTGATGATGCTTGAGGTCATAACGTATCTTTTTACGCTTCATCTACTTTGAATGCCACATCATCATACCCGCCAAATCACAAATTTATTCCTCAAAAAATACTGCGGGTATAAAGCCAGGAGAAACGAATTCCCCCGCCACCAACGTATTTATGTTTGAAGCGATCAACTTACGTGATCTATTTGATATACTCTGTCAAACATTCATCCGTATACGTTGTCCTGGGGCTTGATAAACTGAAGGAATTATTCTGTAAATCCATCTTAGGCAATTTCTACCTAGGATAGCCAGAATAACCCTTGCATAAACTCTGTCTTCAATTGTCTTCGATATATTTGATTCAAAATGATAATGTCCATACGGTGTGGTTTCCAAATAATAAATCCATTCCCGTTCCCTCTGCATTGAGAACGAAAATGGTCAATAACTTTGAAAGTCGGTGATTTAACTATCAAAGAAAAACTTGTGTACAAGCAACGATCGTATTTCCAAATGGAATTCTTTCCGATCAATCATCAATCAACAATGACCCCTTTTAATAGATTTATAAATAATCATTTCATTTCCTACTTCCCCTTCAATATCTTTACCCAAATATTTCTCTAACTCATTTGGCATCTCCCGATCCTTTGAAAACATTTCCATTTATTTTAAACTATTTAATTTCTATATCTCAGAAAATATTTCTTATTGATATCGGAAAACATTTCCATCTTATTCATGCATCATTATCCTTCCACGTCCATCAGTGCCTAACCGTAAATTTAGTAAGAGAATAATTTTCCAAGTATCAACCCCAAAGGCCGAAACAAACATCAGATCGTTACTCAGACAACTATTCAACATAACTAATTTCCAGTAAGTTTCTGATGTTCTTAACTCTATTTCTTAATTTCTTATTTACAAACTGTTTACACAACTCCCTATTCAGTTTACGAATCCATTTCTTTACGTAAATCTTTGATTATAACAATAGCATTATAATATCTGCTTTTGAAATATTTAATTTCAAAATATAACTTATATATAAATAAATAAACAACTAATTAATTAACTAGATAAATAAATAAATCTTGATTATAACCGAAAAGTAAATGGTACTTTACTAAATTTGATAGAATCGAATTCCAACATATAACTCACTTTGAATACTCTCTATTCAAATAATGTTCCGAACGTCGGAATAAAACTCACCATTTCATGTTAACTTTATTTCTAAATTCAAGTTTGAATTTATCATTTCAAATATTCATCAATTTCCTTTTATAACCTCTTTAATTTGCAAAGTGTTTGCTTTTAAATCATTATTCACCTTATAACGTGAATATTATTCTTCTATATAAATCTGGATTCAGTTTATTAAATCAAGTCTTTATTTAAACAATAAATATCATTACAGCTTAACATCCCACTTATCTTGTTACTTTATAAACCCATACTTTGTATTTCATTTCATAAACTCCTTTTATAGTTATAACTAGGATGAGACCAGTGTTTCGCACACGGCAATTGGTGGTGTCTGTTGACTTTAAGTTATAACTTAAATCTCGATTTCCTATTCGATGACAAATCCAAATATTAGTTATCTCGTCAAATCCTGAATTTCCTATTATATATTTATAAGATAAATTATTCTAATAACATTCAGCATCATCGAATTATAAATCCTTATCGATTTATTTCAATTCTATTCGTGTTTCGAACATCGAAATAAGTTCATCGTTTTTCTTTCTAACCAATTTCCCCTTTCTTTTTATATAAATTCATTTCTTAAATTTATATTTCCAAACTGTTTAATAAAAATAATTTTGCTTTATTTATAAATATCGTTTATAAATCAAATTACTTGTTTTTATATAATTGAACAAGTAAATATATTCTAGCCAATCGAAATCTCGTTTCTATTTTAAAATAGAAATTCCCTTTTTAAAACCCCAGTTTATTTCCTGATATATTCATATATCTTACGGTATTTAGATACCAATTATTTCTGGTCAATGTTGTTTAAACATCCCAACACACAATAATCAACACAAGATTATTTTACACATCATATAATGCAATATGTAAAAAACAACAGTATAATTGTTGAGGAATCCAGTTGGATCCCTCTAACCTATTTCCCTGCATCCACAGATGTTAATCAACATTTATTTCATATCAATATGAAATAATAAAATAAATAGAATCAATATTTAACTAACGATTTATATATATAACTGTATATATATTATTCTAACCAACTACTTAACAAATCATCCAAATAATCATCACACAACCATTCAACCAATTTTTATCAATATTAAATAAAGTTTATAAAATTATAAAATTAGACAGAGTTTGTGAGTTTACTCACTTTGTTCATTAATCATTAAATAACGATTAACGGTCGTTGATTCAGATCAGACATTTTATGTAACAACCCGGAAAATCAGAGGCAATTTAAAATTTTTATTTTGGCTATTTTATTGAATCTTGAATAGTTGTAATAATTTATTTTAAATAAAAATGATTAAAAATTTATTTAAATCGAATTCTGAATGAATATATTCATTTTCATTTCAAAAGGAGTTAGAACGGCAGTTTGAAAATTTGAATTCAAACTTTGACTGACCGTATAGGATGCAAAATAAATCGGATTTTAGTGACACCAAAAATATTTAAATCTGTTTGAGATTATCTTTCCAACGAATCCGAAAATTTGAAATTTCTTAGCGGGAATCAAAAGTTATGGTCAGTTGAATTATTGGAATAGTCGCAATGGAATTTAATATAATATATGGCCCGTATAAATAATCATTTTTAAAACGACCTCCGTTTTTGACGAAACCACTTCTGTTGGAACCAGAATGTCAAATTATTGCAGGATTCCAATTTTCATAATTTTTGGATCAATATATGAGCGTGGAAGAAGGAAATGTGTTTTGACAGTTTCAGTTAATTTCGACCGACCAGAAAATGGCCATTTTTCCAGCGGTCTCCAAATTCAACGAAATTAGTTTTGTTGGGACCGTATCATCAAAACATAGCCAGATTTATTTTTCTGGAATTTTTAGAGTCAGTCTGTGGCCCCGATAAATTAAAATGTACGACCATATTAAATAATTAAATGTTTTATTATTTAATTCAAAGAGAAACATATCTTAACAGTTGAATTGGCTCATGAAACATATCCCAACATGTCCGGCAGGGGGGTATTTAGCTTGGGGCACCACTCGCTAGGTTCGATTTGGAGTTAAAAATGATAAAGAAAATTAAATTTGAAATAAAATAAAATAAAATTAAATACAAAGAGTATACGGTATATATACTAGTGTAAACGGAACCCTTATACATCATACGCTGTATTCTTCTTAGCCGCCTTCTCTACCCATCAATGGTGTAGAACGCTCAAAACAAACCCCTTTAAAATTAGTTGATCCTCTAAACAAGAGCCACCGATCCTTAAGGGTATTTTGTTGTCCCCTTTTTGCTCATCCATTCGGTACGGTCGAGATCGGTTTAGGGGTCGTATCCTCCTCGAATTCGACGCAGGAACCCGTGCCGTTCATCCCCGAACCATCGTCAGAGGAGACCACCGAGTTCTGCAAGGTGGTGGCAGCAGGTGCGGCCTTCGTAGCGTGATGGAGTGGTGGTGTCTGATCTTTCCCCGGTGCTTGGGATCACGTGCAATCTCGAGCCCTAAGTTTGAAGACATTGAAAAAAATTGTCGGCCTTAACTGTAGTGAGGAAGAAAAGGTTAATTTTTATATTAAATTACATAACTAATTAATCTCCAATTGTTGTTAACCTTTAAAATTTCTTATCTTTCTCATACGAAATCGAAATCTGATGAAACAGGAAGCGTTGGACTCGTGACGACGAGATCTACATTTTAACACAGACCGGAGAATTTTTAGAGCCTGTTATAAATTTTGGCATCGTCAAATTGAGGTGAGATATCTGAATTTAGAAATAAAATAAATAAATTATATTAGGTTGCAGACGGAGTTTAGAAACTCCCGACACCCGTCGTCCACAGACCATGGACGACTTGATTGATTTGTGATTTGTGATTGGTTGAGTTTTGGTGTTTGTTTGTGGTTGAAAATGAAAAGAAACAGAAATTGAAATTGATTGATATTGTAGAAATTCATCTGCGTACTAACTAGATTATTGAAATCCCCTTGTCAAAAGCTGCGTGGCTTTGAGTACCGCGAGGAGCCGTACATCGGGACGGTGCCGGTTTAAATTACCCTGCCGTTATGCTGCCGAAATTTTCTGAAATATTTGTGTGTTGTGAAATATTCATATATGAAGTGAAATTTGTTTGAACATCAAAAATTCACTATTTTTATTGAAATTAGAAATATGGAAAATATTCATTATCTGAAATGGAAATAAGTTAAACAATAAAAAATCACGTTTTTATTGTATATGAAAATTGTACATGTTTTTAAAATAAATATGATCACATTAAAAATCTCATTTTTAATGTAAATTAGCAAAGTAGGAAAATGTATATATTTTGAACATGAAAATATGATCACATTAAAAATCTCATTTTTAATGTTAATATAGGATATGTGAAAGTGTTCATACATTGAAATTAAAAGTTATTTTTTTATTTGCACTCTTTGATGCAAACATACATTGAAATTAAAAGTTATTCTTTTATTTGCATTCTTTGATGCAAATACATATTGAAATTAAAAGTTATTCTTTTGTTTGAATTTTTTTTTGAAAATTTGTACTCTATATTGCTAATACCAATTAAAAACCTCCTTTATATGCCTCGTTAAAACCCTGTAATCTCCCTAACCTAGATGGGTACCTTACAGGGAAAAAGAGTACATATAAATTTGGTGAATACAAAGCAAATATCAACCATAAATAGAGCTTACAAAGGTTGTAATAAAGAAATGAAACAAACAATAAAAGTCTCTCTACCGGCCCATCGTGGCCCAACCCATCAAAAGCAAACGACAAAACCCGATGATCTTCTTCGTCTTCTACCCCGTGTCCAATAAGTCAACTCCCCAAGTCTTCAGCAGTTGAAAATTCCTCAAACTCAGTTTAGATTTACTTCCGTTGTTTCTAACCAAAAATTGGATCTCCTTTACGATTTGATTGAGCTTGGACATCATGCTGGTACGTCAGTTATTAAAGATTCTTTCATTTTTTTCTTTCCAGATAAAATACACCGCTGAAGTGATTGCTCCACATGCAAGATCCCTAATTTGATCTTTTGTTTTGAAAAGATGATTAATTTCCCTCAATTCCCTTCTTAATTGCAGATCTGTTGTCAAGGAGATATTCAGCTTCTGTTTTAAAGATAACCAAATAAAGGAGGAATAGTCACACTGGAAAAAAAGATGCTCAATTGATTGTGGATGAAGTTCGCAAAGAGGACATAAGGTATTTGAGATGTTCCCAAATCTTAAAATTCTGTCCTTTGTATTCAATCTTCCCATTCCTGCTAAATAGGTAATAAAAGACATTTTCCTGAAGTTTTATTGTGCCAAATAACTGAGAAAACATGATCAATTTCTTCATGATTTCGCACAAAGTTCCATGCTTTATGATATGAGAAAATTCCACCAGAACACCACTCATATTTATCCTCTCTGAGATTAGGGTGAATCTGAATAGTACTTATTTCATCAATTAACTCTTTAGTTGCTAGATGAATAAGAGGATTCAAATTATCATCACTTATAATAGAGCTTATTTTTTGATTTGAATCACCTATCAAATGTAGTCTGTCATAACCAAGAATGTCCACTAAACACTGACAATTCTTTTATGTGCATTCTTTGATGCAAATATATATTGAAATTAAAATTTATTCTTTTATTTGCATTCTTTGATGCAAATATATATTGAAATTAAAAGTTATTGTAACAACCCGAATTTTAAACAACGTGTTAAGACAAGAATCAAGGCAGATTTAAATTATAAAATCTAAATCAGGATAAACGGGTTGCTCCATTGCGTTCGTCTCGGAAAAATACGCAAAATAGAGTCGGAAATTTCGTAAATCGGAGTCCGTATGACCCAGTTAAGGCCCAACGAAGTTGCACGAAAATTCAAATCCGAAAACAGATTTGAAATTCAGCCCAAAAAGAGAGGCGGGAAAATTCCCGCCAGACACTCAGGGTCGACACCCATGTCGACATGGGTGTCGAACCCTCCACAGGGGGTCGACATGGGTGTCGACCCCTGGGTCGACCCCCCCTGTAGAACCCCGACCTGGTGCACCTGCTTGTCATGTTGGCTCGGTTTTGGAGGCTTGTGATGATTTTGAATGGCTTGGATTCAATTTAGGGTTAATCCTATGGCCTAAAATGCTCCTAAACTCTATAAAAAGACCCTAACCCCTAACCTAAATCACTCAAACTCTCTCATGCCACGAAGTGCTGCCCAAATGCCAAGTGATCATGGCCTCCATCTCCAACTCCAAGAGACTATGCATGCAAATCGGATCCGAATCGAAAGGTGCAAGCTTGCTACACCAAATCGAGGCTCGATCAACGTTGCTACGGCGATTTCATGACGATTCTTCAACAAAGGAGCCACCTTTCTTCGTCAAGACGATTCATGTTCCTAGCCCTCTTGCCATGCTATGTAAGTTCTAGCTAATTCTATATCTAAACGGTAGTTTTAATGATGGCATGGAAATAAATGAGATTAAACTAAGTATGCTAGCCTATATGCACCTTGTCATGCCTCTTTTGCTTGGACCTATGACTTTTGGCTATGCTTAGTGACTAAACCATGCTATTCATGTTATGATTAACCTAGTTTATCTTGCAAGTTTGAATCTTTATCTATGGAATGCTAGCATGAACCTTTGGGAACCATTTGACTTGTGAAACATTGGCAAAGATTTTACTTTGGGGCTTATGCATGTAAATGAACCCAAACCCCTTATGATACCATGCATGTTTGTGGCCAATCCCTTTTTGACATCGTGCATGTTGTGAGGCCAATATGTAGCATAGTACCCTTACTATGTTGACTCGCTTTTACTTGGGTTGGAAACACGCTTTGGGGTGGGTTAGACGTGCGTGATTATGACATGATAATTTGACATGGGATTTCATGGAAATATGGCCCTTATGATAAACCTAAATGTGGGCATGACATGTGGGGTAAATATGGGACTTGAAACTAGACACGTGTGGGTTGTAAGTGTAATATGACACTAGACCAAACATGAAAGTGGCCAACTCGAGGTTGGGTTGAGTTTGTAGCATAAATCTACCCGGACCCGCCCGGCTTAACTAGTGGCTACAAACAATAGGATCCAATGTGAGAAGTTGGTCATGTCGCGCTTAAGACCCGAGGTTAGACTAGGTTGTGGTGTAAAACTACCCGACCCGCCCGGCTTAACTAGTAACCACAACAAGGTCTAATGTGAGAGGTTGAGAGTGCATTAATTAAATTAATGCCACATGATAAGGTTAAGTAAATTTGACCAATGACACTTAACCGATATGACACGAATGGGTAGGTTAAGTGGGACCGGGCTTGATTTCTTAATGACACTTAACCATACAAGACAATTAGGGGATGGGGTTAAGTAATTTACACTTAACTAATCCGACTTGGTAATTAGATGGGGTTAAGTAATTTAGACTTAACTAATCTAAACACGGTAATTATATGGGGTTAAGTAACCTATACTTAACTAATCTAAACACGGTAATTCGATGGGGTTAAGTTAAACACTTAACCAATCTAAACTTGGTAATTCAATGAGGTTAAGCAACCAATACTTAACCAACTTAACATGGTAATTTAATGGGGTTAAGTAACTTATAATTAACCAATTATACATGATGATTTAATGAGGTTAAGTAACCTGTACTTAACCAATCTAACATGTGGACTTGATAGGGTTAAGTCACAAGACCTTTTGAATATACTTAACCCTTGTAGTACGATTAGTGGATGAGGTTAAGCTAACCTATACTTAACCAATCCGACTCGATGATCTGATGTGATTTAGATAATCTATGCTTAATCAATCTAACACGATAATCTGATAGGGTTAAGACAAACCAATACTTAGCCAATCTGACTTGATGGGGTTAAGTCATGCGCTTCTTGGTATACTTAACCAACTTGAAGGGCTAAGCCTTGAACTTAAATACTTAACCAAACTTGACATGATTCGTAGGCGGGCTAAGTCATAAACCTGAATAACAACACTTAAACCAATAGACAAAACCCTAGTGAGAGGAACTAGGTAGAAAATCGTGGTTAATCAAGGGTAACGGGGAAAAAAAGCTAAGTGGTAAACCTTAGTTAAGTATAACTAAGTAATAATTCTTAGCCAAGGACATGGGACTACTTCATGAATGGATGAGTAGCCCGATATGGTAGGTCATCGCTTAAACACACGAGGAGGAGCAAATTATCCGACTTGGATAAGGGCTCCAATGAACTGGGTGACGAAGCAGTAGCTTCGGGGGGGACGTGAGGGTACTCTTGGTATCCCTCTGTGAGGTGGCAGGTGGTCCATGAAACCCGGCCTCACAGGGGTTAAGGTCTGCGGTAGAAGAGCCAAGGGTATGCCTTGGTTGCTATGCGAGCGACCTAAAGACTGGGATGGATTAGCGTGGAGTCGACGATACTTGATTTTGCCCTGGATAGCACGTCGCCGACTACCTACCATCTTTAGTCAATCGTGTACGAACGGAAAGGCAGGGAACCCCCAACATACCATGTTCTTGCTATCGAGTCATGGGTGAGGTTGGTCCATAGGAAAGTGGGGCTATAGTGGGGCCGGGATGTGGTTCTCATACATGATTTTTCTTGGATTGCCTTTCAGTAGTTGAGGGAGGGGTCACGTGGGACCATATCCACGGATACAAAAACAGACCTTGATATCTGCATCAGCAGACGACTTAAAGCTCCCGACCGAGTTCCGTATTTCTTGATTTGCCCTGGCACGGAACTCGGATGGCACATTGAGGAACATGTGCGTCTAGACATGGAAAACGATTCATGATACATACGCGGGATAAAAGGCGCGGTTGACGGGTGGCATAATCCCTAGTGGCCCTAGGTGGCTTGAACCCAAACCGGGACACGGAAACGTTCATTAGGTAGCATAGTCCCTAGTGGTCCTAGGCGGCATAAATCCTAAGTGAACGCGCGATAGTTCATGGTAAGGAAACATAACTAGATCAAGGGTGGCAGTCCAAAATAACCTCAAGGATAAAATGGTACTACGTCGAGGTGGTATAGATTTACACGGGAAAGCCCGTACGGCCTACGGCAAAGGACTGAACTTATACATGGAAAGAAACATACGAGTTGGGAAAACCTACATATGCTATATATTAGATTGGCATGGACCATTACATGACATTGGGCAAGGGACATTCATAGTTAACACATGACGCGGGTTGGGATACTAGTACGAGGGGTGCAGAGCAAATATACATGATAGATACCGTGGGATGTTATACATGATAGATACCTTGTGATAGTATACTTGATAGAAACCTGACGATGTGATACCTTGATTCTTGACACCGTAGTTTATCATGATACCTTGGTTTACCTTGCTACAGTAGTTCATCCAGTTATCTTGGTTTAGCTTATCTATCTTGTTGTCATCCTTATGTTTACTTTCAGTTTGTGCATGTCATGTTACCTTTACCTGTTTTTATGCTGGAAGTAGATAGGACTTACCAGTCTTTATGACTTACCCCGTTTTCTTTCGCCTCTTTGTCTTCCGTTTCCCCCCCCCCCAGGTTTTCAGGGTGGAAACATTGTTATTTAGTTCGGACTTCCTCTGCTTGAAGGTCATCATGCATAGCTTGGACTTTTCTTGGCTATGGCTACCTTACTGTTTTATTTGGGGAATAATTTATGAAAAGGTTTTATGCTTCTTTACTATTGCAAGACAGGTTTTGATGTATTCTGATGTAAAAGGCTTTAGACCTTATTTATTAATGATATGAAAGTTGGTTTTACTTCCGCTGTTTTATACATGTTCTGTCTTGTAATATTTCTGTGTATGTTTACCTCGATAATGCTTCACCAAACCTAGTGCATTCCCTTTATGAGTGACATTAGCGGAGGTGGGGTGTTACATTTGGTATCAGAGCAGAAGGTTACCAGACTGGGCAAAAGTTTTTAAAACCTTCTGAAAACTATTTGAGAAACCGTTTACAAAGAAGCATTTTTTCAAGAAAAGTTTTTAAAGGCTATTCCCCAAAAGCCATTAGCACTATCCTTTGTTTCCTTGATTGAATCTCTTTTCCTTTCTTTCCTCCATCTGTAGTCATAGTAGTTTTAACTGCGACTAATCCTTGTCTAACTACGTGAGTGTTTTCCCCGTGCGATGGAGGAAGTTCTCGAGAGACCTGTTACCGCGTACAAGAAAGCATAGTAAGAGCAAGGATACGGACTTAAGGATAAGCAGCTTGTTGGTATGGCTTGATCCACAAAGGAAGATAAGGACGAGATCAGCAAGAAGGCAATCGTATGCCCTCACTAGCGTACCTAAGGAGGATGGTACCGTTTCTGTTAAAGGCTTAGCCTTTCTTTTCTATCATCCCGTCCAGACTTTGTTTTGATCATCGCATCATTTAAGTCTGCCTCGATAGTTGAGTCTCTGCACCTTAGTACTAGCATGATAGAAGATCCCATTTTTGTCCCAAATCTTGTCGGACGATCGGTCCATTTATTCATGACTTGTTTGGATTTCAGAATGCCTATGTTTCTAGGCCGTGGATGGATTCCAGGGATAAAGTGGTCATCCAATAAGGGGTGACATTCTCGGTTTTGAAAGGAGGGTTATTAGACTCTTGACTTGCTTTGGTAATACCCTCGAAGTCTCGTGTAACCTTCTAGGTTCTGTCATGGCTAGTTACCTAGAATCTCATGATGCAGTTGTTGGTAATCCGTTCGAGTAGAATTCGCCGCTAAGTCGGATGGTTCGTTTCGCTTATGCATGAGTTATGGGGATCACCCTAGTAAGTACACTTGGCAACATGGATTGGCATCGGCAGACGAGATCCAGAATTCCCTAGTGAATTTTGGAGAGCTTGCATGAGTAAGTGGATACGTTTGAGCCAGGTATACTAGGAAAAGGATAAGTGAAAGTGGAATAAGAGGCGACAATGAAATGAGTTCTAACTCATATCTTGGAAATAGGAATCAAGGAGCTACGAAATCATGGAGTTAAAAAGATGGTCAAGGCACCGAGGAATTAAGCTCAAGGAAACGCGACTTAGAAAACGTAAGGCTAGACACGCGCATCGTACCTCTTTTTAAAGAGTGTATCCTTGATCCCTGGTTTTTCCTATAGAGCTTGCTCGCATGTTATCTTTTGGTGAATATCCTCTCGGTCCTGTTTCTGTTGCAAACCCCGTAGGGAGTACCTTGTTTATCTCCTCGATCCTATCGTGAGAACCTTAGGTAGAATCCTATGGATGTAAACATGTGTTTGAAACATGTTATGATTGATATGGTTGCAAGTGGTTGCTCGTGGATGCGCGAATACACATTAGATACTAGATCGACACACTCACATTTCATATTGCATATGCATGAGTATTTATACCTGTTTATGGATGAAATTGAATGTGTTATCATGCGGATGTTGCATAAGAATGAATGGTTGTGCACACATATAGCATTTATATGGCTAGGACTATTTGCATACATGTTGGATTCATGGCACTAAACATATTTTGCATTAGAAGATCATTCAGGCCTGATCATTAGCATTAGCTAAGGAACATATACACACACTTTCTTGCATGTGTTCATAAAGCATTAGAAGCCTTTTAAGGACCATGGTTTCTTGTGGATGATGTTTTGAGTAGACGGATGATGGATGGTAGGATACGTTCTTCCTAACTTGGGGATTTCGGGGACGAAATCCTTAAAGGAGGGGAGAATGTAACAACCCGAATTTTAAACAACGTGTTAAGACAAGAATCAAGGCAGAATTAAATTATAAAGTCTGAATCAGGATAAACGGGTTGCGCCATTGCGTTCGTCTCGGAAAAATACGCGAAATAGAGTCCGAAATTTCGTAAATCGGAGTCCGTATGATCCAGTTAAGGCCCAACGAAGTTGCACGAAAATTCAAATCCGAAAACAGAGAAATTCAGCCCAAAAAGAGAGGTGGGAAAATTCCCGCCAGACACTCAGGGTCGACACCCATGTCGACATGGGTGTCGACCCCTCCACAGGGGGTCGACATGGGTGTCGACCCCTGGGTCGACCCCCCCTGTAGAACCCCGACCTGGTGCACCTACTTGTCATGTTGGCTCGGTTTTGGAGGCTTGTGACTATTTTGAATGGCTTGGATTCGATCTAGGGTTAATCCTATGGCCTAAAATGCTCCTAAACTTTATAAAAAGACCCTAACCCCTAACCTAAATCACTCAAACTCTCTCATGCCATGAAGTGCTGCCCAAATGCCAAGTGATCATGGCCTCCATCTCCAACTCCAAGAGACTATGCATGCAAATCGGATCCGAATCGAAAGGTGCAAGCTTGCTACACCAAATCGAGGCTCGATCAACGTTGCTACGGCGATTTCATGACGATTCTTCAACAAAGGAGCCACCTTTCTTCGTCAAGACGATTCATGTTCCTAGCCCTCTTGCCATGCTATGTAAGTTCTAGCTACTTCTAGATCTAAACGGTAGTTTTAATGATGGCATGGAATAAAATGAGATTAAACTAAGTGTGCTAGCCTATATGCACCTTGTCATGCCTCTTTTGCTTGGACCTATGACTTTTGGCTATGCTTAGTGACTAAACCATGCTATTCATGTTATGATTAACCTAGTTTATCTTGCAAGTTTGAATCTTTATCTATGGAATGCTAGCATGAACCTTTGGGAACCATTTGACTTGTGAAACATTGGCAAAGATTTGACTTTGGGGCTTATGCATGTAAATGAACCCAAACCCCTTATGATACCATGCATGTTTGTGGCCAATCCCTTTTTGACATCGTGCATGTTGTGAGGCCAATATGTAGCATAGTACCCTTACTATGTTGACTCGCTTTTACTTGGGTTGGAAACACGCTTTGGGGTGGGTTAGACGTGCGTGATTATGACATGATAATTTGACATGGGATTTCATGGAAATATGGCCCTTATGATAAACCTAAATGTGGGCATGACATGTGGGGTAAATATGGGACTTGAAACTAGACACGTGTGGGTTGTAAGTGTAATATGACACTAGACCAAACATGAAAGTGGCCAACTCGAGGTTGGGTTGAGTTTGTAGCATAAATCTACCCGGACCCGCCCGGCTTAACTAGTGGCTACAAACAATAGGATCCAATGTGAGAAGTTGGTCATGTCGCGCTTAAGACCCGAGGTTAGACTAGGTTGTGGTGTAAAACTACCCGGACCCGCCCGACTTAACTAGTAACCACAACAAGGTCTAATGTGAGAGGTTGAGAGTGCATTAATTAAATTAATGCCACATGATAAGGTTAAGTAAATTTGACCAATGACACTTAACCGATATGACACGAATGGGTAGGTTAAGTGGGACCGGGCTTGATTTCTTAATGATACTTAACCATACAAGACAATTAGGGGATGAGGTTAAGTAATTTACACTTAACTAATCCGACTTGGTAATTAGATGGGGTTAAGTAATTTAGACTTAACTAATCTAAACACGGTAATTAGATGGGGTTAAGTAACCTATACTTAACTAATCTAAACACGGTAATTCGATGGGGTTAAGTTAAACACTTAACCAATCTAAACTTGGTAATTCAATGAGGTTAAGCAACCAATACTTAACCAACTTAACATGGTAATTTAATGGGGTTAAGTAACTTATAATTAACCAATTATACATGATGATTTAATGAGGTTAAGTAACCTATACTTAACCAATCTAACATGTGGACTTGATAGGGTTAAGTCACAAGACCTTTTGAATATACTTAACCCTTGTAGTACGATTAGTGGATGAGGTTAAGCTAACCTATACTTAACCAATCCGACTCGATGATCTGATGTGATTTAGATAATCTATGCTTAATCAATCTAACACGATAATCTGATAGGGTTAAGACAAACCAATACTTAGCCAATCTGACTTGATGGGGTTAAGTCATGCGCTTCTTGGTATACTTAACCAACTTGAAGGGCTAAGCCTTGAGCTTAAATACTTAACCAATCTTGACGTGATTCGTAGGCGGGCTAAGTCATGAACCTGAATAACAACACTTAAACCAATAGACAAAACCCTAGTGAGAGGAACTAGGTAGAAAATCGTGGTTAATCAAGGGTAACGGGGAAAAGAAGTTAAGTGGTAAACCTTAGTTAAGTATAACTAAGTAATAATTCTTAGCCAAGGACATGGGACAACTACATGAATGGATGAGTAACCCGATATGGTAGGTCATCGCTTAAACACACGAGGAGGAGCAAATTATCCGACTTGGATAAGGGCTCCAACGAACTGGGTGACGAAGCAGTAGCTTCGGGGGGGACGTGAGGGTACTCTTAGTATCCCTCTGTGAGGTGGCAGGTGGTCCATGAAACCCGGCCTCACAGGGGTTAAGGTCTTCGGTAGAAGAGCCAAGGGTATGCCTTGGTTGCTATGCGAGCGACCTAAAGACTGGGATGGATTAGCATGGGGTCGACGATACTTGATTTTGCCCTGGATAGCACGTCGCCGACTACCTACCATCTTTAGTCAATCGTGTACGAACGGAAAGGCAGGGAACCCCCAACAGACCATGTTCTTGCTATCGAGTCATGGGTGAGGTTGGTCCATAGGAAAGTGGGGCTATAGTGGGGCCGGGATGTGGTTCTCATACAAGATTTTTCTTGGATTTCCTTTCAGTAGTTGAGGGAGGGGTCACGTGGGACCATAGCCACGGATACAAAAACAGACCTTGATATCTGCATCAGCAGACGACTTAAAGCTCCCGACCGAGTTCCGTATTTCTTGATTTGCCCTGGCACGGAACTCGGATGGCACATTGAGGAACATGTGCGTCTAGACATGGAAAACGATTCACGATACATACGCGGGATAAAGGGCGCGGTTGACGGGTGGCATAATCCCTAGTGGCCCTAGGTGGCTTGAACCCAAACCGGGACACAGAAACGTTCATTAGGTAGCATAATCCCTAGTGGTCCTAGGCGGCATAAATCCTAAGTGAACGCGCGATAGTTCATGGTAAGGAAACATAACTAGATTAAGGGTGGCAGTCCAAAATAACTTCAAGGATAAAATGGTACTACGTCGAGGTGGTATAGATTTACACGGGAAAGCCCGTACGGCCTACGGCAAAGGACTGAATTTATACATGGAAAGAAACATACGAGTTGGGAAAACCTACATATGCTATATATTAGGTTGGCATGGACCATTACATGACATTGGGCAAGGGACATTCATAGTTAACACATGACGCGGGTTGGGATACTAGTACGAGGGGTGCAAAGCAAATATACATGATAGATACCGTGGGATGTTATACATGATAGATACCTTGTGATAGTATACTTGATAAAACCTGACGATGTGATACCTTGATTCTTGACACCGTAGTTTATCATGATACCTTGGTTTACCTTGCTACAGTAGTTCATCCAGTTATCTTGGTTTAGCTTATCTATCTTGTTGTCATCCTTATGTTTACTTTCAGTTTGTGCATGTCATGCTACCTTTACCTGTTTTTATGCTGGAAGTAGATAGGACTTACCAGTCTTTATGACTGACCCCGTTTTCTTTCGCCTCTTTGTCTTCCGTTTCCCCCCCCCCCCCAGGTTTTCAGGGTGGAAACATTGTTATTTAGTTTGGACTTCCTCTGCTTGAAGGTCATCATGCATGGCTTGGACTTTTCTTGGCTATGGCTACCTTACCGTTTTATTTGGGGAATAATTTATGAAAAGGTTTTATGCTTCTTTACTATTGCAAGACAGGTTTTGATGTATTCTGATGTAAAAGGCTTTAGACCTTATTTATTAATGATATGAAAGTTGGTTTTACTTCCGCTGTTTTATACATGTTCTGTCTTGTAATATTTCTGTGCATGTTTACCTCGATAATGCTTCACCAAACCTAGTGCATTCCCTTTGTGAGTGACATTAGCGGAGGTGGGGTGTTACAGTTATTCTTTTATTTGCATTCTTTGATGCAAATATATATTGAAATTAAAAGTTATTCTTTTATTTGCATTCTTTGATGTAAAAATACATTGAAATAAAAAAGTTATTTTTTTATTTGCCTTCTTTGATACAAATATACATTTCAATAAAAAGTTATACTTTTATTTACACTATTGATACAAATAAACATTGTAGTTAAAAGATTGAGACGACCTGTAACTTCCCCGGTAAGGAAATCACGGATTGCTTCGAGGACAAGCCACATGGAACGCAAACAGAAGAACATTTCATTGTTAATCACAATAATTCCATCAGTATACAAGAATATACAGAGTATGAATCAATATTACACATCAAAAAATATCAAAGATTACAATACATTACATAGCAGTGGAAAATAATACAAAGCACGACTGAAGGAGATATACGGATACAGAGCTTTCCGGATATCATTCCAACTGTAAATCAAGTTCCTGTGAATATAAATCTGCAAAACCAAAACTACTAGCTGCCCATGTAAGGGCACCCAGAGTTTAGGTTAAAACAATAAACTCCAGGTCAGTCAAGTGACTGGTGTGAGAACTAAAACAGTTATTAATCTTTATTTTAAATTTAGGTAAATCAAGGGACCACGCCGTATAACACGGAACGGGTTTCCTCCCATGAATACTAGTGCATAAAACAATTGCACAATGCTAAATAAAGAACAATGAAGCTATTATAAGACCTAAGTCCCATCACACAATGCAACACAAACCGGAGGATATGGTATTCCCTTATAATAGCCAAAGCATGCTTGATACATTTAAAACAAGTCATTTGATACTATAATAAGTGTATAGTGTTTAAAACAATTTCAATCATAAGTATCAATCATAGACGGCATGGGTACCATATATCATGTCGCCATACTAGGCTCTACAACAAAATCGCAAAATCACGTATTGGAAATTGGATTTCCATCTGTGAACCGAGGCAAATGTTAGTCCTCTACCGATTCGAGACGCTCAAGCCCACCCCTCAGGACCCAGACTCAGGTAGGCCCTTGGATCGTCAGGGCCGGCCCACCGATGTGGATTAAAATGCCTGAACACTGCGTTTCCCCACCCTTTGGGGTGTCAATGAGTCCAATGACTCCATCGGTCCCGGATCGACCGATATATCCGAGGCGCCTCGCAACAGCAACAACCACATAAGTCAAACTCGTCAGGGCATGTAAAACCACTGACGCCACTTCTAGCTAGAAGGAAACGCATGCCCTCCCTGAAGTCCTCTCCCATTTCTGGTCCACTACCGGGGTGTGAGGCTCGCGTATCAACGCTACACAAAGCTATGCCACACAGGCCGTGCTTTGATCATCACCCACAAGACTTTGCTTTTCAACAAAAGCATTAATCATTTGCCACTTAGGCATGCCACACAGGCAATTCACTCCATGCATTTGATTTCCATCAATATATAACCCCTGAGCTCATACGTCTCAGAGAAGGGCATTGAGCAAGAGAATGAATTCTCCGCCTCCAAACATATATATATTTAATAGAAGTCAATCACAAAGAATAAAATTCAATGTCAGACACACAGTCCACTTACAAGTTCGTTCTGGGTCTGAACGAAACCGGAGGCACCTAATACCCCGCATATCCATCGATCTCCAAGTACGTCTGGACGATCACTAACTGATTCCCTCCTTTTGGGTGTACGCCCAATCAAGATTATCAGTAATCACCCAAACGACGTGAAGACCTCCGGCCTTTGACCACCGTCTTCATCCTCGACACCACGTCGAATCAGCTATTCAGAATGGGATAAACCCAGTCTTCCTGAATAACTCACGTATATAATAAACAAGTGTTACAAAAACACAACATACGCCTCATTCCAATTCAGAATATTCTTTTATTCAAATATTCTTATACTTTGGGAAAGGTTCCCATTAATTTTATCAAAGATAAATTCTTTAAATTTATTCTTTAATCTTCTTTTGAATATCGATTCAAACTAGTCGGGATTAGCGAACCACATCGAAGTAATCATTTATTTTATTTACCAATCCCAACCTATTCATCCCAAGAAGTAAAACTGGTCATACTTCATATCTAACACCACGGTGTTATCGGTAAATTCAATTACCTTTTCACGTTCAAATCTAATTAAAGATTTAACTATCGCCTGTAGCAAAACTGGTGATACTCCATTCTCGATTATTTCAATCTAATTAAAGATTCATTAAAACCCCACTTAGTTTTAATCTTCACAGAAATCAATATCCTATCTTTAACTGGGTTAAAGAACTAATGTCATTTAAAACACGGCCCACGATAAAACCAAAATCACATTCATTAATTATCGGGTTAAAGAAAAAGTGTTATTTAAAACATCGTTCACGATAAACCCAAAAATCAATTCAAATCCAATTAAATACCATTTAATTGGTACACTTCATTAAATCTAAATAAAAAGATTTAATCTTTTTCCCAACTGGGTTTAAGAACAGTATTAATGAAGACACCATTCACGACAAACCCAAATCACATTTGATATTAAATACAAGGTTCTGAATAGAAAATATATCGGCTTATATTCAATATCAAATTCTACGACCAACAAATATCGTATTGGAAATAACGATATAAATATATCTTTCAAATTCCCATAACAATATCTGTGTAACCACGAAATCCAACATCGAAATATTCCAAAGATAATTTCGATTCAAATCCGTTTCCACTTTATATATTGGAAATTCTGGTTATTTTCAAAACCATTTCAAATCCACTTTATTTATTTCAAAAATAAATGAATTATAATTCTAGTTCAAAACTAGTTCATTTCGACAAAAATCTATTTTTATCTTTTCAAATATGGAAATTTTCATCCCAATTCTTCACAAAACTTTTCTTATGATTTTACACAAATTATTACTATTTTTAATAATTTTATCAAGGCCCGTACAGTCGATTTCCATCAACGGCCATCGAACTGCACTTACAGCGACCTTTTCCAAATTTTATTTAGACATAATTCCAAATCCAACCATTAGATTTCAAGTCTCTAACATTCGTTAGAAATCTCTTTTCAATACGAACCCAACGGTTCTGGTTTTAGGAGAATCCGACGGTCGGATCTCCCGTAATATCCATTCGAAGTTAATGGTCGAAATTCGTGAACTGCCGCGGCACGACGCGTTCTATTCAGGCCATTATATATATATTATATATATTTCGTCGATTTCCTTTTAAAACGTATTTTATAAATCGTTTTATATTCGTTTTCAAAACGATTTCAACTTCATATTCAATTTCTAATCAAAATTGAATATTCCACATCATCGATATACGAATGATAATATTTTCAAAACGGTATGTTTTGAAATCACTTCATTTTCTATATTCATTATAAAAATGAATAAAATCGATATAAATATCGTTCACGTCAAAATGACGTCCATCTAATCAACACTGCTTTTATTCAACACATGAATATTTTTCAATTCAACACATGAATTTATTTTTCTATTCAACGTATGAATTTATTTTCTATTAAACACATGAATTTATTTTCAATTCAACACATGAATTTATTTTCAATATTGGAATGAGGCCCAATCAATTACAATATAATGTTAATTATATGGATTTTCTACAACACACGTATATAATAGCAACGATAAATAATCAACCATCATCCAGAGTGCACCACACAACTGCATAAGCATTAAATATAAATAATTAACGCTTACACAGTCTGTCAACCCATCGATTGACGTACAACTAAACAATCGGGATTAGTGTACGTCAAATTTCATCCTAATACCCTTATGGGGTTTCAAATCAACAAACACATATTTTATTTGTGAGGTTGGGCGATGTGTAAAATTTATCGTCCAAATCAATATCAATCAAATCAGTGTATATAAACAAATCTCTGATTTGTTTATAAATATTTATTCTATATACACGTTAAAAATCATATTTTTAACTATAAAATATTTTCCACTATAAAATATTTTATTTCATTCCACATCACACAATCAAATTTCACAACACATCAATCAAACAAACAAGTCATCCATGGTCTGTGGACGACGGGTGTCGGGTGCTGCTAAGAACCGTCTGCATCCTAGTATACATTTTAACTAGAAATTAAAATAAAAGTGAGGAGTTCTCACCGACTAGCTAAACCAAACTCCACGACTCTTCATATGTAGGAAATCTTCATCGTGCTTGCCCTTTTGTCACTTTCGTTGTCCGTATTCACTACATATATAAAAATCACATATTTCTATTTCACTTTCAAGATGATAAAAATAGCATCTTTAACACGATGTTTTCATTATAAAGATTATATTTTTATAAAGCTACTTCATATATATATAAATCGAATTTTTATCTATATAAAAATCTCAACTTATATTTTAAACAAAATCACTTCTTTATATTGTTAATTCGCTACAACACATATAAAGATCGTATTTTTAAAATCTCTACTACATAAAAATTATATTTTTATTCTCTCTACTCTATAAAAATTATATTTTTGTTATCATACACGTATCAAAATCTCGTCTTGACTATTTTGAGATCCTTATAATAAAAATCAAATTTTTTTTATTCTAATATAGTTCATATAAAAAACCACATTTTTATATGGTTTTCATATAAGTAAAAATCGATTTTTTTTATTATGCTACTTATATAAAAATCTCATTTTTATCTATGTATATACAAAAACTGATTTTTTTATTTAAATTAATAAATAAAAATAAAGGATAATAAGACTTACAATTCGAAATAGGGGGGAGGAGGGGCTGCTCCACGCTGGAGACGGGCGGAGGGTGGTGCTGCACCACCGACGGTTGGCCAAGGAGGGGGCGTTCGAATGGAAAGGGGAGAAGAGGGGGAGGTCGCGCGAGGTGCAGGAGGGGGGCGAACGCTGTCGGAGGAGGGGGCTTCGTGGCGCCACAGTGGACCTGCGGTGGTGCGTTCGAGAGGAGAATGGAGAGGGCGAGGTGCGAGAGGAGGAGTGGAAGCGAGGATGGCGAGGGTGATGTCGATGGAGAAGGGGCGCGATGTGGTCTAGCGCGTGGAGATGGTTTAAATTATTTGGGGATCGGAGAAACTATCGGGTTTTTTTTTCTTCAACGGAAAGTGGTGGCTGATAGAAGTGGAAAGGGATTAGGGTTATAACCCTAATATATATATTCATATATTTAATTAATTTAATTTCAAAAGGAATGTTTTTAATTCAAACTCCAAATCAAACCCACCGACTGTCGTCCCTAACTAATTACCTCCATTCCGAACGCAATGAGTTATGTATCGTAAGCCAATTCGATCGTTTCGATCAGTTTTCTTCAAAATCAAATTATAAATCTATATATTAAATTTGAACGTGCATTTCAATTTACCGGGGCCACATACTAACTCGAAAAATTCCCGAAAAATATTTTCTAGCTTCGTATTGATAATACGGTCCTAACAAAACTAATTTCGTCAAATTCCGAGAACGTTTGAAAAATGGCCATTTTCCAGTCGATTAAAATCAACTAAAACTGGTCAAACGCGTTTTCCTTCGCCACGCTCACATATTGATTCGAAAAATTATGAATTTTGGAATCTAGCAATAACTTGACATCACGGATCCAACAAAAGTGGTTTCGTCGAAAACAGAGGTCGTTTGCAAAATTCCCATTTTAAGGGCCAGAATTCCATAGCGACTATTCTGAATTTTCAACTGGACATATCATTTGATTCCTGCTATGAAATTTTGATTTTTCGGATTCGTTGGAAAGATATTCTCAAATAGATTCTAATATTTTTAGTTTCGTTAAAATCCGGTTTATTTTGAATTATGTACTTTCATTTGAACTTTGAAATCGAATTTTCGAACTACCGCGCCATTTTCAATTGCTTTTATAATTAAAATAAAATATTTATACTCTAACGTCGATTCAAATCAATAGATACGTTCAAATTCTGTTCAAAATAAATTTCTTGTCGTTGTTATTTAAAATAATTCATTTTAAATATTCAAAATTCATCAAAATTGCCAAAATAAATTTTTTAAATTGGCTCGGATTTCCGGGTTATTACAAAGATCATATTTTTTATTTGCATATTTAGATGCAAAGAAACATCGTAATAAAGGATTACATTTTCAAATTGTAATATAAAAGAAAGAAAAGTCCACATTTCCAAAAATGTAATAGGAGATAAGGAAAGATCACATTTTACATAATGTAAGAAATTAAAGATTACATTGAAATAAAAAGCTTTATTTTCAATGTAAATACATATTGAAATAGAAAGTTTGCTTTTTCAATGTAAATATACATTGAAATAAAAAGTTTATATTTTTCAATGCAATAACACATTGAAATAGAAAGTTATATTTTCAAAATAAACAAAGTTTGAAATAGAAGATTACATTTTCAATGTAACCATATATTGAAATGAAAAATTACATTTTTAATGTAATCAATGAATGAAATCAAAGAACACATTTTTATGTCAAAAAAAAGAATACATTTTATGTTAGGTAAGAAGGATTACAATTTCTTTACAATAAAAAGGGATTTGCATCTGCTTTGCAAGTGAAAAAGATTACATTTTAATTGTAATGTAAGAAGGTTACATTTTTATGTAATGTCAAAAGATTACATTTTTATACAATGCAAAGAAATTTCATTTTTCAATGAAGTGTAAGAAATGATTAAAGAAATTACAATTTTCAGTGTAATAAAGGAATAAAAGAAAGATAAGAAAAAATTACATTTGTTTTTAAATATTATGTATGATTTCATATATAAAAAAATCAATGTTAAAATGGTAATAGTTTGAAAATGTTGAAAGAATTATATTTATATTTATAAATATAAATTAAAACAAAACGAATCGCGCGCGGTAGTTCGCGTTTCGGCAATTGTAACTTTAAACGATTATACTGAGAGATCCGACCGTCGGATTTCCTCAAAACTGGAACCGTTGGGTTCGCTTTGGAAAGAGCTTTCCAACGACATAAATTTTCTAAGATCCAATGGTTAGGTTTGGAGAAATGTGTGAATCAAATTTTGATGAAAATAGCGCCAAGGCCATGTAATGACCCGAAGCATCGTTTAATTATAAATGGCTATTTTTAAATAAATAAAAATAGCGATAAATCGTTATAAAATATTATAAAAGATATGGAATGAAAAGAAATGATTTTGAACTATATATTTTCGATAATTATTTGAAAAACCGAGTTAAATCTCATTTCAAAGAATTATACGACGATTGGAAGTCGAAAATTTGAAGACGGTGGTTGAAGACCGACGATCTTCACATCGAATGGATGTATGGCTACCGATGCCCATGATTGGAGTAGCTACTTGAAGGGGCTACAGTGGTAACCATCCGGACGTATTGTTGATTGTTCGAATATGTGAGGTATAAGGTGCCTCCGGTTTTGTTCAAACCCAGAATGGACTTGTAAATGGATTGTATGTCTGATGTTGTATCCCCTTTACTGTATTCGTTGATCTCAGCTAAATATATATTTGTTTGGTGTTTAACAGCCTTCTCTAAGACGTACGAGCTTAAAGGTTATATATTAGCAGAAATCAGTGTTATGGTATGGATTGACAATGTGGCATGCCAAAATGCAAATGATCAAGGCTTATTGTTGAAAAGAAGAGCCTTGTGTTTGATGATCAAAGCACAGCCTATCTAGGCACTGCTTTGTGTATAGCGTTACTTCGCGAGCCTCACACCCCGGTATGAACCAGAAACGGGAGTAAGGACTACAGGGAGGACATATGTTTCTTTCTAGCTAGAAGTGGTGTCAACGACTTACCAGCCCTGACATTTTTACTTATGTGGATAATGAAATGAGGTGCCTCGGTTATTGAGTCCCTAATGGCTCTATTTACGCCCCATAGGGCGGGGAAACGTATTGTTCAGGCATAATTAATCCACTAACATATTTGTGGACCGGCCCTGATGATCCAGGGGTCACTCGAGCTTTGATCCTGAGACTCGGGCTAGAGAGTCTCGAATTCGGTAAGGACTATCTTTTGCCTTGGTTCATGACGGAAATCCAACTTCCAATACGACCCATGCGGTTTTGATTGTATTACTAGTACGGCGACATAGTATATGGTAGCTATGCCGTCTATGATTGATATTATGATTGAAATGTTTTAAAACATATATACACTGATAATAATATCAAATTCGTTTTATCGTATCAAGCATTTTTGACCATTATAAGGTAAAACTTTATCCTCCGATTTGCGTTGCATTGTGTGATGGGACTTGAGTTTTATAATGGTTTCATTTTTATAAAAGCATTGCGTTGTTTAACGATTTACTTTACTTATGCACTGGCAATCCAATGGAGTAAACTGGTTCCGCATTAGCGGCGTGGTCCTGTGATTAGCCTTATTATCAAATAGGTTGAGTAAGATTTCTCATACTGGTCCCATGACTGACTCGTAGTTTGTTTCACTTTGCAAACTCGGGTGCCCTCTTTTCCACACGGGCAGCCTTGTATACAGGTTTAGCAGATTCATTCTGGATAGCTATGGAGTTGAAGATGGACATTACCATTCCTATTTTGCTGTTCAGACTTCACTTAGTATAATTTGTTTTTATTCCGCTGCAGACATTTTATATTAAGCTGAAATTGTATTCTTTGCTAAGTATGATCCTATTATGTTGTGTAACTCTGATGATGTATTATTTCCAATGTAATTTGATGAAATTTATCTGTTGTAATTCTCTATTTCTGTTCTGTTGTTATTGTTATGTGTTATATCCCAATGATTATCCTTACTTCTGTATATACGGGGTTTAGGGTCGTCACATTTGGTATCAGAGCTTTGGTTAAACTTAGCTCGGAATATAACATATTAACAAACTCATCAGAGATAGAATCAGCAGAATTCCAAAATGAATAACTCATCATAGATAGGACTAGTAATGTCCTACAATGAGTAAAAATATACACCCCAGAGATTCATCTACATTTAAATACATATCTTTATGTTTTACAATATCTATTCTGTTGGCCTGACTCTTTGTCTGCTATTTGCAGACATAGTAGAAATGAGTGGCAGAAACAGAAGAAGTAAATCTTTGGTTCAGCAATCTAATGAGCCAGTCGTTCTCCCACAATCAGAACCAGATCTAGAAGCTCTAGTAAAGAGATATCGAAATCTGGGAGGAGAACCATTCTCTGGCTAGAAGTCCATTATTGAAACACAAGCACGGATGCATTCTGCTGAGAGAATTTTTGAAGGCTTAAAGTTGAAAGATGATCAGAAAAGACTAATAGTGTAACACCCCACGCCCGCTATGGTCACTCACTAAGGGAATGCCATAGCATCGGTGGAGTATTTTAGTGAATATAGAACAGAAAAATTACACCAAGACAGATATAAATAGTATTTGAACTTTAAAACATCATCTCATAGCAGCGGAAATAAACATGTCTGGTTACATCATAAAACCATGATAAAAGTCAAGTACAATATCTGTCAAAATAAAGAAGTACATAATCCCACTCTCTCATACAATAGCCATAACAAAGGAAAGATAACTGGATAACTGGAGCTTTACATCTACTCAAGCTCCTAAAGACTGGAACAGCAATCCGATCAAGCTCTACTACTGCTAGGATCCACCGTAGGACCTGAGGGTTGGGAAAAAGATAAAAACAACGGGGTCAGACATAAGTCTGAGTGAGTCCTATAACTTTAACAATACAATCATTAAAGTAACCAGAGAAGACATAAACTTGATCTACGGTAATATCTGGGGATGAATGGCTACACTAAGCAGCTTGGTAGACTTAGGATAAACTAAGATAACCGTCAGGACGCATCTACCCACCCAAGGATAATTACTAACTGCACCACACCAGTCATTCCTACTTAAAGGTTGATCCCTTCCAAGTACTTAGAAAATTTCCCCAGTAGTTTCATGTACCCCTAGTCCACTACATAGGTGCCGTCTGCCCCTATCTCCACTAGGTGTACCCAGTAATTCTTACCCAGTAGTTTCGTGTACCCCTACATAGGTGTCGTCTGCCCCTATCTACATTAGGTGTACCCACTACTCCCCAAGCGATCGGCTCCCTACCGTAGATACCCGTGCTGGTCCCACAGTGGGGTGTATCACTCCCCTAAAGTGGCTACCCAATACTAACGGTGCACGGCTTTATATCTACACGATGCAACAACGGCTTATCTACCAGCCCGGGCCCACACACGCATATGAAACCCGTTGGACTTGCGTTGCCACCGCTAACCCGTTTTGGCCTCTTATAATCAAACCCAATATGCGTGTCCCGTCACTCGACATGGGTCGAGCCCACAAAGATACGTTTGGGATATTGGTTGAAATGGGCCCCCACAAGCTACCCACTTAAGCTTGTCAAATATCTAGTGTATCCCACTTAACCCTTTAATCATGTTTAATTACATGTTTCCACTTGGTTAAGTATTCTAATCGTATTTTCTATTGCCACCCAAGGCAACCCACTAGATTCCACATGCCACCCAAGGCAACCACAAAATTTCCTCATGCCACCCAAGGCACCCACTTAACCCCTCATGTCCCACTACATGCTAATATGGTTAAGTGTTTCTTAATTAATTAAGACCGTGATCTCCCATAAAGACCTCCCATATTAGACTGACTGTTATGACCGCCTGGTTAAGCCGGTAGAATCCGGGCAGTCTTACGTCATAACAGAGTCTAACCTCGTGTCTTTACCTTAATCACGTATTTAATTTATGGCTAAGACCTCTCACATTGGGCTGACATTTGTAGCAACTGGTTAAGCCGGTCGGGTCCGGGCAGTTTTACACTACAAATGAGTCCAACCTCGTGTCTTAGTCGATTAATTACACCTAATTAATCACCCCCATATTAATTATCCCTAATTAATATCAAGTTTTCCATAACATGGGTAGACCTAACTCAATAGGTAAATTCCCATGGGGTAGACCTAACTCAATAGGTAAATTCCCACTTAAGGTAATTTTTTTTTATGGTATGCTTAATCATACCCAATCATTCATTTATTAACATATTTACCAACCCCATCGTTCCCCACGTAAATCGTTCTCGTTACATGACATAATAAAGGGGAAGATCATCACAAATATCATGGGTTTAGCATAAAACTTTGTCATGGGTTAAGAGGATGTCAACTTGCATATATGAGCATATATTAACCCAACTATATTTAACCCAAACTTGCATATTATCATACACATGATTTGCATAACATGTTGCATATGAGCTTGCATATTATCATACACATATCTTGCGTAACATGTTGAACTTGCATATAGGCATTCTCATACTTGCATAACATGTTAAACATGCATTTAAGCATACACATAACTTGCATAAGCATTCACATACTTGCATAAGCATCCACATACTTGCATAAGCATTCACATACTTGCATAAACATGAATAACTTGCATATCATGTCATTTAAGCATATACATATCTTGCATAAGCATTCATATACTCGCATAAGCATGCATAACTTGCATATCACATAAATCTTGCATTTAAACATATACATGACTTGCATAAGCATCCATATACTTGCATAAGCATGCATAACTTGCATATCACATTAAACTTGCATTTAAACATATACTTAACTTGCATAACTCACTTTGTTAAACATGCATAACTCCATTCATTAAATATGCATAAATCCACTTGTTAAATATGCATAAACCAACTTGTTAAACATGCATAAATCAACTTATTAAGCATGCATAAACCAACTTATCAAATATGCATAAACATAGAACAACATAGAGTAACATATCATTATACATGATTCAAACTCACTAATCCGCATTTAAGACCATAAGTCTCATTACACCCAATCTACTTACTTTAACAATTGGTGTTAAAGTGATAGAAACTCACCAACTCAAAATTAACCAACTTATGAAGAGGAATTTGTTGCTAACAATGAAGATAATGATGATTAGAGAATGATTTGAGAGGGATTAGCTTGAAACTTCCTTCTTAGATTAGTGGAGGCTCCTCTTAGGTTTTAATTTGGCGGCATGAGGCCATCATTTCTATTTTTGGTAAGGATTAAGGGGGGTTTAGGGTGTATTTATAGATTAGGAGAGTGTTTTAGGCCCTTAGATTAACCCTAGATTAATTTAGGACCCTTAGATTTAGGAAATCTCTAGAACCAGCCCTCCTAGCCAGCCTAGAACCCAACCTGGTGCACCCAGGTTCACTGGACGGCGCGACCCTGTCGACAGGCAAGTCGACAGGCAAGTCGACACCCCTGTCGACAGGCCTGTCGACAGCCCTGTCGACATGGGTAGGGCGGGAGTCTTCCCGCCTGACCCCGCCTGACCCTTTCCAAATCTGAATTTTTAAAATTTTTAAATCTGTTTTAGTTTTGAATTTTCTGCAAACTTCATCGGGCCATAACTGGGCCATACGGATTCCGATTTTCGAAAACTCGGACTCTATTTCGCGTATTTTTCCGAGACGAACGCAATAACGCAGCCCGTTACCCCCAATTCCCACGTCTGAGATTATTTATCCTGTAATTAATGAATTTTAGTATTAACTAAAATTCGGGGTGTTACATTCTCCCCTCCTTAAAGGATTTCGTCCCCGAAATCTCTAAGCTAAGGAGAATGCATATCCTACCATCCAAACAACCATCTACTCAAATCATCAACCACGGGCATCCATTGTCCTTAAACAGTTTCTAATGATGTATGAGCATATGCAAAAAGTGTGTGTATATGTTCCCTATCTAATGTATGAACATATGCAAACCATGATAGTGCCATGCATCCATTATGTATGCGAGAAAACCCTATCGACACATACAATATCTACATGAGTGCACAATCATTCACCAAAATGCATCATCCATGTGATAACACAACCATTATTCATCCATAAATATATCTTCCTACACACAATTTTATGCAATATGCACTATGAAGTGACTGAGCCGATCTAGTGCCTAGAGTGTGTGCATATGCATCCACGAGCAACCACTAGCAAACACTTGCATCCACTTGCATCCATCAACCATAACATGTCTCAAACACATGTTTCAACCATAGGTTTACCCTATCTAAAGGTCAAAGGTATTAACGAGAGGACATACCAAAGATAAGATAAGTACTAGACAAGCGATAAAGGAGAAAGTAAAGACATACCCTCAAAAAGAAATGGGTACAATGAACGCATCTTCGCTTCCGTCTCCCAAGTTGCGTTGCTCTCATCTTCTCCCCATTGCACTTTGACTAGCTGAACCTCTCTATTTCTCAACTTCCTAGTCTCTGACCCAAGGATGCGAGTAGGGGCTCGTCGAATCGTCGCATCACGCTCAACCTCTACATATCTAAGCAAGCTCGGCTCTACCACCTCTGCGGTCTCATGTAAGCACTTCCTCAGATGTGATACATGGAATACATCATGAACACCACTAAGTCTGTCGGGCAACTCCACCCTATATGCCATCCGTCCAATCCTTTCCTTAATAGGAAACGGCCCAACAAACCTTGGTGCTAACTTCCCAACGGATCTGAAGCGAACAACATTTCGTAACGGAGATACCTTGACAAAGACCATGTCCCCAACTTCGAACTCAAGGTCCGTCCTTCTCTTGTCCGCATAAGATTTTTGCCTATCTTGCGCTGCTTTCATCCTTCTTCGAATCAAGTCAATCTTCTCGGAAGTCTCCCTAATCATATCAGGCCCAAGCAAGATCTTATCCGTAGATTCCCACCAACATGTAGGTGATCGACAAGGCCTTCCATAGAGAGCTTCGAAAGGAGCCATACCAATACTGGACTGAAAGCTGTTATTATATGCGAACTCCACCAATGGAAGATGCTCTTCCCATGTACCTCCAAAATCTAGGATACAAAGCCTCAAAAGGTCTTCTAGAACACGATTCACCCTCTCAGTCTGGCCATCTGTCTGAGGATGATATGCGGTGCTCAAACACAATTGAGTCCCCACTGCTTCTTGCAAACTTCTCCAGAACTCGCTAGTGAAGATAGGATCTCGATCACTCACTATGCTAGAGGGTACCCCATGTAATCGAACTATCTCTCGAAGATATACTGAAGCTAGCCATGGAGCAGTCCTCTTGCTTTTCACAGGTATAAAATGGGCGCTCTTAGTAAGTCTATCTACCACCACCCAAATTCCTGTATTACCCTTCCTCGATCTGGGTAACCCGTCAATAAAATCCATCGAGACGCTATCCCACTTCCATTGCGGAACCTCCAATGGGTGAAGCAACCCACCTGGTTTCCTTTGCTCCGCCTTCACTTGCTGGCACACCAAACATTGAGCGACATACTCGGCCACATCTTTCTTCATACCGGCCCAGAAGAAAACCCTCTTCATGTCTTGGTACATCTTATCCCCACCGGGATGAATGGTCATCCTAGAACGGTGTGCGTCATCAAGAATAGCCTTCCTCAAACCCTCGTCTTGCGGTACGCAAAGTCTACCGTCCCTACGCAAGCACCCCCTATCGTCTAGGGTGTACCTACTCAAATGGCTGGACGACTCCCCCCTTATGAGCTTCTCTATCAACTCAACCAACTGTGGGTCGTCCCTCTGGGCTTCCCCAATCCGCCCCAGAAGAGTAGGTCTAACTTCCAAAGAAGCTAGCAAACCGGGTACATAGTCAATGGAAGGTCTGAAATCAAACATCGAGATAAATTCCAAGCTTTGTCGTTCCACGAACAATGGACTCAAGGACAACCTCTTCCTGCTCAAGGCGTCCGCCACCACGTTACCCTTGCCAGGGGTATACAATATCTCGAAGTCATAGGATGCTAAGAACTCCATCCACCTTTGCTGTCTCAGATTCAAATCCTTCTGAGAAAACAAGTACTTCAATGATTTATGGTCAGTGAACAACTCGAATCTCTCACCAAGAAGATAATGACGCCAAATCTTAAGCGCAAAAACAATAGCGGCCAGCTCGAGATCATGGGTAGGGTAATTTTTCTCATGTGCCCTCAACTGCCTTCCACCATAGGCTATTACCCTTCCCTCTTGCATTAAGACTGCGCCAAGTCCTGTCCCACAGGCATCGGTATAGACAACAAATGGCTTGCTCCCATCTGGCAACACTAAAACTGGAGCAGTGGTTAAAGCTCTCTTTAACCGTCGGAACGCATCATCACAATCTACGTCCCATGTGAAAACAAGATTCTTCTTCGTTAAGCGGGTTAATGGGGCTGATATCTTCGCGAAGTCTTTAATAAACTTCCTATAATAACCCGCCAACCCCAAGAAACTTCTTACTTCGGTAGCATTCTTCGGAACCTTCCAATCCTGAATTGATACTACCTTCGCGGGATCCACAGTTATCCCTTCCTTGGAGACCACGTGCCCCAAGAACCGTACTTCCTTCCTCCAGAAGTGACATTTAGAGAATTTAGCCTTAAGGCTATGCGCTCGAAGAGTCTTCAACACCTCCCCAAGATGTAGGGCATGCTCTTCTTCACTCTTAGAAAATACTAAGATATCATCCACAAAGACCACCACAAATTTATTAAGGAACTCCCTGAACACCCTACTCATCAAGTCAACAAAGTATGCAGGAGCGTTCGTCAACCCAAATGGCATCACCAGCCACTCATAGAAACCATCCGGAGTCCTAAAGGCAGTCTTGTCTATGCTATCCTCAGCCACCCTCAACTGATGAAACCCCGTGGCTAAGTCCAACTGAGAAAATACCGAAGCGCCAACCAACTGATCGAAAAGATCATCAATCCTCGGCAATGGGTGTCTATTCTTCTTTGTGAGCTTGTTAAGTTCTCTATAGTCTACACAAAGTCTGAGGGACCCATCCGCCTTTATAGCAAATACTACTGGAGCACCCCACTCCGATATACTTCGTCTTATGAACCCCTTCTCAAGCAACTCCCCTACTTGCTTATGGAGTTCCCTCCTCTCACGAGGAGCCATGTGGCGCACTGGTAAAGATACCGGTTTAGCATTATCCACCAAATATATTCGGAAGTCAATCTCCTGCTTCGGAGGTAAGCCCTTCACTTCCTCAAACACATCCGGATATTCCCGGACCACTCTCATAGATTGCAAACTCTCGACTGAAGCGTCAAGCGATTCAAGATAACTTAGCATAACAGAGTCCATGGGATTACAAGAAATCTCGAGAGTGTTACCCAAGCGGGTCATGAGCCTAACAACTCTCCTTTCGCAATCAAGAACGGCACCATTACTGGATAACCAGTCCATGCCCAAAATCAACCCATAGCCCGTGAAGCCCAACACAAAAGCATCACATCTAAACTCAATGCTAAGTATAGAAATCTTCAAACCCAAACATATCATGGACAAATAAGTGGAGCCCCCAATTGGGTTTGAAACAACCAAGGGATCATCTACCAGACTGGTGTCTAAGTGCAGTAACTCAACTAATGATGATGAGATAAACGAATGCGATGCGCCTGAATCAAACAATGTACGGACAGGATGATCAAATAGAAAAACCAGACTTTCAACGGAAATAGTTCTACCTCTCTCCTGAATCGGTGGAACCGCGAGAGCCTGTACTTGCCCCCTAGCCTGACTCGGTGCCATAAGAGCTTGCACCTGTCCTCCTGAGGTAGATCCCGTACTTTGCCCCTTCTTAGGGCAATCCTTCACTAAATGCCCTGCTTCGCCACAGTGGAAGCAGCCGGTCTTCTTCTTCTTGCGACAATCCTTACTTAGGTGGCCAGGTGTCCCACAATTGAAACACTTCTTCTTCTTGCTCTTGCCACCGTTGCCTTTCCCACCTTTGCTTTGTTGTTGTTGCTGAGGTCTCTTTTGATCTCCCTTCTTCTCGGGTGCCTTATTAGCATTAGGACCCTTCTCTTCCTCATACATGAGTGCCATGTCAACTAGCTTCTCAAAGGTGGCCCCCATAGGGATATGGGTCATAGCCAACCCATGCATAGGTTCATTCAAGCCTTTCACGAACCGCAAAGCCTTCTTCTCCGGTGTATTCACCATGTCTAGGCCAAACCTTGCCAATTGATTAAACTTGTTAACATATTCCTTCACCGAAAGATTTCCTTGCTTTAGAGTCAAGAATCTTTCCATATACAAGTTTTCCTCCGCCCTTGAGAGAAACTTTGCCATAAATCTTTGCCTAAAATCCGTCCAAGAGTCAACGGGGCGTTCTCCATTAGTGACCTCCCACCAGAATGAGGCCTCTCCCTTCATTAACCAAGCAGCCAACTTGACTTTCTTCCCTTCTTCCATCTCAAAGATATCTATCAACTCTTCCACCTCCTTAAGCCAATCTCTAGCCTCCACAAAGGTTTCCGATCCTTGAAAAGGTTTCCCTCCCATAGCTTTAAATTCCTTGCAAGTCTTAGCAAAAGTATCCGTGCGAGGAGGAGGGGGAGGAGGAAGATCGGGTGCTACGGTTGGTGGAGGAACATTTGCTGGACCCGTAGTGGTGGCCCTAGCCTCCATCAATCTCCTATACCATACTGGTACCGTCACACCCTCCGGAAGATTAAGATTCTCGGTCATGCTGAAACGAAAAAGGAAAGATTCAAAACGGAGAATTCGAAGGATATAGATATGGCTATTGGGGATTATGCTTTTCTTTCAAAAACTTTTCTCTTAAAAGACATGTTTTTGAAAATATCTTTTCCAAAAATGTTTCTAGAAAAATAGTTTTCTAAAAATTTTATCTGTTCCGGTAACCTTTGCTCTGATACCACGTGTAACACCCCACGCCCGCTATGGTCACTCACTAAGGGAATGCCATAGCATCGGTGGAGTATTTTAGTGAATATAGAACAGAAAAATTACACCAAGACAAATATAAATAGTATTTGAACTTTAAAACATCATCTCATAGCAGCGGAAATAAACATGTCTGGTTACATCATAAAACCATGATAAAAGTCAAGTACAATATCTGTCAAAATAAAGAAGTACATAATCCCACTCTCTCATACAATAGCCATAACAAAGGAAAGATAACTGGATAACTGGAGCTTTACATCTACTCAAGCTCCTAAAGACTGGAACAGCAATCCGATCAAGCTCTACTACTGCTAGGATCCACCGTAGGACCTGAGGGTTGGGAAAAAGATAAAAACAACGGGGTCAGACATAAGTCTGAGTGAGTCCTATAACTTTAACAATACAATCATTAAAGTAACCAGAGAAGACATAAACTTGATCTACGGTAATATCTGGGGATGAATGGCTACACTAAGCAGCTTGGTAGACTTAGGATAAACTAAGATAACCGTCAGGACGCATCTACCCACCCAAGGATAATTACTAACTGCACCACACCAGTCATTCCTACTTAAAGGTTGATCCCTTCCAAGTACTTAGAAAATTTCCCCAGTAGTTTCATGTACCCCTAGTCCACTACATAGGTGCCGTCTGCCCCTATCTCCACTAGGTGTACCCAGTAATTCTTACCCAGTAGTTTCGTGTACCCCTACATAGGTGCCGTCTGCCCCTATCTACATTAGGTGTACCCACTACTCCCCAAGCGATCGGCTCCCTACCGTAGATACCCGTGCTGGTCCCACAGTGGGGTGTATCACTCCCCTAAAGTGGCTACCCAATACTAACGGTGCACGGCTTTATATCTACACGATGCAACAACGGCTTATCTACCAGCCCGGGCCCACACACGCATATGAAACCCGTTGGACTTGCGTTGCCACCGCTAACCCGTTTTGGCCTCTTATAATCAAACCTAATATGCGTGTCCCGTCACTCGACATGGGTCGAGCCCACAAAGATACATTTGGGATATTGGTTGAAATGGGCCCCCACAAGCTACCCACTTAAGCTTGTCAAATATCTAGTGTATCCCACTTAACCCTTTAATCATGTTTAATTACATGTTTCCACTTGGTTAAGTATTCTAATCGTATTTTCTATTGCCACCCAAGGCAACCCACTAGATTCCACATGCCACCCAAGGCAACCACAAAATTTCCTCATGCCACCCAAGGCACCCACTTAACCCCTCATGTCCCACTACATGCTAATATGGTTAAGTGTTTCTTAATTAATTAAGACCGTGATCTCCCATAAAGACCTCCCACATTAGACTGACTGTTATGACCGCCTGGTTAAGCCGGTAGAATCCGGGCAGTCTTACGTCATAACAGAGTCTAACCTCGTGTCTTTACCTTAATCACGTATTTAATTTATGGCTAAGACCTCTCACATTGGGCTGACATTTGTAGCAACTGGTTAAGCCGGTCGGGTCCGGGCAGTTTTACACTACAAATGAGTCCAACCTCGTGTCTTAGTCGATTAATTACACCTAATTAATCACCCCCATATTAATTATCCCTAATTAATATCAAGTTTTCCATAACATGGGTAGACCTAACTCAATAGGTAAATTCCCATGGGGTAGACCTAACTCAATAGGTAAATTCCCACTTATGGTAAAAAAAAATTTTTATGGTATGCTTAATCATACCCAATCATTCATTTATTAACATATTTACCAACCCCATCGTTCCCCACGTAAATCGTTCTCGTTACATGACATAATAAAGGGGAAGATCATCACAAATATCATGGGTTTAGCATAAAACTTTGTCATGGGTTAAGAGGATGTCAACTTGCATATATGAGCATATATTAACCCAACTATATTTAACCCAAACTTGCATATTATCATACACATGATTTGCATAACATGTTGCATATGAGCTTGCATATTATCATACACATATCTTGCGTAACATGTTGAACTTGCATATAGGCATTCTCATACTTGCATAACATGTTAAACATGCATTTAAGCATACACATAACTTGCATAAGCATTCACATACTTGCATAAGCATCCACATACTTGCATAAGCATTCACATACTTGCATAAACATGAATAACTTGCATATCATGTCATTTAAGCATATACATATCTTGCATAAGCATTCATATACTCGCATAAGCATGCATAACTTGCATATCACATAAATCTTGCATTTAAACATATACATGACTTGCATAAGCATCCATATACTTGCATAAGCATGCATAACTTGCATATCACATTAAACTTGCATTTAAACATATACTTAACTTGCATAACTCACTTTGTTAAACATGCATAACTCCATTCATTAAATATGCATAAATCCACTTGTTAATTATGCATAAACCAACTTGTTAAACATGCATAAATCAACTTATTAAGCATGCATAAACCAACTTATCAAATATGCTTAAACATAGAACAACATAGAGTATCATATCATTATACATGATTCAAACTCACTAATCCGCATTTAAGACCATAAGTCTCATTACACCCAATCTACTTACTTTAACAATTGGTGTTAAAGTGATAGAAACTCACCAACTCAAAATTAACCAACTTATGAAGAGGAATTTGTTGCTAACAATGAAGATAATGATGATTAGAGAATGATTTGAGAGGGATTAGCTTGAAACTTCCTTCTTAGATTAGTGGAGGCTCCTCTTAGGTTTTAATTTGGCGGCATTTCTATTTTTGGTAAGGATTAAGGGGGGTTTAGGGTGTATTTATAGATTAGGAGAGTGTTTTAGGCCCTTAGATTAACCCTAGATTAATTTAGGACCCTTAGATTTAGGAAATCTCTAGAACCAGCCCTCCTAGCCAGCCTAGAACCCAACCTGGTGCACCCAGGTTCACTGGACGGCGCGACCCTGTCGACAGGCAAGTCGACAGGCAAGTCGACACCCCTGTCGACAGGCCTGTCGACAGCCCTGTCGACATGGGTAGGGCGGGAGTCTTCCCGCCTGACCCCGCCTGACCCTTTCCAAATCTGAATTTTTTAAATTTTTAAATCTGTTTTAGTTTTGAATTTTCTGCAAACTTCATCGGGCCATAACTGGGCCATACGGATTCCGATTTTCGAAAACTCGGACTCTATTTCGCGTATTTTTCCGAGACGAACGCAATAACGCAGCCCGTTACCCCCAATTCCCACGTCTGAGATTATTTATCCTGTAATTAATGAATTTTAGTATTAACTAAAATTCGGGGTGTTACAAATAGCATCTTGGGTACTCAAAGACGAAGCTTTATTCTAGTGGGAAACTGTTGCAAAGGGGAATCCAGAAGGTAATATTACCTGGAACAAATTCAAAGAAATTTTCACCGAAAAGTTTATTCCTCCAGGAGAAATTGATCGGCTATATGATGAGTTCTACAGTCTGAAACAAGGTGATATGACCATTCGGGAGTATCAAAAGAAATTCGAAGAACTTTCCCGGCTTTGCCCCAGAACTAATTCAAGATCCTTTGAGGAAGAATCGGAGGTTCATCAAAGGACTTCAAAGCAAATACCTAAATAGAGTAACTGCACATATTCATCTCCCTTTTTCTAAAATGATAGCTATGGCTTGTCGCTATGAGGATAATGATAAGCAAAATGGTTCGGAAGATGAAGAAGGAGCTAGCTCTAACAGAAAAAGGAAGTTTTAAACTGATAGCCCTGAGGCTAGTACGCAGCCTGAGGTCAGCAAGAAGCCTAAAGCCAATAAGAAAACGCCAAGATCTCAAAAAGAATCGTTAACGACTGCCATATGCTCTAACTGCAATAGGCAAGGACATTTGTTGATAAACTATAAATCTTCGAAGAAACGAAAAAATGATGGGTCCATATCCAATAGAAAGTTTCAAGAGAACAGAGAATGCAATCTTTGCCATCAGATAGGGCATCTTTCAAAGAAATGCTAACTATCAAAGAAGTCCAAAGTGGCTCAACTCAATGAGGTGGCAGAAGCTCCAACACCCTCAACAAGCCAAGAAAAGGCAGATTTTTTGAAAGGCAATCTTAATGTTAAAAATATCCCTCTTACGGTATTATTTGATATAGGTGCATCAAGAAGTTTCATTTCGAGTAATACAGTCAAGAAGCCCTATCTTAAAACGAGGGATCTGAAAGAATCGATCAATGTCCATAGTCCGGTCGGTGGTTCCCTTGTTCTTGGTGTATATTGCTGAGTGCCGATCTCATTTTCTTATTACCGATTCCCTATTAATTTGATCATCAAGGATTTTTCTGAGTTCGATGTTATTCTTGGGATGGATTGGTTAACAAGACATGAAGCTGAGGTTAAATGTGCTGAAAGGTTTGTTAAAGTTAAAACGAAGCTAGGAGATATTGCTATACCTTGTGTAGGCTCATATTCAGACAGAAAAGAATTTTGGGCTGCCCTAGAAGTTACCCCCACTGCTCTTGAAAATATTCCTGTCGTCAAAAATTATGCGGATGTGTTCAAAGAAGTTGATGGCTTACCTCCGCGGACAGAAATTGACTTCAGGATTGACCTAGCTCCAAATGCAAGACTAGTTGTACATCCTATTTGGGGAATGGCGCCAAAAGAAAAAGAAGAATTGAGCAATCAAACCAAACAGCTTTTGTGGAAATGTCTTATCAGACCCAGTTTCTCAAAATGGGGTGCAGTAGTAGTGTTTGTTCCCAAGTCAGATGGTACTCTCCGACTGTGTGTGGATTACCGAGATTTAAATAAGCAGACGCTCAAGAATAAGTATCCCTTGCCCCGTATAGATGATTTGTTGGATCGTTTAATTGGAGCGAAAGTGTTTTCAAAGATGGACCTAGCTACAGGTTTCCATCAATTGTGTATTGCTGAAGAGTGTGTTCCTTTGACAGCTTTCAGAGGTCCAGACACATTTTATGAATGGTTAATAATGCCGTTCGGCTTATGCAACACTCTAGCCTATTTTGCCGATTTGATGAATCGAGTATTCCAGCATGTTTTGAACAAATTTGTGTTGGTCTTCATTGATGACATCTTAATCTTTTCTAAGTCAACTACCGAGCATGAGAAACATTTAGAACAAGTTTTGGAAATTCTGAGAAAGAACGTATTTAAATCCAAATTTTCTAAATGTGTATTCTGGCAAGAAGAAGTGAAGTTCCTCGGTCATGTAGTATCGAAGGAAGGAATTTCAGTAGATCCTAGCAAAATCAAAGCCATTAAAGATTGGAAGAAGCCTACCACTCCTACTAAAGTCAGATGCTTTCTAGGATTGGCTGGCTATTATTGGAAATTCGTTAAAGACTTTTTGAGGACAACTTGTCTATTGACGAAGCTTACAAAGAAACATACAAAGTTCATTTGGACACTCGAATGTGAGGCAGCTTTCCAAGAGCTGAAACAGAAGTTGATCACTGCTCCTGTGTTGACCATCATAGATGGCAATCAGGATCTGAAAGTTTGGACCGACGCTTCTAAAGATGGTATCGGGGCAGTGCTAATGCAAAGAGACAAAATAGTCGCATACGCTAGACGTCAGTTAAAACCGCATGAGAAGAATTATTCCACCCATGACCTTAAGCTAATGGCCATCGTATTTGCTCTAAAGATATGGAGGCACTATCTTTCGGGTGAAAAGTTCGAGCTGTATACTGATCACGAATCTTTAAAGTACCTATTCACCCAAAGAGATTTGAACTTGAGGCAGTAGCGTTGGCTTGAATTCCTTGCACCCTATGATCTAGACATCTTGTATACTCCAGGAAAAGCCAATGTTGTGGCAGATGCACTTAGCAGAAAGAACATGGGTGTCGCCAATCTTATCCTTGCCAATCTTATCATTACACCCACATTGATCGAAAAAAAATCTCTACTCTTCAGAAGGATGATGAATTTATACAGAGAATCAGTAAGAGAGTTCGGGAAGGCGAACCCTCAAGTTTCCAAATTGATAACAAGGGAGTTCTGAGGTTGAAAGGCCAAATTTGTGTTCCAAATATTCCTGAGCTCCGAAGAGAAGTAATGGATGAATGTCATAAATCGAAGCTTTATATTCATCCAGGGGTGAGCAAGATGTATCATGATCTCAAGCACACGTTCTGGTGGAAATCTATGAAAAGAGACATCTCCATTTATGTCAGCAGGTGTTCTACTTGCCAACAAGTCAAAAATGATTAGCAAATACCTGTCGGCTTGTTACAACAACTACCAGTTCCAAGTTGGAAATGTGATCAAATTTCCATGGATTTTATCAATGGCTTTCCCCGAGCTAGAAAAGGCAATGAAATATATGGGTGATTGTTGAGCGTCTCACAAAAACCGCCCATTTTATTTCTGTTAAATCGACTAGAACAGCACAAAGTTTGTTGAAGATTTATTTCAAAGAGATTGTCCGACTACATGGAGTCCCCAGTATCATTGTAAGTGATCGTGACCCTATATTTGCTAGTAAATACTGGGAAGCATTCCAAGGAGAGCTGGGGACAACATTAAATCCGATCACCGCTTATCATCCTCAAACAGATAGCCCAACTGAGAGGGTGAACTGTATACTGGAAGACTTGTTGCGGGCTTGTATTCTTGACTTTGGCGGATCATGGGAAGACCACTTGCATTTGGTCGAGTTCTCTTATAATAATAGTTACCGAGCAAGCTTGGAAATGTCGCCATTCGAAGCATTGTATGGCAGGCCTTGCAGATCTCCCGCATGTTAGGTGGAACCAGGTAATAGGCTAGTATTGGGTCCTGACATGATCCGTGAAGCTTCGGACAAAGTTGATTTTATTAAAAAGCGATTGTTAGTAGCTTAGAGCCAACAGAAAAGCTATGCAGATGCAAGAAGAAGGGATCTAGAATTTTCTGTTGGCGATTATGTATACTTAAGACTTTCTCCATTAAGAGGAGTTGTCCGCTTTGGGAAGACAGGGAAGTTGGCTCCTAGATTCATTGGTCCATTCGCTATTCTAGAAAGAATTGGAACCCTCGCTTACAGGGTTCAGTTGCCTGATTGGTTGCCATGGGTACATGATGTATTTCATGTGTCTCAACTTCGGAAGCATGTACATGATCCAGACTTGATTGTAGAGGAAGCTGCACAGTCGGTAAAGATCATTGGCAAAGAAACCCGAGTTCTGAGGAACAAAAGAATTCACCTAGTCAAAGTGCAGTGGAGCAGATATACTAGAGACTGTATATGGGAGACAAAGGATAGCATCAAACAGGCTTATCCCCATTGCAGAGTGGATATCTCTGACTAGCTCTAGTGCAAGGTACATTTACCATATTTACATTTTCCGTTTTGTTTCCTACTTTACTCTAGTTTTCTTTTCGGGGACGAAAAGTTCTTAAGTGGGGGAGATTGTAACAACCCGGAAAATCAGAGCCAATTAAAATTTTTTATTTTGGCTATTTTATTGAATTTTTAATAGTTGTAATAATTTATTTTAAATAAAAACAATTAAAATTTATTTAAATCGAAGTTTGAACGAATATATTCATTTTCATTTCAAAAGGAGTTAGAAATAATGCGACAGTTTGAAAATTTGAATTCAAACTTTGACTGACAATACAGGATGCAAAATAAATCGGATTTTAGTGAAACCAAAAATATTTAAATTTGTTTGAGATTATCTTTCCAACGAATCCGAAAAATTGAAATTTCTTAGTGGGAATAAAAAGTTATGGTCAGTGGAATTTTCGGAATAGTTGCTATGGAATTTAATATAATATATGGCCCGTATAAATAGTCATTTTTCAAAAGACCTCCATTTTTGACGAAACCACTTTTGTTGGAGCCGGAATGTCAAATTATTGCAAGATTCCAATTTTCAAGATTTTTTGGGATCAATATGTCAGCGTGGCAAAAGGAAATGTGTTTTGACAGTTTCAGTTAATTTCGACCGAACAGAAAATGGCCATTTTTCCAACAGTATCCAAATTCGACAAAATTAGTTTTGTTGGGCCGTATCGTCAAAACATATCCAGATTTATTTTTCTGGAATTTTCAGAGTCAGTCTGTGGCCCCGGTAAATTAAAATGTATGACCGGATTATATAATTAAATGTTTTATTATTTAATTTAAAGAAAAACATATCATAACAGTCGAATTGGCTCATGAAACATATCCCATCGTGTTCGGCACGGGGGTATTTAGCTAGCGGCACCACTCGCTGGGTTCGATTTGGAGTTAAAAACGATATAGAAAATTAAATCTGAAATTAAATAAAATAAAATACAAAGAGTATATGGTATTTATACTAGTATATATAGAACCCTTACACATCATACGCCGTATTCTTCTTAGCAGCCTTCTCTACCCATCAATGGCGTAGAACGCTAAAAAAAACCCCTTCAAAATCAGTCGATCCTCTCACCAAGAGCCACCGATCCTTAAGGGTATTTTGTTGTCCCCTTTTTGCTCTTCCATTCAGTATGGTCGAGATCACTTCAGGGGTCGTATCCTCCTCGAATTCGACGCAAGAACCCGTGCCGTCCATCCCCGAACCATCGTCAGAAGAGACCACCGAGTTCTACAAGGTAGTGGCGGCAGGTACGACCTTCGTAGCGTGATGGAGTGGTGGTGTATGATCTTTCCTTGATGCTTCGAATCGCATGCAATCTCGAGCCCTAAGTTTGAAGACATTAAAAAAACTGTCGGCCTTAACTGTAGTGAGGAAGAAAAGGTTAATTTTTATATCGAATTACATAACTTGTTAATCTCCAATTGTTGTTAACCTTTAAAAGTTCATATCTTTCGCATACGAAATCGAAATCTGATGAAACAGGAAGCGTTGGACTCGTGACGATGAGATCTACTTTTTAAAACTGACCGGAAAATTTTTAGAGCCTATTACAAATTTTGGCATCGTCAAATCAAGGTGAGATATCTGAATTCAGAAATAAAATAAATAAGTTATATTAAGATGTAGACGGAGTTTAGAAATTCCCGACACCCGTCGTCCACAGACCATGGACGACTTGATTGATTTGTGATTTGTGATTGGTTGAATTTTGGTGTTTGTTTGTGGTTGAAATGAAAAGAAACATAAATTGAAATTGATTGATATTGTAGAAATTCATCTGCGTACGAACAAGATTATTGAAATCCCCCTTGTCAAAAGCTGCAAGGCTTTAAGGTAGCGCGAGGAGCCGTACATCGGGACGGTGCCGGTTTTAATTACCCTGCCGTTATGCTGCTGAAATTTTCTGAAATATTTGTGTGTTGTGAAATATTCATATATGAAGTGAAATTTGTTTGAACATCAAAAATTCACTATTTTTATTGAAATTAGAAATAGGGAAAATATTCATTATCTGAAATGGAAATAAGTTAAACAATAAAAATTCACATTTTTTTTGTATATGAAAATTGTACATGTTTTTAAAATAAATATGATTACATTAAAAATCTCATTTTTAATGTAAATTAGCAAAGTAGGAAAATGTATATATTTTGAACATGAAACTATGATCACATTAAAAATCTCATTTTTAATGTTAATACAGGATATGTGAAAGTGTTCATACATTGAAGTTAAAAGTTATTCTTTTATTTTCATTCTTCGATGCAAATATATATTGAAATTAAAAGTTATTCTTTTATTTGCATTCTTTGATGCAAATTGTAACACCCCGTATTTTTATAACATGTTAAAACCATAAATCAAGGTAGAATTAAATTATATAATAAGAATCAGGGGAAACGGGTTTCCCCATTGCGTTTGCCTCGAAATTCTTCTTGGAAACGAGTCCGACTTTTCGAGAAATGTAGTCCGTATGAGGAAGATATGACCCTCCGAAGTTTCAGGAATTTTCAAAATCGAAAATAGCTCGAAATTCGAATTCAAATGCCAGCGCAGACTGGGTGGGAATTTTCCTGCCCATGACCAGGTCGACCTGGGGATCGACACTATGGTCGACCTCCCAGGGACCAGGTCGACCCTATGGTCGACCTGGGGGTCGACCTGGTGTCAGAACCTAGTTCTGAGCCTGGGTTCATTCTGATGTATCCGATCACGTTTTCAGTCTATATTCGTCTACCTAACCCTATATAAACAGCCTCCTAGCCTCATTCTCTTTACACCATTTCATTCTCTCCTTATGCTGCCTCTGGAATAATTGAAATAAATAATATAAAATAAAATACGAAGACTATTTCTTGAAGACTATGGATAGGAATTTCAATTTGGAGATTCAAATCAAGTTAGAGCTTCTAGAAGGGAAGGAATGGCTAATTCAACGGCTTCGAGCAACGTCGCGCGAATCATAGCAAATCACCTCAACGTTATCTTATTATCCTTTTCTAAAACCGATCAATGTAAGTCAGTTACTTTTTAGATTTGAACGTCTAGATCTATTTGTGGCATGTAATTGAATGGATATAAGAATATGCCTATGTCTATGACTGTGAACATAAGACTATGCCTATGCCTATGACTGTGAACATAAGACTATGCTTATGCCTATGACCGTGAACATAAGACTATTGCCTATGATTATGATAAGGATAATTGTGGCTAATCACCTATGACTCATGACTATGAGATTACTGCCTATGATTGTAAGACTATTATCCATGACTATTGTGTTTAATCGCCCATGATTCATAACTATGAAACCATGACTATGACTATTGTGGTTAATTGTCTAGGACTATTTTGTTGTTAATTGCCTAGGACTATTGTGGTTAATTGCCTTTGACTAGTATGGTTAGCTGCGTATGCCCATGACACTATGGTTACAAATCATGGTGTACACCGAACTGGCATCATGTTGGACCAAATTACCTATGCCTATTCCCTAAATTATGTTGATCTTATATTTATGATGAAGCTTGTCTAGTTTATTCCTATTCATTGTTATGTACATCAAACTTATGGGAACCAATATCTTTGTAATTGGTTCACTTTCACATGCCTATTCTTTTATGTCAAATTCTCGTGCTTATCCCCTGATCCTTCTGCTAATTTCATTTCATAAGTACTTAGAAACTTGTGAAATCATGTTATACGTACGACTACGGCGGGGGAATTTGGGCATAGCTTAATTTATATAATTTGGCATAATAAAAATGTTGACACAAATATGAATTGGCTATAATAATAAATGTTACATGCATATTGGACTTGGGCGTATAATGGTAAATTGTTAATTGGCCGTAAACCATGTAGTTGGCGTGTGAGTCTAGTTTTGGCGTAAATTATAAACTAAAATATTAAACCTAGTTCTAACATGAATTGGAAAATTGGATATTTAATCTAGGTTGGGCCAAAAATGTAAATAAGAACATTAAGTCTAGATTAGGCTTAACAACTTATTTGGAACGCCAAATATGTGGCATAATGATTTTGGGCATGACTATTATAGCAAGTTTGGGAAGGTAGGTTATAGCCTATTCTGATTAATAACTTGAAATTACATGTAATTGTCATGTTTAGCATAACCATGGTTAGTGACACTTAATTTGGTAAAATCTTATAAACATGGTTTAGAGGGAAAGTGGGCCATAATAATAAATGTTGACAGTGTACAATAAAAGAGTAATTATGGCATAAGTAAATTAGGAATAATTTACAAGAAGAATTTGTACTAAATGAGAAATATGTACATTGTAGAAAATACGAATATGCCTAACCCGAGGTTAGATTGAGTTACGGTATAAGACTGCCTGGAACCGCCCTGAACCGCCCGGAAAATCCAGCAACCGTAACAATACCTATCTAATGTGGGTGGTTAGAGCATTGAGCCCAAAAAGGACCCGAGGTTAGACTGAGTTGCGGTGTAAATCTTCCCGGAACCGACCGGCACATCCAGTGACCGCAACAATATCTGTCTAATGTGAGTGGTTGGTGCTTTAAATGAATAATTTAAAGCTAAGAAACAATTAAGCTAGACAAGTGGGTGAGGTTAAGTAAAATACACTTAGCCAATTTAACATGTTTACTAGACTAGAAGGTGGAGTTAAGTAAACTTAGAACACTTAGCCATCGTGGTGTACCGAATGAAGAAGGTTAAGTCAAAATAGGGAGGGACAATACTTAACCATTAGAACATGTGAATTAAACAGATGTTAGGGTTAAGTTAACTAAGAGAACACTTAACCGCTTTAGCGTGTTAGCTAAACAGAAGAGGCAGGTTTAAGTAAAAGGGAACACTTAACCAATACAAGGTGAAGGGGTAGGGTTAAGTAATAAGAAATACTTAACCAATATAACTTGAGTTGTGGTAGGGTTAAGGCAACATGAACTACTGATAACACTTAATCCGTTTATCATGAGAAATGAATGGGTTAAGATAACTTGAATTGACTAATGACACTTAACCAATCCAACTTGACGAGAAAGAGAACTAAGTAGTAAACCTTAGTTAAAAGGACTAAGCTGTAAATCTTAGTTAAGAAAACGATGGTTCGGGGACTAAGTAGTAAACCTTAGTTAAGGGAACTAAGTAGTAAACCTTAGTACGACACGAGAAGGAGCGAACGTCCATCTGATCTTAAAGAAAGCTCCAACAAACTAGGGGGCGAAGCCCGCGGCTTCGAGGGGACATGAGGGTACTCTTGGTATCCCTCTGTGAGGCTGCAGATGATCCGCCTGGGCTCACAGAGGTTAAGGTCTGCGTTAGAAGAACCAAGGGTATGCCTTGGTTGCAATATAAGGCAACTAAAGACTAGGATAGACCAGCGTGATTCGGCGAGATCAGTAGCCCTGTGATAGCGACTCGTCGTCTACCTACCATCTTGAGTCAATCGAGAGACGTGAAGCAGAAAGGCGGAGAACTCCAACAGACCATATACTTGCTATCTAGTTATGGGTGCAGATGGCCATAGGTAAGTGGGGGCATATAGGGCCTGCGTATAGTTCTCATTTTTCAAGGTGTGCCTTTCATTAGTTGAGGGAGGGGTCAGGTGGGACCATAGCCACTGGAAAAACAGACCTTAGCATCTGCATCGACAGATATCTGAAAGCTCCCGACTGAGTTCCGTGTTTCTTGATTTGCCCTGCCACGAGACTTGGGTGGCACATATAGAGGACATGTGCATCTAGACAGCGATAATGATCCACGATACATACGTGGGGAAAGTCTAGGGACATATACCACTCTGGGTAGTGTGTCCTAGATTAGGGGCGTCATTCGATAGGTAGCATAATCCCTAGTTGGACCTAGGTCGCGTAAACCCTAAAATCCGAGAACCGTTCAATAGGTAGTATAAACCCCAGTAGCCCGGGGTAGCAAAAAACCTGGTTGGATCTAGAATACGCTCGATATAAAAACCCTAGGTTAGACCTAGGTAATAAATGATAGATGTACACTTAAAAGAACCAAAATTGTGGGAATTGGGATCACGTATCTGTTCTTATCAGTTTATACGGATTACTAGTAAGGTGGTGCAGGGATATAAAAATTAGAATAACAAGGTAGTCGCGAAGCAGAGAACGTATAGAAGTGCATCCAGTTTATCTTACCTTATCATATCTTGTGCTAACCTTATGATCCCCGTCATCATGGTGTAGTCTTGTATACAGTTAATTCATGCCATGTTGCTTTTTACCTGTTCACATGCTGAAAGTTACTGAACTTACCAAACTTTATGTCTGACTCTGTTTTCTTTCGCTTTCTTGTCTTCCGTTCCACCCCCCCCCGGTTCGCAGGGAGGGAATGTTACTACTTAGCCCAGTTTTCCTTCTAAGTTGAAGGTTAGTCGGAGTTTTGCTTGGATTCTCTTTTCCATTGCTATGGCTGGCTCACGCTACATTGGGGAATACAAATGTATTTTTATGCTTCTTTATTTTGTAAGACAGATATCCTGGCATTGGAAAATAATTGTTATACAAACTATTTTATCAATAAAGTAAAGTTCTATTTTCCGCTGTTTTAAATTTTGTCTGTCTTGTAATTTATCTGTATATTTTACCTATAACTCTCAACCGAAGTTAAGGCATTCCCTTTGTGAGTGACCTTAACGGATGTGGGGTGTTACACGTGGTATCAGAGCTGAAGGTTACCAGATCAGATAAAAAGATTTGAAAAGTTATTTTCAAAACGGTTTTTAAAAGAAGCATTTTCAAAAGAAAAGTTTTGTTTTAAAGGCATATTCCACAAAAGCCATATGCACTATCTTCTGATCCTCTGTTTGAATTCTTGTCCCCTTCTTTCTTGAATCTTCGGGGCTCCTAGCTTTCTGGGAGGTAACCTCATCGCGGCACGATTCCATAGATTTGATAAGACTACAATACCTATAGAAGGGCAAACTAGTTCCCGACTCCCATCTATAGCCATAGTAGTTTCACCTACAACTAGTTTTGGAGGGTTTTCCGTGCGATGGAGGCAGCTTTTGAGAAACTTGTCAATATGATTTCATAGGGATGGTAAAGATGAGGATGAGGGAGCTTGGCTAGGGAGCTCAACGCAAGGATAAGAAATTCGTGGATATAAACTCGACTCACGAAGAAAGAAGGAATTATAAAACCTAAGACGAGAGGAAGTATCTTTTCCATGGTATGATAGGACATATAATTAAGGACAAGGGAAAGGACGAGGGACAAGATTTTCAAAAGGGAGAGTGCATACTTCCACCATCAGAATACCTGGGAGAGAGATAGTAAAAGTCTCTGTTGGAAGTTTAGCTTCTCGTTTTGATCAACCAATTAGTACTCTTTTGATCTTAGCGCTTCGCATTTGTTCATATCTACTTCCATAGCTGAGTCTATGCACCTTAGAACTTGTATAGGAGAAGGTCCCATTTTAGTCTCAAATCCAATTGGTGGTTCGACCCATTTACCTTTGGTTTGTAAGGATTTGAGAATAACTATATTAAGTGTTGGGTTTAAGTGTAATGCTTATGTTTTTGATTCCATGGGCTATGAGTTGATTCTAGGCATGGGTTGGTTAGCTAGCAATTCTGAAAGGAGGGTAGTTAGACTTTTGACATGCCTTGGAAATACCCTCGAAATTCCGTGTAAAGAATCAGCTAGGCTTATCTAGCTAGAATCGCTTAATGCATTTATCAACGATTTGCAATCCATTAGGGTAGTCTACGAGTACGCAGATGTTTTGATTAGGTTAGGAGTTTACCCCTAAAATGCGGGATAGACTTCCGCATGTATCTAGTTGACAATGAAAAACCAGTATCCGATCAACGACAGTTTTGGAAATAAAAATCAAGAGCTTCGCAGTCATGGAGATTTATTTAGATAAGGTACAGAATAGTGAAGCTCAAGAAGATGCGATTTAGAAGAATGCATCATACCCTTTTTCTTAAGGGTACATCCTTGATCTCTTTTTCTAGGAAGTTTATGTATACTTTCTAGCTTCTAAGGTATATCCTCTAGGGCATATCATCGATCCTTAGGTAGAAGCCAATGGATGTAAACATGTATTTGAAACATTTTATGAATGATGGTTGCAAATAGTTGCTCGTGGATGCATATATACACCATAGGCGCTAGGACGACTCAGTCACTTTCATATTGCATTAGCATATATGTATTTGCTTAATTGATTTAACTGGAAATGTTATCATATGGATATTGCATATGGATGAATGGTTATGCACACATGTAGTATTTACATAACTAGGGATGCTTGCATACATGATTGGACGCATGACACTGACATAATTCGCATTAAGGAAGTCAACTGAATCAGTAGACCGCCTGATTTTGCCTTAGATAAAGACATATACACACACTATGCATATGAACATGAAAGCATTAGAATTTTTTTAAGGACAATGAATGCCTGTGATTGAATGGTTGAGTAGATGGGTGATTGAATGGTAGGATACATTCTTCCTAACTTGAAGATTTCGAGGACGAAATCCTTTTAAGGGGGGAGAATGTAACACCCCGTATTTTTATAACATGTTAAAACCATAAATCAAGGCAGAATTAAATTATATAATAAGAATCAGGGGAAACGGGTTGCGCCATTGCTTTCTCGAAATTCTTCTTGGAAACGAGTCCGAGTTTCCGAGAAACAGAGTCCATATGAGGAAGATATGACCCTACGAAGTTTCAGGAATTTTCAAAATCGAAAACAGCTCGAAATTCGAATTTGAAATTCGAATTCAAACGCCAGCGCAGACTGGGCTGGAATTTTCCGGCCCAGGACCAGGTCGACATGGGGGTCGACACTATGGTCGACCTCCCAGGGACCAGGTCGACCCTATGGTCGACCTAGGGGTCGACCTGGTGCCAGAACCCAGTTCTGAGCCTAGGTTCATTCTGATATATCTGATCACATTTTCAGTCTAGATTCGTCTGCCTAACCCTATATAAACAGCCTCCTAGCCTCATTCTCTTTACACCATTTCATTCTCTCCTTATGCTGCCTCTGGAATAATTGAAATAATAATTTAAAATAAAATACAAAGACTATTTCTTGAAGACTACGGATAGGAATTTCAATTTGGAGATTCAAATCAAGTTAGAGCTTCAAGAAGGGAAGGAATGGCTAATTCAACGGCTTCGAGCAACGTCGCGCGAATCATAGCAAATCACCTCAACGTTATCTTATTATCATTTTCTTAAACCGATCAATGTAAGTCAGTTATTTTTTAGATTTGAACATCTAGATCTATTTGTGGCATGTAATTGAATGGATATAAGAATATGCCTTTGTCTATGACTGTGAACATAAGACTATGCCTATGCCTATGACTGTGAACATAAGACTATGCCTATGCCTGTGACCGTGAACATAAGACTATTGCCTATGACTATGACAAGGATAATTGTGGCTAATCACCTATGACTCATGACTATGAGATTACTACCTATGATTGTAAGACTATTATCCATGACTATTGTGTTTAATCGCCCATGATTCATAACTATGAAACCATGACTATGACTATTGTGGTTAACTGTCTAGGACTATTTTGTGGTTAATTGCCTTTGACTAGTATGGTTAGCTGCATATGCCCATGACACTATGGTTACAAATCATGTTGTACACCGAACTGGCATTATGTTGGACCAAATTACCTATGCCTATTCCCTAAATTATGTTGATCTTATATTTATGATGAAGCTTGTCTAGTTTATTCCTATTCACTGTTATGTACATCAAACTTATGGGAACCATTATCTTTGTAATTGGTTCTCTTTCGCATGCCTATTCTTTTATGTCAAATTCTCGTGCTTATTCGCTGATCCTTTGGCTAGTTTCATTTCATAAGTACTTAGAAGCTTATGAAATCATGTTATACGTACGACTACGGCGGGGGAATTTGGGCGTAGCTTAATTTATATAATTTGGCATAATAAAAATGTTGATATAAATATGAATTGGCTATAATAATAAATGTTACATGCATATTGGACTTGGGCGTATAATGGTAAATTGTTAATTGGCCGCAAACCATGTAGTTGGCATGTGAGTCTAATTTTGGCATAAATTGTAAACTAAAATATTAAATCTAGTTCTAACATGAATTGAAAAATTGGATATTTAATCTAGGTTGGGCCAAAAATGTAAATAAGAAATTAAGTCTAGATTAGGCTTAACAACTTATTTGGAACACCAAATATTTGGCATAATGATTTTGGGCATGACTTTTATAGCAAGTTTGGGAAGGTAGGTTATAGCCTATTCTGATTAATAACTTGAAATTACATGTAATTGTCATGTTTAGCATAACCATGGTTAGTGACACTTAATTTGGTAAAACCTTATAAACATGGTTTAGAGGGAAAGTGGGCCATAATAATAAATGTTGATAGTGTACAATAAAGGAGTAATTATGGTATAAGTAAATTAGGAATAATTTACAAGAATAATTTGTCCTAAATGAGAAATATGTACATTGTAGAAAATACGAATATGCCTAACCCGAGGTTAGATTGAGTTACGGTATAAGACTGCCCGGAACCGCCCGGCAAATCTAGCAACCGTAACAATACTATCTAATGTGGGTGGTTAGAGCATTGATCCCAAAAAGGACCCAAGGTTAGACTGAGTTGCGGTGTAAATCTGCCCGGAACCGACCAGCACATCCAGTGACCGCAACAATATCTGTCTAATGTGAGTGGTTGGTGCTTTAAATGAATAATTTAAAGCTACGAAACAATTAAGCTAGACAAGTGGGTACGGTTAAGTAAAATACACTTAGCCAATTTAACATGTTTACTAGACTAGAAGGTGGAGTTAAGTAAACTTAGAATGCTTAGCCATCGTAGTGTGCCGAATGAACAAGGTTAAGTTAAAACAGGGAGGGACAATACTTAACCATTAGAACATGTGAATTAAACAGATGTTAGGGTTAAGTTAACTAAGAGAACACTTAACCGCTTTAGCATGTTAGCTAAACAGAAGAGGCAGGTTTCAGTAAAAGGCAACACTTAACCAATACAAGGTGAAGGGGTAGGGTTAAGTAATAAGAAATACTTAACCAATATAACTTGAGTTGTGGTAGGGTTAAGTCAACATGAACTACTGATAACACTTAATCAGTTTATCATGACAAATGAATGGGTTAAGACAACTTGAATTGACTAATGACACTTAACCAATCCAACTTGACGAGAAAGAGAACTAAGTAGTAAACCTTAGTTAAAAGGACTAAGTTGTAAATCTTAGTTAAGAAAATGACGGTTCGGGGACTAAGTAGTAAACCTTAGCTAAGGGAACTAGGTAGTAAACCGTAGTACGACACGAGAAGGAGCGAACATCCATCTGATCTTAAAGAAGGCTCCAACGAACTGGGGGACGAAGCCCGCGGCTTCGAGGGGACGTGAGGGTACTCTTGGTATCCTTATGTGAGGCTGCAGATGATCCGCCTGGGCTCACAGAGGTTAAGGTCTGAGTTAGAAGAACCAATGGTATGCCTTGGTTGCAATATGAGGCAACCTAAAGACTAGTATGGACCAGCGTGATTCAGCGAGACCAGAGCCCAGTGATAGCGACTCGTCGTCTACCTACCATCTTGAGTCAATCGAGATACGTGAAGCGGAAAGGCGGAGAACTCCAATAGACCATATACTTGCTATCTAGTTATGGGTGCGGATGGCCATAGGTTAGTGGGGGCATAGAGGGCCTGCGTATAGTTCTCATTTTTCAAGGTGTGCCTTTCATTAGTTGAGGGAGGGGTCAGGTGGGACCATAGCAACAGGAAAAACAGACCTTAGCATCTGCATCGGCAGATATCTGAATGCTCCCGACCGAGTTCCGTGTTTCTTGATTTGCCCTGCCACGAGACTCGGGTCCCACATATAGAGGACATGTGCATCTAGACAGCGATAACGATCCACGACACATACATGGGGAAAGTCTAGGAACATATACCACTCTGGGTAGTGTGTCCTAGATTAGGGGCGTTGTTCGATAGGTCGCATAATCCCTAGTTGGACCTAGGTTGCGTAAACCCTAAAATCCGAGAACCGTTCAATAGGTAGTATAAACCCTTGTAGCCCGAGGTAGCGAAAAACCTGGTTGGATATCGAATGTGCTCGATATAAAAACCCTAGCTTAGACCTAGGTAATAAATGATAGATGTACACTTAAAACAACCAAAATTGTGGGAATTGGGATCACGTATCTGTTCTTATCAGTTTATACGGATTACTAGTCAGGTGGTGCAGGGATATAAAAATTAGAATAAGAAGGTAGTGGCAAAGCAGAGAACGTATAGAAGTGCATCCAGTTTATCTTACCTTATCATATCTTGTGCTAACCTTATGATTCCCATCATCATGGTGTAGTCTTGTATACAGTTAATTCATGCCATGTTGCTTTTTACCTGTTCACATGCTTAAAGTTACTGAACTTACCAGACTTTATGTCTGACTCTGTTTTCTTTCGCTTTCTTGTCTTCCGTTCCCCCCCAGGTTCGTAGAGAGGGAATGTTACTACTTAGCCTAGTTTTCCTTCCAAGCTGAAGGTTAGTCGGAGTTTTTCTTGGATTCTCTTTTCCATTGCTATGGCTGGCTCATGCTACATTGGGGAATATAAATGTATTTTTATGCTTCTTTATTTTGTAAGACAGATATCCTGGCATTGGAAAATAATTGTTGTACAAACTATTTTATCAATAAAGTAAAGTTCTATTTTCCGCTGTTTTAAATTTTGTCTATCTTGTAATTTATCTGTATCTTTTACCTATAACTCTGCACCGAAGTTAAGGCATTCCCTTTGTGTGTGACCTTAATGGATGTGGGGTGTTACGCAAATATATATTGAAATTAAAAGTTATTCTTTTATTTGCATTCTTTGATGCAAATATATATTGAAATTAAAAGTTATTCTTTTATTTGCATTCTTTGATACAAATCTATTATATTATATGAAAGCACAATCTATCTCACTGTGACCTTTCACTTCCAATCCTGTCAAAAAATCAACTTGATGACACATGTCTCAATTGCAAATTTGCGCCGTTGGATTCATTCCTAAGCAAATAACATGAGGCTGCTTTCCCCTTTTACGGTATAACCCTAACCCCAAAATTATTCTGAACCTCATCATTATCCATCTCCAAATCTATGTTGTTTCTCCCATCCCTCTCAGATCCCTCCCTTATCATCGACACAGATAATTTACGTCATTTCTACCGCGTTTTTAAACCTCCGTTGTTCCTATTATTCCACGTTATTCATGTTTATTGGACTTGAAATGATTGGATTCATTCAACCATCATAATCACTGTCTGCTATTCTGAGCCTCCCGGGAGATGCAACACATCGCAATCTAGATTCCTTCTGCAACAAATATTAGGTAGAATTTCATGCTATAATTTTGTCTTCCATTTGAGGTTTTTGATTGGTTTTTTGGTTACTTGCTTATTGAGTGAATCGTCAATCTTCTCTGGCCTTTTTTGTGTTACACCAATTGATTTAATCATCTAAACTCTCGTAGAGACTATCTTAATGCAACTCATCATTGATGGTCCATAACATTTACACAATCCACATCAATGTCAAGTCATCGTTTGTAATACGGGTAAGCTTTATAATTTACTAATTAAGATCTCGAACTTGGTATGGTTATTTGTACATGTCTACCGTAATTTTTTTCTTTTATACTCTTCAAGTTGAACAATTTTAATGCAGATTTATGTTTTTTTGTAGTACCTTCAAGTTAAGATTACTCATAATAACTTTAAAATTTTTAAATCCTTTTTCTTTAAAAATCAAAAGAATAATAGTTTTAATAATAATAACTTTATTGTTTACAACACATTTTTAAAGCAATAGGTTTATAATTTATTTAGGTAACTTTATAATTTACAAATCATCTTTATATTATGTGACCTTTCAATTTTCCGTCATTTATTTTGCTTTAAAAATCATTTTGCATATACTACTTTTTTGATAAAAATGCAGTCTTTGATTTATGTTTGTCAATCTTAAATTTAGTTCACTGAAATTAGTTTGAAATATTATACAAACTCTATTCTTGAGGTAAAAGTTAATCAGTATTTCAAGATTAAGTTCAATCTCAAAAAGTTTTTGCATGAGGCTAATGCTTAACAGGCAAGTCCAACATGTTGAAATCATGAGTAAGGGAAATTTCTGCAATATTTATGTTAACTTGCATAAGTCGCTATCATATATTTTTATATTAAATATGGTGTAATACGATTTCACTGTTTGATATTCCTATTATAAGTTCGTTGATAATTTCTTTCATATTGAATCAATATTTTATTAGTTTCTTAATTGTTGTCACTTTGCTGATATAGCGTATATTTATATTATTTTGTTAGGTCTTACTTGCGATGGTTTTTAACATTGTTCAGGTGATATGGTATCCATTGTCAGGAGACCTCTGTCCCTCAGCCTAAAATGCATCAAATCCTTAAAATTATGTTCAGGTGCCTAATGATCATTACTGATAGTTTGGAGATTATGTGATGTTTCAAGTTAATATATTTTATAGGTATTTACATTAGAATATTCATATGGAATTGTTATTCTTAACTTCAAAATTCTATGGGTATGGTCTTAATATTGAAAAACAACCATGCTTTAACTGATTATATTTGAAGTTTGCTTCACGCTGAAATGGAATATGACATGTAATTTGGTTAATGTTATATGACATATAGTTGGATTATCTAACATAAACAAACGAAATGTTTATATGTCAATGTCAGGTCTAAGAATCCAAATTTTGTTGACAATTATAAGATATGTAGAATAATATTTTCAACAACATGATTCAAATTACATCACCAACAACATGTTATCCAACAATTGTGGAATTAATAGTTGAATTGTTATTTTCCAGTCATTATTGTTGTAAATAAAACTTTGGTGCTATTATAGATTTGCGCCTTAAAAGGAAAGCTTATTTGTAAGAAATATTCAGAACAAATAGGTAAATTAAATGAATACAATGATCTTAAAATCCGAATTAATTGCTTAAGAAATAAGTTACTTCTAGGATAATAATGTATTATATTATATGAAAGCTAAATGATTCCTCTCAGGCCTTTTCAATTCCATTTTCTCTCAACAATCTAGATTCTACCATGTATTAACCGCTTAGATCAAACGGCTTTTACTTCAACTGTCATTGCAACTATCCCTCCTCACTTTATTTTCTTTTAGCCAGACAACAGCCACCAATGCCTTCTGACGCTGATTTCATCGGCCTACTAGGGTTTGGACGCTGGTATGTGGTTCATTCTCTACTACCTCCATTATTTTGTGCTTCTCAATTGCTTGATTGGCAAATCTACTGATAGATTACGTTTGGCAGTCTTTATTTAGTAAATTTCTTCTCTTTTCTTTTAATTTCCCTAAACTGCCTTTTCTCCCTGTTAGATTAATCCTCATTTTCGAACTTTCGTGTTTTCTTGTTCTTCATTTGCGCTGCTTATACAGTAATGGATCTCTCTACAAAATAAACAAATCCAATGACTTTATTCTGACCAGGCTTAGACGGTTGGTGAAGAATACTGGTGACTCTCCATGACGTGTGAAAATGACTTCCAGCTTTTATACCATGACACCATATAGTGAATATTTAACCCACAATGCCTTCACCCAAGCAGCTGCAACATCCTCAGCCACATTTTTGGGTTACACCTGCTCATATAGGCGATTCCTTGACAATTGGTCGATAGGTGTTTTGAAATGCTTACTGCTAAAAACTATCTTAAATTTGAAGTGTTATTTCAAGTGTTGATTTCAGTTCCACCAATTCTTCGTTGGCTGTTTGTTACATGTTATAATGTACCATTTCACGATAATGCAAAATAGTGAACACAAGAACATAAAATATATATGGTTGTACGCAGAAGCAAGAACAAAATAGACTATTACAAGTTCGCTAAATTAGTTTTAATTTTATATGATATATGCAGAAGATTAGCTGGATATCAAACTATATTTCTATCAAATTGGCCTTAATAATTTAGATTAGGTTTTCTCCCTGATTAGGTTTGTTTATCTTATTCATGACATCTCCAAAGCTTCAATGCATATAGAAGGCTCTTTAGATCCTTGAACTAGAAGATTAAGAGAAACCCAATGGAATATAATTACTGTAATTATCAAACAGTATCGCCCACAGAAAATTGATCAAACTTTCATTATTTTTATAGTGGTTGGTAAATTAACGCCGAATGATGCCTCAAAAAGGGAAGGGAAGTTTGGCGAATTAGTAGCTTTACGAAATATTATTCAATTTTACGTAAAGGTTGACTGTGTTGAAGAAATATGCTCTATTGTCGATGAGTATTATATAGTTAATTCCTTTTTACCAATAAACCTTTTCATTGATTTATTTTTATATAGGGTTATTTAGTTTGATTTGTCATCTCAGTATAATAATTATATGAAATCCTTCAATTGCTTGGATAAGCAATCTATTATTAATCCGTGTAGAAACATTTATATCATACAAACAACAACTTTTTATGTGTATGTTTCCTTACAACCGGACAAGCAGATACATAGAACTATATCACTTTGTGGGGTTGTTGTCGAGTGTTTTTTTATTAGCAGACTGAATTTTTATGGGTCAATGGAAACATGAGTAGATGGGAAAATATTTTGAATCTGAATTCTAGCAAGTGTTAGACCAAACTGTAGGTTCTGTAGATCCTATATTTAATATAGGTACATTCATATCATTTAGGATCTATGATTAAATGAAATTTTGTTGGCTTTTTTTCACATGTTGCCAGTATTATTTGTTTGCAATTCATAGAGGAAAATCCTCCATGGTTACGCAGTTTGTAGTTCATTGAAGTTTCAAACACTAAGCGGTCACTTTTTAGGACTGTTTTTTGGGTGTGTTTTTTTATTAACGATCAGAAGTTTTTGTGGGTTAATGGAAACGCAAGTAGATGAGCAAATATTTAAAATAAGAACTATAGCAAGTGTTAAATCAAATTGTCGATTCTGTAGATCCTGCATTTAAAATAGGTACATTCACATCTTTTAGGATCCATGATTAAATATTCAAAAGAAATTCTATTGGATTTTTTGACATATTACAGGTATTATTTGTTCATTTTTTAATCAATGAAGCGATTTATAGAGCAAAATGATACGTGCTTGCGCAGTTTACAGTTCAATGAAGTTTCAAATACCACGTGATGATTCACTTAATTAGTTTTCAATTCTTAAGACTTGAAGACTCCATTTGAATTCTGGTTCATCATGTTTGATTACAATTTTCATGAGAATTCAATTATTGCTCTTAACTAATAGTAATACTTTAATTTAATTATCATTTTTCATAGACTGGTCATTGATGCCTGCATGCATAGGGAATACGACGTTGCACCTCTTGTGTTTTTAGGCCTTATTTTACTCACTATTTTTACTCCTAAAATGAATCAAAGTAAAATCATTTATGTGCATAACCTATATTCTTTTTTTTCCTTTGAAGCAATTTATTTTTTTTGCTTTTGAAATACTCCATGTAACTTACTATTATTTCCTGGATGAATTTGTTAAATACAACCGTTTTTTTTATGTACAAAAATTCCAATAGTTGTATATAATAACTATGAATTGTGAAACGCCTTTGAGGAAGAAGAAACGCAAGAATGTCAACGGAACTTCCATCTACATTAACAATGAAATTATCATGCTATTTGTTGCCCATTAAAATTAATAGGACAATGCCTGCATCATTGTTGATAGAAATCTTAAAATTCTATGATTTGAATCCCGTTTTAAATCGAATCTATAACTTTACGATTCGATTTATATTGCGATTCAAATCTAGCTAATACCGTGGATTATAAAAATTATTCAATCCTAATTGGTATATTAAACATACTTATTTAAGTCTATAACCCTTGTTTTGATCATTTTCAAACAAAATAAAATCAAAATAAGAGAAAATGAAGTTTTAGTATAATTAGACATATAAGTTCAAACTTCAAAATAAACTTCAACTATGTGCAAACCTTAAAATATGAAATATTTGAATCTACGATTTACGATTAAAATCTCATTTCAATTTAAAATTTGAATTTTAAGATTTACGATTTGAATCTCATTTGAAAACCTTGGTCTGCATCATTGTTGCAAGCTACTTAGGAAAATTGTATGTAATTCCTTTCCTCGATTTGTTTTCTTCGATTTGATGGGCTTGGCATAGTTTTTGAGGAAGCCAAATCTAAACCACAGCAAGTGTTAAACTGAACTGAAGGTTTTGTTGATCCTATATTTAAAATAGGTACATTCGTATTTTTTAGGATTTACTACTAAATATTTAAATGAAACTTTGTTGGCTTTTTTTTACACAGTACAGGTATTACTTGTTCACGTTTCTTTATCAATGAAGCGTTCGTAGAGAAAAATCCTCTGTGATTGCGCAGTTTGCAGTTCAATGAGGTTTCAAATGTTAAGCAGTGATTCACTTAATTAGTTTTCAGTTCTTAAACTTGGGGACTTCATTTAAATTTTTGTTCATCATGTTTGATTATAATTTTGATGAGAATTTCTTTATTGCTCTTAACTATTAGTAATACTTCGATTCAATTATCATTTTTCATAGAATGATTATTAATGTTTATGTGCATAGGGAATACATCATTATTTTACATTGCATCTCATGTGTTTTTCGGCTGTAATTTATTCACTATTTTTTTTCCTATAATGAATCGAAATGAAGGCATTTGTGCATAACCTATATTCTTTTTTTGAAACAGTTAATTCTTTTTTCTTTTGAGATACTGCTACGTGGTGATTTAACTTATTGTTAGTTCCTGGATGAAATTGTTAAATCTAACCGTTTGTTCAATTGTGATACACCATTGCGGAAGAAAAAATGCAGGAATGTTAAGAAAAATTCCATTTGCCTTAGTAGCGAACTCATCATGCTATTATCCGTCCATCTAAACTAAAATGACAAAGTTTGCAACATTGTTGCAAGCTACTTAGGAAAAATTGCATGTAATTCCTTTCCTCAAATGTTATTTTTAAAAGATTTGATGGACTTGGCGTGCTGTTTGAGAAACTGATGATAGATTCTAAATATGATAGTAGACGACATATGATAAATTGAGCTACACATACTACTTTTAGAATGATATTATGAATTCGCAAGCAAAAGAATGAAAGTAAAGATTTTTTTTTTGGTATATGAGCCGCTGGCATAAATAAGAACATGCAACAATTTGATGTTGTTCATTATAATGGTTATGATACGGTATTTTCCAAATAATTTCAACGTTTAATTTTCATTCTTTCAACTATATTAGAGGTCAGTTTTGTAAGTTTGTAGCATTCTTTTTTAAATGGCTATTATCGTACTGTTGATCTCAAAATTTAGGTGGTCCCTGAAATATTATACATATGTATGTATGTGTCAAACAAATTATGTTTCTAGATTCTTTTGCCTTTTAGCACTATATTTACTATGAACAAGGTTCATTTTATTCGTACAAGTGTTGGTCAATATCATGGGTTTGGATTTCATTATTTAATGCACTGTTTTTGAATTAACACTGTTATACAGTTGTAAGCTGCAGCCTGAACATTTTCTATTGTCTTCTACCTGGCTGTACTGATGGCAATGCATCAAGAAGGAATGTATCCAAGATTGATTCTTCTTAAAAGTTCTTGATCCTTGGGAAATTTTATGGAAGGATTAGTGAAGAATGGCAATTTGTGTTCCACCGTAAATTTTGGCGTCAAATTTCTATTTATATTAGCTTGATGAAGTTGCATTCAAATTCTGGTAGTTAGGTGTGATTTGTACTATGAATGTGACTAATTGCATGCACTATATGATGTTTGGTTAAATGAATAAGATAACTTGATATGTTAAATTGTAGAATTGATAATTTGATATGGTGCTAGATATTTTAACACAAAAAAATAATCATGGGCATCTGCAATTTGACGTACTCTCTAGGATTGGATGTTTGAACACTAGAATGGTTTGCTATTTGTTTTTTCAGCTTCAACACCATATTTGGTGCTAATGACTGTAATGTACACTGTATAACGAAGTGACCGTTTGTGTAGGTTGCAATATTGCTTATTTTAAGGTTTTCTCATTTCTCTGTATGTGCTACATTAACTGATTAAATATTTATTACAATGCATTAAACAATAAGTTATTCCTTTGAACAAGTGGGTTTATGTCGCCCTTCACTTTTCCATGTTAGATTGTGATAAGAGAAGCCTTGATTTACTGAAGAAAAATGAAGATCAAGTCATTAGTCAGCCCTGTATTCCCAATATCAACATGGGAACATGTAAGATAATGTAACAACCTGAATTTTAGAGTATATTAATTTATGATTTAATTTAAAATTTTGGTTTATTTATTTTATTTGTTTGCATTTTTATGGAAATAATTTTTATTTTGATTTGCTAAATTGTTGTTAATCATACATTGCCAAAATCGTTCGTTCCTTTAAATTAAAAATTTATAGTGTTTCCTTTATTTGCAAACAATGTTTATCTGTTTAAAGTTCAACATCCATTTAGTAGTATAATTTCTTTCGTTGCATGTTCTTTTTTTCAATTTAACTGTTCATCTCCTTTTGTTCATTTAGTGAATATATATATATATATGTATATTTAAATTCCTTATGAAATAATTCATTGCCATTTTTTGACTATAATTCTTTTGATTTACATTCTTAACTGCTTGTTTTTTTGAAACTTAAACCGTTCAATTTCTTTTATTTATTTCCTTTTGTCCCTTAAATTTTATGAAATGTATAATTAATTTCCTTGTGAAATCATTCATTACCCTTATTGACTCATATTTAAATTTCCAGTAACTGCCGTATCCGTTCCTTCGCCATAATGCAGGGTCCAAGGAATTAAATGCAGCGGTTTCTTTTCACAATTACAATCAATTCCCTTTAAATCCATGCATGCGTCTTTCTTTCATTTTGATTTCTAGATGTTGTAATGTTCCAATTACTACATAGTTCAAATTTGCAATGCATGCATGTTCCAAAACTCTATTTTTATGAAACACAGACTTCCAAATTCAAAGCTATTCATGTATATTAAATACATGCATTCACGTCACTTAAATTCAATATTCAATACTTGACTTACATCTATTTCCAATGCCAATTACCATTCTCGCAACCTTTCGTAAATTATAAAAAAAGGAAAAGCCACGCATTGTTTCAAGAAGCCTACCCATTTTATTTCCTATCGTTTTCTCTCCCTTCTTCACAAATAAAAATGACAACAACCATTTATTTCTTTCCCATCACTTATTTCTTGCAGATCCATACATGCATTCATTATTCCATCCCATGCATTTCCTTTATTTTTTTTTATTTTTTTTTAAAAACCATTCTTGGCATTAATGCATGCACGTTCCTTTAAATTAAAAATTTATAGTGTTTCCTTTTATTTGCAATCAATATTTAACTTTTTTTTAAAATTGAATGTCCATTTATTAGTATAATCTCTTTTCTTACATGTTCGTTAATTTCAAAATTTAAACTTTTATCCCCTTTAATTCATTTCCTTTCGGTTCCCAGATTGTGAATATATATATATATATATATATATATATATATATATATATAAAATTTCCTTGGGAACTAATTCGTTGCCCTTTTTACTTCTATTTCTTTTGTTACCCTTTTTTTTGAAACTACGTCCATTTGTTTTCTTCTGAAATTTAATGCAAACGCTTCTTTTGAATTTGAAAATCTTCATTCATTCCCGAAACGTGCGTATACTGGACCTTTCCTCTTGCCATATTCCTTATTTCGAGGGCATCTATTAATTACCATTTATTTGTCATGGCAGTAGTTCCTTTTTCCATCCCCAATTCACTTGCTCCATTCTTTTATTATTTCTTCCGCCACTTTGTTCTCCTCATTCACAGTAGTTTTCTTTTCTCTTCAGCTTCCTACCCTCCTTGCGTCGACAATTCTTCCCAATAACCAAGCTCCTCCCTCTCTTCTCCCCTGAAATGCAGCGAGCCACCCCTCCGCCTGCCAACTTGCGAGCCTCCTGACCGAGCCAACCACCGAAGCCGTCGCCTCAGCCCGACCTGTAGCCACCCATGTCGCCACTGATTGACCGCATCCGCACTCACCTGCAAAACAAACTCTCATGACCACAAAACTCTCCTTTCTACCCATTAACACCTCACGAGCATACAAACATGACCCCTGACCTTGCGTGTTACCGTGATGTATTACTGTGCTCGTTAGGTTAAGGTTTGTGTGTGAGTTTAGCATGTGGTTTTGTTTTGGTGTGAATGTATATTTTCGTGAATGGGTGTGTTAGAATGTATATGCAGTGTGATAATATGGGTGTTTATATTTTTTTTGGCGTTGGTTCTTGCGTTAATGTGTGTGGAGTTGTGTAGCTGTGCATGAGTGTGTATTGGCGTGAGTTTGGTGTGTTGAGTTTGGGTTGTTTATTGTGTTCAGTTTGTATTGTTTACAAAGAAAGAAAATTGTGTTTACTGTATTTATTGTTTGTTTACACGTACGTATATATTTTGGTGTAAGTTTTGGAGATTTATTTGTTTTGAAATTTTTATGTATATATATATTATTGTGTGTGTTAATTTTGTGAAATATGTATTTTATATATTGGCTCTTTCATGTATGTTTATATGTTCATATATATATATTTATATAATAATTTTGGTATGTATGTTATATATATATATTTATTTATATATATATATGTGTGTGTGTGTGTGTGTGTGTGTGTGTGTGTGTGTTTTACGGTTTTATTTGGGTGTGTTTGCGTTTTATGTAATTTTAAATATATAGGTATATATTAATTTTACTGTGTATATGTTTATATTAAATATATATACTATTTTGAAAAAGGATTTGTTGTGTGTTTATGTATGATTTATAATATATATACTATTATAATTTGTGTTGTGTGTACGGTGTGTGTGTGTGTATGAGTTTATGTGTGTCTTTCAAATTATATATTATATATAAGTGTATATAATTTAGTATGCGTTAGCGTTGTGTTTTATTTAAATGTATAATTTATAAAATATATTTTTGTGCATCGAATTTTAAATATTTATATATATATATATATTGTTGTTAATAAAAATTTATATATGAATATGTATATATATAAAGCTTTGGGTGTGTTTTAATTTATAATATATATGTTATAATTTACATTGTGTGTTTGCGGTGTGCGTTGAATTTTAAGTATATATATGTTATGATTTTTTTTTCTGTGTATACGTGTATAAAAAAAATTGTGTAAAGAATTATTGTGTTTTATTTTTGGTTTAATTGGGCTAGTGTTGTGTTTATTTTTGAGTCGAATGTAGCGTTGAGTTCCAAAACCCATTCCTAAACCCAACAACTGTACCAATCCTTTGAAAACTCCCTTGCATCCTCTTATGAAAATAAAATATATCACGAACGGTTATCAAGATATAAATCTGTTCTGAATCGTGCCTACAAGTCATCATTTCATTTTGAGCCACGAAAGGTGAGTTTATCTCACACCTGACTGACATATTTCATAGATGTTAGATCAACTAAATGAACTGTTATGAAATGTATAGTATTGCCAGTAGAAATTGTTTGTTTAAAATATGCACTTTCATATGTGACACGATATTCATATGACATGTATGTACACTGAATATATATGAATATGATGTGATTGACGATATGTGATGATTTGTTATGTTGTATATAACCCTAGTTTAGAAAAATCACTAAGGGTTGAAATGATACATACCCGAACGGACATTAGATTAGGGAAAAATCGTTATGGGTTGAAATGATAGACCTGAACAATTTTTACTGAATTTGGGATTGCGGGTGGAAATGATAAACCCGTAGAAATTTTATAAATTGCGGGTTGAAATGATAAATATCCGTATCACTTGACCATAGTGTAGAAAACTATATACGGACATCGTTGGTCATGTTTTCGAATTAAAATGATTTGGAAAATTGATTGTAATAATATTAATTTAAGATCTTATATTTTATATTTATATTTTAAAGATTTATACTTAAATTTTGTAAATTATAAATTATATGTTTTAAAATGATTTTATAAGTAAAAATGTATTTAAATGCTTATTTAAGATTTTACTTATAATTTATTTATTTTAAACTATATAATTTAATCATATATATATATATATATATTTAACTTTAAATTAATATATTATAATAAATTATTCTTTTTAAACCTATTTCTAAATTAATTTAATCCTATATATGTTATAAAGCTATTTTCTATATAAGTTTATAACTTATAGATAATATTTTCAAGGCTTATTTTATATATATTTTATAAACTTTAATAATAAACTCAAAAGGTGGATAAGTTTTGATTTTGCGATTTAAATTCGAGGTTTAAAGATTTAAATTTATGTAACGATGCTTGATTTAATGAATTTGATTTTAAATCAACTAAATGCGAATTTTGAATTGACTTAAATATTGAATTGTATAGGAAATGAACGTGAACTACGTAATTAATTGGAATTTGAATATATATTTGAATTCGATTATAAATTGACTGAGTATGAATTGAAATAATTTTATATATGGAATTGATTCATAAACTGTTTGGTTTGAATTAAAGAATTTTCTTAAATCAATTTATTTCAACATATGATTTTATTAAAATGGCCACGGTGTGAAAAATGTAAACGTTTGGTTGTTAAAGAGACCGGGATCGGATATTGTCATACTCTCTGCCAATACCGAAGACCACTTTAACAACTGTGTACGCGGTGGAGTTCCAGGATAAAGTAGGATGGTTTGGAGGCGATTACTGGATTGAAGAAAGAGAACGTTGATGGATAGCCTTGACCTTCGGGTCATAATTAAAATGACTAAAACAGGTGCTATACCGTGATTAAGTGAGGTCGCACCTCCATCGGACACACTTCTTCGAACTATATCTATTACTTTGTGATTTGATTGGTGGCCACCCTTGATTATGGGAGTGTTGTTTTAGGTGGGCGTAGTTGCGGCTATGCGTTACCACCGGTCCGGGCGTGCATCGGTAGAATCCTACCGTGGGTATTCCTCGTGTGCCTTGTCATATTATCCTGATCGAGCCCCTACGGATTTTATTTGACACTGTCGTATAGCGGCGCATCCCTATCCACCGACCGTTACTGGTGTTTTATATGCAATGTTTACGATAATGTTTATAAACAGTGTAAGGGTAAAAATGTAATCCCGCTTACGCTATTTTAATATGTTATATTTAACCATAGACATTGTTATAATAGCGTATTATATTATGTGATATTAGTTTAACGGATCCTTAGAGGATGGTGATCCCAAACATCTTTTAAGTTACAAATGCATTTTATTGAACATTTCATTTGAGTTGATTTACTTCTATGAGAATGTTAGTCCTGATCCGAGTTGTTTTGTTTTGCATTATTGCTCGGGTCAGATCGAGTAATGCAGTGTTGAGATTTCACCTTCTGAAGCTGGAGACTATTGAAGATATCACCTCTACCTGTTGATTCTGGCTATTTCTCCTTTGTATTAGAAATTCTTGTATTTAGACTTCCGCTGTATTTAATTTTGTAACTCTGATAGTATGTATAAATTCTGATTTTTATTTAGTAGCTTCATGAACTACTATTGTATAATTTATTTATTCCATTGCGAGATATTCTGTTTTCTATGTCTGTGATTCTGTGATTTATTCTATTTACCTCAGAAGCTAATAACATTTTGTCATTTCGAACGGTTTGAGTTGGTTTTACCAGCTTGAAGTGGACGAAAGACAGTATGTTACATTTGGTATCAGAGCTTTGGTTTATCAAAGCTTTAGCTTATGAGGTAAAAGCTTATTAGAGATATGGTAGTGATACCCTAGAATGAGTGGAATCAGTCATTGAATCCTTCTTGCGAGAGAGCGTATTTTTAAAGTATAAATGGTTTTTAAAATGGTTTTAAATGTTTTAAAATCAGTCATTGAATCCTTCTGAAATTTCCTTTCCATTGAATCTTTCTTTGTAACAACCCGGAAAATCTGGGCCAGTTTAAAATTTTTATTTTGGCAATTTTAATGAATTTTGAATATTTAAAGTGAATTATTTTAAATAATATCGACGAAAAATTTATTTTGAATAGAATTCGAACGTATATATTATATACGTTGTCGTTAGAATATAAATAATTATATATAATTATAAAAGGAATTGAAAATGGCGCGGTAGTTCGATAATTCGATTTCAAACTTCAAATGGATGTGCAGGATTCAAAATAAACCGGATTTTAGTGAAACCAAAAATAATAGAGTCTAATTGATAATATCTTTCCAACGAATCCGAGAAATCAAAATTTCATAGCGGGAATCAAAAGATATGTCTAGTTGAAAATTCTGAATAGTCGCTATGAAATTCAGGCCCTTAAAAATGGAAAATTTTCAAACGACCTCGGATTTCGACGAAACCACTTTTGTTGGATCCGTGATGTCAAGTTATTGCTAGATTCCAATTTTCATAATTTTTCGAATCAATATGTGAGCGTGGCAAAGGAAAACGCGTTTGACTAGTTTCAGTTGATTTTAATCGACTGGAAAATGGACATTTTTCCAAATGTCTCAGAATTCGACGAAACTAGTTTTGTTAGGATCGTATCGTCAATACGAAGCTAGAAAATATTTTTCTGCAATTTATAGAGTTCGTATGTGACCCCGGTAAATTGAAATGCGCAATCAAATTCAATATATAGAGTTATATGTTGACTTCGCCGAAAACTAATCGAAATGATCGAATCAGCTTACGATACATATCCCATTGTGTTCGGAATGGGGGTAAAACGCTAGGGACGATAGTCGGTGAGTTTGATTTCGAATTCGAAAATAAAAGTTGCTTTTTAGGAATTAGATTAATAATAAAATATATTTTATATATAATCTCCTAAACCCCTCTCTCTCTTCATTCTGAAACGAAATAAAATTAAATAAAAAAAAGCTGCAGATCCACAAATCGCGTCCTCGTTTCTCGTGGATGCTCCACCACCTCGCGACGCCAGCGATCGGCGCTCCTCCCCAGGCCAGATCCCCACCTCGCGGCTCCCCTCCACCCTTCTCCACCTCGTTCGCCGTTTCCCACCAGACCCCGCACCCAAATCGAGACCCCTCCCCTCTGACCACTCCAGCCCCAAGCCGACCACCAGCTGCCTCTCCACGACACCCCCATCTCCGGTCAGACGCCCACCTCCGCCCCCAACGAGTCTCCTCCCTCTTCGAAAAGAAAATGTGAGTCTTTTCCTTTTTATTTTGAATTTCTTTTCAGTTTTTATTTTGTACTAGCTTTCAAATAAAAAGCTTTGATTTTCTTTAATGAAAGGATTAGATTTTCTTTAAATAAAAGATTAGATTTTTATTAAATGACTAGCGAGATAAAAATTAGTTTATATATATATGTATGGTGTAGCGATAAAAATAAAAAGATATGACCTTTGAAAGCAAAAAGATATGATTTTTGAAAATAAATAGCATTAGATAAAAATAAGGATTTTTATATGCAAAGGTATTATTTTTATATGAAGCGAAGAAAATATAATTTTTATATTATATAGATAGTAAAAATATCATCTTTATAGATATAGCGAAATAAAAGGATTTATTTTTGAAAAGGCGAAATCTTCATAATAGAAAATAGAATTTTTATCTATATAATAGCGAAGTAAAAATTCGATTTTTATATATTGAATAGTTAAGTAAAAATTCGATTTTTATATATTGAATAGCGAAGTAAAAATTCGATTTTTATATATTGAATAGCGAAGTAAAAATTCGATTTTTATATATTGAATAACAAAGTAAAAATTCGATTTTTATATACGTAGTGACTACGGGCAACGAAAGTGACGAAAGGCGACAACGACGAAGACTTCTACAAAAGAAGAGTCGAGATGATTGGATTAGCTATCGGTGAGAACTTCTCACTCAAATTTCCTTTTCTATATATATATATATACTAGGATGCAGACGGTGCTTAGCAGCACCCGACACCCGTCGTCCACAGACCATGGACGGCTTGTATGCTTGTTTGATGTGTTGTGAAATTTGTTTGTGATGTTGATGAGAAATCGATAATAAATTGTAGATGGTTGAAATAAATTAATTATCGTTAAAAATATAATTTTTAACGTGAATATGAATATAGTGAATGTGAGTAAATAAATATTTATAAACAAATCGGCCGATTTGTTTATATGCACTGATTTGACTGATATTGATTGGGACGATAAATTTTACACATCGTCCAACTGCACAAATAAAAATCTGTGTTTGTTGATTTGAAACCCCACACGGGTGTTGGGATGAAATTTGGCGTACACTAATCCCAATTATTTAATTGTATGTCGATCGATTGGTCGACAGACTGTGTAACCGTTGATTATTTATATTTGATGCTTATGCAGTTGTGTGGTGCACTTTGGATGATGGTTGATTGTTTATCGTTGCTATTATATACATGTGTTGTATGGAATCCGTATAATTAACGTTATATGGTAATTGATTGGGCCTCATTCCAATTGGGAAAATAATGAATATTATAAAAGGAAATTCATGTGTTGAATATAAAAATAGTCATGTGTTGACGATACTTATGTGTTGAAAATGTTCATGTGTTGAATAAAATATTTTAACAATAAAAATTACATCTTTATCATATTTAAAATTAGAACTACTTCACGGTGGAGTCTAATTAAAAATCAAACGATAGATACCATAATTTTATAAAATATTTTACATAACAAAAATAGTTGTGTATTGACAGTACTCATGTGTTGAGATTAGTCGTGTGTTGAAAGAAATATAGATTCATGTGTTGAATGGGATAAATATTCATTTGTTGAATAGAATAACGGATTTATTGAAATATATAAAGCCGTGTTGACTAGAGTTGCGCTTTTTGACGTGAACGATATTTATATCGATTTTATTCGAATATCGAAAAAGAAGTGATTTCAAAATATAACGTTTTGAAAATATTATCATTTATATAGTAATGATAGGAAATATTCAATTTTGATTTGAAATTGAATATAGAGTTGAAATGATTTTGAAAACGAAGTTAAAACGATTTATAAAATATGTTTTAAAAGGAAATCGACGAAATATATACAATATATATATTATATATAAAATGGCCTGAATAGAACGCGCCGCGCCACGGCAGTTCGCGAATTTCGACCATTGACTTCGAATTGACGTTGCGGGAGATCCAACCGTCGGATTCTCCTAAAACCGGAACCATTGGGTTCGTAACGAAAAGAGCTTTCCAATGAATATTAGAAATTTGAAATCTAACGGTTGGATTTGGAATTATGTCCAAATCAAATTTGGAAAAGGTCGTTGTCAGTGCAGTTCGATGGCCGTTGATGGAAATCGACTGTACGGGCCTAGATAAAATTATTAAAAATATCTATAATTTGTGTAAAATCATAAGAAATGATTTGTGAAAAATTGGGCTAAAAAATTCCATATTTGAAAAGATAAAAATAGATTTTTATCGAAATGAACTAGTTTTGAACTAGAATTAAAATCAATTTATTTTTGAAATAAATAAATTGAATTTGAAAGTGATTTTAGAAATAATCAAAATTCCCAATATGTGAATTGGACTGGAGTTGAATCGAAATTATCTTCAGAATATTTTGATGTTGGATTTCGTGACTGTACAGATATTGTTATGGGAATTTGAAAGATATATTTTATATCGTTATTTCCAATACGATATTTGTTGGTTTCATAATTTGATATTGAATATAAGCCGGTATATTTTCTATTCAGAGCCTTGTATTTAATATCAAATGTGATTTGGGTTTATCGTGAATCGTGTATTAGATGACATTGGTTCTTTAACCCAGTTAAAGGCAGGATATTGATTTTTGAAAAAAGATTGAAACTAAGTGGAGTTTTAATGAATCTTTAATTGGATTAAAATGTGAATTGATAATTTAAATTATCAAATCTGAAAGGTGATCGAGAATGGAGTACCACCAGTTTTGCTCCAAAGCGATAGTTAAATTTTAAATAGATTTGAACGTGAAATGGTAGTTAATTTTACCGATAACACCGTGGTGTTAGATATGGAGTATTACCAGTTTTGCTCCATAGGATGAATAGGTTGGGATTGGGAAACAAAATAAATAATTACTTCGGTGTGGTTCGCTAATCCCGACTAGTTTGAAATGATATCCAAAGGAAGATTATAGAATAAATTTAAAAGAATTTATCTTGGATAAAATTAATGGGAACCTTCCCTAAGAATGTGATTTTGTGAATAAAAGAATATTCTGAATTGGAATGAGGCGTTCGTTGTGTTTGTGTAACATTTGTTTACTATATACATGGGTTATTCAGAAAGTCCGGGGTTATACCCATTCTGAATAACCGATTCGACGAGATGTCGAAGATGAAGATGGTGGTTGAAGACCGGAAGTCTTCACATCGTTTGGGTGATTACTGATGATCTCGATTGGGCTGTACGCCCAAGATGAGGGAAACCGTTGGTGATCGTCCAGAGGTACTTGGAGATGGATGGATATGCGAGGAAAGTGCCTCCGGTTTCGTTCAGACCCAGAACGAACTTGTAAATGGATTGTGTGTCTGACATTGGATTTTATTCTGTGTTGATTGATCTCTATTAAATATACATCTGTTTGGCGGCGGAGAATTTATTCTCTTGCTTAACGCCCTTCTCTGAGACGTACGAGCTCAGAGGTTGTATATCAGTGGACATCAGTCGCATGGAGTGAATTGCCAGTGTGGCACGCGTAAGTGGCAATTGATCAGGGCTTCTGTTGAAAAGCAAAGTCTTGTAGTTGATGATCAAAGCACGGCCTATGTGGCGTAGCTTTGTGTATAACGTGAATTCGCGAGCCTCACACCTCGGTATGAGTCAAAAACGGGATAGTGACTGCAAGGAGAGCACGACGTTTCTTTCTAGCTAGGGTGGTGTCAGTGACCTACCAGCCCTGACATTTATATATTTTTCACCTGTGTGGTTGTTGGATACGAGGCGCCTCAGATATAGGTCTGTAAGGACCGGGAAACGTGTGTTCAGGAATAACTAATCCTCCAAAGTTAGGTGAGGACCGGCCCTGAAGATCCAAGGATCATAGTGGGGTCCTGGGACATTTGCTAGAGTGTCTCGAATCGGAGAGGAGCTAGCCCCTTGCCTCGACTCATGATGGAATCCAATTTCCAATACGTGTGTTTCGGTTTTATTTGTAGAGCCTAGTACGGCGACATAGTAGATGGTGGCTATGCCGTCTATGATTTATATTTATGATTGAAATTGTTTTGACACTATACACCTATAATAGTATCAAATAATGTGTTTTAAACGTATCAAGCATGATTTGGCTGTTATAAGGTAAAAACCCTATCCTCCGGCTTGCGTTGCATTGTGTGATGGGACCTGGGTCTTATAACAGCTTCATTTTTCTTTATTTAGCATTGCGTTGTTTGTTTTATGCATTGGTAGACTTGGGAGGAAACCCGTTCCGTGTTATACGGCGTGCTCCCTTGATTTACCAAACTTTATAACCAATATTAATAACTGTTTTAGTTCTCACACCAGTCCCATGACTGACCTGGAGTTTATTGTTTTAACCTAAACTCTGGGTGCCCCTATTTTCGACACGGGCAGCTAGTAGTTTTGGTTTTGCAGATTTATATTCACAGGAACCTGGTTTACAGCTGGAACGATGCTCGGAAAGCTCTGTATCCGTGTATCACTTTCAGTTGTGTTTTGTATATTTTTCCGCTGCTATGTAATTTATTGTAATCTCTGATATTCTTTGTTGTATAATATTTTTTTTATTCATTTATACTCTGTATATTCTTGTATCTGATGGAATTGTTGTAATCACAATGAAATGTTCTTCTGTTTGCGTCCTATTTTGTCTTGTCCTCAATTCTATCCGTGCTTTCCTTCACGGGGAAGTTCGGGTCGTCTCAGTTTGGTATCAGAGCTTTGGTTTATAGAGCTCGAGAACAAGACACGTTAGAACCGAACGAAAGAATTCATCAGATATTGGATTAGTAATATCCAATTAGATTGACTCGTTAGAGATAGGATCAGTAGTATCCTAGAACGAGTGTGAAGAGTATATTTTTCAAATGAAAACAATTTTGTTTTGAAATTTAAATCGTTTTATACGTGTTTGAATATTTATTTATTTTGAATTTGGACTATCGAGTATATAAAGATTTCGCGTATACGCGTCATGAACGTATATTCGAGGTTTTAATATACTGGATAGATATAGAATCATGCTCTAGTCGCCCGTAGATGATGTTGATAGTGACCACGGCATCATCAATATTTATGTTCGTGTTTCGAAGGTGTGATTTCTATATATTTCCATTAGACTGGTTTGAGAACCAAAACATATATAGCTAGAATACAATGTTGTGAATTGGCATCAAAAACATGATTTTATGTATATGTATCAAAATTATGAATTTGAAACTCTAATTCACTAATTGATTGATGGTTGTGTAGTTTGTTTATTTGTTTGATAATTTTGAAACATTTAGCCTAATTGTATCAAATATTGAATTGTATTGAAAATTTGTCGTATTTGCTTGCATATACATGTACTTACATTGAACAGGTCATAGCAAGGAGGCTAGAGTAGAGAATAAAATTTGTTTGCCCGACAAATAGGTACATGTTTACTATAGTTTACTGTTTTGTTTGGGTGATGATGATTTTATGAGCCGATTGGCTAGCCGCTTGGCTTTTTCTTTTTCTTTTTGAGATCAGAAGGCCTGTATGGCAATTTCGGGATTTTCCCGTGGCTCCCGGTGCAGGGGAGGTTATGGCGAAATTTTTCAAAAATTTAGGGTGTTAGTCAAATTTTTGAAGAATTTGAAAATTCTCAGAAACTGAAAGGTTGGAGAATAGAAGCCAGATCGAACGTAGAGCTGATTAATCAAACCACTTTTGACTTTGTTCCTTTTTGGGGACGAAAAGTTTTAAGTGAGGGAGATTGTAACAACCTGGAAAATCTGGGCCAGTTTAAATTTTTTATTTTGGCAATTTTAATGAATTTTGAATATTTAAAGTGAATTATTTTAAATAATATCGACGAGAAATTTATTTTGAATAGAATTCGAACGTATATATTATATACGTCGTCGTTAGAATATAAATAATTATATATAATTATAAAAGGAATTGAAAATGGCGCGGTAGTTCGATAATTCGATTTCAAACTTCAGATGGATGTGCAGGATTCAAAATAAACCGGATTTTAGTGAAACAAAAAATAATAGAGTCTAATTGATAATATCTTTCCAACGAATCCGAGAAATCAAAATTTCATAGCGGGAATCAAAAGATATGTCCAGTTGAAAATTCTGATTAGTCGCTATGAAATTCAGGCCCTTAAAAATGGAAATTTTGCAAACGACCTCGGATTTCGACGAAACCACTTTTGTTGGATCCGTGATGTCAAGTTATTGCTAGATTCCAATTTTCATAATTTTTCGAATCAATATGTGAGCGTGGCAAAGGAAAACGCGTTTGACCAGTTTCAGTTGATTTTAATCGACTAAAAAATGGCCATTTTTCCAACGGTCTCAGAATTCGACGAAACTAGTTTTGTTAGGACCGTATCGTCAATACGAAGCTAGAAAATATTTTTCTGCAATTTATAGAGTTCATATGTGACCCCGGTAAATTGAAATGCGCGTTCAAATTCAATATATAGAGTTATATGTTGACTTTGACGAAAACTGATCGAAACGATCGAATCAGCTTACGATACATATCCCATTATGTTCGGAATGAGGGTAAAACGCTAGGGACGACAGTCAGTGAGTTTGATTTCGAGTTCGAAAATAAAAGTTGCTTTTTAGGAATTAGATTAATAATAAAATATATTTTATATATAATCTCCTAAACCCCTCTCTCTCTTCATTCTGAAACGAAATAAAATTAAATAAATAAATAAGCTGCAGATCCACAAATCGCGCCCTCGTTTCTCGTGGATGCTCCACCACCTCGCGATGCCGGCGATCGGCGCTCCTCCCCAGGCCAGACCCCCACCTCGCGGCGCCCCTCCACCCTCCTCCACCTCTTTCGCCGTCGCCGTTTCCCACCAGACCCCGCACCCAAATCGAGACCCCTCCCCTCTGACCACTCCAGCCCCAAGCCGACCACTTGCAGCCTCTCCACGACCCCCCCATCTCCGGTCAGACGCCCACCTCCGCCCCCAACGAGTCTCCTCCCTCTTCGAAAAGAAAATGTGAGTCTTTTCCTTTTTATTTTGAATTTCTTTTCAGTTTTTATTATGTACTAGCTTTCAAATAAAAAGCTTTGATTTTCTTTAATGAAAGGATTAGATTTTCTTTAAATAAAAGATTAGATTTTTATTAAATTACTAGTGAGATAAAAATTAGTTTATATATATGTATGGTGTAGCGATAAAAATAAAAAGATATGACCTTTGAAAGCAAAAAGATATGATTTTTGAAAATAAATAGCATTAGATAAAAATAAGGATTTTTATATGCAAAGGTATTATTTTTATATGAAGCGAAGAAAATATAATTTTTATATTATATAGATAGTAAAAATATCATCTTTATAGATATAGCGAAATAAAAAGATTTATTTTTGAAAAGGCGAAACCTTCATAATAGAAAATAGAATTTTTATATATATAATAGCGAAGTAAAAATTCGATTTTTATATATTGAATAGTTAAGTAAAAATTCGATTTTTATATATTGAATAGCGAAGTAAAAATTCGATTTTTATATATTGAATAGCGAAGTAAAAATTCTATTTTTATATATTGAATAGCAAAGTAAAAATTCGATTTTTATATATGTAGTGACTACGGGCAACGAAAGTGACGAAAGGCGACAACGACGAAGACTTCTACAAAAGAAGAGTCGAGATGATTGGATTAGCTATCGGTGAGAACTTCCCACTCAAATTTCCTTTTCTAGTTATATATATATATATACTAGGATGCAGACGGTGCTTAGCAGCACCTGACACCCGTCGTCCACAGACCATGGACGGCTTGTATGCTTGTTTGATGTGTTGTGAAATTTGTTTGTGATGTTGATGTGAAATCGTTAATAAATTGTAGACGGTTGAAATAAATTAATTATCGTTAAAAATATAATTTTTAACGTGAATATGAATATAGTGAATGTGAGTAAATAAATATTTATAAACAAATCGGTCGATTTGTTTATATTCACTGATTTGACTGATATTGATTGGGACGATAAATTTTACACATCGCCCGACTGCACAAATAAAAATCTGTGTTTGTTGATTTGAAACCCCACACGGGTGTTGGGATGAAATTTGGCGTACACTAATCCCAATTATTTAATTGTATGTTGATCGATTGGTCGACAGACTGTGTAAGCGTTGATTATTTATATTTGATGCTTATGCAGTTGTGTGGTGCACTTTGGATGATGGTTGATTGTTTATCGTTGCTATTATATACATGTGTTGTATGGAATCCATATAATTAACGTTATATGGTAATTGATTGGGCCTCATTCCAATTGGGAAAATAATGAATATTATAAAAGGAAATTCATGTGTTGAATATAAAAATAGTCATGTGTTGACGATATTTATGTGTTGAAAATGTTCATGTGTTGAGTAAAATATTTTAACAATAAAAATTACATCTTTATCATATTTAAAATTAGAACTACTTCACGGTGGAGTCTAATTAAAAATCAAACGATAGATACCATAATTTTATAAAATATTTTACATAACAAAAATAGTCGTGTATTGACAGTACTCATGTGTTGAGATTAGTCGTGTGTTGAAAGAAATATAGATTCATGTGTTGAATGGGATAAATATTCATTTGTTGAATAGAATAACGGATTTATTGAAATATATAAAGCCGTGTTGACTAGAGTTGCGCTATTTTGACGTGAACGATATTTATATCGATTTTATTCGAATATCGAAAACGAAGTGATTTCAAAATATAACGTTTTGAAAATATTATCATTTATATAGTAATGATAGGAAATATTCAATTTTGATTTGAAATTGAATATAGAGTTGAAATGATTTTGAAAACGAAGTTAAAACGATTTATAAAATACGTTTTAAAAGGAAATCGACGAAATATATATAATATATATATATTATATATAAAATGGCCTGAATAGAACGCGCCGCGCCACGGCAGTTCGCGAATTTCGACCATTGACTTCGAATTGACGTTGCAGGAGATCCGACTGTCGGATTCTCCTAAAACCGGAACCGTTGGGTTCGTATCGAAAAGAGCTTTCCAATGAATATTAGAAATTTGAAATCTAACGGTTGGATTTGGAATTATGTCCAAATCAAATTTGGAAAAGGTCGCTGTAAGTGCAGTTCGATGGTCGTTGATGGAAATCGACTGTACGGGCCTAGATAAAATTATTAAAAATATCTATAATTTGTGTAAAATCCTATGAAATGATTTGGGAAAATTGGGCTGAAAAATTCCATATTTGAAAAGATAAAAATAGATTTTATCGAAATGAACTAGTTTTGAACTAGAATTAAAATCAATTTATTTTTGAAATAAATAAATTGAATTTGAAAGTGATTTTAAAAATAATCAAAATTCCCAATATGTGAATTGGACTGGAGTTGAATCGAAATTATCTTCGGAATATTTCGATGTTGGATTTCGTGACTGTACAGATATTGTTATGGGAATTTGAAAGATATATTTTATATCGTTATTTCCAATACGATATTTGTTGGTTTCAGAATTTGATATTGAATATAAGCTGGTATATTTTCTATTCAGAGCCTTGTATTTAATATCAAATGTGATTTGGGTTTATCGTGAATCGTGTTTTAGATGACATTGGTTCTTTAACCCAGTTAAAGGCAGGATATTGATTTTTGAAAAAATATTGAAACTAAGTGGAGTTTTAATGAATCTTTAATTGGATTAAAATGTGAATTTATAATTTAAATTATCAAATCTGAAAGGTGATCGAGAATGGAGTACCACCAGTTTTGCTCCAAAGCGATAGTTAAATCTTTAAATAGATTTGAATGTGAAATGGTAATTAATTTTACCGATAACACCGTGGTGTTAGATATGGAGTATTACCAGTTTTTCTCCATGGGATGAATAGGTTGGGATTGGGAAACAAAATAAATAATTACTTCGGTGTGGTTCGCTAATCCCGACTAGTTTGAAATGATATCCAAAGGAAGATTATGGAATAAATTTAAAAGAATTTATCTTGGATAAAATTAATGTGAACCTTCCCTAAGAATGTGATTTTGTGGATAAAAGAATATTCTGAATTGGAATGTGGCATTCGTTGTGTTTGTGTAACATTTGTTTACTATATACGTGGGTTATTCAGAAAGGCCGGGGTTATACCCATTCTGAATAACCGATTCGACGAGATGTCGAAGATGAAGACGGTGGTTGAAGACCGGAAGTCTTCACATCGTTTGGGTGATTACTGATGATCTCGATTGGGCTATACACCCAAGATGAGGGAAACCGTTGGTGTTCGTCCAGACGTACTTGGAGATGGATGGATATGCGAGGAAAGTGCCTCCGGTTTCGTTCAGACCCAGAACGAACTTGTAAATGGATTGTGTGTCTGACATTTGATTTTATTCTGTGTTGATTGATCTCTATTAAATATACATCTGTTTGGCGGCGGAGAATTTATTCACTTGCTTAACGCCCTTCTCTGAGACGTACGAGCTCAGAGGTTGTATATCGATGGACATCGGTCGCATGGAGTGAATTGCCAGTGTGGCACGCGTAAGTGGCAATTGATCAGGGCTTCTGTTGAAAAGCAAAGTCTTGTGGTTGATGATCAAAGCACGGCCTGTGTGGCGTAGCTTTGTATATAACGTGAATTCGCGAGCCTCACACCTCGGTATGAGTCAAAAACGGGATAGTGACTGCAGGGAGAGCACGGCGTTTCTTTCTAGCTAGGGTGGTGTCAGTGACCTACCAGCCCTAACATTTATATACTTTTCATCTGTGTGGTTGTTGGATACGAGGCGCCTCAGATATAGGTCTGTAAGGACCGGGAAACGTGTGTTCAGGAATAACTAATCCTCCAAAGTTAGGTGAGGACCGGCCCTGAAGATCCCAGGATCATAGTGGGGTCCTGGGACATTTGCTAGAGTGTCTTGAATCGGAGAAGAGCTTGCCCCTTGCCTCGACTCATGATGGAATCCAATTTCCAATACGTGTGTTTCGGTTTTATTTGTAGAGCCTAGTACGACGACATTGTAGATGGTAGCTATGCCATCTATGATTTATATTTATGATTGAAATTGTTTTGACACTATACACCTATAATAGTATCAAATAATGTGTTTTAAACGTATCAAGCATGATTTGGCTGTTATAAGGTAAAAACCTATCCTCCGGCTTGCGTTGCATTGTGTGATGGGACCTGGGTCTTATAACAGCTTCATTTTTCTTTATTTAGCATTGCGTTGTTTGTTTTATGCACTGGTAGTCTTGGGAGGGAACCCGTTCCGTGTTATACGGCGTGGTCCCTTGATTTACTAAACTTTAAAACCAATATTAATAACTGTTTTAGTTCTCACAATAGTCCCATGACTGACCTGGAGTTTATTATTTTAACCTAAACTCTGGGTGCCCCTATTTTCGACACGGGCAGCTAGTAGTTTTGGTTTTGCAGATTTATATTCACAGGAACCTGGTTTACAGCTGGAACGATGCTCGTAAAGCTCTGTATCCGTGTATCACTTTCAGTTGTGTTTTGTATATTTTTCCGCTACTATGTAATTTATTGTAATATCTGATATTCTTTGTTGTATAATATTTTTTTTATTCATTTATACTCTGTATATTCTTGTATCTGATGGAATTGTTGTAATCACAATGAAATGTTCTTCTGTTTGCGTCCTATTTTGTCTTGTCCTCAATTCTATCCGTGCTTTCCTTCACGGGGAAGTTCGTTTCGTCTCATTCTTCCTTCGTAGATCCTCTTTGATTAGATTCTTCATTCGTTCAGCTTTTACCTCGAATTCTATAACTTATCCTTGTATATAACAAGGTAAGAAGTTGAAGAAGAGTATTCTAATTTAATATTGATTTGCAATTTTGATATATATATTCGTAAATAATGTTATGTTTTGGTAATACCCATATTTTGAAAGGATTTGATGTTTATACTTTAAGACTTTATATTTTATAAACTATACATTCTAAGTAAGAGGTAAAGGTGTAGATTTTGTAAGAAAATGATATTATCTTAGTTGAAATCTATAACGATATAGTTTATAAAGTTATGCATATATCGGAATTTATAAATTTAAATGGATTATAAAGATTTTAATTTGTGATATATATATATATATATAGGTATGAATATAAATATGAACCTTTGGTTTAAATATATAAATTATTTAATTACTATTTCTCTACCTCGTTCCTTTTCAGGGACGAAAAGGTTTGAGTAGGGGAGATTGTAACAACCTCAATTTTAGAGTATTTTAATTTATGGTTTAATTTAAAATTTTCGTTTATTTATTTTATTTGTTTGCATTTTTATGGAAATAATTTTTATTTTGATTTGCAAAATTGTTGTTAATTATACATTGCCAAAACCGTTCGTTCCTTTAAATTAAAAATTTATAGTGTTTCCTTTATTTGCAAACAATGTTTATCTGTTTAAATTTCAACATCCATTTAGTAGTATAATTTCTTTCGTTGCATGTTCTTTTTTTCAATTTAACTGTTCATCACCTTTTATTCATTTAGTGAAAATATAGATATATTTAAATTCCTTATGAAATAATTCATTGCCATTTTTCGACTATAATTCTTTTGATTTCCATTCTTAACTGCTTGTTTTTTGAAACTTAAACCGTTCAATTTCTTTTATTTATTTCCTTTTGTCCCTTAAATTTCATGAAATGTATAATTAATTTCCTTGTGAAATCATTCGTTACCCTTATTGACTCATATTTAAATTTCCAGTAACTGCCGTATCTGTTCCTTCGCCATAATGCAGGGTCCAAGGAATTAAATGCAGCGGTTTCTTTTCACGATTACAATCAATTCCCTTTAAATCCATGCATGCGTCTTTCTTTCATTTTGATTTCTAGATGTTGTAATGTTCCATTTACTACATAGTTCAAATTTGCAATGCATGCATGTTCCAAAACTCTATTTTTATGAAACACACACTTCCAAATTCAAAGCTATTCATGTATATTAAATACATGCATTCACGTCACTTAAATTCAATATTCAATACTTGACTTACATCCATTTCCAATGCCAATTACCATTCTCGCAACCATTCGTAAATTATAAAAAAAAGGAAAAGCCACGCATTGTTTCAAGAAGCCTACCCATTTTATTTCCTATCGTTTTCTCTCCCTTCTTCACAAATAAAAATGACAGCAACCATTTATTTCTTTCCCATCACTTATTTCTTGCAGATTCATGCATGCATTCATTATTCCATCCCATGCATTTCCTTTTTTTTTTTTAAAAAAAAAAAACCATTCCTGGCATTAATGTATGCATGTTCCTTTAAATTAAAATTTTATAGTGTTTCCTTTTATTTGCAATCAATATTTAACTTTTTTTTAAATTGAATGTCCATTTATTAGTATAATCTCTTTTCTTACATGTTCATTAATTTCAAAATTTAACCTTTTATCCCCTTTAATTCATTTCCTTTCGGTTCCCGGATTGTGAATATATATATATATATATATAATTTCCTTGGGAATCAATTCGTTGCCCTTTTTACTTCTATTTCTTTTGTTACCCTTTTTTTCGTAACTACGTCCATTTGTTTTCTTCTGAAATTTAATGTAGACGCTTCTTTTGAATTTGAAAATCTTCATTCATTCCCAAAAACGTGCGTAGACTGGACCTTTCCTCTTGCCATATTCCTTATTTCTAGGGCATCTATTAATTACCATTTATTTGTCACTGCAGAAGTTCCTTTTTCTATCCCCAATTCACTTGCTCCATTCTTTTATTATTTCTTCCACCACTTTGTTCTCCTCATTCACAGTAGTTTTCTTTTCTCTTCAGCTTCCTACCCTCCTTGCGTCGACAACTCTTCCCAATAGCCAAGCTCCTCCCTCTCTTCTCCCCTGAAATGCAGCGAACCACCCCTCCACCTGCCAATCTGCGAGCCTCCTGACTGAGCCAACCACTGAAGTCATCGCCTCAGCCCGACCTGTAGTCACCCATGTCGCCACTGATTGACCGCATTCGCACTCACCTGCAAAACAAACTCTCATGACCACAAAACTCTCCTTTCTACCCATTAACACCTCACGATCATACAAACATGACCCCTGACCTTGCGTGTTACCGTGATGTATTACTGTGCTCGTTGGGTTAAGGTTTGTGTGTGAGTTTAGCGTGTGGTTTTGTTTTGGTGTGAATGTATATTTTCATGAATGGGTGTGTTAGAATGTATATGCAGTGTGATAATATGGGTGTTTTTATTTTTGTGGCGTTGGTTCTTGCGTTAGTGTCTGTGGAGTTGTGTAGCTGTGCATGAGTGTGTATTGGCGTGAGTTTGGTGTGTTGAGTTTGGGTTGTTTATTGTGTTCAGTTTGTATTGTTTACAAAGAAAGAAAATTGTGTTTACTGTATTTATTGTTTGTTTACACGTACGTATAAATTTTGGTGTAAGTTTTGGAGATTTATTTGTTTTGAAATTTTTATGTATATATATATATATATATATTATTGTGTGTGTTAATTTTGTGAAATATGTATTTTATATATTGGCTCTTTCATGTATGTTTATATGTCCATATATATATATATATATTTATATAATAATTTTGTTCTGTATGTTATAAATATATGTGTGTGTGTGTGTTTTGTGGTTTTATTTGGGTGTGTTTGCGTTGTATGTAATTTAAAATATATATGTATATATTAATTTTACTGTGTATATGTTTATATTAAATATATATACTATTTTGAAAAAGGATTTGTTGTGTGTTTATGTATGATTTATAATATATATACTATTATAATTTGTGTTGTGTGTACGGTGTGTGTGTGTGTATGAGTTTATGTGTGTCTTTCAAATTATATATTATATATAAGTGTATATAATTTAGTATGCGTTAGCGTTGTGTTTTATTTAAATGTATAATTTATAAAATATATTTTTGTGCGTCGAATTTTAAATATTTATATATATATTATTGTTAATAAAAAAATTATATATGAATATGTATATATATAAATCTTTGGGTGTGTTTTAATTTATAATATATATGTTATAATTTACATTGTCTGTTTGCGGTGTGCGTTGAATTTTAACTATATATATGTTATGATTTTTTTTCTGTGTATACGTGTATAAAAAAATTGTGTAAAGAATTATTGTGTTTTATTTTTGGTTTAATTGGGCTAGTGTTGTGTTTATTTTTGAGTCGAATGTAGCGTTGAGTTCCAAAACCCATTCCTAAACCCAACAACTGTACCAATCCTTTGAAAACTCCCTAGCATCCTCTTATGAAAATAAAATATATCACGAACGGTTATCAAGATATAAATATGTTCTGAATCGTGCCTACAAGTCATCATTTCATTTTGAGCCACGAAAGGTGAGTTTATCTCACACCTGACTGACATTATTTCATAGATGTTAGATCAACTAAATGAACTGTTATGAAATGTATAGTATTGCCAGTAGAAATTGTTTGTTTAAAATATGCACTTTCATATGTGACACGATATTCATATGACATGTATGTACACTGAATATATATGACTATGATGTGATTGACGATATGTGATGATTTATTATGTTGTATATACCCCTAGTTTAGAAAAATCACTAAGGGTTGAAATGATACATACCCGAACGGACATTAGATTATGGAAAAATCGTTATGGGTTGAAATGATAGACCTGAACGATTTTTACTGAATTTGGGATTGCGGGTTGAAATGATAAACCCGTAGAAATTTTATAAATTGCGGGTTGAAATGATAAATATCCGTATCACTTGACCATAGGGTAGAAAACTATATACGGACACCGTTGGTCATGTTTTCGGACTAAAATGATTTGGAAAATTGATTGTAATAATATTAATTTAAGATCTTATATTTTATATATATATTTTAAAGATTTATACTTAAATTTTGTAAATTATAAATTATATGTTTTAAAATGATTTTATAAGTAAAAATGTATTTAAATGCTTATTTATGATTTTACTTATAATTTATTTATTTTAAACTATATAATTTAATCATATATATATATATTTAACTTTAAATTAATATATTATAATAAATTATTCTTTTTAAACCTATTTCTAAATTAATTTAAACCTATATATGTTATAAAGCTATTTCTATATAAGTTTATAACTTATAGATAATATTTTCAAGGCTTATTTTATATATATTTTATAAACTTTAATAATAAACTCAAAAGGTGGATAAGTTTTGATTTTGCGATTTAAATTCGAGGTTTAAAGATATAAATTTATGTAACGATGCTTGATTTAATGAATTTGATTTTAAACCAACTAAATGCGAATTTTGAATTGACTTAAATATTGAATTGTATAGGAAATGAACGTGAACTACGTAATTAATTGGAATTTGAATTTATATTTGAATTCGATTATAAATTGACTGAGTATGAATTGAAATAAGTTTATATATGGAATTGATTCATAAACTATTTGGTTTGAATTAAAGAAATTTCTTAAATCAATTTATTTCAACATATGATTTTATTAAAATGGCCACGGTGTGAAAAATGTAAACGTTTGGTTGTTAAAGAGACCGAGATCGGATATTGTCATACTCTCTGCCAATACCGAAGACCACTTTAACAACTGTGTACGCGGTGGAGTTCCAGGATAAAGTAGGATGGTTTGGAGGCGATTACTGGATTGAAGAAAGAGAACGTTGATGGATAGCCTTGACCTTCGGGTCATAATTAAAATGACTAAAACAGGTGTTATACCGTGATTAAGTGAGGCCGCACCTCCATCGGACACACTTCTTCGAACTATATCTATTGCTTTGTGATTTGATTGGTGGCCACCCTTGATTATGGGAGTGTTGTTCTAGGTGAGCGGTAGTTGCGGCTATGCGTTACCACCGGTCCGGGCGAGCATCGGTAGAATCCTACCGTGGGTATTCCTCGTGTGCCTTGTCATATTATCCTGATCAAGCCCCTACGATTTTTATTTGACGTTGTCGTATAGCGGCGCATCCCTATCCACCGACTGTTACTGGTGTTTTATATGCAATGTTTATGATAATGTTTATAAACAGTGTAAGGGTAAAAATGTAATCCCGCTTACGCTATTTTAATATGTTATATTTAACCATAGACATTATTATAATAGCGTATTATATTATATGATATTAGTTTAATGGATCCTTAGAGGATGGTGATCCCAAACATCTTTTAAGTTACAAATGCATTTTATTGAACATTTCATTTGAGTTGATTTACTTCTATGAGAATGTTAGTCCTGATCCGAGTTGTTTTGTTTTGCATTATTGCTCGGGTCAGATCGAGTAATGCAGTGTTGAGATTTCACCTTCTGAAACTGGAGACTATTGAAGATATCACCTCTACCTGTTGATTCTAGCTATTTCTCCTTTGTATTAGAAATTCTTGTATTTAGACTTCCGCTGTATTTAATTTTGTAACTCTGATAGTATGTATAAATTTTTATTTTTATTTAGTAGCTTCATGAACTACTATTGTATAATTTATTTATTCCGGTGCGAGATATTCTGTTTTCTATGTCTGTGATTCTGTGATTTATTCTATTTACCTCAGAAGCTAATAACATTCTATCATTTCGAACGGTTTGAGTTGGTTTAATTACCAGCTTGAAGTGGACGAAAGACGGTATGTTACAGATAAGCTATCATGTAAATTTGAACTACCATGTAAACTCAAAAAAAAATTATCATGAGAATTTAACAATTGCTTTCGTTCAAGTGAGTTAACTTCTTGCCTTTAACAAATATGGTAGAAGAGTCATGAAGTGAGAATATACATTTGTGCATGCCTATTTTGAAAGAACCAACCAAAGTGTAGTTAGGATGATATCTGTTCATGCTTTTGAGGTTAATGCTATATTTTGTATGTTTGTTGATTGAGTATATTAAAGTACACAATTAAATTTTTATCAAAAAAAAGGTTGTTTAATAATTATATTGTCTGATGATCCCGTGTGCGTAGCACGGGTTTGCACTAGTATATATTGAAATTAAAAGTTATTCTTTTATTTGCATTCTTTGATGCAAATATACATTGAAATTAAAATTTATTCTTTTATTTGCATTCTTTGATGTAAATATATATATTGAAATAAAAAAATTATTCTTTTATTTGCCTTCTTTGATACAAATACGAATTTCAATAAAAAGTTATACTTTTATTTGCACTATTGATACAAATAAACATTGTAATTAAAAGATCATATTTTATTTGCATATTTAGATGCAAAGAAACATCGTAGTAAAGGATTACATTTTCAAAATGTAATATAAAAGAAAGAAAAGACTACATTTCCAAAAATGTAATAGGAGATAAGGAAAGATCACATTTTACATAATGTAAGAAAAGATTACATTAAATAAAAAGCTTTATTTTCAATGTAAATACATATTGAAATAGAAAGTTTACTTTTTCAATGTAAATATACATTGAAATAAAAAGTTAATATTTTTCAATGCAATAACACATTGAAATAGAAAGTTATATTTTCAAAATGAATAAAGTTTGAAATAGAAGATTACATTTTCAATGTAACCATATATTGAAATGAAAAATTACATTTTTAATGTAATCAAAGAATGAAATTAAAGAACACGTTTTTATGTCAAATAAAAAGAATACATTTTTATGTTAGGTAAGAAGGATTACAATTTCTTTACAATTAAAAGGGATTTACATTTGCTTTGCAAGTGAGAAAGATTACATTTTAATTGTAATGTAAGAAGGTTACATTTTTATGTAATGTCAAAAGATTACATTTTTATACGATGCAAAGAAATTTCGTTTTTCAATGTAGTATAAGAAATGAATAAAGAAATTACATTTTTCAATGTAATAAAAGAATAAAAGAAAGATAAGGAAAAATTGCATTTTTTTATATATTATATATGATTTCATATATAAAAAAATCAATGTTAAAATGGTAATAGTTTGAAAACGTTGAAAGAATTATATTTATATTTATAAATATAAATTAAAATAAAATGAATTACGCGCGGTAGTTCGCGTTTCGGCAATCGTAACTTCAAACGATTATACTGAGAGATCTGACCGTCGGATTTCCTCAAAACTGGAACCATTGGGTTCGCTTTGGAAAGAGCTTTCCAATGACATAAAATTTTCTAAGATCCAACAGTTAGGTTTGGAGAAATGTGTAAACCAAATTTTGATGAAAACAGCGCCAGGGCCATGTAATGACCCGAAGCGTCGTTTAATTATAAATGGCTATTTTTAAATAAATAAAAATAGCGATAAATCGTTATAAAATATTATAAACGATACGGAATGAAAAGAAATGATTTTGAACTATATATATTCGAGAATTATTTGAAAAGACCGAGTTAAATCTCATTTCAAATAATTATACGACGATTGGAAGTCGAAAATTTGAAGATGGTGGTTGAAGACCGATGATCTTCTCATCGAATGGATGTGTGGCTACTGATGCCCCTGATTGGAGTAGCTACCTTAAAGGGGCTACAATGGTAACCGTCCGGACATATTGTTGATTGTTCGGATATGCGAGGTATAAGGTGCCTTCGGTTTCGTTCAGACCCAGAAAGGACTTGTAAATGGATTGTATGTCTAACGTTATATCCCTTTATGATGTATTCGTTGATCTCGGCTATATATATATATATATATATATATATATATATATGTTTGGTGTTTAACACCCTTCTCTAAGTAGTATGAGCTTAGAGGTTATATATTGGTAGAAATCAATGTTATGGTATGGATTGACAATGTGGCATGCCAAGAGGCAAATGATCAAGGCTTATTGTTGAAAAGTATAGCCTTGTGGTTGATGATCAAAGCACAGCCTATCTAGGCACAACTTTGTGTATAGCATTACTTCGCGAGCCTCACACCCTGGTATGAATCAGAAACGGGAGTAAGGACTGCAGGGAGGACATACGTTTCTTCTAGCTAGAAGTGGTGTCAGCAACATACCAGCCCTGACATTTTTACTTATGTGGATGATGGAATGAGGTGCATCGGTTATTGAGTCCCTAGTTGCTCTATTTACGCCCCATAGGGCGGGGAAACGTATTGTTTAGGCATAATTAATCCACTTACATATTTGTGGACCGGTCCTGAAGATCCAAGGGTCACTCGAGCTCTGATCCTGAGACTTGGGCTAGAGAGTCTCGAATTCGGTAATGACTATCTTTTGCCTTGGTTCATGATGGAAATCCAACTTCCAATACGACCCATGCGGTTTTGATTGTATTACTAGTATGGCGACATAGTATATGGTAGTTATGTCATCTATGATTGATATTATGATTGAAATGTTTTAAAACATATATACACTGATAATAATATCAAAATTGTTTTATCGTATCAAGCATTTTTTTACCATTATAAGGTAAAACTTTATCCTCCGGTTTGCGTTGCATTGTGTGATGGGACTTGAGTCTTATAATGGTTTCATTTTTATAAAAGCATTGCGTTGTTTAACGATTTACTTTACTTATGCACTGGCAATCCAATGGAGTAAACTGGTTCCGCATTAGCGACGTGGTCCTGTGATTAGCCTTATTATCAAATAGGTTGAGTACGATTTCTCATACCAGTCCTATGACTGACTCGTAGTTTGTTTCACTTTGCAAACTCGAGTGCCCTCTTTTCCATACGGGCAGCCTTGTATACAGGTTTAGAAGATTCATTCTGGATAGCTATGGAGTTGAAGATGGACATTCCTATTTTGATGTTCAGACTTCACTTAGTATATTTTGTTTTTATTCCGCTGCAGACATTTTATATTAAGCTGAAATTGTATTCTTTGCTAAGTATGATCCTATTATGCTGTGTAACTCTGATGATGTATTATTTCCAGTGTAATTTGATGAAATTTATCTGCTATAATTCACTATTTCTATTCTGTTGTTATGTGTTATATCCCAATGATTATCCTTACATCCGTATATACGGGGTTTCGGGTCATCACATTTTATTTCGCCTTAAATTGAGACGAGCTTCGAATCATTCCAAACCAGTTCCATGGTGCAACCCTCGTCCGTACGATCCTAACAGATCATGTTTTGTCGAATTCCAATAATGTACGAGGGAAATATGATATTATCAAGTTTATATGTTATTAATTTAAACTAAACTTAAATATTGCTTAAAATAAGCGGGCTTCACCTTAATTTGGCCCAACTTCCCAATACCATCCACGTTTTCCCCTACAATCCACGTTTACCCCTCTCCTTGTCTGCTGGAAGAACACATCATTCATTTTTATTATTCTTTATTTATTTATTTATTTATTTATTTTCTTTTCTTCTTTTATACATTGGGCCTCATGGCCCAGCCCAACTCCTAGTGCACTTATACCCGCATGAACAGTGGACTCCTTCCACTAAATGAAACTGTGAGCTACTCTTTCACCATTACAGTAACTTCAGCTATCCCATTTTATAGTTCTTTTATCCTAGCCATCTCAACTTCCCATGCGTGGATTTCTTTACCTCATTTCTCCCCTTTCCAAACCACCATACTGCGTGGCCATTCTCCATCCCCATTTTCCACATCTGCACCTTAATGCCACGCCATCACATACAGCTCGCACCCATCTTGCCCCTCCCTCATTCTCATCGCGTCCAGTCTTCATTCCTCAACCTTCCCACGTGTTTCCACATGTATAAATCTCTAACTTCCCTTAGGTAGTAACTTCCCTTATGTTGTAGCCTTCCATGTGCATTAATCCGCATGTTCTTCCCTTTGCTAAAAAATAAACGAGCTGATGTTGATCCCCTTTTAAACCACTTGAAACCACACATGACTCAGATTATCACCATCCAATTTTAGGTACAACCTATCCCATGTCGTGCTAAAAGAAACTCCAAACACCTGCTTCCAGTCCAAGTGTATAACGCTGCCTTGCAGCCAAAGTTTTGGTCCCTTTAATTTTCGAACACTGCTCCCTCCATACTTCAAAATGCAAGCTCCAGTTTATACCCTTCGAAGCCGTTCAGAAATCTCTAGCTACATCTATAGTACGCCACACGTCCCATTTCTTTTTGGTTTTTATGTCACCATATATGTTTAACGCCTTATGCAGAAAAGTGCTTGCTGTCACCACTTCCTTCTACCTCGAATGCCATTTATAGTTTCACCGCCTTCTCCGTTTACACTTTATCATCTCTTTTTGGTCCTCCATGAAAAACTTCCCCACACCGCAAGAATCGCAAGCCACCTCATTTCTACACAATCGTGCATTCCTCCCTACCACGTCAGACTATCCCTCACGCCACCGGTCATGCAAAGTCACACATGCTACCTCATATATTCCATCACCACTAAAGCCAGTAATACATGCCAGATATCCCATCCTCGGCCATTCTCTTTCACTCTTTTACGTTGAGTCTGCAGTCCTCTTTCCTACTTCATGTGGTTATCGCAACAACTCTCATGCTCTCACATACCCGCAAGCTTATTTATAAACTCCCCTTTTTATTTTTACTTATTTTATTCTTTTTGAAAATAGTGGAGCTAAGGAATTTATTTTATCTCTTTATAAATTCCTGATGTTGAAGCTCCGAACAGAACTGTGCCTCTTGACAAATGAGTCCCTTATTTATAACTAAATCAATCTTGCAATGGAAGCTAGTGAATGCTTAGAAGTATAGAATTAAAGTGTACGTTTTCACCAAAACAAATTAAAGGAATTGTCCTTTGTTTAATTGAGTAGACTAGGTACAGACCCTTTATATATGTATCCATGCTTCTAGCGAAAGAAAAGAACATACATTTTTGGTGGAAATGAGACAGTTGATTGAATTATATATATATATATATACACACACTTAGCGGTGAAGAAAAAGGAACTGACATTTAAATCAAGAGGGGATGTGACGTTAGAGTGTAGGGTGTACGCAGACTTTGGGTTGAAGTAATAGTAACTGTTGTATTTTAGGGTAGGTTCAGTTTGATTTGAAAACTCATCATATTGTTGCATGACTTTGGTGAGAAGTAATTTCATTTAAAGTAGCTGCATTGATGTGTAGTCTGCATTTGAAAGGGATGTGGACATGCAAGACTTAACAATGAAGAAACCCAAATGATATATATATATATACACACGTAAAATTTTAGGGTATCGTGCTATACATAGTTTATCATTTTAATGGCTGCTATCGATGTTAGGAAATCTCGATCTAATCGGTTCCAGGTTTGTCAATTTTAACACTTTAAAATCTAGGATCTATGCAAAATTATAATAAACCGAACATAAATAGAACTTAGGGTTTTTACCAGTGATTCGCGATCCTAAGGATGAACATAGTTGATTCGAGCTGCCATTTCATGATTCGTGAATACTTGCGAGAGTATACAGGGTTGTATCGATCTTAGCTCCCAAAGTAGCGAGCCTCTAGAGGTTATCCACGAGAACGCATCCCTCTCGAATCATATTGAAGAGGAAGAAGGGAAGGTGGTACTAGCCGCCGCCATTAGTTCCTTAGGGTTTTGGAATTAGAATTTCTGTCGGTCTGTTCAAAATCCATAATTATCTCTAGATCAGATGACTAAGCCCTATCATATATGGTTAGCCACTCTATTTTTAAAAGGAAATAAAATATATAAAATATCTCCTTTTAAAATCAAAAAATTAACTACAAATTTTGAACCAACCTAATTACTAATTCCAACTGCAAATAAAATATCAACAAATTGAAGTTTTATTTTACCCAAAGAAACTAATTTCTCCTTGTTACGTTCTTTGTTGTGTGACCCTATAGGTTATTACAACGTTGGCAATAATTTTAATCATATTTAAATTATAAACAGTGAGCGACATCTAGTAATACATCGCTGCTACCCAAGTCATAATAAGATCAATTAACGATTTGATACAATCCTTTCGTGACCAGTGTGTCAATGTAATAAAATCCTTTTAACCAGTATATCTAGGATTAAACTCGAGGCATGGAACGTATCACCCTCTTTATAATTTAATCCGTTTATCTTGATCGATGAGTAGACTGTTTAAAACAAATCAGTATTTGAGCACGGCCATGCATTTCACAGTCTCACTCAATCAAGAGGCCCATGGATATCACCACGAATATATTGTAGGGTTAAATTCCATCTGGATCATTCATAATTTTCATTCGACTCGAGATGTATCCAATAATCACCGTTATCTTTACTCTGTTACGAAATAACTTTAGATGATATCAAAACACAAATATCCTCGAATAAAATTATAATGATTTCAGGTCTGAGGACCATTACATCACTGTCACTATGAGAATAACTCATGATACTGTTAATTATGTTCCATGGAGTTATCTCACGGCGGGTCAGGCCAATACGCTATTCTCCAATACTTATTTATGTCTTGACTTTAATATCACGTATATTAATGACCAATGAGATGTGATCATCCGTCAATCAACATACTAGTCTTAACGCTTTATTGTTCTCCTATATTAACAATAAAACTCGACTAGGGGCATTTAAGAATTATAATACTTATCACATTATATAATCTCAAGTTCAGTCTTACTCAAACTATATAATTTCGTATTATTATTCTAAGGACTTCTATTATATTATTATTTATAATACGTAGTAAATACAATATAACAGAATAATATTTTATTCCAAATAAAACAATAACATCAATAGTGTTATCAGTCTCATCAAATGAATTGCCTCTAGGGCACAAACTCTAACAATCGACAAATCTAAAAATACGGTCGTAACAAGCAATGTGCCACGATCCCGAAAATATAATAATATAGAAAAGTAAACTCATTCCGTGAAATCCCAAAATATTGATTTAGGATGCAAAATACTTCAAATAAAAATTTGCTTATTTTCCAAATTAAAAATTACGGTAAAATTCTAAAAATTAAATTATAGATACCTTTTAAATATCTTATCCAAATTCAAAACCAGCCATTAATTATAATTAATAAATCGTTATGGCTTATAAACGATTCCATGGCGACTATTTGGAAATTTGATTTGGACATAACTTACAATCTATAATACGAAATCTCTATTTTTCTCATTCATTAGAAAAATACAATTTAATAGATTCTAACGTTTCTTGTTTCGAAGAAATTCGACCAATAATGGATCCTATACACTCAGTTGAAGTTCGAATCGAAATATTACAAACTGCCGCGACGTTATGGGCTCGATTATAATTTATATTATAATTAATACATTCAACTATCGTTTAAATAATATATTCTTCATTATAACTCGAACATAACTTCGATTAAATATCTCATATTATCCAATTTACATAATATTGTTAATTCTACTATTTCTGACCATTTCGACATTTAAAATTATTATTCCACTATTTATATTAATTAAATATTAAAAAATATTTAATTCAAATGCTTAATTTGCCAAACCAATATATTAAAATAATTAAATTAATTAATTATTAAATCGCAAAAAATCTGGGATGTTACAAAAATGATGAATTCACTCAAAGTACAACATAAATTTATGTTCGAAGAAATTTTATTTAGTAAATTTGATATCTATAACAAAATTTGACCTTTTTCAATAAATGTCTATGTATTTTCTGGCTAAATTAATTATGTAAAGTACTGCGATACCAAAAAATTAGATGGTAATTTAAAAGTTCGGATAATCTGTTTAAACTGATAACTCAAAACAATTACTTTACAAACTGAATTCAAACCAATCTGGTTAGAAAACCGAACCGATCAAAAATGAAACAGTTCGGCTGGTTAATTCGGTTTCAACCGAATATTTCTCGCTCCTAGGTAGGAGAGTGTTTATCCCTAAAAAATATGCACACGTTGATAAATTAAATCTATATTAAAACAATGAGACGAGGCACACGAGGGCTCAATCGATAGTATAGCTCGAGTAATGCCTTGGTCGGTCGCATATACCATAGTCAAGCAAACAATAGGGGTCGATCGCACAAGAGAGGTCGAGCACACAGGGGTCGAGCACACAAGACAAGGGTCGAGCACACAATAAAGGGCAAGTGTACAAGAGGGTCGAGCATATAAGAGGGCTTGTACGTACAAGAGAGGTCGAACATGACACGGTTCATACACAATATGACTCATACAACAGGGGCACGCTCGCTCGTGTATCATGGAGGTCGCCCATGTACCATGGAGGTCGCTCGCACATCGTAGGTTCGATTAATCAAGACAGCTGGATACAGCTGGCGACAGCTGGCTACAACTGGTAGTGGCATTTTCGTAATTAACTGCATGAGTGACCCCTAGCTAGCACACATAAATTCCAACCCACCACTTCATTTGTTCTCCACCTATAAATACCTCGTGTCTTCCACCATTAAGGGGATTGAACTTTTGCCACCAAGAAGTGTTTTCGAAGCCATTCTTAAGCCATTCTAACTCCGTTCATCATCTCCAATTGAAGATCTAATGCTAAATCCACCATGGAATCCGCCAAAATCACTCAAGTGTCTGAAAGATTGTAGATCTACCTTCATACTCCTTGCACTTAGAAAGATTCAACAATTCCTTTGCTGATTTGTAAATATCAAAGTGAAATCCTTGTATAAGAAAGAGAATGAATGTACTTAGAGATAATTCAAGCCTTGTAAATCTTGAAATGATAATGAAAACTCTTTCCAAAGTGGACGTAGATCTATTTTATATCGAACCACTATAAAATCCTTGTGTTTTTACTTGCTTTTTATGATTGTGGCTCCATTTTCTACTTCTTACCGTTTGGTGAAGTACTGCTAAAGCACCTTTAGTGTTTTAGACCAATTTTGGTTTAAACATTTGGCACGTACCATGGGCCACATTAGCACTTCCATTCTCTAAGTGCTTTGTAGAGACAAAGTTTGGAGCTCGTTCTTACTATAGATTCTTTAAATCTAAAGCTGGGCCAACCGACAAACTCTCTTCAAATTTTAAAGCCTTGTTTGAAATTATGGGTAGATCAAAGAAAACCGCTAGTTAGACCACTAAAGAAACTGACAATCTTACCAACGATGCCATGCCACATACCAACCACTTTGAAGTTGGTGAAACCTCTAGGGCCGGAGCTACCATAACTAGGAAAGAATTGGATGTGGTTTTCATAGGATTGATAAGTCAGATGGAAATCTCGACAAATGCTATGTTGAAGAAGCTAGAAGCCATGTTCACTCTTCAAGCCGCCATAGCAAAAATTACTGATATTGTCACCCATACCAAACCTACTCAAACTGCTCATAAAGAACATGTATGTTCTTCTTCTTCAAGTCCGAGTCAGGACAAATCCATTCAAGAGGTTTTCGATCCTAATAGTCCTCATCATGAATAGGAAAAACCGCTTGCATGCAACCATTTTGAGAAAGCAACATCTCGACAAGTGCATGCCTCAGAACCCGAAAGTGGCTATTTTCCTAGGCAAACATCCGGCGAGGGGGATGGCATCCGCCCCGTGGACCAGTACAACAACTAGGAACGCCTATCAGAAATGGTTCGCAAGATTATGAAGGAAGGCTTGAAAAAAGAAGATGATGAAAAAGAGTGGGGATTCGCTCTTACCAAGACCCCACTCATCGAGAGAATCAAAATGGCCCCAGACCCAAAGAAGTTCAAACATCTGATGGGACTGGCGATCCCAACGTGTTCCTGTTCAAGTACAACCAACATATGGATGGGGCACATGCCATAGACGAGTTTAAATGTCTGTACTTCTTGACCTATCTAGAGGGGGTGGCTTCCCTTTGGCTCACTAAGTTACCACCAAAATCTGTGGAAAATTTTGCTACTCTAGCCAGCTGTTTAGAGAACAGTTCAGGCTTCAAGCAACTACAGTCCGAGATGTTATGGAGATGAACGAGTTAGAACAAAGGCCAGGAGAACCAGTCAAGGCCTTTCTCACTCGATTTAACCCTGTTGCGACTGAGGTCGGAAATCACGAGCCTCACTTGGTATTGATTGCTATAAAGGGAGCCATAAACAAAAAGACAAAATTTGGGTGATGGATCAAGAAGAAAAAGCCAAGCACACTTGAGCAGTTGTACGATAAAGCCGAAGAGTATATAATTGTGGAAGAAGATCCGAATTATGCCCTAGATATCCTTGAAAGTAGTACGCAATCTGAAACAAAAGACAATAATGTGCAGGGTGGCCAAAAGAACTCTGGGGGCCAGAAGAGGGGTAATGATAGCAAAGATAACAAAAGCAATAAGAAGTTCTATTTCTTTAAGAGCTCAGAGTTAACCCCGCTCAGTGACACCCTAGAGAATGTCTACATGGCTACAAAGGACACCGAAAACTTCCCAATGTTGAAGCCTGTGAAAGTCAGAGATTCTAGCATGGACTCAGGAAGGTTTTGTAGGTTCCACAACCAGCCAGGCCACAACACTAACGAGTGTAGACATTTAAAGAACCTAGTAAAGAGCTAATAAGGAAGAACAGGTTGCAGTAGTATGTAAAAAACCCTCAGAATCTTAGACTGCACAGCGGCAAAGCAATCCCCCAACAAAAAAAGGTCCAACTCCTGTCAATCCAAAGCCAATCATCTACATAATCTTAGGTGGTCCCCACCAAGGCAGAAGAAGCCGAGTGGTTTACATGAAATATGCTGATGAGCCGAATAATCCTCCACAAGAAGAAGGCTACATGGTACTCAACAATTCGTTCCCCGTCAAACTGCTCAAAACGTCGGGAGAAGACATAGTGTTCAAAGATAGGGATTCAGACGGACTACTAACACCGACGGTTGATCCAATGGTGGTCACCGTTGGCATAGGGTCATCTATGGTCGGGAGGGTTCTGGTAGACCATGGGGCGTCTGCCAATGTGCTTTTCATTAGTGCTTTCAATAAGATGAATATCCCCATGTCAGACGTCCGAGCATGTCAGAACAAGATTCACGGGTTCACTGGGCAAACAACACAGCCGATCGGCGTGATAGATCCGCTAGTTGAACTTGGTGAAGGAAAACAAAAGGTTGCTATGATGCTGTTAGCCTACTTTGTGAACTAGGCTACACAAAGTTAGAAGACCAATTGATGAAGAACACTCACTCAAGGACCGGTCGGATTGGAGATCTTTAGCCAAGACAAAATAATGCGAAGCAGAAAAGGAAGGAGCACAAGCAGAATCAGATCGGTTAGGATCTGCCCGATCCGCTCCTCCACTCCTTAATGCATTTGATACGAATTAGAAGCTGCAACAGTTACAGCCCACGATCCCTGAAGATGCTGAGCGGTTGTGTGCCATTTCCCCCATGTTCACCCACTAACCTGATGCACTATCTTTATGTCATTCCATCCGAACCCGACTTTTAAGGAATGAGCGCCACGTGCATCCAAACCAAAGCCATTTCAGAGAGATTTTTCACCTATAAATAGACCATCAAGGGTCATTTGAAGGGATCTTTTGGCAAATTCAGAGCTCAAACTCCCTTGTCAACCAAATTTCATCACTATATTCAGATCATTACCACAATTTGAAGTGAAAATCCATAAACATTGAGTGAAGTTATGCATTGTATGAGTGAAATTGAGTGAGAATTACTATTGTATTTGTATTTAGATCATCAATCCAAAGAGTAGAAAGTGTGCGTAGGCTCTTTAATGCCGAACCACTATAAATCGTGTGTTTCTCTTTTACTTTTTGATTTCACTTCATCTGGATTACTGCTAGTTTAGGTGTTAGAACCACTTTTTGGTCTAATATTTTGGTGCTTTCACTGAGAAGTTTTTTGAATTCTCCGCTTTTTTGGGATTATTGTTTTACTATTTGGACCCTCAATTTCAAAGAAGTTAATCCTTTGTTTCAGGCATTTTCAAATATTTCCTGATTAATCTTTGAAGAATTAGAAGTACAAGGCGCTCAGGAAAATGAGGCTAGCGATGATCAGCGGGCCATAGTCATGACGAGGTCACGGGGATAGGGCTCTAGAACAGGCCGATCCGGATCGGGCGCTCCGCAGCAGGTAGATGACGTGAAACCGAACCGATCGAAAGGCTCTGAAGCTGCTCGCACCCCCCATACCGATCCGTCTCTATTGTCCTACTCTGATCTGATCCGAACGCGGCTGAAACTAGTACATCTACTCGAGCACCCACCAATGCTCTGATACCAGCCGTGACGACTAGTGAACAAACCATTCCGTCTACACCAGTTAGACATGGAGACTTTTCGCACTTTCTTGATATGCTTAAGAGTACTAGGAATGCTTTGGAAGCTCACAAACGTGACAGTCCTTGTATGCAAGAGAATATGATTGCTATGAGTAGGGAAATTAGTGAACTTCGTAGGTAGAAGACACCCTCTCCAACTCACCACCTTACAGCAAACCAGTCATCTTCTTCAGATGAAGAGCGCCCTCGCGAAAGAAGGCCGTATGAGCGAGCTGAAAATCTTGATCAGCTGACCGTTGGATCTTTGGGATCCCGAGAAGACGCTGCTCATGTGTTAGGTCCCGACGACCTGAGCCTGAGAGAGCCCATGATGTTGCCCATGCGTGGATCCCACGTCCTACCCAGGGATCCTAATGTTACCAATCCCACACAAGGACAACTCCTCCAACCCCTTCCTCCCATGAATGACCGGGATCGTAGGGAACAGAGCAGGGCAGCTGCTGCTAGAAGCAGGAGAACATCCCCTGGTCAGGAGCCTAGGGGCAATCCAAATATCAGGGCCAGAGAGCTTGAACCAACATTAACGAATGCTAATGTATGGGCAATGGTGCGCCAAATTATGGACGATAGCCGACGTTATACCAATGAAGACTGGGGCATTGAACGAAGTCACACCCCCTATTTATAGATGACATACTGGACTTTCAATTCCTCCGACGATTTACGTAACACCCCACATCCATTAATGTCACTCACAAAGGGAATGCATTAACTTCCATGGAGCGCATTTAGTGTATAGAACAGAATATAACAAGATAGATATAAATAATGGTACTTGAAAATTTTAAAACAACTTTTATTGCAGTGGAGAAATAGTTTGATTACAACAACTTCATAAACCAAGTACACTTAATATCCATCTTGATAAATTGTTTCAGAGTACATAAAATAAAAAGCATAAACCCCAACACAAGTAGCCATAAAAGATATGAGCTAAACTTTACTTTCAGCAATCCAAGCACTTCCAAAAGAGAGAGAAAGAGATCCGAGATCAAGCTCCACTAGTACTAGTCCCACCCTGAGAACCTGGGGGGGGGGGGGAGGGAGGAAGAAAAGAGGCGAAAACAAAGGGGTCAGACATAAAGTCTGGCTAGTATAATAACTTTAACAATATAATATTAAAGTAACTAGGATAAGGCATAAATTGGTAAGATAAGATATGACCATGAAACAAGTGGGCATGACAAAGCAAATACGAGGAATATTCTGGCGTTAATCTCGTTCCTAATCACTATAGGATAATTACTATACTGCACCACCACTAGTCACCCTAAAAGTTGATGCCGCCTACAGAACTTAATAATGATAATGGTAGTTTCGTGTACCCCTAGCTGCCTTCATAGGTGTCGTCTGCCCCTATCTCCACTAGTTGTACCCACTACCCCATTCGATCGGCTCCCTAACTCGTAGAAACTTGTGCTAGTCCCACAGTGGGTTGTATCACTTCCCGAATTGGCAACCCGATACCACCATAGATGCACAACTTATATCTACACGATGCAACAACGTCTTACCTACCAGCTCGGGCCCATGCACGCACATGACCCCATTGGACTTGCGTTGCCACCGCTAACCCGTTTCGACCTCTTACAATCAAATCCAGTAAGCGTGTCCCGTCCTCGACTTGGGTCGAGCTCACAAAGATAATGGGTTACTGGTTTGAAAAGGGCCCCTTTGCTTGACACAAGCCTTCCACCTATGCTTGGTTCCCACTAAGGTTTCCCCACTTAACCCCATTCTTATTCATGTGTTCTTACATGTTTCAATCTTGGTTAAGTGCATCTAATTGTATTTCACATGCCACCCAAGGCACCCACTTAATTTCACATGCCACCCAAGGCACCCACTTAACCCCCCATGTCCCACCACATGTTTATCTGGTTAAGTGTTACTTAATTCATTAGAACCGTAACCTTGTAAAGACCTCCCACATTAGGCTGACATTTGTGGTTGCTGGATTTGTTGGGCAGGTCCGGGCAGTCTTTACCGCAAACGAGCCTAACCTCGCGTCTTTACAATTGTTACGCATTTAATTTGTGCCTTTGACCTCTCACATTATTCTGGCATTAGTGGCTGCTGAATTTGTCGGGCGGGGCCGGGCAGTCTTACACCACAAAAGAGTCTAACCTCATGTCTTAGGCGGTTAATTATTACACATCTTTATTTAACCCCAAATTGGATTAATATCCCTATTCAAATTTGTCAATAAATTCCAAATATATTTTTGTCCATAATTGTCTCTTAAAATTATGTCCATAAATACCAATTATGCCAATTAATGTCTCAAATTAATTATATGCCTTTTAAGGCCATTTTATGCCAATTCACAATTTATGTATATTCAATATTATCCCATCATCCCCACGTTATTCGTACATTTTCATATGACATATGTTAGACTCGCAAATAGTCTAACTTACAAAAATAAAAACAACATCACATAACACATAAAATAGATCTAAGGATCATGACATAAGATTACATAGCCAATAACTTGCATATGAATTTCATTCAAACTAGCATATGATACAAAACTAGCATAGGTAATGGGCATAAACTTGCATAACTTATGTACTGCTATAGATCCAAACATAATGGTGTGAACTTGCATATGGATCTAAACATAAAGATGTAAACTTGCATATAGATCTAAACATAAAGATGTAAACTTGCATATAGATCTCAACATAAAGATGTAAACCTGCATATGGGTCTAAACATAAAGATGTAAACTTGCATATGGATTTAGACATAAAGGTTAATGTCACATAAACTAGCATATGCATATACATGTCTCATATATATTTTAACAACCAAAACTTTCATAAGATTCATACATGAATATATGATCCAATCATCACAAACTTGAATAAGATATATGATTCAACTTGCATAAGATTCACATAAGAACTAACATATGTTCCAACTTGCATAAGACTAACATATGATTCAACACCACAAACATACATATAATTTAGAGCAAATTAGTTTAAAGGACAAACATATAATAAACTTTTAAAATTAGGACGCAACTTTAAGAAATTAGGCAGAAGGACAGTCGCCATATTCTTCTTTTATTTCCTCCGTCGTCGATTATCAACAGTCGTTGTCGCCTCAATTATCAACAGCTAAGTCATCACACACCTTCCAAGCCGCCGCCTCCTCCTCTCCAAACCGCTGCCTCTTCAAGCCGACGCCGCCGCTTCTTCAAGCCTCCACCGCCGCCGCTTCTTCAAGCCTTCACCTTCGCCCTAATCTCCACTTCTGTCGCCGACCTCATGCCCTAGCCGTCATCCGACCAATCAACGCCTGAAGTCAACGTCGTTCATTTCAAACCTAGCCGCTGCCGTTCAAGTCATTGATGCCAATCTGCTATTAAATTTAGCATTTCAGTCAAATGCTAACTGTATTTATCATTTCATCGAATACCAATCTAATGTTGTATTTTTACTTTGAGTATTACAAATTCTTTTCAATGCTAATTGTATTAGCATTTCAGTCGAATGCTAAGTACAATTTCCTTTTTTTAACCTTTTTACATTAGTTAGCATTTCAGTAAAAAAATGAAAAGTAAAAAAAGGAATCACTTATGTAATTTGAATATATTTTCTTTTCTTTTTTCAGTTCAGGTCAAATACATCCAAACGTTGAAACTATAGTTGTACTTATCATTTTTATTTTTATTTTTATTTTTACAATGTAGTGTCCATTTTAAAAAATGATAGATGTACTTATCATTTTATTTTTAAATGGTAGTTGTACTTATTGTTTTATTCAAGCTTAAATATGATCGTTTGATAAATCATTTTCTATCTTGCGTACATTTTTTCCAAATAGCTCTTTTTTCTTTTTCTTCTTTACATATTCAATGATACATATTTTTGAAATGATAGTTAAATGTAGCTTTTTGTTTTCAAGTCAATGACAAATAAATTTGGTAAATATTACTTGACAAATAAATTTGGTAAATATTACTTAAACTTAACAGTTTCCCCTACTTATTTTCTAGCTTTGTTGTTTTTGCTGACAATTATATTTATATTTTCATATGATACTTGCATATAGCATTATTTTGATATGTCAAATTTTTTGTCTACTGCTAATTCAATCTACCATTTTAACAATTTCTAAAAAAATTATAATGCTAATGTATTTTAGCATATGTGTTATGTTAGTCTAAATTTAATGCTAATCTAATATAGCATTGTTTTATTGCTATAAACAATAGATTTCTACAGTAGATAACACTACTGTTCAATACTAAATTAATCTAGCATTTTCTAAAAGATTTATTTTTCACTATTGACTGCATCGTATACTTTATAACAATATAAAATAAGTTAAATTCCACTATCATTTAGAATATTATACACATGCCTGATCACTTTCAAAAATACAATGTAAAATTCAACTATCATTTGTCATATCTATACATGCTATAGTTCACTTTAAAAATATAATGCTATATTCAGCTATCATTTTACATATTCTATACATGCTAGTTCACTTTAGAAATACGATGTTGAAATCAACTATCATTTATTATGTTTTATACATGGTAGCTCACTTTATAAATGCAATGTTATATTCAGCTATCATTTAGTATATTGTACATATGTTATTTCATGTTAAAAAATACAATGCTAAATTCAACTATCATTTACCACTTTAAGAATGTAATGATATATTCAGTTATCATTCATTATATTATATACATGCTAGTTCACTTTGAAAACACAACGCTATATTCATATATCATGTTCTATAATGTTAGTTCACTTTAATAGAGAATTTAAGTAATGATAGACATACATAACATTGAAAAAAAATGATACATAAACATAACATGATATATTTATATTTGAATATGTTACTTTGTTTGCTTATTGTATTACGTTGCAATGATAAATGATAGAGAAAAATAGCATTCGGCATTTGATTGATGATAGGCAAAAGCAAGATAAATAGCCATAGAATAATGGATAAATATACCATTGAGAAAAAGACTTTCGCACGTAAGGCCTAATCGGGTACCTATGACACATAAAAACTTCCCCACGCAAGGCCTAATCGGGTACACCAGCAACAATTCTGCACCCAGTAGGAATTAGTTAACCGAGCGGGTACCCGTGACACGTAAAAGACTTACGCGCGCAAGGCCTAATCGGGTACCTATGACACGTAAAACACTTCCGCATGCAAGGCCTAATCGGGTACTCCAGCAACGATTCTGCACCTAGTAGGAATTAGTTAACCGAGCGGGTAGCCGTGAAGACACAAGGCCTAATCGGGTACCTATGACACGTAAAACACTTCCGCATGCAAGGCCTAATCGGGTACCTATGACACGTAAAACACTTCCGCACGCGGGTCTAATCGGGTACTCCAGCAACGATTCTGCACCCAGTAGGAATTAGTTAACCGAGCAGGTACCCGTGACACGTAAAAGACTTCTGCACGCAAGGCCTAATCGGGTACCTATGACATGTAAAACACTTCTGCATGCAAGGCCTAATCGGGTACCTATGACACGTAAAAGACATCTGAACGCAAGGCCTAATCGGGTACTTCAGCAACGAATCTGCACCCAGTATGGATTAATTAACCGAGCGGGTACCGATGACACGTAAATTACATCTGGATGCAAGGCCTAATCGGGTACTTATGACACGTAAAAGGCGTTCGGACGCCAGGCCTAATTGGGTACTTCAGTAATGAATCTGCATCCAATAGGGAATTATTAACCAAATAGGTAGACACATTAAAGACATCCGGACGCAAGGCCTAATCAGGTATATATGACACGTAAAAGACGTCCGAACGCAAGACCTAATGGTACTTCAGCAACGAATCTGCATCCAGTAGGGATTAATTAATCGATCGAGTACCGGTGAGACGTAAAAGACATCCGAACGCAATGCCTAATCGGGTACCTTTGAAAACCAATCTATACCGAAAACATTTCGTTTAACCGAACGAACTAAAAGAATGCAAAGGAATAAATGAAATTGAATGAATGATAGTAAAAATTAACATTTATTCTTTTAATTGCATTAAATGTATCAAATGTACCATACAATAATCAATCTATCATTTGTAGTATTATATTAGTTCAATACAAAGTATCAAATTGAATGGAATGTGTCGAATGATAGTTTAAAATTTCATTTGTAGTTTTAAAGTGCATTATAGTACAACAAATGTACTGAATGATATGTAAAAATTTCAGTTCTATTTTTAAAGTGCATTAGAATGTTTGAATGTAGCGAATGATAATTAAAATAGTTTAAGGTGGTGTTTTACTTGTGAAGTTCACTATCATGTTTTAAAGATTTAAAATGATATTTTAATATAGCATTTTAATAACCAAGTCCATTATCTTGTTTATAATACACAAGTCTATAATTTAGTGTAATAAAATTATTATGAAGTTCAACATCATGTGTAAGATATTAAAAAAATAGTTTAGTGTAGCATTTTTAACAAAAGTACACTAGTATGTTTAGAATATTTAAAATGATAGTTTAATACAACATTCTAGTTATGAAGTACATTACCATTTGATTTATGATATCTGCAATATTCAAAATACAGCAACTCAATGAGCAAGCAAACAAACAACTGATGCATTATAGTTTATGCACAGTTTCTCATTTTTTGAAACATATAAGTAATTTTATCACATCAAAATCAAATGTAAACATAACAAAAGAGCACAATCATCACGAAACAACATGATGCAGTAATTGTACAAGTGATGCAACAACAACAAAACAGAATACAACGTTCAATTATACATTATACATATAGAATCAAAATGATAAGTTCATATAGCATTTGTTTCTTAGTTCATTTCAAAACAACATAGTTAATCGTCATCGATACCTGTAGCACCACCACCATCGACCTCAACTCTATTGTCGTTGTTCAGCTAAAATCGGCCATCAACATTATCTCTTGAGTAGTCGTCGTCCTCGCCTGAAGGAAACAGTCCATCGTCTTCGCCAGAGGATGACTGTCGTCTTCGCCTGAAAGAGCACCGCTGACGCCTGTGGTTGCGCTGTCGTCGCTCGTTCTGTGATGCGGCGCCGCCTCTTCGACTGAAGCCGTCGCCTCCAGTGTGATTGATTTGAGAAGAGATTTGAGTGCGAGATGGAAGAAGACACCCGATTTAATAATCGGCCAAATAATTCCTTCGGTTAAAAATATAAATGTTGTGTCCTTCTGACATAAAAAATATACATGCGTCCTTAAGCCAAAAAACTGAACGATGTATTTCCTTAAGCCGATTTTCCTGTATAATTTACATCACATGATTCAAAATCATATTCTCATAATCCCAATTATATCATATCATAATTAAATTAATTAATTAATTAATTTGTGAAAGCTATCATACTCACAATTTAAAAGAATAGTCTTATCTTTCTGGGATCTGTATTCTGAAGCTGAATTGCTCGCCTTTGATGTAGACTAATCGTTATTTAGATTTGATTTGATTTTGATTCAAGCTTCTATCTTGTTTAGGGTTGAAAGTGTATGGCGGCTACTCTAGGTTCTCCATTGACGGCATGGTGGCTCTTGTTATGAATTAATGTGATTAGGGTTAGGAGTTTAGGAGTGTATTTATAGAATTTTAATTTAATAAGAGCCGTCGGATTAACCTTGGGATAACCAGAACCACCAGGACCACTCAGATGCCACATCAGCCCTTAGGGCGACTCGGGCCACGGGTTGACAGCCAAACACACTGGATCGAGCCCTAGTCGACCCAGCGAGGCTCGGGTCGACTCCAAAAATGGTGCTATTCGGCATTCCCCCTCCCAATTCGTTGTTTTGGACTTTTTTTGAATATATATATATATATCATATCATATGCATACAAACTTCAAGGCTTAATAACTTCTTCATAAGTTATCCGTTTTATGCAAACCTAATGTCTATCTTGACCCAAAATTTTGAAACGAACGTAATAGTGCAACCCATTTCACTTAATTCTTCTTCTAAAAATTAAGTATACTTTAATTTGTGAATTTTAATGTTATAAAATTACAGGGTGTTACATTCTCCCCCTTAAAGGATTTCGTCCTTGAAATCTCTAAGTTAAGAAGAATGTATCCTACCAACCAATTATCCATCTACTCAACCATCATCCACAAGCATCCATTGTCCTTAAAGAAATTTCTAATGCTATATGAACTTATGTGAAAATGTGTGTATATGTTCCTTATCTAATGCAAAGATCGGGCGGTCCACTGATTCAGTTAACCTCAATGCAAATCATGATAGTGCCATGCGTCCATTATGTATGCGAAAGAATCCTGTCGATACATATTATTTCTACATGTGTGCACAACCATTCATCAAAATGCAGCATCCATATGATAACACAACCATTATACATCCATTAATTTAGATATGCACACACATTTATATGCAACATAAAGGTGATTGAGTCGATCTAGTGCCTAACGTGTGTGTACATGCATCCACGAGCAACCACTAGCAACCACTTGTATCCATTTGCATCCACCAAACATAACATGTCTCAAACACATGTTTGCAACTCCTAACTAAAGATCGAAGATTTCATCGCAAAGATAGTACTAAAAGATAGGACAAGTGTCAACAAAGCGGTAGAAAAAGGAGAAATTAAAACATACCCACAAAAAGGAAAGGGTACAGCGTACGCATTTTGTCTTCCGTCTCCCAAGTCGCGTCTCTTTGATCATCTCCCCATTGCACTTTGACCAACTTGACCTCTTTGTTGCGAAGCTTTTTGACCTCTGATCCGAGAATGCATGTAGGAGCTCATCTGATCGTGGCATTGCGCTCTACTTCCACTTCTTCGGGTGTGCTCGGCTCTACCACTTCCGCCGTATCGTGTAAACACTTACGCAAATGCGAAACGTGAAACACGTCATGAACTCCGCTGAGCTTCTCTGGTAACTTTACTCTATACGCCATCAGTCCAATCCTCTCCGTAATTGGAAAGGGTCCTACGAACCTCGGTGCGAACTTCCCTACTAATCCAAAACGGACTACATTTCTTAACGGTGACACCTTAACAAAAACCATGTCCCCAATATTGAATTCAAGATCAGTTCATCTCCTATCAGCATATGACTCTGTCGGTCCTGCGCCGTCTTAATTCGCCGTCGAATCAGGTCTATCTTCTCCGAAGTCTCCCTAATCATGTCGGGTCCAAGCAAAACCTTATCAGTGGATTCCCACCAACATGTAGGTGATCGGCACGGTCATCCATAAAGAGCCTCAAAAGGTGCCATGCCAATGCTAGCCTGAAAACTATTATTATAGGCGAACTCCACTAGTGGAAGGTGTTCTTCCCATGTTACTCCAAAGTCTAGGATGCATAGTTTCAGAAGGTCTTCTAGAACCCGATTTACTCTCTCGGTTTGGTCGTCCGTCTGAGGGTGATAAGCGGTACTTAAGCATAATTGCATTCCAATCGCTTCTTGTAAGCTTTTCCAAAATTCGCTTATGAAAATGGGATCTCTATCGCTCACAATGCTAGAGGGTATGCCGTGTAAACAAACTATCTCTCGAAGGTAAACAGATGCTAACCACGTGGCGGTCCTTCTATTTTTAACGGGAATAGAATGGGCACTTTTGGTAAGTCTGTCTACAATTACCCAAGTACCTGTATTACCCTTCCTTGATCTTGGTAACCCATCTATAAAATCCATGGAAACGCTTTCCCATTTCCAAAGCGGAATCTCTAAGGGATGGAGCAAACCTCTAGGCTTCTTTTGCTCCACCTTGACTTGTTGGCACACTAAGCATCTAGCAACAAACTCGGCCACATCCTTCTTCATTCCGGCCCAAAAGAAAACTCGTTTCATATCCCTATACATCTTATCACCACTGGGATGTATGGTCATCTTAGAGCGATGTGAGTCTTCAAGAATTGCCTTCTTCAAACTCTTATCTTATGGTATGCAAAGTCTTCCATCTCTACGTAGCCAACCTCTCTTATCTATAGCAAATCTATTAAGATGACTTGAGGACTCCGCTTCTATAATCTTGCCTACTATCTCAACCAACTGTGGGTCATTTCGCTGTGCCTCTCCAACTCGACCCAAAAGTGTAGGTTGCACCTCTAACGATGTCAATAATCCGGGTACATAATCGACAAAGGGTCTGAAGTCAAAGGAAGATATATACTCCAAACTCTACCGCTCTACGAACAAAGGACTTAAAGTTAACTTCTTTCTACTTAAGGCGTCGGCTACAACGTTACCCTTGCCAGGGGTATATGCGATCTCAAAATCGTAGGATGCCAAAAACTCCATCCATCTCTGCTGCCTCAAGTTTAGGTCCATCTGACAGAATAAGTACTTTATCGACTTATGGTCTGTATACAACTCAAATCTCTCGCCAAGCAAATAATGATGCCATGAACTAAGCGCAAAAACTATGGCCGCCAACTCTAAGTCGTGGGTAGGGTAATTTTTCTCATGGGCTTTCAACTGTCTTCCACCATAGCATATCACCCTTCCCTCTTGCATTAAAACTACACCAAACCTTGTCCCGCAAGCATCGGTATATACAGTGAATGTCTTACTCCCGTCTGGCAAAACTAAAACTGGAGCTGTTGTCAAAGCCATCTTCAGACATTGGAAAGCATCGTCACAGTCAACGTCCCAAGTAAAATTCAAATTCTTCTTCGTTAATCGAGTGAGAGGGGCTGATATCTTCATGAAGTCCTTAATGAACTTCCTATAATAGCCAGCCAGACCTAAAAAGCTTCTTACTTCTGTTGCGTTCTTAGGAGTTTTCCAATCTTGGATTGCCACCACCTTGGCAGGATTCATAGCTATCCCTTCCTTAGAGACCACGTGTCCTAAGAACCTCACTTCTTTTCTCCAAAAATGGGACTTGGAGAACTTGGCTTTTAGTTGATGCACTCGTAGGGTCTCTAAGACTTCCGTAAGATGTAGGGCATGCTCTTCTTCATTTTTAGAGAAAACCAGAATATCGTCTACAAAGACTACTATAAACTTGTTTAGAAACTCCCTAAACACCCTACTCATTAAGTCAACAAAGTATGCGAGTGCATTTGTCAAACCAAAAGGAATGACGAGCCACTCAAAGAAACTGTCACGAGTTCTAAAGGCAGTCTTATCGATGCTAACTTCAGCCACCCTTAGCTGATGAAACCCTGTAGCTAAATCCAGTTACGAGAAATCTGAAGCACCCACCAACTAATCGAATAAATCGTTTATCCTCGGCAATGGGTGTCTGTTCTTCTTTGTCAGCTTATTCATCTCTCTATAGTCCACGCACAATCTAAGTGAACCATCAGCTTTTGTAGTAAAAACGACTAGAGAGCCCCACTCCAAAATACTTCTTCTTATGAACCCCTTCTCAAGCAATTCTTTCACTTGCTTACTGAGTTCTCTTCTCTCTCTCAGATCGATGTGGCGCACTGGTAATGCAACTGGCTTTGCATTATCTACTAGATATATTGGTAAGTCTATCTTGCGCCTCGGGGGTAAATCTCGAACTTCATCGAAGACGTCAATATATTCACAGACCACACGAACAGATTTCAAATCATCATTGGATGCATCAAGGGATTCTAGGTAGCTAAGCATTACCGGACCTCTAGGGTCACAAGAAATATCAAGGGTCTTTCCACAACGAGTCAACAATCTAACTACCCTTCTTTCACAATCTAGGATGGCACCGTATCTAGTTAGCCAATCCATACCTAGAATCAAGCCGTAGCCCATGAAGCCAAGAACAAAGGCATTGCATTCAAACCCAACGCCCAAGATAGACACTCTCAAATCCCGACAAATCATAGAAAGATGAGCCGAACCACCTATAGGATTTGAGACTACTATGGGATACGTAACTAGACTAGTATTTAGGTGCAGTGTTTCAACTAACGAAGCAGATACAAACGAGTGTGTAGCGCCAGAGTCAAACAAAGTACGAACAGTATGATCAAACAGAAAAACTAAACTTTCAACGGAAATGTTTCTACCTCTCTCCTGTCCTGGTGCCATGAGAACATGAATCTTCCCTCTCGTCTGCCCTGGTGCCATGAGAGCCTGAAGCTGCCCTCCAGAAGTTCTTTTCCCTTGCCCCTGTTTCCTTGGGCAGTCCTCAACTAGATGACCTGCCTTTCTACAGAGGAAACGACCAGTCTTCTTCTTTTTCCTACAGTCTTTGCTCAGATGGCCTAGTGTCCCACAATTAAAGCACTTCTTCTTTCCTTTGCCATTATTGTTTTTCCCGCCTTTCTTGTTTTGTTGTTGTGGCTTCTTCTAGTCTCCTTTCTTCTCCGGTGCCTTATTAGCATTCGTACCTTTCTCCACCTCATGCATAAGCACCATGTCAACCAGTTTCTCAAAGGTAGCCCCCATTGGAATGTGGGTCATCGCCAACCCATGTAGCGGCTCATTCAAACCTTTTACGAACCTCAGGGCCTTCTTCTCAGGTGTGTTTACTAATTCCAAGCCAAATCTCGCCAACTGATTGAACTTGTTGACATACTCCTTTACTGATAAATCCCCTTGCTTCAACGCCAAGAATCTTTCCATATATAAATTCTCTTCTGCTGGTGAGAGAAACTTCATTTCGAACCTAAGCTTGAAATCCATCCATATATCCACCTACATTCATGACCTCCCACCAAAACGAGGCTTCGTCTTTCATTAACCATGCAGCCAATTGGACCTTCCTTCCGTCTTCTACTTCGAAAATACCGAATAGATCTTCCACCTCCTTAAACCAATTTCGAGCTTCAACAAACATCTCTGATCCATGAAAAAGTTTCCCGCCCATTGCCCTAAAATCTTTGCATGTCTTTGTAAAAGTATCAACACGGGGAGGAGGAGGAGGTGGAGGAGGGGGAGGAGGAGAAGGAGGAGCATTTGTTGGGACTGCGATATTGGCCCTAGCTTCCAGATACCTTCTATACCATCCTGGTATCGGTATCCCCTCGGGTAGCTCGGGAAATCCAGACATGCTGAAAAGAAAATGAAGAGATTCAAAACGGAGAATTCGAAAGGAACATATATGGCTCTTGGGGGTTATGTTTTTAAAACAAACCTTTCTCTTGAAAATACTTTCCTTAAAACATACTTTTGAATGTATTTCTTTATAAAATTCTTTTTGAAAAATACTTTTTCAAAATTCATATCTGGTTTGGTAACCTTCAGCTCTGATATCACGTGTAACACCCCACGTCCATTAATGTCACTCACAAAGGGACTGCATTAACTTCTGTGGAGCGTATTTAGTGTATAGAACAGAATATAACAAGACAGATATAAATAATGGTACTTGAAAATTTTAAAACAACTTTATTGCAGCAGAGAAATAGTTTGATTACAACAACTTCATAAACCAAGTGCACTTAATATCCATCTTGATAAATTGTTTCAGAGTACATAAAATAAAAAGCATAAACCCCAACACAAGTAGCCATAAAAGAGATGAGCTGAACTTTACTTTCAGCAATCCAAGCACTTCCAAAAGAGAGAGAAAGAGATCTGAGATCAAGCTCCACTAATACTAGTCCCACCCTGAGAACCTGGGGGGGGGGGGGGGGTGGAGAAAAGAGGCGAAAACAAGGGGGTTAGACATAAAATCTGGCGAGTATAATAACTTTAACAATATAATTATTAAAGTAACTAGGATAAGGCATAAACTGGTACGATAAGATATGACCATGAAAAAAGTGGGCATGACAAAGCAAATAAGAGGAATATTCTGGCGTTAATCTCGTTCCTAATCACTATAGGATAATTACTATACTGCACCACCACTAGTCACCCTAAAAGTTGATGCTGCCTACAGAACTTAATAATGATAATGGTAGTTTCGTGTACCCTAGCTGCCTTCGTAGGTGCCGCCTGCCCCTATCTCCACTAGTTGTACCCACTACCCCCATTCGATCGGCTCCCTAACTCGTAGATACCCCTGCTGGTCCCACAGTAGGGTGTATCACTCCCCAAAGTGACTACCCGATACCACCAAAGATGCATGGCTTATATCTACACGATGCAACAACGTCTTACCTACCAGCCCGGGCCCACGCACGCACATGACCCCGTTGGACTTGCGTTGCCACCGCTAACCCGTTTTGACCTCTTAAAATCAAATCCAGTAAGCGTGTCCCGTCCTCGACTTGGTTCGAGCTCACAAAGATACTTAATGGGTTGCTGGTTTGAAAAGGGCCCCCATGCTTGACACAAGCCTTCCACCTATGCTTGGTCCCCACTAAGATTTCCCCACTTAACCTCATTCTTATTCATGTCTTCTTATATGTTTCAATCTTGGTTAAGTGCATCTAATCGTATTTCACATGTCACCTAAGGCACCCACTTTATTTCACATGCCACCCAAGGCACCCACTTAACCCCCCATGCCCCACCACATGTTTATCTGGTTATGTGTTACTTAATTCATTAGAACCGTAACCTTGTAAAGACCTCCCACATTAGGCTGACATTTGCGGTTGCTGGATTTGCCGGGCGGGTTCGGGCAGTCTTATACCGCAAACAAGCCTAACCTCATGTCTTTACAATTGTTACACATTTAATTCGTGCCTTTGACCTCTCAAATTAGACTGGCATTTGTGGCTGCTGGATTTGCCTGGCGGGTCTGGGCAGTCTTACACAACAAAAGAGTCTAACCTCGTGTCTTAGGTGGTTAATTATTACACATCTTTATTTAAACCCAAATTGGATTAATATCCCTATTCAAATTTGTCAATAAATTCCAAATTTATTTATGTCTATAATTGTCTCTTAAATTATGTCCATAAATACCAATTATGCCAATTAATGTCTCAAATTAATTATATGCCTTTTTAGGCCATTTTAGGCCATTTTAGGCCATTTTATGCCATTTATGTATATTCAATATTATCCCATCATCCCCACGCTATTCATACGTTTTCATATGACATATGTCAGACCCGCAAATAGTCTAACATATAAAAAGAAAAACAACATCACATAACACATAAAATAGATCTAAGGATCATGACATAAGATTACATAGCCAATAACTTGCGTACGAATTTCATTCAAACTAGCATATGATACAAAACTAGCATAGGTAATGGGCATAAACTTGCATAACTTATGTACTTCTATAGATCCAAACATAAAGGTGTGAACTTGCATATGGATCTAAACATAAAGATGTAAACTTGCATATAGATATAAACATAAAGATGTAAACTTGCATATAGATCTAAACATAAAGATGTAAACTTGCATATGGGTCTAAACATAAAGATGTAAACTTGCATATGGATCTAGACATAAAGGTTAATGTCACATAAACTAGCATATACATATACATGTCTCACATATATTTTAACAACCCAAACTTGCATAAGATTCATACATGAATATATGATCCAATCATCACGAACTTGCATAAGATATATGATTCAACTTGTATAAAATTCACAAAAGAACTAACATATGATCCAACTTGCATAAGACTAACATATGATTCAACACCACAAACATACATAAAATTTACATCACATGATTTAAAATCTTATTCTCATAATCCCAATTATATCTTATCATAATTAAATTAATTAATTAATTTGTGAAAGCTATCATACTCACAATTAAAAAGAATAGTCTTGTCTTTCTGGGATCTGTATTCTAAAACTGAATTTCTCGACTTTGATGTAGACTAATTGTTATTTAGATTTGATTTGATTTGATTTTGATTCAAGCTTCTATCTTGCTTTAGGGTTGAAAGTGTATGGCGGCTACTCTAGGTTCTCCATTGACAGCATGGCGTCTCTTGTTATGAATTAATGTGATTAGGGTTAGGGGTTTAGGAGTGTTTTTATAGAAGTTCAATTTAATAAGAGCCGTCGGATTAACCTAGGGATAACCAGAACCATCAGGACCACTCAGATGCCATATCAGCCCTTAGGGCGAATCGGGCCATGGGTTGACAACCAAACACCCTGGATCGACCCCTAGTCGACCCAGCAGGGCTTGGGTCAACTCCAAAAATGGTGTGGTTCGGCTATTCCTCCTCCCGATTCGCTGTTTTGAACTTTTTTTGAATATATATATATATTTCTCTCATATGCATATAAACTTCAAGACTTGATAACTTCTTCATAAGTTATCCATTTTATGCAAACCAAATGTCTATCTTGACCCAAAATTTTGAGACGAACATAATAGCGCAACCCATTTCACTTAATTCTTCTTCTTGCAATTAAGTATACTTTAATTTGTGAATTTTAATGTTATAAAATTACGGGGTGTTACAATTTAACTTGCCACAGATGGATCGGTATTCTGGGAGAACCGACTTGGGACAACATTTGATGAGATATGCATGATTCATGAATGTCGCAGTAGCTCCAGGCGCTGTAAAATGCAAGGCCTTCCCGATTTATCTAGAAGATGTGGTGTTGATGTGGTTCATTCGACTCCCTCCATGGTTAATATCAACTTTTAAAGAGATGAGTGAACGCTTTATGAACCAGTTCCGACTTCATGCTCGAAAATCTAAAAGCGTCATTGAGTTGTCTAGGATTAAGCTGGCTCCAGGTGAACCTTTGAAATCATATTTAGACCGCTTCAACCTGACTGTTACCGATGTTAGTGACCCCTAGGAACCTACTATTCTGATAGCCTTGATAGAATGAGTCGACCTTGACGTAGAATTCAGGGATTATCTCTCCGGAAAACTTCCCCCACTAGGGAATTGTTCTACGAAAAGGTCAATATTCGCTTGAGGTGAGAGGAAGCCTATGCAAATAGAAATAGAAAATCAGAAGGGGTTTCTAAGGAAGTCGTTCAAAGCAATGTCGCAGTAAAACAGTCTGGAGATAGCTCGGGGAAGGTTGAGGTGAACATTGGCCATAAGAACGAAGGTAATAACAACAGGAATGGAAATGGCAATAGGAGGAATAGGAACCGAGGAAGCAACTCTAGTAAAAGACCTCGATTCCAAACCTTTGAGAACTATTTGTCGCTGAATGACACATTGGAAAAACATCTACCTGGATACTTATAACATCTTACAATATAAAAGGCCGCCACCCAGAGAATCAACCGAAAAGGAGATCACGACTGGAAAATTTTGCATGTTTCATGTAACTCACGAACACTCAACTAATGAATGTCGGCATCTGAGTGACGTTGTTGAAAATTTATTACGGGAAGGAAAGTTAGACAAGTATAACGTCGTCCTGAAAGACAGGGGGCAGAGGGGCAGACCCCGAACCAAAATCAACCTGCTCCTAAACCCACAGCTCAATAGAAAGGCAAAGGGATTGTCATCAACACTATAGTAGGCGGGCCTCATCCAGCCAGCCATAGCTATAGAGCGATGGACCAATATGTTAACGCAGTTAAACACATCAGTACGGAGGAATGCAGTAACCTTGAAGATATCGCTTCAGTAAAGAAACAGAAAACGATGTCCGATGATGTTGTGTTCCATAGCAAAGATGATGTTGGAGTTCAATCACCTACTGAAGACCCATTGGTCATCATTACAACTATTGGTCCCGCTCTAGTTCATAAGGTATTGGTGGATAATGGAAGTTCGATCAATATTCTTTTCAAGAAAGCGTTCGATCAGATGAAACTTGAACCAGAAGATTTGAAGCCTTGTGAGGGATGGATTCGCGGATTCAGACGACTCCAATGGGATATATAGAATTGTCAGTAACATTGAGACAAGGAGACCGTCGAAGAGTAAGAATTCTTCAGTTTGTAGTTTTGGACATCGATTCGCCGTATAATGCTTTCTTAGGGAGACCGACTCTCGTGGAATTCAGGGCTTGCATCGCACCCTGGTGCCTGCTGCTAAAGTTTCCAACCGAAGCCGGGGTGGGAGTAATGAGAAGTGATCAAGTCTCCGGACGGGCCTGCTACATGGTTGGACTGAAGATGTTGAAGAAGGGATTAAATATAGATGCTAAAGGCTCTTCCTCCCCTCCGAAGGAGGGTTCAGCAAAGCAATTAAAGGGACCAACCTAGAGGGAGTTGCTCAGAGAACTATCCAAGGACATAGATCCCAGAGAGGATAAAGAGTCTGGGGACAGAAAGGAGCCTCCCAGTGAAACGAAAGTGGACATTCCCATTGACGATGTTGAACCCGCAAAGGTTTTGAAGATTGGATCCCAGTTGGATCCGTTCCGAGCAAAGGAATTGACTGACTTTATGAAGGCAAATTTAGATCTGTTTTCTTGGACCTACATTGACATGTGCGGGATATATCCATTTGTTATGAGTCACTCGCTGAGTATTAATCCGAAACATCCACCCGTTAAACAGAAGAGGCATAGGTTAGGCCCGGAGAGGTCGGCAGCCCTAAAGGACGAAGTGGAAAAGTTGAAGGATAACGGGTTCATTAGGGATTCAGTGGATCCCAACTGGATATCGAATCCTGTTTTGGTCAAGAAATCAAATGGAAAATGGAGGGCAAGCATTGATTTTTCGGACTTAAACAAAGCTTGTCCAAAAGATAGTTTCCCACTCCCTAGGATTGACTAGCTAGTGGACTCAACAGCTGGATACGAGCTCCTTTCTTTCATGGACGCATATTCAGGATATAACTAGATCCCTATGCATGTGCCAGATCAAGAGCATACGAGCTTTATAACGAATTTGGGATTGTATAGCTATGTGGTGATGCCGTTTGGACCAAAGAATGCCGGAGGCACATATTAGCGCCTGGTAAATCGAATGTTCGATAACCAGATTGGAAAAACCATGGAGGTCTATGTAGATGACATGCTTGTGAAATCCAGGCAGTCCTCCAGTCATACACGAGATTTAGCGGAGATGTTTGATATCTTACGAAGGTACGGAATAAAGTTAAACCCCTTAAAGTGCTCGTTTGGAGTGGCATCTGGAAAGTTTCTTGGTTTCATCGTGAGTTCTCGAGGAATTGAAATTAATCCTAGCCAGATAGCGGCAATAAGAAATATAGAAGAACCAAGAAAGATTAGGGACGTTCAAAGCCTGGCAGGGAAGGTCGCCGCATTAAACAGGTTCATCTCCAAGGCCACGGACAAGTGTGACCCGTTCTTCGATTTGATCAAATGGGGGAAAGGTAACATCGAGTAGACTCATGGCTATGTGGAGGCTTTCCAAAACCTGTTGGACTTAGAGAAACCCCCAATATTGTCAAAACCTGTGGATCATGAAGATCTGTTCGTCTATCTGACGATATCATCTCATGCTGTCAGCACAGCATTGGTGCGTGAAGAAGACAAGGTCCAGAGTCCCGTATATTATGTGAGTAAGAAGTTGGCGGTTGCAGAAAATTATCCAAAAATAGAAAAACTTGCCTATAACCTCTTGATTGCCTCCAGAAAGCTCCGACATTATTTCCAAGCTCATCCGATAGTTATGTATACCGATCTACCTCTAAGACAGGTCTTACAAAGACCCGAAGCATTGGGACGATTACTTAAATGGAATATCGAATTGGGCCAATTTGATCTGAATTTCCAACCAAGGAGGCCACTAACGGGACAGGACTTAGCCGATTTCTATCAGAATTCACGATTCCTGAAGAAGAAACGGTGAATGACAAAGTTGTTACATCAGAGCACGAGTTAGAACTTAGTCCGTGGAAGTTATTTACGGATGGGGCTAAGTTTATAGTTGGGGCTGAGAATGATCGAAGATCCGGCGCCGGAGTTGTTTTAATCACTCTTGAAGGACGATCCATTTACTATGCCCTGCGATTGGAATTTACTGCCATCAATAATGATTTCGAGTATGAGGCCCTGATTGCCGGGCTGAAACTCGCTAAGGAATTAGGAGTAAGGACATTGGATATATTCTATGACTCCGAGATAGTTGTCTGCCAAGTTTGGAAGGAGTTTGTGACCAAGGGACCTCAACTTGAGTAGAGGGGTTATTGGGCAACTTGGAACATTACCGTATAACACACATTCCACGAGCAGAGAATCGAAAGGCAGACCGACTAGCTAAGCTAGCGAGTTCTGAGAATCCTGAAGAAACCAAAATGGTTCCAATAGAGATATTGGAGTCACCAATCTTCGACCTAATGGAAAATGAATTAGCCTTAGAAGTTGAGCCAGAAAGGGAATCATGGATGACACCAATTAAAAACTTCCTCAAGAGCGGAATTCTCCCATCGAGGAAGAGTGAAAGACGAGCTGAAACACGTAAAGCTGCATGGTACATTTTATAGGACGACGTTCTTTATCGCCAAGGATTTTCTGTGCCTTTGTTATGATGCATAGCACACGAAGACATCAAGCGTGTATTAAGAGAAGTACATGAAGGTGAGTGTGGAGATCATACTGGGGGTCAAACCCTAGCAAAGAAAATATTGCGGTACGGATATTTTTGGCCTACCATAAATATATATGTAGTTGATTACTCACGACACTGCGACAAGTGTCAGAGATTCGCTAAAATCCCCAGAGTACCTCCAACTCAGCTTAAGTCAATGGTAAGCCTATGGTCATTTGCCATATGGGGAATCGATATTATTGGAGTTTTACCAATCTCCAAAGGAGGAGCGTAGTACGTGATCATCGCTGTGGATTATTTCACAAAGTGGGTGGAAGTTGAACCCTTAACCACCATCACGGCAAGGAAGGTGATAAGCTTTGTGGTCAGAAATATTATTTGTCGATTCGAGATACCGAAAACCATTATAACTGATAATGGGACCCAATTCGACAGTGCCGAGTTTAGAAACTTTTGTCATAAATATAAGATTGATAAGAGGTACACCGCCGTAGCTCACCCGCAGTCGAATGGACAGGTTGAAGCAATGAATAAAGTCATTAAGTCTATTCTTAATAAGCGATTGGAGCGGGCCAAAGCCATGTGGGTGGATGAGTTGTCGCTAGCTCTGTGGGCCTATCGAACAACGTTTAAGATGGCTACTGGCCATACTCTTTTTCACTTTCCTACGGATGAGAAGCGGTGATCCCCGTGGAACTTAAAGTCCCCTCTAATAAGGTGACATACTATGACCCAATAACGAATAAAGAACTCCTCCTAATGTCCCTTGATGCAGTTGAAGAAAAAAGGGACGAAGCAGACTTGCATGCTTTAAGGCATCGACGCCAAGTGGCACGTTATTATAACAGAAAGGTTTGCTTTAGGACTTTCGAACCAGGAGACTAAGTACTGAAGCGAATCTTTCCACATTTAGTCCATCTATGCCCAAAGTGGGAAGGACCATACGCCATCCAACAGAAACTTGAAACGGGAGCCTTCAAGTTAACGACCGTGGATGGTGAAGAAATTCCTAGAGCTTGGAATGCTCAGCATTTGCAGCGATATCTGAGTTAGATATGTATTGCTTTCTTTTGTTTTTATGAACTATGTAAAAAGGCATGACTTGCCTTGAAAAGTCTGTTTATATGAACAAAGGATTATAAAGTGGATGTAGACTACGACTTAGCTGAACCACTATAAAAACATCTGTGTCATTTATTTTTCCTGCACTATTCTTATACTCTATGATTGTTCTGTCCTGATTATGAAATGCTAAACATTAAATTAAGCTTAAAAGATTGAGAACAATTCACTTGCAAGAGGAAATGAAACGTCTGTTTGCATAATAGAAAGAAGGAGCAGAAAGATGACGTTTCTAACTCTAACTCTCATGAATTGAGAGAGTATAAAGGATGGAAGACGACGTCCTCCGAGGCGTGATGGTGCACCCGAAAAGAAATCGCCTCGATGACACTCTTACCTGATTTTGCGATAGGAGAGTATAAATATGCAAAAAGGATAAGCATCCATGACAAAGGAAACTTGACCCCACCAGAGAGTTGGGGGTAGCTAATTGACAAAACTAACCAATCTTGAAAAAAACTTTACACAAGCCATTCATTCAAGATTGATAAGGGCCATACACATGCACGTACCCCGCATATATTGTTTATCATCTAAATAGTATTGACTTTAAATATGACATGTTGTTTATCTGCATTTTTACTTAAATGATGAATTTGCAAACATTGGACATTGTAGGAAATAAACTATTTTATTCACAAATACGTGAATTTACACAGGAAAACTAAAACAAAAGATGTGAGGGCCGCACTCGCTACAACAACAGCGGACCAGGAGATAAAAAAGACAAAGCCAACCTTTATTTGGACTTTGGAGTACGCTTTGCCTACTTGGCTACCTTAAGATTTTCTTTCTCCTCTCTATCAGCTTCACTAATAATATGCTTTTGCTTCTTCTTCTCCGGAATTGGGGTACTAGAGTCAACGGATTTCTTCCAAGGAATCGGGGCACTGGGATTAATAGGAGATTTTTTAGCAAGTTCCTCCGTAATTGACTGAGTTGAAAGTTTAACAACTAACCTTGATCCGGGAGGCACCACCACAAGAGACTTAAGAATTTCGAGGTCTGTTTCCTCAATTTTTAGCTGCAAGTGCTTGTCCTGTTTAGCCTTTATCTCATCCAAAGTCATGTCATCGAAGTTCCCCGAATCTCCAGTCACAACAACATCATCCTCCTCTTCATGTATCTCAGCCAAAGTCATGTCATCGACGTTCCCCGAATCTCCAGTCACAACAACATCCTCCTCCTCTTCATATCCCTCGTCACCGTCATCTTTTATCAGAGCATCTGTCATCTCCCCATGGTGAGAAGTCTCGGTGATGGGTGGCACAGGAACTTTATCAGTAACCTCCTCTTTCTTGTCCACGGCTCCTCCTCCAGACTTTGTAGCAGTGACTTCATCCCGTTTCTCCCGAGTCTCTCCAGTAGACCCTTCACCTGGAGTTATCTTTTATGAGTCATCAATTTTCTCAGTCGGCTTGGTACCTACAGGATGAAAAGTAACATTTATTAACTCAGGAGAAAACACGGGACTTTCAATTGTTTGTCCAATAATGTGACGAAATGTTGAGATAGCTTTAGCAAACTGAGGTGAAAAAATAGAAATACCCTTGGCAGATTTCTCAACTTGAGCAGTAGGAACTTCGGGTGTCAATCCGGTAGTAGAAGGTAAGGAAGAAGCCTCAGCGATCTCGGGCCTTTCTGGATCATACCTCTCTACTATAGCAGCTTCGACTGTGGCAGAAGAAGAACCAACTTCAATGGTATCCTTTCCCTTGGCCTGATGCCTTTCCTCCTCCATAGAGGCGACAATAAGTTTTCGCCCTTCAACTAAACGGGTTGTCTCTTCGCCCCTCATGTACTTTTCCATCAGCTTGTCCTCCTCAATCGAATCCACTCCATGTTCTGCTTTTTCCCATTCGACCAATTGGTCCTATGCATACACAAGGGGAATAGGATAGTCTTTAAGCCAAGCAAGATTTCGATGACGGATCACTTGAGCTAAAAAATCCAACCATAGTTTTACCACTCTAGTCCAGCTCCCTTTGAGCATCTTTAAGTTGTTCATTGAATTCCTCAACCTTCTACAAGGCCATGTTTGCATTCCCTTCGGCAAGAACTTCCCTCGTTTCAGCCTCCAGTAATTTAGCCTCAAGCTCTGCGTTCTTTTTGACTAAGTCCGATTTCTCTTGGGCGAGACGAGTGCTCTCGGACTTAGCATCCTCAGCCTGCTTCTTTAAATCTATTCCCTCTTGACTATGGGACTCAAGCTCGGAATGATAGCGCTTTTGTAATTCTTCGAGTTGCCTCTTATAATTATCTACATCGCGTTGCTCAAGAGCAAGTTTAGCTTGGGCATCCTCCAGATCTCTCTCAGAATTTTCGATAGCCCTTGCATCATACTTGGCGGCATCGGCCATGGTTTTTACATCTCCCATCAGATCGCTAATGATTTTGGAGAGATTCTTTGCATACTTCTTCGTCTCCTTATACTATTTGTCTACAAACACTATGGAAGCCTATACGTCGGTAGCCCAATCAGGATTTACCGGTATGAGTTTTGGGACGAAGTGCATGTGCCCGAAATGGTGATCGGGAAATTGTTGCTTTAAAACTTCTAATCTGGCCTGGTTTTCATCATTAAGAATAACTGGCCTCGTAGTGGTGACGTCGACAGTGCGATGCCTAAGTTTCATGATGGGCCTGTCCTTTCCTATTTCTTTCCTCGATTCCTTTTGTTTTTATGTTGGATCAGGTACTCTCTTCGAAGATCCGTCTTGAGGAGATTTATTTTTGGATGAGGCAGAAGGTTTGACGCCATGCTTCTCTTCCTCATGACATGAAGGTGAATTTTTACATTTGTCTGAGTCTTTGCAGTGTGGGGATCGAGAATGGGAAGACCGGTAGGGCCTTGGAGGTCGATCCCTCCTATTATATCTGCCCCTACTTTCATGTCGGTCATGCCTCTCATCGGGATCCATTGGGGGCATACTCCAACGAATGTCCCTCATATAGTAACGTTGCCTCACCATTTGTCCTAAAGAAGAAATGAAAGAATATTAGAATCAACGTTAACATAAAACTCAAGTGCTATGACGTGCAGTACTAGAGTGCAATGTGTTTCCTAAGTAGTGACCCCCCCAAACAGACCAGAGCCCGGACTGAGGATGGTATGTGCAATGTCCCCAGACTTTACGGGAGTAACTTCTTCCTCGGAAGTGAGAGCATGAGGGTTTATTGCAAAATCTCCTGCAGTATAAAGGGTCTCGGGCAAGGGAAGATTTCCTAAACCCCGATATATAAAGTCATCCACCGTATTATTATCTCCTAAAGGAATAACTGACGGGAGCTCTTTTGGAGAAATTGGCCTTTCAGGGGTAGCCGCATCCTCAGGAGTGATATATCTATCTCTGTCTTTCTCAACTATGTTCGCTAATTCATCATCCTGATTCAAAGATGGAGAAGGCGGGTCCCTAAGGGGCACCGTTATACCTTTCGAACTTTCTCCCGTCTCAAGGATAATATCGACTGGGGGTATATATACATAAGGGCCTTTCCCATGGCCTATACTACGGGTGATAGATAACAACCCGTGACGAAGGAGGTACTCATCTTTAAGGACGTCGTCGACGGTTAAGAACTGTTGATCACCAGTAAGTAGTTGGTGAAAAGATCAAAGTATAGTTGACCCGTCACTTGCTTTGGATTTTGAACTGCGAATAACAATAAGAGTCATTTAATGTGCTGACACAATTATTTAAAGTTGAAATCTAGAAGTTGGTGCCTTACTTGACTTGAGCCATCTCTTAGCGCACCGAGGTTGCTGTCTAATATAGAACCATTCGGGTTTTGAGTCACCAGCCTTGCTGCTATATGGGACGGTGATAATTTTTCTTTTTGGAACTGATTCAAAGGATGGAGTCTCTTGGGTCCAGTGCTTGAAATTATAAAAGAAATGAACGTCATCAAAGGTAGGCTCTACACCTAGAATCTCTTTGTAGGCTATATACAGAGTGTACAAATAAGCATAGAAGTTAGGATGCTATTGCATGGGGGCAATCCGCAGTTGTCTCAGAAAATCGACGACAAAAAGCGGAAACGGAGGTATTGCCCCAACTAGACAAATTATTCTGGTGATAGCCATTTATCCTTCTGGTGGATTATGGGGACGATCTGTTTTCGAAGGAAACTGAGTATCTCTTTGAAGAATCCCATGCTTTAGGCGTATCCGTAAAAGTCTGTCATTGTCAATTGTCGACTCAACTGAATCCTTGGGCGATTCCAAAATAATGACATTTCCAAATTCGTCGGGAGCGCGGCTATATCCTATCCCTCCTTCCTCTTCTTCACCTAAAGAGACATCACCTCCAGAAGATACTTCCTTATTATTATGAGCTTCCATCTCGTAATCTAGGCCTTTACTATCCCATCCTGAATATGAGGTGGAAGATACATCCTCGATAGGTGGACTTTCAGATGATCTGGCCGCATCTCTCCTTTCTGCTAATCTAGATGATCGTCTGTCTACCATGGTTGCTAAACTATTGAAGAAGCAATAGTAGGAGTTAGAGTAAAATTGTCAGCATCCTCCCGTGCATGTGTGTGAGCTAAAAGTGTACAAGTGTACATATAATGACATGAGATAGCTAAGTAAAGAAATGCAGTGCAAAGATGAACAATGCAATTATGTGCGTATGAACAGTTCGAGAAGTTCAGCGAGAAAGGCTATATCCTAACTGTCCATAAATTCATAGACCATGGATAATATTGATTAATTTGGTTAAACCACTCTTGGTACGTCATGTTAAATCACTCTAGAATGGTCCGGAAGTTAAGTTTGAATTTTATTCGGTTCGGATGTCCTCTTGTTTAGCGGTTCGATTCGAATATGTTATTTAATCAAGTCAGTTCAAGGCATGAGAAGGAAAGGGGTCGGATCGGATGGGGGTTGAAGGAAACTGAATCCACTCGAATCGGTTAACACTGAACCGAACCCAATGGCATTAATGCCTTAGAATCCATCCACTCATCAGAATCCGACATCTCAACCATGGCCATTTCCACCAACCTGAACCGATGTCACTCATGTGGATCTAGGCACTTTCAAAGCTCCCCGCTCCGTCTCAAACTGATACACACCTCTCCTTTCCTTCTCCACCTTCTTCTCTAATCTCTTTACCGCATTAAGCACGTCCTATCTCCAAAAGCACAGCTTTCATGAACCATCCATGAGTTGATACTTTCCACGCTAGCTCAGACCCACTCCATAACCGTCTCGAGGTGGCGACAGGGCCGCCAACGACGATGATAGTGGCAAGGAAGTGGAAGGTGCAGCATCGAAATTTGTACGATAGCAAATGGAATTACTTAAATTATTCCTAAAATCGAATTGAAATTGATTAAAGTAGAGTCGAGCAAGGATTAAAGCCCCACCAACAAGATTGTTTGAAGAAATTGAGGAAATTTTGTCGCGGTTAAGAAATTAGGGTTTTGGATAATGAGAGGCGGCGAAAGAAAATAAAGAAATTAGGAAAGAAGATGTAAATATTTATACGAAGGAAAGGGTGTCTCGTTGTGTTGTGAGGTACTTTACACCCCAAGCCGATCCGTATAGCAAAAAAGGCCAGGCCAGAATTAAGCTTTCAAGTTATGCGGCTTGATGAAGATCAAACCCAAACCGAATCGAAAAAACTTCATCCGAACCATGGCCATCATAGAAAGCTTAGCACACGGCTTTTCAAACCAATTCCAATAAAAGAACAACAAGTTAATGAATATGCATTATTAAAGTTTACCTGCAGGGGCTGCTCGGGCGTTTAGCAAGTCCTCAAAATTATTTTAAGCAATGAAAACAATTTGTGCAATGTATAGCGTATTTATAGACGCTGAGAGACGCAACTTGATGAAGCAACACGGCTCTACAAGCAAATGGAAGCGACTATTCAATGGTTTTGATGCGAAAACCATTGGACAGAAAATTTCGAAGCACACTCTTCGATAAAAGCACTTCGAGGGGGCAATATGTTAGCCTACTTTGTGAACTAGGCTGCACAAAGTTAGAAGACCAATTGATGAAGAACACTCTCTTGAGGACCGGATCGGAGATCTTTAGCCAAGACAAAACAATGAGAAGCAGAAAAGGAAGGAGCACAGGCAGAATCGGATCGGTTCGGATCTTCCTGATCCGCTTCTCCACTCCTTAATGCATCTGATCCAAATTAGAAGCTGCAACAGTTACATCCCACAATCCCTAAAGATGCAAAGTGGTTGTGTGCCATTTCCCCCACGTTCATCCACTAACCTGATGCGCTGTCTTCATGTCATTCCATGCGAACCTGACTCTTAAGGAATGAGCGCCAGTGCATCCAAACCGGAGCCATTTCAGAGAGATTTTTCACCTATAAATAGACCACCAAGGGTCATTTGAAGGGATCTTTTGGAAAATTCAGAGCTCAAACTACCTTGACAACCGAATTTCATCACTATATTCAGATCATTACCATAATTTGAAGTGAAAATCCATAAATATTTAGTGAAGTTATGCATTGTATGAGTGAAGTTGAGTGAGAATTACTATTGTATTTGTATTTTGATCATCAATCCAAAGAGTAGAAAGTGGACGTAGGCTCTTTAATGCCGAACCACTATAAATCGTGTGTTTCTCTTTTACTTTTTGATTTCATTTCATTAGGATTACTGCTTGTTTGGGTGTTAGAATCACTTTTTGGTCTAACAGATGCAAACCTTTGTAATAATTGAACGAGCTTTCAGCCTACAATGCTTTTCTTGGAAGGCCTGCTCTGGTTGGGTTCAAAATTTCACTAGCTCCATGGTATATGACCACGAAATTTCCAACAGAAAATGGAGTTAGCATGATAAAGGGAGATCAAAGAGCGGCCAGAGAATGCTACATGGCAGAGCTCGTCGAAGCCAGAAAAAGGAGATAGGGAAGAATGCAGAGGCTCCGCTCCACATTCGTGACACCACCTTATAGCAACTAGAGCGGGGCCCTTGCACTGATGAGCACATCGGATTTCAAAAATAAATGAACCCAAGGAAAGCCAGTGTGAGGGAGAGTAAAGTGGCAACAGTTGAAGCCACAATCATGATTCCAGTCCATGATAAAGATCCTGACAAAGTGTTGAAAATAGGCTCTCAACTGTGCCTGAAGTTGCAAAAAGATTTAATTATGTTTTTAAGAGTGAATTTGGATGTTTTTGCTTGGAATCATTCTGATATATGTGGAATTTCATATGATGTAATAGTGCACAAATTGAATATTGATCCAAGTATGACTCTAATAAAGCAATAAAGACGAACTCAAGGACCCGAAAGATCTAGAGCATAAAAAGAAGAAGTGGAAGGTTACTCGAAAATGACTTTATAAGAGAATCCACATATCCTGATTGGGTCTCTAATCCGATCCTTGTAAAAATAATAATGGCAAATGGAGGGTATGCATCGATTATTCAGACCTCACTAAGGTGTGCCCCAAGGATAGTTTCCCACTGCCCTGAATTGATCATCTTGTTGATGCGACAGCAGGGCATGAACTCTTATCTTTCATGGACGCCTGCTCCAGATATAATTAGATAACTATGTATAAGCTAGATGAAGAAAACACAAGTTTCATAACAAATAAGTGCTTATATTGCTACAAGGTCAAGCCATTTGGACTGAAAAACGCAAGAGCAACTTACCAGCGCCTTGTAAATTCTATGTTCGAATCACAAATTGGTAAAACAATGTAAGTCTACGTAGATGATATGTTGGTAAAATTAAAGAAGTTTGACGATCACTTAGAAAACTTGGCGGAAAAGTCCATATCCTCAAGAAGTTTGGAATGAAGCTGAAACCACTCAAATGTTCATTCGGAGTCGCATCGGGAAAGTACCTCGGATTCATTGTCAATACCAGGGGCATAGAGGCTAATCCCGCTCAAGTTATAGCTCTGCGAGAAATGCGAGCTCTAGAACAAAGAGAGAACTTCAAAACCTGAATGGGAAGGTAGCTGCGTTGAGTCGATTTATCTCAATGCCCACAGATCGGTGCATTCCGCTCTTTAATGCTTTGAAGAAAGGAAAGAAAGATTTCCAATGGACTCCTGAATGCCAAGTGGCCTTCGAAGAATTAATCAAACACATGGAGTCACCCCCGATGCTGTTAAAGCCTAGAGATGGAGAAGAATTGTTCCTATACTTGGTTGTCACATCTCACGCATTAAGCATTCACTTGTCCGGGAGGAAGCGAAGGTTCAATGGCCACTGAACTACATCAGCAAAAGGCTTGCTGGGGCAAAACTGAACTACCCAAGTTGGATAATCTTGCATATTGTTTGCCCATCGCCTCAAAGAAGCTAAGGCCATACTTCCAAACCTAGTTTATCAAAGTCCTTACCGATTGGCCGCCAAAGCAAGTTCTCTTTTGCCTAGAAACTTCGGGAAGATTGTTGAAGTGGAACATTGAGCATACCAATATAACATCACTTACTATCCTCGAAGAGCTATAAATGGGCAGGCTTTAGTCGATTTCATCACTGAATTCACTGACAGAGGGAAAGAGAAGGAGGAACCAGTTGAAGCAATCGTGAGATGGAAGTTATTCATTAATGGGTCCAAGAATGATTACTGCTCAGGGGCAGGAGTGGTGTTAGAAACTCCTGAAGGCCATCCTCTATGCTATGCTTTAAGATTGGAATTCCCATCAACTAACAACGAAGCCGAGTATGAAGCTCTAATTACAGGATTGAAGCTAGCGAAAGAGTTAAACCTGAAATTCCTGCAGATTCTCAGCGACTCGCAGATAGTGGTGCATCAAGTCCGACGAGAATTCCAAGCCAAGGTCGGAAATCTTCTTGCTTATCTTTCTAGAGCTTGGGAACTACTCGATGACCTTGATTACTGCACCCTATATTCCAAGAGAGGAAACCATGAGAGACGATTCAATCGCCAAATGTGCCAGTTCAGGAGATGCTCAAATACTAGGATTGGTGCCCGTTGAAGTTCTTTTAAATCCCAGTATCGAAGATGCATATGTCGATTGGTTTATGCAGACTAATGAAGAGACAATCTTATAGATGACTCCATTCAAAGAGTATCTCCTCAACGGGACACTTCCATAGATTCTAAGAAGCAATGAAATTTTTGCGTAAAGCTCCATTATATCTCGTCCAAGATGGAAGATTGTACAGACGAGTCTTTTCCATGCCCCTGCTTTGATGTGTGACTAAAGAAGAATCCAGAGCAATCCTGGAAAATTACGTGAAGGTGAATGCGGGAACACACACGCGAACATACATTGGCCAAGATAGTTTTGCGATATGGCTACTTCTAGCTTGATGTAAACCTAGATGTTATGTCCTATTCTAAAAAGTGTGACAAATGCCAGAGATTTGCGAAGATTCTGAGAGCGCCACCTATAGAATTGAACCAAATGGTTGGTCCATGGCCATTTACTGTTTGAGGCATCTATCTGATCGAAGCTTTAGCTATAACTAAGTCAAACATGAAGTACACCATTGTAGTTGTCGACTATTTTACCAAGTGGGCTGAAGAAGAGCCACTGGCCACCATCACCTCGAAGAAAGTCATCAACTTTGTCTTGAAGAACATCATTTGTAGATTCAATGTGCTAGAGCCTGGCCACCATCACCTCGAAGAAAGTCATCAACTTTGTCTTGAAGAACATCATCTGTAGATTCAGTGTGCTACAAAAAATAATCATGGAAAATGGGACTTAATTCGAAAGCGACGAGTTCAAGAATTTCTGTGCCAAATACAAGATTAAAAAGAGTTTTGCAGTCGTTGCTCATCCGCAGGCCAACGGGCAAGTTGAAGCGGTGAATAAAATCATAAAGTCAACCATCAAGAATTGCCTTGGTAAAGCTAATGGTGGTTGGGTAAAAGAGCTTCCATTTGCACTATGGGCATATAGTACAACTCATAAAACTGCGACTGGGCACACTCCATTCCCCCTTGTATTTGTATCCGAAGCTATGATTCTGGTAGAGATGGAAGTTCCCACTCACCGCAGAATTCATTGCAATCAACAGGAGAACGAGAAGCTGCAACTGGAAGCACTGGATTTGCTTGAAGAAAGAAGATGAGAAGCAAAACTCAGAATCGCTGCTCATTAAAGAAGGATCACCAGGCATTTTAATTCTAAAGTCAAACAAAGGACCTTCAAAATTGGGAACCTTGTTCTGAAAAGAGTCTTGACAGGGACAGGCGTTTTCGAACACAACTGGGAAGGACCTTACATAATAAGCCAAAAGCTCTTAGATGGCACCTTCAAACTAAAAATGACGGATGGAATTGAAATTTGTAGACCCTGGAACAGTATTCACATGCCTCGATACTTTCCTTGAAATTTCTTTCATATGTTTTGTAAAAAGTTGTAAATATTATGCAAGTATAGTAGACAGTACATATTAATGAAAGAAATTTCCTTGCCTGCCTAAACCGTACATTTGCAAATTCTTGTTAATTATTTACATGTTGCTAAAACTCGATTTTGATTGCAAGTCCCCTAAAAGAACGTTGACATATCCATAACCTAGTAAAGCATGGTGACCATTATAGCACATCCCGATTGGGACAGCTCAAGCGCCTAGTGTTCTAAACATCATTCGCAACAAATACAAAGGTGTGAAGCACATTATTGTAGATAAAGGACACCAAGAGCCGAAAGGTCAAATGATGCAACGTTCAAATTAAAGACAAAGTTGTAAGTTTCACCATACTGGCACCTTCTTAATTGTAAGGTCCAGGACCCTAGTTCTACAAATCGTGATAAAGCCAGATAAATGAACTAGCGTCTGCCCCGTGAAACGATGCAACCCCAAACTAAAGACCTCTCCGAGGGCACCTAGTCGATTGTCCGTGTTAGGAAATACCTAACCTGATTATGACTTATACTGGGTAAAAGACCTCTTTGAAGGCAAAGGACCTCCGCGGGGGAATCCGACTAGAAGCTGGGTATACCAAATTCGGTTATTGGCGAATTCAAAAGACCTCTGCTGGGGCATCCGATTAGAAGTCGGGTATTCCAAATTTGGTTACTAGAAGACTCAAACGACCTCTGCGGGGGCATCCGACAAAAATCCAGGTATTCCAAATTCGGTTGTTGGCGGACTTAAAAGACCTTTTTGAAGGCATCCGACAAATTCAGTAAGTGTATGAATTGTTCATTCCCAACGAATAACGAATTTAAAAAGACCTCTTCAGGGGTGCTTAGTCGATCGTCAGTGCCAGTAATACCTAATCCGATTGCAACATATACTGGGTAAAAGACCTCTTAGGAGGCATTCAATTATATGCGTAGCGTCTGGTCATCCCGGATGCAAAGGATATTGAATAAAAGACCTCTTCGGAGGCACAAAAACAAAGACCTCCCTAGGGGCATGAATTCAAATCTAATCACTGAAGGGCCTGGACTGCCAGGTTAACGAGAAACATGATTGAATATATTGCAATTATAAAACCTCTCAAGCAGGGGCACAGGAAAAATGCCATGAATCAACCAACCAAACTGAATTTCATCGCTAGACAAATCGAGAAGCTCAAAATCCAATAACAAAGTCAAAGATCTTAGTTAATGGAGCAAGCGCTTCCAACATTCTAGCTATAACCAAGAGAATTCAGAAAAGTTGATCGTTTCCAGCCTAATGAGATTGTAACAACCTTTGGTATGGGGGCATAGCCACAACATTAAAACAAACTAACAATGCTTACTCTACATACCTTAAGTTCGTCACAACCTCATAATCGATAGAGTATCACAACCTCAAAATTGACAAAGTGTTTGTGATACAAGTGTGATGTGCGTATATAACATGCAAATAAAAAGTACAACGAAGCTTAACAAAAAGCCACAGTACAAAAATGCAAAATGCAAAATGCAAAATACAAAACACCAAGAAAATAGAGTCATAAGCGAGTGCCGACACCCGCATATACAACTGGTCTGAATGTAATAGAAAGATGGAAACAAAAAGAAGTCAAAGCATGGAAATCACAAGTTCTTCTTCTTCTTCCCATCGCTAGATCTTAAAGACTGTTTAATGGAGGAAGGGAGAGGTATATCAGCTGTCTGGATTCCATCTTTCGCTTCTTTATTTCCACAAGGAATCTCAGGAGAAGAAGGATTAACAAGTCTTGGCCTTTTCACAGTGCGTTTCCCCTACGTTTCAAAGTAGACAGAGCCTTAGTATCCTAAATTTTGTCTTCATCATCACTATAATTGTAATCAACAGCTTCCACGTCAGATGTAGTAACATTAAGATCAATAGTATCACTTGGGGGAGGAGTGATGTGCGAGGCGATACTAGTCGACATTAAGAACGAGTCGGTAATAGTAGCTTGAATGGTGGTGGCATTGGTAGGAGGAAGAGGTGACGAAACCAAACCTAGTACATGTGAACAGTGAGCATGAAATGCGACAGACCCAGGCGAAGAAAAAAGATAACCCGAATCTGACAAGGTTGTTGAATATCAGTTTTACCTGGGGTTTACGGATTTATCTGCTCGATTTCATAAACATCTACATTCAAGGTGTAATCGTCATTTCCCTCGCCATCCCACGCATGCTGCTTGGCAGTATCTTTCTTAATGACATGCTCCTCAATAGGACGTTCTTCAGTGATGTCCTTATCGGTATAAGTAGTAGTAGGAGTGTGAGAACCTGAAGCTTTGGCATCAGCAAGGCTAGTGGAGACATCAACAACAGAGGTGTCTGATGCTTTCTCCTTGGAGGCTTGAACTCGCTCAACTGCAAGTATCTTCTTGCCCTTAGACAAAGCAGAACGGTCTTCATCTTCAAATAGTTCCTGCTAGAGTTCATTTTCATCTTTGCCTTCAGCATATTCGAGCGCTTTCTCCCAAATACGGGCTAAAGTCCGTGAAAAGTCAACCCCTAAATAGCGAAGGCTCCTACGGCTCATAACACTGAGGATGTAAAGTTGAATAAATTATCATCGTCCTTAGTCCTCCTCTTTCTAAGAGTATCCAACAATTTGGTTTTATCCTCCTCCAAGATTTCAATCTTTGCATCTAACACAGAAAGTGTCATGCTCTGAGAAGTATTTCTTGCTTAAAGAGTTGTTTTCTCTCGCTCATAGGCCATAAAAGCTTCCTTTTCCTTAGCTAATTGGGACTCAGCAGTCTGTCGGGCAATTTCAGCTTCTTGGACTTGTGCCATAAGCACTTCCTCTCTTTGTTTGGCAGCTGCAAGTTCTTCTTTAAGGTCAGCATTCTCATCTTCTAAGCCCTTAGTGAAGTCCCGAGACTTAAGAACTTGAACTAAGGAAGCTTTATCATTTTCCAATGTCTCAATTTGGTTAATGTTAACTATGTTAAGTCTTTGGAGGTCATGGGCAAATGTGTTCTAGGCACCTAATTGTTTTCGACGCGGTTGCTCAACATATTTAACCAGGTTTCAAGTTGACTCCTAGCGACGTCAAATTGAGATAGCATACTACTTTTCATCCCAGCCACCTCTTCGAGTATATCTCGCCTATCATTTGGATGTAGTTCAAGGTTAAAATACATTCCTCTTAAGTCCTAGCCTTTGAACCGTTCGGCAAGCTTCAAGTTCGCTGGCCTAGAGAGGCCTATTAATGATTTTCCGGATATGGGCTTGAGTTGGGACAATGTATGGAGGAGCTGTAGATGGACAACCGGAAGAAAGTTGAGTATCGGGGTCAGGGAATTCATGTGACTTATGGTGTTTATGAAAATTGCCCCTATCTCGGTCTCAATGCCCCTACTTATTTTTTGTCTTCCTCTTCTGGAGATCCTCCTCCTCCTCTCTTTACCTTCTATCCAGCACTTACACATCATCATATCTTCGCTTCCTGGGCTCATCGGTCAAAAACCGCTAAGAAGTTTGATAGGGCTGATGAGAAAACCGAGAACGGTAGGGGTCTTGAAACTGTTGAGAAGGCTGAGAATGATTGGATATCAGAAGGAGGTTGGGATCAAAGTCACTTGTTCTTTGCTCGAAGCTCTTCAAAAGTGAATATCTCATTTTGGTACTTATAAAAAGTCAAAACATAATTTCAATACTCAAATTAGAAAGTCTTGAAACAAATTATAAAGCTTATGAAATGTGTTTGCAAAATGTGTATGGTATCTACGAATACACGTCTAATAACAAACCACTATCAAGTGGCGTGTCTAAATCAAGTGTTTTTCCTAGCAGTTAAGCTAATGTCGCAGCTATCTCCGCATTAGAATTCGGATTCGAGGTTGTGATGTCGCTTTGAATAAAATCCTTAGCTAAACTTAAGTCGCTAAGATCCTTGAAGGCATCTTTAGAGATCTCCTCCTGAACATTTGGGAGAACAAAATCCTAGAGTATTTTCTCAAAGAATGTTTAATCCCCTAAGGTGGATTCACTTTCCTCAATTTGTTTACCTTAACGGTGAAAGAATGCTTCTTCGGCAATTAAAGGTAGGGGGATTTAGATTTTGCAGGGGTTTTACTGCCACCAGCAAAGTCTGAGCACCTCTTTAAAGAAATTTTCTAATTAGTTGGATCTAGTATAATAGATCGTGAAGGGTGGAGTAAGTTATACTGACACAGAAATCCTTCCGTAATTAGAAAACTTTTTACTCCTCTCATTCTCTGTAACAGCTGTTAAAGACTCAAGGAGATCTTAGTCGAGGGCGGTATCCCGTTTGGATGGAATTTCTGTAAAACAAGAACATGTTTAAGAATCAAACTTCAAAAGGAAAAATGAGCGAAAGTTCACACGTGAATGAATGTGCTCACCTCCTTCCATCCATTGACCATAAAAGGTTCTGGGGAACCGGACATAGAAATATTGGGTTAGAAACCCTCAAACACTCTCTACCAAGTTTGTAATGATTTTGAACCCCGACTCTCAACAAATATGATTGACGGACGATCCTTCTTCCTCCTTCTAAAGGCATATAAAGACAAATATCCTGAAATGTAGGCACGCGCTGCTTAACTCTCATAAAAAGTACGTAAAGTCCCATCAAAATAAAATAACCATTGGGGCATAATTGATATGTTGTTGTTTGCGAACAAGAACAATTATAAACAATTTTTAAATTTGTTCGTCTTTCCTAAACAATAAGGGTTGTTGTAGAGGGTGTCGAATTCTAGGACCAAAAATATTTTGATTAATAAATCCAATCAAGTTATTCCAGAATTTTGTTTGGTTGCAGATTAACAGAAAATAAACAAAAAAAACTAGTTTTTAATAATAAAAGACGACAATTAAGGACCAATGGCATAAACTGGATTAATATTCATTAATAGCCAATCGAATTAATATAGATCTAATTCAAGTTTCTGTCACAAACATGAATCAACGATAATTAGGTTTCTAGAAACAAATATGTGAATAACAACAAGTATAGCCTATGCAGGATCAAGCTCTTAAACAACCATAGGCTACCAGGACAGATTCACTATTTTATTTCTAAACCCTAAATATTAAATATAAATCTGATAAAAGTTAGATCGAACTCGAATATAACCTATAAAGGAGCATAGCTCTTAAATGACACAGAATATGAAGGTTCAGATCTAGCCCTTGGTTCAGCTCTAGATCTATACACATGAAGTTCTAATCTCTTTGGCTATGTGATTCATATTGAATCTAATCTAAGCATCATCACCCCCTAATTAAAGGGGATTAGCTAGACATAGCTAAAAGAAAAGAAAATAAAAAGAAAATAATAAACATGAAATAAAAACTAAAGAGAAGAGAAGAAGAGTTTTATTCCAAGAGAAAGATTATAGAATAAAACTAAGTGTCATTCTAAATGAACAAAATACAAGTGTATTTATAGCTAATACGACAAAAACTAATTGGCTAATTACACAATATGAGACTAAATATTTAGCCCAAATAACACATAAGCCAGTGTGAACGCTTCTATAGAGTGAGAGGCCTTGCAAATGAGGTAATGTGAATGCAGTGTGAGTCTTCAGTGAGCCAAATCTACCTAACTGAACTCTATTTGCAACTGTTCTTCAAGCTTTAAGCTCTTCAAGCTTTAGTAATTTCAAACTTCACTCTTTTTAACCTAATTCTTCATGCTTTATCCATCAAATGCTATAAACCATGATTTTTACCAACAATCTGAAAACAAAGCTATAAATACACAATATCAATTATTTTAATGGGAAAACAAGATAAATAAGAGGATAAAATTTACACATTTATGTTTATATCAAATACCCCCACACTTATCTTTTTATTCGTCCTCGAATAAACTAAACTAAGATGTGTCACACTTTAGTAGGAAACACGATTGCATTTAGCGTCTGCAACAAGCCGTTAAACCCTTAGGTGTCCCTAGTAGGAAGAGTGTTGTCTCGTGAGGGTTTTCAGTAGATACTACCCACAAAATCCAAAGCGCCTTATATACGCAGATTAATCAAACAATATTTTAAGGCCTTTCAAATTCCAAGGACTTTACCTAACTTCAATATTAATGGTTTAGTCCTAAATTGTCCATCCCATAATTGGTGCAAAAATGAATAAAAAAATTCAAACTGAACCGTAATTCTTGATAACACTGTAATTGCCTTGAAGGCTAAGAGCATGGTGTCAACCAAAGTTTTACACATCGACAATGTGCACCCAATCATTTATTCATTCTTTTTTTTTTTTGAATAATTTTACACCAGTGTAACTGTAATGTATTGGATGTGAGATATGCATAGATGAAGGAAAATTTTGTAAAATCTAAAAATATTATAGATAAGAGGGCAAGTGTATTAGTTGAACTTCAAGCTACAAAAGATAAAGTAATATCAAGGCATATATAGACGTTTTGTTTCCTTTCATCTCCTCTACTACAGTCCTCGCTTCTAAATTTGGTGGGATGGATGTGGATGGAATGGAAATGCTTTATAGCCAAGAATGATGAATGACTATTTTATTCTCAAAGATTTTCTCTTTATTGCATTTTCTTCTTTTTCTTCTTTTTTTCCATGATGAATGATGAGTGGAGATGAAATGGAATGATACCGTAAATTATTTCATTTGATTCCTCCTCTATTAAGCGAATCATAACCAACACTTCATGAAAGGAAAGTTTTGTCACTTCTATAACCCTAATTCAACACACAAGTCTATATTGATGTTATATAAAAAGCTGAAAGGAATGATAAGCAAAATTTCATAAGATATATAACCCATATAAAATAAGATGTGGTATATGGTTATCCTACCTTAAAACAAGTACGGAGTGGGTAGTGTAATATTGGTATAAAAAGTGACGTTTTTGAACCTTTGAAAATAAATCAGAAAAAAGGTTCTTAAGTATACCAATATAAGAAGAACTTGTTGAAACATGAATGTAAATTGACTAAAACTTGGGTTTGAATAATGTGGGGTATCGAAGAAGAACGCTACAATGAGTCATTTCACCTTAAGCGGGCCAAGTGGAATTTAGAACTTAAGAGTTTACAAATGTGAGTGGAAAAAAATATTATGCATGAAAACAAACTCAGAAAATCCAACAAATGTAGGTGCAAAACCATTTTTTGTTTTTGTTTTTTTGATTATTTTTACTTGCACATTCTTAACACGTATAACAAGGGTTGACATGCTTACTCCAGAACACGACTAACATCTGCACAATCTCAAGCTAGCATCTTAAAAAGACACATTACAACTCAATGAATAAATAACGTTCATTCCCATCACCCAACAATTCAACTTATCAAACAAGAACCGAGGTGTTCATTATGAATCTAAGTTAATCCTTGATCAATGAATTACCTAATCCATAAAATTTGATTGCTGATGTAATGTAAATTCCCCTCCCCCCTCCCATCTGAGTGTGACTGTGCCCTCACTATCGGTAATCAGACATATCTTAGTGAAAGGGAAATAAAACAAGAGGGTCAGCACGGCTTATTGGGTAATGTGCAAAAAATACGCAGTCATCGAGTAGATGAACCGGTCCTTAATGGACCAATGGATCAGCCTCATTAAGATTATGACACATAGCTTCAGCATAGAAAACCAAATCATAAAGAATTTTATATCACGTTCGGATTTGGTAAAACAAATTTTGTTTTTTCAAAAGTTTGAGTTGCTAATTTTAAAATTTTGAGCTTACAATTGATCCTAAAATCAAATTGAATTTCTATAGCAACTAAAGAGAGGTCATCGAGCTGGGGTTCAGCAAAAGTTTCAAAAACAGATTTGTTCAGATTATGTATAAATTGAGAGATGTGTGCTTCATTCTCACCCCCACACTTGTTTTGAGAAATATTTTTCAGTTTTGTTTTGATATTTAAAATTTTGTTTGGCTAAAGGTTCATTCGTAAACCTAAAGTTAAAACCAAACAAATTAATTTTCAGTAAATTTCCAAATTGTGTTTTCTCAAAAATCATGTTATTCCAAAAAGAGTTCATATGCTGCAGAAATTTATCATTGAAAAACAAGTGATCAAAGTGAGGTTCAGTTGAAATGATCAATTCGCAAGGAGTCTCAACTGTATTGGAAAAATCATCATTGTGTTTAAGATCACATTCAGCAGTTTCGGTGTTTTCAACCTCAAGAATTTCAAAGTTTTCAAACATTTCAATTTTAGTTTCAGACCCAAAAACATTATCGTCAATCAGTTCAAGAAGTTTTTGCTCACCAAAGTCATCCTCACCTAACAACTTCGTATTTTCTTTCAAGTTGACAATCTAAAGTTGCTAAATTTTCAAAAAAATTAGAATCTGGGAGAGGAAGATCAAATTAAAGATTGATGTCTTCATTTTCAAGAGAGTTTGAATTCAAATCAATTAAATAGATTTCAACAACTTCATTAAGATTTTCATCAATTTTAAAATTTGTTAATTGAAAATTTTCGATTTCAGTAAGCATTGAATTTTCATTAGAAGCATCAGTTTGAGTTTGAATTTCGGTTTCATAGAAATCAGTGTTTTGCACCATAGATTTTTCAAAATTTCCATTTTCATCAACAATCATATCGTCAGAATCATCTATAATCGTTATGTAATGTTGTGACGAAGTTAGTGGCTGATTATTTATTTCAAAAGAAGCATTGGTAGAAACTTGTTTGTTACTAGATTGGGATTTATAGTTGACGTACAAGTTCGTAACCTTAGTTTGAAGAAAGGAAATTTGATACACTATCCTAGTGCAACTTTGTTTCTTATCTATTATTCTTTGAGCTAGCTCTTTGATGTAAGTCCAGCCAAGTTTCATGGAATTCTCAAATTCATCAACGTCATCAATTCCCCCAAGTAATAACTTTTTTAGATATTTATTTTTAGAATCTTGTTTTTCATCTAAAGTTCGCGCCCATTCCTTGATTTCCTCGCGACAAATCCAAATTTCATGCATTAATTGATCAATTTCACTCATGCCCTCTTCGATAAAATCGGTAGATACATTATACTTCAAAATTTCATTTTTTAGATTCTTCGTTCCTATGAGTTCCTCACTGGTTAACCTTAAAAATTCATCCACCTCATCTCTTAGAAGTCGTCCATTATTTATTTTCCAAAACCAACATCGCCAAAAAATTAACTTGTTCGCAACACATTTTTCATATTCGATAATCAACATTTGACATCCTTTCGTATAATGAAAATAATTTTGGTTTTCAAAAAATTCGTTTAAACCCGTGTTGCAATTTTTTTGATTTTCAGCACTTTGCTTAGCCATTTGCGCTAAAAGTTGACGCACCACAGATTAATTCTCCTCGGTTGTAGAATGACGTTTTTCATATTGGGGTGTAACCGTTCGATGAGATTTGTGGAAATTATTCAAAAAGTTTTCATCTGAAATTCATTATTATTTAAATTGTAACAAAAATCATTGAAATTTTGAAAAGAATTGCAATTTTGGTTATACATGGGGCAAGCGCGCATGTACTAGAAGAAGAGAGTTTTCCATCGAAAAATCAGTTTCAAAACTTGTGGCCCTAAAGAAGCTCTTAAAAAATATGTTAAAATTAACAACTTCGAATTATATGAATACAATTCTAGGCCAGGTTCGGACAGGGGTTATCAGTGTGCCACGGATCACTGTAGAAACATGACTGAGGGTTTAAGAACCTTTTTGAATTCTAGACTTTATCGTTCCTTAGACCACTTAGAGAATATCAATCCTAATTGTCAATTTAACAATTATTTTGTCCTATGAGCTTTGGGGAATTCTCGATTTTATTTCAAAAATAATTTATTTCAAAAACAAACTTTTCAATCAATCCCACATTCGTTTTAAAATTTCCTATCACAAATCAGCAAGCAAAATAATCAATCACGGAATAGTCACAGAAGAATAAATTATAGAATTAAAATTTTTACAAGCAAGCCGCGGCGCCTGCAGAAATTTTTTACAAGCAATTTCTATAGATTTTTCAAGTAGCAGTAGACCCTGTAGAGTTTAAATTTTTTTATAGTGATCGATAATCCATCTAGTGCAACTGAGAAGCACTAGCGCGTTCACACCCCATTTGGTGTGCAACCGCTCCAACAATTCAAATTCTTCTAATTGTAAATTGCTTGACCTCTGAAATCTTTGAGTTGTTGCTTGACTAATGCAGAGTGTGCAGATTAGCAATTTTGTTTTTTAGCAGCGACTTTTATATTTTTTTCTGAAAGCACGTAAGCAACGCGGATTTGAGCTAGCAATTCCTTGTATTAATTTTTTGCAACCTGAAAGTGATGAAATCAGAGCAAGAATATTTTTTTTGGGTTCTACCTCACAACTTGAAAAAGAGTTGAACACCTTGTTTTTTCGAATGAGTGAAATTAAAACAAAAGGAAATTGGATCAATCAAAACTAAAAACCAAAGAAACAATCTTTTTTTATTAAGTGAATTATGAACACTAAACCAACACTTAAACAAACCAACACTAAAAAAATACTAAAAATCAAACAGTAACGCAAACCAACACTCAAACAAAAACTTAGACACTATCACAAACCTAATAAACTAAGACACTTAAACAAAAATCTAGCCCAAGCCCACGCAAGCCCAATCAAACTCAGGCCGCACCCAACTCACTTCAACAAAAACACTTAAGATTGGAACGTGAAATTCAATTCATACTGAAGACTCAAATCGCTACAGTGGTTCAAAATTCCAAATTCCCCAATTTATTCCGCATATCAATTCATTTAAAAGCCGGATTCATTTCGATTCCTCGATTGCTGTTCGATTTTTGGTATCATAGTTAGATCGGGTACGTGAATTTGGGTTACGACTTGGTTGCGTGGAGTTGTGGTATGGTTGAGGGGTAGTGAGGAAGCTGATGTAAGCGATGTAGTTGTGAGGCTTTGGAATTGTGCGAGGGGATTTAAGGTGAAAGTCTAATTTGGCATTTGTAAAGATGGTGGATTTGGGGGTCGAGAGTGGTTTGCAGAGAGGCTTTTATGGATACGAGTATGGAGTTATTTGTAAGGTAAGAGATGGTCTGTTTTTGATTTGTAGCTATGAAAGGTTGTTTAGGATTGGAGAAATTAGTTTAGAGAGGGAGGATCTAAACTTGGTGGTTGGGGTTCTTATTGCAAGGATTTGCAGAAGTTGAGAGGAGGAAGGGTGGTGCTACAGTGTTGAGGGTGAGTGAAGAATGGTTGACTGTTGAAGAGGCAAGGAAGGCGCAGACTGTGTGATGGATTGCAGATGTACGACGCAAGTGGGGGTGATTGTTTGTGTCAGACAAAAAATTGGCACTAACACCCAAATGCAGATCACAGATCACAGAATGCGGAAAACAGTAAATAAAGAGGAGACACACGAGGTTTTTATAGTGGTTCGGCTGTAGATGTAGCCTATGTCCACTTTATAATCTTATTGTTATACTGACAGATTACAAGAATCGGTTACATGCAAGAACACAATCAATGTGTTTATTGAGATTACAAGAGGAGAAATTATGTGTAGAAAGGTGCAAAATCCTTGCAATTCAGTAATGGTGGAAGCCGTGAAGAAGAACGGCTAAAAAGATCTTTGAAAATGCCTTCAAATGGTGTATTTGTAGCTGTAGGAGAGCTTTTGGGTTGACCGGATCGTGATGGGGTACATGGCACCCGATCCAGGATAATAGGAACAAGATGTGGCATGATAATAGGTCAAAACATGGAGCGTATTTGCAGGTCTGAAGGTCGGATTGTGGTCATGGGTCGGATCGTGATATGGCCATCACGAGCCGAGTCTGGTCGAGAGCGGCATGGTGAAGCTGGAGTGAAGTGCTAGCAATCGGGTCGGATCGTGAGGTGTACCACGAACGGGTCGTGGTCTGAGGAGGGCGATCCGATGAGGGACGATCCGTGCATGAGCCATACTCCGATCGTGTGCTGCTTCGTCGCTTTATCCAGGAAATTGCCAAATTACACCAGTTTACGGAAACGGGCCTAACTTTCAAATCGTAAGTCCGATTGAGCCAAACCAAAGCTCAAACTTAAGCTAATTCAGAGATCTACAAGAGTAACAGAGCTCAGCTCTGTAATTGCTATTTTTGGGCCCAAAAAAGGTCGTCTGATAGGAATTTCGGGCCTGTTTATGTTAAGGATGTGATTTTGACCAAATCGCATCATGTTTGTTGATGAGATTCTTAGTGCATGAACGCGATGTTATCCAGATATTCAGTGTGACACCTATTACCAAAAAGTGTGTCAACATGTTTGCCCCCCATAACATATCTTGCTGGTTGAAGGAAGATGTGATCTGGATAATCTGAGAAATCCAAATCCAGAATGCGACGATCACACCGGATCGTATTAAGGCCAGGAAACCGACGATCACACGGGATCGTATTAAGGCCAGAGAAACCCAAGAAGACCAGGAGTTTGTACCTGCAAGAAGATAAAACAAATAATGTAAGAATATTTCCTAGATGACCTTACCGGAGTAAACCATCCGAGGAGATGTTAGAGGGGTTCCAAGACGGCCTTAACGGAGTAAGACGACCAAGGAAATGCCATGAAAGTTCCAAGACGGCCTTACCGGAGTAAGACGACCAAGGAAAAGCACATGAGTTCCAAGACGGCCTTACTGGAGTAAGACGACCAAGGAAAAGCTCATGAGAATTTGTTTATATTGGACGGATCCAGTTGGGAGCCAGAGCTCATTTTTGTACTGGACGGATCCAGTTTGGAGCCGGAGCTCATGTTTGTACTGGACGGATCCAGTTAGGAGCCGGAGCTCATGTTTATACCGGAAGGATCCAGTTGGGAGCCGGAGCTCAAGAGTGATCATTATTGATTCATGAAAGCTAAGCGACAATTATTCTAACCCCGAACACGACTGAAGACTATAGGTCGGTTACGTGCGTGTGGGCAGATGTTGCCGCGTTATTACATGCGTTGAAAACAAAGAGGGGCGATAAGTCGCCTAAAAGCCTAAAAACATGAACTATGGACCAGAGTCCGGCAAACTTAAGGGATCCGCTAAGTGGGATCAGTTAATGATAAGCCCGCGATTGCTCGATCCTGGATTGTTTTCCTCTTCGGGGAGTCGGTGGTGGTAGCGCAGGTGTGGGCGCTGTTGGTTGAACGACGTACTCGGGTAGTTCTCCTCACCTAACCCGGGCCTCAATAAGGTTGCGCAAACATCTGCAGTCATCAGTGTTGTGACCGTCCATGTCATGAAATATGCAATGTCTGCTGGAATTGCGTTGCGCTAGTGTTGGTTCCCTCTTGGGAGGCCTTGGATATGAGGCAGCACCCACTGTATCTACGTAGATATTGCTCAGGGTGTCATTCAGTTCAGTGTATTTGTCGTATCTGGACCCTCTCCGGGCTAGATCATTATGATCATTTGTAGCATGGGTCTTTCCTTTACCCTTGTCATTGCCTTTTCCAGGATTGGGTGGTTCTCCATCTCCGAGCATGTTGACGTCGAGAGTGCGTTTCTCAGAAGTTGCATCTTCTTCCCGCAGAAATCTGTCTGCTTCGAGGTACAATTCACCGAGATTTCGTGGTGGGTCTCGGTATAAAGATTTTTTGAACTCCGAGTTATCTAGAACGCCGGATACTGCTGCCATCAGTACCATCGATGGTTCAGGGCAATCAACTGATGCTGCAACAATGTTGAATCTTTCCAGGAATGAACACAGAGCTTCTCTGGGCCTCTGCTTTATTGTAGTCAGTGACATGACGTTCTTGGGTCGTGCGATGTGGACACGAAATTGTTCAATGAAGCGTGCGACTAACATGTTCCAACTGCTGATCGATTCTGTTTCTAGCTGTCGAATCCACGTAGCGGCTATGTCAGTCAGAAAGAGGGGAAAACACTTTGCCATGACCTTTTTCTGATGCCGATTGAACTTCCATATGCCATTTTGTAGTGCATGAGATGCACGGTTGGATCTGTCCTGCCGTTGTATGGCTCCAGTTGTGGGAGTTTGAAATCCGGGGGATTGCGGGAATTCCTGATTTCCTGAGTGAACGGGTTGTGATTAATGTCATCCACGTCGTTCTAGTAAGTGAGGCCTCTGGAGAGGCGCTCAATCAGTTCTGCTAGTCGATTACCTTCGAAAAGCTATTGTAAACTGCCAAGATCAGAGCTGGTGCCCCCAGCATGGAGTGCAGGACGAGCAGGAAGCTGTTGAGCTACTGGAAGCGAGTTGTTGGGAGCGGTTCGTGGGTCAGGAGGTCGAACCGGGTCATGGAGGCCTACTCGTGGATCGAGATGGTCGACTCGTGAGGCAAGAGGGGCGAGTCGTGAGGCAGGGTCGTGAGGATCGGTTCGTGGACCGTGGGGGACGAGCGGATCGGATCGTGGGTCCCCACCACGAGCTGGGTCTGGATGGTCCTCACGATCCGGGTCCTGGTGATGAACTAGGGCTTGCAATTCGGTGTTGCTCTGACCGGGAACTGAAGTAGATCGCAGTGCATTTCCAATAGGGAGGAGGTTGCCTCCGAGTCCATGTGATGCACGAACTGCTTCCGTAGCCTCGTTTTCAGTGGCTTGAATGTTACTCGGCCTTCCATCCATCCGAGCGAAGAATCCATCGATCATCTCTTGTTGCTTTGCCATCTGGGTTCTCAATTCAGTGAGAACTTCGTCCATCTCATCTCTGGTCAAGTATGCAGAAGGATCTCCATGAGAGGAAGCTTCCTGGCTTGCCGCGTTCCTTGCGCCTTCAGCGTCAGCATCATCGGCATGAGCAGAAGTTCTAGTCTTCTTCCTTTTGTTCGCCATTGAGTTTCCTTTCAAGCTAGAAAAAGAAGTTGTCGTGTGCCCCTTCCTGGCACGCCAAAATGTTAGACCAAAAATTGGCACTAACACCCAAATGCAGAACACAAATCACAGAATGCGGAAAACAATAAATAAAGAGGAGACACACGAGATTTTTATAGTGGTTCAGCTGTAGATGTAGCCTACGTCCACTTTATAATCTTATTGTTATACTGACAGATTACAAGAATCGGTTACATGCAAGCACACAATCCGTGTGTTTATTGAGATCACAAGAGGAGAATTTATGTGTAGAAAGGTGCAAAATCCTTGCAATTCAGTAATGGTGGAAGCCGTAAAGAAGAATGGCCAAAAAGATCTTTGAAAATGCCTTCAAATGGTGTATTTATAGTTATAGGAGAGCTTCTGGGTTGACCGGATCGTGATGGGGTACGTGGCACCCGATCTAGGATAATAGGAGCAAGATATGGCATGAGAATAGGTCAAAACAGGGAGCGTATCTGCAGGCTGAAGGTCGGATCGTGGTCATGGGTCGGATGGTGATATGGCCATCATGAGCCGAGTCTGGTCGGGAGCGGCATGGTGAAGCTGGAGTGAAGTGCTAGCGATCGGGTCGGATCGTGAGGTGTACCATGAACGGGTCGTGGTCTGAGGAGGGCGATCCGAGAGGGGCGATCTGATGAGGGGCTATCCGATGAGGGGCGATCCGAGGGTGCGTGAGCCATACTCCGATCGTGTGCTGCTTCGTCGCTTTATCCAGGAAATTGCCAGATTACACCAGTTTACGGAAACGGGAATAATTTTCAAACCGTAAGTCCGATTGAGCCAAACCAAAGCTCAAACTAAAGCTGATTCAGAGATCTAAAAGAGTTACGGAGCTTAGCTTCGTAATTGCTGTTTTCGAGCCCAAAAAAGGTAGTCTGATAGGATTTTCGGGCCTGTTTATGTTAAGGAAGTGATTTTGAACAAATCGCATCATGTTTGTTGATGAGATTCTCTGTGCCTGAACGCGATGCTATCCAGATATTCAGTGTGACAGCTTTTACCAAAATGTGTGTCAACGGTTTGGCAGTTTCAAAGGGTGTATGCTGTGTGTTAAATGGATGGGGGTGAATCTGGAGTTGGATTGGTTGTGAGGTGATGCAAGATTCTGTGGACTAATGGTCAGAGGTGTTGAAACGTCTGCTGTGACTATTGGGTGAATATGAAACTGTTGGTGATTTCTGTTGGTTGCAGGTGGCAATTTTTGAGATGAAGGTGGTACGAAATTGAAGGGGATTGCAATGGTGATTTTAAGTGGTGAGGATCAGGCAATGGCTACAGGTTTGTTTTTGAAACTCCCCACATATGCTAAGGTTACTCATAAAGGGAATGCCTTAACTTCAGTAGAGCATTATAGGTAAAAAATACAGATAATTTACAAGACAGACATATAAACAGCGGAAAAACTAAATTTATTTCATAAGCAGGTGGTTCAGTCAAAACATTACAACAACTGTCTCAAACCATCTCCCAAATCATTACAACAAAATCTCTGTCTTAATTAAAACATAAAGAAGCATAAAATAACAATAAGGCAGCATAAATCCCCAACAATAGTGTATCCAAAGCCATAGCCCAAGAAAAGAGAATCCAAGTAATACATCTACTCTCTTCAAACTGGAAATGGTCAGAACTAAGCTGAAGTATTCCCTCCCTGCGGACCTGGGGGGACGGAAGAAAAGAAGACGAAAGAAAAATGGGTCAGACATAAGTCTAGTAAGTCCAGTGATTTTTCAGCATGAGAACAAGAAAAAGGCTCATGACACGAATAAACTGAAAATAGGACAAAACCAGAATAATAAGATAACATAAGAAAAGACAAGGCAGGTTAAACTGAGTATACTATCGCACCCATTCCTATTTCTCTGCACCTACTAACTATTGTATCAACCAGCCTCACGTGTTCATAACAAATTGATCCCCTTTATCGATCGGCTCCTACTCGTATACGTTTACCACTTGTGTCATTCGGCCCTGCTTGATTGTAGATACCTGTGCTGGTCCTACCATGGGGTGTATCAAAATCCTATGGTGGCAACCCGACATAATTCAAGATGCACAGTGTATAACTACTAATGCCCAGTGCCTGCTTTTTCCACTCTGGAATACGTGCACGTCCGTACCCCGTCGAAACCTACACTGACGCACCACCCGCTGTTGTTTTGACCGCTTATAATCAGCCCAGTAATCGTGCCCCACCCGGCCTGGTTCAGGGTACCATGATACATCTATGTGGGTTACTGCTGAAATGGGTCCCCGTTTCTAGGGTTTCCTAATCAACATGTTAAAATGGTTAAGTGTTCTCAAATTAACCTAACCCCACCCATCAGCTTAGTTAACATGTTGTATGGGTTAATTGTTGCCTTAATTAACTTAACCCTACCATCTTAGCCTGCATGTTCCTTAGCTTTAATTCATTCGTTAAAGCACCAACCTCTAACTTTAGATCTATATTGTTGCGGTCGTTGGATGTGCTGGTCGGTTCCGGGCTGTCTTACACCGCAACTCAATCTAACCTCGGGTTCTTTTGGGCTTAATGCGCTAACCTCTCACATTAGATATATATTGTTACGGTTGTTGGATGTGTTGGGCGGTTCCGGGCAGTCTTACACCGTAACTCAATCTAACCTCGGTGAGGCATATTCGTATTTTGCTAAATTTACATATTTGCCCTTCATATTTATATGTAAATTATCCACAATTATTGTCATTCAAGTCATGCCCCCATTTACCCTCTAAATCATGTTCATAATTTTTAGGTATATAAATTATACCATTTCATGCTACTAATCATTTTCATGATTATGAGCGGAACTATGCCAATAATATATAATTTAATGTTTTACCCAACGTTATCCCCGTTATATGTTCGCATAATTCACATAGAATGTTAGTCTCGCAACTTAGCCTAACTCATAAAAAAAAGGGAAAAGAAAGGAGCATGTACCATTCCAACAACATAAAATAATATGGATCTAACTAAACATGTGTCATATAAATTTGGCATATAACAATGAACTTGCATTTTAGATCCAATTAACATGAATCTTTAGCATATGAACGGGAACTTACATAGAATTACACAAATCCAATTAGGCATGTAAATGTGAACTTGCATTTGAGTTGGATCAAATTAACATAGACCTAAACATATGAGAATGTGGATCTAAACATATAGGCATATATGACTTAGCCTAAAAACTTGCATGTAACAGAACATGAAAGAATCACAAAACTTATATACAACATGATAGGTTCATCACCAAATTAATATTCAACATGATAGGTTCATCACCAATTTAACATACAATATGATAAGTCCAATAAACCATAATAGTCTCATAGGCATATAAGATAGAAGTGTCACAAGAATAGACATGAATCAGGATCACCATTATCTTACAACTAGGCACAGTTCTAGTTTCACTTCATTACAAATCATGACTTTTATTTGTTCACATCTAAAGAATAACTGAACTTACAAACAAAAGAACAATCTTGTTTTCTGGGATCTGTTTTCTAAAACTGAAAAGCTATCCTTTGATGTAGACTATTGGTTCTCTAATTTTAATTTGGTTTGAGTCTTCTAACTTGCTTCCTAGTTTGCTTCCTAGTTGGAGAAGAATGGTGGCTATGCTAGGTTGGCCATGGACAGCATGACGGATCCTTGGAATGAAATTGTGTGGTTTAGGGTTGAGGGTTGGGGTTGTCTATATAGAAGTTTAGATTTATGTAGCCGTTAGATCAACCTAGGAGCAATCAGAACCATCCAGGCTAGATAGAGCTATCCAGAAACCGCCACCTATGCCCTAGTGACTTAGCAACAAGTCAGAAATCGTCACTGTTCTGATCTGGGCGAGGGGGTCGACCCCTACAGGGGGGTCGACACCTCAGTGGACACCCCTCTTGAGGGGTCGACACCTTTGTCGACCCCCCTTTAGGGGAGTCGACCCCTACGGGCGGGAATTTTCCCGCCCCGCTGATTCTCGGAATTTTGAAATTCGAACTGCTTTTGTTTATTTAATTATTTAATTTCTGATTAAACTTGAATTTTTCTGAACTCCATAACTTCTTCATACGGAGTCCAATTCATGCAAACTCGAACTTTCTCTCAAGCAGAACTCTAAGACGAACGCAATGGCGTATTCCATTAATTCTCACTTTTAAAATTAAGTATTCTTTAATTCATTACTTTAATAAACATAGAAAATACAGGGTGTTACATTCTCCCCTCCTTAAAGGATTTCGTCCCCGAAATCTTCAAGTCAAGAAGAGTGTATATCCTACCATCCAATCGTCCATCTACTCAACCATCAAACATAGGCATCCATTGTCCTTAAAAAGGATTTCTAATGCTTTCATGAATTATGCATAGTGTGTGTATATGTCCTTGTCTAATGCAAAATCAGGCGGTCTACTGATTCAGTTGACCTCCTTAATGCAAATTATGTCAATGCTATGAGTCCATTATGTATGCAATTATTCCTAATCATACTTTCTACATGAGTGCACAATCATTCATACAAATGCAACGTCCATATGATAACACATCAAGTTTCAATCCGTATACAAATACATATATTCTTATGCAATATGAAAGAGAATGAGCCGATTTAACACCTAATGTATGTGTGTATGTATCCACGAGCAACCACTTGCAACCATCAATCATAACATGTTTCAAATACATGTTTACATTCATTGGTTTCTACCTAAGGATAAAGAATAGGACCGAGGAGATATACTTAAAAAGGTAGATACGAGCATGTATAAACTTATGGAAAAAGAGATCAAGGATGTACCATCAAAAAGAAAAGGGTAGGTTGCGCGTATCTTATCCTCAGTCTCCCAAGTCGCGTCTTCCTCAGCGTCACTCCATTGAACTTTAACAAGCTTGACTTCACGCTTATGTAGCTTTTTGACTTCTGTTCCCAAGATACGAGTTGGAACTCTTCTCACAGTCGCTTCTCATTCCAGTTCTACTTCCTCTAGTATGCTTGGCTCCACAACTTCCGCAGACTCATATAAGCACTTTCGAAGTTGAGAAACATGAAAAACATTATGAACTCCAGACAGTCTTTCAGGTAGCTCTACTTTGTAAGCCATCATCCCAATCCTTTCTATGATAGGAAATGGTCCTACAAATCTTGGTGCCAACTTTCCTACGGATCCAAAGCGAATGACATTCCTCAAAGGAGATACTTTAAGGAACACCCTATCTCTAACCTCAAACTCAAGGTCGGACCTTCTTTTGTCTGCGTAGGACTTCTGCCTATCTTAGGCAGTTTTCATTCGTCTTCTTATCAAGTCCACCTTTTTTGAAGTTTCTTTGATCATGTCTGGCCCAAGTATGAGCTTGTCTTTAGACTCCCACCAACAAGTTGGTGATCGGCATGGTCTTCCATATAAAGCTTCGAAGGGTGCCATGCCTATGGTGGCTTGGTAGCTATTGTTGTAAGCGAATTGCTCCAAAGGAAGATGATCCTCCCATGTTCCTCCAAAGTCAAGAATGCACAATCTCAAGAGGTCTTCTAATACTCTGTTCACCCTTTCCGTCTGACCATCGGTTTGGAGGTGATAGGCCGTGCTTAAGCATAACTGTGTGCCTACAGCCTCTTGCAAACTCCTCCAAAACTCGCTTGTAAAGATAGGATCTCGATCACTCACTATACTGGAGGGTATCCCATGGAGTCGAACTATCTCTTTAAGATTAATGGATGTTAAGGACGAGGCAGTCCTTCTACTCTTAACAGGTATAAAGTGAGCGCTTTTAGTGAGCCTGTCCACTATTACCCAAATACCGGTATTGCCCCTTCTTGACCTAGGCAACCCATCAATAAAGACCATCGAAATGCTATCCCATTTCCACTGTGAGACCTCTAAGGGGTGAAGCAAGGCTTCTTCTGCTCCGCTTCGACTTGCTGGCATATCAAGCACTTAGAGACGAACTCAACTACATCCCTCTACATGCCATTCCAAAAGAAAATCCTTTTTATGTTTTTATACATCTTGTCTCCACCTGGGTGTATGGTCAACTTAGAATGGTGTGCTTCTTCGAGAACCGTCTTCACCAAATCCCTTTCTTGTGGGACGCATAGTCTTCCATCCCATCTCAACCAACCCTTATCATCGATGGAGTATCTATTGAGGTGACTAGAAGTCTCACCCCTAATTAGCTTATCCATCATATCAACTAGCTGAGGGTCTTCACGTTGCGCGGTTCCTATTGAGTTCAAAAGAGTAGGCCGCACCTCTAGCGATGCTAACAAACCAGGTACAAATTCAGAGGAGGGTCTAAAGTCAAAGTTTGCTATGTACTCCAAGCTTTGCCTTTCTACAAAGAGAGGACTTAAGGTCAGCTTCTTTCTACTCAAGGCTTCTGCTACTACATTCCTTTGCCAGAGGTATAGGAAATCTCAAAATCGTATGAGGGGAGAAACTCCATCCATCTTTGTTGTCTTAGGTTAAGATCCTTCTGTGAGAAAAGGTACTTTAACGATTTATGGTCAGTAAACAATTCAAACCTTTCTCCTAGTAGGTAATGACACCATGACTTAAGAGCAAAAACAATGGTGACTAGTTCCAAGTCATGAGTTGGGTAGTTCTTCTCATGTACCCTCAACTGCCTTCCCCTATAACAAACTACCTTGCCCTCTTGCATCAAGCCAGCGCATAATCCTGTACCGCATGCGTCTGTGTATACGGTAAACATTTTGCTCCCATCAGACAATGTCAGAACTGGGGCTGTTGTTAGGGCCTCCAAACGTTGGAAAGCAATATCGCAATCCAAATCCCAAGTGAAAGTTAGGTTCTTCTTTGTCAATCTTGTGAGTGGGGCTGAGATTTTCGCAAAGTCTTTAATGAACTTTCGGTAAAAGCCCACTAGACCGAGAAAGCTTCGGACTTCGGTTGCATTCCGTGGAACCCTCTAGTCTTGCACCGCAACTACTTTTGCGGGGTCCACAGCTATCCCCTCTTTGGACACCACATGTCCAAGGAACCTTACTTCTTCTCTCTCCAGAAATGGCATTTGGAGAATTTGCTTTCAGCTGATGTGCACGAAGAGTATCCATGACTTCCCTTAAATGCAGAGCATGCTCTTCTTCATTCTTCGAGAAAATAAAAATGTCGTCTACGAAGACAACCGCAAACTTATTAAGGAACTCCCTAAATGCCCTGCTCATTTAGTCAACGAAATAAGAGGGTATGTTTGTCAAACTGGAAGGCATGACAAGCCATTCGAAGAAGCCATCCGGGGTTTTGAACGCGGTCTTATCAATGCTGTCTTCAGCCACTCTTAGCTGATGAAACCCAGTAGCCAGATCTAGTTAGGAGAAAACCGATGCACCTACAAGCTGATCAAACAAGTCGTCTATTCTTGGAAGTGGGTGCCTATTCTTCTTGGTCAGCTTGTTTAACACCCTATAGTCAACGCATAGGCAAAGTGAACCATCCGCTTTGGTTGCGAATACTATTGGAGCACCCCATTCAGAAATACTCTGCCTTATGAATCCTTTTTCGAGCAGCTCTTTAACTTGCTTGCTGAGCTCTTTCCTTTCCCTTGGAGCCATGTGTCTAACAGGTAAAGCAACGGGTTTTGCATTATCAACAAGGTATATGCGGAAGTCTATCTCCCACTTTGGAGGTAATCCCTTCACCTCTTCAAATACATTTGAGTATTCAAGGACTACTCTAACAGACTGCAAGTTTTCAATAGATGCATCTAGAGATTCTAGGTAGCTAAGCATAACAGAATTCATGGGATTACAAGAGATTTCGAGAGTGTTACGAGGTGAGTCATAAGTCTAACCGCTCTCTTTTCACAATCGAGGATGGCACCATTACTGGATAACCAATCCATGCCTAGAATCAACACATAGCTCGTGAAGCCCAAACCATGGGCATTACATCTAAACCCAACGCTTAGTACAGAAATTTCCAAATCCAAACAAATCATTGACAAATAAGCTGAGCCCCCAACTGGATTTGAAACAACCAAGGGATCCTCTACTATACTGGTGTCTAGGTGCAGAGATTCAACTAAAGCAGTAGATGTAAAAGAGTGCGATGCGCCAGATTCAAAGAGTGTATGAACAGGATGATCAAAAAGATAAACTAAACTCTCAACAGAAATATTTCTACCTCGTTCTTGCGGAGGTGCTATAAGAGCGTGAACCTGCCCTCCAGAAGTAAATCCAGTCCTCTGCCCTTGCCCTTGCTTTCTTGGGCAATCCTTAGCCATGTGTCCTATCTCGCTGCACTGAAAACAACCACCCATCTTCCTCTTCTTCTTTTTGCAGTCCTTAATCAGACGTCCAGGAATGCCACAAAAATTACACTTCCTCTTGTCACGGGGTTTGTTGTTTTTCCCGCCCATCTTGAATCCGTCTTCTTATTCTGCGATCCCTCCACTTTCTTATCTTGGGGTACTTCTACCTTTGCCTCTTTCTTGCCATCCTCGTCTTCCTCCTGTAACAATGCCATGTCCGCCAGTCTCTCATAAGTCGCACCCATAGATATATGGGACATAGCTAGGCTGTGCAGTGGCTCATTCAACCCTTTAACAAAACGGAGAGCCTTCTTATGTGGAGTGTCCACTAACCCCAGCCTGAATCTAACCAGCTGGTTGAACTGGTTGAAGTATTCCTTGACCAACATACTTCCCTGTTTCAGAGCTAAGAATTTCTCCATCTGTACGCTTCGTTCAGCTTGTGAGAGGAATTTCATTTCAAACCTCCTTCTGAAATCCTCCCAAGTTTCAACTGGTCTCTCAGCATTAGTAACTTCCCATCAATAAGAGGCTTCGTCTTTAAGCAACCATACGACCAACTATATCTTCTGCCTATCGTCCACGTCGAAGACAACAAACAAATCCTCGGTTTCTTTGAGCCAGTTTCTTGCTTCAACAAAGGACTCAGTCCCATTAAAGTTCTTTCCACCCATGGCTCGAAAGTCTCTACATATCTTTGAGAAAGCATTTGCACGTGGAGGAGGAGGAACAGCTACAGCTGGGGGAGGAGGAACGTCTGCTGGGCCTACGTCATTAGCCCTAGCCTCTAAGTACCTTCTGAACCAGCCACATACCGGTACGCCCTCTGAAAGGTTAAGATCCCCAGACATGCTGAAACGAAAAAGAAAAGATTCAAAACAAAGGATAGAAAGATAGTGCATATGGCTTTGGGGATTATGCCTTTTAAAATAAAAACAACACTTTTTCTTGAAAATACTTCATTAAACTTCTTTTTGAAAATTAGTTTCCAAAATTTTTATCTGATCTGGCAACCATCAGCTCTGATACCAAGTGAAACACCTCACCTCCGTTAAGATCACTCACAAAGGGAATGCCTTAACTTCAGTGGAGCATTATAGGTAAAAGATATAGATAATTTACAAGATAGACATATAAATAGCGGAAAAACTAAATTTATTTCATAGGCATGTGATTCAGTCAAAACATTACAACAACTGTCTCAAACTAACTCCCAAATCATTACAACAAAAACTCTTTCTTGATTAAAACATAAAGTAGCATAAAATAACAAAAAGGCAGCATAAATCTCCAATAAGAGTGCATCTAAAGTCATAGCCCAAGGAAAGAGAATCCAACCAATACATCTACTCTCTTCAAGTAGGAAATGATCTGAACTAACATGAAGTATTCCCTCCCTGCGGACCTAGGGGGAACGGATGAAAAGAAGACGAAAGAAAAATGGGTCAGACATAAGTCTGGTAAGTCTAGTGATTTTTCAGCATGAGAACAAGAAAAAGGATCATGACATGAATAAACTGAAAATAAGACAATACCAGAATAACATAAGACAAGATAAGGCAGGTTAAACTGAGTATACTATCGCACCCATTCCTATTTCTCTGCACCTACTAACTATTATCTCAACCATCCTCACGTGTTCATAACAAAGTGATCCCCTTTATTGATCAGCACCTACTCGTATACGTTTACCACTTGTGTCATTCAGCCCCGCTTGATTGTAGATACCTGTGCTGGTCCCACCATAGGGTGTATCAAATCCTATGGTGGCAACCCGACACAATTCAAGATGCACAGTGTATAACTACTGATGCCCAGTGCCTTCTTTTTCCACTCCGGAGTACATGCACGCCCGTACTCCGTCGGAACCTACACTGACGCACCACCCGTCGTTATTTTGACTGCTTATAATCAGCCCAGTAATCGTGCCCTACCCTGCCTAGTTCAGGGTACCATGATACATCTATGTGGGTTACTGCTGAAATGGGTCCCCGTTACTAGGGTTTCCTAATCAACATGTTAAAATGGTTAAGTGTTCTCAAATTAACCTAACCCCACCCATCAGCTTAGTTAACATGTTGTATTGGTTAAGTGTTGCCTTAATTAACTTAACCCTACTTTCTTAGCCAGCATGTTCCTAAGCTTTAATTCATTCATTAAAGCAGCAACCTCTCACATTAGATCTATATTGTTGCGGTCGCTGGATGTGTTGGTCGGTTCCGGGTAGTCTTACACCGCAACTCAATCTAACCTCGGGTTCTTTTGGGCTTAATACGCTAACCTCTCACATTAGATCTATATTGTTATGGTTGCTAGACATGCCGGGCGGTTCCGGGCAGTCTTACACCGTAACTCAATCTAACCTCGGGTTATGCATATTCGTCTTTTGCTAAATATACATATTTTCCCTTCATATTTATATGTAAATTATCCACAATTATTGTCATTCAAGTCATGTCCCATTTACCCTCTAAATCATGTTCATAATTTTTAGGTATATAAATTATACCATTTCATGCTACTAATCATTTTCATGATTATGAGCCAAACTATGCCAATAATATGTAATTTAATGTTATTCCCAACGTTACCCCCGTTATACGTTCGCATAATTCACATAGAACATTAGGCTCGCAACTTAGCTTAACTCATAAACAAAAGGGAAAAGAAAGGAGCATATACCATTCCAACAACATAAAATAATATGGATCTAACTAAACATGTGTCATATAAATTTGGCATAGAACAATGAACTTGCATTTTAGATCCAATTAACATGAATCTTAAGCATATGAACGAGAACTTACATAGAATTACACAAATCCAGCTAGGCATGTAAATGTGAACTTGCATTTGAGTTAGATCAAATTAACATAGACCGAAACATATGAGAATGTAGATCTAAACATATAGGCATATATGACTTAGCCTAAAAACTTGCATGTGGCAAAACATGAAAGAATCATCAAACTTATATACAACATGATAGGTTCATCGCCAAATTAATATTCAACATGATAGGTTCATCACCAATTTAACATACAACATGATAAGTCCAATAAACCACAATAGTCTCATAGGCATATATGGTAGAATCGTCACAAGAATACACATGAATCGGCATCACCATTATTTTACAACTAGGCACAATTCTAGTTTCACTTCATTACAAATAATGACTTTTATTTGTTCACATCTAAAGAATAACTGAACTTACAAACAAAAGAACAATCTTGTTTTCTGGGATTTGTTTTCTGAAACTGAAATGCTATCCTTTGATGTAGACTATTGGTTCTCTAATTTTAATTTGGTTTGAGGCTTCTAACTTGCTTCCTAGTTGGATAAGAATGGTGGCTATGCTAGGTTGACCATGGACAGCATGACAACTCCTTGGAATTAAATTGTGTGGTTTAGGGTTGAGGGTTGGGGTTGTTTATATAGAAGTTTAGATTTATGTGAGCCGTTAGATCAACCTAGGAGCAATCAGAACCATCCAGACCAGATAGAGCTACCCAGAAACCGCCACCTATGCCCTAGTGACTCAGCAACAAGTCAAAAATCGTCACTGTTTGGATCTAGGCGAGGGGGTCGACCCCTACAGGGGGGTCGACCCCTACAGGGGGGTCGACACCCCAGTCGACACCCCTCTTATGGGGTCGACCCCTATGTCGACCCCCCTAGGGGGAGTCGACCCCTATGGGCAGAAATTTTTCCACCCAGCTGATTCTCAGAATTTTGAAATTCGAACTGCTTTTGTTTATTTAATTATTTAATTTCTGATTAAACTTGAATTCTTCTGAACTTCTTCATACGAAGTCCGATTCACGCAAACTCGGACTCTATCTCAAGCCGAATTCCGAGACGAACGCAATGGCGTAACCGTTTCCCTTAATTCTCACTTTTAAAATTAAGTATTCTTTAATTCGTTACTTTAAAAAACATAGAAAAAATTGGGTGTTACCATTTTGGGATGGGATTTATTTTGAGAATAGGGATATGGCATTGGGTATGTGAGCAGTGGTCTGGAAGGAGGTATTTGAGTGGTGATGTAACTAATGATTGGTGATCGGGAAAGTAGATGAGAATTGTGACGGGCAGTTAAGAAGAAAATCGGAAAAAGGAAGTTTTGTAAAAAAAAATCTTTTTGTAAAAAAAGAGATGTGAAGAATTGGAAATAAATTTGGAAGAAAAAAAAAGAAATAAAGGAAAACAATTGGAGAAAAGATTGAGAAACAAATCAGAAAGAAATGGAAAGTAATTTTTTTTTTTAGAAAAAAGAAAAATAGGAAATGTAAGAAAAGTGGAAGGAAAGTTGATAAAAAGAAAGAAAAAATGCCAGTTTTTTTTTTTGGAAATTTGTATGAAGAAGGAAAGAGATGTAACAGAAAAAAATAGACCGTAAGGAGAGAAAATTTGGAATTTTTTTATTTCAAAAACTTGTAAAAGAAGATAAGGGAAAGAAATATATTGAAATCTAGAAAGACGATAAAGAAATAAACTAAAAAAAAGCAAGACTTTTTTTCTCTTAATTGGAAGATTGCGGTATCAAGGATCACATACCAAATCAACTAGCAAGATTTTTTTCTATCTATACAAGAAAACAAAAGGAAAAAAATAAAGTAAAAATATTTTTGTGTTTTTTTAAATGGAAAAATAAAAAATATAACCCGATGGATTTATTAATAAAAATTATTTTGGTCCTCGGCAACGGCGCCAAAATTTGTTTGCGAACAAATTGAACGATTGTAAACAACTGTTAAATTCATTCAACTTCCTAAACAACAAGGGTTGTTGTATAGGGTGTCGAACTCTAGGACCAAAAATATTTTAATTAAAAAATCCAATCAAGTTATTTCAGAATTTTGATTGGTTGCAAATTAACAGAAAATAAACAAAAAAAATGAGTTTTTAATAATAAAAGAAAGTAATTAGGGAGCAATGACACAAACTAGATTAATATTCATCAATACAAAATCGAATTAATACAGATCTAATTCATGTTTCTGTCACAAACATGAATCAACGATAATTAGGTTTCTAGAAACAAATATGTGAATAACAACAAGTATAGCCTATGTAGGAGCAAGCTGTTAAACAACCATGGGCTATCAGGACAGATTCACTGTTTTATTTCTAAACCCTAAATATTAGATCTAAATCTGATAAAAGTTAGATCGAACTCGAATATACATTCTGAAGGAGCATAGCTCTTGAACGACACAAAATATGAAGGTTTAAATCTAACCCTTGGCTCAGCTCTAGATCTATATACATGAAGTTCTAATCTCTCTGGCTATGTGATTCATATTGAATCTAATCTAAGCGATATCACCCCCTAATTAAAGGGGATTAGCTAGACATAGCTAAAAGAAAAGAAAATAATAACATGAAATAAAAACTAAAGAGAAAAGAAGAAGAGTTTTATTCCAAGAGAATGATTACAGAATAAAACTAAGTGTCATTCTAAATGACCAAAATACAAGTGTATTTATAGCTGATATGACAAAGACTAATTGGCTAATTACACAATGTGGGACTAAAGATTTATCCTAAATAGCACATAAGCCAGTGTGAACGCAGCTGTAAAGTGAGAGGCCATGCAAATGAGCTAATGTGAACGCAGTGTGAGTCTTTAGTGAGCCAAATCTACCTAACAGAACTCTATCTGCAACCGTTCTTCAAGATTTAGTAATTTCAGACTTCACTCTTTTTAACCAAAATTTGCATGCTTTATCCATCAAATGCTCTAAACCATGCTTTTTATCAACAATCTGAAACACAGCTATAAATACACAATATCAATTATTTTAAAGGGATAACAAGATAAATAAGCGGATAAAATATACAAATTTACATGTATATCAGTTGCGATAGAAAGCCGCCAAAGGATTGATTCTAAATAGGAATTGAAAGGGGGAATTGATCTACTGTATAGCACACGACAGTTAACCGTGACACACTCGACAGGTGGACGGTCAGCAAGTTCATCATTTCCTGGGAACTTAGCTTCGTCCTCTTCTGAGATTCTAAACTGTGCACACATTAGCTGGAACGAATTAAGGTAAAGTGTTGTCTCATGTACCTCGGTAGGAGGATTGGCAAGAGACCAGGGCTGAGGGAAGTCCTAGTTGACATTTGTCTTAGAAACAACAATTGATGTGGTCTCAATGACTTGAATGGAAGTTCCAGTTTCACTAGACGTGGCTGATTCTTCAAGGTTTTGGCGTGACTGTTTCCTAGTTACTATCTCTACACGAGTAATTGAATTATGAATTACAGGTACACACTTCCTAACTCAAAAGGAAAGATGGGCATAAGCATATGTTCAAAGCTCAGGGATTATAATCAGTATGAACTGGTTAATCAACTCCAAGTTTTGTTTAAAAGGTAATTTTTGAAGCGACGTACTTATGAAGGAAGTAATTAGCCTAATTACAAATGGATAAATAAAAAACAACCCTATGTGGTTATGTCATTCAATCTAAGTAATAAGTTGCACTGCACGATTGTTCTTAATTCTTATACTAACCTACTGTTGATATGAGACTTCAACAAGGTAGTAAACTTAAAAACATGTAAATAGCTATTGCAAAAGATTTGACCTCAAGATAGATCAAGCATGACCAACCAATAAAAGTGCATGATTGAGCCCGGCAAGATCATACGTGATCAACCCATTCAAGGTCGAGTAGGAACGACCTGACAAAGCTTAAGCGTGAACGACCCAATGAGTGTCGAGCAGGAACGAACTTACTAAGTTCGAACGTGAATGACCCTATGGAAGCAAGGTCGTACGTGATCGAACCCTAAAGGATCGAGAAGGAACGACCTAGCCAAGTTCGAGCTTGGACAGATTTCAACCTAGATCTAGCTTGATCGACTTGAACAAGGTCGTGCGTGATCGACCCCACATAACAGTCGAGCAGAAATGACCTTTGCTAAGTCGAGCAGGCACGATCCCCCAATGGGTCAAGCAAACATATCAAAGTCAAAGATGATCGACCTGGGCAGATCAACATTGTGCGTCACCGACTCAAGAAGGTCGTACGTGACCGACCTGAATAAGGTCGCGCGTGATCGATCCCATACAAGAGTCGACCAGGAGTGACCCATGTCAGATCTAGCAGGAACAACCCCATATTGGGTCGAGCAAACACAGTAAAACACTATAGGTTCACGTTGTGCATCAAAGACTGATTCAATTCAAAGTCTCCATGCAACAGAAGCTAATCCAAATGTTGATCAAAACAATAGAGTATACAGTAAATATTATGGATTCAAATTTGAGCAATATTCAATATACAAATTCTAAAGTTGGAGCACTCAACATCGAAAAACTGATCATATATACACATGGAGTTTGAAACACATGGAGTGGCCAGTGCAGCGCAAACAAGACATATTCATGTATACACAGCAAGTGCAACACAAACATGCATGGTAATACGAGTTGCCAAACAACCAAAGCATACAAAAGCATGATCAACAAAATTTTATATCAACATTACTCTAGCCGAAGTTATAGGTTTTAATCCATTCGGCAAAGTGTTCATAACTGAGAAGGCAAAATTTGGAAAGTACATCATTGGTAAATTCAAGTACAGCCAAGATGCTTCCATCAATGGCTTCCAACAATGGCCTCGAACAATGGCTTCCAACCAAACACCCTCTTCCTCTGCCGAGCGCGTCCACCTTGCTCGTCGAGTCTTTCCATTACCCAATGGTGGCGGCGGCGATTATCTCCTCCACACAGCCATCCTCTTTGCCTTCCCCTGTGACTGTTGGTCCTGCGGCCTTGCCTCCTCCACCACCACCTTCGCTTCCGTCTTCCTCTCCAACCACCCTACCTCTTTTGTTTCCCACGCTGCCACCATCTCAATGCCTCTCCTACCTCCTGGCTCTTAACACACGACCCATGACCCAACCACTGTTAGATTTTGTGCTCTAGAGGCAATCAGTAAGATGTGAATAATAATAACATTGTATATGTTATGTTATGTTTTGTTTGGAATAAGAGTTTCTATTATAATTATATTTACTGCGTGAAATAAATATTATTGTAATGGAAGTCCTTAGAATAGTAATACGGTATTATATAGTTCGAGTAAGACTGAACTTGAGATTATATGATAAGTTAAGTATTATAATTCTTAAATGTCCCTAGTCGAGTTCTATTGTTTATAGGACAACAATAGAGCATTTAGACTGGTATATTGATTGACTGATGATCACATCTCATTGATCATTAATATACATGATATTAAAGTCAAGATATAAATACGTATTAGAGAATAATGTATTGGGCTGACCCACCATGAGATAACTCTATGGAGTATAATTTACAGTATCACAAGTTGTTCTCATAGTGATAGTGATATAATGATCCTCAGACCTGAGAACATTGTAATTTTAATCGAGGATGTTTGTATTTTGATATCATCTAAAGTTATTTCGTAACAGAGTAATGATAACGATGATTATTGGATATATCTGGAATCGAATATAAATTATGAATGATCTAGATGGAATTTAACCCTACGATATATTCGTAGTGATATCCATGGGCCTCTTGATTGAGCGAGACTGTGAAATGCATGGCCGTGCTCAAATATTGATTTGTTCTGAACAGTCTACTCATTGATTAAGAAAACAGATTAAATTAAAAGAAGATGATACGATCCATGCCTTCTGTTTAATCTTGGATATAACGGTTAAAAGGATTAAATTATATTGATACACTATTCATAAAGGTCGTATCGAATCATAGATATTGTTGTAGTTTGGGTAGCAATGATGTATTACTAGATACCACTCGTTGTTTACAATTTAAATGTTTAAATTGTTGCCAACACTATTACAACCTATCGGGTCACACTTATTGGCGTTGCAAATGGAGAAAAATATTTAAAATGAAATAGTATTGACTATTTCATTGTTTTAAATGGGTTTGAACGGATAAAAGGGGAAAACGGATATCTCGGATTGTTTTCATTATAAAACAATGGTGAACGTGCTTCACCGAGACCACCGAAAATACAGAAAAACCCTAGATCCAAATTTAAAATCCTAAATCAATTCGATTTTAAGTTGGCTAGTACCTCTTCTCCATCCTCGTTTTGATTGTCATCTGCGAGAGCTTCACCAGTGGATTTCCGATAGAGGCGTTTTGATTTCAAGCGCTTGACTCAAAGAAGATTTGTGATTTGATTTAACAATTCAAGGCTAGGGCTTCACTCGATTCTACTAAATTGAAGGAGAAAGGTACTTGTTTTGATTAATTTCTGTCCGATTCGTTAACTAGGGTTTCAGATCTAAATGATTCCGCTGCGAATTCGATCCCCTTTTTATCTTTAATGGTATCAGAGCTTCCGGTTATGTCGATTCAAATGTAATTTAGGCCTTGAAACTGTTACTGTTACATACTGATTGATGTTGTGAACATCGAGAAGTTGAAATCTGGAATTTGGTAAACATTCATTCAGAACTGAAATTGTTTTGTGATAAACAAAATCAGTATTGTTCATCTGCATGAATCTAAATTAGTACAAGTTATTAATTCGGTGACGAATGTTTAAAATCCCAATTCTTATGTAAGTATAATTTGGTTTAAATTATATTTGTATATGTTTCAAAGAAGGGAAATCAAGTGTTGGTTCCATACTGTAATTGTTACAGAGATTTATATATATTACAACTTGATTTCGAACTATGTATGTTATATGTGTTAATAGTGATCTGTTGAATCCTATGAATATGATTAAGATTATGGTTAGTTTCACATCAGTATGTGTTTGGTTTAGACAATATGAATAACTCCTAATAATGTGAACTTTTACTCTGTTATTTTTTTTAGATATTGAACTTCATTTTTGGGTAATCCAAGTTTTGAACTACACATATAATATATATGACAATCTTATTTCTGCTAGTTGCTACAGAGTAATTTATTCTGTTTAACACAGGCTAATATGTTATGATCTGAACTGAGTCACAAACTTACCATAATTTGAAAATTTGGTAAGTTCGGATTCAGTTATAGATAATTAAGATTGAGGTTATATAAGTGGCGGAAAATGTTTCTGTAACATATATGTTTTCATAATTGATATATGATCAATCCCTATAATTTTAAAAACTTTCAGATGGTAGTGATGTTATCTTACCATAGTTAGTAGTATAGTATATTGCTGCATATATATATATTTATAAATAAAACAGTATAGATGATACTGTAGGTATATTTGTATACATATATATAACAGTATATATACAATACAGCATATATGGTACTGTACATATATGTATAAAACTGAATGTGTTTTAGAAACCATGAATTGAACTCTTATAACATTCTGTCGGAAATGCCTTTAAACTGATTATGTTTATGCTTCTGAAATGATGACCTGAAAGTTATAATCAGCTTTGACATGTTTTGTATATATTGATATACAGGAACGATCCAGTAGCTTGCAAGTTGGATGTTAATGAACATACCAAAGTGCTTGCATAGTATATGCTGATATACTAAAGTCTGGATAAAACAGTGAAGCTGTACCTTAAGTTCATCTTCAGCCTTTGATAAAAGTTCTAAAATTCATGGTTGTGATCCAAAGTGATTATTAATGTTCAGTTGTTTGCGATCAGTTATTTAGTTCTGGAATTTCAAGTTTGTATGCTTACATGTAATGATAATTATGTACCTGTTATATAATATTTGAACTGCTATATGCGAATGCTTAGAATTGAATCTGTGTTATGTATGCTTGAACATGCTATTTCATTTGAGTTGTTATGGCAGATCTGTTTCATTGAATACTGCCATTTTATTTGTTAGCAGTTTTAACTTGGAAATGGTTTCATGATTTTGTTTAAAATATGTATAACGATCAGTTTTTGAAACTGGGATAATGGGCTGAAAATCCTGGTTTTAATTTATATGTATTTTATTATGTGCCATATGGATTAGTGAATCTAATTGTGCAAAAGTTTTACTGTACACATTAATAGATTTGGAGCTTTTACCTTAAAGCATTGTATGCATTTCTTTCCTTTTAAACATCAAAGTTTTAGAAATCTTTGTGTTCTATTTATTATGTTTAAGAGGAATTAAAATCTTTAATTTAATATATTGTATTCAAAATGTTTGAATATCATGGTTTGCCAACCTAAATTTTAAATCCCTATCAAAACTATAGTTTATATTAAGTCAAGGTGATGTCTTCCAATGATATACTCATCACTGTCCAAAATTATTGGTTGTAACTAACGCCAAAGCGTTGTGCACCTTTTAATTTTGGTTATATGCGATGGAGTAAAATGTGGTGCTCCAACCTATTATTGGGTCTGATTTAACTAGGCTGCATAATACGATTATGGCATTAGAGACAAACAGCATGATTTATTCTATATTTTGAGCAACAGAATAATACAGAACAAAATGTTCGACATGCGATCCAAAAATTACATAAACGATGTAATTGACACAAGATGTCTACCTAAAATGTTATGTTTTGAGTATAGCCAAAGCTAGGTCAAGGCATGATTAGATGTGGATTTTGGAACACCAAATATATATACAGTTATATATATTAAAATAGGGATGTTGATTTGAGTGGGAGCATATTTATGCACACATTAATTTATTTAGCTATGATTATTGTCGTTTTGACTGTCAAAGTTATTTATTTCAATTTATTGTCTATTGTAGATTCTAAATGGCTAGCAACACCAACAATAATCTATCACTTAGGTCTGTTCTTGAAAAAGAAAAACTGAATGGAATAAATTTCCTAGACTGGCACCGTAACTTGAGGATTGTCCTCAAACAGGAAAGGAAACTGTATGTACTTGATGGGCCTACTCCAGAGGCGCCACCGAGTAATGCACCCCGTGCAGAGATTAATGCTCATAAGAAACATCAAGACGACGCTCTTGATGTTAGTTGTCTTATGCTGGCAACGATGAATCCTGTGCTTCAGAAGCAACACGAATTCATGGATGCCTACAATATGATCGAGCACCTTAAGAAGTTTTTCGAAGGGCATGCTCGTCAAGAAAGGTATGACACGAGCAAAGCACTGTATCACTGCAAGATGGGTGATAAGGAACCCGTTGGTCCACATGTACTGAAGATGATTGGTTATATAGAGTATCTCGAGAGGTTAGGGTTTCCTTTGACACCGGAAGCTCAAACCGATCTTGTGCTCCAATCATTGAACAGTAAGTTTTCTTCATTTATTATGACCTATCTCATGAATGAGATTGAGAAGCCCTTGACTGAGTTATTGAGCATGTTGAGAACTGCTGAGAATAACATGAAAAAGGCAGAACCGACTGCCATGATGATGGTACAGAAGGAGACTGCTAAACCCAAAGGCAAGGGCAAGAACAAGAAAAAGCAGCTTAAGAAGACTGCTAATAAGACCAATTTCAAAAAGGCATCAAAGCCTAAAGGAGGGGTTCCCAAAGAGGGTGATTGTCACTACTGCGGAAAGCCAGGTCACTGGAAACGTAACTGTTATGCTTATCTGGAAGATCTAAAGAAGAAGAAGGGAAGTTTGACTTCGCCCAATTCAGGTATAAATGTTATATATGTCAACTTATCTACTTCATCATCATGGGTATTAGATACTGGATGTGGATCACATATCTGTGTCAATTTGCAGGAGATGCAAAGGAGTAGAGACTTGGCAGAAGGAGAAGTGGACTTGCGTGTTGGAAATGGAGCAAAAGTTGCCGCATTAGCCAAAGGAAGCTGCAACTTATCCTTACCAACTGGATTAGTTTTAAAATTAGAAGATTGTTATTTTGTGCCTTCTATTAAGACAAATATTATTTCTGTTTCTTGTTTGGACAAGTTAGGATTTTCATTTGTAATAAAAGACATATGCTGTTTATTTTATTTAAATGAGATATTTTATGGAAGTGCACAGTTAATTAATGGTCTCTATGTTCTTAATTTTGATTCGCCAGTTTATAACATTAGTACCAAAAGGATTAAATCAAATGATTTAAATCCAACATACCTTTGGCATTGTCGTTTAGGCTATATAAACGAGAAACGCATATCAAAACTCCATAAAGATGGAATTTTGGATTCATTTGATTTTGAATCATATGAAGATTGCAAATTTTGTTTATTAGGCAAGATGACAAAAGCTCCTTTCACTGGACACAGTGAACGGGCTAAGGATCTATTGGCCCTTGTACATAGTGATGTATGTGGACCAATGAGTACATCTGCTAGAGGTGGGTTCTATTACTTCATTACATTTACTGATGATTTCAGTAGATACGGATATGTGTATCTTATGAGACACAAATCTGAATCCTTTGAAAAGTTCAAAGAATTCAAGAATGAAGTTCAGAACCAACTTGGTAAGAATATAAAAACTCTTCGAACAGATCGAGGAGGAGAATATTTAAGCCAAGAGTTTAATGATTATCTGAAAGAGTGTGGAATTGTTTCACAACTCACTCCACCGGGAACACCACAATGGAATGGTGTTTCTGAAAGGAGAAATCGCACCTTATTGGATATGGTACGATCAATGATGAGTCATACAGATCTTCCAATAAGTTTTTGGGGTTTTGCCCTCACAACAGCTGCATTCATACTTAATAGAGTTCCCACTAAAGCGGTTCAGTCCACACCATATCAGATATGGACGGGAAAATGTCCTAATGTCTCTTTTATGAGGATTTGGGGATGTGAGGCTTATGTTAAGCTTCTTAACTCTGACAAGCTCCGACCCAAATCGGAAAAATGCTATTTTGTGGGGTATCCAAAGGAAACAAAAGGATATTATTTCTACAAACCCTCTGAGCATAAAGTGTTTATTGCTCAAACTGGTTTTTTCGTTGAAAGAGATCTAGCCTCTAATAATATCAATGGAAATAAAGTAGAACTCGATGAAATTCGAGAACCACAAAATATCACTGAACCTGAATATGAAGTTGAGGAAGAACCACAAACTGTTGTGGAATCTGAACCTACTCAACTTACACAAGGCGTTCGTAGATCTGATAGAATACGTCATGAACCCAATAGATATTTTGGATATCTAGTAACTCAAACAGGAGACGTAATGCTGATAGATCAGGATGAGCCTATTTCCTATCAAGATGCTATGAATAGACCTGATTCTGAGAAATGGCTTGAAGCCATGAAATCTGAAATGGATTCCATGTACACCAACCAAGTGTGGACTCTGGTTGATCCACCTGACGGGGTAAAACCAATTGGGTGTAAATGGGTTTACAAGAAGAAACCCGACATGGATGGTAAAATACAAACCTATAAAGGCCGATTGGTGGCGAAAGGTTTCAAACAGATTCAAGGAGTTGACTATGATGAAACCTTCTCCCCAGTAGCTATGGTTAAATCCATAAGGATTATGCTTGCAATTGCAGCCTATTACGATTACGAAATCTGGCAGATGGATGTCAAAACTGCATTCCTTAACGGGAATCTTATTGAGGATGTGTACATGACACAACCTGAAGGTTTTGTCAATCCAAAGGAAACCAGAAAAGTATGTAAACTGCATCGATCCATATATGGATTAAAACAAGCATCTCGGAGTTGGAATCTTCGTTTTGATGAAATAGTCAAAAGGTTTGGTTTCACTCAAAACGAAGATGAACCTTGTGTATACATGAAAATCAGTGGGAGTAACATTATATTCCTAGTATTATATGTGGATGACATATTACTTATTGGGAATAATGTTGAATCATTACAAGCAATAAAGACATGGTTGGGGAAAAGTTTCTCAATGAAAGACTTAGGCGAGGCATCCTATATCTTAGGTATTAAGATCTATAGAGATAGATCGAGAAAATTAATAGGCCTAAGTCAGAATACATACATTGATAAAGTGCTGAAAAGGTTTAGCATGCAAGAGGCAAAGAAAGGATATGTACCCATTTCACATGGTATATCACTTTCTAGATCTCAATGTCCTAAATCATTAGATGATAAGGAACGCATGAAGAAAATCCCTTATGCTTCGGCAATTGGGTCAATCATGTATGCAATGTTATGTACCCGCCCAAATGTCTCGTATGCTTTAAGTATGACAAGTAGATTCCAATCAGATCCGGGTGAAAGTCACTGGACAGCCGTCAAGAATATTCTTAAGTACCTCAAAAGGACTAAAGATTCATTCTTGGTATATGGAGGCGAAGAGGAATTAATGGTAAAAGTTTACACAGACGCTAGTTTCCAGACTGATAAAGATGACTTTAAGTCACAGTCAGGTTATGTGTTTTTCCTGAATGGTGCTGCTGTTAGCTGGAAAAGTTCAAAGCAAGAAACAGTCGCTGATTCGACCATGGAAGCTGAATACATTGCTGCTTCAGAAGCTGCTAAGGAAGCTGTTTGGATTAAGAAGTTCATCTCTGAACTTTCTGTTGTTCCATCCATTGTTGATCCAATAGATCTTTATTGTGACAACAATGGAGCCATTGCTCAGGCTAAGGAACCTAGATCACATCAACGATCCAAACACATACTTCGGCGATACCATCTCATCCGTGAAATTGTTGACAGAGGAGATATACATATCTGCAGAGTCCCAACGGATAATAATATTGCAGACCCATTGACTAAAGCTTTATCGCAGCAAAAGAATGACAGTCACACTAGTTTCATGGGTATTCGTTACATGAGTGATTGGCTCTAGTGCAAGTGGGAGATTGTTAGATTTTGTGCCCTAGAGGCAATCAGTAAGATGTGAATAATAATAACATTGTATATGTTATGTTATGTTTTGTTTGGAATAAGAGTTTCTATTATAATTATATTTACTGCGTGAAATAAATATTATTGTAATGGAAGTCCTTAGAATAGTAATACGGTATTATATAGTTCGAGTAAGACTGAACTTGAGATTATATGATAAGTTAAGTATTATAATTCTTAAATGTCCCTAGTCGAGTTCTATTGTTTATAGGACAACAATAGAGCATTTAGACTGGTATATTGATTGACTGATGATCACATCTCATTGATCATTAATATACATGATATTAAAGTCAAGATATAAATACGTATTTGAGAATAATGTATTGGGCTGACCCACCATGAGATAACTCTATGGAGTATAATTTACAGTATCACAAGTTGTTCTCATAGTGATAGTGATATAATGATCCTCTGACCTGAGATCATTGTAATTTTAATCGAGGATGTTTGTATTTTGATATCATCTAAAGTTATTTCGTAACAGAGTAATGATAACGATGATTATTGGATATATCTGGAATCGAATATAAATTATGAATGATCTAGATGGAATTTAACCCTACGATATATTCGTAGTGATATCCATGGGCCTCTTGATTGAGCGAGACTGTGAAATGCATGGCCGTGCTCAAATATTGATTTGTTCTGAACAGTCTACTCATTGATTAAGAAAACAGATTAAATTAAAAGAAGATGATACGATCCATGCCTTCTGTTTAATCTTAGATATAACGGTTAAAAGGATTAAATTATATTGATACACTATTCACAAAGGTCGTATCGAATCATAGATATTGTTGTAGTTTGGGTAGCAATGATGTATTACTAGATACCACTCGTTGTTTACAATTTAAATGTTTAAATTGTTGCCAACACTATTACAACCTATCGGGTCACACTTATTGGCGTTGCAAATGGAGAAAAATATTTAAAATAAAATAGTATTGACTATTTCATTGTTTTAAACGGGTTTGAACGGATAAAAGGGGAAAACGGATATCTCGGATTGTTTTCATTACAAAACAATGGTGAACGTGCTTCACCGAGACCACTGAAAATACAGAAAAACCCTAGATCCAAATTTAAAATCCCAAATCAATTCGATTTTAAGTTGGCTAGTACCTCTTCTCCATCCTCGTTTTGATTGTCATCTGCGAGAGCTTCACCAGTGGATTTCCGATAGAGGCGTTTTGATTTCAAGCGCTTGACTCAAAGAAGATTTGTGATCTGATTTAACAATTCAAGGCTAGGGCTTCACTCGATTCTACTAAATCGAAGGAGAAAGGTACTTGTTTTGATTAATTTCTGTCTGATTCGTTAACTAGGGTTTCAGATCTAAATGATTGCGCTGTGAATTCGATCCCCTTTTTATCTTCAACCACCTCATCCACCTAAATCATCAACCTCCTTGGCGTTCAAAAAGGATTCGTTACCACCCTTTGCTTCTTTGGCGCGCACTGTTGAAAATTTGAAATCAAAACGATTATGCTTTCAATGTGCCCCCCCTGTACATGCGGCTAAGCAATGCAGAAATGCGAAGATTTGCTACCGATGTGGGTTCTTTGAGCACGGGCAAAAAAGCTGCTTACGTAGATCCTCCCAGAAGAATGTGATATTTGCTTCGAAAGCCGCACCGATCTCTGCGAATTCCACTACAAAAGAGATTACATCCATCCCATCAATCAAAAGCACTCCCTCTCTCCACGCCGAATCAGCTCCTCAGCATATAATCCATTCATCTGCACCCCAATTCTCTTCTAACCCTAATACTTCATCTTTTTATTTACCAACTATCCTTGAAATGGCGTTTCCAGCTGATGCTTCAAATCACATCAAAGTCTCCATTCTTACTGGCTGCTGGAACTTTCATTCTGTGTGCGCCACCCTCACTGCTTTTTTCCGCCATCAAGAATGGGACATCTTCATCTTAACTGACCATACGTAACTGGTCCAATATCCCAATGCCAATCTTTACAACTCCGCCCTCAATCGCCAATTCATCTACAGGCCTGGAGGCTCTCTGGCCCTTCAAGCGTGGTCTCCAGCTGCTGAGGTGGTGGACCGAGATTTCTGGCCTACTTCTTGGGTGCGAATCAAAGGTTTTCCTGTTCACCTCTGGCACAGCTTTGAATACCTCACCACTGCACTTTACCTTGTCGGTCTTTTTCTCAGAATGGATGACTATAATTGGGTGAAGAAAGATCTTCGTTATGTGCTGGCCAGAGCTAGAACCCTAAAGGCGGTGTCTTTACCTTCCACTTATTCTGTTCACCTTGGAAACTCCCATTACGTTATCACGGTGGAAGACTGACACCACTTTCACCCCTCCCTGAACCCTAATGACCTACTTTTAGACAACCACTAGGAGAACAACATGGAATTCATGATGGAGCCTTTCAAATTCCCTATGCCTGAACCTGAACTCAGTTTTGATGCCATGCAGATTGAATCCACCTTGCCTGAACCTGACACCCTTACCGCTGTTTGAACCCTCGCCCGAGGTCATCATCCCTCTAGGATGGAACCCTTGGTTGTCTCCTGAACCCAAGCAGGACCCTTTCACTGATCTTGACCTTGACCTCGACCTGTCCAACCCTAACCAGCTTGTCACTCCGGCTTTTGATGATCAATCCCTTACCCTTACTACCACTCCACCACCACTCCTAGAAGGCCTATCTCCCATGATTTCTCCTGCACTGTCATCCTTCGCTGCATGCCGCAGCGCTCATCTCCAGGCTTCTACTTCAGGTAATCCATGTCCCATACAAGGACGTTTATACCAACCTACTGTCTTTACCAAAGAGAACTTCAGTCTCAATAAAAATATTGCCCAGTGCATGGGAGTAGATTTATCAGAGGAACAGTATTCGGCCATGCAAAATCTTGAGTTGGAAAGATCTACCCTGTACCAATGAAGCTTCTTATCTGGAATATCCAGGGGTTAGGGGACCCCCAGTAAAAGATTTGCCCTAAACTGGATGCTCTACCCGCTAAACCTAGATATTCTTCTTCAATAAACAAAGCTTAACATTACCCTTACCCCAAATTCTTGGTTGTCCCACCTCTTTTCTAACTGGGAAATGGTTGATGCTGAAGGTTCCAGGGGTGGACTCATAACCGCCAGGAACAACTCCACCTGGTCCTACCAAAGTCACACAAAACCTCTTCCACCCTTCATATCCTTCTCTACCACCTACCATACAGCACTTCCTTCCTAATATCCAACATATACAGCCCGCTTGACAGTCACGAAAAAAGCCAGTTGTGGCTTGACTATAAGGCGGTAGGTTCTCTGCATACTGGCCCCTGGCTCATTGGTAGGGACTTCAATGTCACATGTGGACCTTGGGAACGTAACACTTCTACCATCACCAGATACTCTATTGACTTCAATGCCTTCATTGAAGACTGTGCTCTCCTTGACCATCCTATCAGCAATAGAAGGTTCACCTGGTCCAACCACTGGGACGAGTCTACTCTAGTAAAACTGGACCGCTACCTCTTTAATTCAACCTGGAGGACATGTTTCCTCTCACAAAGGTGTCTGGCCTTGCTTCAACTATCTCGGACCACTGCCCTCTCCTTCTTACCACCGACGACCATGCAAACCCTTCACGCCCCTTCTAGTTTGAAAAACTGTGGCTTTGCGAACTAGGGTTCAAGGACTTTATTAAGCTCGCCTAGTCCTCTTTCCCTCAGCAGGCCAACCCCTCATCTACACTAGTATACAAACTCCACTGCCTTAGAAGACTTATCAAACCTTGGGCCAATAATGTCTGAAGCTCCATCAGGAGGCGTATTGCCAAGATTCAGGAAGACATTCTGTCCTTCAATGTCCTGGAGGAATCTGCCCCCTCAATAGCTTTAACGTTGAACATTTGTGGAACCTCCACGCTGAGCTTCAATGCCTTGTTCACCAAGAGGAAGTTGGGTGGAAGCAGCGTTCAAAACTCAAATGGCTAGCTGAGGGAGATAACAACACTGCCTTTTTCCACAAGTTTGCCAACGGGAGGAAACGACAGGCTTGGATCCAGGAGATTCATGAGGATGTGGCGGGCCTCCACACCTCTGATCCCCATGCCATTAACTCCCACTTCACTACCTTCTTTAGATGCTTGCTGGGGAGCCTCCCACCACCGCCACCCATCATTGACTGGTCCCTCATCTACCCTAGTCAAGATCCTATACCCATTGACGGTCCGTTCATGGAGTCCGAGATCCTGTGTACCCTGAAAGGCATGGATGACAACAAGGCTAGTGGGCTTGATGGCTTTGGCCCAACTTTCTACAGCAACCTTTGGTCTTACATCAAACGAGACATTACTGATCTCTTTGAGGCCTCCTTTTCTAACCTAAGACCGATTGACAGACTTAACTACGCTAAGATCGACAAATTCAACTATGCCAAGATCATCCTTCTCCCCACACATGAAGGAGCTAACCACCCTAATAACTTCCGACCCATCAGCCTCCTTAACTGTTCCTTCATACTCATTACCATGGTCCTTGCCAACCACCTTCAAACCATCATCACCACTCAAATTGGCACCGAACCTCCTTTGTTGCTGGTAGGAACACCTATGACTGTATTGCCTCGGTTCAGGAACTCTTCTCCAACTTCCACCGTACCAATACTGAAGGGCTTCTATTGAAGCTAGACTTACGAAAGGCTTTTGATACAGTTAGTTGGGACTTCCTGTCGCAGATCCTTTCTGCTAGAGGTTTTCCTCAGCGGCAGTGCAGATGGATCTCAGCGATTCTCAACTCTAGTTTGTCCATTGTGAGTTCCAATGGAATTGATAGTGGCCTCATCAAATCTAAAAGGGGGTTGCGGTAGAGGGAACCCTCTATCCCCCCTCCTCTTCATACTAGTAGACGACACTCTTAACCAGATGATTAACCTTGCAATCCATAATAACATTCTGTCCTGGATCAATACCTCGACCCCCACCCCAGTTTGTGCTAATATTCAATTCGCCGATGACACCATTCTCCTAACCATTCCAACACCTCAAAATCTACACTGTCTAAAACTCCTCCTTTACTCCTTTGAACTGGCCTCTGGTCTTTCCATCAAGTTTGCTAAAAGCTCCATTTTCATGTTGGGTAACGCCAACCGCCTTGGCCCATCTTCAGCGAGAATGCTGAATTGCCAACTCCAGGTCTTCCCACTAACGTACCTTGGAGTACCACAACGTCCCTTGAAGCTCTGTCGAAGTGACTAGAACCCCCTTATATCTAAAGTAGGCTCGAGGCTTGCCAGATGGAAGGCGTCTTCTTTATCTGCGGCAAGAAGACTTGTTCTGGTTAAAGCGGTCCTGTCGACTTTACCTTTATACTGCCTCTCCATCCATAGGGCTCCATGTTGGTTCATTAAGAGAATTGATCAGGAACGACGGTCATTCCTATAGATATCAAGATTTTGATTAATGCTAACAAGAGAAGATAGAAATGGAAATCATGTTATAGAGATAAGGTTATATATATATATAAGTTGAGTCGTATTAGAATCATGTTAAAATTTATCCTCAAGTATATATATAAATATATTTATAAACCTTTAAAAAACCAGAAATAAACAAAAACTGTTCTATCAGTCGACTGGTAGAAAAAGGACCAGTAGATTGGTAGAAAAAGGACCAATCGATTGGCCAGTCTGTTTTTGTATATAACGACTAGTTTTGAAATTATTATATATACGATATAATTCAACTGGTCAACTGATGATTTTTAACCAGTCGACTGATTCGAAACAACAAATATTTTTTTGAAGGGTTGTTTCTATTCATGAAACACCCCACCTTCGTTAAGGTCACTCACAAAGGGAATGCATTAACTTAGGTGAAGCATTATAGGTAAAAGATGCAGATAATTTACAAGATAGACATACAAACAGCGGAAAAACTGAAATCATTTCATAAACGGCGTGGTTCAGTCAAAACATTACAACCATTGTCTCAAAACCCAACTTCCAAATCATTACAATAAAACCTCTGCCTTGATTCAAAACTCCAAATACATAAAGAAGCATAAAACAGTAGTAAAGCAGCATAAATCCCCAATAAAAGTGTAAACACAGCCATAGCCCAAGAAAAGAGAATCCAAGCAATACATCTATTCTCTTCAAGATGGAAAAGGTCTGAACGAAGCTGAAGTATTCCCTCCCTATGGATCTTGGGGGGAAACGGAAGAAAAGAAGATGAAAGAAAACTGGTCAGGCATAAAGCCTGGTAAGCCCAGTGATTTTCAGCATGTAACCAAGAAAAAGGATCATGACATGAATAAACCGAATATAAGACAATACCATAGTAACAAGATAACATAAGACAAGATAAGGCAAGATAAACTGAATATGCTATCGCACCCATTTCTATTTCTCTGCACCTACTAACAATTGTTTCAACTAGCCTCATGTGTTCCTAATAAAATGATCCCTTTATCGATTGGCTTCTACTCGCATGTATTTATTACTTGTGTCATTTGGCCCCGCTTGTTTGTAGATACCTGTGCTGGTCCCACCATATGGTGTATCAATCCCTATGATGGCAACCCGACAAAATTCAAGGTGCATAGTTTATAACTACTGATGCCCTGTGCCTGATTTTTCCACTCCAGAGTATGTGCATGCCCGTACTCCGTCGGAACCTACATCGACGCACCACCTGCCGGTATTTTGACCGCTTATAATCAGCCCAGTAATCATTCCCCACCCTGCCTAGTTCAGGGTACCGTGATACATCTATGTGGGTTACTGCTGAAATGGGTCCCCATTGCTAGGGTTTCCAAATCAAAATGTTATAACGGTTAATTGTTCTCAATTTAACCAAACCCCACCCATTTGTTTAATTAACATGTTGCATTGGTTAAGTATCGCTTATTCATATGTTACTTAACCTTACCATTCTTAGCATGTCTGTTCATTGGCATTAGTTTATTTATTAATGCACCAACCTCTTACATTAGAACTGTTGTTTGTGGTTGCTGGATGTGCCGGGCGATTCCGGGCAGAATTCTATCGCAAACTCATTCTAACCTCGAGTTTTGGGCTTGATGCGCTAACCTCTCACATTAGACCTGTTGTTGCGGTTGCTGGATGTGCCGGGTAGTTCCGGCTAGTCTTACACCACAACTCAATCTAACCTCGGGTTAGGCCTGTTCATCTTTTATCCAATTTACATATTTACTATTCATGTCCAAGTTTAGATTTTTGTATACCAATTATCCACAATTGTAGTCAATTCAAGTTATGACCAATATACTTGTTATGTCCAAAATTACTCCAATAAGTTATACCCAATTCCCCTTGTTACAATCGCACATACAACAAGATTCAACAAGGTTTCCAAATTCCAAGTTCTCATAAAATAAAATGGAACAGGGATAGAGAAGAAACACAAGAATTGACATAAGGGAAAATAGGCATGTAAAGGTGTACCAAACACAAGAATCATGGTTCCAATAGGCATATTGTACATTAACAACGAATATGAGCAAACTAAGGAAAATACATCATAGGTATACAGATTCGATAGGATTGAACATAAAAAAATTACTAATTTGATGTACAACATGATAGGTTCAATCACAACAGTTTCATAGGCATAGGTAATTTCAGATTTGACAAAAGAATAAGCATGAATCAGAATTGATTATCTTACAATTAGGCATAGTTCTAGATTTGATTCAATACAGTCATGATTTCTACAATGTGTTCAAATCTGACTAATAACTGAACTTACAGCGATATGATTATAAAAAGAGAATTAGTTGACGTTGTAGTGATTCTAATCTTTCTTTGTTGATTGAAGCGGAAATTTTTTTCTTTAATTTGAAGCCCTCTAATTTGATTTCTAGTTTGGAGAAGAAGGAGGCTAGGCTAGTTTAGAGATGGACATCATGGAGGCACCATAGAATAGGGTTATGAGGTTTGGGTTAAGTTTAGATATGTATTTATAGATGTGTTAGACAAACTATGGCCTTTAGATTAGCATAGGAGTCATTAGAGCCATCCAAACCAAATTCACATGTCACCCAGCCAACCATAGCGCGACACATAAGCCCTAATCCTTCAGAATTCGTCACCCAGATCTGGGAAGATAGGGGTCGACATCCCTATAGGGGGGTCGACACCCATATCGACAGCCCTATAGGGGGGTCGACACCTATGTCGACACCCCCTAGGGGTGTCGACACCCTCGGGCGAGATTTTTCCTGCTCATCTTTTATTAGATGATTTTCGAAATTTAAATTTGTTTTCTGATTTTTAATTATTATGTAATTTAATTCTGCTTTGAACTGAAATCTCCTAAGCTTCATAACTTCATCATACGGAGTCCGATTTATGCAAACTCGAACTCTATTCCAATCACAATTCCGAGATGAACGCAATGGCGCTACCCACTTTACTTAATTCCCACTTTTAAAATTAAGTATTCTTTAATTCATTATTTTAATATTCACAGAAAATACGGGGTGTTACATTATCCCATCCTTAAAGGATTTCGTCCCCGAAATCTCTAAGTTAAGAAGAATGTATCCTAACGTCCAACATCCATCTACTCAACCATCAATCATAGGCATCCATAGTCCTAAAAAAGATTTCTAATGCTTTCATGATCATATGCATAGTGTGAGTATATGTCCTTATCAAATGCAATATCAGGCGGTCTACTGATTCAGTTGACCTCCTTAATATGAATTATGTCAGCGCCATGAGTCCATCATGTATGCAATTATTCCTAATCGTACTTTATAACTTCTACATGAGTGCACAATCATTCATACAAATGCAACATCCATACGATAACACATCAAGTTTCAATCCATATACAAATACATATATGCATAAGCAATATGAAAGTGATTGAGCCGATCTAGTACCTAATGTGTGTGTATGCGTCCACGAGCAACCACTAGCACCCACTTGCAACCATCAATCATAACATGTTTCAAATACATGTTTACATTCATTGGTTTCTACTTAAGGATCAAGAATAGGACCGAGTAGATATACTTAAAAGATAGATACAAGCATGCATAAACTTATGGAAAAGAGATCAAGGATGTACCCTAAAAAAGAAAAGGGTAGGCTGCACGTATCTTGTCTTCTGTCTCCCAAATCGCGTCTTCTTCAGCGTCACTCCATTGTACTTTAACTAGCTTGACCTCATGATTGCGTAGCTTCTTAACTTTTGTTCCCAAGATATGAGTTGGAACTCTTCTCCCCGTCGCTTCTCGTTCCACTTCTACTTCTTCTAGTATGCTCGGCTCCACCACTTCTGTGGACTTATGTAAGCACTTTCGTAGATGAGAAACATGAAAAACATTATGAACTCCAGCCAATCTTTCGGGCAACTCTACTCTATAAGCCATCGTTCCATTCCTCTCAATGATAGGAAATGGCCCTACAAATCTTGGTGCCAATTTTCCTACGGATCCAATGCGAACGACATTCTTTAAAGGAGATACTTTAAGGAAAATCTTGTCTCCAACCTCAAGCTCAAGGTCGGTCCTTCTTTTATCCGTGTGCGACTTCTGTCTATCTTGTGCGGTCTTCATTCGTCTTCGTATTAATTCCACCTTCTCCGAAGTCTCTCTGATCATGTCGGGCCTAAGTACGAGCTTGTCTGTAGATTCTCACCAACAAGTTGGTGATCGACATGGTATTCCATATAAAGCCTCAAAGGGTGACATGTCTATGGTAGCTTGGCAGCTATTGTTATAGGCGAACTCCACCAAAGGAAGATGATCTTCCCACGTTCCTCCAAAATCAAGAATGCACAATCTTAAAAGATCTTCTAATATTTTGTTCACCCTTTCAGTCTGACCATCGGTTTGAGGGTGACAGGCAGTGCTTAAGCATAGTTGTGTGTCTATAGCCTCTTGCAAACTCTTTCAATACTCACTCATAAAGATAGGATCTCGATCACTTGCTATGCTAGAGGGTATCCCATTAAGTCAAACTACTTCTTTAAGATAAATGGATGCTAATGATGAGGCAGTCCTCCTACTCTTAACAGGTATAAAGTGTGCGCTTTTAGTGAGGCTGTCAACTATTACCCAAATGCTAGTATTGCCCCTTCTTGACCTAGGCAGCCCATCTATAAAGTCCATCGAAATGCTATCCCATTTCCACTGTGGGACCTCTAGAGGATGAAGTAGACCACAAGGCTTCTTCTGCTCCGCCTTGACTTGCTGGCATATTAAGCACTTAGAGACGAATTCAGCTACATCCTTCTTCATGCCATTCCAAAAGAAAACCTTTTTTATGTCTTTATACATCTTGTCTCCACCTGGGTGTATGGTCAACTTAGAATGGTGTGCTTCTTCAAGAACTGTCTTCACCAAATCCCTTGCTAGTGGGACACATAGTCTTCCATCCCATCTCAACCAACCCTTGTCATCTATGGATTATCTATTGAGGTGACTAGAAGTCTCACATCTAATTAACTCATCCATCACATCAACTATCTGAGGGTCCTCATGTTGTGCGGCTCCTATTGAGTCCAAAAGCGTAGGTCGCACCTCTAGCAATCCTAACAAACCAGGTACAAACTCAAAGGAGGGTCTAAAGTTAAAGGTTTCTATGTACTCCAAGTTTTGCCTTTCTACAAAGAGAGGACTTAAGATCAACCTTTTCTTACTTAACGCGTCTACTATCACATTACCCTTGCCAAGGGTACAAGCAATCTCAAAATCGTATGAGGCAAGAAATTCCATCCACCTTTGATGTCTTAAGTTAAGATCTTTTTGTGAGAAATAGTATTTTAATGATTTATGGTCATTAAATAATTCAAACCTTTCTCCTAGTAGGCAATGATGCCATGACTTAAGAGCAAAAACAATGGCAGCTAGTTCCAAATCATGAGTTGGGTGGTTCTTTTCATGTACCTTCAATTGCCTTCCTCCATAACAAACTACCTTACTTTCTTGCATCAAGACAGCGCCTAACCTCGTGCCGCATGCGTCTGTGTATACTGTAAACATCTTACTTCCATCAGGTAGTGTCAGAACTGGAGCTGTTGTTAGAGCCCTCTTCAATCGTTGCAAAGCAACATCACAATCCAAATCCCAAGCAAAAGTTAGGTTCTTCTTCGTCAGTCTAGTAAGTGGGGCTGAGATCTTCACAAAGTCTTTAATAAACTTTATGTAATAGCCCGCTAGTCCGAGAAAACTTCGTACTTCGGTTGCATTCCTTGGAATCTTCCAATCTTGCACTGCCACTACTTTTGCGGGATCCACAGCTATCCCTTCTTCGGACACCACATGTCCAAGAAACCTTACCTCTTCTCTCCAAAAATGGCAATTTGGAGAATTTTGCTTTAAGCAAATGTGCTCGAAGAGTATCCATAACTTCCCTTAAATGCAAAGCATGTTCTTCCTCACTTTTTGAGAAAATCAAAATGTCGTCCACGAAGACTACTACAAATTTATTAAGGAACACCCTAAACACCCTACTCATCAAGTCTACGAAATAGGCGGGTGCATTTGTCAAACCGAAAGGCATGACAAGCCATTCGAAGAAACCATCCAGATTCCTGAACGCAGTCTTATCTATGCTGTCTTCAGCCACTCTTAGCTGATGAAATCCGGTAGCCAGATCTAGTTGGGAGAAAACTGATGCACCTACAAGCTGGTCGAACAAGTCGTCTATTCTTGAAAGTGGATGCCTATTTTTCTTGGTCAGCTTGTTTAGCTCCATATGATCCACGCATAGGCAAAGTGAACCATCCGCTATGGTTGCGAACACTACTGGAGCACCCTTTCAGAAATACTCCGCCTTTTGAACCCCTTTTCGAGCAACTCTTTAACTTGCTTGTTGAGCTCCTTTCTTTCCCTTGTAGCCATGTGTCTAACAGGTAAAGCAACTGGTTTTGCATTATCAACTAGGTATATATATGGAAATCTATCTCTCGCTGTGGAGGTAAACCCTTCACTTCTTCAAAGACATCCGAGTACTCACGGACTACTCTAACAGATTGCAAATTTTCAACAGACGCATCTAGAGATTCTAGGTAGCTAAGCATAACATAATTCATAGGATTACAAGAGATTTCGAGAGTATTACCGAGGCAAGTCAAAAGTCTAACCACTCACTTTTCACAATCGAAGATGGCACCATTACTAGATAAACAATCCATGCCTAGAATCAACCCATAGCCCATGAAACCCAAAACATAAGCATTGCATCTAAACCCAGCGCTTAGTATAGAAATTTCCAAATCCAAACAAATCATTGATAAATAAGCCGAACCCCCAATTGGATTTGAAACAACCATGGAATCCTCTACTATACTAGTATCTAGGTGCAGAGATTCAACTAAAGCAGTAGATATAAAAGAATACGATGCACCAGAATAAAAAAGAATATGAAAAGGATGATAAGAAAGATAAACTAAACTCTCAACATAAATATTTCTACCTCTTGCTTGCGTAGTTGCTGTGAGAGCGTGAATCTTCCCCCCAGAAGTTGATCCTGTCCTCTGCCCTTGCCCTTGCCTTCTTGGGCAATCCTTAGCCATATGTCCTGCCTCGCCACACTGAAAGCAACCACCCATCTTCCTCTACTTCTTTCTGCGGTCCTTAATCAGAGGTCCAGGTATGCCACAAAAATTACACTTCCTCTTGTCACGGGGTTTGTTATTCTTTCCACCCTTCTTATAATATGTCTTCTTATTCTGCGATTCCTCCACTTTTTTATTTAGAGTTTCTTCCATCTTCACCTCTTTCTTCTCACCCTTGCTTTCCTCATGTTACAGTGCCATATCCACTAGTCTCTCATAAGTTGCGCCCATAGGTATATGGGACATAGCTAGGCCGTGCAGTGGCTCATTTAACCCTTTAGCGAAACAGAGAGCCTTTTTATATGGAGTGTTTACCAACTCCAGTCCGAATCTAGCCAACTGGTTGAACTTGTTGACGTATTCCTTAACCGATAGGCTTCCCTGTTTGAGTGCTAAGAACATCTCCATCTGTAGGCTTTGTTCAGCTTGCTAGAGGAACTTCATCCCAAACCTCATTCTGGAGTCCTCCCAAGTCTCAACTGGTCTCTCAGCATTAGTAACTTCCCACTAAAAAGAGGCTTCGTCCTTAAGTAACCATACAGCCAGCTATATCTTCCGCCTATCGTCCACTTCGAAGATAACAAACAGATCTTATGTTTCCTTGAGCCAGTTTCTTGCTTCCACGAACTATTCAGTCCCATTAAAGTTCTTTTCTCCCATAGCTCAAAAGTCCCTACATATCTTCGAGAAAGCATTCGGACGCGGAGGAGGAGGAGGAACGTCGTCCGCAGCCGGTGGAGAAGGAGGAGGAGCAACATATGCGGCTGGGGGATGCGGAGCGTCCGCTTGTCCTTCGGCGGGCGCCGTTGCCTCTAAATACCGACGGAATCAGGAGGTTACTTGCACTCCCTCTGGAAGATTAAGATCCCCAGACATGTTGAAACAAAAAGAAAAAGATTCAAAACAAAGGATAGAAGGATAGTGCATATGGTTTTGGGGAATATGCCTTTAAAATAAAACAACACTTTTCTTGAAAATGCTACTTTAAAACTTCTATTTGAAAAATAGTTTTCAAAAACTTTTATCTGATCTGGTAACCATCAGCTCAGATACCAAGTGAAACACCCCACCTCCGTTAAGGTCACTCACAAAGGAATGCATTAACTTTGGTAGCATTATAGGTAAACGATATAGATAATTTACAAGACATACATACAAACAGCGGAAAAACTGAAATCATTTCATAAACAGCGTGATTCAGTCAAAACATTACAACCATTATCTCAAAACCCAACTTCCAAATCATTACAATAAAACCTCTGTCTTGATTCAAAACTCCAAATACATAAAGAAGCACAAAAAAGTAGTAAAGCAGCATAAATCCCCAATAAAAGTGTAACCACAGCCATAGCCCAAGAAAAGAGAATCTAAGCAATACATCTACTCTCTTTAAGCTGGAAAAGGTCTGAACTAAGATGAAGTATTCCCTCCTTGTGGACCTAAGGGAGGGAGAACGGAAGAAAAGAAGACGAAAGAAAACGGGTCAGACATAAAGCCTAGTAAGCCCAATGATTTTCAGCATGTGAATAAGAAAAAGGATAATGACATGAATAAACCGAAAATATGACAATACCATAGTAACAAGATAACATAAGACAAGATAAGGCAAGATAAAATGAATATGCTATCGCACCCATTTCTATTTATCTGCACCTACTAACAATTGTTTCAACTAGCCTCATGTGTTCATAATAAAATGATCCCTTTATCGATCGGCTTCTACTTGCATGTATTTATTACTTGTGTCATTCGGCCTCGCTTGTTTGTAGATACTTGTATTGGTCCCACCATGGGGTGTATTAATCCCTATGATGGCAACCCGACACAATTCAAGATGCACAGTGTATAACTACCGATGCCCTGTGCTTGATTTTCCACTTCGGAGTAAGTTCATGCCCGTACTCCGTCAGAACCTACACTGATGCACCACCTGCCGCTATTTTGACCGCTTATAATCAGCCCAGTAATCATGCCCAATCCTGCCTAGTTCAGGGTACCATGGTACATCTATGTGGGTTACTGCTGAAATGGGTCCCCGTTGCTAGGGTTTCCTAATTAACATGTTATAACGGTTAAGTGTTCTCAATTTAACCTAACCTCATTCATTTGTTTAATTAACATGTTGCAATGGTTAAGTGTCGCTTATTCATATGTTACTTAACCTTACCATTCTTAGCATGTCTATTCATTGGCATTAATTTATTTATTAATGCACCAACCTCTCACATTAGAACCGTTGTTTGCATTTACTGGATGTGTCGGGCAGTTCCAGGCAGACTTCTACCGCAAACTCATTCTAATCTCGAGTTTTGGGCTTGATGCGCTAACCTCTCACATTAGACCTGTTGTTGCGGTTGCTGGATGTGCCGAGTGGTTCCGGGTAGTCTTACACCGCACCTCAATCTAACCTCGGGTTAGGCGTGTTCATCTTTTATCCAATTTACATATTTACTATTCATGTCCAAGTTTAGATTTTTGTATGCCAATTATCCACAATTGTAGTCAATTCAAGTTATGACCAATATACTTGTTATGTCCAAAATTACTCCAATAAGTTATACCCAATTCCCCTTGTTACAATCGCACATACAACAAGATTCAACAAGGTTTCCAAATTCCAAGTTCTCATAAAATAAAATGGAACAGGGATAGAGAAGAAACCTGAGAATTGACATAAGGGAAAATAGGCATGTAAAGGTGTACCAAACACAAGAATCATGGTTCCAATAGGCATGTTGTACATTAACAATGAATATGAGCAAACTTAGGAAAATACATCATAGGTATACAGATTTGATAGGACTAAACATAAAGAAATTACTAATTTGATGTACAACATGATAGGTTCAATCACAACAGTCTCATAGGCATAGGTAATTTCAGATTTGACAAAAGAATAAGCATGAATAAGAATTGATTATCTTACAATTAGGCATAGTTCTATATTTGATTCATTACAGTCATAATTTCTATTATGCGTTCAAATCTGAATAATAACTGAACTTAAAAGGATAGGATTCGAAAAAGAGAATTAGTTTACGTTGTAGTGATTCTAATCTTTCTTTGTTGATTGAAGCGAAAAACTTTTTCTTTAATTTGAAGCTCTCTAATTTGATTTCTAGTTTGGAGAAGAAGGAGGCTAGGCTAGTTTAGAGATGGACAGCATGGAGGCACCATAGAATTGGGTTATGAGGTTAGGGTTAAGTTTAGATATGTATTTATAGATGTGTTAGACAAACTATGTCCTTTAGAATAGCGTAGGAGTCATCAGAGCTATCCAAACCAAAGAGAAACGTCACCCAGCCAACCACAACGCGACACATAAGCCCTAATCCTTCAGAATTCGTCACCCAGATCTGGGAAGATAGAGGTCGACACCCCTATAGGGGGTCGATACCCCTGCCGACACCCCTATAAGGGGTCGACACCTATGTCGACACCCCCTAGGGGGGTCGACACCCTCGGGCGGGATTTTTCTCGCTCATCTTTTGTTAGCTGATTTTCGAAATTTGAATTTGTTTTCTAATTTTTAATTATTATTTAATTTAATTCTTCTTTGAACTGAAATCTTCTAAGCTTCATAACTTCCTCATACGGAGTCCGATTTACGCAAACTCGGACTCTATTCCAACTAGAATTCCGAGACGAACGCAATGGCGCTACCCATTTTACTTAATTCCTACTTTTAAAATTAAGTATTCTTTAATTCGTTATTTAAATATTCATAGAAAATACGGGGTGTTACAATTCATGAAGAGAAATCTCTTCATTTCTGAAAGGAAATGGATGTTTCTTTTGATTAAAACTCTTCATGAAGTATTGCTACCTTTCTATTATTATATATACAACTTCAAGCATGATTTACAATAACCAATATTATTGATTATTATTCTATTCTCGCCATTCTCTGAAATTACTTTCTTTGTAAACAAAAGCTCTCCTAATTCAAATACTTGTTGAATCCTTGATTTGATTTTTAATATTACTTGATTCCACTAGCAATTTTCTTCTTTAAATCATTGCATTCAAATCATATACTCCAGGATCAGATTGTAGGAAGGTTGTACTTAGACCGTTCACTATCCGCGTTAATTCAAGAACATAAAGCTGAACTCAGAACACTTGTATTTGTTGAATTCCTGTGTAGTTGCTCAGGCGAGAGGCATCCTTGTTGGGGCTCGGGTGTACTGACCTATTCCTCCGAGTTAAGAGAGGGAGTGATAATGAATTCTAAAGAGGAGCTTGGGACTTGACGTAGGACGGGAAGTCGGAACCAGTATGAAATTCCTGGTATCACGTTACTTATTGCCTCTATTTACTTGTGATATGTCATATCAGTTCTTCTTTTAGCAAATTAGTATATCATAGTCAATTCCACGTTATTCCATATACAAAGTCATACATGACTTTTTCAATTGGTATCAGAGCTAGATTATCATTTAGTCGTAACATCGTTATCTGATACATAGACATTATGGATAATAACACTAGTACTAGTAATAACACCGGATATACCGAAGGCCAATCCACTATTAGACCACATTTCTTTAATGGCATGAGTTATAGTTACTGGGCTACACGAATGAGGATATGCATGCAAGCAAATAGTTTTGATACATGGAATATCACACAAATAGAGTACACTCAACCTACTATAGTATTTATAGAATGGTCTGCATCTGAAAAAGAAGAGACTATTGCCAATGCTAAGGCTATGAACATGTTACATTGTGCTTTAGATAGAAACGAGTTTAATCGGATTTGTATGTGCAACACTGCATATGAAATCTAGAGAACACTTAAAATTACTCATGAAGGTACTAACAAAGTTAAACAGAGAAAAAATATCTAGGCTCAAGAATCAATTTCAAAATTTTAAGATGAATGAAAATGAATCCATAAACGATACATATTCACGTTTTCAAAACATTTATCACTCTTTGCTAGGATTAGGAAAAAAGTATTCCGATTTTGATATAGTATCAAAAAAATTGAATTCTCTAACGGGCGAATAGGAGATAAAAGTATTAGCAATCGAAGAAGCTAAAGATCTCTCTGCCGTGAAACCCGAAGAATTGATTGGTAATCTAATGTCTTACGAAGTGACTTTGCAGGCAAAGAAAGCACATGTACAAGATAAGAAAATTTTAGCTTTCCACGTTGAGAAAGAAGATTTCGGTTAGAAGAAGAAGATATTGCATTTACTACTAAGAATTTTACAAAATTTCTAAAATGCAGAAAAGCCCAAAGCAAAAATGTAAAGAAGAACTCATCAAAAGAACCTGATCTTGCTTTAGTAGAATGCTTCAACTGTCACAAGACTGGACACTATCAAAAGAATTGTCCAGAGCTAAAGAAAAACCGTGAAAATGAGAAATCAAATAGATGAGCATTTTCAGTCACTTGGGATAACTCGGATTCATCTTCTGAAAGTGATAGTAGTAGTGATAGTGAGCAAGAAAATGTGTGCTTAATGGCTAAGGATAATGATGTAAGTGATTTTACTTTTGATGAATTAGTAGAAATTAATACTGAAATCTTAGAGTCTAGAAAAATGTTTAAGCGAAAATTTAAACAAGCAAATGATGACAAAAAGAAATCAGAATTTGAAAGAGATCTTTTAATTGATTAAAAAGTAATTTTAGAAGAAGAAATTAGAAAATTACAAGAATCTCTTTCGATAGCAAATTTTCAAGTTTCTATGTTGAGTCAAGAAATCGAGACTCAAAAGAATAAAAATGATTTATTGGTTTCTAAAAATCATGAATTAAATACTAAATTTAAGATCAAAGAGTTAGAAAATTCAAGTTTAAAAATTAAATTAGAAAACATTTCTAAAAATATTAATAACTTTAACAAAGGTAGAGAGAATTTATCTAAAATATTAGAAAACTCTCAACCAATTTTTAGTAAAAAAGGACTAGGATATGATAAAAATAAATCTAAGAGAAAATCCATTTCAAAAAATTCTAACATTAAACCAAAAGTTTCTAGTAGTAAATTAAATATTCCTACTAAGAAAAAACTCTCGAGGAATATTAATATATGGATTCCAAAGACAAATAATTTTCTTATTAGAAATAAACATATTAGAAACTTTTTAGATTCTGTTCATTATAATAGTAATTATTCTTTCAAAAAGGAACCTAAGCCCTCTTGGGTTTGGCTTCCTAAGATTTAACCCTAAGGACCCTAATAAAGGAAGTGGGTACTAATGAAATTTTTTAAATTACTTTTTGCAGGTCCCACTCAACAAAAATAGAGGAAAATGGATACTACACAGTGGTTGCTCAAAACACATGACAGGAGACAAGAAGATGCTAACAAATATCATTTACTCAAAAGGAGGAACTGTCGCATTTGGAGATAATTCCAAAGGATACATCATCGGCAAAGGCGATGTGAGCAGTTACGGTATATCTAATTCACCTCTTATTTCGGATGTTTTATTGGTTAAGAATTTAAAACACAATCTATTAAGTATTAGTCAATTATGCGATAAAGGTTTTAAAATATTATTTTCTGAAAATAAATGCTGTATTTTTGACTCGAATCAAAATCTTATTTTTGAAGGAAATCAAGACAAAAATATCTATATTTTAAATATGGCAGTTAATAACAATTCAAGTATGTGTTTATTAGCCAAAGACAATGATCCCTGGTTATGGCACAAACGATTTTGCCATATTAATTTTAAAACAATAAACAAGATATCTAAAAATGATCTTGTAAGAGGATTACCCAAAATAAAATTCAAAACAGAAAATTTATGTGATGCTTGTCAACTCGAAAAGTTAACCAAATCTTCTTTTAAATCAAAAAAGTTATATCAACCTTACAACCACTTGAATTACTAGATATGGATTTATTCGGACCAACTCAAGTTCAGTCCATAAATCATAGTTGATATGTGTTTGTAATCGTTGATGATTTCTCAAGATACACTTGGACTATGTTTTTAAAGAATAAAAGCGATACTTTTGATATCTTTAAGATTTTCATCAAACAAATTAAAATTTTAACTAATTTAAAAATAAAGAACATACGAAGTGATCATGGAGGAGAATTTCAAAATGAGAAATTTGATTTATTTTGTCAAAAGAAAGGAAATTTTCATAATATTTCCTTTCCTAGAACTACTCAACAAAATGGAGTTGTAGAACGTAAAAACAGAACTTTACAAGAATGTGCTAGAATGTTATTAAATGGAAGTACACTGCCAAAATATTTTTGGGTTGAAGTAGTTGCAACAGCTTGTTATGCTTTGAATCGTGTTTCTATTCGACCTCTTACTAAAAACACCCCATATGATCTTTTTACTGGTAGAAAACCAAATATATCTTATTTCAAAGTTTTTGGTTCAAAATGTTTCATTTAAAATACAAAAGATCAACTTGGGAAATTTGACTCCAAATCTGACAAAGGAATATTCTTAGGATATTCTGAGCGTAGCAAGGCTTATCGTATTTTCAAAAAGAGAACCAGTAAAATAGAAGAATCACTTCATGTGTCATTTGACGAAAATGCTATTCAAAATTCATTTAATTCAAAGACTATGAAAAATAATTCTTCACATGATGATGATATTGATACATTTAGAGAAGATGAAAACATTGTTCATAATAACAAAGAGAATAATAATACAAAAACTCAAGATAACATCAATAATCAAAATGCTCCTATTAATGAAGTTAGTTCTCCACCAAGAATATTACAAGATCATCCAACTCAAAATATTATTGGATAAATAACTTCAAACGTAAAGACAAGAAGTCAACTTAATTTAGTAAGTAATGCGGCCTTCTTATCAAATATCGAACCCAAAAATCCTCAAAAAGCATCTACAGATGAAAATTGGATAATTGCAATGCAAGAAGAATTAAATCAATTTGAGCGTAACGAAGTATGAGAATTAATTCCAAGACCAACTGATCAAACTGTTATCGGAACAAAAGGGGTATACAAAAATAAAGCAGATGAACTGGGTAATATAACTAGAAATAAAGCTAGACTTGTGCACAGGTTACAATCAAGAAGAATGCATAGATTATGGAGAAACTTTTGCTCCAGTCGCACGACTAAAAGCAATTCAAATACTATTAGCATATGTGTGTCATCATAACTTTAAACTATATCAGATGGATGTTAAAAGTACTTTCTTGACTGGATATATTAAAGAATGGGTATATGGTTTGAAACAAGCACCTCGTGCTTGGTATAAACGTCTCAAAACTTATTTATTAGATTCAGGATTTCAAATTGGAAAAGTTGATCAAACTCTCTTTATCAAGAAAGATAATAAAGATATTCTAATAGTACAAATATATGTAGATGGCATTATCTTTGGTTCAACAACTAATAGATTATGCCAAGAATTTTCAAAAATAATGACCAATGAATTTGAAATGTCACATATGGGAGAATTTTCTTACTTTCTAGGATTGCAAATTAAGCAATTGCCAAATGGAATTTTCATTAATCAGGAAAATTACTGTACTATTTTAATAAAACGTTTTAGAATGGATAATACATCAAGTAAACCAACACTAATGAGTATGACGACACATTTAGATAAAGATGAAAATGGTAAAAGTGTCGATCAAAAGCTATATAGAACCATGATAGGTTCACTTCTGTATTTAGCTGCAAGTAGACCAGACATTATGACGAGTGTTAGTTTATGTGCTCATTTTCAAGCTAGTCCAAAAGAATCACATTTGAGAACAGTTAAACGAATTTTACATTATCTTAGTAGTACTAAAGACTTTGGACTCTTCTATCTGAAAGACTGTTCTTTTGAATTAGTTTAATATAGTGTTGCTGATTTTGGAGGATCATGGATGGATTATAAGAGTACAAGTGGAATTTTATTGGTAAATCACTCATATCTTAGTTCAGCAAGAAACAAAACTGTGTTTCACTATCAACATGCGAAGCTAAATACATATATGTTGCACTAGCATGTGCTCAAGTAATATATATGCAGCAAACATTAAAAGATTTCAAAGTAAAATTGTCTAATTCCATAATTTATTATGACAATACAAGCGCAATAAATTTATCTAAAAATCTGGTAAATCATTCTAGAACTAAACATATTGATATAAAACTTCATTTCTTGAGAGATAATATTGAGAAACAAACAATTAATTTAGAGTTTTTAAATTCATAAAATAAAATTGTTGATATCTTTACTAAACCCCTTTTAGAAAAATCGTTTATAAGACTTCAACGAGAGCTAGGAATTGTATCTATTAAAGATCTTTAAAAAGTTATTTGATTACTTTGTGCACATCATGGATATTTAATTTTTAATCGATGAAAAAGGGGGAGAAAATCATTAAATTCACATATATTCTATGTTTTTAAAGATGAATTTATTGAGAATATATGTGTTATGCTATATGTTATGCTCTTAATATTGAATCTTTTAAGAATATATGTGCTAACATTTTGTTGTAGGAATCAAAATGGTAAGTTTATAATTTTTCGAACTAAAAAAATGTTGTAGAAATTCAGGGGGAGCAAATACTCGGGGGGAGAAAATCAGATATGTTGTCATCAATCAAAAAGGGGGAGAATGTTGATATCAAGATTTTGATTAATGTTAACAACAGGACATAGAAATGGAAATCATGTTATAGAGATAAGGTTATATATATATATAAGTTGAGTCGTATTAGAATCGTGTTAAAATATATCCTCAAGTATATATATATATATATATATATAAACCTTTAAACAAGCTAGAAATATACAAAAACTATTATACTAGTTGACTAATAGAAAAAGGACTAGTCGACTGGTCAGTCTATTTTTGTATATAACGGCTAGTTTTGAAATTATTATATATACGATTTAATTCAACCAAACAACTGATGATTATTAATCAGTCGACTGATTCGAAACAGAAAATATTTTTCTGAAGCTTTGCTTCTATTCATGAAGAGGAATCTCTTCATTTCTGAAAGGAAATGGATGTTTTAATCCCAATGTATATAATTTCTCTACATCAAAATATACTTTGGGTAAAACTATTTTCATTTACCCTCTTTTCAAAACATATCGTGTCGACCCATCATATTCAGGTGTTTATAAACTCCTACCGATATAGCGGATCAAACTGATCGACCAGAACCCATAAACAACTCAACCAATACATCTCCACAATATAAAATTTTATATCAAATAACAAATAAGTTCACTCATATATATTCACTCAAACTCAATCTAGGGTATTACTAACCCCATCTCTACTGAGTCACGCCACAGAGCCAAGGTAATTACTTAATCTTAAGCTCTGATACCACCTGCAACGTCCCGGAAAAAGTCGATCTGGGTTATCCGATATACAACACATATCGAACATCCAAGGATCGAAAATACCGGTAGTTAATGAAAGAAATTAGAGGGTGAGGATAGATAAGGTAGAAACTTAGAATAGAAGAAGAAGAAGAACATACAAAATCAGAGTAAACATGAATCTCACAGCGGAACGAATAAATATATTTCATAACAAAACTTTGAAATATAAATCTGTACTTGAATATACATATCATTTCCAAAGTACAGCACTTACAACACAGCGGAAAAACCATAGCTATATAATTCTGAAGCCTCCTGCTCCAGCTCTTCAAGTATCTGTAAATCCCAACTACTTGACTGCCCATACAAAATTGGACACCCAAGAGTTTAGGGAAAACAAAACAAAATAAACTCTGGGTCAGTCATGTGACTGGTGTGAGTAAACTCAAATTATTTGATTTAACTTTCAAAGTCCTTTTGAAACAAAGGATAATCATAAGACCGATCCACACATAAACACGGATGGTTTTTACCTTATGGTAACCCAAATCATTAGTAAAACAATATTATTCTAATATTATAATAATGTCTAACACAAGTAATATCAATCTAGTAGAAACGCTTGCATCTAACGTTCTACATACATAATATACAATCAAAACAGCGGGCTCTTATTTGAGGAATGGATTCCAACTATGACAAGGTATGGATTCACCTTCTGCTCAGTGTACTCCAGAAGCAATACACTGGAGTTCAACAAGAACATCTTGCAACTCGGCCACACATGACTGACCACTCATTTCGCTTGAGTGTATCGAATATATTGTCATCTTACAGTTGGTAAACCAACAAAACCATTCCCAAGAGATACATAATTAAAAGAAGTAACAAATATGAATATTCTCTTAATGGTGACAATATACCCTACTTGGGTGCGGCCCACTTAGCCATGCTGCCTGCCCGATTTCTGTCATTTCCCAGTTGATGAGGATGGAGGTCATAACGTATCTTTCAACAGATTACTCATTCATTCACTTTGAATGCCACATCGTCATACCCGTCTAATCACAAATTGATTTCTCCAAAAATACCATGGGTATAAGCTATGAGAAACGAATTCCTCCGCCACCAACGTAAATACGTTTGAAACGATCAACTCATGTGATCCACCAGATAGACACATATCAAACATTCTTCCATATAGGTTGTCCTGGGACTGGACAAACTGAAGGCACTATTCTGTAAACAGGATAGCCCTTGCACAACTCCTTCTTCAATTTGTCTTCGATCTATTTGATTCGAAACGCTAACGCCCATACGGAGTGGTTCTCGGATAATAATCCAACCGGTCTCTCCGTATTGACGACAGAAAAATGATCAAAACTTTAATAGTCTATGATTTAACTATCAAAAGAAAACTCATGTGCAAACAACGATATTATTTCCAAATGGAAATTTTATCGATCAATCAACATTCAACATTTGTCCCTTTAAATAAATTTATCATTAATTTATTCATTTCCTTTTTTCCCGTTTTCATATATTCGTAAATCCTAATTTTCAAAACTTAGAAAATATACGTTATTAATAACTGGAAAAGATCTTTATATTTATTCCCATTTCTTATTTTCTATTATCAGAAAACATTTCTGATTCTTATTTGGAAAACATTTCCAAAGCTCCTTCATTTGATTTAAACTAATGTTTAAATAAGCATCGCTATGCCAACACAAACCATTATGCTCATTAACAAAATTCACTTAACCTACCTTTACTATCAAACTTTAACCATTCCTTAGTTAAGAAGGAAGTCAATCAAGTTGGGGTATAATTACCTCTCAGACCTTAACTGAACAACGTTTTAACTTCGGAATAGACAACGTTTACCTTTTAAACCTTTAACAAACTTCTTTACGTCTCTCTGGATTCAATTTACGAATCCACTTCTTTATTGAAAACATTGATTATAACTATAGCATTATAATCCCTACTTCTGAAATATCTAAATTCAAAATATAACTTTTATTCCTTAATTCGAATAGTTAAACAAAACACTATTTTATTGGTATATACTCTTGATTTACAAACCGAAAAGTAAATATTACTTTCCCGAATTCGATATAATTAAATTCGACGTATAACTCTCTTTCGAGTAATCTCTATTTGATTAACTCTTCTTCGAATAACCTATATTCGATTATCTCTCTTCGAATAACTTATATTCGATCATCTCTCTTCGAATAACTTATATTCGAAATCTCTCTTCGAATAACTTATATTCGACAATCTCTCTTCGAATAACTTATCTTCGATTTACTCACTTTGAATAACTTATGTTCGATAACTCCTTTAATTCTTATTCAAATAAACTATATTCGATAACTCCTTTAACTTTATTCAAACAAACTATATTCGATTACTCTTTTCGAATAACTAATCTTTGATAACTCCTTTCGAATAACTAATACTCGATAACTCCTTTCGAATAACTAATATTCGATAATTTCTTTCTCTATTCGAATAAACTATATTCGATTAATTCTCTTATTCGAATAAACTTATTCGATAACTCTTTCTTTGAATAAACTATATTCGAATAACTCTAATCCGACTAACTCTAATTCAATTAACTCTATTCGAATAACTCTAGTTCGATTCAACTCTAATTGATTTAACTCTATTCGAATAACAAATATTCCGCTAACTCTTGTTCGATTAACTCTATTCGATTAACTCTAGTTCGATTTAACTCTAATCGATTAACTCTAACTGATTAACTCTAACTAGTTAGCTCTAACTCTAATCGATTAACTTTAACTCTAATCGATTAACTCTAATCGTCTAACTCCTCTAACTCATTTTGATTAACACATCTTGATTAACTCTACGTCCATATTCAGTTTCAATTATCGATGTTGAAATCGATTCTTACTTCTTTATATAAGTCCTGACTTATATATTTTATTTATCCAATGATAAATAATTTATTTAATTTATAAAATATTGTTTATAAATTAGTCTTCTCAATCTATTGGCTAGAACTGATTCTATTTAAAATCTTATCTTTAAATCCATATCATGTTATGTAACACCCCACCTCCGTTAAGGTCACTCACAAAGGGAATGCCTTAACTTTGGTGGAGCTTTTTAGTAAACAGAACAGAAACTTACAAGACAGATAAAACAGTACTTGAAAATTTTTAACTTTATTACAGCGGAAACAGAAATCAATATGGTTACATCCTTTCAAATCTCAGAATTCAAGTACAAAATATCAGTCTTGTACAAAAGCCTTCAAAATGCATGGTTTAAAATCGTAATCCCCATAGAACGGAAGCTATACAAAGCCAAGCCATACTTTAAGCACTTCAAGCAAAGAGAAATCCGGATCAAGCTAAAGTATTCCCTCCTTGGATAACCTGGGGGGAAACGGAAGAAAGGAGGCGAAACAACAAGGGTCAGACAAAAAGTCTGGCAAGTCCAGTGACTTTCAGCATATGAACAGATAATGATAATATGACATGAACATAAAACTGGATGAGAGATAACTGTAACAGGTTTAGCAGATATAACAGAAGAACAGAATGACATAAACTATTGCTTTACACTTCTCTGCACAAATACTAGTATAACAGAATTAGGTGTCACCCTAATGTCTAAACTGAAGCAGGAACGGGTACAGAATAATTTAACAGAAACAGAATGCTAATAATGGGCCTCTAATACCCGATCAGAAACAGACAGAAGCAGAAACAGATTAATCCCTACGGAAACAGAATGTAGAACTAGGTGTACACTAGTAATGGGCCTTTACCACCCGAACAGACGGTACCACACAGAAACAGACAGGTGTTACCACCCAACAGAAACAGACGGTACCAAAAGAAACAGACAGAACTAAGTGTACCCTAAAACCCTACCCCAAGCGATCGGCTCCCTAATACATAAATATCCTGTGTCGGCCCCACAGTAGGGTGTATCACTCCCTAAAGTGACAACCAATTGGCACAGACCTATTTACAGATGTCACGGCGTCTTACATCCTCAGAGGCAGACCGGGATCCATGCACGCACATGACCCGGTTGGAACGCACCATCAACACCCCTCTCCATTATCAGAATGAACCGCTTATAATTAGTTCAGTAAGCGTGCCCGGACCCTACTTACTGTTGGGTCAAAGTTTTGATACCAGAAAGGGTTACTGACTAATATAGGTCCCAAACAACAGATGACACAAGTAATTCCCCTCCTAACCTTGTGTCCCCAGACTAACAGATTTCAGATTAACTCGTTTACAAGTTCAGACATACAGAATTCAGATTTACTAGTTCACAGATTAAGTTAACAAGTTTTCAGACTAACAGATCAGATGTACAGATTTTTCAGATTTGTCTAACTTTGTATTGGGCCTACAGATTCACGAAACGGGTTTATCAGATCCATTGGTCCAATTGGTTTAACCTTACCCACCCAACACGTTTTAGTCATCATATTTATCTTAGATTTTCATTAATTAAATATTAATGCCCAAAACCTCTCATATTAGACTGACAGTTTGCGGCTACTGGTTAGGCCGGTTGGTTCCGGGCAGGTTTCTGTCGCAAACTGAGTCTAACCTCGGGTTTTCAAGCACGTTATGACTAACTTCTCACATTAGAACCTATTGTTTGCGACCACCGGAATATGTCGGGCGGTTCCGGGCAGAATTACGCCGCAAACTCATTCTAACCTCGAGTTAGCCATGTTTATCTTTGCGGCCACTTAATTAATGATTTCCCATTTATACCCATGCCTAATATACATGTCAATTATTCATAACTATAGCCAATTCAGATTATGTCAATAGCGGACTAATTATATCAATTCAACAGATATAGCAGATAACAGATTTCTCAGACTAGGCGACTTAGCAGATTAAGCAAACTAGCAGATTTAACATTTTCAACAGTCTTAGCAGATGACAGATTTGGCAGATGAACAAATCTAGCTGACTAGGTAGTAGAGCAGAACTAGCAGATTAAGCAATATAACAGAACTAGCAGATTTGGCAATGTAACAAAACTAACAAATTAGGCAAATATAACAGATTTACTCATTTCTTAAAGTTTCACAAATATATCTTGCCTAATTATAAATCTTGCCTAAGTTCACATGCATAAATAATAGTCGTGATGCACAATATAATCATATACCCCATGTTTGCATTAGATTTACATAGCATAGATTATGGTCATAATTTACCATATATCATATGTTTCAATTTTTATTAAACTTGCATAGCATAGAAGATCCATATATAAATTATACCAAATATAGTTATGTCATATATTCCAAAGATCCCTTACTTAGTTGTTTATTTACATAATAGATATCCTACTTCCATGTAAGTCTTTATACCTAAGCCATATTCCCTTTATCTCAAATTATATGTTCAATACAGTCTACGTTTATGTCCAATTATATACCTTCTTATGTCATGTCCACAAATCATATGTTCAATACCTTTTTATGTTATAAACATAACATGTCAAATCATCTCAGATTTATGTTCTAGCTACAGTCCATGTTCTTTCCTCAAATCAGTCACCTATTGGCCATGCAAAATTCATGCATCATTCATTTTACTGTCCCAAACATTTTAGCGTATGTTAATCTCTTATGAGATTGGCTCAGGCTCGTGGTAGCCTGGCTATAGAACAAAAAGAGGAAAGAGGTATAGAATAAGATAAATCAAATCAGAACAGAACAGATATAACCTCAGATTCAGATTTAGAATTCATGTCACAATCAAAATTAACGTTTATAGCGGAAAATAACTGTACTTGCCTTGGTTGGATTAAAGAAAGAACTTTAGTTGTTGCAGAATTGTTGCAGAAGCTTTAATCTCTAATTTGAATTGAGTTGCTTAGGTTGATGTTGATTAGCTTCTAGTTTTGATTTCAGCAGAGTAGCGACGCCATTTTTATTTTTATATGAACAGAGGCAGAGAAGAAGCAGAATAGAATTGTGTGCAGAGAAGGCTGGGTTTGGGGCTGTTTATATAGGTTTAGGCGGACGAATCTAGACAGAAAACGAGACCAGATACATCAGAACGCACCCAGGCAGAAAAGCAGATTCGGGAGGCAGGTCGACCCCCAGGTCGACTCTAGGGTCGACTCTAGGGTCGACCCCCTGGGGGCAGGTCGACTCTAGGGTTGACTCTAGGGTCGACCCCCTGGGGGCAGGTCGACTCTAGGGCCGACTCCCCAGTCGACCTGGTCTGTGCTGTTTAATTTTTTTCTGAACTTTGGAAGGCCATAACTTGGTCATATGGACTCTGATTTACGAAATTTCGGACTCTATTTCGCGTATTTTTCCGAGACGAACGCAATGGCACAGGCCGTTTCCCTTGATTCTGAATTTATATTTTAATTATACTCAGATTTGTAATTCTTAAGTTCACAGAAAATACGGGGTGTTACATTCTCCCTTCCTTAAAGGATTTCGTCCCCGAAATCTTCAAGTTAAGAAGAATGTGTCCTACCATCCAATCACTCATCTACTCAGTCATCATCCACAAGCATCCATTGTCCTTAGAAATTTCTAGTGCTGTAAGAACATTTGCAAAAGTGTGTGTATATGTTCCTTATCTAATGCAAAGATCAGGCGGTCTACTGATTCAGTTGACCTCCTTAATGCGAATTATGTCAGTGCCATGAGTCCAATATGTATGCAATTTTCCTATTTGGTACATATCATTTCTATATGAGTGCACAACCATCCACTCGTATGCAACATCCATGTGTTGATTCAACCATTTTGCATCCATAAAAATTTAAAATGCTCACACATCCATATGCAGTATGAGAGTGTTTTCGAGCCGATCTAGTGCCTAGTGTGTGTATATGCGTCCACGAGCAACCACTAGCAACCATTTGCATCCACTTGCAACCATCAAACATAACATGTCTCAAACACATGTTTACACCCATTAGGATTCCTATCTATAAGTTGAACACTCGATCGATAGGATACAGTCGAGTGATGGAAGCGAGTACAGATAAAACAAAAACTTGATTCCTATCAGACATTGTTTGAGAAAATAATTCCCCTAAGTGTCAACCCCGAAGACCGAAATCAACATCAGATTGACACCCAGAGGGTTACCCTCTTTAGACAATGTCAAAACTGGAAATCTTATCAGGAGTATTCAGATATTTACAGACTACTGGTACAGATCAGGTTCCCTAATGATTCTTCGGAAGCTAAGCATGATAAAATCATATCCCACAAAAACTCAGAATATATGCGTCATATTTGACGCCTAACACAGATATCCCTCAAACCTTAACTTAAAACAGATGAGTCATACCCTTTATGGGTCTGAGTCTACAGCAGAATCAGAAACAATACTAGTATTCAAGTGCAGAGTATCAAGTACAGAATCAGAAAGAGTCTTAACTCCATAACCAGATAAGAAAATTAAACCTTCTACAGAAATTTTTCCCTATTTCTATCCTATCCACTAGCCTTGAGAGTGTTTGCCTGCCCTCAAGAAGTTGGTCCTGTCCTTGCCTTCGTTTCTTCGGGCAGTCCCTAGTAAAGTGCCCCATCTCACCACAGTTGAAGCAAGCACCCTCCCCTTCCTCTTTCGGTAATCCTTATTCAGATGAGTCGAGTTTCCATAAGTAAAACACTTTCCTCCTCCTTATCTTCAAACTTTCCTTCCTTCTTTTGTGTTTCCCTTTTGCCTCCATTGTGAACTAAGTCTATATGAGTTTCTCACCTTTGGGTTGTGCTCCTTAGCCAAACCTCATCATTCTCATCTTTACTATCCTTGTGTAACACGTTGACCAATCCCTCGAAAGCTGCCTCCATCGCCCGGAAAAATCCTTCAAAGCTCTAAAGAAAACTAGCCGCATGTGAAACTACTACAGCTAGCAATGGAAGTCGGGCACTACGTTACCCTTCGACGAGGTTACCTCCCAGAAAGCCGGGAGCCCTAGAGACTCAAGAAAGAAGGAAAAAAGGATTCAAGCAGAGGATCAAAAGATAGATATATGGCTTAGGGGACTATGTTTTTCAAAATAAGCTTTACTTTTGAAAATACTTCCTTTTCAAAACCTTTTTGAAAATAGTATTCAAAAATTCTTTATCAAATCCGGTAACCTTCAGCTCTGATACCAAGTGTAACACCCCACCTCCGTTAATGTCACTCACAAAGGGAATGCCTTAACTTTGGTGGAGCTTTTTAGTAAACAGAACAGAAACTTACAAGACAGATAAAACAGTACTTGAAATTTTTTAACTTTATTACAGCGGAAACAGAAATCAATATGGTTACATCCTTTCAAATCTCAGAATTCAAGTACAAAATATCAGTCTTGTACAAAAGCCTTCAAAATGCATGGTTTAAAATCATAATCCCCATAGAATGGAAGCTATACAGAGCCAAGCCATACTTTAAGCACTTCAAGCAAAGAGAAATCCGGATCAAGCTAAATTATTCCCTCCTTGGATAACCTGGGGGGAAACGGAAGAAAGGAGGCGAAACAACAAGGGTCAGACAAAAAGTCTGGCAAGTCCAGTGACTTTCAGCATATGAACAGATAATGATAATATGACATGAACATAAAACTGGATGAGAGATAACTGTAACAGGTTTAGCAGATATAACAGAAGAACAGAATGACATAAACTATTGCTTTACACTTCTCTGCACAAATACTAGTATAACAGAATTAGGTATCACCCTAATGTCTAAACTGAAGCAGGAACGGGTACAGAATAATTTAACAGAAACAGAATGCTAGTAATGGGCCTTTACTACCCGATCAGAAACAGACAGAAGCAGAAACAGATTAATCCCTACGGAAACAGAATGTAGAATTAGGTGTACACTAGTAATGGGCCTTTACCACCCGAATAGACGGTACCACACAGAAACAGACAGGTGTTACCACCCAACAGAAACAGACGGTACCAACAGAAACAGACAGAACTAAGTGTACCCTAAAACCCTACCCCAAGCGATCGGCTCCCTAATACATAAATATCCTGTGTCGGCCCCACACTAGCGTGTATCACTCCCTAAAGTGACAACCAATTGGCACAGACCTATTTACAGATGTCACGGCGTCTTACATCCTCAGAGGCAGACCGGGATCCATGCACGCACATGACCCGGTTGGAACGCACCATCAACATCCCTCTCCATTATCAGAATGAACCGCTTATAATTAGTTTAGTAAGCGTGCCCGGACCCTACTTACTGTTGGGTCAAAGTTTTGATACCAGAAAGGGTTACTGACTAATATGGGTCCCAAACAACAGATGACACAAGTAATTCCCCTCCTAACCTTGTGTCCCCAGACTAACAGATTTCAGATTAACCCGTTTACAAGTTCAGACATACAGAATTCAGATTTACTAGTTCACAGATTAAGTTAACAAGTTTTCAGACTAACAGATCAGATGTACAGATTTTTCAGATTTGTCTAACTTTGTATTGGACCTACAGATTCACGAAACGGGTTTATCAGATCCATTGGTCCAATTGGTTTAACCTTACCCACCCAACACGTTTTAGACATCATATTTATCTTAGATTTTCATTAATTAAATATTAATGCCCAAAACCTCTCACATTAGACTGACAGTTTGCGGCTACTGGTTAGGCCGGTTGGTTCCGGGCAGGTTTCTGTCGCAAACTGAGTCTAACCTCGGGTTTTCAAGCACGTTATGACTAACTTCTCACATTAGAACCTATTGTTTGCGACCACTGGAATATGTCGGGCGGTTCCGGGCAGAATTACGCCGCAAACTCATTCTAACCTCGAGTTAGCCATGTTTATCTTTGCGGCCAATTAATTAATGATTTCCCATTTATACCCATGCCTAATATACATGTCAATTATTCATAACTATAGCCAATTCAGATTATGTCAATAGCGGACTAATTATATCAATTCAACAGATATAGCAGATAACAGATTTCTCAGACTAGGCGACTTAGCAGATTAAGCAAACTAGCAGATTAGCATTTTCAACAGTCTTAGCAGATGTCAGATTTGGCAGATGAACAAATCTAGCAGACTAGGTAGTAGGGAAGAACTAGCAGATTAAGCAATATAACAGAACTAGCAGATTTGGCAATGTAACAAAACTAACAAATTAGGCAAATATAACAGATTTACTCATTTCTTAAAGTTTCAAAAATATATCTTGCCTAATTATAAATCTTGCCTAAGTTCACATGCATAAATAATAGTCGTGATGCACAATATAATCATATACCCCATGTTTGCATTAGATTTACATAGCATAGATTATGGTCATAATTTACCATATATCATATGTTTCAATTTTTATTAAACTTGCATAGCATAGAAGATCCATGTATAAATTATACCAAATATAGTTATGTCATATATTCCAAAGATCCCTTTCTTAGTTGTTTATTTACATAATAGATATCCTACTTCCTTGTAAGTCTTTATACCTAAGCCATATTCCCTTTATCTCAAATTATATGTTCAATACAGTCTACGTTTATGTCCAATTATATACCTTCTTATGTCGTGTCCACAAATCATATTTTCAATACCTTTTTATGTTATAAACATAACATGTCAAATCATCTCAGATTTATGTTCTAGCTACAGTCCATGTTCTTTCCTCAAATAAGTCACCTATTGGCCATGCAAAATTCATGCATCATTCATTTTACTGTCCCAAACATTTTAGCGTATGTTAATCTCTTATGAGATTGGCTCAGGCTCGTGGTAGCCTGGCTATAGAACAGAAAGAGGAAAGAGGTACAGAAGAAGATAAATCAAATCAGAACAGAACAGATATAACCTCAGATTCAGATTTAGAATTCATGTCACAATCAAAATTAACGTTTATAGCGGAAAATAACTGTACTTGCCTTGGTTGGATTAAAGAAAGAAATTTAGTTGTTGCAGAATTGTTGCAGAAGCTTTGATCTCTAATTTGAATTGAGTTGCTTAGGTTGATGTTGATTAGCTTCTAGTTTTGATTTTTGCAGAATAGCGACGCCATTTTTATTTTTATTAGAACAGAGGCAGAGAAGAAGCAGAATAGAATTGTGTGCAAAGAAGGCTGGGTTTGGGGTTGTTTATATAGGTGTAGGCAGACGAATCTAGACAGAAAACGAGACCAGATACATCAGAACGCACCCAGGCAGAAAAGCAGATTCGGGAGGCAGGTCGACCCCCAGGTCGACTCTAGGGTCGACCCCCTGGGGGCAGGTCGACTCTAGGGTCGACCCCCTGGGGGCAGGTCGACTCTAGGGTCGACTCCCCAGTCGACCTGGTCTGTGCTGTTTAATTTTTTTCTGAACTTTGGAAGGCCATAACTTGGTCATATGGACTCCGATTTACGAAATTTCGGACTATATTTCGCGTATTTTTCCGAGACGAACGCAATGGCACAACCCGTTTCCCTTGATTCTGATTTTATATTTTAATTATACTCAGATTTGTAATTCTTAAGTTCACAGAAAATACGGGGTGTTACATGTTATACCCGTGTGCAAAGCACGGGTCTAAACCCTTCAAATATAAAATTCTCTTTTATATTATTCTATTCATTTTCAAGTATTTCCTTTTATAATCTATTTATTTACCAAATAAATTCCTTTCAATAATTCCATTTATTTTATAAAATATTTCCTTTTCTATTTTATTTATTTGACAAATAATTATTCCTTTCCTATTGGTTTCACAAATAATTTCCTTTTATATTTGTTTCACAAATATTTTCCTTTTCTATTGGTTTCACAAATATTTTCCTTTTCTATTGGTTTCGAAAATATTTTCCTTTTCAATTCTATTTGTGAATATTTTACAAATAATTCCTTTTCTATATAAAATCCATTGATTTTATACGAATAATTCATTTTCAAACTATACTTTGGAAATCCCCTTTTCTACATTCCAGTATTTCTTACGGTATTTAAATTACCGAATAACAATGATCAATATCATTTTAACACACATCATCGACAACAGATTATATATCACACCATATATCGTCATATATGAAAAACAATAAAATAAATGTTGAGGAATCCAATTGGATTCCTCTGACTTATTTCCCTGCATCCACAGATGTTAAACAATATAATTAACATCGATTTCATTTCAATATGAAATATTCTGCTAAACAGAAATCAATATTTGATTGACGATTTATACATATATTGTTTGTATAATTTCAACCAATACATTAGCAATTCAACCAAACAGTTAACACACAGTAATCAACAGATAATTATCAGTTCTAAGAATACGTTATAAAAATATAACTGTTCAGAGTTGGTGAGTTTTACTCACATTGGACGATCATTGTTAATAACAACAACCATCGCTTGATTCTCTCCCAGTCAGTTCAATGGTGTAGCCACCCTCCATATGATCCCAACGGATCCAGTTTTGCTAGATTTCGATAACGTATGACCAAGTTATTGACTTTACAAGACAATACATTAATTTAAATTAAATTAAAAAGGGTAAATGGGCTCCTCGCATCTAAACTGGCCCACCTCTTCACATGTAGACCCAGGACCGAACTCTTCTTCCCCAAACAAAGAAAAATATCTCACCACTCCAGTAAATCACGAATCCACCATCACTGTCCTCTCTCATTCAATCCTCCACCGAATCCAAAGTTAACACCACCATCTTGCTCCTCTCGACATTTTCCATCTACCCGTACCCAAGGCCCTGAACTCGCACCCCCCCCATTTCATTTTCCTCGAACTGCAGTACTTCATGTAGTTGAAATCGATCGACACTATATCACCTCGAATCCACCAAAAACTCACCGCAAGTGCGGTTTTTCACCACAAACCCAAATCTAGAATCCAAATCGCATTCGATGCTTCCATACGATTTCAAATCTCAACCCTAAGTTTACTGTTGTAGTTCGACTTCTGCCAAATACCACCGAGTCTGATAAAATGAATACCAGCTTGAAGCTCTTGCTTCAACAATTCCAAATATACGTGTTTTGAAATTGTTTGGATTTTATTTTGATTTACTTTGATATTTGCAGTTGCTTTTTGCTTGAGGATGAAAAAAATACTGATGGTGGAAAAATATCAGCAGAAGAAAAGTAAAGTTAGGTTAGAAGGAGTTAAGGGTATTTATAGGGTAGTTTTATTAATTTTATATTGATTATTTTATTTGTTTTTAAGCAAACGTTATATATATTTGTCCTTTAAAATTCCTATGATCACACGTGATACCCAAAAATCACGAAACTGGACATACGACTAGAGTTCGACATTACGGTCCCAACGAAACTAGTTTCGTCGAATACCGACTCTGTTTGCTCACACAGCAGATTTTTAACAGTCAAAATATCGACTGTTTTTAACATTAAAATCCCATACGGCCACCTACTGACTCTAAAAATAACGAAACTTGGAATCTAACAACAATTTAATATTACAGATCCAACAAAATTAGTTTCGTCGAAAACTGAGGTCTTTTCCAAAACCTGTTATTTTTAAAGCTCTGAATAACCCATTTAAATATATAAATATATTTAAAAATAATTAAAATAAATATTTAAAAATAAATATTATCGTATATATTCACACTAGAATACCATACAGCTCCACCTGGATTTATAATTCAATATTTCAAAATTCCCAGTTGTATCGATATTCGATTTATAAAAAAATCCTTTTATAATATAAATATATATTTATAAATTTTAAAGGAATTCCATAGCGACTTTTCTAGAATTTGATTTGGACATAAATAAAAATCTGCACAATGAAATCCCGATTTTTCTCTTCCATTAAAAAGATATACTTCACCAGCTTCGAACGTTTCTTGTTTCACCGAAATCCAATTTAAAATGGACCTTGTATATTCAGTTGAATTTCAAATCGCTAAATAGCGAACTGCCACGCCATTCGGAGCTCGATTTTAATTATAATATAATTATACGTTCAAACTATCGTTCAAATAATATATTCGTTATTCAAATTCAATTCCAAACTGAATTATATATTATAAATGATCCAATTCACACAATATTGTGAATTCCACTATTTCTGACTATTTCAGAAATTAAATATATTATTCTATTATTTATATAAATTAAATATTCAATATTATTTAATTCAACGACCATTTAAATTCTCTGAATCACTATTTAAATAATTAAATTAATTAATTATTATCCGTAAAAATACGGGTTGTTACATTCTTCCCCCCTTAAAATAATTTTGTCCTTGAAATTGCTAAGGTAGAAAACAAACTCTATTGACTAGTTAAAAATTATTTTTACTTCTTTAACTTCAGTTTCAACAGAACCAATTTAATTTCAATTAAATTGTTAATTCATTTCTATTAACGAATATTTTCAAAAATCTTGAAAATTTTCTAACACTCGAATATTTTTAAAATTTCGCCAGCACCTCCTTTGTACTGGTCAATAGGTCAAACTCCAACTCACCTCTCTGGGCCATCTCTAACCCAAAAGAAAATCAAACAGCCAAGCGGCTTGCCAAATCAGCTCATAAATCTCATGCTTATACCAAATATAAACTTGTACCTTTTTGTCGGGTATATCATTATATTATTTCCATCTGCTGCTAATTCATCATATACCAATGTCATCCCAATCAACTCCAATCAGTTTTTTTATCATCAGATCCAATCATTCGCTTATACCTAAGTCGAATTCAATTTTGAATCAAAGTTCCATTCTCGATTTTTAAATTCTTAACTCATCAATCCAATACCATTTCAAATTCAATTCTCACAAATCCAATTTATTTCCACAAATTTTTATTTAAATTTGTTTTTAATTCAAACACTCTCTTCCAGGGAGTTTTAAACAGCTTTGCTTTTCTCAAAAGTTGTAACAACCCGTAAAATGCGAGCCAGTTTGAAATTTTTATTTTGGCAATTTTAGCGAATCTTGATTATTTAAAATGAATTATTTTAAATAATATCGTCGAGAAATTTATTTTGAATAGAATTCGAACGTATATATTATACGCGTCGTCGTTAGAATATAAATAATTATATATAATTATAAATAGAATTGAAAATGGCGCGGTAGTTCGATAATTCGATTTCAAACTTCAATTGAATGTACCGGGTGCAAAACAATCCGGATTTTAGTGAAACAAAAAATAATAGGATCTAATTGGTAATATCTTTCCAACGAATCCGAAAAATCAAGATTTCATAGCGGGAATCAAAAGATATGTCCAGTTGAAAATTCTGAATAGTCGCTATGGAATTCAGGCCCTTAAAAATGGACATTTTGCAAACGACCTCGGATTTCAACGAAACCAGTTTTGTTGGGTCCGTGATGTAAAGTTATTGCTAGATTCCAAATTTCATAATTTTTCGAATCAATATGTGAGCGTGGCAAAGGAAAACGCGTTTGACCCATTTCAGTTGAATTTAATCGACTGGAAATTGGCCATTTTTCCAACGGTCTCAGAATTCGACGAAACTAGTTTTGTTAGGACCGTATCGTCAATACGAAGCTAGAAAATATTTTTCAGGAATTTTTCTAGTTAGTATGTGACCCCGGTAATTTGAAATGTACGTTTAAAATTCAATATAGCGATTTAAATGTAAATTCAACGGAAACTGATCGAAACGGCTGAATTGGCTTGAGTGGCATATCCCATTGTGTTCGGGATGGGGTTAATTAGCTAAGGACGACAGGCGGTGGGTCTCGTTTCGGGTTCGAATGAAAAAGTTACTTTTTAAAAATAAAATAAAATATATATTATTATATATCTTCATTTCTCCCCCATCCTTTTCATTCGTTCAGAATATAAAAAAAAAAGGGAAAAACCCACTGAACCCTAACGCCGCCACTACGACGATCGTGCCCCCCCCTGACGCGCCATCATCGGCGGTTCCTCCAGCCACCATCTTCCCCCCCCCTCGCTCGCGCCCCTCTTTTTTTCTCTCCCCTCCTTCCCTGGTTAAAAACCCGCACACCCCCAGGCCTGGGTCAGCTCGAAGCCGCCGCCTCCGGCCTGCCAACGCCGTCTCCGAGGCTCCCGACCCCCTGCGCCCCCTCAGACCCCAATGCCGCCTCCTAGGCTGTCACCACCGACCACCAGTAGCCCCCCTGTAAGTTTTTAAATTTATTTATTTTATTTTATATAGACAGATATAAAAACTGAATTTTATTTATTATAAAAACTGAATTTTATCTACTTTAAAAACTGAAGTTAGATTTTTATTTTATATAGTATATAGTTTAGATTTTTAATAGAAAAGAATTTTGATTTTTATATGTATAGGGCATTGAAGTAAAAATAGAAATTCATATGTCAAAAAAATTAGATTTTTATCTATTGAACTTCGAATTAAAAATTAGATTTTTATCTATTGAACTTCGAAAGAAAAATATGATTTTTATATATTGAACTTCGAATTAAAAATTAGATTTTTATCTATTGAACTTCGAATTAAAAATTAGATTTTTATCTATTGAACTTCGAAAGAAAAATATAGTTTTTATATATTGAACTTCGAAAGAAAAATATGATTTTTATATATTGAACTTCGAAAGAAAAATATGGTTTTTATATATTGAACTTCGAAATAAAAATTCGATTTTTATATATTGAATAGCGAAGTAAAAATGTGATTTTTACATATGTAGAGAATACGGGCAACAAAGCGACAAAGGAGAGATTGGCGAAGATTTTATGCAAGGAAGTGCCGTGGAGCTTGGATAGCTATAGGTGAGAATTTCTCACCTTTCAATTTCTTTTTCTAGTTATATATATATACTAGGATGCAGACGGTGCTTAGTAGCACCCGACACAATCGTCCACAGACCATGGACTTGTTTGTTTGGTTGCATAGATTAGTTTGATGATTTGATTTGAATTTGGTTGTTTGGTGAATATGATTGATGTGTGAATGGCGTGGGCCTTCACTAGACCGGGGATAAGGCTAGGCCTCGTCCCGTTTCTAGTATCGTGCCGTTATGCCGCCGAAATTTTCTAAAATAAGTTAGAAAAATATAAATATCATTTTATTTAAAGAATGAACTGAATAGAAATTCATATGTTGGAATAAAATGTTTTTATCGTTAAAAATATAATTTTTAACGTGAAGTGAATAAAATAAATATTCATTTACAAACCAGACGGTTTGTTTATGTACACCTATTTGAAGGACATTGATTGGGACGATAAATTTTACACATCGCCCAACTGCACAAATAAAATCTGTGTTTGATTGTTTGAAACCCTACATGTTTGTTGGGATGATATTTGACGTACACTAATCCCGATTGTTTAGTTGTGTGTCGATCGATTGATTGACAGACTGTTATAAGCGTTGAATATTTATATTTGATGCTTATACAGTGTAGAATGCACTTTGGATGATGGTTGATTATTCATCGTTGTTGATATATACATGTGTTGTAGAAAATCCATATAATTAACATTATATGGTAATTGATTGGGCCTCATTCCAGTTTCGAAAAAGAAATATTTGAAATGAAAAATATTTGAAATAGAAATATTTGAAATAGAATATTTGAAAATAGAAATTTATGAAGCCGTGTTGATTAGATTGACGCCATTTTGACGTGAACGATATTTATATCGATTTTATTCATTTTAAAATGAATTGAATTGGAATTGAATTGAAAACGATTTCGAAATGAATTGAATTGAAAACGATTTCGAAATGAATGAATTGAAAACGATTTCGAAATGAATTGAATTGAAAACGAATTCGAATTGAATTGAAAACGAATTGAAATGAATTCAAATTGAATTGAAATTTGAATTGAATAGAAATGAATTTTAAAACGAATTTATAAAGAAGAATTCAATTTTGATTTGAATTGAAAGGGAAGTTGAAATTGCTTTTGAAACGAATTTAAAACTATTTATATAATTCGTTTTAAATAGAAATCGATGAAATATATATTATATATATATTATATATAATATAATGGCCTGAATAGAACGTGCCGCGCCGCGGCAGTTCGTGAATTTCGACCATTTATTTCAAACGGACATTAGGGGAGATCCGACCGTCGGATTCTCCTAAAACCGGAACCGTTGGGTTCGTATCGAAAAGAGCTTTCTAACGAATGTTAGAAATTTGAAATCTAACGGTTGGATTTGGAGATACGTCCAAATCAAATTCGAAAAAGGTCGCTGTAAGTGCAGTTCGATGGCCATTGATGGAAATCGACTGTACGGGCCTTGATAAAATTATTAAAAATAGTAATAATTTGTGTAAAATCATAAGAAATGATTTATAAAGATTTGGGATGAAAAACTCCATATTTGAAAAGATAAAAATAGATTTTTATCGAAATGAACTAGTTTTGAACTAGAATTATAATTCTATTTATTTTTAGATAAATAAATTGAATTTGAAAGGGTTTTGAAAATAACCAAAATTTCCAATGATTGCATTGGAGTGGATTTGAATCGAAATTGTCTTCGGAATATTCCGATGTTGGAATTCGTGATTATACAGATGTTGTTATGGAAATTTGAAAGATATATATATTTATATCGTTATTTCCAATACGACATTTGTTTGTCGTAGAATTCGATATTGAATATAAGCCGATATATTTTCTATTCAGAGCCTTGTATTGAATATCGAATGCGATTTGGGTTTGTCGTGAGTGGTGTCTTCACTAACACTGTTCTTGAACCCAGTTGAGAAAAGATTAAATCTTTTTATTTAGATTTAATGAAGTGTACCAATTAAATGATATTTAATTGGAATAGAATTGATATTGATTTTTGGGTTTATCGTGAACAGTGTTTTAAATAACACTTGTTCTTTAACCCGATAATTAATGGAATGTGATTTTGGGTTTATCGTGAACCGTGTTTTAAATGACACTGATTCTTTAACCCAGTCGAAGATTAAAACTAAGTGGAGTTTTAATGAATCTTTAATTAGATTGAAATGATCGAAAATGGAGCATCACAAGTTTTGCTCCAAGCGATAGTTAAATCTTTAATTAGATTTGAACGTGAAATGGTAATTGAATTTACCGATAACACCGTGGTGTTAGATATGAAGTATAACCAGTTTTACTTCATGGGATGAATAGGTTGGGATTGGGAAATTAAAACAAATGATTACTTCGGTAAGGTTCGTTAATCCCGACTAGTTTGAATTGATATTCAAAAATAGATTATAGGATAAATTCAAGAAATTTATCTTGGATAAAATTAATGGGAACCTTTCCCTATGAATGTGAAATTTAGAAATTGACTGTCGGTTAGCCAAACAGAATGGTTTTCTGGATATTGATCTGATGTTGGTTTCGGCCTTCGGGGTTAATATTTGGGGAATTATTCTCTTGATTAATTTACGGTTAGTGACTAATGAATTGGAATGAGGCGTATGTTGTGTTTGTGTAACACTTATTTAAAATATACGCGAGTTATTCGGAAAGACCGGGTTTATCCCATTCTGAATAACTGATATGACGACAAGTCGAAGATGAAGACGATGGTCGAAGACCGGAGGTCTTCACATCGTTTGGGTGATAACTGATGATCTTGATTGGGCTGTACACCCAAGAAGATGGAAACAGTTGGTGATCGTCCAGACGTACTTGGAGATCGATGGATATGCGGGGTACTAGGTGCCTCCGGTTTCGTTCAGACCCAGAACGGACTTGTAAATGGACTGTGTGTCTGACATTGGATTTTAGTCCGTGTGATTGATCTCTATTAAATATATATCTGTTTGGCGGCGGAGAATTTATTCTCTTGCTTAACGCCCTTCTCTGAGACGTACGAGCTCAGGGGTTATATATTGATGGACATCAAACGCATGGAGTGAATTGCATGTGTGGCATGCCTAAGTGGCAAATGATCGAGGCTTCTGTTAAAAAGCAAAGTCTTGTGGTGATGATCAAAGCACGGCCTTTGTGGCGTAGCTTTGTGTAACGTTTACTTCGCGAGTTTCACACCCGGTATGAACCAAAAACGGGAGACGGACCTCAAGGGGGACATGCGTTTTCTTTCTAGCTAGAAGTGGCGTCAGTGGTTTTACACGCCCTGACGAGTTTGACTTATGTGGTTGTTACTGTTGCGAGGCGCCTCGGTTAGATCGGACGATCCGGGTCCGATGGAGTCATTCGTTGGCTCATTTACGCCCCAAAGGGCGGAGGGACGCATTGTTCAGGCATTATAATCCACTTCGTGTGGACCGGCCCTGACGATCCAAGGGGCAGTTGCGGCTGTTCCTAGACATGGGCTAGATTGTCTAAAATAGGTTGAGGACTATCTTTTGCCTCGGTTCATAGACGGAAATCCAATTTCCAAATACGTGACATTTGCGGTTTTATTTGTAAACCTATATATGGCGACATGATATATGGTACCCATGCCGCCTATGATTGATACTTATGATTTGAAGTTGTTTATACACTATGCACTTATAATAGTATCAAATGATTTGTTTTAAACGTATCAAGCATTCTTTGGCTGTTATAAGGGAAAACCCTATCCCCTGGCTTGCGTTGCATTGTGTGATAGGACCTGGGTCTTATAACAGCTTCATTTTTCATTATTTAGCATTGCGCTGTTTGTTTTATGCACTGGTATTCTTCGGAGGAAACCCGTTCCGTGTTACGGCGTGGTCCCTTGATTTACCTAATGATTTAAAATAAAGATTTATAACTGTTTTTAGTTCTCACACCAGTCACATGACTGACCTGGAGTTTATTGTTTTAACCTAAACTCTGGGTGCCCCTATTTTGATACGGGCAGCTAGTAGTTTTGGTTTTGCAGATTTATATTCACAGGATCCTGGTTTACAGCTGGAACGATATCCGGAAAGCTTTGTATCCGTATATCTCATTCTAGTTGTGTATTGTATTATTTTTCCGCTGCTATGTATTTAAATGTAATTTAAATCTCTGATATTTATGTGTATATTCATTTATACTCTGTATATTCTTGTAATCTGATGCATTGTTGTAATATACAATGAAATGTTCTTCTGTATGCGTTCTATTTTGTCGTGTTCTCAAACGATAGGGCGTTTCGAGCGATCTGGGTCGGTTTAGCGACTGGTTCGGACCGAGCGAAATTCCTTGCCGTCACATTTGGTATCAGAGCTTTGGTTTACAAAGCTCAGAGAACAAGGCACATTAGAACCATACGAAAGAATTCATCAGATATTGGATTAGTAATATCCAATTAGAATGACTCGTTAGAGATGGGATCAGTAGTATCCTAGAACGAGTGTGAAGAGTATATTTTTAAAAATGAAAACAAATTTTGTTTTGAAAATTTAAATTAATTATTCGTATTTGATTAGTTATTTATATTGATTTTGGACAATTCAGTATATAAAGAATTTGCATATACGCCTTGCAAACGTATATTCAAAGTTTTAATATATTGGGTAGATATAGAATCACATTCTAGTTGCCCGGGGATGATTCTGATAATGCTGCAGCCTTACCAATATTTATTTTCGAGTGACGAAGGTGTGATATCTATATATTTCCTATTGACTGGTGTGAGAACCAAAAATTAGATAGGGCCTATTGTTGTGAATTGGCATCAAAAACATGATTTTTTTATATGTATTAAAATTATGAATTTGAAAAGCTAATCATCTAATTGATTGATGTTTGTGTTGTTTGTTTATTTGTTTGCTAATTTTTAGCCATTTAGCCTAACTGAATCACATATTGAATTATATTGAAAATTGGTCGCATTTGCTTGCATATACATATATATCATTGAACAGGTCATAGCAAGGAGGCTAGAGCCAGAGAATAAAATTTGTTTGCCCGACAAATAGGTACATGTTTATTACATAATTTACTGAATTGTTTGGGTGATGATGATTTTATGAGCCTATTGGCTAGCCGCTTGGCTTTTTCTTTTTCTTTTTGAGATCTGAAGGACCGGGGAAGCTATTTGAAATTCCCCGATGCTCCCGGTGCAGGGGAGGTTATGGCGAAATTTTTCGAAAATTTAAGGTGTTAGCCAAATTTTTGAAATTTTTAAAATTCTCAGAAACTAAAGAGTTGGAGAATGGAAGCCGGATCGAACGTAGAGTTGATTAATCAAACCACTTTCGACTTTGTTCCTTTTCGGGGACGAAAAGTTTTAAGTGGGGGAGATTGTAACAACCCGTAAAATGCGAGCCAGTTTGGAATTTTTATTTTGGCAATTTTAGCGAATCTTGATTATTTAAAATGAATTATTTTAAATAATATCGTCGAGAAATTTATTTTGAATAGAATTCGAACGTATATATTATACGCGTCGTCGTTAGAATATAAATAATTATATATAATTATAAATAGAATTGAAAATGGCGCGGTAGTTCGATAATTCGATTTCAAACTTCAATTGAATGTACCGGGTGCAAAACAATCCGGATTTTAGTGAAACCAAAATTAATAGGATCTAATTGGTAATATCTTTCCAACGAATCCGAAAAATCAAGATTTCATAGCGGGAATCAAAAGATATGTCCAGTTGAAAATTCTGAATAGTCGCTATGGAATTCAGGCCCTTAAAAATGGACATTTTGCAAACGACCTCGGATTTCAACGAAACCAGTTTTGTTGGGTCCGTGATGTAAAGTTATTGCTAGATTCCAAATTTCATAATTTTTCGAATCAATATGTGAGCGTGGCAAAGGAAAACGCATTTGACCCATTTCAGTTGAATTTAATCGACTGGAAATTGGCCATTTTTCCAACGGTCTCAGAATTCGACGAAACTAGTTTTGTTAGGACCGTATCGTCAATACGAAGCTAGAAAATATTTTTCAGGAATTTTTCTAGTTAGTATGTGACCCCGGTAATTTGAAATGTACGTTTAAAATTCAATATAGCGATTTAAATGTAAATTCAACGGAAACTGATCGAAACGGCTGAATTGGCTTGAGTGGCATATCCCATTGTGTTCGGGATGGGGGTAATTAGCTAAGGACGACAGGCGGTGGGTCTCGTTTCGGATTCGAATGAAAAAGTTACTTTTTAAAAATAAAATAAAATAAAATATATATTATTATATATCTTCATTTCTCCCCCATCCTTTTCATTCGTTCAGAATATAAAAAAAAAAAAAAAGGGAAAAACCCACTGAACCCTAGCGCCGCCACTACGACGATCGTGCCCCCCCTGACGCGCCATCATCGGCGGTTCCTCCAGCCACCATCTTCCCCCCCCCCTCGCTCGCGCCCCTCTTTTTTTTCTCTCCCCTCCTTCCCTGGTTAAAAACCCGCACACCCCCATGCCTGGGTCAGCTCGAAGCCGCCGCCTCCGGCCTGCCAATGCCGTCTCCGAGGCTCCCGACCCCCTGCGCCCCCTCAGACCCCAATGCCGCCTCCTAGGCTGTCACCACCGACCACCAGTAGCCCCCCTGTAAGTTTTTAAATTTATTTATTTTATTTTATATAGACAGATATAAAAACTGAATTTTATTTATTATAAAAACTGAATTTTATCTACTTTAAAAACTGAAGTTAGATTTTTATTTTATATAGTATATAGTTTAGATTTTTAATAGAAAAGAATTTTGATTTTTATATGTATAGGGCATTGAAGTAAAAATAGAAATTCATATGTCAAAAAAATTAGATTTTTATCTATTGAACTTCGAATTAAAAATTAGATTTTTATCTATTGAACTTCGAAAGAAAAATATGATTTTTATATATTGAACTTCGAATTAAAAATTAGATTTTTATCTATTGAACTTCGAATTAAAAATTAGATTTTTATCTATTGAACTTCGAAAGAAAAATATAGTTTTTATATATTGAACTTCGAAAGAAAAATATGATTTTTATATATTGAACTTCGAAAGAAAAATATGGTTTTTATATATTGAACTTCGAAATAAAAATTCGATTTTTATATATTGAATAGCGAAGTAAAAATGTGATTTTTACATATGTAGAGAATACGGGCAACAAAGCGACAAAGGAGAGATTGGCGAAGATTTTATGCAAGGAAGTGCCGTGGAGCTTGGATAGCTATAGGTGAGAATTTCTCACCTTTCAATTTCTTTTTCTAGTTATATATATATACTAGGATGCAGACGGTGCTTAGTAGCACCCGACACAATCGTCCACAGACCATGGACTTGTTTGTTTGGTTGCATAGATTAGTTTGATGATTTGATTTGAATTTGGTTGTTTGGTGAATATGATTGATGTGTGAATGGTGTGGGCCTTCACTAGACCGGGGATAAGGCTAGGCCTCGTCCCGTTTCTAGTATCATGCCGTTATGCCGCCGAAATTTTCTAAAATAAGTTAGAAAAATATAAATATCATTTTATTTAAAGAATGAACTGAATAGAAATTCATATGTTGGAATAAAATGTTTTTATCGTTAAAAATGTAATTTTTAACGTGAAGTGAATAAAATAAATATTCATTTACAAACCAGACGGTTTGTTTATGTACACCTATTTGAAGGACATTGATTGGGACGATAAATTTTACACATCGCCCAACTGCACAAATAAAATCTGTGTTTGATTGTTTGAAACCCTACACGGGTGTTGGGATGATATTTGACGTACACTAATCCCGATTGTTTAGTTGTGTGTCGATCGATTGATTGACAGACTGTTATAAGCGTTGAATATTTATATTTGATGCTTATACAGTGTAGAATGCACTTTGGATGATGGTTGATTATTCATCGTTGTTGATATATACATGTGTTGTAGAAAATCCATATAATTAACATTATCTGGTAATTGATTGGGCCTCATTCCAGTTTCGAAAAAGAAATATTTGAAATGAAAAATATTTGAAATAGAAATATTTGAAATAGAATATTTGAAATAGAAATTTATGAAGCCGTGTTGATTAGATTGACGCCATTTTGACGTGAACGATATTTATATCGATTTTATTCATTTTAAAATGAATTGAATTGGAATTGAATTGAAAACGATTTCGAAATGAATTGAATTGAAAACGATTTCGAAATGAATTGAATTGAAAACGATTTCGAAATGAATTGAATTGAAAACGAATTCGAATTGAATTGAAAACGAATTGAAATGAATTCAAATTGAATTGAAATTTGAATTGAATAGAAATGAATTTTAAAACGAATTTATAAAGAAGAATTCAATTTTGATTTGAATTGAAAGGGAAGTTGAAATTGCTTTTGAAACGAATTTAAAACTATTTATATAATTCGTTTTAAATAGAAATCGACGAAATATATATTATATATATATTATATATAATATAATGGCCTGAATAGAACGTGCCGCGCCGCGGCAGTTCGTGAATTTCGACCATTTATTTCAAACGGACATTACGGGAGATCCGACCGTCGGATTCTCCTAAAACTGGAACCGTTGGGTTCGTATCTAAAAGAGCTTTCTAACGAATGTTAGAAATTTGAAATCTAACGGTTGGATTTGGAGATACGTCCAAATCAAATTCGAAAAAGGTCGCTGTAAGTGCAGTTCGATGGCCATTGATGGAAATCGACTGTACGGGCCTTGATAAAATTATTAAAAATAGTAATAATTTGTGTAAAATCATAAGAAATGATTTAGAAAGATTTGGGATGAAAAACTCCATATTTGAAAAGATAAAAATAGATTTTTATCGAAATGAACTAGTTTTGAACTAGAATTATAATTCTATTTATTTTTAAATAAATAAATTGAATTTGAAAGGGTTTTGAAAATAACCAAAATTTCCAATGATTGCATTGGAGTGGATTTGAATCGAAATTGTCTTCGGAATATTCCGATGTTGGAATTCGTGATTATACAGATGTTGTTATGGAAATTTGAAAGATATATATATTTATATCGTTATTTCCAATACGACATTTGTTAGTCGTAGAATTCGATATTGAATATAAGCCGATATATTTTCTATTCAGAGCCTTGTATTGAATATCGAATGCGATTTGGGTTTGTCGTGAGTGGTGTCTTCACTAACACTGTTCTTGAACCCAGTTGAGAAAAGATTAAATCTTTTTATTTAGATTTAATGAAGTGTACCAATTAAATGATATTTAATTGGAATAGAATTGATATTGATTTTTGGGTTTATCGTGAACAGTGTTTTAAATAACACTTGTTCTTTAACCCGATAATTAATGGAATGTGATTTTGGGTTTATCGTGAACCGTGTTTTAAATGACACTGATTCTTTAACCCAGTCGAAGATTAAAACTAAGTGGAGTTTTAATGAATCTTTAATTAGATTGAAATGATCGAAAATGGAGCATCACAAGTTTTGCTCCAAGCGATAGTTAAATCTTTAATTAGATTTGAACGTGAAATGGTAATTGAATTTACCGATAACACCGTGGTGTTAGATATGAAGTATAACCAGTTTTACTTCATGGGATGAATAGGTTGGGATTGGGAAATTAAAACAAATGATTACTTCGGTAAGGTTCGTTAATCCCGACTAGTTTGAATTGATATTCAAAAATAGATTATAGGATAAATTCAAGAAATTTATCTTGGATAAAATTAATGGGAACCTTTCCCTATGAATGTGAAATTTAGAAATTGACTGTCGGTTAGCCAAACAGAATGGTTTTCTGGATATTGATCTGATGTTGGTTTCGGCCTTCGGGGTTAATATTTGGGGAATTATTCTCTTGATTAATTTACGGTTAGTGACTAATGAATTGGAATGAGGCGTATGTTGTGTTTGTGTAACACTTATTTAAAATATACGCGAGTTATTCGGAAAGACCGGGTTTATCCCATTCTGAATAACTGATACGACGACAAGTCGAAGATGAAGACGATGGTCGAAGACCGGAGGTCTTCACGTCGTTTGGGTGATAACTGATGATCTTGATTGGGCTGTACACCCAAGAAGATGGAAACAGTTGGTGATCGTCCAGACGTACTTGGAGATCGATGGATATGCGGGGTACTAGGTGCCTCCGGTTTCGTTCAGACCCAGAACGGACTTGTAAATGGACTGTGTGTCTGACATTGGATTTTAGTCCGTGTGATTGATCTCTATTAAATATATATCTGTTTGGCGGCGGAGAATTTATTCTCTTGCTTAACGCCCTTCTCTGAGACGTACGAGCTCAGGGGTTATATATTGATGGACATCAAACGCATGGAGTGAATTGCCTGTGTGGCATGCCTAAGTGGCAAATGATCGAGGCTTCTGTTGAAAAGCAAAGTCTTGTGGTGATGATCAAAGCACGGCCTTTGTGGCGTAGCTTTGTGTAACGTTTACTTCGCGAGTTTCACACCCGGTATGAACTAAAAACGGGAGACGGACCTCAGGGGGGACATGCGTTTTCTTTCTAGCTAGAAGTGGCGTCAGTGGTTTTACACGCCCTGACGAGTTTGACTTATGTGGTTGTTACTGTTGCGAGGCGCCTCGGTTAGATCGGACGATCCGGGTCCGATGGAGTCATTCGTTGGCTCATTTACGCCCCAAAGGGCGGAGGGACGCATTATTCAGGCATTATAATCCACTTCGTGTGGACCGGCCCTGACGATCCAAGGGGCAGCTGCGGCTGTTCCTAGACATGGGCTAGATTGTCTAAAATCGGTTGAGGACTATCTTTTGCCTCGGTTCATAGACGGAAATCCAATTTCCAAATACGTGACATTTGCGGCTTTATTTGTAAACCTATATATGGCGACATGATATATGGTACCCATGCCGCCTATGATTGATACTTATGATTTGAAGTTGTTTATACACTATGCACTTATAATAGTATCAAATGATTTGTTTTAAACGTATCAAGCATTCTTTGGCTGTTATAAGGGAAAACCCTATCCCCCGGCTTGCGTTGCATTGTGTGATAGGACCTGGGTCTTATAACAGCTTCATTTTTCATTATTTAGCATTGCGCTGTTTGTTTTATGCACTGGTATTCTTGGGAGGAAACCCGTTCCGTGTTACGGCGTGGTCCCTTGATTTACCTAATGATTTAAAATAAAGATTTATAACTGTTTTTAGTTCTCACACCAGTCACATGACTGACCTGGAGTTTATTGTTTTAACCTAAACTCTGGGTGCCCCTATTTTGATACGGGCAGCTAGTAGTTTTGGTTTTGCAGATTTATATTCACAGGATCCTGGTTTACAGCTGGAACGATATCCGGAAAGCTTTGTATCCGTATATCTCATTCTAGTTGTGTATTGTATTATTTTTCCGCTGCTATGTATTTAAATGTAATTTAAATCTCTGATATTTATGTGTATATTCATTTATACTCTGTATATTCTTGTAATCTGATGCATTGTTGTAATATACAATGAAATGTTCTTCTGTATGCGTTCTATTTTGTCGTGTTCTCAAACGATAGGGCGTTTCGAGCGGTCTGGGTCGGTTTAGCGACTGGTTCGGACCGAGCGAAATTCCTTGCCGTCACATTTGGTATCAGAGCTTTGGTTTACAAAGCTCAGAGAACAAGGCACATTAGAACCATACGAAAGAATTCATCAGATATTGGATTAGTAATATCCAATTAGAATGACTCGTTAGAGATGGGATCAGTAGTATCCTAGAACGAGTGTGAAGAGTATATTTTTAAAAATGAAAACAAATTTTGTTTTGAAAATTTAAATCAATTATTCGTATTTGATTAGTTATTTATATTGATTTTGGACAATTCAGTATATAAAGAATTTGCATATACGCCTTGCAAACGTATATTCAAAGTTTTAATATATTGGGTAGATATAGAATCACATTCTAGTTGCCCGGGGATGATTCTAATAATGCTGCAGCGTTACCAATATTTATTTTCGAGTGACGAAGGTGTGATATCTATATATTTCCTATTGACTGGTGTGAGAACCAAAAATTAGATAGGGCCTATTGTTGTGAATTGGCATCAAAAACATGATTTTTTTTATATGTATTAAAATTATCAATTTGAAAAGCTAATCATATTCAGATAAGTTATCTTCGATTTACTCACTTCGAATAACTTATATTCGATAACTCCTTTAATTCTTATTCGAATAAACTATATTCGATAACTTCTTCAACTCTATTTGAATAAACTATATTCGATTACTCTTTTTGAATAACTAATCTTCGATAACTCCTTTTGAAAAACTAATATTTGATAACTCCTTTTGAATAACTAATATTCGATAATTTCTTTCTCTATTCGAATAAACTATATTCGATTAATTCTCTTATTCGAATAACCTTATTCGATAACTCTTTCTTCGAATAAACTATATTCGAATAACTCTAATCCGACTGACTCTAATTCAATTAACTCTATTTGAATAACTCTAGTTCGATTTAACTCTAATTCAATTAACTCTATTCGAATAACAAATATTGGACTAACTCTTGTTTGATTAACTCTATTCGAATAACTCTAGTTCGATTTAACTCTAATCGATTAACTCTAACTGATTAGCTCTAACTGGTTAACTCTATCTCTAATCGATTAACTCTAACTCTAATCGATTAATTCCTCTAACTCATTTTGATTAACACATCTTGATTAAATCTACATCCATAATCAGTTTCAATTGTCGATGTTGAAATCGATTCTTACTTCTCTATATAAGTCCTGACTTATATATTCTATTTATCCAATGATAAATAATTTATTTAATTTATAAATTATTATTTATAAATTAGTTATCTCAGTCTATCAGCAAGAACAAATTCTATTTAAAATCTTTGCTTTAAATCCATATCATGTTATACCCATGTGCGAAGCACAGGTCAAAACCTTTCAAATATATAATTCTCTTTTATACTATTCTATTCATTTTCAAGTATATCCTTTTATAATCTATTTATTTACCAAATAAATTCCTTTTGATAATTCCATTTATTTTATAAAATATTTCCTTTTCTATTTTATTTATTTGACAAATAAATACTCCTTTCCTATTGGTTTCACAAATAATTTCCTTTTATATTTGTTTCACAAATATTTTCCTTTTCTATTGGTTTCACAAATATTTTCCTTTTCTATTGGTTTCACAAATATTTTCCTTTTCAATTCTATTTGTAAATGTTTTACAAATAATTCCTTTTCTATATAAAATCCATTGATTTTATATAAATAATTCATTTACAAAATATACTTTGAAAATCCCCTTTCCTATATTCCAGTATTTCTTACGGTATTTAAAATACCGAATAACAATGATCAATATCATTTGAACACACATCATCAACAACAGATTATATATCACACCATATATCATCATATATGAAAAACAATAAAATAAATGTTGAGGAATCAAGTTGGATTCCTCTGACCTGTTTGTCTACATCCACAGATGTTAAAAAATTTAACATCAATTTCATTTCAATATGAAATATTCTGCTAAACAGTATCAATATTTGATTAACAATTTATATTTATATATATATATATATATCATTATCTATAATTTCAACCAATACATCAGCAATTCAACCAAACAATTAACCTACAACAATCGACAGATAATTATCAGTTCTAAGAATACGTTAAATAAATATAAATGTTCAGCGTTGGTGAATTTTACTCACATTGGACGATCATCGTTAATAACGATAACTATCGCTTGATTCATACAGACAATTTATTTTGCTATAAATTGTAACGAGCTCAGATTCGCTTCCAGTCAGTTCCATGGTGTAGCCACCCTCCATACGATCCCAACGGATCCAGTTTTGGTAGATTTCAATAACGTATGACCAAGTTATTGATTTTACAAGACAATACATTAATTATAATTAAATTAAAAAGGGTAAATGGGCTCCTCACATCTAAACCGTCCCAGCTCTTCACTTGTAAACCCAGGACCGAACTCTTCTTCCCCAAACGAAGAAAAATATCTCACCACTCCAGTAAATCCCGAATCCACCATCACCGTCCTCTCCCATTCATTCCTCCCGACTAGTTAAAAATTATTTTTACTTCTTTAACTTCAGTTTCAACAGAACCAATTTAATTTCAATTAAATTATTAATTCATTTCTATTAACGAATATTTTCAAAAATCTTGAAAATTTTCTAACACCCGAATTTTTTTAAAAATTTCGCCAGCACCTCCTTTGTACTGGTCAATAGGTCAAACTCCAACTCGCCTCTCTGGGCCATCTCTAACCTAAATGAAAATCAAACAGCCAAGCGGCTTGCCAAATCGGCTCATAAATCTCATGCTTATACCAAATATAAACTTGTACCTTTTTGTCGGGTATATCATTATATTATTTCCATCTGCTGCTAATTCAGCATATACCAATGTCATCCCAATCAACTCCAATCAATTTTTTTATCCTCAGATCCAACCATTCGCTTATACCTAAGTCTAATTCAATTTTGAATCAAAGTTCCATTCTTGATTTTTAAATTCTTAACTCATCGATCCACTACCATTTCAAATTCAAATCTCACAAATCCAATTTATTTCCACAAATTTTTATTTAAATTTGTTTTTAATTCAAATAGTGTGATAACCCGGAAATCTGAGCCAATTTAAAAATTTTATTTTGGCAATTTTATTGAATTTTGAATATTTAAAATGATTTATTTTAAATAATAACGGCGAGAAATTTATTTTGAATAGAGTTAGAATGTATATATTTATATGAATTGACGTTAGAATAAAAATATTTATTTTAATTATAAAAGGAATTGAAAATTGCGCGGTAGTTTGAAAATTCGATTTCAAATTTCAAATGAATGTACAAGATTCAAAATAAGCCGGATTTTAGCAAAACAAAAAATATTTGAATCTATTTGAAAATATATTTCCAAACGAATCTGAAAAATTGAAATTTCATAGAGGGAATAAAAAGATATGCCCAGTTGAAAATTCAGAATAGTCGCTATGGAATTCTGGCCCTTAAAAATGGAAATTTTGCAAACGACCTCTGTTTTTGACGAAACCACTTTTGTTGGAACTGGAATGTCAAATTATTGCTAGATTCCAAAATTCATAATTTTCTGAATCAATATGTGAGCGTGGCGAAAGAAAATGTGTTTTGGCAGTTTTTGTCAATTTAGATCGACCAGAAAATGAACAATTTTCAAATGGTCTTCAAATTTAACGAAATTAGTTTTGTTAAGACTGTATCGTCAATACGAAGCTAGGAATAACTTTTCTGGAATTTATGGGGTCCGTATGTGACCCCAATAAATTGATATGTACGTTTAAAATTGAATATATAGATTTATATTTTAATTTCAATCAAAACTGATCGAAACGATCAAATTGGCGTATCGTACATATCCCATTGTGTTCGGAATGGGTGTAATACACTAGGGGTGACAGTCGTTGGAGTTCGTTTGGGGTTCGAATTCAAAATCTACTTTTTGGAGAATAAATTATTTAATTTAAATAATATTTATATACCTTAACCCCCCTCTCTCGTTGACTTCAGAAATGTAAAAAAAGGGAAACTGATCCCGATCTCCTTCAACCTCGTCGTCCTCTACTCCACGACCTCGCCGTACCCACCGCCACAACCACCCCCTTCTTTCGCCGCTCCCCTCCTGCTGCCTCTCTCCTCCGACGCGTGAACCCCCCCCCCCCCCCCCCGCCGAGCCCTAGCACCAAATCGAAAACCCCCAATCCCCCTTAAAACCGACGAACCCCTGAAGCCCCCGCACCCTGCTCCATCCGCCCCGCCACAAGTCGCCACCCAGCGCCGCCGCCGTGGATCCCTACGCAATCGATTATCCTCCATCACCGCGAATCACAGCACCTCCTTCCCGCTTTCCCTTCCAATTGTGAGTGGTTATTTTAGTTTATTCATGCGATTAAAAATAATTTTTTTATGTATGCGTAGCGTTGATAAAAATACGGTTTTTGACGGTAAGGGACGGATTTTTATTCATGGTAAAGGATGGATTTTTATTCATGATAAAGCTAGAATTTTATTTTATGAAAGGTTATAAAAATATGATTTTTAAATACAAGCAAATATTTACAAGGACAAAAGTAAAGACCTTTTTATCCATAAGGACAGCCCACTAAAATTTTATTCAGAAGGACAATACACTGTTTCTCTTCTTCTTCACGTGCGCTTATTTCTTCTTCCTCTGCTCCCGATTCACGTCCGCTCCATCTTTAAAACAATCGAACCCAAAAATCACAAAAATTCGAATCCATAACAATTCATAAATCACGAAAATCAAAAGGACATCAGAATCAAAATTGCAGTCGAACCCAAAAATTCGAATCCATAAATCGCTCGAAACAGAAACCCTCAAAAACAAAAAAATTGTCCAACAACAAAAATCCATTGGAAATCATAATTGAATGGAAAAAAAATATTTTTTAAATGATGAAAAAAGATATTGAAGAAGTCGAAATTGTTGAAACAATTTTTTCGTGATTGGAAATGTTTTTTTTTTTTTTGTTACTAGTATAGCGGTTCGTAGGTATCATTTTACTATTTTTTTAGGTATCATTTTTCCTATTTTAACTTTAAAACATAGCAGCAGTTTTTAGGTATCATTTTGCTATTTTTGTAGGTATCATTTTTACTGTAGCTTATGTGTTATGTTAAAGATCACAGCAGTTTTAAGGTATCATTTTAATATTTTTTTAAGGTATCATTTTTAGTGTAATTTCTCTGTTATGTTAAACATTACTGCAGTTTGAAGGTATCGTTTTTATATTTTTTAAGGTATCATTTTTACTGTAATTTATGTGTTTTGTTAAAAATCACAGCAGTTTTAAGGTATCATTTTTATATTTTTTAAGGTATCATTTTTACTGTAGTTTATGTGTTATGTTAAACATCACAGCAGTTTTAAGGTATCATTTTTATATTTTTAAAGGTATCATTTTTAGTGTAATTTCTGTGTTATGTTTATATACGTCTTTATTTTATGTGGTAATTTTTGTGAAGGTGTACTGTTACAAAATTATATTGGTATCAGTTTTGATTGTGTATGAAATACTTACAGATACTGCATGCTGCTGGAATTTACTTGAATTCAAGACTGGATTGAGTACAAGTAAAAATAAATGCATTAATTCATGCTGAAATTGATACTCATACACTATAAGAAAAAAAACAGAATATTGATAATTACCATGACCTAAAACTGATGCCTAAACACAATTAACAAATAAAATAATTAAAACTGATACCTTCTGCGACATAAAACTGATACCTATAAACTGCATAGAAAATAATTAAAAAAATGATACTTAGAATGATTTAAAACTGATGCCCGGTTCCTGTTACAATACAATTTCAGTTTTAAATGAAAGTAGTTGATATTGTTTTGCATTTGTGTAATGACTGGATTGATGTGATAAACACAAATCTTGCTTATGTTCTGAAGATAAAATAATGAAAAAAAATTATATCACAGTTTGATTGATTAAAATGAAATAAGTTCGACTTAGTTTCAAAGATGATACAACAATATAACTTCAAAATTAACACAACAACAAAATCTCATGAAAAAACATATAACGTAGTTAAAACTGTAAAAATGATACCTAAAAAAATAGCAAACTGATACCTAAAAACGGTTGCTATGTTTTAAAGTTAAAACATGAAAAATGATACTTAGAAAAATAGAAAAATGATACCTAAAAACTGCTGCTTTGTTTTACAGTTAAAACAGAAAAAATGATACCTAAAAAAATAGCAAAATGATACCCTCGAACTGCTATACTAGTAACAAAAAAACATTTCCAACCTAAAAAAATTGTTTCAACAATTTCGAATTCTTCAATTGATCTTTCCGTAGTTTGAAAATGATATTTTTTTCATTCAATTGTGATTTCCAATGGATTTTTGTTGTTCGACCTATTTTTTGTTTTCTAGGGTTTCTGTTTCGGCTGATTTTTGGTCGTGATTTTGATTTCATGATGTTTGTCTTTGATTGTGAATTTCGATTCTAATGTCTTATGATATTTGTGATTTCAACGATTTATGATTTCGTGATTTTTGTGATTTCGTGATAAACGATGAAATCGAAATACGCGACAGAGGGAGAAGATGGAAGCATCGGCCGAAATTTAATTTCAGTGTATTATCCTTATGGATAAAATATTAATTGGTTGTCCTTATGGATAAATTTTAACGGGCCTTTGTCATTGTCGTTAATTGTCCCTTTTAAATAATATACTTTTTTTTAAGGGGAAAATTTTATGTGAAGTAGCGAATACATAAAAATATGATTGTTGGAAAGGTTATATTTTTATTTAGTAAAGTCATGATTTTTAAATATATGGTTTCTAAGATTTTTTTTAAAAAGAAAATCAAGATTTTTATATATAGAAAAGATAAGATTTTTAGTTAGATAAAAATTCAATTTTTAGTTATATAAAAATATCATCTTTAATTGTATAAAGATATAATTTTTATCGAGAAAAAATTCAATTTTTAATATTGAAGTAGTGATATAAAAATATAATTTTTATATATGTAAAAGCAGAATAATAATGTGATTTTTAATTATACATATAGCGACGTTAAAAATGTGATTTTTAACATGAACCACGTGAAACATATCCCGTTGGAAACACGACGAAGATTTTCTACATATGAAGAGTCGCGGTGTTTGGTTTAGCTTCTAGGTGAGAACTTCTCACTTTTAATTTGTTTTCTAGTTGAAATATATACTAGGATGCAGACGGCGCTTAGCAGCACCTGACACCCGTCGTCCACAGACCATGGATGACTTGTTTGATTGATGTGTTGTGAAATTCTATTGTGTGATGTGGAATGAATAAATATTTTATAGTTAAAAATATAATTTTTAACGTGTATATAAAATAAATATTTATAAACAAATCGGATCATTTGTTTATGTACACCCATTTGACTAATATTGATTGGGACGATAAATTTTACACATCGCCCAACTACACAAATAAAAATCTATGTTTGTTGATTTGAAACACCACACGGGTGTTGGGATGATATTTGGCGTACACTAATCCCAATTATTTAGTTGTTTGTTGATCGATTGGTCGACAGACTGTGTAAGCGTTAATTAATTATATTTAATGCTTATGCAGTTGTGTGGTGCACTTTGGATGATGGTTGATTATTTATCGTTGCTATTATATACATGTGCTGTAGGGAATCCATATAATTAACATTATATGGTAATTGATTGGCCTCATCCCAATTTAGAAAATAAAGGATATTATAAAAAGAAAATTCATGTGTTGAATAAAATATATATTCATGTGTTGAATAAAAGAAAATTCATGTGTTGAATAAAATATATATTCATGTGTTGAATAATAGAAAATTCATGTGTTGAAGAAAATTATTCTTTTGTTGAATAGAATAAAAAATTATTGAAATATATAAAGTCGTGTTGGTTAGATATGCGCCATTTTGACGCGAACGTTATTTATATCGATTATATTCGTTTTTATAATGAATATATAAAAGGAAGTGATTTCAAAATATAACGTTTTGAAAATATCGTCATTTACATATCGATGATACGGAATATTCAATTTTGATTAGAAATTGAATATGAAGTTGAAATCGTTTTGAAAACGAATTTAAAACGATTTGTAAAATACGTTTTGAAAGGAAATCGACGAAATATAATATATATATATATATAATATATATAATGGCCTGAATAGAACGCGCCGCGTCGCGGCAGTTCGCGAATTTCGACCCTTGACTTCGAATGGACATTAAGGGAGATCTGACAGTCGGATTCTCCGAAAACCGGAACCGTTGGGTTCGTATCGAAAAGAGCTTTCTAACGAATATTAGAGATTCGAAATCTAACAGTTGGATTTGGAATTATGTCCAAATCAAATTTGGAAAAGGTCGTTGTAAGTGCAGTTCGATGGCCGTTGATGGAAATCAACTGTACGGGCCATGATAAAATTATTAAAAATAGTAATAATTTGTGTAAAATCATAAGAAATGATTTGGAAAGAATTGGGATGAAAAATTCCATATTCGAAAAGATAAAAGTAGATTTTTATCGAAATGAACTAATTTTAAACTAGAATTATAATTCAATTATTTTTAAAAATAAATAAATTGGATTTGAAAGGGTTTTAAAGGTAACCAGAATTTCCAATAAATGAATTGGAATGGATTTAAATCGAAATTTTCTTTGGAATATTTCGATGTTGGATTTCATGATTATACAGATATCGTTATGGAAATTTGAATGATATATTTATATCATTATTTCCAATACGATATTTGTTGGTCGTAGTATTTGATATTGGATATGAGCCGATATATTTTCTATTCAGAGCCTTGTATTTAATATCAAATGGGATTTGGGTTTGCCGTGAATGGTGTCTTCATTAACATTGTTCTTAAACCCAGTTGAGAAAAAGATTAAATCTTTTTATTTAGATTTAATTAAATGTGCCAATTAAATGATATTAATTGGAATTGAATTGGAACTGATTTTTGGGTTTATTATGAACGGTGTTTTAAATAACACTCGTTCTTAACCCGATAATTAATGAAATGTGAATTGGGTTTGTTGTGAACTGTGTTTTTAACGACATTCGTTCTTTAACCCGATTTACAGTGAAATGGGATTTGGAATTTATAAATCTTTTGTTAAGATTTAAAGGAGATTTTCCAAAGTAAAGTTTTCCAATCTAATAAAATAAATTGGAATGGAATGGAATTCGATTTGGTAATAATCGAAGTTAATTTCTGTGGAGGAAGACAACTAATATATCTGGAATTTAAAAGGCTTTGTCGTTATTCCATTTATATTATTAGTCGGATATGGAAGTTTATATATATATATATATATATCGATTTGTTTTCCATGAAGATTCCATTGTAAATGGAATGTGATTTTGGGTTTATCGTGAACCGTGCTTTAAATGACATTGGTTCTTTAATCCAGTTAAAGACAGAATATGGTTTCCCAAGTTACACAATCATTAATATTGATTTTTGGGAAGATTAAAACCAAGTGGAGTTTTAATGAATCTTTAATTAGATTGAAATGATCGAGAATGGAGTACACCAGTTTTGCTCCAGGCGATAGTTAAATCTTTAATTAGATTTGAACGTGAAATGGTAATTGAATTTACCGATAACATCGTGGTGTTAGATATGAAGTATTACCCATTTTACTTCATGGGATGAATAGGTTGGGATTGGGAAATTTAATAAATAATTACTTCGGTAAGGAACGCTAATCCTGACTAGTGTGGAAAACCTTAATATGGTTTGAAATGATATCCAAAGGAAGATTGAAGAATAAATTTTAAGGAATTTATCTTTGATAAAATTAATGGGAACCTTTCCCTAATAATGTGAATATTTAAATAAAAGAATATTATGAATTGGAATGAGGCGTATGTTGTGTTTGTGTAACACTTGTTTATTATATACGCGAGTTATTCAGAAAGACCGGGTTTATCCCATTCTGAATAACTGATTCGACGATGTGTCGAGAATGAAGACGGCGGTCGAAGACCGGAGGTCTTCACATCATTTGGATAATTACTGATGATCTTGATTGGGCTGTACACCCAAGAGGAGGGAATCAATTGGTGATCGTCCAGACATACTTGGAGATCGATGGATATGCGAGGTATAAGGTGCCTCCGGTTTCGTTTAGACCCAGAACAGACTTGTAAATGGACTGTGTGTCTGACATTGGATATCATTCTGTGTGAATAATGGATATTGGTTGCATGGAGTGGTTTGCCTGTGTGGCATGCTAAGATGCAAATGATCAAGGCTTCTGTTGAAAAACAGAGTCTTGTGTTTGATGATCAAAGCACCGCCTGTGTGGCATAGCTTTGTGTAACGTTAATTCGCGAGCCTCACACCCCGGTTGTGAACCAGAAACGGGAGAGGACATCAGGGAGGGCATGCATTTCCTTCTAGCTAAGGTGGTGTCAGCGACCTACTAGCCCTGACATTTATATTATTTTCACCTGTGCGGTTGTTGGATTGCGAGGCACCTCGGATATATCGGTGACTGTGTGGAGCCGATGGAGTCATTTGGCTCATTGACGCCCCAAAGGTCGGGGAAACGCAGTGTTCAGGCATTTTAATCCACATCAGTGGACCGGCCCTGATGATCCAAGGCTTGACTGAGTACTTGCCTGAGACACGGGCTAGAGCGTCTCGAATTCGGTAGAGGACTATCTTTTGCCTCGGTTCACAGATGGAAATCCAACTTCCAATACGCGACTCTGCGGTTTTAGTTGTAAACCTATATATGGCGACATAGTGGTATGGGGCACTTATGTCGTCTATGATTGATACTTATGATTGAAATTGTTTTGACACTATACACTTATAGTAATGATAAAACATGAAATTTAGCGTATCAAACATGCTTTGGCTATTATAAGGTAAAACACTATCCTCCGGCTTGTGTTGCATTGTGTGACGGGACCTGGGTCTTATAATAGCTTCATTGTTCTTTATTTAGCATTGCGCTGTTGTTTTATTCACTGGTATTCTTGAGAGGTAACCCGTTCTGTGTCATACGGCGTGGTCCCTTGATTTACCGAACTTTAAAATGAAGATTAATAACTGCTTTAGTTCTCGCACCAGTCACATGACTGACCTGGAGTTTATTGTTTTAACCTAAACTCTGGGTGCCCTTATTTTCGACACGGGCAATTAGTAGTTTTGGTTTTGCAGATTTATATCCACAGGATCCTGATTTACAGCTGAAGCAGTATTCGGAAAGCTCTGTACCCGTGTATCTGTTTTTAGTTGTGCTTTGTATAGTTTTTCCGCTACGATGTATTTAAATGTAATTTAAATCTCTGATATTTTCTGTGTAATATTTATTCATACTCTGTATATTCTTGTATTCTGATGGAATTGTTGTAATAAGCAATGATATGTTCTTCTGTTTGCATTCCGATTTGTCGTGTTCTCAAAACAATACGGGTTTTGAACGGTCTTGGTCGGTTTAGCGATCGATTCGGATCGAGCGAAATCCATATCGTTACATTTGGTATCAGAGCTTTTGTTTACAAAGCTCGAGAACATGACATATTAGAACCAAACGAAAGAATTCATCAGAGATTGGATTAGTAATATCCAATGAGAATGACTCGTTGGAGATAGGATCAGTAGTATCCTAGAATGAATGTAAAGAGTGTTGTTTTGAAAAATAAAATTGAAAACAAATTTTGTTTTGAAAAATTTAAATCAATTATTCGTATTTGAATATTATTTTAAATTGATTTGGACAATCGAGTATATAGATATTTTAATATACGTCTGATCCACGTGTATTAGAAGCCTCAAATATATTCGATAGATATAAAATCACACTCTAATCGCCCGGAGATGACTCTGATGATACTGGTGATTGACATGTCAACATCAGTAGTTTATGTTCGAGTTTCGAAGGTGGGATTTCTATATATTTCAAATTGACCGGTGTGAGAACCAAAATATAGTTAGAATATATTGTTGTGACTTGACATCAAAAATGTGATTTTTGACTATGTATCAAAATTATGAATTTGAAACGTTAATCAACTAATTGATTGCTGGTTGTGTTGTTTGATTATTGTTTGATTAAATGTTGAACCTTTTAGCCAAATTGAACCAAATATTGAGTTGTATTTAAAATTAGTCGCATTTGCATGCATATACATGTACTTACATTGAACAGGTCATAGCAAGGAGGCTAGAGCAGAGGAATAAAATTGTTTGCCCGACAAATAAGTACATGTTTATTGTATTTCTTGGGTTTTTGATGATTTTATGAGCCGCTTGGCTGTTTCTTTTTCTTTTTGGATTGGTAAAGGCCATGGGAGGCTATTAAAATATCCCGAAGCTCCCGGCGTAGGGGAGGTTATGGCGAAATTTTTCAAAAATTTAGGGTGTTAGCCAAAATTTTGAAAAACTTGAAAAGTTCTTAGAAATTGAAAAGTTGAAGAACTTAAGCCGTAATGGAAATAATGAAAGTTGAGTTGGTTTGTAAAACAACTTTCAGCTTCGTTCCTTTTCGGGGACGAAAAGTTTTAAGTAGGGGAGACTGTAATAACCCGAAAATCTGAGCTAGTTTAAATTTTTTTATTTTGGCAATTTTATTGAATTTTGAATATTTAAAATGATTTATTTAAATAATAACAACGAAAAAATTATTTTCAATAGAGTTAGAACGTATATATTTATTTGAATCGACGTTAGAATATAAATATTTATTTTTAATTATAAAAAGAATTGAAAATGGCGCGGTAGTTTGAAAATTCGATTTCAAATTTCAAATGAATGTATAGGATTCAAAATAAGCCAAATTTTAGCGAAACCAAAAATATTTGAATCTATTTGAAAAAATCTTTCCAACGAATCTGAAAAATTGAAATTTCATAGCGGAAATAAAAAGATATGCTCAGTTGAAAATTCAGAATAGTCGTTATGGAATTCTAGCCCTTAAAAACGGAAATTTTGCAAACGACCTCTGTTTTCGACGAAACCACTTTTGTTGGAACCGGAATGTCAAATTATTGCAAGATTCCAAATTCATAATTTTTTGAATCAATATGTGAGCGTGGCAAAAGAAAACGTGTTTTGACAGTTTCTGTCAATTTGGATCGACCAGAAAATGGCCATTTTTCAAACGGTCTTCAAATTTGACGAAATTAGTTTTGTTAAGATTGTATCGTCAAAATGAAGCAAGGAATAATTTTTCTGGAGTTTATGGGGTCTGTATGTGACCCCAATAAATTGAAATGTACGTTTAAAATTGAATATATAGATTCATATTTTAATTTCAACCAAAACTGATCGAAACGATCAAATTGGCTTACCGGACATATCCCATTGTGTTTGGAATGGGGATAATACACTAGGGGTGATAGTCGTTGGAGTTCGTTTGGGGTTCGAATTCAAAATCTCCTTTTTGGAGAATAAATTATTTAAATTAAATAATATTTATATACCTTAACCCCCCCCCTCGTTGACTTCAGAAAAGTAAATAAAAAGGGAAACCGATCCCGATCTCCTTCAACCTCTTCGCCCTCCACTACACGACCTCGCTGTACCCACCGCCGCAACCACCCCCTTCTTCCGCCGCTCCCCTCCTACTGCCTCTCTCCTCCGTCGCGTGACCTCCCCCCCACCCCGAGCCCTAGCACCAAATCGAAAACCCCCAATCCCCCTTAAAACCGACGAACCCCTAAAGCCCCCGCACCCTGGTCCATCCGCTCCGCCTCAAGCCGCCACCCAGCGTCGCCGCCGTGGATCCCTGCGCCATCGACTATCCTCCATCACCGCAAATCACAGCAACTCCTTCCTGCTTCCCCTTCCAATTGTGAGTGGTTATTTTAATTTATTCATGCAATTAAAAATAATATTTTTATGTATGCATAGCATTGATAAAAATACGGTTTTTGACGGTAAGGGATGGATTTTTATTCATGGTAAAGGATGGATTTTTATTCATGATAAAGCTAGAATTTTATTTTATGAAAGGTTGTAAAAATATGATTTTTAAATAATATACTTTGTTTTTAAGGTGAAATTTTTATGAAGTAGCGAATACATAAAAAAATGATTCTTGGAAAGGTTATATTTTTATTTAGTAAAGTCATGATTTTTAAATATATGATTTCTAAGATTTTTGTAAAAAGAAAGTCAAGATTTTTATGTACAGAAAAGATAAGATTTTTAGTTAGATAGAAATTCAATTTTTAGTTATATAAAAATATCATCTTTAATTGTATAAAGATATAATTTTAGTTGAGAAAAAATTCGATCTTTAATAATGAAGTAGTGATATAAAAATATAATTTTTATATATGTAAAAGCAGAATAAAAATGTGATTTTTAATTATATATATAGCGACGTTAAAAATGTGATTTTTAACATGAACCACGTAAAATATCCCATTGGAAACACGACGAAGATTTTCTACATATGAAGAGTCGCGGTGTTTGGTTTAGCTTTTAGGTGAGAACTTCTCACTTTTAATTTGTTTTCTAGTTGAAATATATACTAGGATGCAGACGGTGCTTAGCAGCACCGACACCTGTCGTCCACAGACCATGGATGACTTATTTGTTTGATTGATGTGTTGTGAAATTCTATTGTGTGATGTGGAATGAATAAATATTTTATAGTTAAAAATATAATTTTTAACGTGTATATAAAATAAATATTTATAAACAAATCGGATGATTTGTTTATGTACACCCATTTGACTAATATTGATTAGGACGATAAATTTTACACATCGCCCAACTACACAAATAAAAATCTGTGTTTTTTGATTTGAAACCCCGCAAGAGTGTTGGGATGATATTTGGCGTACACTAATCCCAATTATTTAGCTGTATGTCGATCGATTGGTCGACAGACTGTGTAAGCGTTAATTGTTTCTATTTAATGCTTATGCAGTTGTGTGGTGCACTCTGGATGATGGTTGATTATTTATCGTTGCTATTATATACATGTGTTGTAGGGAATCCATATAATTAACATTATATGGTAATTGATTGGGCCTCATTCCAATTTGGAAAATAAAGAATATTATAAAAAGAAAATTCATGTGTTGAATAAAATATATATTCATGTGTTGAATAAAAGAATATTCATGTGTTGAATAAAAGAAAATTCATGTGTTGAATAAAATATATATTCATGTGTTGAATAAAAGAAAATTCATGTATTGAATAAAATATATATTCATGTGTTGGATAAAAGAAAATTCATGTGTTGAAGAAAATTATTCATTTGTTGAATAGAATAACAAAGTTATTAAAATATATAAAGTCGTGTTGGTTAGATATGCGCCATTTTGACGCGAATGAAACTTATGTCGATTATATTCGTTTTTATAATGAATATAGAAAAGGAAGCGATTTCAAAATATAACATTTTGAAAATATCATCATTTACATATCGATGATATGGAATATTCAATTTTGATTAGAAATTGAATTTGAAGTTGAAATCGTTTTGAAAACGAATTTAAAACGATTTATAAAATACGTTTTAAAAGGATATCGACGAAATATATATAATATTATATATATAATGGCCTGAATAGAACGCGCCGCACCGCGGCAGTTCGCGAATTTCGACCCTTGACTTCAAATGGACATTACGGGAGGTTCGACCGTCGGATTCTCCTAAAATCGGAACCATTGGGTTTGTATAAAAAAGGGCATTCTAACGAATATTAGAGATTCAAAATCTAACGGTTGGATTTGTAATTATGTCTAAATCAAATTTGGAAAAGGTCGTTGTAAGTGTAGTTCGATGGTCGTTGATAGAAATCGACTGTACGGGCCTTGATAAAATTATTAAAAATAGTAATAATTTGTGTAAAATCATAAGAAATGATTTGGAAAGAATTGGGATGAAAAATTCCATATTTGAAAAGATAAAAATAGATTTTTATCGAAATGAACTAGTTTTGAACTAGAATTATAATTCAATTATTTTAAAAAATAAATAAATTGGATTTGAAAGGGTTTTAAAAGTAACCAGAATTTCCAATAATTGAATTGGAATGGATTTAAATCGAAGTTGTCTTTGGAATATTTCGATGTTGGATTTCGTGACTATATAGATATTGTTATGGAAATTTGAAAGAAAAATTTATATCGTTATTTCCAATACGATGTTTGTTGGTCGTAGGATTTGAAATTGAATATAAGCCGATATATTTTCTATTCAGAGCCTTGTATTTAATATCAAATGGGATTTGGGTTTGCCATGAATGGTGTCTTCATTAACACTGTTCTTAAACCCAGCTGAGAAAAAGATTAAATCTTTTTATTTAGATTTAATGAAATGTGCCAATTAAATGATATTTAATTGGAATTGAATTGGAATTGATTTTTGGGTTTATCGTGAACGGTGTTTTAAATAACACTCATTCTTTAACCCGACAATTAATGAAATGTGAATTGGGTTTGTTGCGAACTGTGTTTTTAATGACATTCGTTCTTTAACCCGATTTACAATGAAATGGGATTTGGAATTTATAAATCATTTGTTAAGATTTAAAGGAGATTTTCCAAAGCAAAGTTTTCTAATTTAATAAATAAATTGGAATGGAATGGAATTCGATTTGGTAATAATCGAAGTGAATTTCTGTGGAGGAAGACAACTAATATATCTGGAATTTAAAAGGCTTTGCCATTATTCCATTTATATTATTAGTCCGATATGGAAGTTTATATCGATATATATATCGATTTGTTTTCCATGAAGATTCCATTGTAAATGGAATGTTATTTTGGGTTTATCGTGAACCGTGTTTTAAATGACATTGGTTCTTTAACCTAGTTAAAGACAGGATATGGTTTACCAAGTTAAACAATCATTAATACTGATTTTTGGGAAGATTAAAACCAAGTGGAGTTTTAATGAATCTTTAATTAGATTGAAATGATCGAGAATGGAGTATCACCAGTTTTGCTCCAAGCGATAGTTAAACCTTTAATTAGATTTGAACGTGAAATGGTAATTGAATTTACCGATAAAACCGTGGTGTTAGATATGAAGTATTACCAATTTTACTTCATGGGATGAATAGGTTGGGATTGGGAAATTTAATAAATGATTACTTCGGTAAGGATCGCTAATCCCGACTAGTGTGGAAAACCTTAATATGGTTTGAAATGATATTCAAAAGAAGATTAAAGAATAAATTTTAAGGAATTTATCTTTGATAAAATTAATGGGAACCTTTCCCTAATAATGTGAATATTGAAATAAAAGAATATTCTGAATTGGAATGAAGCGTATGTTGTGTTAGTGTAACACTTGTTTATTGTATACGTGAGTTATTTAGAAAGACCGGGTTTACCCCATTCTGAATAACTGATTCGACGATGTGTCGAGGATGAAGACGGTGGTCGAAGACCGGATGTCTTCACATCATTTGGATAATTACTGATGATCTTGATTGGGATGTACACTCAAGAGGACGGAATCAGTTGGTGATCATCCATACGTACTTGCAGATCGATGGATATGCGAGGTACAGGGTGCCTCCGGTTTCGTCCAGACCCAGAACAGACTTGTAAATGGACTGTGTGTCTGACATTGGATATCATTCTGCGTGATTGATGGATATCGGTTGCATGGAGTGGTTTGTCTATGTGGCATGCTAAGATGCAAATGATCAAGGCTTCTGTTGAAAAACAGAGTCTTGTGGTTGATGATCAAAGCACTGCATGTGTGGCTTTGTGTAATATTAATTCACGAGTCTCACACCCCGGTTGTGAACCAGAAACGGGAGAGGACATCAGGGAGGGCATGCGTTTCCTTCTAGCTAGGGTGGTGTCAGTGACCTACCAGCCCTGACATTTATATTATTTTCACCCGTGTGGTTGTTGGATTGCGAGGCGCCCCGGATATATCGGTGACTATGTGGAGCCGATGGAGTCATTTGGCTCATTGACGCCCCAAAGGGCGGGGAAACGCAGTGTTCAGGCATTTTAATCCACATCGATGGACCGACCCTGACAATCCAAGGCTTGACTGAGTACTTACCTGAGACACGGGCTAGAGCGTCTCGAATTCGGTAAAGGGCTATCTTTTGCCTCGGTTCACAGATTGAAATCCAACTTCCAATACACGACTTTGCGGTTTTAGTTATAAACCTATATATGGCGACATAGTGGTATGGGGCATTTATGCAGTTTATTCTTGTATTCAATGATTTCTCTGGGCTACGGTTGAATCATGAAAAATCCCATATTTTCATTGCTGGTTTGTCTCCTGATAAAATGCTTGAATGCCAAAGAATAACCAATATGTCTCTTATGAATGGTACCAGTTCTTACCTTGGTATACCTCTGGCATCTAAGCATATATCAGTGGTTCAATGCTTACCCTTGTACGAAAAGATAACGGCAGTTCTGAAACGGTGGGAAAATAGATTTCTATCTCAGCCTGCCAGATTAGTAATTATTAATTCTTTAATCTTCTCTATCACTGTGTACTGGTGCCGTACTTTTCTACTGCAGACAATATTGATCACTATGTTACGAAATGCGATGAGAAATTTTCTATGGACGGGATCAATGCATACAAATAAGATTCCACCTATAGCATACCACAAAACTGAAAAACCAAGGAGAAAAGGAGGATTAGGAATCAAAAACATTAAGGTATGGAATTATGCTGCCTTAGCTTTACACTATCAAAGTCTTGTCATTCAATCGAACACGTTATGGTTCAAGTGGTGCATCAATTACAATCTTAAAGGTGAAGACATATGGACTGTAAAACCAAAGGCTGCTAGCAGCTGGGTTTGGAAAACTATGATAAAGGTCCGCGACAAAGTACTGCCCCATTCTATGCTTCAGATAGCTTTCAATAGCAATGCTAGATTCTGGTCGGTTCCCTGGTTAAAGCCTGGATTAGTGTTAATGAATATTGCCACCCATGATGAAATCAGTTTGAGCGGCATTCCAATAAATGCAACCGCAATATCCTATGTGTGCAATGGCGTGGTCTCTCTCCCAACGGTTTGCAGCAGTAACTTGTCTAATGTTTTCAGAGAATACAATTCGCAAACGTATAAACTTCAGGAAAAGGACATGTACTTATGGTCAGATGATAAAGTAACACATAGAACTGGCAAGATATACTCTGCTTTGATGGATGAAAAAAGCATGTCTAAAATGAAATGGTACAGAAGAACGTGGAATAATAAAACCAATGAGAGATTGAACTTTTTCATGTGGAAGGTAATTAATAAGGCATTGCACACTTTATCCAAACTTTCGGCAAAAGGTATAATGGTTAGTGATAAATGCACTTTCTGTAAATCAATCCCTGAAGATGTTGAGCACTTGTATTTTACTTGCTCCTATACTGGATACATATGGAGAAGGATTAAAGGCATTGGCGGTATGGGAGATATAAGGCGTGACAGCAAAGAAGAATGGTATACTATATATATGGCGACGAGATGGAAAGAAGAAAGAACTTATTTTCTCCTGATAATGCTAAAATGCACGTTAATAGATGTCTGGGAAGAGAGAAATCAAAGAGTTTTCTCTGGGAAGGCAAGAACAAGACTTCAACTATTACATTTGATTAGAAGCAACATTAGAAGATCATTAATCTACTCTCCATATTCATTCAGCAGTGCTACGATTGAAAGATAGAGCTAACTCTATGCCCCTTTCTTTTCTTTACTTTACTTCCCATTTCTTTTCTGAATCTCTGTATATTTATGTTGTAAGAACTCTTATTGATATAAATATAATGGTAGGGGCCATTCAACCCCGCTGGCTTTGCCAAAAAAAAACATGAAATTTAGCGTATCAAACATGCTTTGGCTATTATAAGGTAAAACCCTATCCTCCGGCTTGTGTTGCATTATGTGATTGGACCTGGGTCTTATAATAGCTTCATTGTTCTTTATTTAGCATTGCGCTGTTGTTTTATGCACTGGTATTCTTGGGAGGAAACCCATTCCGTGTCATACGGCGTGGTCCCTTAATTTACCGAACTTTAAAATGAAGATTAATAACTGCTTTAGTTCTCACCCCAGTCACATGACTGACCTGGAGTTTATTGTTTTAACCGGAACTCTGGGTACCCTGATTTTTGACACGGTCAGCTAGTAGTTTTGGTTTTGCAGATTTATATCCACAGGATCCTGATTTACAGCTGAAGCAGTATTCGAAAAGCTCTATATCCGTGTATCTGTTTTCAGTTGTGCTCTGTATTGTTTTTCCGCTGCGATGTATTCAAATGTAATTTAAATCTCTGATATTCTCTATGTAATATTTATTCATACTTTGTATATTCTTGTATTATGATGGAATTGTTGTAATAAGCAATGATATGTTCTTCTATTTGCATTCTGATTTGTCGTGTTCTCAAAACAATACGGGTTTTGAACGGTCTTGGTTGGTTTAGTGATCGATTCGGATCGAGCGAAATCCATTTCGTTGCAAACAGTCTCTTCCTGGGAGTTTTAAACAGCTTTGCTTTTCTCAAAAGTCAAACTTCCCTTTTTAAAATTCAAAACAACTTGCTTTTCTCAAAACAATTCAAAAATCATATCTTTGGTAGTAATCTATAACTTAGGAACTCGAAAATGAACACTAATGATGTCGCGATTGATCATCAGGTTATTTCCCAGCCATCGAAGTGAGTTCAATACTATATCACTTTCAAAATCACTTTTAAACTATTCCATTTTGAAATACATTTCAAAATACCATTCACAATGCTTGTAACAAATTTAAAATCTCCCAAGATTTTTAAATTCACATATATTTAACCTAGATTCATTTACAAACACTTTCCAAATTTTCAGGGTTTTAATCCCAATTCTGATTCAAATTTCAGATTCAATTCATCGGATTTCATATGTTTCTCTTATATGATTTGTGATTGGTTACTTACAACCATTTCAATTTATAATCTTACTCGATTATAATAGCAACCAATATATCCAATATATTATAATTCCAATTATATAATTTCTCTATATCAAAATATACTTTGGGTAAAACTATTTTCATTTACCCTCTTTTCAAAACTTATCTGTCGACCAATCGTATTCAAGTGTTTATAAACCCCTATCGATATAGTGGATCAAACCGATCGACCAGAACCCATAAACAACTCAACCAATACATCTCCATAATATAAAATTTTATATCAAATAACAAATAAGTTCACTCGTATATATTCATTCAAACTCAATCTAGGGTATTACTAACCCCATCTCTACTGAGTCATGCCACAGAGCCCAGGTAATTACTTAACCTTAAGCTCTGATACCACCGGTAACGTCCCGGAAAAAGTCGATCTTGCTTATCCGATATACAACACATATCGAACATCCAAGGATCGAAAATACCGGTAGTTAATGAAAGAAATTAGAGGGTGAGGATAGATAAGATAGAAACTTAGAATAAAAGAAGAAGAATAACATACAACATCAGAGTAAATACGAATCTCACAGCGGAACGAATAAATATATTTCATAACAAAGCTTTGAAATATAAATTTGTACTTGAATATACATATCATTTCCAAAGTAAAGCACTTACAATATAGTGGAAAAACCATAGTTATATAATTCTGAAGCCTCCTGCTCTAGCTCTTCATGTATCTATAAATCCCGACTACTTGACTGCCCGTACAAAATTGGACACCCAAGAGTTTAGGGAAAACAAAACAAAATGAACTTCGGGTCAGTCATGTGACTGGTGTGAGTAAACTCAAATTATTTGATTTAACTTTCAAAATCCTTTTGAAAAAAAGGATAATCATAAGACCGATCCACACATAAACACGAATGGTTCTTACCTTATGATAACCCAAATCATTAGTAAAACAATATTATTCTGATATTATAATAATGACAAACACAAGTAATATCAATCTAGTAGAAATGCTTGCTTCTAACGTTCTACATATATAATATACAATCAAAACCATGGGCTCTTATTTAGGGAATGGATTCCAACTATGACAAAGTATGGATCCACCTTCCGCTCAGTGTACTCTAGAAGTGATACACTGGAGTTCAACAAGAACATCTTGCAACTCGGCTATACATGACCGACCACTCATTTCGCTTGAGTGTATCGAATATATTATCACCTTACAGTTGGTAAACCAACATAACCATTCCCGGGAGATACAGAATTGAAAGAAGTAACAAATATGAATATTCTCTAGATGGTGACAATATATACCCTACTTGGGGTGCGGCCCACTTAGCCATGTTGCCTGCCCGATTTCTATCATTTCCCAGTTGATGAGGCTGGAGGTCATAACGTATCTTTCAACAGATTACTCATTCATTCACTTTGAATGCCACATCGTCAAACCTGTCAAATCACAAATTGATTTCCCCAAAAATACGACAGGTATAGGCTAAGAGAAACGAATTCTTTTTCCACCAACGTAAGTACGTTTGAAATGATCAACTTACGTGATCCACTAGATATACTCTATCAAACATTCTTCCATACAGGTTGTCCTGGGACTTGACAAACCGAAGGCACTATTCTGTAAATAGAATAGCCCTTGCATAACTCCGTCTTCAATTTGTCTTCGATCTATTTGATTCGAAACGCTAACACCCATACAGAGTGGTTCTCGGATAATAATCCAATAGGTCTCTCCGTTTTGACGACGGAAAAATGGTCAAAACTTTGATAGTCTGTGATTTAACTATCAAAAGAAAACACGTGTGCAAACAACGATATTATTTCCAAATGGAAATTTTATAGATCAATCAACATTCAACGTTTATCCCTTTAAATTAATTTATCATTAATTTATTCATTTCCTTATTTCCCGTTTTCATATATTCATAAATCCTTATTTTCTAAACTTAGAAAATATACGTTATTAATCATTGGAAAACGTCTCCATATTTATTCCCATTTCTTATTTGATATTATCAGAAAACATTTTTGATTCTTATTTGGAAAACATTTCCAAAACTCCTTCATTTGATTTAAATTGATGTTTAAATAAACATCGCTATGCCAACACAAACCATTACGCTCAATAACTAAATTCACTTAACCTACCTTTATTAACAAACTTTAACCATTCCATAGTTAAGAAGGAAGTCAATCAAGTTGGGGTATAATTACCTCTCAGACCTTAACTGAACAGCGTTTTAACTTCAGAATAGACAAAGTTTATCTTTTAAACCTTTAACAAACTTCTATACGTCTCTCTCGGATTCAATTTACAAATCCACTTCTTTATTGAAAACATTGATTATAACTATAGCGTTATAATCCCTACTTCTGAAATATCTAAATCCAAAATATAACTTTTATTCCTTAATTTGAATAATTAAACAAAACACTAATTTATTAGTATATACTCTTGATTTAAAAACCGAAAAGTAAATATTACTTTTCCGAATTCGATATAATTAAATTCGACGTATAACTGTCTTTCGAGTAATCTCTATTTGATTAACTCTTCTTCGAATAACCTATATTCGATTGTCTCTCTTCGAATAACTTATATTCGATCATCTCTCTTCGAATAACTTATATTCAAAATCTCTCTTCGAATAACTTATATTCGATAATCTCTCTTCGAATAACTTATCTTTGATTTACTCACTTCGAATAACTTATATTCGATAACTCCTTTAATTCTTATTCGAATAAACTATATTTGATAACTCCTTTAACTCTATTTGAATAAACTATATTCGATTACTCTTTTCGAATAACTAATGTTTGATAACTCCTTTCGAATAACTAATATTCAATAACTCCCTTCGAATAACTAATATTCGATAATTTCTTTCTCTATTCGAATAAACTATATTCGATTAATTCTCTTATTTGAATAACCTTATTCAATAACTCTTTCTTCGAATAAACTATATTCGAATAACTCTAATCTGACTAACTCTAATTCAATTAACTCTATTCGAATAACTCTAGTTCGATTTAACTCTAATTCAATTAACTCTATTCGAATAACAAATATTCGACTAACTCTTGTTTGATTAACTCTATTCGAATGACTCTAGTTCGATTTACCTCTAATCGATTAATTCTAACTGATTAACTCTAACTGGTTAACTCTAACTCTAATCGATTAACTCTAACTCTAATCAATTAACTCCTCTAACTCATTTTGATTAACACATCTTGATTAACTCTACGTCCATATTTGGTTTCAATTATCGATGTTGAAATCGATTCTTACTTCTCTATATAAGTCCTGACTTATATATTCTATTTATCCAATTATAAATAATTTATTTAATTTATAAAATATTATTTATAAATTAGTCTTCTCAATCTATCGGTTAGAATAGATTCTATTTAAAATCTTTGCTTTAAATCTATATTATGTTATACCCGTGCGCGAAGCACGGGTCTAAACCTTTCAAATATAAAATTCTCTTTTATACTATTCTATTCATTTTCAAGTATTTCCTTTTATAATCTATTTATTTAACAAATAAATTCCTTTTGATAATTCCATTTATTTTATAAAATATTTCCTTTTCTATTTTATTTATTTGACAAATAAATATTCCTTTCCTATTAGTTTAACAAATAATTTCCTTTTATATTTGTTTCACAAATATTTTCCTTTTCAATTGGTTTCACAAATATTTTCCTTTTCTATTGGTTTCACAAATATTTTCCATTTCTATTCTATTTGTAAATGTTTTACAAATAATTCCTTTTCTATATAAAATCCATTGATTTTATATAAATAATTCTTCAAAATATACTTTGAAAATCCCCTTTTCTACATTCTAGTATTTCTTATGGTATTTAAAATACCGAATAACAATGATCAATATCATTTTAACACACATTATCAACAATAGATTATATATCACACCATATATCATCATATATGAAAAACAATAAAATAAATGTTGAGGAATCCAGTTGGATTCCTCCGACCTGTTTCCCTATATCCACAGATGTTAAACAATATAATTAACATCGATTTCATTTCAATATGAAATATTCTGCTGAACAAAATCAATATTTGATTAACGATTTATATATATATCGTTATCTATAATTTCAACCAATACATTAGCAAGTTAACCAAACAGTTAACAAACAGCAATCAACAGATAATTATCAGTTCTAAGAATATGTTATAAAAATATAATTGTTTAGAGTTAGTGAGTTTTACTCACATTGGACGATCATCGTTAATAACGATAACCATCGCTTGATTCAGACAGACAATTTATTTCGCTATAAATTGTAATGAGGTCTGATTCTCTCCTAATCAGTTCCATGGTGTAGCCACCCTCCATACGATCCCAAGGGATCCAGTTTTGCTAGATTTCGATAACGTATGACCAAGTTATTGATTTTACAAGACAATACATTAATTTAAATTAAATTAAAAAGGGTAAATGGGCTCCTCACATCTAAACCGGCCCACCTCTTCACGTGTAAACCCAGGACCGAACTCTTCTTCCCCAAACGAAGGAAAATATCTCACCACTCCAGTAAATCCTGAATCCACCATCACCGTCCTCTCTCATTCATTACTCCACCGAATCCAAAGTAAACACCACCATCTTGCTGCTCTCGACATTCTCCATCTACCCGTACCCACGGCCCTGAACTCGCACCTTCCCCCCCTCATTTCAGTTTCCTCGAACTGCAGTATTTCACGCAGTTGAAATCGATCGACACTATATCACCTCGAATCCACCCAAAAACTCACCGCAAATGCGGTTTCTCACCACAAACCCAAATCTAGAATCCAAATCGCATTCGATGCTTCCATACGATTTCAAACCTCAATCCTAAGTTTACTGTTGTAGTTCGACTTCTACCGAATACCATTGAGTCTGATAAAATGAATACCAGCTTGAAGCTCTTTCTTCAACAATTCCAAATATACGTGTTTTGAAATTGTTTGGATTTTATTTTGATTTACTTTGATTTTTGAAGTTGCGGTTTTGCTTGAGGATGAAAAAAATACTGACGGCGGAAAAATTTCAGTAGAGGAAAAGTAAAGTTAGGTTAGAAGGAGTTAAGGGTATTTTATATGGTAGTTTTATTAATTTTATATTGATTATTTTATTTGTTTTTAAGCAAACGTTATATATATATTTGTCCTTTAAAATTCCTATGATCACACGTGATACCCAAAAATCACGAAACTGGACATACGATTAGAGTTCGACATTACATCCCAACGAAACTGGTTCCGTCGAATTCTGACTCCGTTTGCTCACATAGCATATTTTTAACCGTCAAAATATCGACTGTTTTTCACATTAAAATCCTGTACGGCCACTACTGACTCTAAAAATCGTGAAACTTGGAATCTAACAACAATTTAATATTGCGGATCCAACAAAATTAGTTTCATCGAAAACTGAGGTCGTTTGTAAAACCGTCTATTTTTAAAGCTCTAAATAACCCCTTTAAATATATTAATATGTTTAAAAATAATTAAATTAAATATTTAAAAATAAATATTATTGTTTTAATTCACACTAGAATATCATATAGCTCCAACGGATTTATAATTCGATATTTCAGAATTCCCAGTTATATCGATATTCGATTTATAAAAAAATCCTTTTATAATATAAATATATATTTATAAATTTTAAAGGAATTCCATAGCGACTTTTCTAGAATTTGATTTGGACATAAATCAAAATCTACATAATGAAAACTCGATTTTTCTCTTCCATTAGAAAGATATACTTCACCAGCTCCGAACGTTTCTTGTTTCACAGAAATCTGATTTAAAACGGACCTTGTATATTTAGTTGAAGTTCAAATCGCCAAATAGCGAACTGCCGCGCCATTTGGAGCTCGATTTTAATTATAATATAATTAGACGTTCAAACTGTCGTTCAAATAATATATTCGTTATTCAAATTCAATTCCAAACTGAATTATATATTATAAATTATCCAATTCACACAATATTGTGAATTCCACTATTTCTGACTATTTCAGAAATTAAATATATTATTCTATTTTTTATATAAATTAAATATTCAGTATTAATTAATTCAACGACCATTTAAATTCTCTGAATCATTATTTAAATAATTAAATTAATTAATTATTATCCGTAAAAATACGGGTCGTTACATCTATCATGCCCACATCCTACTTTCAACCATCACCCTTTCAGGAAATCCAAGAAGTGCTTCTTATCATCCAATCCACTACCTCGAACCAAAACTCTGACGTTGTGTACTGAAAGATCGGTTATAAAGGATCTTTTTCAGTAAATCATGCTATAATTACATATCCTACCATGGGAGGCAGTTCCGCTTCCCTAGAATCTGGAAGACTAAGGCTCCCCCAAGGGTTCGGTTCTTTCTGTGGTGCCTGGTGCGAGGGAGGATCAACACCAAAGATAGGTTAACCCGTAATGGCATGGATGTGAACCCAACTTGTATTCTATGTCCACTAGGAGACGAAAGCATTCCCCACTTGTTTGAGGGTTGTGATATTAGCGTCTACCTTCGGGCATCGACAGTAACCAACATTCTTGGATGTCCTCCACCTAATTTCCATCACTTCAACCATTGGGAGTTCGAAACACCTTCACCCAAATTTGAAACTCTATCTGTTGCCTTTGCATGGACATTATGTAAAGAGCGCAGCAACAATTGCTTCAATAATCGCTTCACAATGACTAATCAACTTTGTCTCAAAATCACTGACCTCTACCATCTTCTGTCAGGTACCTACCCAGAACCGTACACCCTACTATCATGGATACTGCTATCATTTGGGAGGAATCGGTTGGCAGCACTGGCACCCAACAACGTCACTTCTTCCCAAGACCATAGTAAGCTCATCATGTTCAGCGCATCCCTCCACATCTGGTAAATATTTTCTTATTTTTTGGTTAGCTAGTGCTAATTGTCTGCACGCTTATTCACTGGGAAGCATTAATGGTGATATTTTGTGTAGTTTGGCAGTAACGTTATTTAGTTTGTATATTAATTACTTATGTACTTAATCGCGTTGTGCGCTTCGAACTCCTTTGCATGCAATCTGCATGCATTATCAGTACTATTTGCGCCATCGGTCAGGTTTGTTGACCAAATTATTATCTACTAGTAATATTATTTAATCGGGTGTGTAGATGCGCTTTACACAACCGTTATGCTAAAAAAAAGTAAAGCCGCAAATTTTAAATTTAACAATAAGATGAAAACTGGTTGGATTCAGACAGACAAACGATGTTTCAACATACGAGACAAACCACAATACAACCGATTCCAGATGCACAAATAAATCAGTAAAGTGTGCAAAGTTTTGTGTTTCAAGCATTTCGTCGAACATGTTGTATGCGTTTGATTCAAATCAAAATTCAAGGGATCCAATATAATTCGAGTTCCTTAATCACAACATTCAACCCAATTCCTAAACACATTAATCTCAAAAATCAGCAAAAAAATTGATGTTTATCCAAACCGTACCCCCAAATTATTTCAGTTCGAACCCTAGCCATTCCACAAACCAATTCAACACAAAACCAATGCGAAACCAAAGGAAAAATCACTTGGAGAAGGCATAGCACTTCAAAGCAAAAAAGGTTATTCTGGTTTGGTTTGAAATCGATGAAATTTGTAGCTGGAGTGGGTATCGCTAGAAAGTTTGAGCCTCCGAGTGATTGACGGTGTTGGTTTTGTTAGAAAAGGAGTGGGATTACTTTAATTGGATGCGGAACTTCTCAAGAGAACGTGGCCGCCATGAAAATATTTTCCTTTAATAAAATGAATAGAGGGAAAAAATGAAGGCTAAAGGCAATATAATGCGAAGAAGACGAACGGACTCGACCGCTTAGGCTTAACTCACTAGCTCAAGCCCAAATGAATTGCTTGACCTGTGATGATGTGTTGGCCCAACCAAACAGGCTCGCTTGACCCATGAAGACACGTATCAGCTCGGTCGGTCATGCTTGTGCTCAAACGACTTTGGGCTCGGCTGATCATACCCGTGTGCGAACGACTTGTAGTTGCTCCCATGAGAAACCAAATTGAATCTATCAAACCGTGCAACAACTAATTATTTCGAAGTTTGTAATTTCTATAGATTAAAAATTACACACTTCGAGAGGAAAATGTTTATCCCTTAAAACATGCACACGTTGATAAATTAAATCTATATTAATACAATGAGACAAGCCATATGAGGGTCGATCAATAGTATAGCTCGTGCAAGCGTGTAATGCCTTGGTCGGTCGCATATACCATAGTCAAGCAAACAATATGGGTCGATCGCACAAGAGAGGTCGAGCACAAGGGGGGACAACCACAGCATGAGGGGTCGAGCACACAATAAAGGCCAAGCGTACAAGAGGGTCGAGCATACAAGAGGGCTTGTACGTATAAGAGAGGTCGAGCACGACATGGTTCGTACACAATATGACTCATACAATAGGGGCTTACTCGCTCGAGTACTATGGAGGTCGCCTGTGTACCATGGAGGTCGCTCGCACATCGTAGGGTTGATCCGTCAAGACAACTAGATACAACTGGTGACAACTGGCTACAATTGGCAGTGGCATTTTCATAATTAACTGTATGAGCGACCCCTGGCCTGCATACATAAATTCCAGCCCACCACTTCATTTGTTCGTCACCTATAAATACCTCGGGTCTTCCACCGTTAAGGGGATTGAACTTTTGCCACCACGAAGTGCTGCCGAAGTCATTCTTCCGCCATTCCTAAGCCATTCTAACTCCGTTCATCATCTCCAAGTGAAAATCTAACTCCAAATCCGCCATAATCACTCAAGTGTCCGAGAGATCATAGATTTACCTTCATACTCCTTTAATTAGAAAGATTGAACCATTCCTTCCCTGATTTGTAAAGGTCAAAGTGAAATCCTTATATGAAAAAGAGAATGAATGTACTTAGATATGATTCAAGCCTTGTAAATCTCGAAATGATAAAGAAAACTCTTGCCAAAGTGGACGTAGATCTATTTTAGATTGAACCACTAAAAAATCCTTGTGTTTTTACTTGCTTTTTACGATTGTGGCTCCATACTTCTTACCATTTGGTGAAGTATTGCTAAAGTACCTTTGGTGTTTTAGACCAATTTTGGTTTAAACAGAGAGCATGCAAAGCTTTAAAATTACACATACATGTTGAGGAGATAAATCAGTTGATGGTACTCACTGAACATCGTCATATGTAGGAAACTGTAGTGAATACTCAATTACCTCACCTTAAACTATAAACCCTAAATGCATGCTAAGGAGAACAAAATGTAGAAGGATGTGTATACTGAGATGATGTAGACTTAAAGGTGGCTCGTGATAGTGGATCTCTAGTGGAAGAGCTATGCAGGTCAATATGATTGTAGTTGAAGTCCCTTATATAGTCCAGTAAAGCATTAGGGTGTAGGGCTGCTCGAGCCCAAAAGGAACTAAAATCTCTGAATACATTAAAAGACTCGCCATCTACCATCTCGTGGCCCCTCATACTAGCAATATAAGCTGGGTAAAATGGATATATACACATCATCTCATGGAAGTGGATCAGAGGGAATGCATCATATACCAAACAACTGCAACTACCATCACTCCCACGAATATTATATGAGTGGACACGTAGGAACATGAAAGCAAACCCTATGTCTCAAAAGCCCGAAATCGAATGTGAGCAGATGATCTTCGCTAGGCTCCATAAATTGAATATAATTCTATCATGTACGAGTGATAATGCTGCCAAACCGTCTTATATTCATCTACTACTTAGCCTCCATCAACTCGTTATTTGCTCGCTGTGCAGCATTGAGCACATGCATGGCCGTCCTCCAGCAACAAAGAATAGGAAAGTAAATATAAGGTGTGGTGTTCACCTTAGCGATAAGTCATAGGTGCATATTCGCCATGTAGTTAAAGCCCCGCTAAAGCCCCGCAAAATCCTCGCTATAGTCTGTAGCATTGTCTGACCGCTACGCTATTTCAATTTAGCCCGCTATTTTACGATACACCCGCTAAATCAAGCTATTTAGCAACTGATTTAGCAATATTAATATCCAGAGGATGATTTGACTAGGCCAAATATAAGGAAGAAATATTTTATAACCATCAAATCTAGTGTCATAACCATGATATCTCTGATTTCATTATATATGACTAATTAATATACGTTTCTTTAACAAAAATGATATGGAAATGATAATTAATTAATTTTAAATACTTAATTTTAAGTCTAATGCACTTCCGCTATAGCCCCCTTATTTCCCCACTTTATCCCCACAACAACTTTTTACACCTCCACGGCTATAGAACCGCTAAGCGTTTTAACTGCACAGACTCATAGTACCAAAAAGAAAGGATGTATCAAACACTATATATTTATCGAGACTGCTGTAGCACATACATATCCAATGTTAAAAGTAGATAACCGAGAATGGTAGTACTATAATCATACATGTAAAGAATATCAACCTCCACCAATCTAGAAAATAATCAAGTTTAATTGTATCTTTATTGTTCGAGAAAAATGTAGAATTTACCAGAAATGATAAAAAGAAACGAATAATAGGAAGTATGCATCTCCTCAACATATATATAATATACTATATATCTCTATAAACATGTCACCATTACAAAACCTCCCCTAGTCTCCTCACCTACTAAAAAAATTTAACTGGGCCACTAAATGGTATAAGCATAGGGTCCGGTCGACAAATTTTTATGCTAGTCAACATATAAAAAGTGTCAATCTTAGAGAGTGATAAGCCACCATCTCTCGCTATGTGCCACTATATTGAATAGCCAATGCTTACACATATAGATAAATTCACCAAAATGTGATGCATGTAGTCTGCCTCTAACCGGGTCAGACAGTATGACAAAATAATCATTAATACATTGATTTCAATTACCACATATAGCAATGTGGCCAACATAAATAAGTAATTATTTAAGGTTAACAATAAACTAATCAAACCAGTAACATACATGTATGCTACAGACATGTTAATTTAACAGTTATGAATGGAAATTATACTTATGCCGTCGCCAATGTTGAAATAAGTTGATGTGATATAATCGGGCGAAGCTTGTGCAATACTCGTGGGAGTCTGCTACCACGCCATGATCGATGATAATTTGAGTTAGGCCAACAACGCCTTCGATCTTGTAAAGAACGGTCCACCTACCAATTTTGACGGGTAATAATGACATTTGAATGTCTTGATAAATAAACACGAAGTTGAAAAAACGAGGTGAAGGTGAAAAATGAGGGAAAACGAATTTCTGCAAACTCGAACATCTACTAAGTAGATGTCTGGATTCCAAGCTTCATTGAACAGACGCTTGTTCCAAATTCTAGCGATGTGTATTTTTTAATATTTGATTATATTTTTAGGTCCATATTTCATAATATCCATATTTCAAATGGTCGAAAATGCTCACTTAAAATTTGATGAATAAGATATTTTGAGTTCATAATTGAGAAAATAAGAAGGATGAATAAATGATAAAGTGATTGTGTAAGGAAGAGATAAAAGTCTTCATTTATATAGCAGCAACAGACAAAATGTTAATATAAACACAACTTTTTAAGATAACTAAAATGAAACTTGCGTTGTTTGTAATAAGTTTCACAAATATCACCAACTGCAATTTTATTTTGAAAACTAGTCTATTTTGAGAATTTATCCAAATTACAGGAAAAATGTGAAGGAAATAAATAAATAAAAAGTTTATCCATAAAGACATGGGGCAAAAAATTAACCACAAGAACAAACTTTAGTGTAAAGTATGAAACGATAGTGGCCCCTGAATTCCTCCCTTTACACTAAATAGTGTCCTTATAGTTAATATTTTAGCCTCTTGTCCTTATGGATAATTTTTTTTCTAAGTTTGTCCTTATGCCTAAAACCATCTAAAACCATTATGGGTTGCCATTCAAAGTTTATTTGTGCCAAATACTCCCCCACTGAAGGTGAGTTGCGAACAGTTGAAAATAGCAGGATCTTTGTTTTCACGACCCCCAGAAAACATGAACATCGCCAAACCTTCAGCAAACGCAACAATGTCGATTTCGTAGCTCGCCAAACAAATAAACTCCACAGCTCTAAAAGACTTACCTTCACTCCTGACCACCCACCTCCAGTTCCTCTCTTCTTCCGCGTCCATCCTTCCTTCCCTCCTCTCCTACCTCCACACCTCCCATTCCTTCTCCCTCAAACTCTACCACACTTTTCTCTTCTCCCACTCCCACTCCCACTCCCTATCCTCCGCTCTTTCTCTCTCCTCCCTCCTCCTCTCCCTCTTCCGCTCCCGCCACTTCTCTCTTTCCCTTTCATCTCCCGATTTGCCAAGTTCCATCCCTTCCCCGCCACCATCGCCCTCTTCAACCAGATCGAGGATGCCTGTGAATGATCTGGTGTCAACACTTATTTATTCGACATCCTGCTGCACTCTTTCGTGATGCAAGGCCGCATGGCGGAAGCGTGCGCAGCCTTCAACATGTTTCACTCTAGATTTGGTGTGGGCACGAGGAGTTTGAATTTCCTCATCCTAGGGTTTAAGAAAGCGGGAGACATATCAGCATTTGAGCTTTTTTGGAACAAGATGTTGTTGAGGGGTTTCGATCCGGATGCGGTGAGCTTTAATGTAAGGATCGATATGTATTGCAAGAGAAAAAGGTTCGATAAGGGGATAGAGGTGTTTGAGGAAATAGAGAGAAAGGGATTTGTGTCGATAATAGAAATGATGACCACTTTGGTAAATGGGGCGGGGATTGTGAAAAACATGTGTAGAGCAAGGAGGGTGTTTGATGAAATTTCCGAGAGGGGGCTGGAGAAGGATAAGGGGGCTTACAATGCTTTGATCGGGGCATATGTGAAGGTTGGGGAAATGAAGGAGGGGGTAGAGTTGTTGGATGATATGGAGAGTAAAGGAATGGGTACGGATGATACGAGTTATTACACTATGATTTGTGGGTTTAAGATGGTGGATGATTTTGAAGGGGTTTTGAAGATTTTTAGAAGGATGATGGAGAGGAACTATGTCCCTAGGGTTAGAACTATGATGTTGTTGATGAAGTACTTATGTGTTAACATGAGGTCCGATTTGGGGTTGGAGTTATGGGATTATTTGGTAGATAAGGGGTGTTGCCCTCATATGCATGCTTTGGATCTGATAAGGGGTGTATTCAATTTAAGTCTTCTGGTCGGGAACTACCTAGACATCTATGTTTGTTGTCCGACATTGCTCCCTAAACCCCTCCTGATAGCTTCCCCATCTTGATTCATAGTCCGTTTCCCTATTCCTAAGAGTTCAGTTGGTCATTGTTGGAATCGTGCACTTCAAGTTATATGGTCCTTTAACCCAAGGAATTAAAAAGTCTTCATGTCTACGTTGTTGCGAAGTAGGCCTTCCTTTAACTATTACCATCCATTAGAGAAGTCATGTCAAAGTAATACGTCACTCGCATAGGGTCACCACCTCAACCCCACCGTATCTGGATTGGTACTAATCCCTATTGTTGGGATCGATGCCACACCGATCCAAACTGAATCAGTGTAACCCCATCGATCTAGATCGGTATACCCGGATCCGTGTAAGTACACCGATCCGTATTCAGCCAAGTGTACTTTGTCAATCCAAAGTCTCTTCAACCCCTACCGGTATAAACTTCAACCTCCCACCAATCTGAATCCCTTCCTATCGATTTGATCCAATCCAAAACTCCAAACCGATCCGACCCCTGAAGCTCCATACTAATCCTAACTACTTCCATCATATCTCCTTCTTTATTGATCTAATTAACTTGAAATTTGATTTGTAGCCTCCGTAGGACTTTCTTTGCCTCCCATAAAGCATCCAATTTTGGGTAATTTTGAATTTTGGTCGATCTGAATATATCTGAACATAGCCCCTCGTACAAACTCCAAACGACCTTAAGTTTTTAACATAGCCTCTAGATATATTTCATCTTGTCTCTTCCAAATTTGGTGTGATTCTGAGCAATTTTGATTTATGGACTTTTTCACAAATTCCTAATTGTAGACCGCCATTCGTAGGATTTTTCAAACATTCAAACAACAATCCAAATATGAAAATCATCCAAAATAACATACAATATAAATCAATCATTCAGCTGAATTATATAATACAAATCATAGTATAGATTTGCACAGATCTATTAGTGGTTTCATAGAAAAATATTACAAATATGATTCCTAACCTTTTTAAGTACAAAGTTTTGTAAAATTCTTAACATAATTAACTTTTCAGAACAATTTTAAAATCGGGAAAATCAGAATTCTGTAAATGAAGATTAAAATCACTCAACTAGGTCTATAAAATTCCAGTTTTGAATTGGTTTACTAAATCTGAATAGATCTTCTTTCCTAGAAGTTACAGATATGACTCTCTAGTCTATATCTATTACCCATTATATTTTATTTTATATTTTTGTGGAGAATTTAGGTTTTGAATGAAGATAACTTTGCTGTAATAAAGATAGAAACTCTAGGGAAGAAGGAGAAAATGAAATAACAAAATGAGTTACAGTAACTTATTTCACCCTTTATCCTTCTAATCCCGAAATCCAAACTAGGCCTACCTGAAAATGGGCCCAGATGGATGGAAATGAGTTGTTTATGTCATAAAAATCTTCCAAACAGTTTGTCTGTTTTTAATGTATAACCACTCTACGGAGTTGATAACCATCATTTCAATCTAATGGAGACGGTTTTGAATCAAAATTCCACTATGGATAAAAGTTATGGATGAAATAAGATCTGGTCAGGGGTAAAGCGATCTAGGAAACCCAAGAAAACAAGTAAAAAATGCCTCTAATAGAGATATCTCAAAATTGTAGAATGATATGACCTAATATGAAAATGATATTTCATATTTACACGTTAAAAGCGCACGAAACTGCAGGTTGTTACATTCTCTTCCCTTTGAAAATTTCGTCTTAAAATCCCACAAACGAGTAAAAAGGGTCATCCGGCATGTTAACCATATATCCATAACAAACAAAAAGAGAAAGGAATAAACCTACTTTATCCTAGCATGCAGGATATTGTATTAAAGCACATTAATGACATCTCATACGAAAGTAAAAACGATAACAGAAAATCTTACTAAGTAAAAAACTCTGGATACAACTTTTTCATGCCCTCATCAGTCTCCTAAGTGCAACCAGTCTCACTTCCACTCCACAGAATCTTCAATAACTTCACTATTTTCCTCCTCAACTGCTTCGTATCGTGTCCAACAATATGAATTGGCCTACGAGGTCTCGAGGCTTAAGCTTCAGTCTTGATGTCATCTAACTGATTAGGTGCGATGGTTGTTGTCAAACCAAAAAATGGCACTAACACCCAAAAAGTCGTGTTTAGAGCATGAAATACGAGAAAGTAACTGAAAAATGCAAGAAAACAAAAGACCACATCATTTTTATAGCGGTTCGGTGTTAACGAGCCTACATTCACTTCATAATATCTCAATAATGTGAGAATATTGGAGGTCCAATGAATGAGATTATCAGAATCTCTAATACAACACTCTTTCTATTGATTACTCCAAATTACAATCATAAATATCACTCATATTTTGAGATAAAAGCTTTGGCAGCCATGACTAGGTAGTGCAAAGCTTCATATGGCCAAAAGTTCCCTGAATTCTCCTCTAAATGTTGTATTTATAGGCATGTTGGGTGCCCGGACCGAACATGCCACGTGCATTCGATCCGAGAAAGTTGGAGATAGTGGCAGTAGTTACAGTGAAGTGGTAGGCCGGTTTGAGGCATGTCGGTTCGAACGTGGCCATATGGAACAAGGTCCAAAGCAGTAGGAGATCATGGGCTGATAGTGGAAGCAAGTCATCAGCAGAGTTTCAGGCCTAGATCCCATTCGATCCAATCCAGATTCCATTCGATCCCATCTGGATTTCCTTCGAACCAATCCGAATTCCATTAGATCTAGGACTCTATTAGACCCGAGGCTCTGTTTTCTGTTTCTCTTCGTCTGAAATATGCTTTTGATGTTGCTGGGCTTAGACAAGCCCAAAGGTGATCGAACCAGGGGTTGAGCCAGCGATGCCCAAGCTTGTCCATGCCCATACTCGAGCCCTGATTGACTATGTCCGTGGTAGCTCATAGGGTGATGACCTTGCCAAAATGTGGGTTAACAATTGTATTAGGGTCATGCACAAATTTCCGCAATTGAGAAACATGGAATACATTGTGCACTCCTGCAATATTCTGAGGTAAGTTTATTCTGTAAGCAAGGTCCCAATCCTTAAGATAGGAAAAGAACCTACAAATCTTGGTGTTAGCTTCCCTTTTCTACCGAACCAAACAACACTTCTTAAAGAAGAAATATTGTCAAACACCATTTCATCGATGGAGAATTCCAAATCTCTACGCCTTCTATCAGCATAACTCTTATGTTTGTCTTAAGCGACCTTCATCCGCTGTCGAATAAGCTCAATCTTCTCGGAAGTGTCATTCACCATCTTTGGCCCGAATATCAGTTTCTCGCCCGCTTCCCACCAAGATGAAGGAGCATTGCATGGTCGTCCATACAATACCTTAAATGGTGACATACCGATGTTAGACTGATTACTATTGTTGTACACGAATCCCACAAGATGCTAGTCGTCTTCCTATGAGCCTCGAAAGTCTAGTATGCAAGCACAAAGAAGAACCTCTAAGATATGATTCACTTTCATCTGTCTGGCCGTCGGTATGAGGATGATAAGTTGTACTAAGGTGTAGCTCAATCCCTAATGCCTCTTATAAGCTTCTTTAGAACCACCAGTGAATAACGAGTCTCGGTCACTCACCATGCTCTTTGGTATACCATGAAATCGTACTATCCGTTTCACATACAAATTGGTGAGCTTGGTTGCCGTCATGTTCGACTTAACAGGTATAAATCTAGCGCTCTTGATCAGCTGATCAGCTATGACCCAAATGTCATCGTACTCTAATCGAGTTCTCGGTGGACGTCCATCGATGAAGTCCATTGACACCTGTTCTTTCTTTCACTTGGAAACTTCTAATGGTTACATCAAACCCTAGGAAGCAAGGGTGTAGCTTCTGGGTGACGGACTGCATATCGAGTGCGGCTAGGGTGCGGCGGTGCGGCAAGGGGTGCGTACGGAGTACGCCATGTGGCATTTCCCCATATTTGGTTTGGGGGTGTGGGAAGGGTGCGGATTGGGCGTGCGTCGGTGGCATGAAAGGTAAACTTTAGATTGGAATCTTAAATGGCTTTTGAAATTGTGGGAGATGAAGCATCACTTTGAGATGGCTGTTGAAACTGTGGGGTACGAAGCATCACAATTAATGTGACAAACAACTCTACAAAATTCAAAGCAGTCAACATGATTTATTATAAAAGTACATACAACAAAGTGGAGCAACATAGAGGCAATTACATATAGCAAAGTTAAGCAAGCAGTCGTCATGACTCAGCCCTTTTAGCATACAGCAAAGTAAAAGAAGAGAGGTAAGTAATCTATATTAATATTTTGTTCTTTCTTTCCTGTGATCTGTCATTTTTTATGCTATTATGTGACTTGTCCTCTGTCTTTTTTTATGCTGTTATGTGAATGGCCTTAGGAAGAAATGTTATAAATCATGAAATGGACATCATATCAATACTGGAGTTTGATTCCAATTACAATGTACTTTTAGCATCAAGAGTCAAGACAGTATCCATATATATGACATGTTATGCTTAATACTTATTTTTAGTAAGCAGTTGGCAAAGTAAAAACATATATCATAATCACATGTATTAGAAGAAGAAAGAATGCAAATTATCAATAAAGACATATCATTGTCAACTCTATACAGGTGTATATATAAATATATGTGTCTCGAAGGAACAAAAACGCATAATATATGGCTATTATTGCACCAAATCGTTAAAAAATGCAGCATACAAATGTTGGTTAAAGCATACAAATTATGTTTTATTTATTAGTAGTACTACTGAATCAAATACTTCTACTGTTGCTTTTATGATTGTACTGCATGCATCTCCTTGCTCTATAATATATGAATAAAGCCAGACATGTTGCTAAATTTTGTTGATGTGAAGAAGAAAAAGGACCGAATAAATGATGAAATTGACAAAGTTGATACTGCAGACATTTTATAAAACTACAACTCATTTACAAGAAACCAATCGATCTTGGCTTTCTATTATGACTAACATCAATCGTTTATTTATATACACCTCATTGTTTTATTTCTTTTGTTACTGTATCTTAATAACTATACCAATTTGTGACATCTTGTTGCTGCATAACATCTGAAATATACCCTTAAAACTGAAACAATGAATGTAGGCATTCATAAAGGAAACCCTTTGGATAGAGAATGAATTAATTGCTTTAGATATATTACTAGAATGGATTTGCAAGAGAGTATACAAATATGGTTAGAGATGCTCAGAAATGGACAAAGATCAAAGAATTATTATCAAGAACAATTATCAACATGCTATTTGTTTTAATTTCAGGTGACGTAGAATTAATGGCTTCATCAAATTCAGCACCAAGTACATCCACCACTCCGAGCCTAGAAACTTCAGCGAATATAGATAAAAATCCCTTATGGAAGCATGTGACTAAATTAGTAAAGTTGAAAGAAAGAGGTGGAAATAATAAGACTAGATGCAATATTTGTAACAATGAATTTACGGGCTCATATTCAAGAGTCAGAGCACATCTTTTGAAGATAAAACGAGAAGGAGTTGTTGTTTGTTCTAAAGTCACACCTGATATTTTAAGGCATTTTCAAAGAGAGGTGGCAGAGGCAGAAGAGGGAAAGAGAGTACGTGAGATTCCACTTCCTCCTTTGAGTCAAAGTCGATCAAATAGAGCCTTGGGAGGAGTTGAAAAGATGCAGATGCAAGGTTCCAAGAGGAAAGCAATTGACATAAACAACCCTATCCATAAAGCATATAATAGGAGGTGAGAGCACATGTTGATGGTGAGATTGCAAGGGCTTTTTACTCTAGGGGATTGCCTTTTCATTTTGCTAGAAACCCTCATTACATCAGGCCGTACACTCTTGCTGCTAATAGTAACATTTCAAGCTATGTTCCTCCAACTTATAATGCTTTACGAACGACTTTATTGCAAAAGGAGAGGACACACGTTGAGAGATTATTAGAACTAATAAAAACAAATTGGAAGGAGAAAGGTGTTACTATAGTATCTGATGGATGGAGTGATAGTCAAAGAAGACCCTTGATAAATTTTATGGCTATAACAGAGAATGGTCATATGTTTTTAAAGGCAGTGAATTGTGAAGGTGAATTTAAAGATAAGTTCTACATATCCAACTTAATCAAAGAAGTGCTCATGGAGGTGGGACCTCATAATGTGGTTCAAGTAATCACTGACAATGCTCCTGTGTGCAAGGTGGCAGGTATGATTATTGAGACTCATTATCCTCATATTTTTTGGACTCCATGTGTAGTGCACACACTTAACTTGGCACTGAAGAATATTTGTGCTGCTAAGAATATTGGGGGTAATGAGGAGGTGTATCATGAGTGTCATTGGATTACAGAAGTGGCTGCCATAGCACTGACAAATAAGAATTATATTCTTAATCACAACATGGTGTTGACAATGTTCAATCAAATGGCTCCTTTGAAACTTCTTTCTATTGCTGAAACGAGATTTTCATTTGCGATTATTATGTTGAAGAGATTTAAACTCATGAAACGTTCTCTCGAACCATTGGTGCTTTGTGAGGAGTACTTACCGAGAGTATGATCCAATTGAAGCTCAAACTATTAGGACCACTGTGCTTGATGAACTATGGTGGGATAAGGTGGATTATATTATTGAGTTTACTGCTCCTATTTATGACATGCTTCATTTTGCGGATACAGATAGACCTTCACTTCGTTTGATTTTTGATATGTGGGATAATATGATTGAGAAGGTGAAAACTATCATACATAGGCACAAAAGAAAAGAGCTCACCGAGGATTCTACTTTTTATGATGTAGTGTATGCAATTCTCATTGATAGATGGACTAAAAGTTCTTCGCCACTTCATTATTTGGCTAATTCACTCAACCCAAGGTAAACTTTTATAAAGATTAAATAGTACAGCTTCTTTTAATCATTTTTGTTTGTTATAATTATTTTTCGACTTTTAATTATTTTTAGCAATTTATTTGCTTAGGCATTATAGTGTTGTATGGCTTAGTGCGACTTCAGATCGTGTTTCTCCCTATCAAAATGTTGAGCTATCTAAAGAAAGAAACAAGTGTCTCAAAGATATTTTCCAATTAACGAAGAAAGAACAACTGTAAATATTGAATTTGCCCGATTTTCGGGACAAATGGATACATTTGGTAGTGCCGACTCCATAGAAGAGAGAGGTACTATAGATCCAAAAATGTGGTGGCTTATTCATGGAGCTTCGACACCAAATATCCAAAAGATAGCTTTGAAACTTTTGGGACAGCCATGTTCTTCTTCTTCTTGTTGCGAGAGAAATTGGAGTACGTATTCATTTATTGACTCAATTTGAAGGAATAAGATACTACCAACTCGAGCAAAAGATTTGGTTTTTGTGCAAACCAATCTTCTACTCCTTTCTAGGAAGAGTAAGCAAAACTTGAAAGGAGAAACAAAATTGTGGGATGCTGGAGGCGATCAATTTGATCCACTTGATGGTGCCGAGGAGCTTGAGATAGCAAATCTTTTATTTGATGAGCCGAAGATGGAAGCCATGATTATTCAAGACGATGAACATCAAGTGTGAAATGAATGTTTATTTTTTGTCTTTTAACCATTAAGGTTTAAGAGATGAAGTAGTGTATTTGACTATTTGGTTTAATTTTAATGAAGCTCTTAATTTTTGTAATAGATTTTATCACAAATATTTTTGCACGTCATATCCCCATCCGCACCCAAATCCTCATATTTTCATATTTGTCGAATCTGTGTATCCCTATACTACGCACCCCCGCATCCGTATCATTGCTTCCTAGATCAACCCACTAGGCTTCTTCTGCTCTGCCTTAACCAACTGGCAGTTCAAGCACTTTAAGATGAATAACCCAACATTCTTCTTCATCCATTCCAAATATCAGGTTCGCTTCGTATTACGATACGTCTTATTATAGTCAGGATGTATGGTCAATCTTGAGTGATGACATTCTCGAAGCACTTCATCTCTCAACCATCCACCTCTGGAACAACCAACCTTCCCTTCTTATGGTGTCAACCATTTCAGTCAAGCCTGTACTGCTTTACATTCTGGACTCACTGCCGGACTTGACTTTAGCGATGATCTCAACCAACTCGGGATCACACCTTTGATTATTTCCAATTCTATTGATCAAAGTAGCTCTAATAGTCAAACTTGCCAATGTCTCTGGCTTCAACTCACATCTTGGTCGCAAATCATATCCTGCAATATATTCCAACTACTTCGATTCAACGAACATGGCGCCCAAACTGGCATGTCTTCGACTTAAAGCATCAGCGACTTCATTACACCTCCATGGCATGTACACTATTCCAAAGTCATAGGAAGTTAGAAACTCTAACCGTCGCTGCCAGTGAAGGTTAAGATTCTTTTATGAAATGAGGTACTTTAATGATTAACAATTGGTAAATAACTCAAACCTCTCTCTTAGAAGATAGTGCCTCCATATCTTAAGCGCAAATACAATCACTGCTAATTTCAAATCATGGATATGATTGTTCTTCTCATGCGGTTTTAATTATCTCCTAGCATAAACTACAACCTTACCTTTCTGCATAAGTACCGCTTTCAATCTGGTACCACAAACATCTGTGTATAATGCCATCTCCTTGTTTTCACTCGGAATAACCGAGATTGGTGCACTTATCAAGCTTTCCTTCAGGCTCACAAATGCATACTCGCATCTAGCATCCCAACTGATAGCCTGATTATTTTAATCAAGTTGGTTAGAGGTGTTGCTACCTTAGAAAAGTTTTGGAAGAACTTCCGGTAATATCATGCCAATCCCAAGAAACTCCTCACATCTGTAGCACTCTTGGATGTAGTCCAATCCTATACTGCTGTGACCTTCGCAGGATCTACAATGACACCTTGTTTCGAAACGACATCACCCAAGAATCTCGCTTCTCTCCTCCAGATGTGACATTTGGAAAATTTTGCCTTCAGCCGGTGTTCCTTCAACACCTCAAGAACTATCCTCAAATGTGATTTGTATTCTTCCTCCGGCTGAGAATATATTAAGATATCATCATTGAATACAAGCACCAGTTTATTCAGCTGATCTCTAAAGACATGAGTTAATAGAATCCCCAAAGTAGGCAGATGCATTAGTTAGCCTTAATGGCATAACCAACCACTCATAAAATCCGGTTGGCGATCGAAACATCATTATTGACACATTCTCTTTAGCCACTCTAAGCTAGAGAAATTCAATAACAAGATCTAACAGAGAAAACACCAGTGAAGTTTATCAAAATAATCATCAATACGCATGAGAGTACTTATTCTTCCTCGTCACCTTATTTATTTCACGGTAATCGATACACAATCTAAGGGAACTATCCTCTTTCATCGCGAACATCACTGGCACATTCCATTCAGATACACTCCTCCAAACGATGTCTTTCCCCAAAATATCATTCACTTGCACCTCAAGCTCTCTTCGCTCTCTAGGTGTCATCCTTCTCAAAGGCATCACTATCGGTCTAGCATACTTTATCAAATCAATACGGTATTTGATTTCTTTTTGAGGTGGAAGTACAATCACTTCTTCGAAGACCTCCTGATACTCCCTAGCGATTGTTATTGTGGATAACTCATCATCTAGAATCTCGAGCGACTGTAGATAACTGGCCATCACCTCCTTATGGGTAAACAGTTTACCACTACTCTTTGCTCGTAATTCGTCCCTATCGTTATTGCCATCCTCTCGTAATCCATTACTATTCTGTACTTACTCAGTCAGTCCATTCAAAATATGATAACAAATCCCACAAACCCCAAAACAAAGAATTCACAAACAAAAGAGCATCCATGACTCGATTAAACAAGATCATGAAAAACCATACTAAGATTGGCGGGTTCGCCAATGAGAATTCATACTACTAAAGGCCTGTCAATGATTTGGGGTTTCAGTTCTAATATCAAGTTCTCCATATATAAAAGAGTGCAAATGGAACAACCCCACTGTTATACCCAGTTTAAGAAAGTTACAAATAATGTCGTCTGCTAATCCGGATAATACAGCTTAATAGGGGCAGTCGAATGTGAATATATCTTTATACTAATATTGATACATCACTTATACCTTTTTCACTTAATGCCTGATCTGAGTTTGACGTGTTCAGTATTAATACAATGTACTAGACACATCGATTCCACATAATCAGAACAATATATCATACACATAAATAAGTCACTACCTTAACAAGTACATCTCATATTACATCAGCTGAATATCCTACATAAGATAAATTTAGAATTTCAATATGTATACCCATGGCCAACTCACATGTCCAAAAGTTTGAGCATCCTGTAAACCTGATAATTCCGATTTGACTCGGAAACACAAAATTCTGGATTAGTCTATCTTTAAATATCCAAAAATTGAGTTCCATATATATATATATATATATATATATATATATATATATATATATAACATATGAATAAAAGTTCAACCACAAAATGATAGTCATAATAATGTATTGTTTCACAATGATGTATGTCTGATTTCCAATTATGGATAGTTATCTCTATCACAAGTTCACGTTATAAGCACGACAAGTCAACATGACTCATTCATGACCAACCTGATTAACGAACAATTATAAGCATGACAAGTTAACACGACTCAATCATGACCAACCTGATCAAGGATCTCTTTCCCAGTTAAATGATCAAGGAAGAACAAGAATCAACATATCAAACAAACATGCATACATTCCAAAAATCCAAGATGGTCTCGAGGCCTGGTGGTATCCCTCATACCGATCTGATACCAAAGATCGGGAACTCATGCACAATCACTAAGATCGAGGAACTCATACTCAATCGACCTGATCGAGGAAATACAAGGAAACACAATAAAACAAGCAATCCAGAACTCATGCACGATCGTTAGGATCGAGGAAACATAACGAAACAAGCAACACAATCCATTTTTGTGATTATTGAGACCAAGGAATCATATGCTCAATCTAAGAGTTTGCGGAAACATAGACACATGATCGTGTAGATAGGTGTCTCACATGGTTGATCTAAGGGATCGAGGAAACATATAACCGATTCCGATAATCAAAGGAATAAAATCTCAACAATCATAAAGATATGGGTAACCACGACTCTACTACTCCAAATTAACCATTATTTTATCTAAGAACTTCACTAACAAAAGTAGTGATAAAAGTCCAGTCTCTTAAAATAATGAATTTCTCAATCTTTTTTGATTTACAAGTTAGAAAAGAAATCCAGAAGTAACCTTCTTAAGGATCTAGCAGCCTCTGCCGCACACCAAAAGAAGGGGAACTCTAAAGTGCTAAATACTATCACCCATAGTAACCAATAAAGTTTAACATAGACGTCCCATACCATCTAGTGAAACCCAAGTGTTTACTGAGAATTAGTAATTTCACTTATTTTGGATATACCCGGAAAACCTGAATTATATTCTCTTACGGATCTAAAGACCACTTGTCGCACACCATAAAAGAATACAACCTTAAATTGTTAATTAGTATCTCAAAATCGATTACAAGAATCTAAATCGAGCATCGCATACTACTCAGTTGGGTTCTAGTATTCGGCCAAGAATTAGTAAATTCCACTTCAACATTCTATTCATTGGAATATACCAATTTCGACAAAATGTTTCACAAAAGCATATAAAACAATGGGTAACATTAAGTCGAAAATTCACTCATTCCAGACTGCAGAATTAAGATTCTCAAAACTATTATCTCTTTTGAATTTCATTGTTTAAAACACTTATATAGTTGTTCGCAAAACTATTTTATTGTTTCCAAAAGTTCATAACAAATCTCTTAGTTTTAAATTGCAACTTCAGTTTTTCTTAAGAAAACAATTTAATAAAACTTAATCCATACAATTATAGCAAAAATTCCTAGCCTTCCAAAACATCAAAAATTATTAAATTACGATAAGTTACTCAAAAGTTATGACCAAAACAATCTCTCATGTTTAAGTATTGACACGATTTCTCAACGATAGAACAACGACAAACAAATGGGTTTTTCACCATTTAAACTCCAAAATCACAAGAGGCACCATAAATGAAAGTTGTAGCTTAATCCCTTAACATTCCTGAACATTAAAAAATTTCAAATTTCGATTAGTGGCTCATAAGTTATGACCAAAACAAATTTTCAGTTTTAAATATTTTCCTGATTTCCTAACGACGGCCTAGATACAAACAAATGAGTTTTCTCCATTTAAACTTCAAAATCAACAGAAACACAACAAATGAAAGTTGTAGCTTATAATATTAGCTTTCCAGGTATAAAATTTTATTAAATTCAAATAAGTGACTGAAAAGTTATGCTCGTTTTACTATCAACCCAGATTTTAACACAGGTCTGAGCTGCATGCTTAGTTTAAAACCCATTTTGACCTACTAAATGCAAAATCTCACAAATGACTATAGGAAAAGTTATAGCAAATTGAAAGAGCTTTATACTGTAAAAAGATTGAGTCAATTTGGATAATTTAGCTATGAGTTACCACTGTTTTACAGCAGTGATATTTTCACGAAAATTCTCAGCATACAAAATCAAACAACCATTTGAATCAAAACTATATTGCCACCCAATCAAACATCAAATCAACCCTATCTAAGCTAAAATTTCTAACATGAAACTAAATTTTTAGAGATAGATTGTGTGAGTCGAACAACTCACCTTAACCTCGTGAACTAGCATGCAAGCCTCAACTCATCGTCAATTTCCCCAAAAACTACATTTTTACCCTCTGTTGTAACAAGGGTTTGCCATAGCAAACTGAATTATTTTCCAACTAAATTTTTACAGAAGGTGTGTTATTGAGTTGAGAATAACATATACAAGTTTCAGATATTTTAGATTTTTCTAGAATTACTTATGATTTTTATACTGACCTTCATTTTCTGTTCAGATCTGATCCGAAAATTGCTTGATGAAGGAAGATGTTTGATGCCCCAAAACTAAATCAAATGCCACAAAAATTGGAGGAGAGGTGCTGGAATGTGTTAGTAAGAACATATCCAAGTTTGAGAATTTTTGAAATTTTATTTGATTTTTTATTATTTTCAGAATGGATAGGGTTTTTGAGTTTGGATAGGAAGGGAAGCTATTAATATTGGCTGTGTGTTCCCAAAGAGGAAGGAGGATGAAATATACGTGCCTCCTTATTCAAATTTCATCAGAAACTAGACTAAAGATAGGGGATGGGCCAAGATATCCAATTAAGCCCAAAACCAACTTTAATTAGTTTAATTAACTCAATTCCACCATTTTAAGTATTTAAAGCTTCAGACCAAGATCCCACCCCCAAAAGCCGATATCACGTAACCAAAAACCAACTGTCGGTCTGAGCCCGCCAGAAACCCAATTCGATTCCATTGCTTGATGTCCGAGATTTGGTTATTCCCCCAGAATAGTTATCCGTTCTGGATTGCTCATTCATTCCGTAATAATCAATCTTCCACACTTATTAAACACTAATTTAAACATATCCAACACATCATAACCCCTTAACACACAACACTAATCAAGTTTTGTAAATTTAAGAACTTAATACATAAACTAACACACAAAACATACTTACACTATTTAAATATTAAATTCAACATAATGTATCAAAATAAATGTGTTTAACAAATGTCCTTATCTATTTAACTTTAATCTTAAGAACCACAAAATGTAGTAAATTTGCATTTCTCGTTTACTCGAAAATCAGGGTTTGTTACAGACTCCCCTCCCTTCCTTAAATAAATTGCGTCCTCGCAATTTGTTAAGAGAAATAATCCAATTTTTTTCCCATGATTTTACATTAAAAAAAAAAAAACTCAAAATGATTTGCTCACTTAATATCAACATTTAATTCTGATAAAACTTCTTCGAATTACCAACTTAAAAATACTTCATTTCTTTTACCAACAAGGATTTAATCCTTCGAACTCTTAGGAGCAAATTTCAACCTATTTTGAAACCCATTTCACCTTCACTTATCTTATTCCATTCAAAACTCTTAATTATTCATAGAAGTAGGTTTTTATTTCGCTTTTTGTTTCCAAAACTTAATATTTTGAATCCAATCCTAATGTTTTTTTTCTGATTCTCAAATTTATAGATATAAAATTCTTCCAATATCAGAAATAATATTGAACCATGAATCGTTATCATCCACTTCACAACTACAAAGTTGATTGTATAAGCTACCAACAATGTCTTCCAAAGGTCATCCATTGCACATAAATGTTTCATGGGAAAATATTATTTCAGTTTATTTTAACTCAAACATTTCCCTTTTTATTTCTCCTCCTCATGTCAAAATTTCATGTTTGAATTTTAGGAACCTCTATCGACAACATGGCATCCCATGTATCGATAGAAATCCTTAAACAACGTCCAGATAATTCAATATGATGGGTTAAACAAATTTAGATGTATTATTTTATTATCTCTAGCATCCATGCATCCAATTTTAAATAGCATAGCCAAACAATACAATTGCTAACATCCAATCTCTAGGAAGCAGTCAAGCAAAAAAAAGCTATTTATCCTTAAACTAAATATTATGCGGCTAACCAAAAGAAGAAAATATTATCTTATCTTAAAATTTTACCTTTTAACTCAGATTTCTTTTGTTCATCTTGTCTACTTCCCTTTTGATTAAAACTTTGTATTTGCTTCTTATTAATTCCCATTTTTTTCATTAATTTCCTCATAAGCATACGAAAACCTGACAAAGCCGAACAAACTTAGATCGAATGGGTTAGACACCTACAACCTGAGTCTGTACTTTCCTAATCATTTCAGCTATTCGCTCTAAAGTTAAAAATACCGCCACAACACTATGACCACTGGTTTCTCCCACATCTATCCTAGGTCTTCCTCTAGCAATAATACTAATCCTGCACATCCAATTCTAATACTACTTTAAATATGTCAACCTTAGTAAAAATAAACAGATGCCCTACCCTTATCCCAAAACTATGCCATACTTCTAAGCTACTATGGATAGTCCATGTGAACTACCTACATACTCTCTAAAGGATAGGACTCTAAGTCTCACTAGGTCTCGGATCCATGATTTTATATGTAATATTGTTCTGACCACATCTCTGATACCAAACTGTAACAACCCCATTGTTATACCCAGTTTAGCAAAGAACATTACAAGTAATGTCGTCTGCTAACCGAGAGAATACAGCTTAATAGGTGCGGTCGAATGTGAATATATCTTTATAGTAATACTGGTACATCACTTATACCTTCATTATTAATACAAAGTACTAGACACATCGATTCCACATAATCAGAACAATATATCATGCACATAACAATCATTGATCACAATAGAAAAGCATACATTATACCATACATAGAGTATGTCCACAAATATTCTTCTAAACTTTTCATTCTACACATTTCAAAATAAGTCACTACCTTAACAAGTACATCTCATATTACATCAGGTGAATATCCTACATAAGATAAACTTAGAATTTCAATATGTCTATCCGTGGCTAGCTCACATGCCCAAAAGTTTGAGCATCCTGTAAACCTAAAAATTCCGGTCTAATCCGGAAACACAAAATTCCTGATCAGTCTATATATATCCAAAAAGTGAGATCCATATATATATATATATATATATATATATATATATATATATAAATAGAAGTTCAACCACAAAATGATAGTCACAATAATATATTGTTTCACAATGATGTATGTTTGGTTTCCAATCATGGATATTTATCTCTATCACAAGTTCATGTTATAAGCACGACAAGTTAACATGACTTATTCATGACCAACCCGATCAAGGAACTATTATAAGCATGACAAGTTAACACGACTCAATCATGACCAACCTGATCAAGGAACTCTTTCTCAGTTAAATGACCAAGGAAGAACAAGAATCAACGTATCAAACAAACATACATACATTCCAAAATCCAAGATGGTCTCGAGGCCTGGTGGTATCCCTCATACCGATCTGATATCAAAGATCGGGAACTCATGCACGATCACTACGATCGAGGAACTCATACTCAATCAACCTGATCGAGGAAATACAAGGAAACACAACAAAACAAGCAATCCGGAACTCATGCACGATCGCTAGGATCGAGGAAACATAACGAAATAAGCAACACAATCCATTTCTGTGATTATTGAGACCAAGGAATCACTTGCTCAATCTAAGGGTTTGCGGAAACATAGACACCCGATCGTGTAGATCGGTGTCTCACATGCTCGATCTAAGGAATCGAGGAAATATATAATCGATTTCGACAATCAAAGGAACCAAATCTCAACAATCATAAAGATATTGGCAACCACGACTCTACTACTCCATATTAATCATTATTTTATCTAAGATCTCTACTAACAAAAGCAGTCATAAAAGTCCAGTCTCTTAAAATAATGAATTTCTCAATCTTTTTGTATTAACAAGTTAGAAAAGAAATCCAGAATTAACTTTTTTGTATTTACAGGTTAGAAAGGAAATCCAGAAGTAACCTTCTTAAGGATCTAGCAGCCTCTGCCGCACACCAAAAGAAAGGGAACTCTAAAGTGCTAAATACTATCACCCACAGTAACCAGTAAAGTTTAACATAGACGTCCCATACCATCTAGTGAAACCCAAGTGTTTACCGAGAATTAGTAATTTCACTTATTTTGGATATACCCGGAAAACCTGAACTATATTCTCTTGCGGATCTAGAGACCACTTGTCGCACGCCATAAAAGAATACAACCCTAAAGTGTTGATTACTATCTCAAAATCGATTACAAGAATCTAACTCGAGCATTCCATACTACTCAGTTGGGTTCTAGTATTCGGCCAAGAATTAGTAAATTCCACTTCAACATTTTTTCATTGGAATATACCAATTTCGACAAAATGTTTCACAAAAGTATATAAAACAATCGGTAACATTAAGTCGAAAATTTGCTCATTCCAGACTATAGAATTAAGATTCTCAAAACTATTATCTCTTTTGAATTCCATTGTTTAAAACACTTATATAGTTGTTCACAAAACTATTGTATTGTTTCCAAAAGTCATAACAAATCTCTTAGTTTTAAGTTGCAATTTCAGTTTTTCTTAAGCATATAATTTGACAAAGCTTAATCCATACAATTATAGAAAAACACCTATCTTTCAAAACATCAAAAAAAAATTAATTCCGATAAGTTACTCAAAAGTTATGACCAAAACAATCTCTCATGTTTAAGTATTGACACGATTTCTCAACGATAGGACAATGACAAACAAATGGTTTTTTCACCATTTAAACTCCCAAATCATAAGAGGCACCATAAATGAAAGTTGTAGCTTAATCCCTTAGCTTTCCCGAACATTAAGAATTTTCAAATTTTTATTAGTGGCTCATAAGTTATGACCAATACAAATTCTCAATTTAAAGTATTTTTCTGATTTCCTAGCGACAACCCAACGACAAATAAATGAGTGTTTCTTCATTTAAACTTCAAAATTAAAAGAAACACAACAAGTGAAAGTTGTAGCTTATATTCTTAGCTATCCAGATATAAAATTTTATCAAATTCCGACAAGTGACTCAAAAGTTATGCTCGTTTTACTATCAGCTATCAACCCAGATTTTAACACAGGCCTGAGCTGCATGCTCAGTTTAAAACTCATTTTTGACCTCCTAAAATGCAAAATTTAGACAAATGACTATAAGAAAAAGTTGTAGCAAATTGAAAGAGCTTTTTACTGTAAAATGATTGATTCATTTTGGATAATTTAGCTATGAGTTATCACTATTTTACAGCAGTGATATTTTCACGAAAATTCTCAGCACACAAAATCAAACAACCATTTGAATCCAAACCATATTGACATCCAATCAAACATCAAATCAACCCTATCAAAGCTAAAATTTCTACCATGCGACTAAATTTTTAGAGATAGATTGTGTGAGTCAAACAACTCACCTTAACCTCGTGAACTAGCATGCAAGCCTCAACTCATCGTCAATTTTCCCAAAAACTGTATTTTTACCCTCTGTTGCAACAAGGGTTTGCCAAAGCAAACTGAATTATTTTCCTACGAAATTCTTACATAAGGTGTGTTATTGAGTTGAGAATAACATATCCAAATTTTAGAATTTTTAGATTTTTCTAGAATTACTTATGATTTTTATACTGACCTTCGTTTACCGTTCAAATCTGATCTGAAAATTGCTTGATGAAGGAAGATGTTTGATGCCCCAAAACTAAACCAAATACCACAGAAATTGGATGAAAGGTGCTAGAATGTGTTAGTAACAACATATCTGAATTTGAGAATTTTTGGAATTTTATTTGATTTATTTATTTATTTATTTTCAGAATGGATAGGGTTTTTGAGTTTGGATAGGAAGGGAAGCCATTAATATTGGCTGTGTGTTCTCAAAGAGGAAAGGGATGAAATGTACGTGCCTCCTTATTCAGATTTCATCAGAAACTATCCTTATTCAGATTTCATCAGAAACTAGATTGAAGATAGAGGATGGCCCACGATATCCAATTAAGCCCAAAACCAACTTTAATTAGTTTAATTAACTCAATTCCACCATTTTAAGGATTTAAACACTTGTTAAACACTAATTTAAACATATCCAACACATCATAATCCCTTAACTCACACAGCCACAACACTAATCAAGTTTTTAACAAGGGATAGTTTCTGATGAAATCGTACAAAACTAACGCACAAAACTAATGCACAAAGCATACTTACACTATTTAAATATTAAATTCAACATATTGTATCAAAATAAAAGTGTTTAACAAATGTCCTTCTTTGTTTAATTTCAATCCTAAGAACCACAAAACATAGTAAATTTTCATTTCCCGGTTACCCGAAAATCCGGGTTGTTACAGGAAATCTCTAGTATCAAACAAAACACAAATAATAACATTGAAAATGGAAACCATACCGTGAATGACAATGCTCTTTCCCTTTTTCTTCACCGAAAGGGCATTCAATGAACTTGAGACAACATTGATAACATATGCTTTCACAACCTGCTTAGCCCAATCTAGGCAATCCTTCTTGAAATGTTCGGTCTTAAAACAGAGATAAAACTTTTGCTCGCTACTCGGACATTGATTTTTATAATGGTCCTCCTCTTCGCAGTTAAAGGAAGTCACCCTGAACTTCGCCTTTTTATGCCCTCCCTTACTATAAGGTGGCTTCCTCTTGTTCAATTTCTTCTTCCCTTCCCCGCTCGCTAGGGGTTTCGGCTCTTCCTTAGGAGCAACATCCACTACAGCCTTCAATTTGGGATAGCTAATATCATGCCTGAGCGCCTTCCCAGTCACTGACTCAAAGCTCTCCTTAACATGATTCAAGGGCTTCTACCTTAAATGATCATACATGTGACGACCCACCTTCTCGACACTCGAGAATCGACACTGTTACATCCACTGTATTAACGTGTTGAAACCTAAGTGCCTGGAAGGTAGATTGTCTAAGGTAATAACACATTAGAACAGAAACAAAATGATATTTTATTTACTTCATTAGCAGTAGATCCGCTTTAAGCTCTACTATTTTCTGATACACCCGCTAAATCAAGCTATTTATCAACTGCTTTAGCAATATCTATATCCAAAGGATGATCTGACCAAGCCAAATATAAGGAAGAAATCTTTTATAACCATCAAATCTAGTGTCATAACCATGATATTATCTGATTTCATTATATATGACTAATTAATATACGTTTCTTTAACAAAAATGATAGGAAATGATAATTAATTAATTTTAAATACTTAATTTTATGTCTAATGCACTTCCGCTATAGCCCCTCTATTTCCCCGCTTATCCCCGCTACAACTTTTTACACCTCCACCGCTATAAAACCCCTAAGCGTTTTAACTACACAGACTCATAATACCAAAAAGAAAGGATGTATCAAAGACTATACATTTATCGAGACTACTGTAACACATATATATCCAATGTTAAAAGTAGATAACCGAGAATGACAGTACTATGATCATATATGTAAAGAATATCAACCTCCACCAATCTAGAAAATAATCAAGTTTAATTGTGTCTTTACCGTTCGAGAAAAATGTAGAATCTACCAGAAATAATAATAAGACACGAATAATATGTTGTATGCATCTCCTCAACATCTCTATAATATATTATATATTATATATCTCTATAAACATATCACCATTACAAAACCTCCTCTAATCTCCTCACCAACTAAAAAAGTTAACTGATCCACTAAATGGTATCAGCATAGGGTCCGGTCGACAAATCTCTATACTAGTCAACATATAAAAAGTGTCGATCTTGACTCAAAATCATGAAAACGAATAGTGTAAGCAATAAGCCGTCATCTCTCGCTAAGTGCCTCTACTATTCAACAACCAATGCGTGCACATATAGATAAATTCACCAAAATGTGATGCATGTAGTCTGTCTCTAACCGGGTCAGACAATATGATAAAATAATCGTTAATACATTTATGTCAACTACCGCATATAGCTATGTGACCAACATAAATATGTAATTATTTAAGATTAACAATAAACTAATCAAACCAGTAACATACACGTATGCTACAGACATGTTAATTTAACGGTTACGAATGAAAATTATACTTATGGCGTCGCTAGCGTTGAAATAAGTTGACGTGATATAATCGGTGAGAGCTCGTGCAATACTCATAGGCCATCTGCTGCCACGCCGTGATCGACGATAATTTGAGTTAGGCCAGCATCGTCTTCGATCTTGTAAAGAACGATTCGCCTACCAAATTTGACGGGTAATAATGACATTTAAATATCTTGAAAAATAAACATGAAGTTAAAATAATGAGTGGAGGTGAAAAATTAGGAAAAATGAATTTCTGCAAACTCGGATGTTTGCTCAATAGATGCCTGGATTCCAAGCTTCGTTGAACAGACGCTTGTTCCAAATTCTAGCGATGTGTATTTTGTAATATTTGATTATATTTTGGGTCCATATTTCGTAATATCCGTACTTCAAATGGTCGAAAATGCTCACTTAAAAATTGATGATTAAGATATTTTGAGTTTGTAATTGAGAAAATAAGAAGGATGAATAAATGATAAAGTGTTTGTGTAAGAAAGAGATAAAAGCTGTCGTTTATATAACAACAACAGACAAAATGTTAATATAAATGCAACTTTTTTAGCTAATTGAACTGAAACCTGCGTTGATTGGTAATAAGTTTCACAAATAACACCAACTACAAAATTATTTTGAAAACTAGTCCATTCTGAAAATTTATCATTAGGCAGTGTCTAATTACTTCTCACCCCCCGTTTAAAATATTAAATTAATAATTTTGATTTTACCCTTAAATTATAAATTATGCATTTTGTTAATGTAATTAATAATTCTAGTTGCTCTTCACGTCACATTGATCGAAATCAATCAACATTTTAAGGGAAAGTTGATTTAGTCGACCTTATCTTCGAATGCAATTCAGCAAAATCATTGCTTAATTTTCGAAACCTATTATGATGCCGTTGTTTTAATCTTTTTTTCTCATATTTGTTTCTTTGATGTTTGCGTCCTTTTCATTGCAGATAATAGATTGTAAATATTGCTAAGGTTTGGATGGAGAAACGAAAAACTGTAAAAAGAAGTAAAAAAAGTAAAAAAGAAAAAATAAACATAGATAATGAAAAAAAAGGTAGTTAAAGAATAAACGGAGTGAGAAAAGAAAAAAACCGCAGTGAAGATTATTTTTTTAAGATCACCGGGGTGGAAAGAGTAAATTGAGGGGTGAGAATAGACTGTGCCTTTATCATTATGGGTGGCAATCAAGTATCAACGTTTATTTGTGTCAGACTTACCCCAATGCAGTTGAGTTGCTAACTGTTGAAAAAATAGCAGGATCTTTGTTTTCACGAATACGATTTTGTTCACATCCAAAAAAGGGGTGTGAACAAAACTTTCACCCCTGATTGGTGGAAATCGGGGGTGGAAAGTGGAAGTTTCGTTGACATCCTTTTTGGGTCTCAACAAAATTGCACTCTGTTTTCACGAACCCCAGAAAAAACATGAACGTCGCCAAACCTTCAGCAAACTCAACAATGTCGATTTCGCAGCTTGCCAAACAAATAAACTCCACAACTCTAAAAGACTTACCTTCACTCCTGACCACCCACCTCCAGTTCCTCTCTTCTTCCCCGTCCGTCCTTCCTTCCCTCCTCTCCCATCTCCACACCTCCCATTCTTCCTCCCTCAAACTCTACCACACTTTTCTCTTCTCCCACTCCCACTCCCTGTCCTCTGCTCTTTCTCTCTCCTCCCTCCTCCTCTCCCTCTCCCGCTCCCGCCACTTCTCTCTTTCCCTCTCCCTCCTATCCCGCCTCCCTCCTTCCCTCCTCACTCCCTCCTCCCTCTCCGTCCTCATCTCCCGCTTTGCCAAGTTCCATCCCTTCCCCGCCACCATCGCCTTCTTCAACCAGGTCCAAGACGTCTGTGAACGATCCAGCGTCAACGCTAACTTATTCGACATCCTGCTGCGCTCTTTTGCGATGCAAGGCCGCATGGCGGAAGCGCGCGCAGCCTTCAACATGTTTCACTCCAGGTTTGGTGTGGGCACGAGGAGTTTGAATGTCCTCCTCCTAGGGTTTAAGAAAGCGGGAGACTTATCAGCATTCGAGCTTTTTTGGAACGAGATGTTGTTGAGGGGGTTCGATCCGGATGCAGTGAGCTTTAATGTAAGGATCGATATGTACTGCAAGAGGAAAAGGTTCGATAAGGGGCTAGAGGTGTTTGAGGAAATGGAGAAGAAGGGATTTGTGCCGACAATAGAAACGATGACCACTTTGGTACATGGGGCGGGGATTGTGAAAAACGTGTGTAGAGCAAGGAGGGTGTTTGATGAAATTTCCGAGAGGGGGCTGGAGAAGGATAAGGGGGCTTACAATGCTTTGATCGGGGCATATGTGAAGGTTGGGGAAATGAAGGAGGGGATAGAGTTGCTGGATGATATGGAGAGTAAAGGAATGGGTGCGGATGATGTGAGTTATTACACTATGATTTGTGGGTTTAAGAAGGTGGATGATTTTGAAGGGGTTGTGAAGATTTTTAGAAGGATGATGGAAAGGAACTATGTTCCTAGGGTTAGAACTGTGATGCTGTTGATGAAGTACTTATGTGTTAACAGGAGGTCCGATTTGGGGTTGGAGTTATGGGATTATTTGGTAGATAAGGGGTGTTGCCCTCATATGCATGCTTTGGATCTGTTGCTTATTAGTTTATGTTCTTGTAAGAGATTGGAAGAAGCTTATGTTTGTTTTAAACAAGTTTTGGAACGAGAAAGATGGCCTTCTAAAAGGAGTGTCATGATGATAGAACGAGCCTTGTCAAGAGCAGAAGAGAATGAGAAGCTTGAGGAGTTGCAAGTCATGATGAAAAATTTGGAAGCAGTCAAACCAAATCGAGAGAATGAGTTGGAGGAGCTTTCCTATATTGGTGATGGTTTAAAGGAGATAGCATGATAAGTTAGTAGTTAGATGCATGTTATTTGATAACGGGAACTTTGAGATAGTTTTGTAAAACAGCTCAAACTCCATGGTGACTTTTCTGGAAACAACTAAACCAAATGAGGGGAATGTCTGGATGAGTTTTCGTATATTGATGATGGCTTGAAGACAGAGGAGTAAGTTAGATGTGTGTGTCAACTGGATTGATCCATAAGCAGTTTAAATTCAGAAGAAAACTGGAAACGATACATCTCTTTTTTGGCTTGCTGATTCTTTTCCAAGGGGATGACGATGAAAAGAGGAATGCACTTTTTGACATACTTTCTTCTAGGTAACTTAACTCTGTGCAATCATCTTGGTGTTTACAAACTAGTTATGCTGCATAAAATACACTACCATTTTGAATCATGCAATGATTTAATAAGAGAACAACTTAAACCAGTTATGCTGCATAAAATACACTACCATTTTGGATCATGCAATGATTTAACAAGAGAACAACTTAAACCAGTTACATGGTTGAACTACTCGGACAATCAAGGACAAACTTGAACCAAATATCCCTTGATTTGTGCGATTACACTACCTAATGGAGGTCACCTCCGGTACCTACTAACTAGATGCGGCGCACTATGTGAAAACACATGCAAGATGAGATATTTAGTCATTAGGTAATCATGATTTGTGTGATCGATACTGAATTGCTTGGAGAGCACCATTTCCTGGAATTTTATTAATTGTTTGGAAAATATGTTATTCAGTGAAATTAAACAATCATACCATTGTCGTATAAACCCACATGACTTCTCAGCACATGTTTGAATATAGGTGAATCTTTCAATTCATATACCATTTCATTTGAAGCCCATATATTGTAGTCAATTAGCACAATTCTTCTGTAAACACTAGCTGATGTACTATTGGGGAAGCAAGGTAACTTGCCCCCTCTCTCCTTGGATTTGTGAAGGAAATCAGAGGGCAAGTACCATGTTAATTTTGTAGGGAAGTTGAGACATCATACACAATTTTGATTCGAAGTTGAATTTGAATTTGATTGTAATTTGAACTTATCATAGGCGTGAAAAAAATGAAGAGGTTCGATTAAAAAAAAGGTACAGAGAATGAGAGCTATTTTTTTTTTTTTTTTTACACATCCGGACGAGAAAGCCGTAATAATTAAGTTAGCGTGCTTTTGTTTTACTAATCAAAAGCTTGTTTCAATTTGCAACCACCTAAAAATTTGTATAAAGTTCGGTTCTTTTCATATATATATATATATATATATATATATATATATATATATATATATATATATATATATGAATTTGTTCAGGAGGGAAACCGACAGGAGTCGTAAAACCCTCCATAGTGCACCTAGCTTGGTCCGCGAACACCACATAAGTGGCTGATCTTAGCATTTGTACATGGTAAACTCTTTCATGCCATTCCGGATTTCGAACCCGCATCACTGTTATCACGACTCAAAGTTCTTATCGTTGGGATACTGCTGCGAACATGTGTCTATCATGTATTATTCAAATGAATTGAAATTTATGCATCTTTTTTTGGGAGCGGCTATTTAGACACAAGATATTTGAACCCTTAGATCTTTTGTCTTTCTTTGGAAGTTGGAATTCCAGGGCAGTTCAATGGTGAAAATTCTTTATGTTACTAATTGTGTCTATATTTTGTGCTTACGTAGACTTTTCCTATTTACTTTGATATAAGGTATTGTGTAAATTACTTTTACGGTAATTAATTTACAAGGATAATTTGTATTAAATATTTAAGCATAAGGACAACCGCCTAATATTTTATTCAGTAGGACAAAAATCACTCTCGTTCAATTTCCTACCATGGAATCACGAAATCGCGAAATCAAAAATCCCGAAATCATCTTTACTAGCAACCGATTTAAAATCCACATCTTTTCATGCAATCGAACCACAAAAATCGGACGTACAACAAAAATCTCTAGCTTTATGTTTTTTTTCTTACAGTTTTTAGATATCAGTTTCATGCCTATGTAGGTATCAGTTTTATTTTTATTATTGTCTTCAGTTTATGGGTATCAATTTTGCACTATTGTAAGTATCAGTTTTGTGTTATTTTCTTACTTACAGTTTTTAGATATCAGTTTCATGACTTTGTAGGTATCGATTTGAGTTTTATTATTGTTTTCAGTTTATGGGTATCAGTTTTGCACTTCTGTAGGTATAAGTTTTGTCTTTTACTTCAGTAACTGTGTATCGGTTCTGCATCATTGTAGATATCATATGATACAGGTGATTAGATCATAGTAACATTATATACAAGTGATGAATTAATATCAGTGAGTATTATTAAGAATAAATATCATTTTTGTGAGAATTGAATTGAGTTGATTGGTATTTTTTTTAATGAGTTGATCTCAGTTAGAATTAATGTTGTGTATCAAAAAATTCATTTACCAAAGCAAACAACTCAAAACTGCTACCCACTTGACATAGTTCTGGTACACAAAGTCATAAAACTAATAACTAACAAAATATAAATCTGATACCTAAAAACTGCTATAATATTTTAACGACAAACTAATGCTGAAAAGGTTTACATCACAATTTGATTGATTAAAATGAAATAAGTTCGAATGAGTTACAAAGTTAATGCAAGAGTACAACTGCAAAATTAACACAGCAACAAAAACAAATTAAAAAAAAACGTAACATAGTTAATACAGCAAAACTGACACCTAAAAAAAACATAAAAATGATACCTAAAAACTGCTGTAATGTTAAAAAAAAAAAAACTAATACTAACTATTTACATCACCGTTTGATTGATTAAAGAAAAATAGTTCGATTGTAATACAGAGTTAATGCAACATTACAACTACACAATAAATACAACATCAGAAACATAACAAACGAATATAAAACAGAGTTAATTAAACAAAACTGATACCTAAAAAAATACAAAACTGATACCCAACTGCTGAATAGCCGAACATTAAAATTGCAGAACCAACAGAAGCCATGAATCACCTTGAGAAATAAAAAAAACCTAATCGCAAAAATGAACACTAAATTAAAACGATTATAACAGAAAAAAATTCTGTCGATGTAATCTCGACAATGATTTCTCAATCGATGCAAACGAGATCAAATTTGCAATCTGAAATGGGTGATCAATACAGGGGTTTGAAGAGGAATCTTAGAGATCGAAATATGCACGTCTAAAAAAATCGCGATGGAGATCAATGGTGAAATCGAGATATGCGTGAGAAATAATCGAGGAAGAAGATGGAAACCGCGCGCGAAATACGATTTTATAAAATAATCTTTATATTGTCCTTGTGATTAAAATTTTAATGGGTTGTCCTTATGGTTAAAAAAGCCTTAATTTTTGTTCTTATGAATATTTTACTGTTACTTTTATGTGTTCATCAATAAAATTATGATCCCTCAACGAAATTCCTGGATCTTCCACTACCTGTAAATTGCTATTTTGGTGCTATAGTTTTTCTTTAGCTTCTGAGCTAGCGTGTGTTTTCCAAGGTTGGTTTTATTTAATATACTAAAAAAAATTATATTTTTAATACACAAGCCTTAGCTGCTTATGATATAAAATACGCTTATCTAATTATTGGAATTTCTATATATAGGTAAACATGGATTGAAATGTATAAATAAAAATAATATTGACTTCTTGTTAAAGATGATATTTTATCATGACTTTATTGATACATAATTTTCTATTTTAAAATATATGTTAATTCTTTTAGAAGTTCCAACACCGGTATAAGGGCATGTATGAAAATTCGTGATGGTATCAAAATATTTTAACTCTATTGACTTATTAATAAAGATTTTGAATAATATGACAATATGATAGAATCATGTAAAGTTGTGTTAGAAAACTTTTTTGCTTTCCAAAAGCGGGTAAATTAAGAGAGAAAAAACCCACAAGAATCACTTGGAAAAAAAGCACACTAAGCAACAGGTTCAAAAATAATGAAAAAAAAGAATAACATTTGGACCAATTATGATTAGAAGTTTTTTTTTTTATACCGATAATCAATTTTGAAATAGAAAAGAAAATAAACAAAAAGTTAATTGCACGTAAAGTGAAAAGAAGAAAAATCATTAAAAAAGGCTTAATTTTGTAATAAGAAACATAATAAAATGAGAAAGAGGAGATAAAATTATTTGGGGCCTTTATGTAAGTGACATAGAAAACTAAAGCAAGCATTGAAAAAACATAATGAGCGGGGAAAAACAAATTAATTTAGAATTTTACGTGGAAAAATTAAACAATTAAGAAGCAAACGAAAAATACGATTAATCAAAAACAGTAAATAAAATATTCTTGAAGCTATATGCAAGAATCAGTATATTTATTGCTAGCCCGCTTTGTGATCGGGCTACACAAAGCTAAGAGATTGCTCAATGAATAAGTTTGAAGAAAGAATTCACAACAAAGACCTGGATCAGTTCGGAGGGCCTTGACCCGACCCCTTTGGTCATGCAGCGAACAAAGCAGAAAATGACATATAGGAAGCGGAAGACCTGGATCGGTTCAGAGGGCCTTAACCCGACCCCTTTGGTCATGCAGCGAACAAAGCAGAAAATGGCATATAGGAAGCGCAACCGGATCGGTTCGGAGGTCACCGACCCGAACCCCTTGTGTGAACGCCGATCTGATCTGAGGACAGGAAGCTGCAGTAGTTACAGCCCACGATTCCTTCATATGCGGAGCGGTTGTGAATCCACTCTTCCACGTTCACCCACGAGCGTAGTGCGTTGGCACCACCTCAAAGCTTCCGAATCCGAATCTAAAGGGATGCGGATCACGTGTACCCGAACCAGAGGCCCTCCAAGGGAATTTTCTGTCTATAAATACACCATCAAGCCTCATTTGAAGGGATCTTTTGGCAAGTGGTTGACCCTCTCTTCCATAAAAACCGAATTCTACTATTATATTCAGATCATCATCAACTTTTAGAACGTATTTCATCAAAGATTGAGTGAAATTATTTATCGTGAAAGTGGGTTTGAGTGAAGATAAACATTGTATTTGTACTATGATCATCAATCAACAAAGTATAAAGTGGACGTAGGCTCTTTAACACCGAACCACTATAAATCGTGTGTTCTTTTTCCTTTTTTCTTTTAATTATCATTGAATTGGGTGTTAGAACCATTTTTGGAACTAACATTTTGGTGCTTTCACTGAGAACGCTTCGAATTCTCTACATCTTGGGCTACCATTCTACTATTTGGGTGTGTATATCCGAAGAAGATAGTCCATATCTCTGAAATTCTCTTCAAAAAAGGTCTCGACAAATTGGATACTATGACCAAAAGAAAAGGAAAAGAAGTGCAAAATGCGCAGGAAAGTGAAATGGGTGAGGATCAACAAGCTATGGTCGTTACAAGATCAAGGGGACAAAGTTCAGGAGCTAACCGATCTGGCAAGACATCATCGAACCGATCTGATCACCAAGCCCCGAACCGATCCAGTAATGCCACCCCGATCCGATCCGGTTCCCTGAATGTTGCTGCTCGCTCCCCTCCGTTCCGAACCACAGGAACGACTTTGGGTCGATCCGAACCGAATCCAGGTGAGTCTGAAACTCTATTCGAGCTCCTACAAATGCTCTGATACCAGCCGTGGCAACTGATGATCAGCCTACGCCTTCTGCGCTCGTCACACATGGAGAATTTTCATGCTTACTTGATATGCTTGAGAGCACTAGGGATGCTTTGGTAGATCATAAATGCGATATCGTTCTTATGAGGGAGAACATGAGAGTTATGAACGAAGAAATAAACGAACTTCGCCGACAAAGAGTGTCCTTTTCGATTCGTCGTCCTACAATGGATCATTCATCATCCTCAGATGAAGAACGCCCGCGTGAAAGGATGTCGTACGAAAGGCCCGAGAATCTGGATCAGTTGACATTCAGATCATTGGGATCCCGTGAAGATGCTACCCGCATTCTGGGACTTGACGATCCGAGTTTGGGAGAACCGATGTTGTTACCGATGCGCGGATCACATGTTCATCCCAGAGATCCAAATATCACTAGTTCCACTTAAGGGCAACTCCTTCAGCCTGTTCGTCCTGTGAATGACTGGGACCGCAGGAGGCGAGGAGGTTCAGCTACCGATCAAAATCAAAGGGCGACGCCCGAAGTAGACACTAGACGTGTTAGAAGAGACAGAAGCATGGATCCTGAACCGGCTCTAACCAATGCGGAAGTAGAAGCGATGGTGCATCAAATCATGGCTGATAGTCGCCGATATACCAATGAAGATTGGGGTATTGAGCGCAGTCACACTCCATTCACCGATGACATCCTGAATTTCCAATTCCCTCGACGGTTCAATCTGCCACAAATGAACCGATATGCCGGGAGAACAAATTCGAAATAACACCTGATGAGGTATGCGTGGTATATGAACGCCGCAGCCGTGCCTGACATTGATGTTGCATTAATGTGGTTTACTCGATTTCCCCCACGATCGGTGTCGAGCTTTCAAGAACTAAGCGTGCATTTTATGAATCAGTTCCGACTCCATGCCCGGAAAGCTAAAAGTGTTATTGAACTATCCAGAATCAAACAGGCCCCTGGAGAATCTCTGAAGTCGTACTTAGACCGCTTCAACATAGTAGTTACCGAAGTAAGCGATCCCCACAAACCAACCATTTTGATGGCCTTAACAGATGGGGTCGATCCAGATACCGAATTCGGAGGTTATTTAGCTGGAAAGCCACCCTTGACTAGGGAGGCATTCTACGAAAAGACAAATATCCTCTACGACGAGAAGAGATATACGCTAATCGAAAGAGAAAGTCTAATAGAGCTTCGAGAGAAGATATCCAATGTAATGTAGCTGTGAAACAATCCGGCGATAATTCGGGGAAGGTCAAAGTGAATGTTGGCAACAAAAATGGAGGAAACGACAACAAGAATGGAAATGACAATAAAAGAAATAGGAGCCGAGGAAATAGCTCGGGAAAAAGACCTCGATTCCAAACTTTTGAGAACTACACACCGTTGAACGATACGTTGGAAAACATCTATCTGGATACTTACAATGTCTTGCAATATAAGAAGCCTCCGCCCCGAGACTCCACGGAGAAGGAGCCGGCGACTGGAAAATTTTGTTTGTTCCATGGAACCCACAACCACTCTACTAATGAGTGTCGGCATTTGAGGGACGTTGTTGAAATGCTGCTACGGGAAGGAAAGTTAGATGAATACAAGGTTGCCCCAAGAGAGAGAGGGGGCAAGGAGGACAGACCTCGAATCAAAATCAGCCTGCTCCTAAACCCACAGCTCAACAAAAAGGTAAAGAAATTGTCATCAACACTATAATAGGGGTCCCCAATCCAGCTGGCCATAGCTACAGGAGAATGGACCAGTATGTGAACGCAGCCAAGCACATTGAAGTAGGGGAATGTAGTAACGTCGAGGACACTGCTTCAGTGAAGCAACAGAAAACGATGTTAGATGATGTCATATTTCGTGATAGAGATGACATTGGAGTTCAATCGCCTACCGAGGACCCCTTGGTGATTACTACCACTATCGGTCCAGCTCTAGTTCATAAGGTATTAGTGGATAATGGAAGTTCGGTTAATATTCTCTTTAAAAAAGCATTCGATCAAGATGAAAATCGAAGCGAAAGACTTGAAGCCTTGCGAGGGATGGATACGCGGCTTCAATGGAGCATCGACAGCTCCAATGGGTTATGTAGAATTGCCAGTGATATTGGGACAAGGAGACCGCCGGAGAGTGAAAATTCTCCCGTTTGTAGTTCTGGACATCGACTCACCCTATAACGCCTTCTTAGGCCGACCAGCCCTCGCCGAATTCAGGGCCTGCATTGCACCCTGGTGCCTATTGTTGAAGTTCCCAACCGAAGCAGGAGTGAGAGTAATGAGAGGTGATCAAGCCACCGGACGAACCTGCTACATGGAAGAACTGAAGATGTTGCCAAAGGGATTAAGCATGGAAACTAAAGGCGCCTCCTCCCCTGCGAGGGACGGTTCAACATAGCAATTAAAGGGACTGGCTCCGTGGGAATCGCCCAGAGAACCGCCCGAGGACATAGATCCCAGAGAGGATGAAGAGCCTGGGGACAGGAAGGCGACCCCCAATGAAACGACTGTGGACATCTCCATTGACAATGTTGATCCAACAAAGGTTTTAAAGATTAGATCCCAGCTGTATCCGTTCCGAGCAAAGGATTTGACTGACTTTTTAAAGGCAAATTTGGATGTGTTTGCCTGGACCCATGCTGATATGTATGAGATATCCCCCTCCGTTATGAGCCACTCATTAAGTATCAACACAAAACATCCACCCGTTAAGCAGAAGAGACGTATGTTGGGCCCAGAAAGGTCACCAGCCTTAAGGGAAGAAGTAGAGAAGTTGAAAGATAACGAGTTCATTAGAGATTCGACGTATCCCGATTGGATATCGAATCCTGTCTTGGTCAAGAAATCAAATGGGAAATGGGAAACATACATTGATTTTTCGGATTTAAACAAGGCTTGTCCAAAAGATAGCTTCCCACTTACTAGGATTGGCCAACTGATGGACTCAACAGCCGGACATGAACTTCTCTCCTTCATGGACGCATACTCAGGATACAATCAGATCCCCATGCATGTTCCGGATCAAGAACATACGAGTTTTATTACGAACTTGGGATTATACTGTTCTGTAGTGATGCCATTCGGGCTAAAGAATACATGCCATCTACCACTGAAAACCCTCGAGACAAAGATGTGATAGATGCCCTATAAGACGACGGTGGCAATGATGAGAATGAGGAAGAGGACGATGTTGTCGTGACTGGGGATTTGGTGAATGTCAACGACATGACTTTAGCTGATATGAAAGCCAAACAGGACAAGCTCTTAAAAGCCAAGGCTGAAAAGGAAGATCTCGAGGCTGTTAAACCTCTCGCGGAAATCCCTACTGGATCCAGGTTAGTTGTCAAACTTTCAACCAGGTCGATCACTGAAGAGCTTGCTAAAAAATCTTCTACTGATCCCAGCGCTCCAGTTCTAGGGAAGAAGAAGCCAAAGCGAATCATGACCGAGGTAGAAAAAGAGAAGAAGGAAAACTTAAAGCTGCCAAGAAAGCGAAGTCCACTCCGAATTCCAAATGAGAGGCAGTTCTATTCTTCGTTTTGCCTATTCCTCGGTCCACTGTTGTTGTAGCGAGTGCGGCCCTCGCCTTTGTTTATTTAGTTCTTTTGTATAAACTTGCACCTGTGTAAATAAAGTAGTTCGTTTTCCATTATGTCAAATGCTTGCAAGTTCGTCATTTGTTTCAGTTAATGTCGAGAAATTAATAGGCATAAGTGGTAAGCAATAATTTAAGTCACAATCACGTTCCACTGCAAATGCATAGACAGAGAAAATATCATTCACAGAAATTGCCGCTTAAATAAACAAAATAAATGATTGATGACAGAGTGTACGCCCCCAATCAATCTTGAATATAGCACTTGGCTAAGGCTTGTTCGAGATTGATTAAACTGCCCCAGCTCTATCGGTGAGGCTAAAATTCTTCTTAATTGGTACCCATTCTTTGTACCTTTATACTCTTCTTTCGTATGGTCAGGTTAGAGTGGATTCGAGGCGGTCTTTTGTCATGGTGCATCTTCACGCCTCAAGGACGTCGTCTTCCCGTCCTTTATACTCTCTCTCGACTCGTGAGAGTTAGAGTTTGGGACATCGGCTTCCCATCCTTTTTATGTTGTTATGCAAATGGTTATTTCATTTGCTTTTGTATCGATTCAAATGTCTAACGTTTTCGACTTAGGTTATGACAATCACAGAAAATACACAAAACAAAATTCGAACGGGTAAAGTACATCACACACAGTATTTTGTAGTGGTTCGGCCAAGTCGTGATCTACGTCCACTTTATAATCTTTCGTTTATTTTAACCAGACTTTTCTAGGCAAGTCGTGCCTTTTTACATGGCCTATAAAACAAAAGAAAATAGTATAATTTCAAGTCAAGTATCACCGCAAATGTTGGGCGTTCCAAGCTCTAGGAATTTCTTCACCATCCACGGTCGTTAACTTGAAAGCTCCCGTGTCAAGTTTCCGTTGGATGGTGTATGGTCCTTCCCACTTTGGACCTAGATGAACCGAAGGTGGGAAGACTCGCTTCAGTACCAAGTCTCCAGGTTCGAAGGTCATAAGGCGAACCTTTCTGTCATAATAACGTGCCACTTGGCGTCGGTGCCTTGAAGCACGCAAGTCCGCTTCGTCCCTCTTCTCTTCAATCATGTCCAGGGACTCTAGAAGGAGCGCTTTATTCGTCATTGGGTCATAATACGTCACTCTATGAGAGGGCACTTTAAGCTCCACCGGAATCACCGCTTTTGATCCCAAGAAGAGTGAAAAAGGGGTATGACCAGTAGCTGTCTTGAAGGTTGTTCGATAGACCCACAAAGCTAGCGGTAATTCGTCAACCCACATGGCTTTTGCTCGTTCTAACCGCTTTTTAAGAATAGACTTAATAACTTTGTTTATTGCTTCAACTTGTCCGTTCGACTATGGTTGAGCTACGGCGGTATACCTCTTATCAATCTTATACTTCTGGCAGAAGTTTCTAAATTCCGCGCTATCGAATTGGGTTCCATTATCGGTTATAATGGTCTTTGGTATCCCAAATCGACAAATGATATTCCTGACCACAAAGCTTATCACTTTTCTTGCCGTGATCGTGGTTAAGGGTTCGGCCTCCACCCATTTTGTGAAATAATCCACACCCACAATCGCATATTTAGCTCCTCCCTTAGCGATTGGCAGCGTCCCGATGATGTCTAATCCCCACATTGCGAACAACCATGGACTGACCTTTGATTTAAGCTGTCTTGGGGTGCCCTTGGAATTTTAGCGAATCTTTGGCATTTATCGCAGCGTCGTGAGTAATCTGTTGCGTCTCTATTCACGGTAGGCCAAAAATAGCCATATCCTTCGCCAAAGTTTGGCTTTCGGTATGATCTCCACACTCACCTTCATGTACTTATTTCAGTACACGCTTGATGTCGTCGTGTGCTATATACAGCATAGCAGAGGCATGGAAAATCCTTGGTGGTAAAGGACGTCGTCCTGTAAAATGTGCCCTACGACTTTACGTATTACAACTCGTCTCTCGCTCTTTTTTGATGGGAGAGTTCCACTTCTAAGGTAATTCTTAATCAGTGTCATCTATGACTCCCTTTCTGGTTCAGCTTACAGGGCTAATTCAACTTCCATTTGGTCAAAGCTTGGTGATCCCAATATCTCTATTGGAACCATCTCGGTTTCTTCCGGTTTGTCAGAACTTGCTAGCTTAACCAGTCGATCTGCCTTTTGGTTTTCTGTTCTCGGGATGTGAGTTATGCTATAATGCTCCAGGTTACCTAGTAACTCCTCTACCTTTTCAAGATAAGTAACTAGTCGAGGTCCCCTGGTTTTGAATTCCTTTCGAACTTGGCAGACAACTATCTTGGAGTCACAGAATATATCCAATGTTCTTACCCCTAATTCCTTAGCGAGCTTTAGCCCGACAATCCGGGCCTCATATTCGGAATCATTATCAGTGACAGAGAATTCCAGCCGCAGGGCGTAGTAAATGGATCGTCCTTCAGGAGTAGTTAAAACAACTTCGGCGTCGGACCTTCGATCATTCTTAGCTCCATCCGTATATAATTTCCATGGACTAGTTCTAATTTATGCTCTGAAGCGACAGTCTTGTCATCTACTTCTTTTTTCTCGGGAATCGTGAATTCTGCTATGAAGTCAGCTAGGGTCTGCCCCCTTATTGATCTCCTTGGTTGAAAATATAAATCAAATTGGCTCAGCTCGATATTCCACTTAAGTAGACGTTCCAATGCTTCGGGTCTTTATAACACTTGTCTTAGTGGTTGGTCAGTATATATGACTATCGGATGAGCTTGAAAATAATGGCGGAGCTTTTCAGGATGCAATTAAAGACTATAAGCAAGTTTTTCTATTCTCGGATAACTGCGTTCTGCAGCTGCTAACTTCTTTCTTACATAGTATACTAGCCTCTGGACCTTGTCTTCTTCACGTACCAAGGCTGTGCTGACAGCATGAGATGACACCGCCAAATAGACGAACAGATCTTCATGATCCACCGGCTTTGATAATATCGGGGGCTTCTCCAACAAGTTCAGCAGATTTTGGAATGCCTCCACACAGTCAGGGGTCCATTTGAAATAACGTTTCCCTCGTTTGATTAAATCAAAGAATGGGACACATTTGTCCGTGGCTTTGGAAATGAATCTGCTCAACGATGCAACCTTCCCAGCCAGGCTTTGAACATCCCTAATCTTCCGTGGCTCTTTTATGTTCCTGATTGCTGCTATTTGGTTAGGATTAATCTCAATTCCTCGAGAACTTACGATGAAACCGAGAAATTTTCCTGATGCAACCCCAAATGAGCACTTTAAGGGGTTCAACTTCCTCCCGTACCTCCGTAGAATGTCAAACATCTCTGCCAAATCTTGCATATGACTAGAAGACTGCCGGGATTTCACGAGCGTGTCATCTACATAAACTTCCATAGTTTTTCCGATCTAATTATAGAACATCCGATTTACCAAACGCTGGTAAGTGGCTCCGACATTCTTTAGCCGAATGGCATCACTAGTAACGGTATAATCCCAAGTTCGTAATAAAACTCGTATGTTCTTAATCCAGAACATGCATGGGGATCTGGTTGTATCCTGAGTATGCGTCCATGAAGGAGAGAAGTTCGTGTCCGGCTGTTGAGTCCACCGGTTGGTCAATCCTAGGAAGTGGGAAGCCATTTTTTGGACAAGCCTTGTTCAAATCCGAAAAATCAATGCACGTTCGCCATTTCCCATTTGATTTCTTGACTAAGAAAGGATTCGATATCCAGTCGGGATACGTCGAATCTCTAATGAACCTGTTATCTTTCAACTTCTCTACTTCTTCCCTTAAGGCTGCTGACCTCTCTGGGCCCAACATACGTCTCTTCTGCTTAACGGGTGGATGTTTTGGGTTGATACTTAATGAGTGGCACATAACGGAGGGGATATCCCACACATATCAGCATGGGTCCAGGCAAACACATCCAAATTTGCCTTTAAAAAGTCAGTCAATTCCTTTGCTCGGAACGGATCCAGCTGAGATCCAATCTTTAAAACCTTTGTCAGATCAACATTGTCAATGGAGATGTCCACAGTCGTTTCATTGGGGTCACTTTCCTGTCCCCGGGCTCTTCATCCTCTCTGAGATCTATGTCCTCGGGCAGTTCTCTGGGCGATTCTCTCGGAGCCGGTCCCTTTAATTGCTATGCTAAACCCTCCCTCGCAGGGGGAGAAAACGCCTTTTGTTTCCATGCTTAATCCCTTTAGTAACATCTTCAGTTCTGCCATGTAGCAGGCTCGTCCGGTCGCTTGATCACCTCTCATTACTCCCACTCTTGCTTCGGTTGGGAACTTCAACAATAGGCACCAGGGTGCAATGCAGGCCCTGAATTCTACGAGGGTTGGTCGGCCCAAGAAGGCGTTATAGGGTGAGTCGATGTCCAGATCTACAAACGGGAGAATTATCACTCTCCGGTGGTCTCCTTGTCCCAATGTCACTGACAATTCTGCATATTCCATTGGAGCTGTCGATGCTCCATTGAAGCCGCGTATCCATCCCTCACAAGGCTTTAAGTCTTTCGCTTCGAGTTTCATCTGATCGACATCATCTGACATCGTTTTCTGTTGCTTCACTGGAGCAGTGTCCTCGAAGTTACTACATTTCTGTAACACCCCACCTCCGTTAGTGTCACTCACAAAGGGAATGCACTAAGTTCTGTGGAGCATTTAGGGTAAAAGATGCAGTTAAATTACAAGACAGACAGAAATTAAACAGCGGAAAATAAAACTTTGCTTTATTGATAAAATAGTTTGTACAAAGATTTCTTTACAATATCAGAGTGTCATCTGTCTTACAAAATAAAGAAGCATAAAAATACATTTATATTCCCCAATTTCAGCAAGAGCCAGCCATAGCATCTGAAAAGAGAATCCAAGCAAAACTTCGACAAATTCTTCAAGCTGGAAAGAGTGGCAGTCCAATTTAACCTGAGCTAAACTATTCCCTCCTTTACTACCTGGGGGGGGGGGGGTGGAAAAACAAAACGACATGAATTAACTGAATACAAGATAACACCATGCTGATAGGGTTGGCAAGATTAGACAAGATATGCTAAGCTAAGATAAACTGGATATGCTCTAATACTTTCGCCGCTTCGCTATTTCCTCGTTATACTGGTTTCTATATCTCTGCACCACCTAACTAGTGTTCCAACTAGTAACGATAACGTGATCCCAACCCCTGTAGTTTCCATTGCCTTCAGGCATACATTTATTACCTAGATCTAATCTAGGGTTTTCTATCAAGTGCTTTCTAGATTTAACTAGAGTTTTAGCTATTTGCTGAACGCTTCTCGAGTTCAGGGTTTATGCCACCTAGTCCAACTAGGGATTACGCTACCTGTCGAACGATGCCCCCAAGTCTAGGACACACTACCTAGAGTGGTATATGTTCATATACTTCCCCACGCATGTATCGCGAATCGTTATCGCTTATCTAGATGCACATGTCCTGTAATGTACGGTCTGAGTCCTGTGACAGGGCAAATCAAGGAATACAGAACTCGGTCGGGAGCTTTCAGATATCTACCGATGCAGATGCTAAGGTCTGTTTTTATTCCAGTGGCTATGGTCCCACTTGACCCCTCCCTCAACTAATGAAAGGCACACCTTGTAAAATGAGAACTATACGCCGGCCCCCGGTGCCCCACTATCCTATGGCGATCCTCACCCATAACTAGATAGCAAGTATATGGTCTTTTGGAGTTCTCCGCCTTTCCGCTTCACGTATCTCGATTGACTCAAGATGGATGGTAGACGACGAGTCGCTATCACAGGGCTACCGTTTGCTCGCCGAATCACGCCGGTCCATCCTGGTCTTTAGGTTGCCATGTATTGCAACCAAGGCATACCCCTGGTTCTTCTACGCAGACCTTAACCTCTGTGGGCCCAGGCGGATCATCTGCAGCCTCACAGAGGGATACCAAGAGTACCCTCACGTCCCCTCGAAGCCTCGGGCTTCGTAACCCAATTCGTTGGAGCCTTCTTTTTAATCAAACGGACGTTCACTCCTCCTCGTGTTATACTAAGAATTACTACTTAGTTTTGTCAACTAAGGTTTACCACTTAGTTCCCAGAATCGTTGTTTTCTTAACTAAGGTTGACTACTTAGCTCCTTTTAACTAAGGTTTACTACTTAGTTCTCTTTCCCGTCAATTTGGATTGGTTAAGTGTCATTAGTCAATTCAAGCTAACTTAACCCTCTTCATTTATCCTGTTAAGCTGGTTAAGTGTCATCAGCAATTCACGTTGACTTAACCCTACCACAAACCAAGTTATATTGGTTAAATATTTCTTATTACTTAACCCTACCCCTTCATCCTGTATTGGTTAAGTGTTCCTTTTTAACTTAACCTTGCCCGTCTGTTTTAACTAACATGTTATTAATGGTTAAGTATTATCCCTTCATGTTTTAGACTTAACCTCATTCCTTTATCACAACCTGATGGTTAAGTGTTCAGGTTTACTTAACCCTACGGTCTAGCCCAGCTAACATATCAAAATTGGCTAAGCGTATTAGATTTTACTTAACCCCAACCTCTAGTCTAGTTAACATATTAATTTGGCTAAGTGTGTTAACTTTACTTAACCCCTACAAGTCTCGTTTTGCTACCTTGAGTTTGGTTAAGTGTCTCTATGGACTTAGCCCTCCCATTCTAGCTTAACTGTGTTAAGTTGGTTAAGTGTTCCTATGGACTTAACCCTCCCATTCTAGCTTAACTGTGTTAAGTTGGTTAAGTGTTCCTATGGACTTAACCCTCCCGTTCTAGCTTAACTGTGTTAAGTGTCAGTCTGAACCTAACCCCACCCATTAGTCTAGTTATCATGTTGAACTGGTTAAGTGTCTTAGTTAACTTAACCCTACCATTCTTGTTCTAGCTTTAAAGCCGCTACCACTCACATTAGACAGGTATTGTTGCGACTACTGGATGTGCCGGTTGGTTCCGGGCAGGTTTATATCGCAACTCAGTCTAACTTCGGGCTAGGCATATTAGTGTTTTCTAAGTTCAAAGGGTTTCAATTTATTTTCAAATCAGGTTTTGAAAGTAACCATTCCGTTCGTCGGTTCAGTTAGGGATAGCCAGGGAGAGCAGGAAACTTGTATTTTCCAAACCCAAGCCTAGACACTATCCTCTCTGTCACCCTAGAACTTTCTGTTGTATTTATTAAAAGAGATGTCATTAATAAACCTTTCTTTTGTCTATAAATAAATTGTTAACAATTTATCCTCAAAGTCCATTTTCTTTTCTTTCTTTTTTAAAATAAATTTGGCCTATACTATATTCATTTGCCATGCCCATTAGTATACTTATATTCTAGGCCCAAGTCTTGACTTACCTATTATTTAACCCAACTTGCAGTTTTAGGCCAACTTATGTCTAATATTCTTATTTCATTGTCAAAACTAGATTTAATATTCTAGTTTATAATTTATGGCCAAAACTTAGTCTATGAACAATTTATCGTTTGTGACAAATTCTATAAGTAAACTACTCCTAATTTACTTATTCCATTATTACTCTTTTAGTGTACATTGTCACATTTATTATTATGGCCCCTTTTTCCTATTTATCATATTAATATTTTTTGGTATGTAAATTATGCCAGATTAAGTGTCACTAACCATAATTATTCTAAACATGACAATTACTCACAATTATGACTAAATTCAAAATTGTGCTAATATACTTATTATGCCAAATTAACTTTAATTTAGCCAATTCTGATTTAACAACCTAATTCACAGTTTATGGCAAAACTAGAATTATTATTCTAGTTTACAGTTTTATGCCTAAAATTTAGCTTACTTGAAATTACTAAATTTAATATGTCATATTCCATCATTTATGTCAAATTTCCCAACTTGCGTTTTAATAGGCATGTCATAATACACATTCCAAATTATGCCAATCAATATGAATTTCATGTTGTACCCAAATCGTATTCCCATCGTTCGTATAATCGTGATTCATCCTAGATTATAGATAAATCTAGGTTCGTGGAAAAAAGGGAATGAACCAAAATGCCATGAAAAGATAAATATAATAACTGGCATAGGATGATAATTTACTAATTTCAGATCTAACAAATTACACTGAATCAATTGATTTTAAGCATCGAAGGCCTATAGATCTGATAATATTATGACATGGAAAGGGTCGAATAAATAACATAGGTTCATGTATATGGGTACATCTAACTTAATAGACAAATTCCCATAATCAAGATCCAAGGATAATTAAGAACAGATTGAATCGACAATCATGTTTAGATCCAATATCACAGTCATAATCCTAGGCAATAATATCATGTTCATAAATCATAGGTAATTATCCACAATTGTCTTTGTCATAGTCATAGGCATTGGTTTATGTTCAAATGCTTATGTTCATAGTCAAAGGCATATGGTTTCAACGTCCATAGTTTCATAGTCATAGTCTTAGGCATTGGAAATTTAGTCACAATATGTTCTAGGCCAAAATCAAGAATCAGATCCAAAGGTATGTACAAGCACAGATTCAATGAAATGATAAGGCATATTTCTTATATCCATTAATTTCATGTCACAAATAGAAAAAGGCGTTCAGATCTAAAAAGTAACCAACTTATAGAGATTAGATTCGTAGAAAAACAGTCGTTGAAGTCGTTTGAATCTTCACTTGAATCCTAGCTTGTTTTGAATCTTCTCTTGAAAGATTTGAGCAGCATTTCCTCGTCTTAGATTTCTATTTTATTTTATTTATTTATTTTAGAGGAGGAGAAGAAGCCATATCCACCGAGAATTTATGCATCATAAGGTTAGAGAAGAATGGTGTAAAGAGAATGAGGCTAGGGGCTGTTTATATAGAGTTGCAAGTAAATGAGAGCCGTCGATGAAGCCAAGATTAATTCTAGCCGTTCGTTCTAAAGAGAAACCAATTATGTTCACCATTTCTTTCTTAATGTACATTTACTATTATTTGTCAATCCATATAAATACGTACACATTAGATACATCCCCCCTTTTCACACTTATTATTATTTTTGTATGCACATTAGATACATCCCCCCTTTACACACTTATTATTATTTTTATATGCACATTAGATAAATCCCCCCTTTACACACTTATTATTATTTTTGCAACTTTATTGTTAACAGAAAATTCGGGGTGTTACATTCTCCCCTCCTTTTAGGATTTCGTCCCCGAAATCTTCAAGTTAGGAAGAATGTGTCCTGCCATCCAATCATCCAACTACTCAACCATTCAATCACAGGCATCCATTGTCCTTAAAAAAGACTTCTAATGCTTCATGATCATATGCATAGTGTGTGTACATGTCCTTATCTAATGCAAAATCAGGCGGTCTACTGATTCAGTTGACCTCCTTAATGCAATCCATGATAGTGCCATGCATCCATTATGTATGCAAAAGAACCCTAATGATACATATTATTTCTACATGCGTGCACAACCATTCATCCGAATGCAACATCCATACGATAACATAACCATCATACATCCATTAACGAAAAATAAACACGCATATATTTGCAATATGAGGTGATTGAGCCGATCTAGTGCCTATGGTGTGTATATGCATCCACGAGCAACCACTTGCAACCATCAATCATAACATGTTTCAAATACATGTTTTCGTCCATTGGCTTCTACCTAAGGATCGATGATACGTCCTAGAGGATATACTTTGGAAAGAGGGAAACAAGTATGTGTAAAGCTCCTACAAAAAGAAATCAAGGATATACCCTAAAGAAAAAGGGTATGATGCGCGTATCTAGTCTTCAGTCTTCAAAGTCGCATCTTCTTGAGCTTCACTATTCTGTACCTTATCTAATTTAACTTCACGATTGTGAAGTTTCTGACCTCCATTTCAAAAAAAAAAACAGATGTCAACCACGGTTCAAGTGTATATATACTAGGATGATCAGAGGTCTCTCCTCCTAGCTTATCCATCATGCCATAACTATGAGGGTCAAAAGGTCACTACGTACTTTTCACCTCTCTTAAGGTTAGTCTTTTTTTTTCTATTTAGAACGCCTGCCACAACTTACCATCTTTCACGCAAACCATCCTAGTCGAACTCGACATTCCTCAAGTACAATCCCCAAAGGCCTAAACCAATATCAGACAAGCACCCAAGGAATATCTCCTTCGAATTTAGACGATCTACGTGAGATGATATAAGAAAACTCGATAGCTACTCTCAAATCCCTACTAACCAAAAATAAATTGGCCGAACCACCAATTGGATTTGAGACTCTAGTGGGATCTTTCTACTATACAAGTACTAAGGTGCAGAGACTCGACTATGGAAGTAGACATGAACAAATGTGAAGCGCTAAAACCGAAAGAGTACGAACAGAAAAACTAGACTCTTCCAACAGAACTTTACTACCTTTCTCCTAGGTACGCTTAGAGGTGAAAGTATGTACTTGCCCTTCTAAAAATCTTGTTCCTCGTTCTTGCCCTTGTCCTTAATTATATGCCCTATTATACCCTAGTAAAGATACTTCCTCTTGTCTTAGGTTTTATAATTCCTCGTCCTTGGGTTATGCTCCTTAGCAAAACTCCTCATCCTCTTCCGTGTGTAATCATGTTGACAAATCTCTCGAAAGCTTCCTCCATCGTACAGAATCCCCTACAAAGCTTGAAAGAAAACTGGCCGTAGGTGAAACTACTACGGCTATAGATGGAAGTCGGGCACTACTTTGCCCTTCGATGAAGTTACCTCCCAGAAAGCCATGAGCCCAAGAGACTCAAGAAAGAAGGAAACGAGGACTCAAACAGAGAATCAAAAGATAGTGCTTATGGCTTTGGGGAATATGCCTTTTAAAACAAAACTTTTCTTTTGAAAATGCTTCTTTAAAAACTGTTTTGAAAAATAAATTTTCAAATCTTTATCTGATCCGGTAACCTTCAGCTCTGATACCACGTGTAACACCCCACGTCCGTTAGTGTCACTCACAAAGGGAATGCACTAAGTTTTGTGGAGCATTTAGGGTAAAAGATGCAGTTAAATTACAAGACAGACAGAAATTAAACAGCGGAAAATAAAACTTTGCTTTATTGATAAAATAGTTTGTACAAAGATTTCTTTACAATATCAGAGTGTCATCTGTTTTACAAAATAAAGAAGCATAAAAATACATTTATATTCCCCAATTTCAGCAAGAGCCAGCTATAGCATCTGAAAAGAGAATCCAAGCAAAACTTCAACAAATTCTTCAAGCTGGAAAGAGTGGCAGTCCAATTTAACCTGAGCTAAACTATTCCCTCCTTTACTACCCGGGGGGGGGGGGAATGGAAGAAAAGAAGACGAAGGGAAAACAGAGTCAGACATAAAGCCTGAGTAAGTTCAGTAACTTCTAGCATGTGAACATGGAAAAACAAAACGACATGAATTAACTGAATACAAGATAACACCATGCTGATAGGGTTGGCAAGATTAGACAAGATATGCTAAGCTAAGATAAACTGGATATGCTGTAATACTTTCGCCGCTTCGCTATTTCCTCGTTATACTGGTTTCTATATCTCTGCACCACCTAACTAGTGTTCCAACTAGTAACGATAACGTGATCCCAACCCCTGTAGTTTCCATTGCCTTCAGGCATACATTTATTACCTAGATCTAATCTAGGGTTTTCTATCAAGTGCTTTCTAGATTTAACTAGAGTTTTACGCTATCTGCTGAACGCTTCTCGAGTTCAGGGTTTATGCCACCTAGTCCAACTAGGGATTACGCTACCTGTCGAACGATGCCCCCAAGTCTAGGACACACTACCTAGAGTGGTATATGTTCCTATACTTCCCCACGCATGTATCGCGAATCATTATCGCTTATCTAGATGCACATGTCCTGTAATGTGCGTTCTGAGTCCTGTGACAGGGCAAATCAAGGAATACAGAACTCGGTCGGGAGCTTTCAGATATCTGCCGATGCAGATGCTAAAGTCTGTTTTTATTCCAGTGGCTATGGTCCCACTTGACCCCTCCCTCAACTAATGAAAGACACCTTGTAAAATGAGAACTATACGCCGGCCCCCGGTGCCCCACTATCCTATGGCCATCCTCACCCATAACTAGATAGCAAGTATATGGTCTTTTGGAGTTCTCCGCCTTTCCGCTTCACGTATCTCGATTGACTCAAGATGGATGGTAGACGAGTCGCTATCACAGGGCTACCGTTTGCTCGCCGAATCACGCCGGTCCATCCTGGTCTTTAGGTTGCCATGTATTGCAACCAAGGCATACCCCTGGTTCTTCTACGCAGACCTTAACCTCTGTGGGCCCAGGTGGATCATCTGCAGCCTCACAGAGGGATACCAAGAGTACCCTCACGTCCCCTCGAAGCCTCGGGCTTCGTAACCCAATTCGTTGGAGCCTTCTTTTTAATCAGACGGACGTTCACTCCTCCTCGTGTTATACTAAGAATTACTACTTAGTTTTGTCAACTAAGGTTTACCACTTAGTTCCCAGAATCGTTGTTTTCTTAACTAAGGTTTACTACTTAGCTCCTTTTAACTAAGGTTTACTACTTAGTTCTCTTTCCCATCAATTTGGATTGGTTAAGTGTCATTAGTCAATTCAAGCTAACTTAACCCTCTTCATTTATCCTGTTAAGCTGGTTAAGTGTCATCAGCAATTCACGTTGACTTAACCCTACCACAAACCAAGTTTTATTGGTTAAATATTTCTTATTACTTAACCCTACCCCTTCATCCTGTATTGGTTAAGTGTTCCTTTTTAACTTAACCTTGCCCGTCTGTTTTAACTAACATGTTATTAATGGTTAAGTATTATCCCTTCATGTTTTAGACTTAACCTCATTCCTTTATCACAACCTGATGGTTAAGTGTTCAGGTTTACTTAACCCTACGGCCTAGCCCTGCTAACATATCAAAATTGGCTAAGCGTATTAGATTTTACTTAACCCCAACCTCTAGTCTAGTTAACATATTAATTTGGCTAAGTGTGTTAACTTTACTTAACCCATACAAGTCTCCTTTTGCTACCTTGAGTTTGGTTAAGTGTCTCTATGGACTTAGCCCTCCCATTCTAGCTTAACTGTGTTAAGTTGGTTAAGTGTTCCTATGGACTTAACCCTCCCGTTCTAGCTTAACTGTGTTAAGTGTTAGTCTGAACCTAACCCCACCCATTAGTCTAGTTATCATGTTGAACTGGTTAAGTGTCTTAGTTAACTTAACCCTACCATTCTTGTTCTAGCTTTAAAGCCGCTACCACTCACATTAGACAGGTATTGTTGCGACTACTGGATGTGCTGGTTGGTTCCGGGCAGGTTTATATCGCAACTCAGTCTAACCTCGCGCTAGGCATATTCGTGTTTTCTAAGTTCAAAGGGTTTCAATTTATTTTCAAATCAGGTTTTGAAAGTAACCATCCCGTTCGTCGGATCAGTAAGGGATAGCCAGGGAGAGCAGGAAACTTGTATTTTCCAAACCCAAGCCTAGACACTATCCTCTCTGTCACCCTAGAACTTTCTGGTGTATTTATTAAAAGAGATGTCATTAATAAACCTTTCTTTTGTCTATAAATAAATTGTTAACAATTTATCCTCAAAGTCCATTTTCTTTTCTTTTCTTTTTTAAATAAATTTGGCCTATACTATATTCATTTGCCATGCCCATTAGTATACTTATATTCTAGGCCCAAGTCTTGACTTACCTATTATTTAACCCAACTTGCAATTTTAGGCCAACTTAGGTCTAATATTCTTATTTCATTGTCAAAACTAGATTTAATATTCTAGTTTATAATTTATGGCCAAAACTTAGTCTATGAACAATTTATCGTTTGTGACAAATTCTATAAGTAAATTACTCCTAATTTACTTATTCCATTATTACTCTTTTAATGTACATTGTCACATTTATTATTATGGCCCCTTTTTCCTATTTATCATATTAATATTTTTTGGTATGTAAATTATACCAGATTAAGTGTCACTAACCATAATTATTCTAAACATGACAATTACTCACAATTATGACTAAATTCAAAATTGTGCTAATATACTTATTATGCCAAATTAACTTTAATTTAGCTAATTCTGATTTAACAACCTAATTCACAGTTTATGGCAAAACTAGAATTATTATTCTAGTTTACAGTTTTATGCCTAAAATTTAGCTTACTTGAAATTACTAAATTTAATATGTCATATTCCATCATTTATGTCAAATTTCCCAACTTGCGTTTTAATAGACATGTCATAATACACATTCCAAATTATGCCAATTAATATGAATTTCATGTTGTACCCAAATCGTATTCCCATCGTTCGTATAATCGTGATTCATCCTAGATTATAGATAAATCTAGGTTCGTGGAAAAAAGGGAATGAACCAAAATGCCATGAAAAGATAAATATAATAACTGGCATAGGATGATAATTTACTAATTTTAGATCTAACAAATTACACTGAATCAATTGATTTTAAGCATCGAAGGCCTATAGATCTGATAATATTATGACATGGAAAGGGTTGAATAAATAACATAGGTTCATTTATATGGGTACATCTAACTTAATAGACAAATTCCCATAATCAAGATCCAAGGATAATTAAGAATAGATTGAATCGATAATCAGGTTTAGATCCAATATCACAGTCATAATCCTAGGCAATAATATCATGTTCATGAATCATAGGTAATTATCCACAATTGTCTTTGTCATAGTCATAGGCATTGGTTTATGTTCAAATGCTTATGTTCATAGTCAAAGGCTTATGGTTTCAACGTCCATAGTTTCATAGTCATAGTCTTAGGCATTGGAAATTTAGTCACAATATGTTCTAGGCCAAAATCAAGAATCAGATCCAAAGGTATGTACAAGCACAGATTCAGTGAAATGATAAGGCATATTTCTTATATCCATTAATTTCATGTCACAAATAGAAAAAGGCGTTCAGATCTAAAAAGTAACCAACTTACAGAGATTAGATTCGTAGAAAAACAGTCTTTGAAGTCGTTTGAATCTTCACTTGAATCCTAACTTGTTTTGAATATTCTCTTGAAAGATTTGAGCAGCATTTCCTCGTCTTAGATTTATATTTTATTTTATTTATTTAATTTAGAGGAGGAGAAGAAGCCATATCCACCGAGAATTTATGCATCATAAGGTTAGAGAAGAATGGTGTAAAGAGAATGAGGCTAGGGGCTGTTTATATAGAGTTGCAAGTAAATGAGAGCCGTCGATGAAGCCAAGATTAATTCTAGCCGTTCGTTCTAAAGAGAAACCAATTATGTTCACCATTTCTTTCTTAATGTACATTTACTATTATTTGTCAATCCATATAAATACGTACACATTAGATACATCCCCCCTTTTCACACTTATTATTATTTTTGTATGCACATTAGATACATCCCCCCTTTACACACTTATTATTATTTTTATATGCACATTAGATACATCCCCCCTTTACACACTTATTATTATTTTTGCAACTTTATTGTTAACAGAAAATTCGGGGTGTTACAATTTCCCTTCTTCAAGGTGCTTGACTGCGTTCACATACTGGTCCATTGCCCTGTAGCATTGGCCAGCTAGACAGGGTCCCCCTACTATAGTGTTGATGACAATTCCTTTACCTTTTTGTTGAGTTGTGGGTTTAGTGGTAGACTGATTTTGATTCGGGGACCTTCCTCCTTGCCCCCTCTCTCTTGGGGCAACCTTGTATTCATCTAACTTTCCTTCCTGTAGCAGCTTTTCAACAACGTTCCTCAAATGCCGACACTCATTAGTAAAGTGGCCGTGGGTTTCATGGAACAAATAAAATTTTCCAGTCGCCGGCTCCTTCGTGGAGTCTCGGGGAGGAGGCTTCTTATATTGCAAGACATTGTAAGTATCCAGATAGATGTTTTCCAACGTATCGTTCAACGATGTGTAGTTCTCAAAAGTTTGGAATCGAGGTGTTTTTCCAAAGCTATTGGCTCGGTTCCTATTTCTTTTATTGCCATTTCCGTTCCTGTTGCCATTTCCTTCTTTTTTGTTGCCAACGTTCACTTCGACCTTCCCCAAATTATCGCCGGATTGTTTCACAACAACATTACTTTGGATATCTTCTCTCGAAGCTTCATCAGACTTTCTCTTTCGATTAGCGTATATCTCTTCTCGCCGTAGACGGATATTTGCCTTTTCGTAGAATGTCTCCCTAGTCAACGGTGGTTTTCCAGCTAAATAACCTTCGAATTCAGTATCTGGATCAACCCCATCTATTAAGGCCATCAAAATGGTTGGTTCGTGGGGATCGCTTACTTCGGTAATTGCTAAGTTGAAGCGGTCCAAGTACGACTTCAGAGATTCTCCAGGGGCCTGTTTGATTCTGGATAGTTCAATAAATACTTTTAGCTTTCTGGGCATGGAGTCAGAACTGGTTCATAAAACGCTCGATTAGTTCTTGAAAGCTCGACACCGGTCGTGGGGGAAGTCGAGTAAACCACATTAATGCAACATCTTCTAGATATATCGGGAAGGCTTTACATTTTACAGCGTTAGGCGCGGCTGCGGCGTTCATATACCACGCATACCTCATCAAGTGTTGGTTCAGATCTGTTCTCCTGGCATATCGGTCCATTTGTGGCAGATTGAATCGTCGAGGGAATTGGAAATTCAGGATGACATCGGTGAATGGAGTGTGACTGCACTTAATACCCCAATCTTCATTGGTATATCAGTGACTATCAGCCATGATTTGACGCACACTCGCTTCTACTTCCGCGTTGGTTAGAGCCGGTTCAGGATCCATGCTTCTGTCTCTTCTAACACGTCTAGCGTCTACTTCGGGCGATGCCCTTTGGTTTCGATCGGTAGCTGAACCTCCTCGCCTTTTGCGGTCCAGGTCATTCACCGGACGAACAGGCTGAAGGAGTTGCCCCTGAGTGAGATTAGTGATATTGGGATCTCTGGGAAGAACATGTGATCCGCACATCAGTAACAGCATCCGTTCTCTCAAACTCGGATCGTCAGGTCCTAGAATGCAAGTCGCATCGTCACGGGATCCCAATGATCCGAATGTCAACTGGTCCAGATTCTCGGGCCTCCTTTCACGCGGGCGTTCTTCATCTGAGGATGATGAATGATCCATTGTAGGACGACGAATCAGAGAGGACTCTCTTTGTCGGCGAAGTTCGCTTATTTCTTCGTTCATAACTCTCATGTTCTCCCTCATAAGAACGCTATCGCGTTTATGATCTTCCAAAGCATCCCTAGTGCTCTTAAGCATATCAAATAAGCATGAAAATTCTCCATGTATGACTAGCGCAGAAGGCATAGACTGATCATCAGTTGCTACGGCTGGTATCAGAGCATTTGTATGAGCTCGAGTAGAGTTTCCAGCCTCACCTGCATTCGGTTCAGATCGACCCGAAGTTGTTCCTGTGGTTCGGATCGGAGGGGAGCGAGTAGTAGCATTCAGGGAACCGGATCGGATCGTGGTGGCATTACCGGATCAGTTCGGGGCTTGGTGATCAGATCGGTTCGGAGATGTCCTGCCAGATCGGTTAGCACCTGAACTTTGTCCCCTTGATCTTGTAACGACCATAACTTGTTGATCCTCACTATTTCACTTTCCTGTGCATTTTGTACTTCTTTTCCTTTTCCTTTGGTCATAGTATCCAATTTGTCGAGACCTTTTTGTAGAGAATTTGAGAGATATTGACTGTATGGACTATCTTATTCGGATATACACACCCAAATAGTAGAATTGTAGCCCAAGATGTAGAAAATCCGAAACGTTCTCAGTGAAAACACCAAAATATTAGATCCAAAAATGGTTCTAACACCCAATTCAATGATAATTAAAAGAGAAAAGCAAAAAGAACACATGATTTATATTGGTTCGGCGTTAAAGAGCCTATGTCCACTTTATACTTTGTTGATTGATGACCAGAGTACAAATACAATACTTATCTTCACTCAAACCCACTTTCACAATGAATAATTTCACTCAATCTTTGATGAAATACGCTCTAAAAGTTTATGATGATCTGAATAAAATAGTGGAATTCGGTTTCTATGGAAGAGAGGGTCAATCACTTGCCAAAAGATCCCTTCAAATGAGGCTTGATGGTGTTTTTATAGACAAAAAATTCCCATGGAGGGCCTCCGATTCGGGTATACGTGGTGCTCATCCCTTTAGATTCGGGTTCGGAAGCTTTGAGGTGGTGCCAACACACTACGCTCGTGGGTGAACGTGGGAGAGTGGATTCACAACCGCACCGCATATGAAGGAATCGTGGGCTGTAACTGCTGCAGCTTCCTGTCCTCGGATCGGATCAGTGTTCACACAAGGGGTTCGGGTCGGTGACCTCCGAACCGATTTGATTGCGCTTCCTATATGCCATTTTCTGCTTTGTTCGCTGCATGACCAAAGGGGTCGGGTCAAGGCCCTCCGAACTGATCCAGGTCTTTGCTGTGAATTCTTTCTTCAAACTTATTCATTGAGCAATCTCTTAGCTTTGTGTAGCCCGATCACAAACCGGGCTAACATTTTAAAAATGTTATATCCAAAAATGGTTCTAACACCCAATTCAATGATAATTAAAAGAGTAAAGCAAAAAGAACACACGATTTATAGTGGTTCGGCGTTAAAGGGTCTACGTCCACTTTATACTTTGTTTACTGATGATCAAAGTACAAATACAATGCTTATCTTCACTCAAACTCACTTTCACAATGAATAATTTCACTCAATCTTTGATGAAATACGCTCTAAAAGTTGATGATGATCTAAATAAAATAGTGGAATTCGGTTTCTATGGGAGAGAGGGTCAGTCACTTGCCAAAAGATCCCTTCAAATGAGGCTTGATGGTGTAGTTATAGACAGAAAATTCCCCTGGAGGGCCTCCGGTTCGGATACACGTGGTGCTCATCCCTTTAGATTCGGGTTCGGAAGCTTTGAGGTGGTGCCGGCACACTACGCTCGTGGGTGAACGTGGGAGAGTGGATTCATAATCGCTCCGCATATGAAGGAATCATAGGCTGTAACTGTTGCAGCTTCATGTCTTTAGATCGGATCGACGTTCACACAAGGGGTTCGGGTCGGTGACCTCCGAACCGATCCGGTTGCGCTTCCTATATGCCATTTTCTGCTTTGTTCGCTGCATGACCAAAGGGGTCGGGTCAAGGCCCTCCGAACTGACCCGGGTCTTTGCTGTGAATTCTTTCTTCAAACTTATTCATTGAGCAATCTCTTAGCTTTGTGTAGCCCGATCACAAACCGGGTTAACATTTTAGAAATGTTATATCCAAAAATGGTTCTAACACCCAATTCATTGATAATTAAAAGAGAAAAGCAAAAAGAACACAAGATTTATAGTGGTTCGGCGTTAAAGGGTCTACGTCCACTTTATACTTTGTTGATTGATGATCAGAGTACAAATACAATGCTTATCTTCACTCAAACCCACTTTCATAATGAATAATTTCACTCAATCTTTGATGAAATATGCTCTAAAAGTTGATGATGATCTGAATAAAATAGTGGAATTCGGTTTGTATGTAAGAGAGGGTCAATCACTTGCCAAAAGATCCCTTCAAATGAGGCTTGATGGTGTATTTATAGACAGAAAATTCCCCTGAAAGGCCTCCGGTTTGGGTACACGTGGTGCTCATCCCTTTAGATTCGTGTTCGGAAGCTTTGAGGTGGTGCCAACACACTACGCTCGTGGGTGAACGTGGGAGAGTGGATTCACAACCGCTCCGCATATGAAGGAATCGTGGGCTGTAACTGATGCAGCTTCCTGTCCTCCGATCGGATCGGCGTTCACACAAGGGGTTCGGGTCGGTGACCTCCGAAGCGATCCAGTTGCGCTTCCTATACGCCATTTTCTGCTTTGTTCGCTGCATGACCTAAGGGGTCGGTCAAGGCCTTCCGAACCGATCTGGGTCTTTGCTGTGAATTCTTTCTTCAAACTTATTCATTGAGCAATCTCTTAGCTTTGTGTAGCCCGATCACAAAGCGGGCTAACATTTTGCCCCCTCGAAGTACACGTTTATTGGATATAAAGTGTGCTTCGAAATAATTCATTTGTTTGCTTCTGAATTGACATCCTTGAATGGTTATTTCCATTTGTTCATAAAGCGATGACATTTCATAAAGTCGCATCCTTTAGCGTTTATAAATACAACAATGGATGTACGAACCATTTCCATAATTTTCCAACAACTTCGAGGTTTCAGTAAATATATGAGCTATTCTTCCAGGTAATCTCTCCAATGCTTAGAGATACGCATATGTTTTGACATTTTCCTCCCAAGTCTCTAGTTTTCTTATCCATGAGGTAAGCCATGCCATTGGATCAACAAGTGTCTTCTCGGTTCAGATCGGATGAGTTTCTCTATCTAGCCTCCGACCCGTTATGGCATCTTATGACAAATAAGGCCTTTAAGCTACTCAATTTCTCCTTTGTTTGGGTCGAGTTGGGCTGTCAAATCCAGGGGATACGAACAGTCTTGTTTCCAACATATTTAAATTCCATTTTTTTCTTTTCATTTTTCATTCTTTCGCTGCCCTCCCCCTTTCACTTTGCTTTGCTTTCATTTTCCTAACTCGGCGCGAACCCTAACCCCCATATCCTTCATAATTTCTTCTAAGTTCTAAAACAAATCTGAAGGTGGGTTTAAATTTTTCTCTTCGATTTAATCATAGGTTTTGCAATAATTATAATTGGACTTCGCTTCAATTTATGTGAGCCCACGGTAACCAACGTTGACGCCAATTTTGGGGGTCTCCATCTCATCGTCGTCGTCGTTGGTGGAGCTTTTCATCAACTCGGGGTGTCAGAGTTGGTGAACCCAGTCATGATCTCACGTATAACTGTTTGTGTATGAGCTGTGGGTCTCAGCAATTTGCGAGTGGAGAGAGTGAGCTTTTGGTTTGGTATAAGAAGAAGAGGGATGATGAGTTTGGAGAAGAAGGGACGGATCAATTTGATGCAAAGAAGTCTGTGGTGTAAATATTCAGGGAGGAAGGATTGGGTTAGGGTAGAATGGACGAGAATTAAGTTATTGAGCAAAACCTGTGACCTCGGTTCGGGTCGGAAGAGTCTGGTTGGGTGGAGTTCCAAAGACACATAAATGAAGAGAAATAAGCTTTAAGACATCAGTGCGGTTCGTTCGGTGTTACTTGACCCAAACCGAGCTTCTTCTTTGAGAGTCCACCCGATTCGAACCCATTCGTTTTCAAGTTCCGATCCGAATCACTTGCAACATAGATGCCTGAACTAATCCATTGATGATGGAAACATCCGAACTGATCCGTTGATTATAGAAGCATTCGAACCGATTCGAATTTATGCCAGTGTGCTTTAACCAACTTATTTGAAACTAAAAATGGATTGCGATTTTCTGGACAGTTAGGACTTAGGGTAGAGCCTTATGATCAGGACTGAACTTCTAAGGCTATCATGAACACATGACTGCTCTGTCAATTTCTTGCATTGCTTTCTTTTGTGTTGATCTTGTATATTCTAATTCCACCATTACATATACACTTGCACACTTTTAGCTTTAGCACATGCATGGGGGACACGGGCAACTTCACTTTAATTTCAGCTATTGTTTCTTCGATAGTACAACATTGTAATAACCCGAAAATCTGGGCCAGTTTAAAATTTTTATTTTGGCGATTTTAGCGAATTTTGAATATTTAAAATGAATTATTTTAAATAAAAACGACGAGAAATTTATTTTGAATATAATTAGAACGTATATATTATACGCGTCGTCGTTAGAATATAAATATTTATATATAAATTATAAAAGGAATTGAAAATGGCGCGGTAGTTCGATAATTCGATTTCAAACTTCAATTGAATGTACCGGGTGCAAAACAATCCGGATTTTAGTGAAACCAAAAACGTTAGGATCTAGTTGAGAATATCTTTCCAGCGAATCTGAAAAATCAAGATTTCATAGCGGGAATCAAAAGATATGTCCAGTTGAAAATTCTGAATAGTCGCTATGGAATTCAGGCCCTTAAAAATGGACATTTTGCAAACGACCTCGGATTTCGATGAAACCACTTCTGTTGGGTCCGCGATGTCAAGTTATTGTTGGATTCCAAATTTCATAATTTTTCGAATCAATATGTGAGCGTGGCAAAGGAAAACGCGTTTGACCAGTTTCAGTTGATTTTAATCGACTGGAAAATGGCCATTTTTCAAACGGTCTCAGAATTCATCGAAACTAGGTTTGTTAGGACTGTATCGTCAATACGAAGCTAGAAAATATTTTTCTGGAATTTTTCTAGTTAGTATGTGACCCCGGTAATTTGAAATGTACGTTTAAAATTCAATACAGTGATTTTAATGTAAATTAAACGGAAACTGATTCAAACGATCGAATCAGCTAGCGATGCATATCCCATTGTGTTCAGAATGGGGGTAATACGCTAGGGACGACAGTCGGCGGATTCGATTTCGAGTTCGAATGGAAAGGGTACTTTATAAGGTTCAAAATTTAAAAATAAATAAAATAATATAAAAAAGTCAACCTTTCTTCCCTTAAGGCCCCCCCCCACGTTGTCTCTCTTACCCAAAACTGATTCAGGAAAAGAAAAAAAAACCGCCGCTCCCGAGACTCGCCGACGCCCCCCCCCCAGGCGGCGCCGCCCACCACCACTACGGCGAGAACCCCCTTCGGCCACCCCACCTCCGATCGCACCCCTCTCCCCTTCGACAACCCCTCCAGCCTCCCCAAGCCCACAGACCCGCGAACCCTAGCCCCCAGTCACCGAAACCACCACGCTCCCCTCGAAGACCGCCACCGACGAACCCAGCAACCATCGTTGACGCCACCGTGAGCTCCTCCACTGCTAATTCAAACCGCAGTCCAGCGGGCCTCAACAGCGCACTCCCCCCCTTCCTCCGACAAACAATGTAAGTTTTTATGAATTTATATACCTTTAAAATCTGATTTTTATTGTATATAAACTCTGATTTTCATTTATATAAGTTATTATGATTTTTATAGAAAAGATTTTAGTAAAAATATGATCTTTGTTTTAGGAATACGATATTTATATATGAATAAAGTATAAAAGGTTATATTTTTAAATTAGTATAGTTTAGATTTTTTTTAAATTAACAAAGATAAGGATTTTTATCTATATAAAAGGTCAGATTTTTCTCTATATGAAGTTGAAATAAAAATTCGATTTTTAAATAAGTGATAGCACCATAAAAATTCGATTTTTCTATATTGAATAGCGTAGTAAAAATACGATTTTTCTATATTGAAAAGTGGAGTAAAAATATGATTTCTACTATGAAGTTGAAGTGATGAAAATTCTATTTTTACAAATAATGAAGTGGCGAATTAAAAATATGATTTTTATATAATAGAGAATATAAAAATGTGATTTTTATATATACAGTGTATATGGGCAACGAAAGTGACAAAAGAAGAGAAGGCGAAGATTTCCTACATATGACGAGTCGTGGCGAATGGTTTAGCTAAAAGGTGAGAATTTCTCACCTTTCAATTTCTTTTTCTAGTTATATATATATACTAGGATGCAGACGGTGCTTAGTAGCACCCGACACAATCGTCCACAGACCATGGACTTGTTTGTTTGGTTGCATAGCTTAGTTATATGATTTGATTTGAATTTGGTTGTTTGGTGATTTTGATTGATGTGTGAATGGCGTGGGCCTTCACTAGACCGGGGATAAGGCTAGGCCTTGTCCCGTTTCTAGTATCGTGCCGTTATGCCGCCGAAATTTTCTAAAATATGTTCGAAAAATAAAAATATCATTTTATTGAATAAATGAACCGAATAAAATATTCATAGGTTGAATAAAATGTTTTATCGTTAAAAATATAATTTTTAACGTGAAAGTGAATAAATAAATATTTATAAACAAATCGGCCGATTTGTTTATATACACTGATTTGACTGATATTGATTGGGACGATAAATTTTACACATCGCCCAACTGCACAACTAAAATCTGTGTTTGATTGTTTGAAAACCCCACACGGGTGTTGGGATGAAATATGAATCTCACTCATCCTGATTGATTAAATATGTCGATCGATTGATTGACAGGCTGTTATAAGCGTTAGATATCTATATTTGATGCTTATACAGTGTAGTGCACTTTGGTTGATGGTTGATTATCTATCGTTGCTATTATATACATTTGTTGTATGGAATCCATATAATTAACTTTATATGGTTATGGATTGGGCCTCATTCCAATTTGAAAAATAAAGAATATTATAAAATAAAGGTTCATGTGTTGACAGTACTCATCCATTGAGATTGGTCATGTGTCGAACGAAATATTTTGATAATAACAACTACTTTGAAAAAAGAAATATTTGAAATAGAATATTTGAAAATAGAAATTTATGAAGCCGTGTTGATTAGATTGACGCCATTTTGACGTGAACGATATTTATATCGATTTTATTCATTTTAAAATGAATATTGAAAAGTGATTTCGAAATCGAATATTTTGAAATGAATTGAATTGAAAAACGATTTCGAAATGAATTGAAAACGATTTCGAACTGAATTGAATTGAAAACGATTTCGAAATGAATTGAATTGAAAACGATTTCGAAATAAATTGAATTGAAAACGATTTCGAAATGAATTGAATTGAAAAACGATTTCGAAATGAATTGAATTGAAAACGATTTCGAAATGAATTGAATTGAAAACGATTTCGAAATGAATTGAATTGAAAACGAATTCGAATTGAATTGAAAGCGAATTGAAATGAATTCAAATTGAATTGAAATTTGAATTGAATAGAAATGAATTTTAAAACGAATTTATAAAGAAGAATTCAATTTTGATTTGAATTGAAATGGAAGTTGAAAATGTTTTTGAAACGAATTCAAAACTATTTATATAATTCGTTTTAAATAGAAATCGACGAAGTATATATTATATATATTATATATATAATATAATGGCCTGAATAGAACGTGCCGCGCCGCGGCAGTTCGTAAATTTCGACCATTTATTTCAAACGGACATTAAGGGAGATCCGACCGTCGGATTCTCCTAAAACCGGAACCGTTTGGTTCGTATCGAAGAGAGATTTCTAACGAATATTAGAAATTTGAAATCTAACGGTTGGATTTGGAATTATGTCCAAATCAAATTTGAAAAAGGTCGCTGTAAGTGCAGTTCGATGGCCATTGATGGAAATCGACTGTACGGGCCTTGATAAAATTATAAAAAATAGTAATAATTTGTGTAAAATCATAAGAAATGATTTGTGAAGATTTGGGATGAAAAACTTCATGTTTGAAAAGATAAAAATAGATTTTATCGAAATGAACTAGTTTTGAACTAGAATTATAATTCTATTTATTTTTAAATAAATAAATTGAATTTAAAAAGGGTTTTAAAAATAACCAGAATATCCAATGATTGCATTGGAGTGGATTTGAATCGAAATTGTCTTCGGAATATTTCGATGTGGGAATTCGTGATTATACAGATGTTGTTATGGAAATTTGAAAGATATATATTTATATCGTTATTTCCAATACGACATTTGTTAGTCGTAGAATTCGATATTGAATATAAGCCGATATATTTTCTATTCAGAGCCTTGTATTGAATATCGAATGTGATTTGGGTTTGTCGTGAGTGGTGTCTTCACTAACACTGTTCTTGAACCCAGTTGAGAAAAGGTTAAATCTTTTTATTTAGATTTAATGAAGTGTACCAATTAAAGAATATTTAATTGGAATTGAATTGATATTAATTTTTGGGTTTATCGTGGACAGTGTTTTAAATAACACTCGTTCTTTAACCCGATAATCAATGGGATGTGACTTTAGGTTTATCGTGAACTGTGTTTTAAATGACACTGATTCTTTAACCCAGTCAAAGATTAAAACTAAGTGGAGTTTTAATGAATCTTTAATTAGATTAAAAAGATCGAGAATGGAGTATCACCAGTTTTACTCCAGGCGATAGTTAAATCTTTAATTAGATTTGAACGTGAAATGGTAATTGAATTTACCGATAACACCGTGGTGTTAGATATGAAGTATAACCAGTTTTACTTCATGGGATGAATAGGTTGGGATTGGGAAATAAAATAAATGATTACTTCGGTGTGGTTCGCTAATCCCGACTAGTTTGAATTGATATTCAAAGGAGATTAAAGAATAAATTTAAAGAATTTATCTTGGATAAAATTAATGGGAACTTTTCCCAAAGTATAGGAAATTTTGAATAAAAGAATATTCTGAATTGGAATGAGGCGTATGTTGTGTTTGTGTAACAGTTTTATAATATATACGCGAGTTATTCAGAAAGACCGGGTTTATCCCATTCTGAATAACTGATTCGACGTGGTGTCGAAGATGAAGACGGTGGTCGAAGACCAGAAGTCTTCACGTCGTTTGGTGATTACTGATGATCTTGATTGGGCTGTACACCCAAGAAGATGGAAACAGTTGGTGATCGTCCAGACGTACTTGGAGATCGATGGATATGCGGGGTACTAGGTGCCTCCGGTTTCGTTCAGACCCAGAACGGACTTGTAAATGGACTGTGTGTCTGACATTGGATTTTAGTCCGTGTGATTGATCTCTATTAAATATATATCTGTTTGGCGGCGGAGAATTTATTCTCTTGCTTAACGCCCTTCTCTGAGACGTACGAGCTCAGGGGTTATATATTGGTGGATATCAAACGCATGGAGTGAATTGCCTGTGTGGCATGCCTAAGTGGCAAATGATCAAGGCTTCTGTTGAAAAGCAAAGTCTTGTGGTTGATGATCAAAGCACGGCCTTTGTGGCATAGCTTTGTGTAACGTTGATTCGCGAGCTTCACACCCGGTATGAACCAAAAACGGGAGAGGACGTCAGGGAGGGCATGCGTTTCTTTCTAGCTAGAAGTGGCGTCAGTGGTTTTACACGCCCTGACGAGTTTGACTTATGTGGTTGTTGTTGTTGCGAGGCGCCTCGGTTATATCGGTTTCGGCCGATGCATTCTGGTCGGCAGACGGACCAGACTTACACCCCATAGGGTGGGGAGACGCATGTTCAGGGTTTAAGTTTAATCCACATCGGTGGACTGGCCCTGAGGATCCAAGGGTCGATGCGCTCTGACCCTAAGGCTCGGGCTAGAGAGTCTCGAAGTCGGTGAGGACTATCTTTTGCCTCGGTTCATAGATGGAAATCCAGCTTCCAAATACGCGACATTTGCGGTTTTATTTGTAGAGCCTAGTATGGCGACATAGTGGGATGGGGCGCTCATGCCGCCTATGATTGATACTTATTATTTGAAGTTGTTTTATACACTATGCACTTATAATAGTATCAAATGATTTGTTTTAAACGTATCAAGCATTCTTTGGCTGTTATAAGGGAAAACCCTATCCCCCGGCTTGCGTTGCATTGTGTGATAGGACCTGGGTCTTATAACAGCTTCATTTTTCTTTATTTAGCATTGCGCTGTTTGTTTTATGCACTGGTATTCTTGGGAGGAAACCCGTTCCGTGTTATACGGCGTGGTCCCTTGATTTACCTAATGATTTAAAATAAAGATTAATAACTGTTTTAGTTCTCACACCAGTCACATGACTGACCTGGAGTTTATTGTTTTAACCTAAACTCTGGGTGCCCCTATTTTGACACGGGCAGCTAGTAGTTTTGGTTTTGCAGATTTATATTCACAGGATCCTGGTTTACAGCTGGAACGATATCCGGAAAGCTTTGTATCCGTATATCTTCTTCTAGTTGTGTATTGTATTATTTTCCGCTGCAATTTATTTAAATGTAATTTAAATCTTTGATATTTCTGTGTAATATTCATTTATACTCTGTATATTCTTGTAATTTGATGCATTGTTGTAATATACAATGAAATGTTCTTTTATATGCGTTCTGTTGTGGCTTGTTCTCAAAACGATAGGGCGTCTCGAACGGTCTGGGTCGGTTTAGCGACTGGTTCGGACCGAGCGAAATTCCTTGCTGTCACAGTTGGTATCAGAGCTTTGGTTTACAAAGCTCAGAGAACAAGATACATTAGAACCATACGAAAGAATTCAGCAGTAATATCCAATGGGAATGACTCGTTAGAGATGGGATCAGTAGTATCCTAGAACGAGTGTGAAGAGTAAATTTTTAAAATAAAAGTGAAAACAATTTTTGTTTTGAAAATTTAAATCAATTATACGTATTTGATTATTTATTTATATTGATTTGGACGGTCCAGTATATAAAGATTTTGCATATACGCCTTGCAAACGTGTATTTGAAATTTCAATATATGGGATAGATATAGAATCACCTTCTAGTCGCCCGGAGAGAACTCTGATGATTGATGCATCATCATCAGAATTTATGTTCGAGTGACGAAAGGGAGATTTCTATATATTTCCTATTGACTGGTGTGAGGACCAAAGCTGTATAGGATTTATTGTTGTGATTTGGCATCAAGAATCTGATTTTTGTGTATGTATCAAAATTACGAATTTGAAACTCTAATTCACTAATTGATTGATGTTTGTGTTGTTTGTTTATTTGTTTGCTAATTTTTAGCCATTTAGCCTAATTGAACCGAATATTGAATTGTATTGAAAATTGGTCGCATTTGTTTGCATATACATATATATCATTGAACAGGTCATAGCAAGGAGGCTAGAGCAGAGAATAAAATTTGTTTGCCCGACAAATAGGTACATGTTTATTACATAATTTACTGTTTTGTTTGGGTGATGATGATTTTATGAGCCTATTGGCTAGCCGCTTGGCTTTTTCTTTTTCTTTTTGAGATCTGAAGGACCGGGGAAGCTATTTGAAATTCCCCGATGCTCCCGGTGCAGGGGAGGTTATGGCGAAATTTTTCAAAAATTTAGGGTGTTAGCCAAATTTTTGAAATTTTTGAAAATTCTCAGAAACTGAAAAGTTGGAGAATGAAAGCCTGATCGAGCGTAGAGCTAATTAATCAAACCACTTTCGACTTTGTCCCTTTTCGGGGACGAAAATTTTTAAGTGGGGGAGATTGTAATAACCCGAAAATCTGGGCCAGTTTAAAATTTTTATTTTGGCGATTTTAGCGAATTTTGAATATTTAAAATGAATTATTTTAAATAAAAACGACGAGAAATTTATTTTGAATATAATTAGAACGTATATATTATACGCGTCGTCGTTAGAATATAAATATTTATATATAAATTATAAAAGGAATTGAAAATGGCGCGGTAGTTCGATAATTCGATTTCAAACTTCAATTGAATGTACCGGGTGCAAAACAATCCGGATTTTAGTGAAACCAAAAACGTTAGGATCTAGTTGAGAATATCTTTCCAGCGAATCTGAAAAATCAAGATTTCATAGCGGGAATCAAAAGATATGTCCAGTTGAAAATTCTGAATAGTCGCTATGGAATTCAGGCCCTTAAAAATGGACATTTTGCAAACGACCTCGGATTTCGATGAAACCACTTCTGTTGGGTCCGCGATGTCAAGTTATTGCTGGGTTCCAAATTTCATAATTTTTCGAATCAATATGTGAGCGTGGCAAAGGAAAACACGTTTGACTAGTTTCAGTTGATTTTAATCGACTGGAAAATGGCCATTTTTCAAACGGTCTCAGAATTCATCGAAACTAGGTTTGTTAGGACCGTATCGTCAATACGAAGCTAGAAAATATTTTTCTGGAATTTTTCTAGTTAGTATGTGACCCCGGTAATTTGAAATGTACGTTTAAAATTCAATATAGTGATTTTAATGTAAATTAAACGGAAACTGATTCAAACGATCGAATCAGCTTGCGATGCATATCCCATTGTGTTCAGAATGGGGGTAATACGCTAGGGACGACAGTCGGCGGATTCGATTTCGAGTTCGAATGGAAAGGGTACTTTATAAGGTTCAAAATTTAAAAATAAATAAAATAATATAAAAAAAAAGTCAACCTTTCTTCCCTTAAGGCCCCCCCACGTTGTCTCTCTTACCCAAAACTGATTCAGGAAAAAAAAAAAAAAGAAACCGCCGCTCCCGAGACTCGCCGACGCCCCACCCCCCTCAGGCGGCGCCGCCCACCACCACTACGGCGAGAACCCCCTTCGGCCACCCCACCTCCGATCGCACCCCTCTCCCTTTCGACAACCCCTCCAGCCTCCCCAAGCCCACAGACCCGCGAACCCTAGCCCCCAGTCACCGAAACCACCACGCTCCCCTCGAAGACCGCCACCGACGAACCCAGCAACCATCGTTGACGCCACCGTGAGCTCCTCCACTACTAATTCAAACCGCAGTCCAGCGGGCCTCAACAGCGCACTCCCCCCCCTTCCTCCGACAAACAATGTAAGTTTTTATGAATTTATATACCTTTAAAATCTGATTTTTATTGTATATAAACTCTGATTTTCATTTATATAAGTTATTATGATTTTTATAGAAAAGATTTTAGTAAAAATATGATCTTTGTTTTAGGAATACGATATTTATATATGAATAAAGTATAAAAGGTTATATTTTTAAATTAGTATAGTTTAGATTTTTTTTAAATTAACAAAGATAAGGATTTTTATCTATATAAAAGGTCGGATTTTTCTCTATATGAAGTTGAAATAAAAATTTGATTTTTAAATAAGTGATAGCACCATAAAAATTCGATTTTTCTATATTGAATAGCGTAGTAAAAATACGATTTTTCTATATTGAAAAGTGGAGTAAAAATATGATTTCTACTATGAAGTTGAAGTGATGAAAATTCTATTTTTACAAATAATGAAGTGGCAAATTAAAAATATGATTTTTATATAATAGAGAATATAAAAATGTGATTTTTATATATACAGTGTATACGGGCAACGAAAGTGACAAAAGAAGAGAAGGTGAAGATTTCCTACATATGACGAGTCGTGGCGAATGGTTTAGCTAAAAGGTGAGAATTTCTCACCTTTCAATTTCTTTTTCTAGTTATATATATATACTAGGATGCAGACGGTGCTTAGTAGCACCCGACACAATCGTCCACAGACCATGGACTTGTTTGTTTGGTTGCATAGCTTATTTATATGATTTGATTTGAATTTGGTTGTTTGGTGATTTTGATTGATGTGTGAATGGCGTGGGCCTTCACTAGACCGGGGATAAGGCTAGGCCTTGTCCTGTTTCTAGTATCGTGCCGTTATGCCGCCGAAATTTTCTAAAATATGTTAGAAAAATAAAAATATCATTTTATTGAATAAATGAACCGAATAGAATATTCATAGGTTGAATAAAATGTTTTATCGTTAAAAATATAATTTTTAACGTGAAAGTGAATAAATAAATATTTATAAACAAATCGGCCGATTTGTTTATATACACTGATTTGACTGATATTGATTGGGACGATAAATTTTACACATCGCCCAACTGCACAACTAAAGTCTGTGTTTGATTGTTTGAAAACCCCACACGGGTGTTGGGATGAAATATGAATCTCACTCATCCTGATTGATTAAATATGTCGATCGATTGATTGACAGGCTGTTATAAGCGTTAGATATCTATATTTGATGCTTATACAGTGTAGTGCACTTTGGTTGATGGTTGATTATCTATCGTTGCTATTATATACATTTGTTGTATGGAATCCATATAATTAACTTTATATGGTTATTGATTGGGCCTCATTCCAATTTGAAAAATAAAGAATATTATAAAATAAAGGTTCATGTGTTGACAGTACTCATCCATTGAGATTGGTCATGTGTTGAACGAAATATTTTGATAATAACAACTACTTTGAAAAAAGAAATATTTGAAATAGAATATTTGAAAATAGAAATTTATGAAGTCGTGTTGATTAGATTGACGCCATTTTGACGTGAACGATATTTATATCGATTTTATTCATTTTAAAATGAATATTGAAAAGTGATTTCGAAATCGAATATTTTGAAATGAATTGAATTGAAAAACGATTTCGAAATGAATTGAATTGAAAACGATTTCGAACTGAATCGAATTGAAAACGATTTCGAAATGAATTGAATTGAAAACGATTTCGAAATAAATTGAATTGAAAACGATTTCGAAATGAATTGAATTGAAAAACGATTTCGAAATGAATTGAATTGAAAACGATTTCGAAATGAATTGAATTGAAAACGATTTCGAAATGAATTGAATTGAAAACGAATTCGAATTGAATTGAAAGCGAATTGAAATGAATTCAAATTGAATTGAAATTTGAATTGAATAGAAATGAATTTTAAAACGAATTTATAAAGAAGAATTCAATTTTGATTTGAATTGAAATGGAAGTTGAAAATGTTTTTGAAACGAATTCAAAACTATTTATATAATTCGTTTTAAATAGAAATCGACGAAGTATATATTATATATATTATATATATAATATAATGGCCTGAATAGAACGCGCCACGCCGCGGCAGTTCGTAAATTTCGACCATTTATTTCAAACGGACATTACGGGAGATCCGACCGTCGGATTCTCCTAAAACCGGAACCGTTTGGTTCGTATCGAAGAGAGCTTTCTAACGAATATTAGAAATTTGAAATCTAACGGTTGGATTTGGAATTATGTCCAAATCAAATTTGCAAAAGGTCGCTGTAAGTGCAATTCGATGGCCATTGATGGAAATCGACTGTACGGGCCTTGATAAAATTATTAAAAATAGTAATAATTTGTGTAAAATCATAAGAAATGATTTGTGAAGATTTGGGATGAAAAACTTCATGTTTGAAAAGATAAAAATAGATTTTATCGAAATGAACTGGTTTTGAACTAGAATTATAATTCTATTTATTTTTAAATAAATAAATTGAATTTAAAAAGGGTTTTAAAAATAACCAGAATATCCAATGATTGCATTGGAGTGGATTTGAATCGAAATTGTCTTCGGAATATTTCGATGTTGGAATTCGTGATTATACAGATGTTGTTATGGAAATTTGAAAGATATATATTTATATCGTTATTTCCAATACGACATTTGTTAGTCGTAGAATTCGATATTGAATATAAGCCGATATATTTTCTATTCAGAGCCTTGTATTGAATATCGAATGTGATTTGGGTTTGTCGTGAGTGGTGTCTTCACTAACACTGTTCTTGAACCCAGTTGAGAAAAGGTTAAATCTTTTTATTTAGATTTAATGAAGTGTACCAATTAAAGAATATTTAATTGGAATTGAATTGATATTAATTTTTGGGTTTATCGTGGACAGTGTTTTAAATAACACTCGTTCTTTAATCCGATAATCAATGGGATGTGACTTTGGGTTTATCGTGAACTGTGTTTTAAATGACACTGATTCTTTAACCCAGTCAAAGATTAAAACTAAGTGGAGTTTTAATGAATCTTTAATTAGATTGAAAAGATCGAGAATGGAGTATCACCAGTTTTACTCCAGGCGATAGTTAAATCTTTAATTAGATTTGAACGTGAAATGGTAATTGAATTTACCGATAACACCGTGGTGTTAGATATGAAGTATAACCAGTTTTACTTCATGGGATGAATAGGTTGGGATTGGGAAATAAAATAAATGATTACTTCGGTGTGGTTCGCTAATCCCGACTAGTTTGAATTGATATTCAAAGGAGATTAAAGAATAAATTTAAAGAAATTATCTTGGATAAAATTAATGGGAACTTTTCCCAAAGTATAGGAAATTTTGAATAAAAGAATATTCTGAATTGGAATGAGGCGTATGTTGTGTTTGTGTAACAGTTTTATAATATATACGCGAGTTATTCAGAAAGACCGGGTTTATCCCATTCTGAATAACTGATTCGACGTGGTGTCGAAGATGAAGACGGTGGTCGAAGACCAGAAGTCTTCACGTCGTTTGGGTGATTACTGATGATCTTGATTGGGCTGTACACCCAAGAAGATGGAAACAGTTGGTGATCGTCCAGACGTACTTGGAGATCGATGGATATGCGGGGTACTAGGTGCCTCCGGTTTCGTTCAGACCCAGAACGGACTTGTAAATGGACTGTGTGTCTGACATTGGATTTTAGTCCGTGTGATTGATCTCTATTAAATATATATCTGTTTGGCGGCGGAGAATTTATTCTCTTGCTTAACGCCCTTCTCTGAGACGTACGAGCTCAGGGGTTATATATTGGTGGATATCAAACGCATGGAGTGAATTGCCTGTGTGGCATGCCTAAGTGGCAAATGATCAAGGCTTCTGTTGAAAAGCAAAGTCTTGTGGTTGATGATCAAAGCACGGCCTTTGTGGCATAGCTTTGTGTAACGTTGATTCGCGAGCTTCACACCCGGTATGAACCAAAAACGGGAGAGGACGTCAGGGAGGGCATGCGTTTCTTTCTAGCTAGAAGTGGCGTCAGTGGTTTTACACGCCCTGACGAGTTTGACTTATGTGGTTGTTGCTGTTGCGAGGCGCCTCGGTTATATCGGTTTCGGCCGATGCATTCTGGTCGGCAGACAGACCAGACTTACACCCCATAGGGTGGGGAGACGCATGTTCAGGGTTTAAGTTTAATCCACATCGGTGGACTGGCCCTGAGGATCCAAGGGTCGATGCGCTCTGACCCTGAGGCTCGGGCTAGAGAGTCTCGAAGTCGGTGAGGACTATCTTTTGCCTCGGTTCATAGATGAAAATCCAGCTTCCAAATACGCGACATTTGCGGTTTTATTTGTAGAGCCTAGTATGGCGACATAGTGGGATGGGGCGCTCATGTCGCCTATGATTGATACTTATGATTTGAAGTTGTTTTATACACTATGCACTTATAATAGTATCAAATGATTTGTTTTAAACGTATCAAGCATTCTTTGGCTGTTATAAGGGAAAACCCTATCCCCCGGCTTGCGTTGCATTGTGTGATAGGGCCTGGGTCTTATAACAGCTTCATTTTTCTTTATTTAGCATTGCGCTGTTTGTTTTATGCACTGGTATTCTTGGGAGGAAACCCGTTCCGTGTTATACGGCGTGGTCCCTTGATTTACCTAATGATTTAAAATAAAGATTAATAACTGTTTTAGTTCTCACACCAGTCACATGACTGACCTGGAGTTTATTGTTTTAACCTAAACTCTAGGTGCCCCTATTTTGACACGGGCAGCTAGTAGTTTTGGTTTTGCAGATTTATATTCGCAGGATCCTGGTTTACAGCTGGAACGATATCCGGAAAGCTTTGTATCCGTATATCTTCTTCTAGTTGTGTATTGTATTATTTTCCGCTGCAATTTATTTAAATGTAATTTAAATCTCTGATATTTCTGTGTAATATTCATTTATACTCTGTATATTCTTGTAATCTGATGCATTGTTGTAATATACAATGAAATGTTCTTTTATATGCGTTCTGTTGTGGCTTGTTCTCAAAACGATAGGGCGTCTCGAACGGTCTGGATCGGTTTAGCGACTGGTTCGGACCAAGCGAAATTCCTTGCTGTCACAAACATACATGACTGAGAGACGCTCAACTAGGTTAACAGAAAGGAGAGAAGCTGCCAGGTCATATGAGAATCCACCCTTTGAAGATTTATCTTCCACTTCAGATTCGGGTTGGCATAGCACAGGTTCAGACTATGAAATGGGAACTCATGAAAGTGAAGTATCATCCGGGGGTGATGTCCCTCTACGCAAGGAAGAAGAAGGAGGTGTAGAAGATAGTCGTGCCCCATATGAGTTTGGGAATGTTAATATCTTGGAACCGCCTAAGGATTCAGTCGAATCAACGATCGACAATGACAGACTTGCACGGATATGTCTAAAGCATGAGATTCTTCGAACAGATACTGAGTTGCCCTCGAAAACAGATCGTCCTCATAATTCACCAGAAGGGTATCTGGCTATCACCAGATTAATGTGCCTTGTTGGGGGCAATACCCCCATTTCCGCCATTTGTCGTCGATTTTCTGAGACAACTGCGGATTGCCCCATGCAACTTCATCCCAACTCCTTATCTATATACTCTGTACATAGCATATTAATCAACAAATGTCCAAAAGATAGCCATATAGGTAATATGGCTACCTTTTAACGTAAAAAAAGGTTTATTTGGGATCTCAGTGTAGAATATGAAAAGATTAGAAAATTTATAATAAACAATTTTTGAAGCATCAAAGCAGAGTATATTGATTCTAATTTATATTCATGAAGTCAAAAACCGCGAAAACCTTCATAAAGTTGAAGGAACTTTTTCTGAATATATTCGATTAAAGCGTATGTATACAATGTGGAATTCAAAAAATAAAGTTATTTAGGAGCTCAACTGAAAAAAGTGGTTTCATAAGTAAGTTAAGAAACCTAAACAAATAAACAAACCATGTTTATATGATTATATTGTAATACAATAAATAGATCAGAAAACCACTGATGTTTAAATTTATAAAAGAAACTTTATTATAAAAATATATGGCTAAAGGGTTATAAAGTAAATTGGAGATGTTGGGCTAAAGGGTTTTAACGAACCTTGTTATAGAAACTTTTGTACAAAGGAACTTTGTTATGGAATTTTTTTTGACCAAAAGGATAGGAACTCATAAAAAATTGTTGATGTATAAGAAGAGCCAAACCGCGTAGGATTTGGAATACACCTTTTTTGATTGCCATATTGTTGAGACAAGTCCCACATTGGAGACTTTGTAAAATAAATCCTGTATAAGTATAATGAGTTCACCCTTCACATTGCCAATTGGTTTTGTGATAATTCGGGGTTCTCTAACATGGTATCAGAGCAGGTTTAATTCATGCGCACAATGCCACACTTATCCACGTCACCCAATATAAAGGTCCACGTGTTAGGCTCATGATATGCCACACGTGCGGGGGCGTGTTGAGACAAGTCTCACATTGGAGACTTTGTAAAATGAATCCTGTATAAGTATAATGAGTTCACCCTTCACATTGCCAATTGATTTTGTGATAATTCGGGGTTTTCTAACACATCAATTTGAGTCGATTACATATTATAATTATAAAATACACGTCAAGAATTACGAGAAGCTTAGACAGTTTATAATAAAAAACTTTTGAAGCATCTAAGCAGAGGATATTAATTCTAATTTATATTCATAAAGTCAAAAACTATGAAATCTTCATAAAGTTGAACATTTTCTGGATGTGCCAAAGCATATACAATGCATTATTCAAAGAACAAAAATATTTAGGAGCTCATCTGAAAAAACATGGTTATGCGCATAGAGTTAAGAAACCTAATTAAGAAAAAAAATTATATGTTTATGTTATGATACAATAGATTGATTAGAAAACTACCAACAATTCAAATATTTAAAGGAACTTCATTATAAAAACATATGGCTTAAGAGTTTTTAAGTAAATTAGAGATTTTCGCTGAAGGCTTTTAAAGAACATTATTATAGAAATTTTTATATAAAGAAATTTTGTTATGGAGAAATATTTGACCACAAGGAATGAAAAAATAATTATTTAGGAACTCATAAAAAAATGTTGATAAATAAGAATAGCCAAACCTCCTAGGATTTGGAATACAATTTTTTATGTGCGATATCAATTTGAGTTGATTACATATTATAATCATAAAATAAGTTAGAAAAAAACGCACGGAAGAAAACTACGGATTGAAAAAATTTATATAGGTATTTGGACAGAAGATTTCTAATGCGAAAAGTGAATACAAAAGTATTTTTTGAAAGGTCAATCTAAAAAATCATAAAGAAACAAGGGAAGTTAAGGAAAGCTGGAATAAACATTTTTAGACTCCCATGTCAGATTGAGTGGTTCACTATCTGAGTATAACACATAATTGAATGTATTTCAAGATACTTCAGGTTGGATGTAAAACTTCTCATTAGATACAACACCGTCTCTATAGTGCAACCCAGGAGGGGTTATTAAAGTTTGGCCACTGGCTTTTACCAATGTTGAGCTTAAGTTATGAAATATTCTACCAAAGAGTTTTGACCAAGGTTCAAAATTCGTTATTCGGTTTCATTCCAGTCACCTGTAATTTTCAATATTTCGGCCATGTTTCTGAAATTTTGTTTAAGTACCTGTTTGTTAATTCTGGATTTTTTTCTTTTCATATTTTTCCCAATGTGAAAGCTTTTCGTTTTCCATTTAAATCATTGGAGAAATTCAAAATTTTGGTTTCATTTTGGAATTCCCATGAGTTCCGCTTCAATTATGGTATGCGCTCTGTGGATTCGGGTACCTTTTTCGTAAATATGTCAGTATCTATGCAATACTAACATTAAATTACGGTAAATTATTCAACTTGCACAGAAGATGTAAAACATACAACCTATAACATTTAAATATTAAAAGCTGTTTTTTAAGTATCATATAATCTGTTGTCATTTTTGTCTTCATCTTATGTCAGATCATAATATACTGAAAAAGTATACCACTGCTTCTGCTTAGAATTTGAAAGCGTCATTATATAATTGCTCATCTTGGACTACTTGGGGGTTCAACATTATATATATATATATGTATATATATATATGTATATATATATATGTATATATATATATATATATAATTGCTCCATAATTCAAATGATCTATAACATATCGTAGAATTCCTATAACATATCACGCTTGCTTTATTCAGGAATTTAAATTACAAATAAATTTTAGTTAATGAACATATGTTTGCATATTCATAACCTAGTCAGTGGAATCTGTTTATCTATAATGTAGGCAATAGTATAGTTAACAAATCGACAAACATACATCTTTATCTACAAAATACACGTATTATAGGTAATATCTTTAATATAAGTTCTTAGCTAATTAAGTTGTGTGTGTGTATATGTATATCCACCCAATAAATAGTTATTTGAACACCAAATGCATGTTTTCCAACCCATTAAGTGACTATAACATTATCATTTAGCTTATACAATCTGTTAGCTAATAAATTTTTATCCAATTTACCTCTTCCGCACGCAAGCATTACCACGTCAATCCATGAAAAAAAAGTTACAACGCGTTCATTGTCTTCTACGAATTTCATTGTCCTCGAGGATGTCGCTTCAAAGCTAGATCGAGATCCTCTTCACCGTCCTTGTCGTTGCCCGTAATCTTCTTCATATCAAGTAAACATTTGACTTTTTCTTCAAGCTTGATCTGATGAATAAACATTTCATTTTAACTGATTTTTGCTGTAATATATTGTTTTTCCCTAATTTGACAAAATGACATTTTGCCCTAATTCTGGTTGGGTCCACACCAAAATCAGGACAAAATTGTCGGGATTCCTACATGTAGGCTGGAATGTTGAACCTTGGTTGATATTACTTCAACTAATCATTTTATATTTTATCCAGTATACCCCTTTCTTCCTCACGCAAGCATTAACACGTCAATCCATGAAAAAAGATTAAAGTTACAACGCATTCATTGTCTTCTACGAATCTCATTGTCCTCGAGAATGTCGATTCAAAGCTAGATCGAAATCCTCTTCACCGTCCTTGTCGTTGCCCGTAATCTTCTTCATATCTAGTCAATGGAATCTGTTTATCTATAATGTAGGCAATAGTATAGTTAACAAATCATCAAACATACATCTTTATCTACAAAATACACGTATTATACGTAATATCTTTAATATAAGTTCTTAGCTTATTAAGTTGTGTGTGTGTGTGTGTATGTATATCCACCCAATAAATAGTTATTTGAACACCAAATGCATGTTTTCCAGCCCATTAAGTGACTATAACATTATCATTTAGCTTATACAATCTGTTAGCTAATAAATTTTTATCCAATATACCCCTTCCGCACGCAAGCATTACCACGTTAATCCATGAAAAAAAAAGTTACAACGCGTTCATTGTCTTCTACGAATTTCATTGTCCTCGAGGATGTCGCTTCAAAGCTAGATCGAGATCCTCTTCACCGTCCTTGTCGTTGCCCGTAATCTTCTTCATATCAAGTAAGCATTTGACATTTTTTTCAAGCTTGATCTGATGAATAACCATTTCATTTTAACTGATTTTCGCTGTAATATATTGTTTTTCCCTAATTTGACAAAATGACATTTTGCCCTAATTCTGGTTGGGTCCACACCAAAATCAGGACAGAATTGTCGGGATTCCGACATGTAGGCTGGAATGTTGAACCTTGGTTGATATTACTTCAACTAATCATTTTATATTTTATCCAATATACCCCTTTCTTCCTCACGCAAGCACTATCACGTCAATCCATGAAAAAAGATTAAAGTTACAACGCATTCATTGTCTTCTACGAATCTCATTGTCCTCGAGAATGTCGATTCAAAGCTAGATCGAGATCCTCTTCACCGTCCTTGTCGTTGCCCGTAATCTTCTTCATATCAAGTAAACATTTAACTTTTTTTCAAGCTTGATGACAAAATGACATTTTGCTCTGATTCCGGTCGGGTCCACACTGAAATCAGGACAGAATTGTCGGGATTTCGACATGCAGGCTGGAATGTTGAATCTTGGTTGATATTACTTCAACTAATCATTTTATATATGTGTAGCGTACTTTTTGTTACATATTATCATCCTTTGTTATTCGATTTCTTTTATCATACTTTGCTGAGCTCAAACTCTCATCTTCTGAAGTACACATCCTGTATGTGTAGCGTACTTGCCATACTTCTGAAAGGCCCACACTTATCTAGTTTAGGTCATTTAACTTTATTGTCTCAAGTAAAATAACCATATACGATTTGTGATCCCAATCCATATTCATCATCCTTTGGCGCCTTCCCTCCTGGCTCCTCTCACTTCAAACAACCCTCAATTTGGAATCCTTTTCATAACCCTCACATTGGAATCCTATTTACAAAAAAATCACTTGAATCCGAAATTGATGTCACCTATTAGGGAAACTGAAGGTGAACACTGTGTGTGTGTATGTTTTTTGTGGAGGTTCTTTTTAGTTTTAAATTCATATTTAGTGCAAAATCCAAAATGGAAATTTCCTTGAAATCCGGTCCTGTCAGCACCGGATCCGGGATGGAATGAACGGAATTCCAGTGTACCAGTCGAAAGTTCAAGCCATGGTTTTGACATTTAAAATATTCTTCATGAAAATGATGATATTATTTTTCCACTCAACCCATCCATACATAACCTGACTTCGTTTTTTTTGTTAACTAAATTTTAATGATCTCATGTTTTTAACAATTTCAGTAGTTTTATAATCATTGTTTATTTTTTACTTTATTGGCTAATCTGCTGTGATCTGATGATAATGCTGAATCAGGTAGGAAGTAAAATAATATGAATTGGAGAGGGACACTAAAGTTTTATATTGAAGGAAACCAATAAAACGAAAATTTATGTAAAATCTGGGACGTTTTCTTCACTGAATACCTGTCCAGTTTTAGTAGTAATTAGAAGCTTTCTACAGTCTCTGGAATCATTTCTCGGAGTCTTGCTTCAGTCCATATCTTTAGTGACACAGGTGTGTGGGATGAACCTCCAGCTCCTTAAATAATACATGGTCATCTATCTCATGTAGCGCTACATGTTGCCTTTAACCTGTCCTTTTTATTTATAAGATTTAACAGTTTTATCGAAATGTTGAAAATAATTCTTTATGTTTTGTCAAGCAAAACAAATTAGCTTTGTAGGGGTGACAACTAGACCCGACCTTCTGGGTTTCGGTTTTAGGCAAGTCGGGTTTTGTCGGAATTGAACTATACATTTCAAAAATCTGGACCTGACCCGATCCGAGCTTCGGTTCGGGTCGGTTCAAGTTCGGCTGGATTATAACACTAAAAATACATGTATTTCAATGTTTTTTGATTGGTTCTTTCGGGTTGGGTTAATTCGAGTCGGGTTTGATCGGATCCTAATTGTATTTTTCATCATCTAGACTCGACCCAAGACCCATCGGGTTCGGTTCAGATTCAGGTCTTTTTGGGTCGGTTCGGTTCGAGTTTTCGGTTCTAATTGTCAGTCCTAGAGCTTTGTCGTTCCAAGAATCTAAAAGTAAAAATATGCATTCAATTAATTGATATAATTAACCATGTTTATTGGTATATAAACTGTGTGTTCTTTATACATTCGTACATATATGTATATACATCCATATATGTATATATGTGTGTTTGTGTGTGTGAAACGACCACCATACACTTCCGACACTTAAGAACCTAAAAAGTGCGCTACTATAGTGTCTGGACAATGTAAGGTGACCATTTACGTATGAAATAAATAAAACTGCATAGAATCTATCGTATATCTCACAGCGCATGGAATAAAGTATAATAGTAAAATATATTGATATAAAACAGGCGAGATAGTAAATAACTGAAATGAATCCCAAAAATCAGTGTAACATATCCAAAATAGCAAACCAGAATGTCACAGAGGTATACAAAAGAAATAACTCCAATAGAAACTTTCTCTAAAGTAAAATGATAAAGATACTACTGAGCTCTACAGTAGTAAACAACGAAATGATACAAAATATATATAAATAATACATGGATAGCCTCCGACTCGTCTCCCGTCATGTGAGAGAGCACTCAAAGCAATAAGAAGTAACGCGTAAAACTATAACTTAGAGAACGTATGATGTAAGCGATAAAATCTTAAGTACAGAAATAAGTGGCATGCAATATGGTAAACTATACCTGACCTGTTCTTGCATCCAAATAGTTAGCACATAGAAGTATATGCTGCTCTAACAAAATCAATAATATGGGTGTACTCTACATCTGAGCACTGAGGTGTCTAAATGTTTTCATTTACACTATCTACATCTGTTTCAATGCTATCTACATCTAATGAAATCCCTGAGGGTGATAAATGACTAAACGAACATAGGAAATATCAACCATTCCCACATCCACTCACTTAATGCGTTGGATATATAATTTGTCGAGTTTCACTGTAGTTGTACCCTATCAGAGCTGAAACAGTCAACATCCGACCGACAACCTTCATCAGGTTGAGACTGGTTGGATATCCCATAGGCAGCCTCTGAACTGACTTATAACATACGTCAGGTCGAAGACTCGATAAATGCTCAAGCCTCAGCTCTACGGATGAGTAAATGGTTGGTTCGGTTCGAAACCAATAAAAATGTTAAAACCAAAATAATCATTCAATAAACATAAACCGAACCAAACCGTATTTTGTGAAACCAGAACTAACCAAACAAATAATATTTTATTTGGTTTGGTTGGTTTATTTGGTTGAACCAAAAAAAGAAAAGATCTTCCAGTTGTTGATATGATATAAGATTAAACAACTGATTGAGCCCATATGATTCAAATATATTGAAAAACAAACTCTTCTTCTAAAAATATCAATTTAATTAAAAGAATAATATTATTATTATTAAAATATTGTGAATGATAACATTGTTAGTAGTAATTCTGTAAATTTAAAATAATTTTTTTATGTTGGTTTGGTTTTCAAATATTGAAAACCAAACCTAACCAATAAACCGAAGTAATATAAAAATGAAAACCAAAAGCAACCGATTAACTAATAAAACCCAACCAAACCGACCAATCTTAACTGGTTCGGTTGGTTTATTCGGTTTTAACCAACAAATGATCACCCTCACTCAGCTCTTCAAGTGCCCGCCAAAACCTACATGCTAACGATCCCTTTTGGATACATATCTCAACTGTAAAGCTATTCTGGAACTTTCGCCGCACTCCATCTAAGTCTTCTGGTCGGGAACTACCTAGACATCTATGTCTGTTGTTCGACATTGCTCCCTAAACCCCTATTGACAGCTTCCTCATCTTGATCCATAGTCTGTTGCCCTGTTCCTAGGAGTTCAATTAGTCATTGTTGGAATTGTACTCTTCTAGTTAAATGGTCCTTTGACCCAAGGAAACAAAAAGTCTTCATGTCGATGTCGATGTGAAGTAGGCCTTCCTTGAACTATCACCATCCATCGGAGAAGTCATGTCAAAGTAGTACGTCACCCGCATAGGGTCACCACCTCAATCCCACCCTATCTGGATCGGTACCGATCCCTATTATTGGGATCAATACCACACCGATCCAATGCGAATCGGTGTAACCCCACCGATCTGGATCGGTATACCCGGATTAGTGTAGGTACACTGATTCGTATTCGGCCATGTGTACTTGGTCGATCTGAAGTCTCTCCAGCCCCTACCGGTCCGAACTTCAACCTCTCACCAATCTGAAGCCCCTCCTATGGATTTAATCCAATCGAAAACTCCATACCGCTCCGACCCCTGAAGCTCAATACTAATCCGAACTATTTTCATCATATCTCCTTCGTTTTTGATCTAATCAACTTGAAATTTGAATTGTAACCTCCGCAGGACATTCTTTACCTCCCATAAAACATTCAATTTTAGGTAATTTTGAATTTAGGTTGATCCAAACATATCTGACCATAGCCCCTCGTGCAAACTCCAAACGACTTCAAATTTTTCACACAACCTATGGAGATCTTTCAGCTTGTCTCTTCCAAATTTAGTGTGATTCTGAGCAATTTTGGTTTATGGACTTTTCACAAGTTCCTAGTTGTAGATCGCCATTCGTAGGCATTTTCAAACATTCAAGCAACGATCCAAATATGAAAATCATCCACAACCGGATAATCACCAAATTTTGGCTAAAAAATGTATATTTCCCTCTTATATTTATTAATTTTTTTTAATGAGAACTGAAAATCCAAAACTCAAAATTTAAAATGATACCAAAGAACCTTTTCAGATATGACGTTGAATATATATTTTGGTAGCCCGTGTTGGTTTGAAATAATTTAAAGATTTGAAACAGTTTCAATTAACAAATGATCTTTTTCTTTGTTTTTTCTGCATTTCAAGCAGGTTTAGGGAACCCACCTTTTATTAATAAAATAAAGGTAAGACCGAAAAGGAGTTACAAAGCCTAATTAGGTGATGGTCTGAGTGAAATTACTTTAAGCTTATAGGAAGTGGGTAACCTCTTTCTAGGGCTGCGCAAAGTATGATTTGGGTCAGTTTAGAGCAAATATTTCATCCAACTCGTATAGGTATGGGATAAAGGTAGTTCGGTCTGTGTCCAACCCTATATGAGGTTAGATGTAGCTTAGGTTTAAGTATGAGTTGGGTTGAGTTTAAGTTGGGTTACACCAATTTATTATAAAAATGAGAATATGATATTTAAAATATTCAACCCAAAAATATTAGATTCTAGTTAGCATGGTGCATTATATATAATCGATTCTACAACATATATTTTATTAGGATATCATTGTAACAACGAGAAATTTTAATATGCAGTAATTAATTGATGAATTAATTAATAAAATAATAAGTAGGTGAACATTTAGCTACGAAAATTGCACCATTATATCTATGGCGATTTTCTGATCCTTTAATCAAAAGCTATACATCCCTTTTTAAAACATATTTTTAAATCAAAATTTAGGGAAATTCCTTAACTTTAATTAGGGAAATCACCTTTATCTTTTCCTTAATTCAAAGAAAAAAATAACATAAACTCTTAATCATTAATTACTCATTACCAGTTATAATTTTCAACAAAGAAAATTTTAAAGCTTAAATACGGTTCGTTAGCTCCATACCACTAAGTTTCCTTTAAAACATATCCTTTAATCAAAAGTTATTTAATAACATTTTTGTTAATCTTAATTAAAAGATTGTAACCTTTCCATCTTTAAAAAACATAACTTTAAATATTAATGGGTTAAACATGATGTTATTTAAGACATCATCCACAACAAGCCCAAATCAATTGATATTAAATATAAGATTTGTACAGAACTTATGTCAGCTTATACTCAATATCATATTCTGTATTCATCAGGTACCATAAGCGGAATAACAGTATATCCACCTTTTAAATTCCTCGAATAGTATGAGTTCTAACTACAAAATTAATATCAAATATCCGAAGATTATCTTCAAACAAATCCAGTGAACTTAAAATTGGAAAACCTTAGTCTCAATTAAAGTCATATTTCTAAAACAACGTTTCTACAGTATCCAGTTCTGCTTTTAGCTAGGCTGAAAACCCAAATTCCAAATTATATTCAAAACTTAATATTTCTTATTCAAATCAATTTAAAACCATTTATCATGATTTAACATAAATTTTCCATATTTTTAACGATTTTTATAAAGCCGTTTCTAACGATTTTCACATTCGGTCACCGAACTGCAAAACCGCGATTTTATTTAAAAATTGATTTGGACATAATTCCAAATCCATTCGTTCAAATCCGAAATTTCCCTTTTCATTTGAAAACTATTATCATTTGAAAACAAATTTTCGCTTCGGGAAAATTCGATTCAAATTGCATCCTGTATAATCATTTGAAGTTTATAGTCGAAATTCGTGAACTCGCGCAGTGCAACAAGCTCTATTCGAACCATATTACGATTATATACCGAAATAAATCCAAATTGCTTCTAATATGTTTTTATGTCTTTAAAAACATATATAAAATCATTTCAAAACAATATTCCAATATTTAAACCTTTTATTCAGTTATTTACCATAATTTAATATTATTATATTAATATAATACTGATACTTTCCAAAATTTAAACTTTTGAACTTCAAACTTTGCAAAACTCGAATTAAACATTATGTAAGCTTAATGGAACATTCAATTTGAGTTTACAACGTTTAAATAGCTAACTCAAATTCAAATATGAAATTACAATTTCGAATTGATTTACTCAAACTGTAGCGGACTCGGACATCGTAATCGCGCACCGTACTCTAGATTTTATTCTACCAAAAATATTATTATTATTATATATATATATATTTAACCTTAAATATTTCTTTTATAAAGATAAGGGGTTGGGGGAGGTGGTGGTGCTACGAGGAGTGTGGTGTAGGCCGTGGGTAGGAGGTGGCGCAAGGAGGTGGAGGGTGGTGTGGCTCGGTGGCATGGGGATGTGAGCCGAGAGGAAGGGAAGGGAAGGTCGAAATAGAGGAGGTTGGACTAAGAAGGGAAGAAAGGAAAGGGGAGGAGGAGATCGGAAAGGGGGAGGAGGAGGGAGGAGAGGCCTTGGCCAAAAATAAGGAAAAAGGAAGGGAAACAGTGGGAAGAAAGGAGAAGGAAAAAGGAAAGAGAAGGAACATGATGATGGAAACGGAGGGGGAAAAGATGGTTTATATAGAAAGGGAGAGGCTTTAGGCTTATGCCACTTAAGAGGACACATGTCTCTCTTTCATGCATGGTTTCATGCATAAGGACATGTTTTTACACTTGTCCGTGCATGGGAGCGGTGACTTCAGGTAGCATTTTGTATGAAATGCTATGGTTTCTGCTACAATTTCATGTTACCATATGTTCAACTTGTTATAACATTTGTTTTTTCAAGTTGTAAATTAATTGAATTTCCTAATCGTATTTTACAGTCTAAACAACTGTAAACCAAATTTAAAATTACATATTAAATCCAATTTAATTCATATCGGGTATTTATTAATTCAAAATCCTGATTTTTAAATTGGTCAAAATGCTGGGTCGTTACAATCCAAGCCAAGAATAAACCTCTCATTCTTCGTCTGCACGGTTCGATGAGAGATGCCTCGTACTTTGATAAGGTATCAAACTCAGTCACATACTCGGGTACAGTTATGTCTCCCTGCCTCAATTCCACAAGCTTCCTAAACAAAGTCGACTTATGGACAATCGAAATGAACTCTCTTCAAAACGGGTCTTGAACTGATTCCAAGTGAGCTCATCCTCCGTTGTAACAACCTTCAACGTATTCCACCAGTTAATCGCTACGCTAGGCCAACCTCCTCTTCATAACATCCTCCAGATTAAGATTAGCGAAGATTCGCTTGCAAGTATCGAGCTAATCCTGGACCTCTATTGCCGATTCCATTCCCACAAAAAGTTTGCCTCCCAATCTGGCAAATTCCTTATTGAGCTAAGAGAAATCAGCTCTGGACGCCTAGATCGAGCATCATTCCTAGCGGTAGCATTAGGTGCAACTACTTGAGCATTCTGTAGAGAATTCCTCATAAATGTATTAAACATGGTTTGCAAGTCGGAATTAGCAACTCCTGAACCATTTCCTTCCTCAGTTACCGAAATATGATTCCTTGTAGCACTTCTCGTCTGCCGACTCATCCTTCAATCGGATATAAAGACGATTAGCCTTCTAGCAAGAAACCTTACTCGACTAGTGCTCATGCAGTGAGACTTATGCTATAATATATATATATATATTATTTATATAGTTTTGAAAACCAAAATATTTTTACAAGTATGCGCTCACGTGTATATATATATGGTTCTTCACTGACTAAGTTTCTGCTTTCTAAGAATCCATGTGTACCTGTCTATGGTTCTTAAGAAGACTGAAGTTTGATCGGGTGAATTGGTAGTTAAGGCTGGATGAAAGGGGTTTGTTATGGTTAAACTACTAGTTGGCACTTCTTTCATGAAGAGAGTTAACATGAGACAACTTACATGATTGGTTCCAGTTCTTCAAGGCAACACAACATCGCCTGGGTGAGGATAAATGTCAAATTAATTGGTTCATGGGTGCGGCTTTTATCAAGCATAAGGGGAGCCATTTGGCTCGGGGAGATCTAGTGGCGCATTAGTGGGTTGATGGTCTCATCATGGGGCAAAATTATATTTTTAGATTTTATACTGTATATGTTGGTTTTTCGCTTTTGGTTTTATGTTGTACCTTGTAATTTTTTTTCAGTAGATAATAAAGTGAACTAATTTTCAAAAAAAAAAAAGTGTGTATGTACACACACTCTTGATTCATTCCTTCGGTTAAACAACGCAAACTTGGCTTTGATACCAAATGAAACGATCACCCTACACTTTGGACACTCAGAACTGAAGAAAAAAAAACTGTTGTAGTATCCGGATAATGTAAGGTGACCATTTACGTAGAAAATAACTAAATTTACACATAACATGTCTAATATCTCAGAGCGCATGAAATAAAATATAATAATAAACATACTGATATAAAATAAACGCGATAGTAAATAGCTGAAATGAATCTCAGAAATCGGAGTAATAGATCCAAAACAGCAAACCACAATGTCGTAGAGTTATACAAAAGAAATAACTAATAACTCCAATAGAGACTATCTCTAAAGCAAAATGATAAAGATACCACTGAGCTCCACAGTAGTGAACAACAAAATGAGGTAGAGTACATATAAATAATACGTAAATTGCCTCCTATTCGTCTTCGGATTAGCTACTCGTACTCACTCCAATCTGCCTCTAGTTTGCTTGTGTGAGAGCATCTAGAGTAATAAGAAGCAAAGCGTAAAAATTTAGGTTAGACAAAGTCTAGTGTGAATGATAAAATCTCGAGTACATAAATAAGTGGAACACACAGTATGGTAAACAATAACTGGCATGTTCCTGCATCCAAAGAGTTAGCATATAGAAGTATATATTATTCTAATATAATCAATAATATGTGTGACATCTGAGCATTAGGGTGTCAAAATACATCTACACTATCTACATCTGTGTCAATGCTACCTACATCTAATAACATCCCCGAGGGTGATAAATGACTAAACAAACGTAGAAAATATCATTCATCTTCACATCCACTCACTCAGTGTGTTGGATATATAGTGTGTTTGGTTCCACGGTAGCTTTATCCTATCTTAGCTGAAACAATCAACATCTGACTGACAACCTCTGTCTGGTTGAGAATGAGCATAAGTGGTATTTATGAGTCTCCATTGGATAAACAACATGCAGTTTGCTTGGATATCCCATGGGCAACCTCGAAACTGGCTTACAACCTATGTCAGGTCAAAGACTTGATGGACGCTCAAGCCTCAGCTCTCCAAGTACCCCTTTCGGAGTCTACATACTAACGATCCCTTTTGCATACGTACCTCCGCTGTAGAGCTATTTTGAGAATATCTTTTAACTCCATTTGAAGTCTACTGGTCAGGAACTACCTAGGCAACTATGTATGTTGACCAGCTCTGCTCCCTAAACCCTCCTGATAGCTTCCCCATCTGAATCCATAGTATATTGCCTTGCTCCTAGGAGTTCAACTTGCCGTTGTTTGAATCGTACTCTTTAAGTTAAATGGTACTTTGAACTTCAGAAACAAGAAGTTTTCATGTCGATGTCACTGCGAAGTAGGCCTTTCTTGAGCTATCACCATTTATCGGAGAAGTCATGTCAAAGTAGTACGTCACTCGCGTAGTGGTTACCAGACCCTAACCCATCCTATTCGGATCGGTATCAATCCTTATAGTTGGGATCAGTACCACACCAATCCAATTCAGATTAGTGCGTTACACCGATCCGGATCGGTGTACCCGGATCAGTGTAGGTGCACTGGTCCGGATTCAGCCAAGTTTACTTGGCCGATCAACCCCAACCGATCGGAACTCCAGCCTCTCACCAGTCTGAAGTCCCTCCTATCGATATGTTCCAAAACTCCATACCGATCCGACCGCTGAAGCTCCATACCGATTTGAGCTATTTCCAAGCATATCTTCTTCGCTTTTGATCCAATCGACTTGAAAATTGAAACGTAACCTCTTCATGACATTCTTTACCTTCCATAAAAATTTCATCCAACTATTGAATTTTGTTGATTTGAACATATCTGACCATAACTTCTTCGTACGAACTCCAAACAACTTCAAATTTTCCATACAAATTATAAAGACCTCTCAGCTCATCTCCTTTAAGTTTGGTGTCATTCTGAGCAATTTTGGTTTATGGACTTTTTTGTAAATCCTAGTTCTAAATCGCCATTCGTAGGCATTTTCAAACATTCAAACAACAATCCAAACATGAAAATCGTCCAACATAACATACAATATCAATCAATCATTTCAGGTGAATTATAAAATCCAGATCTATATGAAAGCCATAGATTTGTACAGATCTACTAGTGATTTCATAGGATAATATTACAAATCTGATTCCTAAATTTTTTAAATTCAAAATTTTATTTCTAAAGTTGTAAGGTTTCTAACATAATTAACTTTTTTAAAACAATTTTAAGATTAGGAAAATTGGAATTTTGTAAATGAGATTAAAATCACTCACGTATGTCTATGAAATTACAGATCTGGTATGTTTACGGAATCTGAATAGATCTTCTCCCCTAAAAGTTGCAAATATGTCTCTCTAGTCTAGATCTATTATCCTTTATGTTTTAGTTTAGTTTTTTGTGGAGAATTTAGGTTTTAGATGAAGAAAAATTTACTGTAATGGAGGTAGAAGCTCTAGGGAAGAAGGAGAAGAAAATGAAATGATAGAAACAAGTTACAGTAACTCATTTTAGCCCTTTATCCATCTAATCCTAAAATCCAAACCGGATCTACCTGAAAATGGGTCCAGATGGCTGGAAACATGCCGTTTGTGTCCTTAAAATCCTTCAAACAGTCATATCATTCAAACGATTTGTCCGCTTTCAACATGTAACTACTCTACGAAAAGAGAAACCATCATCCCGATCCAATGAAAGTGGTTTTAAATTAAAATTCCACTCCATTTAAAAGTAATGGACGAAATAAGATTTCGTTAGGGGTAAAATGATCTGAGAAAAACCTAAGAGAAATTCTAAAAGTGATATATGCCTCTAATATTCATCTCTCAAAATTATAGAATGATACAACCTAATATGAAAATAGTATTTTATATTTACGCATGCAACTGCTGGTCGTTACAGTGTGTGTGTGTGTGTGTGTGTGTGTTTCTCTATATATATGAAAGTCTTTTTAGACGCACTAGATCTCCATCATTGGATCACTCTCCGAATTATACCCTTCATAAAAGGACAAAGTCTGATGTTTTCGATTTTTAGATCACCAATTTTGTGTTCAATTAGCCACACACACAGATACACATACATACATGCATATATATACATATACACATATATATATATTGAAAATTGGTTCACTTTATTGCTAAAACCAATATAAAACTTCCTTTATAAGCATCGTCAAAACTATGTAATCCCCTAACCTAAGTGGGTGCTTCACAGGGAAAAAGAGTACTTATAAATTTGGTATACATCATCAAAGTTGCTTAATACAAATTAAAATCAAGTACAAAAACAAAACAAATAAAACGGAAATATCAAACTGCAGGTCCATCTTCAAAGCCCACGAGTCTGGCCCAAAACTTATTCTCCACCTACCGCTTTAATTCAAAAACATTATCTCCCAACAGCTAACCAGTATCATTTAATTCTATCCCCCATTTCCCAAGAATCTCTTCGTTTATCCTGCTTCGAGATGCTTTACTGCCATTGTTTTTCACCAAAAACACGCACATGCGCGCACGCGTGCATACACACACACACATATATCTTTGTTAATATTTGTAATACGTTTATGATCACACTTTTTTGGTGTAAACGTAAACTACCAAAAACGCCCTTAATACCAAATCTTAATATTGATAAATAATAGGATCTACTAATTTGACCTTATTATACAAGTATTTTCATTCTTAGTATCGCTAAAAATTAGGATCTAACAAATGAAGTTTATTTTACAAATTCAAAACGTTTATCGACAAATGCTATCTAATATTACGCTTAATTAAAATATAATCTATCTAAAAAAAATGCTCTTAATACCAAATGTTAATATCGCTAAAAAATACGATATGCTAATTAGACTTTATTCTACAAATATTTTCAGATCTTAATGACATTTTCAATTTCATGGATCACCAATTTTTTGATCAAATAGCTACACACACAAATATATATATATATATATATATATATATATATATATATATATAAACAACCTGAAACTTCGGGTAGTAATATTTAAATATCGAGGTTATTTAAATATTTAAAACTTGGATTTAATGGTTTTATAACCTTGATTAAAGCCCTTTATAAATAATAATTAAGGAGAAGAAAACATGTTGAGTTTTTGTTTATAAAGATAAGTAGTTCAAAGAAAAATAGATAACGTGACCGAAAACAGTTTTATCCATAAACGAGGTTTTACTTATTAGAAGTTGTTGGAATATCATGTGCATGTAGTAACGTTAGAAGAACATATATATGTGTATATACATATCATAGAAGTAACATACAAAGAATATATGTGTACATGTTCTAGAAAATGAAAAATGACTTAACATGATAGGGACACGTGTCACCAAAAGAATGGAACACATGTCTTGTAAGTAAATAAAGTAAATACACATAACCATATTAGGTGTCCATGTGTAGGAAAATCTAAAGACACCTAAGTAGACATGTGTCTACATCCTAAAACATGGTTATTAAACATGAATATATGTATTCATGTAAGGGAAAGTAAATTTAAAATAAGAAGCTTATCATGTAAGCTTAAAGATATAATTTTAAAATGAGAAGCTTAGCATGTAAACTAAGAAATATAAATTTAAAATGAGAAGCTTATCATGTATGCTAAGAGATATAAATTTAAATGAGAAGCTAACCATGTAAGCTAAAAGATATAAATTTAAAATGAGAAGCTTACCATGTAAGCTAAAAGATATAAATTTAAAATAAAAAGCTTATCATGTAAGCTAAAAGAAAAAGAAAAGAAAAGAGATAAGGACACATAACCCTCTTAGGTGTCAATGTGTAGAAACATCTTAGGACACCTAAGTAGGCATGTGTCATCATCTTATGGTTTGCATGAATGATAAAGGACAAGTGTCCAAAACTAAATTACCAAACTAGCCTTGAAAACTATTATATAAAGGGTGGAAAGGTTCATTATTTTTCATGCATTCACAAGTGAAAAACAATAATAAGAGGAAGATTAGAAGTTTGGGAGAAGCCTAGAGGATAAATAGATTATCAATGTACAATTACAAGGTGAGAAAAACTATTTAAATTTATATGTTCATTTCATATTTTGAAGAAAAGCTGTGAAAGTTACGAAGAAACGATAGAACCCAAAACACTGAAAATGACGTTTTGTATTTTGGGGAGAACTTTGGCAATTCTTAATGAAATTTCGACTTCTCTACCAATTTCGAAAGCTAATTCAAAGGGCTACAACGTTGTCCTCGGCCAATTTTCATAATTCAGCCGTTTTCATACCAGAAAACAAGACGCAAGGTGAGGTAAAAATCAGCCCGAAATGGACATAATAAAAATGTCTCATGATGTTTGATTTTATATACTAAATTGATAAATGATTTCGAGGTTTTCTTTTGATGATAATTTAGTAGACAAAGAGAGATTTATACTGTAGAAAATTTGGAATCAAAAGCTATTTTTATCATAAAGAAACAACGTCAAACATTTTGCCCAAAAACAGGCTAAAAATCTGAGTTTTGACACTTTTTATAGCATTCTGAAACGCTATCTTTTCTATTTATGAAGCACATAACTAACCAGAACATTTTTATAGCGCCAAGAAGCGCTGTAGTAGCTGATTTGAGTCTAAAATCATCATAAATCACCCAGAACTTCTTTATAGTGAGTCTGAAACGATGTAATAGCTGTTTTAAGCATAAAACCATCCAGAACTTTACATAGCATCCCAAAAACACTGTAGTAAGCTGTTTTTAGTCTAAAATCATTATAAAACGCCCAGAACTTGCCATAGCACTTCTGGAAGGGTTGTCTTTTCTATGAATTGACTATGAAGTGTTTTAAAACAAACAGAACTTTTCATAGCGTAACCGAAACGCTTTAATAAATGTTTTGAGTGTAAAAACCATGGTAAACTACTCTAAATCCTCTCATATTTGGATGTGGCATTTAATGTGACAAACTTGATGTGACATTTGATGTGACATTTGACGTGACATTTGACGTGACATTTGATGTGATATATAATAATAATAAATGTTTATGTGACATTTGGTGTGACATTTGAGAATATTTATGATTGAGTAAGAGCTTATTAAAGGGATATAAATGCGGTTTGAGAATTGAGAAAAAAGGGGTTTTTACATATTGATTAGCATTTAAAATAAAAGATGTTTATCTTCTGAAAGGAAGTTATATAAGATATATATATATATATATATATATATATGTTTTTCAAAATAAAAGACTGGAACGTTCTAGGTTGACAGAGAGGATAGTGTCTAGGGTTGTGTTTGGAAAATGTAGTTTCCTGCTCTCCCTGGCTACCCCTAACTGATCCGACGAACGGGATTGTTAATTCAAAATTTAATTTGAAATTATTTGAAAAGTAATTTCAGAGTACTTTTGAGAATCTCTACATGATATAAATAGTATTTTGGAAGTAAATAATGATTTTAAAGGTTTTGTATAAAGAAGAACTACGTTGGCTTGATCCGATATCTAATTGTTTACCCAATTAGATAAAGGTACGTAGGCAGTCACATGGGGTAGTGATGCAGCTGCTTTATTAAATAAAATAATTTTTGTTTATTATTTAATATTTCGTCATATGTTGGTGCATTTTCATGTTTATTATTTAGGTCATGCTAACGTGTTTATCAAGTGTGCAGGAATAAATATCGATGTCCATCTCATTAGAGTTGCACAATGGTAGATTTACGGTAATTGTGTTTAATTCATATTTAAGAACAAATGAATACTTTGATAAGTGGCAGTTGTTTAAATTTTATCCAGAGCATTTAGTGATATTATATATTTATCAAATAAAATGGTAACTATCATCGTTGGTTTTTGGAACGCACGGGATTTTCAGCAATTTTGACTGATCGAAAATTCCAGGGCGTTACAATATATATATATATATATATATGTATATATATATGTGTATATATTAATTTTGTTTCAGTTTTGTGAATTTTAAGTACTGAATGAATATATTGTTAAAATTTGACTAGTTTCGATAAAGCTTTTTTTATCTGTAATCAATAAATCCTATGGATCTAGCCATCCATTAAATGTATAAGGCTTTTACTGAAAAGAGAAGCTTTCGGCCAAAAAAATTGTAAAACTTTCATTTTTAGTGTCTAAACGTACATTTAATTTTAGTGTAATAAATATTTGTTAATCATTCTGATTTGGTACTCAAATTTATTATGGAGATGGAAAAATGCAATGACAACTTAAGCTCTACCCCATATCATTATTCAGATTTACGGTATGTGTATCATGAATGTTGGAAAATTAGAATTCAAATCTACATCTATCATTACTTTACATTGTACTAAAAAATGTTCCTGTTTTATAATGCAACCGCTGGTATAAAATTTACTATGATTCTTTTGTTACATTCGTTGGCTTGTAATCAGGTTTGATAGATGGTATACCCCATATAATTTCTTTTGCATCCCAAGGTATATTCCCTTCTCGATGTAGTGACTGGTGAGCATATCAGTATAATATGTTTTCACTTCAAAGATAAATAAATACTCCATGTAAAATTAAGACATTGCTTATAAAATATATTGAATGTTTTATTTTCAAAACTTGCGTCATTTAAATATGGAATTGTTATAGGGAGAGTTGTTTTGGATAATGAGAGTTATAGGGAATAGTCTAGAGATTTTTGTTAAAAGGAGAATCAAATTAGCGACTCTCCCCTTGGTGATTCTTCCTTGGTATTAGTTCAACAACGGAAGATTTTGGCTTGTAGGTTTTTGAATCAAGTACAGGTATAGTCATTGCAGCACAAAAGCGAAAAGGCAGGTAGAAAAGCCTTGCCAAGGTATAGTCATTGCAGCACTCTACCAGGTACTTTGATATCGTCATATGCAATTCTGCTGTAAGCAGTTTGATCAGGAAAACATGTTTACGAATTACATTTCTTTTGTATTCCATTTCCATTCCAAACTTTTATAAACAATAAAGACATCATCAAAATAATGTTTTTTCCTTTAGTTGATTTAAATGTTGTATTGATATTACTTTTATTGCTATTTGTGTGTAGGTACAACGTAAATGGTTTCATGAAGGGTCATACAACAGATGGCCTCATCCTTAAAAGGTGGCCTTAATAAGTGAAATGTCTAAATTATTTTGTTGTTCTTCAACTATTTTTAGACTATGTTTGATTGACCACATAGAGCTTTCCCCAAAAAGAAAGAACCAATCCAAAAAAAAAAATATAAACGCCTAACTGACTAATATAGTTGATAATAACCGACAGCATACTCAAATTAGCAAAACCCTTGCATCTGACAGTTGTTTTGATTATGCTCGGTCCATAAAGCAAGACTGAATCGAGAAGAATATCACGATAAGTTATCAAAACAGAAAAATCAGAGATACAAAAATGGCTTCCCTTGTTTCATCCATTGCGACCAAGCACATGTTGGTGCCTTTGATATTATTTGTACTTGTTCTCGCAACATGTAAGTGCTTAACTCAGAATATGTACATACCTATAATGTTAATTACAGTTAGAATAAATCTTGATTATTAATGATTTTATTGGTCATTAATCTGGTGGTGCAGGTACAAATGCAAAAGACGTGACACATGCCCAACTAATAACAAATGCTAATGAGGCTTTGTGCATGTTTAATCAGAATTGTATTGACTTCTGCGTACAACAATTTCCAAATCCTCCTACAATCACAAGAAAGTGTATGTTAGGGGCAGTATGCACTTGTTATGATTCCTACTACCCGTGGTAGCATCATCACTTATTATCTTAGTTATTAATGTTTTGTAACTAATGAAATTTACATGTATGCAAATTGGCACATTACAAGTTTAGCAATTATGTTGAGTTCTTTTGAATTTTCTGTAAATATACTAAGACCATATCTTGAGCAAGAGATGCATAGTTCATTTCTCATTCTTGCAACACTAATGTGTTCTCCAGCATATTCATCTTTCTAACATTCTACCAAAACAGATGAGACTTGAATAATTTTAAGAATGTACCGTTTTCTTACCTATATCAAGAAATGTTTGTTGCACTTCTCCCATTTGGCTCTATCATCGATGGTTAACGTGATTCTCATACATACATTGCATTTAATAGCATATTCTAGTGCATGATGAGATAAAAATAAGAGTATTAACTTCAGTTTCTCGTATCGATCTTAGAACAAAAATATAAAATTTGTTGACTCCTTATATTCCTATAATTTCAATTTGCTTAAAAAAAAGACAGGCAAAAATTGTGTTCGTAAATTTACAAGCAAGTTTGGATCATTAAAGTCTCAAAACGAAATTGTTCTCCAACAACAGACCAGTCAAAATGTGAGGTAACTCATTAAACCAACCCATTTATGTTGTTTAAAAGTGTGTTTGGTCAATCCATTTATAAAATTTTATTAAATGGATCATAAACGAGTTGTTCCATTTTAAGATGGGTTATTAATAAGAAACTTATTTCCTTATTTATTAAAACTTAAAATCCAAAATATGATAATGAAAATAAAAATTTTGAAAATAAAAATTTGAATTTTTTATTTATTCAAATACTTCTGAACGCATGCTGTAATTCTTCAAGGTGAATGATGGTTGTAATTAACAAATAACAGAGTGCATCCCTACATTTGAACTTAACAAAGTAGAATCTACTATTTTTGTTCAAATTGTAATAACTTCTTCATACTAACTCGAAATCAGAATCAGACGAAATTTCGAACAATGTACTTCCATCTAAATTATGGACAACATAAAACATTAAGATACTTCATCTTGTAAATGCATGTGGTAGCTCTTCACAGTAACTAATAAATGGATTTAGCAATAATAAACTATATCCCCATGTTTGAACTTCAACAAGGATGAAGTCGCTATTTATTTCTTCAATCTTCAATAATTTCTTCATACTACATTGGAATCAGGTGAGACTTTGGTCAATGATTCACATCTAAATTATAGATAATATGAAACACTTAGATATTTCATCTTGTAAACACATAATGTTCTTCATAATGACTGACAGTTGTACTTAGAAAATAACAGGCTTTGGATTTGCACTTGACCTAGGCAAAAACCACCACTTTTTTGTCCAGACTTCAGAAAATCAACCATACTACCTTAGAATCAAACTAACGAACTCACATCCAAATTGCGAATTATATGGAACATTCAGATACTTACAAACACATGTTTTAGTTCTTAGTGGTGAGTAATATTTATACTTTGAAAATAATAGGCCACATCCACATATTTGGACTCCGTGTAGGCGAAAATCGCTGTTATTTTGTTCAATATTCGGCAACTTCTTCATAATACATGGAAATCAGACGAAACTATTATTGATAAACTCGCACCTAAATTACGGATAATATGAAATACTCGGATGCTTCATCTTATCAGCACGTGCTATAATTCTCCATGATGACTAATTGTTGTACTTAGCAAATTTAAACCTTTAAATGATTACCTGCTTATTTAGTGGGTTGCGGCAGACCAACATTTATATCTAATGGGTCGAAAAAGAATGGGTAATAAATGAGATCCAACTCGTTTTGACCCAAACCATCCTATTTGACTGGTTTATCTAACAAACACTAGATTTTCATATCTTCAACATATATATATATATATATATATATATATATATAGTGAGAATACCCATATTTGAAGCTCTTGAATTTACAATTTTATCCTTCTTTGATAATAAATAGATAGCAAAAAGAGCATTTTGGTAACTTCCTCTTATTCGCATTTCTTTACTTTGTAATCACTGTGTTTGATGAACCGATAACCTTATATAATAAAATTTATGAAAGTCCTTTTAATTTTTAAACCAAATCATCTATGATCATTTTAAGTTTAGTTTTTTACGCACTTATTTATACTAATTAGTAATAAATAGATGTTGATATATGTTTTCTTGGACACATCCAAATTAACGTGCATTTTGTATTGGTATGTACAATAGGAATACCTCCATCATTGATAAAAAAGTTGGTTTGTGTAATCACCATTATTGATCTGGAAGATACGTAATGTAACACCCTATAATTTTAGTGTTAGTTATTTTAATTAGATAATTAGACTTCAAAAATGAAATTTGTGCAAATAATGAAATTTGATCATGAAGCTTTCACGATTGCATTCTTGGTGAAATTATAAGCAAATTTCATCTTTGAAGTTTCGTGATCGGAGTTCGTTTGAATAAGCTATAGACGAAAACGAATTTATAATATGGAAATAAATTAATTAAGAAAATTAACATATAAAATAACACATAGGTCGACCCCCTTGATGGGGAGCTGTATATCAAGTGGTTAACCCCTAGACAAGAGGCAGTAGATCCACCTGTGCAATGCAATTAGGTGTTGTTTTAACCTGACGATCCTGATTTAACATAATTCAATCTAACGGTTAGGGTCGAATCTTATCGGTATTAATTAAGGTTTAATCCTTCATTTGCTTCTCATATTTTCCTGATTAAGCAATGGAACTTTGTCTTTTCTTCTTCTCCGCTTTCTTTTAAAATTATAAATGTAAAAAATTTCAATTTTATACATACATATTGGAGGATGATAAGAATTGTATGAAAGGAAGAGAATTAGATCAATCCTTCGTGCTTCATAGGTAGTATTTTGTATATCTTATTCTATTTTCTATTCCCAATCACAAATGTACTTTTAGACCTGAATTGTATATATCCCTTTTTATACATATTTTCTTAAATCTAAAAATATTTGAAATTGAATCAAGATTTTACTTTTGACCTAGAGATTTAGAATTCTTTTTGAGGTGAGTAGGAAAGTTTTCCTATTGTTTATAATATTTAATCTACCATGTTGGGATACATTTAATTTTTGTGCCAAAATCTATTTTTCTTGAGTTGTAGGCTTATTCTAAAATTAAACGATGTCATCTATATTTTTTTGTTTTAGATCTAATTGGATACTTTTTTCATCCAAATCTTAAAATCAGTCTCGAAAATGAATAATTTCTTGTAATTTTAAACGGAGTAAATCTTTCCTTTTATTGTCGATCGTTTTGAACAGTTTTCTGAAAGACAAATTTTATTGTTACCTTTCTTATTCCATTATTTCATAATTAAGAGAACGGCTAATTCTATTCATACACCCATAATTCCTTAGCATAAACCGTGAAATGAAATAAAATAGCATACACCAAAAATTTCTTTCATACACCATGCCATTCAAAAATTACCCATTTATATTTTCATTATCTTCCCTCTTTTTTCTTAAAACTAAATTACACAATACTAGGAATCCATTGCGATAAATTTACATAAAATTCAAAAAAAGATTATTTTTTTGATGCTAATATTATAAATTATTTATTGTTTTTATTTTTATAAACCAACATATTAAACATATTTAAATTCTAGTATTTAGTTGTCAAAGTTGTCTTAACTAATATTTCAGATTCCATTAACTTCACAAAATTCTATATATTTAAGCATATATTATTGATTTTAAAATTTTAATTAGATGCATTATTAAAGAAGGACTGAAAATGCAATTAAGGAAAAGGGTAGCATGGTCATTATTTTTCTTATTAATACACTGGTGCTTGTTAAGAAATTGTGGGTGTATGAATAGAATTTGCCCAAGAGAACACCATATTCTTTACTTCTCTGACCCCTTTATCTTCCAAAATTATCCCTCCGTTCTTTTTTTCTCATTACTTCATAAAAATAGACTCAATCTTTATTCGTTTTTAACTCACTAAATCATAAATCCAACATTGTTCTCTGCAATGGAAGAATGCAGACCCAAACATCGTAATAATAATCTGGTTAATTAATTTTATATTTTCTAGTTTTTATCCTATCTCTTGCATTTATTTGTCTATAGAAAACATAGAGATCCATACACAAAAACGATAGTATTATCGACACTGAAAGAAAATAATTAGCAGTAAAAGAAAATGATGAAAAGATATGAACAGATTTGCACAGTTTAACATATTTACAATGACGGTAAAAATGTAAAGATATGAACATACTTGCACAGTTTAACATAATTACAATAAGGGTAAAAATATCATTTAATTAGTGTGGTGCTAAGGGCACCCCAAATAACTCTTCCTAATATCGCTACTAAAAAATACCATAATAATTATCATTGCACTCTTCTTAATAACATACGTAAAAAATAAGGGCTACCACACCACCGTTACCTTATTTCCCTCTCGTCTCCTACTCGTTCCTCTTTTATTCCGTTCTGAAACCCTAGTTCAATCGATCGATCAACGATAACGAAGCTGCACCAATGCCGGGAAAGAAGAATGCATGCCTAAATATACAAAAGAAGTGAATAAGATTTGAATTAAGAAAACTAGAAGAGAAAAATGAGAGATTAGGGCTTCAAATGGTAAAAATTTGAATTTTCCCACAGGAAAAATGAAGTAGGTAGCGATATTCTTGATTAGGGTTTCAGATTAAGGCTTACTACGTGATTAGTTTAGCAAATACTGGTTGAGTGAGATATTAGAATGGAGAGGTATTGTGGTATTAGGAAGCATACAAAATTTAATGAGTTTTGTTTTTTTAATTGCGGTATTAGGAAGAGTATTTTGGGGTGCCCTTAGCACTACACTTTAATTATATAAAAATTGGCGGTGTGGGTAAGGCAAAATACTAGATGTGAATAGAACTAGCCTTAATCAAAATCATATGGAAAATTTTCCTAAGAAGTTTAACTTCAGTTTAAATTATATATGGAAGAATATTCTAGTAACTAGTCGTAACTAGAGTGTATTTATGTATATATATTTGATAGGATTTTCATTGGATTAGATTTACGCGTAACTATTGCTCTAATAAATAAGAATGAAATTAACTAATTATGTCTAACACTTGCCTATGAAATAGATTAATTATAGAATTTTGATTGTGTAATTGTCTAGTCTGCAACTCCAATTAATAGGGAAAGAAATTAGATGTCACAATTAATTGAGGCAAATGGGAATATGGAATGAGGTAGAAATGAATTTAAGTAAATAATAAATTCTAAATTAATGTTAAAAAATGACTAATTTGAAATTAGAATTATAATAAATATCTTAGGAAATGTCCTTAGGATTATTATGGGTGAGTGACATTTATGGAATGAACATTAAATAGAGATATATGGTTGGATATTTAAGGTAGTTTATAGCCTAAATGAATAAAAAGGGAACTAGTTTGCTAAGTCCAATATTAAACTTAGGATAATATAATTCAATATTCATATAGGTTTAACATAGTAAACTGAGCTTAGTGGGCTAGTGATGCGAGGTCGATAGAATTAGTGGATGCCGATAGACGGTTGCCCTTTACTTTGAGGCTACTAATAATTAGACGTGCTTACTGCTGATGTGATATACCACTAACCATAGAAACTCATGACTGCATGAAAGATTTGACCTGTTTTCGGAATCGACTTATCAGGTACTTGTTTGAGAGATCACCTCTTTCCTAATTAAAAGGTATTAAATGGTCAAAATAGATAATTAAAAGCAGTGGTAAATATATTCAAAAAGGTTCACTTTAAGTGTTGGGGCATTAAATGGCTGTTGTAGAGTCTGCCTGTATACCGAAGGAAACAACCTATTGAGATTTTAATTTTAATAATTAAGAGTGGAAATGAAATGGGTTCCTTGTACGGTACGCTTTAGGGTAAAGTACAAGATGGTTGATTCAATGTTCACCTTCCCGATAAAAAGTGTTAAATGGTTGAAAAGATCGCCGTGCAATGCCAACTAGATAGCACTGGTGAGGAGTCCGTTTGGGATATAGGTTTAAATAGCAAGGAGTCTGCATATTTCCTATTTTCTAGGTCTTAAGTAGTTTGGCTGTTGTCTTTTGCATCGCTACGATTTTAATTGGTGTTAAATGCGATAGTAATTTGTTTATTAAATAATGTGAAACCTTAGTTATGGTTGAAGGTCTCTATACTTAGGACCAATGAACTATCAATAGTGATGCTACGAGTCCACTTTGGAGAAAGTTATCAAATGATGCAGGGTCTACTTCACTGAGGTCTTGAATGGTCAGTATCCCGCTTTAAGATTTAAATGATGCGGTCCACCTGATTGGAGTCTTATATGATCCAAGTTTTCTTTTGGTAAGGTAAAGTAAGGAATAGACTCATTGGTTATAAAGCCTTCTACATATTTAGTAGTATCAAGTGGAAGAAAGGTTGTTTTGGAAGTGTTAAGTGGTTAAGAGCCTTCATTGGTATTTCTTCCCTTGGGATTTAAGTTAAGTAGTTAGTTGTACAAGCAATATAAGGTTAAACTGTCCAACCTAGGAGTAATGATAATTGAATGAAATCTAATCGGTATAGATTTTTGTCATGGATAGTACAGTACACCATATATGCTGATTAGGCTATGTTTTTAGCCGTATCTAAAGTCGTTAGGCACGGTAAAAAGCCGTATCAAAAAGTGGCGTGTCTAATTATTAGATACGGCTACCAACCATATCTCAATATATTATCATACGGCTTTTAGTCGTATCTAATTCTAATAAGAAACGGTCTTTGACCGTGTCTAATTATATGTGTGTGTGCACATATATATATATATATCATATATGTTTATATATATATAAAACAGAAATTGTATCGCATATGTTTCATAACACAGAGCATACATACCATAAAGTATACACAGGAATAACACAATTTATGTATATATATATACTTAAAGCTTTACAAGGTTTGTCATATAACACGAAGTACAAACAAACATATACAATAAAAGGAAACTGTCAAAGATTTTCATCACATTACGTAGTAACAAAAATGAGGTAAAAAGATAACAGCCTGATAAAACTCCAGTCGCGTCCTGGAAGATTGAGCGCGATAGTCAGCGGCCTGGAGTTCAAGTTTCCTTTGGCAGCAAAACTGAATCGTGATATATAGCCTGCAGCCTGAGTTCCAGCAACACAAAAGCACCATACTCTCCAACAGGACTGCCTATAAAATACAAGAAACAAGTTACAAATACTTCACAGCTGGACAGTAGATTTACATTATAACTCACTGTGACTGAGATGCAAACATGAATAAAGAGCTAAGTATTGTATGTTAATACAGATATAAAATGTAACTAATTGAGTTTCGTTTTCCAAAGATTTATCCTGCTGTAGAATCAGTCCAAAATATGAAATACAAGAACTCTTCTTTACAAGGAGTCTTCTTTACAAGATCTGTATTCAGCGGAGTACGTTTAGAATGCGCCACTGAATGTTAATTCTGGTAGAAAAAGTGATAACAACAATGGTAACATAAAATCAATGTCGCAGGGTATATAGTTGAGGGAATCAGAGTTGGATGTATAGTTGACGGTAGTCAATCAGTGTGTTTGTGTAATTTAACGGTAGTCGATCAGTGTGTTTGTGTACAAATACTTCACTGGCCCAATAACAACCTAGTCGAATCGACTAGTCGATTAGTCGACTAATTTCTACCCATACGGCCTAAATTCATACAAAAAGCAAGTCCGGACTTCATGTCTATGGTTTGATCTCGATTAGTAGACTAGTCGACGACTAGTCGCGACTAGTCGAGCGTCGTCCATGTGTTTGTGTAGTCGATCAGTATATGTCTCAAAAATTAATGAATACACATTGTAAACTGGTTTTGCTATGTGACCATATCGTTTAAATGAAATTAACTGTACATACTACATAGGAGTGGAAAATTGATAGTCATTAAAAATGCAAACCCAAAAGAAGAATCACCTGAAGTGTAGTCCATGTGCAACACTGGTAGTTCGTACCCTAGCATACAAAACATCCTCCTATACACACAAAAAGGAACAAATAAATGAAAAGAATATTCAAGATGTGCACACAAGTACATGTCCATTCAATTCTTATGTAAGATACTACGCAGAGATAAGTGTAAAATAATATATACCTGCTCCAACATCTAAAGATATCGAATCATCATCGTAGGATGACACACATACTCGATTTTTTTCTGATTAAGAATTTACTGGGCAATCCACCAGGTGGATGCATTTTAGCTCACACGCAGGGTCAGTAATCCATGCTTATTAGCTTTATTCAAATGTCGAATGCCGCTTCACTTAACCTTTAGAAAAAGCTTCTTTCACTTGCAACTTTCAGTTTCTTTGAAGCAGACTGTGTAGTGCAAGATTACTTACACTAAAGCCTCTGCTACAAAGTAAGGGAAAAGTTGCTAGTGAAAGCAGCTTTTTATTAAGGTTAAGTGCAGCAGCATCTGACATTTGGATAAAGCTATAAGCGTGGATACCCGACCCTACACGTGAGCTAAAATGCATCCACCTGGTGGATCACCTATTAAAATATTAACCAGAAAATCTATTAATAATCCATCGACCAAATTTTTCAACAAACCTGTTGAATTAACAATGAGTGCATTCTTTTGTTAAAGAATATAGATGATGCATAGATCACCATAAAAAAAATTGATGTTTGCTAGTATGTAATTTGCATTGAGATGTTGTATCGGAACATATATCGAATTTTCCCAACATTAAGTCTATATCCAGATTTGCAGACTGCCTACAGAATACCATTTTTTTAGGCTACCTCCCTTGAAACCCCGACTATTTAGATAGTTCCCTTGCTAAATTCTAGTCCTAGTTGTGCCACTGTATACCGCAATCTAAAATTATACCATACATCCAATGGCAATTCTAACAAAAAATATACCGCAATCTAATAAACATTCAGTTGTTTTTTACATTATCACAAAACATGATTCAAATTTGATTTCTCTTATTTTAGGGAATAACCACATATCCGTCCCTAACAAACATACACAAACACACTTACACAAACCAATTCAATCGAAACAGCTAACACAGGAAGTACTAACACAAAGTAGCAATCAACTATCACACAAAGATTTCAATTTGTTCCCAACTATCAGCCATGCATGCCAAAATTCAATTGAAACACATACCTGCGCTGTCGAAGGAGGGTTAGGGAGATGTAAGGTTGCTGCGTTTCTGGCGAAGAACAGGGTTGTTCATCCCTGTCGAAGGTGGAGCACGATTTGATGACCGAAAACCCTAATTTGGGTTTTCGGTCACCATTAAAGTAAAACAAATGGAAAAGGGAGCGGCTAAAACTTTTATTCGGAGTGCCCAATGGGATGCATAATATGATACAGATTCAATTTGGCCCAAAGCCATATCAAAATAACTAATCTGGGGCTTCATTGATGGACGGTCAGATTTAGGACGTTTGGGTTAATGCGGATCGCAAAATGTAATTTGATACGGATCTGAGCACCATCAAATATGATACGGCTTTTACCAGTATTACATGTCCGCATCCATCTATGCCAAATTGGCTGATATGGTGTAGTGGTATTAATATTTTCAATTGCCACAACGTTATTTTTCCGCCATCCTCATTACAACACACATGATAGATTTAGATGGGCATGTCATTGGGGCTTTCGTGACTGATTGTTGGTGATGTTTTCTTTCTCCCATGCTCGATATTGATGTGGCTATTGTTATCCAAAGAATTTTATTGGTTCCAAGATAATGGCAAAAATTGGTATTTATATCCTATCATAACTTCTGCTGTGAGATCGTGTTTATTAATATATGATATGCACATGTTGTCTTTGTTAGAGTTTGTGTCATAGAGGCAATCTATTTAGTGTGATTAATAACATTGTTGATGTTATATTTTATGTTGAATAAAATGATTCTTATATGTTATATTTATTGAGTAATGTAAATATTAACATAATAGAAGTCCTAAGAATAATATACATAATTATATAGTTTCAAGTAAGAGACTTGAACATGAGATTATATAATATAATAAGTATTGTAAATCTCAAATATCCCTAATCAAATTTTATTGTATATAGAACAACAATGAAACATTGAGACAAGTATGTTGATTAACTGATGATCATATCTCATTGATCATTAATATATGTGATATTAATGTCAATACATAAATACATATTAGAGAATAGTGTATTGGGCAGACCCGACATGAGAAAACTCATAGAGCATGATTAATAGTGTCATAAGTAATTCTCATAGTGACAGTGGTGTATTGGGTCCTCAAAACTGAAATCATCATATATTTTATTCGAGAATATTTGTGTTTTGCTATCATCAAAAGTTACTTTTAGCAGAGTAGACAATAAAGGCGATTATTTAAACATCTCGAATCGATTAAATACATGAATGATCTAGATGGAATTTGACCCTACAATATAAGTAGCAATATTTATGGGCCTCTTGATTGACTAAGATTGTAAAATGCATGTCGTGCTCAAATATTGATTTGTGTGTGTGTGTGTGTGTGTGTGTGTATATATATAATTTTCTCATTGATCAAGATAAAAGGATTAAATTATAAAGAGGATGATACGTTTCATGCCACAAGTTTAATCTCGGATATAATGGTTAAAAGGATTAAATTACGTTAAAACACAGATCACAGAAAAGGTTGTATCGAATCGTTGATTTTATTGTAACTTGGATAACAACGATGTATTACTAGATGCCGCTCACCGTTAATAATTTAAATTATTGCCAATGTTGTAATAACCTATAGGGTCACACAATTAGAACGTTTAAAAGGGGGGCACCATTCTTAAGAAAAGAAAATATCAAACAGTTGATATATTTTTTTGTTCGAAATGGTATAACGTGAATTTCATTTTCTCTTTAGGGTTCTCGTTTATTTTGAAAAAGTGCCGACCCTTTCTTCTTAAATACACAAAAATTCAAGGTCCAAAATAAAAGTGAAAAGGAAATTCATCATATTGGCTAATATCTCCGCTCTTTCTTCTTCGATTTCGTGAGATGATTCTGAGCATCGATCGTAGACACCGTAGAGATGTTGACCTCCAGTAGCGTACCAGATTCGATTCGTTCCAGTTCGTTATCAAACCCGAGGATCTGCAAATTCTAATTGGTACAATTATGCTTGATCTATTATTTTCGCATGGATCTTGAATTTTGGTTGTTGAATTGTTGAAACCTGCTATCCATATCCTCGAATAACCCTTCAACGGTATCAGAGCCAAGCTTGCAGAATTGTATTTTGATCTTTTAATTCAGTTTTCGTATGTTTGATTCATTACAAAAATTTGAAAGCATTATGGACACTATTGTAAAAGGCATGTAAGATGAATTCATTTCTAAGATGAAATCATTTCATTGTAAAACATTTTATATATGATATAAAATCTGAGATAAATACGTGTGTTGATATTGGATATTGATTATGTTTTATACTGCTACTGCCTACCCTGTTAGTTTTAGAAATCTGGACTGTTTACACTGATTTGGATGGAATTATGGACTTCACTTGGAATTGAAATTCCTGTTATTAAAAGAAATTTTAATATTCGATCTATCTTGGTTTGATGTTTTGATTTCTAAACTGATGACATTAGGTTTTTTTTTCTATTATGAAGATTTTTTGAAACATACCTACACTGCTTATGCTCTTATATATGCTTATCTAAAATTGTATTTGGATCTGAATTTTATGAATATATTAAACTGGTAATCTATATGAATGATTATTGTTGTTAATATAGATAAATGAATGATTTTGAACCATTGTAAAATTTTGAGTAGTGAGGTTTTGGACTTAGCAGTGTTTTTTGGACTTGGTATTTTAAATCAAATGAATCTGCCACTTATATATATATATACATACACACACACACATACATACATACATGATGTGTTTTGGATTGTACTTTTCATTTCTTATCTGTTACCAATCGGAACACACAGTATGTATATTTGATCGATTATACGAAACAAAATATCATGTTGACGTATTGCTTATATATATGCATTGACATGTATTTGTTGGAAGTAAGAGTTAGAATTTTAACTTCTCTATTTGTACATGTTATCATTATCACTCCCACAGCAGTTTAAAACTGCAACATTATTTTGGTGCATCTGCATCTTCTTAACCATGTTTAACATACCAATTTGCAAGAGCTTATATTATATATTTCTTCTTTAATATAATTGATGGGCAATGATATAGTAAATACATGCATTTGGATCAGCTATTAGAATTTTATTATGATAGATATTCCAGATGTGTTTTAAGAAACACAACAAGAATGACGTGGTTTTACTTTCATGATGTTTGTACACATATGTATTAAAATATGGAAACTGAATTGTTTTTAAAGGTTGATTTATGTGTTGATGCATGGATTAGTATGAATGATTCTCATGTGTCGATTTTGATGGATATTTTGGTGCAAATATGATTTGCAGTTTCAAGTCTTCAATTTGTTCGTGATTTTTAATAGATGGTTTCCATAAAACTACAGACGACAATCTAATCTCTAGTAGATTATATACGGCAGTAAATATGCATTTGCATTAGTTTATTTTTTTAAAATACGTACTATGGACATGTTTGTATGCTTATGTGCAGAATTTCGGTAACAAGTTGTATAAATACCATTATATTAGATGGCTTGCTGATATATATATATATATACACACATATATACATACATATATATGTATGTATATCAATAATTGCATGCATGCTCTAATGTGTGTGTTGAACACTATACTCTGTTGAATATATTTGTGCGATAAGAAATACTTATTATCTCGTATGCTTTGTTGAAAAGGCATGGACTTGTATAAATTTTACAAGTAATAGCCAGCATGCTATTTTATTGTTTTATGTATATTGTATCTTTTCTTAATGTATAATTCATCACATAAATGTGGTGTGTCTGATTTGTCATTGACGATACATATCCTGAACATGAGTTGTTTAAGTGTGTGTGTGTGTGTGTGTGTCATATGAATGAAATGAATATTACAGAATGGGATGCGGTAAATTATTTTACAGTATCCTTATAAATTAAATAACACTTAAATTGCGCACTTCCAATAATAAAAAATCCCTAAAAACTGCATGCTTATATTAAGTCAAAGTAATGTCTTCCAAGACTAACATTAGTGTCTAATCGACGGTTGTGGGTTATGCCAAAGCATAAGCGCACTTATTATGGTTACATGAGAGAGAGTAATTGTGGTACTCAAATTGTTTATACTTGGGTCTAACTTAACTAGGCTGCTATAATAAGATTATGGGCTTAGAGTCATAAAGCATGAGTGAACAAAATTTGTTCATCATGTTATCCAAGAATTATATATGCACTATAATTGACATAAAATGTCTGCCTAAAAGATTGTGTTTAGGGGATTAGCCAAGCTAACTTAAGACATGATTAGATATGGATCTTGGATCACTTAAATATATAATGATATATATATATATATATATATATATATATATTAAAATAAAGGGATGTTGATTTGAGTGGGAGCATGTTTTATTTTATTTATTTTTTTAAAAAAAGGGAAATACGTAACAAAAAGGGTGAGAATGTTTTATTTAATTTATATAAATTGTACATGTATGTTGCAATATAATTTATCATTATTTTATCATTATCTCCTGTAGATATTAAATGGAAAGAAACACCAATAATTTGTCACTAAAATCCATCCTTAAAAAGGATAAACTAAATGGAATTAATTTCCTTGACTGGCATCAAAATTTGGGGATTGTCCTCAAACAAGAAAGAAGTTGTATGTACTTGATGGGAATGTTCTAGAGGCACCACCAAGTACAATAACCCATGCAGAGATAAATGCCCACAAGAAACATCAAGATGATGATGTTGATGTTAGTTGTCTCATGCTTGCAACCATAACTCCGGAGCTTCAAAAGCAACATGAGTTAATGGATGCATATGAGGTGATCGAGCACCTTAAGAAATTGTTCGAAAGGAATGCTCGACAAGAAAAGTATGACACAAGCAAGACACTATATCAATACAAAATGAGAGAAAAGGAATCCAGTTTTTCACATGTGATGAAAATGATTGGTTACATCAAGTATCTTGAAAGGTTAGGGTTTCCAGTAACAGATGCAGCTCAAACTGATCTTATTTTACAATAATTAAATAGTCACTATTCTTAATTCGAGATGAATTATCTCGTGAATAAAATAGGAAAACCCTTAACCGAGTTATTAATCATGTTAAGAACTGCTAAAAACAATATGAAGAAATCAGAACCTATTGCCATGATGATGATGCAGAAATGGGCTGCTAAATCAAAGGGTAAAGGAAAGAAAAAACAGCTTGAGAAGACTGCTGTCAAGACCAATTTCAAAAAGGCAAGGAAGCCTAAAGGAGGGGTTCGAAAAGAAGGTGATTTTTACTGATGTGCAAAGCCCGGTCATTGGAAATACAATTGTTATGCTTATTTAGAAGATTTGAAAAAGAAGAAGGGAAATATGACTTCACCCGAATCAGGTATAAATTTTATAAGTGTCAATTTATCTACTTCTATATCTTGGGTATTAGATATTGGATGTGGATCACATATTTGTGTTAATTTGCAAGAAATGCAAAAGAGTCGAATTTTGGCAAAAGGAGAAGGGGACTTACGAGTGGGAAATGAGGCAAATGTTTTGAATTAGCCATAAGAAGTTGCCGCTTATCCTTACCTATTGGCTTAGTTTTAGAATTAAAAGATTGTTATTTTGTGTCTTCCATTCGAATAAATATAATTTATGTATCTTGTTTAGACAAGCTTAGATTTTCATTTGTAATAAAAGACAGTTGCTGTTCATTTTACTTAAATGAAATATTTTATGGAAATGCACAATTAGCTAATGGTCTTTATATTCTTAACTTTAATGTGCCTGTTTATAACATAAATATTAAATGGATTAAATTTGATGATTTAAATCCAACATACCTTTGGCATTGTCATTTGAGCAATATAAACGAGAAACACATATCAAAACTCCATAAAGATGGAATTTTGAATTCATATGTTTTTGAATCATATGAAGAATGCAAATCTTGTATTGGGAAAAATGACTAAAACACCTTTCACTGGACACAGTGTACGGGCTAGTGATGTATTGGTCCTTATACATAGTAATGTATGTGGAACAATGAGTACATCAGTTGGAGGTAGGTTCTATTCTTCATTACATTTACTGATGATTTTAGTAGATATGGTTACATGTATCTTATAAAACACAAATCAGAATCCTTTGAAAAGTTCAAAGAATTCAAAAAAGAAGTCTAAAACCAACTTGGAAAGAATGTAAAAACTCTTGGAATAGACCAATGAGGAGAATATTTAAGCCGAGAATTTAATCACTATCCGAAAGAGTGTGGAATTGTATCACAACTCACTCCGCCAAGAACACCACAATGGAATGGTGTGTCTGAAAGGAGAAATCGCACTTTATTAGACATGGTACAATTAATGATACGTCATACAAATCTTCCAATAAGCTTTTGGGATTATGCCCTTGAAACAGCTGCATTCATACTTAATCATGTTCCTATTAAAACGGTTCTGAAGACGCCATATGAGATATAGACTGGGAAATGTCCTATTGTGGCTTTTATGAAGATTTGGGGATGTGAGGCATTTGTTAAACGTCTCACTTTTGATAAGCTTGGACCCAAATCAGATAAGTATTATTTTGTGGGATATCCAAAAGAAACAAAAAGATATCATTTCTACAAACCTTCTGAGAATAAAGTGTTTATTGCTTGAACTGGTATTTTTCTGGAAAGAGAACTAGTCTCTAAAAGTACCGATGGAAATAAAGCAGAACTCGAAGAGACTTGAGAACCATAAGATACCATTGAACCTAAACTAGAAATCGAGCAAGAACCACAAATTATTGTGAAAACAAATCCTTCTCAAATTACATAAGATATTCGTAGATTTGGTAGAATACGTCATGAGCTTGATAGATATTTCGGATTTCTTATGACTCAGACTGGAGACGTAATGCTCATAGATCAAGATGATAGGCACACTAGTTTCACGTTTATATGATACATGAGTGATTGGCTCTAGTGCAAGTGGGAGATTATTAAAGTTAGTAACGTAGAGGCAATCCATTTAATGTGATTAATAACATTGTTGATGTTATATTTTATTTTGAATAAAAAGATTCTGTTATGTTATATTTACTGCGTGATATAAACATTAACATAATAGAAGTCCTTAGAATTATAATACAAAATTAAATAGTTTCAAGTAAGTGACTTGAACATGCGGTTATATAATATAGTAAGTATTGTAATTCTCAAATGTCCCTAGTCATGTTTTATTGTATATAATACAACAATGAAACATTGAGACTAGTATGTTGATTGACTGATGATCATATCTCATTGATCATTAGTATATGTGATATTAATGTCAATACATAAATACGTATTAAAGAATAGTGTATTGGGAAGACCTAGCACGAGAAAAATTCATGGAGCATGATTAATAGTGTTATAAGTAATTCTCATAATGAAAGGATGTAATGGTCCTCAGACCCGAAATCATTATATATTTTATTCAAGGATATTTATGTTTAGATATCATCAAAAATTATTTTAACAGAGTAGATGATAAAGATGATTATTGAATATATCTCGAATCGATTAAATAATATGAATGATCTAGATGGAATTTAACTCTATAATATAAGTAGTGATATCCATGGTTGTCTTGATTGAGTAAGATTATAAAATGCATGGCCATGCTCAAATATTGGTTTGTTATATATATATATATATATATATATATATATAATATCTGCTCATTAATCAAGATAAAAGGATTAAATTATAAAGAGGATGATATGTTCCATGCCTCGAGTTTAATCTTGGATATGATGGTTAAAAGGATTAAATTACGTTAAAACACTGGTCACAGAAAAGGTTGTATCAAATCGTTGATTTTATTATAGCTTAGGTAATAACGATGTATTACTAGATTTTGCTCACTGTTTATAATTTAAATATAATTCAAATTATTTCCAAAGTTATAATAACCTATAGGGTTACACAATTAGAACATTTAAAAGGGGGAGAACCATTCTTAAGAACAGAAATATCAAACAATTGATATTTAATTTTTTTGTTTGAAATGGATACAGTGAATTTCGTTTTCTCTTTAGGGTTCTCATTTATTTTAAAAGGGTACCGACCCTTTCTTCTTACATACACAAAAATTCAAGATCCAAAATAAAAAGGAAATTTATCGTATTAGCTGGTACCTCCGTTCTCTCTTCTTCGATTTCATGAGACGATTCTGAAGCATTGTTCGTGGACACTGTAGAGACGTTGACTTCCATTAGCGTTCCAAATTCGATTCGTTCTAGTTCGTTATCAAATCCGAGGATCTGCAAATTATAATTGGTACGATTATGCTTGATATATTATTTCTGTGTGGATCTTGAGTTTTAGGTTGTTGAGTTGTTGAAATCCATTGCCGGTTTTCTCGAATAAACTTTTTAGTCTTATATGTACCAAATAAAACAATATGTGCTTTAATGCGTTTGCATTTCGATTTTTATCGAAATTTTGGTCCATTAAGATATGAATTGTCAAATTTGGTATTATAGCCTAAGTAAAATGGTCAAAAGAATCGGGATAAAGCGAGAGAACGCATTCAAAATAATATTTTCTATATATTCTTTTTTTATTAACTCTAATATTTTGACTATGAAGTAGTTGTATCTTTATTTCAAAAGAGTAAGAAAAACAAATATGGGTTGGAAATAATTGAAGTTCAAGGTTCTTTGGGAGACTTTAGGCTACCATGGAGCAATGCATTTATTGATGGTTTCGAAGAGCATGAGGACTATGTACGGTAGAATCCTAGCGATTGGCAGGTGTTCGACTTGATGATTGAGGTTTAGCTACCTTGTGATTTGGGATTTAGATGATGAGTTTTGGTCGAAGATACACAACTATTTTAGACTGGCGAAAGGTTGGAGTTTGTATTTTGCAACTATCTGTAGGCATTTTCCTGCAAGGGTGTGTTCATCAATCACCTTTGAGCTAGCAAACCAGATCATATCATTTGGAGAAATTCTGTCAAATTTCATAGCTTTACCTCATGATGGAAATTCTGTCATATTTTTTGGAAAGGTTTAATAGTATTGAAAAAGGTTTCCAAAGGATTATTACTTTTTATTAATAAAACATTTTGGATTTTTTAAAATTTTGAAAAAAAAACAATTGGAAACCTTGGAATATTTATTTAAATTTGAAAAGCACACATTATTAGCTCTGTGTATTTTTATCTTATGAAATCAAGTTTTTCTGTTAATTTCCCTTTTGCATAATGGACCAAAATGGGAATGATATTTAAATTATATTGGGGTATGTTCTTGAAGTGTTGTTGTTATATCTTTAGCTATTAGAAGGAGAATTACCGTAATACATAAGGAGAAGTAGATGCTGAAATATTTTTAGGTCTTTGGAAATGTTTTGTTGATGCAGTGTTATTGGGACTATTGCGGTTTGCTTGAGAATGGTTCAGAACTTAATGGTAGGCTTTGACACTACCAAGCTCAAGTCAAGAGTTGCCTTTTCGGATCGCGTAGCATCAATGAAGGCAACAGTTGAATTTTTCTGATGAAAAGAGTCCAATTTGATATTATCGAAGATTTTAGTGAGATTTGAAATTTCCAACGGGGATGCGGACTTAAATGAGATGTGTAAACAAACGTAGGTATTTTTCCAATGGATCATTTTCTATGATGTCAGTTCTTATAGGATAATCTTTGTTTGACGATCTGTTTAATTGTGCGCTCTATTAAGGAAAAATATCATTCCAAAAATGAGAAGTGTAATAACCCATATTTTATGTATCTGAGGATTGTAAAACAATTCCATTTGATTCACACAAGGTCTTATCATTCTCATTTTTTGATATATGATTAATTAGGATGTTCTACATATCTACGTTTTTTCTAAATCTGTGACGACCTGCCTCGGACCAGCCGACATTTCCCCGAAATGCGCTGTGCTAATGCCCGACTAGCACGAGACGGTCGTCAAAGGAAAAGGGTTTGAAACTATGAATCACCAAAGAACCTATATTATATCTCACAGCGCATGAAATAAAATATAATAATAACATAACTTGGCATAAAACAAGCGAGACATTGCATAAGCTGAAAATTAAACCATTATAGCAGTGGGATCCAAAATACAACTTATGATCCAAACCATCATTATTACAACTTCAAAATACTGTTTCTAAAGAAAAATAGAAAAGGTACACTACTAATGCCCAAAGCAGTGACCAACAATAACATAGGAAGAATATATGTAAATAGTACGTGGAAGCCTCCTGCTCGTCTCCGGACAGCTACTCGTGCATAACTATCTAACCTGTCTCTAGTCTGCTCGTTTAGGAGCACCCAGAGTAATAAGAAAAGAAATAAAACTCTAGGTCAGAAAAAAGTTTGGTATGAGCGATAACAACATAATAGAACAATATCAGGTATAAGTAATCATACCTGAACCTGGACCTACAACCAAAGATTTAGCATGACAAGATGTACATTACTCTAAGGTAACACTAACATAAGGTGTAAAATGGGAGTGTGCATGTCATGGTGATAGCAAACATCAAACATAGCAATCATTCTCACATCACTCACTCAGTGCGTAAACCATACGATATCCACCGCTTTGATCACCACATCCATTGGGGACATGACGACAACTCTGTCGACTATTGCTACGACCATACTTCCCTGGTCTATAGTCAATAACCCTACCCAGTCCACACATTCTTGGCTCTAGGTTAAGGGCCAACCAGTCCACACTTCCCTGGCTCGTATACATGCCCCCTCTCTTTAACGGTGAACCAAAGTTATAGATATCGATAACCCCATTGCACACGTCCCGCAGCAAAATCCAACTCTAGAAGTTAACTCATTGGTTCCCATCTGGATCTTGAGTAATAACTTCCTAATTGGACTTCCTTTGCATCTCGGGTTCTAGTCGAGTTGGAATTGATCTTCAGAAGAATCCTCAATCATCGCCGCGTAGTTGAAGTTCGAATCTGGTTCGGTTTGGAGTCATCATCTTGGTTCGGGTCGTGGTCCTCGTCAGGGTCGGTTCGTGGCTCGTGACCCCCCCGGTTCGTGACCACCCCCAGGCTCGTGACCAACCCCCCGGTTCGTGAGCACCCCCTTGGTTAGTGAGCACCATCTTAGAGCGGTTCGTGAGAATGGTGGCGGTTCATGAGCATGGTGGCGGTTCGTGACCCCTACCCCCTTCAGGAACCGAATTTCTGCAATTTTTCCTACGAGCTAATTTCGCCAAACGATGACGTTTTCAACAATTCTAACCTTCCTACGACATCAAAAAACATTACAAACAGTAGTAACAACATATAGAATCAATCAAATACATTAAAATATCATTCACATGTAATATTTTAGATCAAACATACCCAAAAAGCATGATTTTCCCCTTAATTCTTTTAACCATGTTTTAACTATAAGACTAGCAAACTTAGTCCAAATTAACCCAAATTTTCACCATTGACATAAAATAATATTTAATAATTTCTACATATTTTTCCAGATTTTTATAATGCATAATTTCACTAATTACCACTAACCACCCTAATTAGCCGTAATTAGTGAATAAAAGTGCAAATCACTCACCTTAGCCACAAATGAATATTAGACCTAAAACTATGACTAATATGGCATGAATTCCAATGTATACAGCAATTCTATCTCTGATTTGATGCTAATTTCTCTTGATTTGATGTAGTTTTGGTTAATTAGCGACTAGGAAGCGATTAGAATGAGATTTGGTAGATGGAGGCCATTGCTAGGGTTCAAGGAAGGTTAGTGGCGGCTGGAAAACTGAAATGAAATGTTTTCCCAAACCCTTTCAGCCCCCATAACCCTAATCCCAAAATGGGTTATGGGCCTAGCTGCTAATTAACCTGTTAAGCCCAATTATGTTGTTTTTCTTCTTCCAAACTTTATTTCAGTCATATCTCCCAAACGGTAAGCCCGTTTGACTAGTGTGACCACTCTTTGGAAAGGTAAACCATCATCTGAGTCCAATGGAAGTGGTTTCAAGTCAAAACTCCTTACCAATCAAAAGTTATAGACGAAAAAAGATTTTCCAGGGGCAAAACGGTCATTTAAAAATTGGCAAAATTCGTGAATGTGGGAAATGACCCCAATAGTCTCTCCCCATAGTTACACGACCATATGACTTCGTATGAGAATGAAATAAATATTCTACAATCCTCCTATGCATGGAATGCGGGTCATTACACTCTCCCCCCCTTAAAAAAATTCGCCCTCGAAATTCCTTAACCAAAACATAGAAAGGAGGCCCGCATGCCTATCAATCATTTACAAACAATCAAACATGCATAATAACATCACACACCTATCCTAGCATGCGGTTTACTAACAAGGGAATAACTATATCGCGATTAAAATCTTACCAGTCAAAGAGCTCTGGATATGACTTCCTTATGCTCTCCTCGGTTTCCCAAGTACAGCCATTCTCAGTATCACCCCACTGGACCTTAACCAGTTTCACCATCTTCCTTTGAAGTTGCTTCGTATCATGTCCAACAATACGAATCATTCTGTGGCTCCCAACTTCCTAAGATTCCACTTCGATATCATCCAACTGATCTAGTGAAATAGTCATATCGGAATCGTGCACGAACTTCCTTAACTGGGAAACATGAAATACGTTGTGCACTCCCACCATCTTGTCTGGTAATCCAACTTTATACGCCAAATTCCCAACTTGTTCGAGAACTGGAAATGAACCAACAAACCTTTGTGCCAATGTACCTCTCTTAGCAAATCGAATCACACTCTATAACGGAGAAATTTTGACGAATTCCAAGTCGCCAATGGAGAATTTCAATTCTCTTCGCCTTTTATCAACATAACTCTTCTGCCTATCTTGGGCAGCCTTCATTCGCTGTTGAATAACCTTGATCTTATCTGAAGTTTCTCTTATTACATCCGGCCCAAGCACAAATTTCTCACTGGTCTCCAACCAGCATGATGGTGAGTTGCACAGTCTTCCATACAAAGCTTCAAATGAAGCCATACCAATACTGGATTGATAACTATTATTATATGCGAATTCAATCAGATGTAAATGGTCATCCCATGATCCTCCATAGTCCAATATATAAGCCCTTAAGAGATCCTCTAATACACAATTCACTCTTTCTGTTTGACCGTCAGTTTGAGGATGGTACGCGGTACTGAAATGTAAATATGATCCTAAAGCCTCTTGTAAGCTCTTCCAAAACCCACTAGTAAATAAAGGATCTCAGTCACTCACAATACCTCTAGGTACTCCATGAAATCTCACTACCCACTTCATATACAGTTCTGCTAACTTAGCTACCGTTCTATTCGACTTGACCAGTATAAACCTTGCATTTTTGGTCAATCGATCCACAATCACCCAAATACTATCATGACCCGATCTAGTCCTTGGTAAACAGTCAATGAAATCCATTGAGACTTGTTCCCATTTCCATTTGGGAATTTCCAACGGTTGTAACAAACCACTAGCTTCTTTTTCTCGGCTTTAACAAACTGGAAATTCATGCACTTGGATATAAACTTCCCAGTGTCTCTCTTCGTCCCTTCCCAGTAGTAGGTCTGCTTCATGTCTCGATACATTTTGTTACCACCAGGATGTATAGCCAGTTTTGAGTGATGACATCCTCTAAGCACTTCATCTCTCAATCCATTAACATTGGGTACAACCAGCCTCCCATTCTTTCGAAGCCATCCCTCTCGATCAAGACCATACTTGTTCATTCTCTCGCCGTCGAAACCCGTCTCTACCTTGGAGATGATTTCCAATAGATTAGGATCGTCCCTCTGATTGGAACCAATCCGCTCTATCAAAGTCGGACTGATCGTCAAATTTTCTATATCTATGGATCTAATTCACACTTAGGTCTGAAATCATATCCCGCAATATACTCTAGTTTCTTCCATTCAAGAAACATAGCCCCCAAACTGGCATGTCTCCTACTCAATGCATCAGCTACCGCATTACACTTCCCGGGTGTGTATGCAATATTGAAATCAAATGAAGCTAAGAAATATAACCATCTCTGTTGAAGAAGATTTAAATCCCTCTTGGAGAAAAGATACTTTAATGACTTATGATCGGTAAACAACTCGAATCTTTCTCCCAAGAGATAGTGTCTCCACATCTTTAACGCAAACACGATCGCTGCCAATTCCAAATCATGGGTAGGATATCTTTTCTCATGCGGTTTCAGTTGTCGACTAGCATAAGCTACAACCCTACCTCCTTGCATCAGTACCGCACCTAGTACGGTACCACAGGCATCCGTGTATACCGTCATCTCTTCGTTCCCTTTAGGAATAACAAACACTGGTGCACACGTTAACTTTTCCTTTAGGTTCTTAAATGCATTCTCACACCTTTCGTCCTAAACGAAAGCTTGATTCTTCTTGGTCAACTTAGTTAACGGTGCTGCTATCTTAGAGAAGTCTTGGATAAACTTACGATAGTATCCAGTTAACCCCAAGAAACTTCTCACGTTCATTGCATTCTTGGGCGTAGACCAATCTTGTACCATAGCCACCTTCGCAGGATCCACGGAAATACCATTCTTTGAAACAACATGGCCCAAGAATCTCACTTCCCTCCTCCAGAAGTGACACTTAGAAAATTTTGCTTTCAATTGGTGTTTCCTCAACACCTCCATCACTGTCCTCAAATGTTCCTTGTGTTCTTCCTCTGTCCTTAAGTAAACCAAGATATCGTCCACGAACACAAGAGAAAACTTATTTAATTGATCATTGAAAACTCTATTCATAAGATCCACAAAATATGCGGGTGCATTGGTTAACCTAAATGGCATGACCAACCACTCTTAGAATCCAGACGGTGTCCGAAATTCCGTTTAAGGTATACTCTCAACTGCTACTTGGAGCTGATGAAAACCTGTCCCGAGATCCAACTGGGAAAACACTCTTGCTCCATTCAGTTGATCAAACAAATCATCTATCCATGAAAGAGGATACTTATTCTTCCTAGTCACCTTGTTCAACTCGCGGTAGTCTATACATAAGCGAAGGGAACCATTGGCCTTAGTGGCAAATACAACTGGTGCTCCCCACTTAGAAACACACCTTCGGATAAATCCCTTCTTCAAAAGATCGCCCGCTTGCACCTTGAGCACTCGCTGCTCCCTTTGCGCCATACGACGAAGTGGCATCAATATAGGTCTGGCATCTTTCACTAAATCAATCCGAAATTCAATATCTCGGTGTGGTGGAAGTTCGTTCACTTCCTCGAAGATGTCCGGATACTCTCCAGCAATAGACACATCTGATAACTCATCCTGTGGGATGTCGAGGGAATGTAGAAAACTAGCCATCGCCTCATCACTAGGTAGGCAACCCAATACCACCCTCCGCCCATTGTCCGCTCTAAAGGTCACAGAAGGACACTCACAGTCTACCACCACCCCATATCTTTGGAGCCAATCGACTCCCAAATAATGCCAAACCTAGTAAAGCCCAAAACAAAGCAATCACAAGAAAACATACACCCATGACTCGATAAGGCCAAATTACATCAAATCATACTAAGGGTAGTTGAACCACCGATCAGGTTCATCACAACTAAAGGTCTATCGACTATCTCGGGTTCCAATTCCAACCTATCTACCAGGTCACTATATATGAAGGAATGTGAAGCTCCAGTATCAAACAAAACTCGAACAGAAACATCATAAATAAAAAGCATACCTTGAATAACGACACCTTTTCCCTTCTACGCCGTAGTTGGGGCATTCGATGAAGAAGGAACAACGTTGATAGCATATGCTTTCACCATTTTCTTCTCCTTAGGGGGTTGTGGATATTCATTCTTAAAATGTCCCACTTGGCCACAGTTGAAGCCTTCTTTTCTCCTGGCTTTGCCCGACACTCTTTGGCATAATGACCCTTCTTGCCGCAGCTATAACACTTGATATCTTTCTTATTGTTCTTTTTCCGACCATCCTTGGTCTGATTGTGTTTCCTCTTATTTTGGGAATTATTCTTGCCTCCACCGCTTGCCTGTGGCTTTGGCTCCTCTGCAGATGTAACAGCAACCTCAATTTTTGTCTTAGGGCAAAGGCTCTCAGACCTCAATGCCTTTTCCACAATAGATTCAAATGTCTCATCGATATGGTTTATGAGTCTCTCCCCCAAGTATCCATCTAGGCCAGTTATGAACTTCTTGTTCTTCTTTTAGGCAGTATCGATGAGAGATAATCCATATTTCGATAAAGTATTGAAATCAGCAATATATTACTAGACTACCATGCCATTCTTCCTAAGCTCCAAAAACTTCCTGAACAATTCTAATTTCTGAGCAGCTGGGATAAACTTATTGCTGAAGCGGGCCTTAAACTGATTCCAAGTGACTTGATCCTCGAGAGTAGCCGCTTTAATAGCATTCCACCAATTCATTGCCCGCCCCTGAAGTTGACGTGATGCTAGCTTCCTCTTCATTGCATCAACGATCCCCAAATCCTCGAAGATGCGCTCACAACTATCCAGCCAATCTTGAACTTTCGTTGCCGATTCCGTTCCATGGAACAACTTTCCACCAAGATTAATATAATCCTTACTGAGCTTGGCGAAATTGGCCCTAGGCACCTGTGCTATCGCACCACCACCATTAACAGCATTAGGAACTGCTCCCTGAACATCCCTAAGCATCTCTCACATGAAGGTAGTAAACATCGTCCACCTATCAAGGACATTCCCATTGTTGGCCCTTGAACCCGTACTCCTCGTATATCAGCTCGTCGTTCAATCTGTAAAGAGAAAACGATTAACATCTCCTTAGTGGTGCTAGTGCAGTGCGACTTCATCCTTAGATATACTAATAGTATATATATATAGTTTTTGGAAACCAAAATATCACAAATACACGCTCTTATATACGTATACTATCTCTCCCTGATGTCTTCCCCTAGGTTAACTACGCAACCTAGGCTCTGATACCAAGTGTGACGGCCCTCTTGGACCAGCCGACATTTCCTAGAAATGCGCTGTGCTAGTGCCGACTAGCACGAGACAGTCGTCAAAGGAAAAGGGGTTGAAACTATGAATCACCAAAGAACCTGTTCTATATCTCACGGCGCATGGAATCAAATATAGTAATAACATAACTTGGCATAAAACAAGCGAGACAGTGCATAAGCTGAAAACTAAACCATTATAGCAGCAGAATCCAAAATACAGCTTACAATCAAAACCATCATTATTACAACTTCAAAATACCGTCTCTAAAGAAAAATAGAAAAAGTACACTACTAATGCCCAAAGCAGCGACCAGCAACAAAACAGGGAGAATATATGTAAATAGTACGTGGAAGCCTCTTGCTTGTCTCAGGACAGCTACTCGTGCATAACCATGTAACCTGTCTCTAGTCTGCTCGTTTAGGAGCACCCAGAGTAATAAGAAGAGACATAAAACTCTGGGTCAGACAAAAGTCTGGTATAAGCGATAGCAGCATAATAAAACAATATCAGGTATAAGTAATCATACTTGAACCTGGAACTGCAATCAAAAAGTTAGCATGACAAGATGTACAGTACTCTATGGGAACACTAAAATAAGGTGTAAAATGGAAGTGTGCATGTCATGGTGATAGAAAACATCAAACACAACAATCATCCTCACATCACTCACTCAGTGCGTAAAGCATACAATATCCACCGCTTTGATCACCACATCCATTGGAGCCATGACGGCAACTTCGTCGACTATTGCTACGACCATACTTCCCTGGTCTATAGTCAATAATGCTACCCAGTCCACACATCCCTGGCTCTAGGTCAAGGGCCAACCAGTCCACTCTTCCCTGGCTCTGGTTCGTCTACATGCCCCCTCTCTTTAACGATGAACCAAAGTTGTAGATATCGATAACACCTTTGCACATGTCCCGTAGCAAAATCCAACTCTAGAAGTTAACTCGTTGGTTCCCATCTGAATCCTGAGTAATAACTTCTTACTTGGACTTCCTTTGCATCTCGGGTTCTACTCAGGTTGGAATTGATCTTCAAAAGTATCCACAATCGTCATCGCGTAGTCAAAGTTCGAATCTTGTTCGGTTTGGGGTCATCATCTTGGTTCGGGTCGTGGTCTTCGTCAGGGTCAGTTCGTGACCCGTGACCCCCCCGGTTCTTGACCACCCCCCCGGCTCGTGACCCCCCAGTTCGTGAACACCCCTCTGGTTCCTGAGCACCATCTTGGAGCGGTTCATGAGCATGTTGGCGGTTCGTGACCCCTACCTCCTTCAGTAACCAAATTTCTGCAATTTTTCCTACGAGCTAGTTTCGCCAAACGACGACGTTTTCAACCATTCTAAACTTCCTACGACATCACAAAACATTTTAAACAGCAGTAAAAACATATAGAATCAATCAATAACATTAAAACATCATTCGCATGAAATATTTTAGATCAAACATACCCAAAAAGCATGATTTTCCCCTTAATCCCCTTAACCATGTTTTAACTATAGGATTAGCAAACTTAGTCCAAATTAACCCAAATTTTCCCCAGTGACATAAAATAATATTTAATAATTTATACATATTTTTCTAGACTTTTATAATGCATGATTTTGCTAATTATCACTAATCACCCCTAATTTGCCGTAATTAGTGAATAAAAGTGCAAATCACCCACCTTAGCCACAAATGAATATTAGATCTGAAACTATGACTGATATGGCAGGAATTCCAATGTATAACAGCAACTCTATCTCTAATTTGATGTTAATTTCTTTTGATTTGATGTAGTTTTGGTTAATTAGCGATTGGGAAGCGATTAGATTTGGAAGATGGAGGCCATTGCTAGGGTTCAAGGAAGGTTAGTGGCGGTTGGAAAACTGAAATGCAATGTTTTCCCAAACCCTTTCAGCCCTCCCATAACCCTAGTCCCGAAATGAGTTATGGGCCTAGCTGCTAATTACCCTGTTTAGCCCAATAATGTTGTTTTTCTTCTTCCAAACCTTATTTCAGTCATATCTCCCAAACGGTAAGTTCGTTTGATTAATCTGACCACTCTGCGGAAAGGTAAACCATCATCCGAATCCAACGGAAGTGGTTTTAGGTCAAAACTCCTTACAAGTCAAAAGTTATAGGCGAAACAAGATTCGCTAGGGGTAAAACGGTCATTTAAAATTTGGCAAAAATCGTGAATGTGAGAAATGACCCCAATAGTCGCTCCCATAGTTACACGACCATATGACTTCATATGAGAATGAAATAAATATTCTATGATCCTCCGATGCGTAGAATGCGGATCGTTACAGAATCGTTTTTTGACACTTTTACTCTTAATATCTTGTAAATGCATGTGGGGGGTGATATATTCATTTCCTTGTTGTGCCAATCCATATTCATTGTGCTCTTGGTAGATTCACCGATTTGGTGAGTAATCTAGCTCTCTTACTATGCCATGTTATATCATATTCTTAGATTAGTTGTTTTTATCACGTTTACATGTTAGAACACACCAAATGATGACCATTTATGTTGGTTTCAGTTCTGAAACCTTAGGGATAATAGAACTAGTGGAAGATGGATATAAATGGTAAGTTTAGATTCATTAACATGCAAATATACGCTAGATCTATGCATATAATTGATCGTTTCACATTTTATATGGATTTGGGTGTTTGAATATGATTATTGATTCGTATGTTTACATTTTGGTTTGTTGAAATCATTTTTTGGATGCTATACTTGATTTTAAATGTTATAATAATTGAAATTAGGACGTAGAATGAATATTGGAGCATAACCAGATCAAATTTCCTTGGCATCGCACGATAATTGGGGGTTGAGTTCTAGAAGGCAACGGGAAGGCATCCAAAATTTTTTGGGTCAATATACTATAAGTACATGGACCAGTACTGGTTCATAGCCTACAGATTGACACCAGTCCACGAGGGAGAATTGGTCTGCTAGGAAATTTTGGCATAGACTCTTAGGTGTATAAGAAAGCTACATATCAAGTTTGGGATCAATTGGACTAAGCATACGAGTCAGTGAATTTTTCTAAGTGATGGATCGATAGGAAATGGACCAGCATTAAATTGGGACCCACGGGAGTAGTGCTTTGGAGATCTGAAGTACTTAGCCAAACATTGTCTAAGTAGATGAATTGACACTGGTCCATATCCTATGGACCGGTGTTGGTCCATCATATTGATTATCTATGGTACGAGGTCCATGGTGGAAGACGTGGAGGCTTCAGTGATTATGCATGTGGTTTTGTTTTGACAGTTGCTTCTCGAGTTAGAGAATTATGGCATGATCAAATGAACAACTCTTCAATTTGAGATTTAGATGTGGACTGGTTCGAAGAGGAAGTTATGGTTAGCATGTGGTGTGATATAGCTACATAGTAGTGAAGTAGTTAGTAGAAGATGAAGCAATGTGATAACAGGTTAGCTGAGTTGGGACACAAGCTTTGGATACAATGGAGTGGCTCTGATGGTGGATCGCCAAGGAATCGTTGATAACTTGGAGAGTTCTAATGTTGACTCAAGAGAAGGGTATGCTAGACACTTGGGTCTTGAAGGCATATGTGCTTGATAGATAGGTCCAATAAGAATGATAAAGATGATATACCCTAATCGACTAGGTGAAGGCACCTGAACTGCTGGGCACTTAGGACCTAAAGTAAACGTATTGAAAAAGTAGATTCAGTGTAACAACCCGGATTTTTACAACAGGCTAAGACAAGAATCAAGGCAGAATTTAATTATAAAATCTGAATCAAGGGAAACGGGCTGTGCCATTGCGTTCGTCTCGGAAAAATACACAAAATAGAGTCTGAGTTTTCGAAAATCGGAGTCCGTATGACCAAGTTATGGCCCGTCAAAGTTTTCAGAAAATTTCAAGTTCAAATTTGAATTCAGAATTCAAATTCAGCCAACCTGAAGAGGCGGGAAAAATTCCCGCCACCGCCAAGTTGACTGGGGAGTCGACTTGGGAGTCGACACACACCAGGTGGTGTCGACTGCCCAGTCGACACCCCTGTCGACTTGGGTGGTCGGCCTGTTTGGCCTGGGTGCACCTGACTTGTTCCTCAAGACATGTTTTAAGACCTATGACGGATTTTGAGGGCTCAGATCTATCCTAGGGTTTATCCTATGGCCTAAACTACTCCTAATCTCTATAAAAACACCCTAGGACCTAACCCAAATCACTCAAAATCAATCTAACAACGAAGTGCTGCCCAAATCCCTCTTGATCATGGCCTCCATCTCCAACTTCAAGAGCCTATGCATTCAAACTAGATCCAAGACGAAGGTGCAAGCTTTCTACACCAAATCAAGGGTTTTGATCATCATCTCAACATGGATTCTTCGACAAGACGATGCATGATCCTTCCCTAAGCCTCGCTATGTAAGTTCTAGCTACTTCTAGATCTAAACGGTAGTTTTAATGATGGCATGGAATAAAATGCGATGAAACATGAGTATGCTAGCCTATGTGAACTTAGTCATTGTTCTTTTCTATGATCTATGACCTTGGGCTAAGTCTTAGCGACTTAATCATGCCACTCATGTTATGTGTAACCTAGTTTATCTTGCAAGTTTGAATCTTTATCTATGGAATGTTAGCATGAACCTTTGGGAACCATTTGACTTGTGAAACATTGGCAAAAACTTGACTTTGGGGCTTATGCATGTAAATGAACCCAAACCCCTTATGTTACCATGCATGCTTGTGGCCAAATTCCCTTATGATACTATGCACGCTTGTGGCCAAATTCCCTTATGATATTATTCACGTTTGTGGCCAAATTCCCTTATGATACTATGCATGCTTGAGGCCAAATCCTTTATGATATTATTCATGTTTGTGGCCAATCCCTTTATGACATTGTGCATGTTTAGAGGCCAATATGCAATATGCTAGTTATGTGAACACCTTTGCCTCAATTCTCACCATGTTTAACTTGTGATTCATCATTTCCATCTTGTACCCATCTTTGTCATATTATCACAAATATGTTGATTCGCTTTCATGTGAGTTGGGGACACGCTTTGGGTAGTTTAGGCAAACTTGAAAATTGGCTATGATCTTGACATGAAATTACATGAAATTACATGTAACATGTAATTATAAATAACGTGAATGTGACACGAAAACTTGACATGAGGCTACATGAAAACATGGGCTTAAAAAGGGGTCAAAACTTGACATGAACATGACACGTATAAAAACATGGAAGTGGCCAACTCGAGGTTGGGTTGAGTTTGTAGCATAAATCTACCCGGACCTGCCCGGCTTAACTAGTGGCTACAAACAATAGGACCCAATGTGAGTAGTTGGTCATATAGCACTTAAGACCCGAGGTTAGACTAGGTTGTGGTGTAAAACTACCCGGACCCGCCCGGCTTAACTAGTAACCACTATAAGGTCTAATGTGAGAGGTTGAGAGTGCATTAATTTAATTAATGCCACGTGATAAGGTTAAGTAAATTTGACTAATGACACTTAACCGATATGACATGAATGGGTAGGTTAAGTTAAACCAGACTTGATTTCTTAATGACACTTAACCGTAAAATACAGTTAGGGGATGGGGTGAAGCTAAACCTACACTTAACTAACCTAAACACGGTAATTTGATGAAGTTAAGTTAACCTAGACTTAACTAATCTAAACACGGTAATACGATGAGGTTAAGTAACCAACACTTAACCAACTAAACATGATAATTTAATGGGGTTAAGTAACTTATACTTAACCAATTATACATGATGATTTGATGAGGTTAAGTAACCTATACTTAACCAAACTAATATGAGAACTTGATAGGGTCAAGTCACAAGACCGTTTAAATATACTTAACCATCGTAATACAATTAGTGGATGGGGTTGAACTAACCCACACTTAACCAATCCGACTCGATAATCTGATGGGGTTAAGACAAAATAACCCTTAACCAATTTGACTTGATAATTGAATAGGGTTAAGTCACGAACTTGAATGACAACACTTAACCCATTAGACAAAACCCTAGCTCAGGGGACTAGGTTGAAAATCGTAGTTAACAAGGGTAGCGGGAAGAGAAGCTAAGTGGTAAACCTTAGTTTGGGATAACTAAGTAATAATTCTTAGTCAAGGAATTTGGACCAGTTCACAGATAGATGAGTAACCCGATACGGTAGGTCATCGCTTAAATACACGAGGAGGAGCAAATTATCTGACTTAGATAAAGGCTCCAACGAACTGGGTGACGAAGCAGTTGCTTCGGGGGACGTGAGGGTACTCTTGGTATCCCTCTGTGAGGTTGCGGATGGTCCATGAAACCTGGGCTCACAGAGGTTAAGGTCTGCGGTAGGAGAACCAAGGGTATGCCTTGGTTGCTGTGCGAGCAACCTAAAGACTGGGGTGGATTAGCGTGGGGTCGGCGATATTTTCACGGTAGCCCTAGATAGCACATTTGTTGGCCACCTGCCATCTTTAGTCAATCGTGTACGTACGGAAAGGCAGAGAACACCCAACAAACCATACTTGCTATCTAGGTATGGGTGAGGTTGGCCGTCCGGAAAGGGGGCATCGATGGCTGTAGTGTAGTTCTCATACATGACTTTTCTTGTTTTGCCTTTCAGTAGTTGAGGGAGGGGTCACGTGGGACCATACCCATGGATACAAAATCAGACCTTGATATCTGCATCGGCAGATGACTTAAAACTCCCGACCGAGTTCCGTATTTCTTGATTTGCCCCGGCACGGAACTCGGATGGCACATTGAGATACATGTGCGTCTAGACATGGAAAACGATTCACGATTCATACGTGGGAGAAAAGGGCGTGGTTGACGGGTAGCATAATCCCTAGTAGACCTAGGTGGCTAAAACCCAAACCGAGACACGAAAACGTTCATTAGGTAACATAATCCCTAGCGGTCCTAAGTGGCATAAACCCTAGGTGAACACGCGATAGTTCATGGTAAGAAAACATAACCAGACCAAGGGTAGCGGTCCAAAACAACTTCAAGGATAAAATGGTACTACGTTGAGATGGTATAGATTTACATGGGAAAGCCGTACGGCCTACGGCAAAGGACTAAACTTATACATGGAAAGAAACATATGAGTTGGGAAAACCTACATATGCTATATATATATTAGGTTGACATGGACCATTACATGACATTGGGCAAGGGACATTCATAGTTAACACATGACGCTGGTTGGGATACTAGTACGAGAGGTGCAGAGCAAATATACATGATAGATACCTTGGGATAGTATTCTTGATAGGAACCTGACGATGTGATACCTTGATTTATCGTGACACCGTATCAAGATACCTTAGTTTATCTTGCTACAGTAGTTCATCCAGTTATCTTGGTTTAGCTTATCTATCTTATCGACATCCTTATGTTTACTTTCAGTTTATGCATGTCATGTTACCTTTACCTGTTTTTATACTGGAAGTAGATAGGACTTACCAGTCTTTATGACTGACCCCGTTTTCTTTTGCCTCTTTGTCTTCCGTTCCCCCCCAGGTTTTCATGGAGGAAATAATGTTGTTTAGTTCGGACCTCTTATGCTTGAAGGTCATCATGCATAGCTTGGTCTTCTCTTGGCTATGGCCGCTTCACCGCTTTATTTTGGGGAATAATTTATAAAAAGGTTTTATGCTTTTTTACTATTGCAAGAAAGGTTTTGATGTGTTCTGATGTAAAAGGCTTTAGACCTTATTTTATAAGGTAATGAAATTTGTTTTACTTCCGCTGTTTTATATATGTTCTGTCTTGTAATATTTCTGTGCATGTTTACCTCGATAATGCTTCACCAAACCTAGTGCATTCCCTATGTGAGTGATCCTAGCGGAGGTGGGGTGTTACATTTGGTATCAAAGCAGAAGGTTACCAGACTGGGCAAAAGTTTTTAAAACCTTCTGAAAACTATTTGAGAAACCGTTTACAAAGAAGCATTTTTAAATAAAAGTTTTTAAAAGCTATTCCCCAAAAGCCATTAGCACTATCCTTTGTTTCCTTGATTGAACCTCTTTTCCTTTCTTTCCTCCATCTGTAGTCACAGTAGTTTTAACTGCGACTAATCCTTATCTAGCTATGTAAGTGTTTTCCCGTGCGATGGAGGAAGTTCTCGAGAGACCTGTTACCGAAGTTATAAGAAGGGATAATAAGAGCAAGGATAAAGGACACGAGCTTAAGAATAAGCAACTTGTTGATATGGTTGGATCCACAGAGGAAGATAAGGACAAAATCAGTGAGAGGGCAATTGTATGCCCTCATTTCTAGCGTACCTAAGAGGAATGGTACCGTTTCTGTTAAAGGCTTAGCCTTTCTTTTCTATCGTCCCGTCTAGACTTTGTATTGATCATCACATCATTTAAGTCTGCTTCGATAGATAAGTCTCTGCACCTTAGTACTAGCCTGGTAGAAGATCCCACTTTTGTCCCAAAAATCTGTTTGAGATCGGTCCATTTGTTCATGACTTGTTTGGAATTGAGAGTGTAAATGCCAAGTTTTGAGATTAGAAGCGATACTTCCATTTTCGAGCTATGGATGGATTCTAGGGATGAAGTGGTTATCCAGTAAGGGATACCATTCTCAGTTTTGAAAGGAGAGTAGTTAAACTCTTAACTTGCCTTGGTAATACCCTCGAAGTCTCGTGTAACCTTATAAATTCTGTCATGTTTAGTTGCCCAGAATCTCTTGATGCATTTATCGGAAATTTCTGATCCGATCAAGTAACGTTCGCCAATAAGGCGGATGGTTCATTCCGCGTAAGCATGGGTTATGGGAATCACCCTAGTAAGTGCACGTGGTAACATGAATTGGCATCGGTAAACGAGATCCAGAATTCACTAGTGAATTTTGGAGAGCTTGCATGAGTACGCAGATATGTTTGAGCCGAGCATACTAGGGAAAGAATAAGCGAAAGTGACACGAGAGGCGACAGTGAAATGAGTTCCAACGCATACCTTGGAAATAGGAATCAAGGAGCTACGAAAATCATGAAGTCAAAGGTGGTCAAGGCACAATGGGATTAAGCTCATGGAAATGCGGCTTAGACGCGCGCATCATGCCTCTTTTTAAGAGTATAACGTTGATCCCTGGTTCTCCTGTAGAGCTTGCTTGCATGCTATCGCTTGGTGGATATCCTCTCGGTCTTGTTTCTGTTGCAAACCCCGTAAGGAGTTTGTCTTGTTTATCTTCTCGATCCTATCTAGGGAACCTTAGGTAGAACTCTATGGATGTAAACATGTATTTGAAACATGTTATGATTGATATGGTTGCAAATGGTTGCAAGTGGTTGCTCGTGGTTGCGCGAATACACGTTAGATACTAGATCGACGCACTCACATTTTGCATTGCATATGCACGAGTATTTATACTTGTTTATGGAAGAAATTGAATATGTTATCATGTGGATGTTGCATGTGGATGAATGTTTGTACACACATGTAGTGTTTATATGACTAGGACTATTTGCATACATGTTGGACTCATGGCACTAAACATATTTTGCATTAGAAAGATCATTCAGGCCTGATCATTAGCATTAGCTAAGGAACATATACACACACTTTCTGCATGTGTTCAAAAAGCATTAGGAGTCTTTTAAGGACCATGGTTGCCTGTGGATGATGTTTTGAGTAGATGGATGATGGATGGTAGGATATGTTCTTCCTAACTTGGAGATTTCGGGGACGAAATCCTTTAAGTTGGGGAGGATGTAACAACCCGGATTTTTACAACAGGCTAAGACAAGAATCAAGGCAGAATTTAATTATACAATCTGAATCAAGGGAAATGGGCTGTGCCATTGTGTTCGTCTCGGAAAAATACAGGAAATAGAGTCCGAGTTTTCGAAGATCGGAGTACGTATGAACAAGTTATGGCCCGTCAAAGTTTTTAGAAAATTTCAAGTTCAAAAACAGTTCAAATTTGAATTCAGAATTCAAATTCAGCCAACCAGAAGAGGCGGGAAAAATTCCAGCCAACCCCAAGTCAACTGGGGAGTCGACTTGGGAGTCGAAACACCCCAGGTGGTGTCGACTGCCCAGTCGACACCCCTGTCGACTTGGGTGGTCGGCCTGTTTGGCCTGGGTGCACCTGACTTGTTCCTCAAGACATGTTTTAAGACCTGTGACGGATTTTGAGGGCTCAGATCTATCCTAGGGTTTATCCTATGGCCTAAACTACTCCTAATCTCTATAAAAACACCCTAGGACCTAACCTAAATCACTCAAAATCAATCTAACAACAAAGTGCTGCCCAAATCCCTCTTGATCATGGCCTCCATCTCCAACTTCAAGAGCCTATGCATTCAAACTAGATCCAAGACGAAGGTGCAAGCTTTCTACACCAAATCAAGGGTTTTGATCATCATCTCAACATGGATTCTTCGACAAGACGATGCATGATCCTTCCCTAAGCCTCGCTATGTAAGTTCTAGCTACTTCTAGATCTAAACGGTAGTTTTAATGATGGCATGAAATAAAATGCGATGAAACATGAGTATGCTAGCCTATGTGAACTTAGTCATTGCTCTTTTCTATGATCTATGACCTTGGGCTAAGTCTTAGCGACTTAATCATGCCACTCATGTTATGTGTAACCTAGTTTATCTTGCAAGTTTGAATCTTTATCTATGGAATGTTAGCATGAACCTTTGGGAACCATTTGACTTGTTAAACATTGGCAAAAAACTTGACTTTGGGGCTTATGCATGTAAATGATCCCAAACCCCTTATGTTACCATGCATGCTTGTGGCCAAATTCCCTTATGATACTATGCATGCTTGTGGCCAAATTCCCTTATGATATTATTCACGTTTGTGGCCAAATTCCCTTATGATACTATGCATGCTTGAGGCCAAATCCTTTATGATATTATTCACGTTTGTGGCCAATCCCTTTATGACATTGTGCATGTTTAGAGGTCAATATGCAATATGCTAGTTATGTGAACACCTTTGCCTCAATTCTAACCATGTTTAACTTGTGATTCATCATTGCCATCTTGTACCCATCTTTGTCATATTATCCGAAATATGTTGATTCGCTTTCATGTGCGTTGGGGACACGCTTTGGGTAGTTTAGGCAAACTTGAAAATTGGCTATGATCTTGACATGAAATTACATGTAACATGTAATTATAAATAACATGAATGTGACACGAAAACTTGACATGGGGCTACATGAAAACATGGGCTTAAAAAGGGGTCAAAACTTGACATGAACATGACACGTAGAAAAACATGGAAGTGGCCAACTCGAGGTTGGGTTGAGTTTGTAGCATAAATCTACCCGGACCCGCCCGGCTTAACTAGTGGCTACAAACAATAGGACCCAATGTGAGTAGTTGGTCATATAGCACTTAAGACCCGAGGTTAGACTAGGTTGTGGTGTAAAACTACCCGGACCCGCCCGGCTTAACTAGTAACCACAACAAGGTCTAATGTGAGAGGTTGAGAGTGCATTAATTTAATTAATGCCACATGATAAGGTTAAGTAAATTTGACTAATGACACTTAACCGATATGACATGAATGGGTAGGTTAAGTTAAACCAGACTTGATTTCTTAATGACACTTAGCCGTAAAATACAGTTAGGGGATGGGGTGAAGCTAAACCTACACTTAACTAATCTAAACACGGTAATTTGATGAAGTTAAGTTAACCTAGACTTAACTAATCTAAACACGGTAATATGATGAGGTTAAGTAACCAACTAAATGTGATAATTTAATGGGGTTAAGTAACTTATACTTAACCAATTATACATGATGATTTGATGAGGTTAAGTAACCTATACTTAACCAATCTAATATGAGAACTTGATAGGGTCAAGTCACAAGACCGTTTAAATATACTTAACAATCGTAATACGGTTAGTGGATGGGGTTGAACTAACCCACACTTAACCAATCCGACTCGATAATCTGATGGGGTTAAGACAAACTAACCCTTAACCAATTTGACTTGATAATTGAATAGGGTTAAGTCACGAACTTGAATGACAACACTTAACCCATTAGACAAAACCCTAGCTCAGGGGACTAGGTTGAAAATCGTAGTTAACAAGGGTAGCGGGAAGAGAAGCTAAGTGGTAAACCTTAGTTTAGGATAACTAAGTAATAATTCTTAGTCAAGGAATTTGGACCAGTTCACAGATAGATGAGTAACCCGATACGGTAGGTCATCGCTTAAATACATGAGGAGGAGAAAATTATCTGACTTAGATAAAGGCTCCAACGAACTGGGTGACGAAGCAGTTGCTTCGGGGGACGTGAGGGTACTCTTGGTATCCCTCTGTGAGGTTGCAGATGGTCCATGAAACCTGGGCTCACAGAGGTTAAGGTCTGCGGTAGGAGAACCAAGGGTATGCCTTGGTTGCTGTGTGAGCAACCTAAAGACTGGGGTGGATTAGCGTGGGGTCGGCGATATTTTCACGGTAGCCCTAGATAGCACATTCGTCGGCCACCTACCATCTTTAGTCAATCATGTACGTACGGAAAGGCAGAGAACACCCAACAAACCATACTTGCTATCTAGGTATGGGTGAGGTTGGCCGTCCTGAAAGGGGGCATCGATGGCTGTAGTATAGTTCTCATACATGACTTTTCTTGTTTTGCCTTTCAGTAGTTGAGGGAGGGGTCACGTGGGACCATAGCCACGGATACAAAAACAGACCTTGATATCTGCATCGGCAGATGACTTAAAACTCCCGACCGAGTTCCGCATTTCTTGATTTGCCCTGGCACGGAACTCGGATGGCACATTGAGATACATGTGCGTCTAGACATGGAAAACGATTCACGATTCATACGTGGGAGAAAAGGGCGCGGTTGACGGGTAGCATAATCCCTAGTAGACCTAGGTGGTTAAAACCCAAACCGAGACACGAACACGTTCATTAGGTAACATAATCCCTAGCGGTCCTAAGTGGCATAAACCCTAGGTGAACACGCGATAGTTCATGGTAAGAAAACATAACCAAACCAAGGGTAGCGGTCCAAAACAACTTCAAGGATAAAATGGTACTACGTTGAGATGGTATAGATTTACATGGGAAAGCCGTACGGCCTACGGCAAAGGACTAAACATATACATGGAAAGAAACATATGAGTTGGGAAAACCTACATATGCTATATATATATTAGGTTGACATGGACCATTACATGACATTGGGCAAGGGACATTCATAGTTAACACATGACGTGGGTTGGGATACTAGTACGAGAGGTGCAGAGCAAATATACATGATAGATACCTTGGGATAGTATTTTTGATAGGAACCTAACGATGTGATACCTTGATTCATCGTGACACCGTATCATGATACCTTAGTTTATCTTGCTACAGTAGTTCATAGTTATCTTGGTTTAGCTTATCTATCTTGTCGACATCCTTATGTTTACTTTCAGTTTATGCATGTCATGTTACCTTTACCTGTTTTTATACTTGAAGTAGATAGGACTTACCAGTCTTTATGACTGACCCCGTTTTCTTTCACCTCTTTGTCTTCCGTTCCCCCCAGGTTTTCAGGGAGGAAATAATGTTGTTTAGTTCGGACCTCTTATGCTTGAAGGTCATCATGCATAGCTTGGTCTTCTCTTGGCTATGACTGCTTCACCGCTTTATTTTGGGGAATAATTTATAAAAAGGTTTTATGCTTCTTTACTATTGCAAGACAGGTTTTGATGTATTCTGATGTAAAAGGCTTTAGACCTTATTTTATAAGGTAATGAAATTTGTTTTACTTCCGCTGTTTTATATATGTTCTGTCTTGTAATATTTCTGTGCATGTTTACCTCGATAATGCTTCACCAAACCTAGTGCATTCCCTATGTGAGTGACCCTAGCGGAGGTGGGGTGTTACATTCAGAATGTATGGAGGAGTCACATTAGAATCGATATTTCCATCAGTGCTTGGTTAAGAGTGGATTGCCTTACAAGTATCAAAGGATTCACATATTTAGAAGGTGATAGTTATGGTTTGGATGATGGTCTCTATATTTGTTTTTTCATTATCGCCTTCACTTCTTGGGTAGACTATAACCTATAGTGTAACGACCCGGAAAATCTGAACCAATTTAAATTTTTTAAATTGGCTAAAATAATGGATTTTAAATATTTAAAATAAATATTTTAAATAATAGCGATGAAAACTGAGGTTGAATCGACAATTGAAAACGAATATAATTAATTCTAATTATAAACAAGGCCTGAAATGGCGCTGCAGTTTCAAAAATTGAATTCAAACTTTGTCGGACTGTACCGGGTGCAAAACAAAACGGATTTGAGTGAAACCAAAAATACTTAAATCTGTTAGTGAATACCTTTCTAACGAATCTGAAAAATCGAAGTTTCATAGCGGAAAGCAAAAGTTATGGCCAAATGAATTTTCAGAAAGGTCGCTATGGAATTTATATAGCCCGTGAAATTGGCCATTTCGCAAACGACCTCGGAATTCGACGAAACCACTTTTGTTGGATCTGGGATGTGTAGTTATTGCTAGGTTTCAAATTTCATAATTTTTGAAGCTAATATGTGAGCGTGGCAAAGGAAAACGTGTTTTGGTCAATTATAGTTAAATTGGATCGACCAGAAATGGGCCTTTTTGCAAACGGTCTCAGAATTCGACGAAACTAGTTTTGTTGGGACCGTATCGTCAAAACATAGCTAGATTTATTTTTCTAGAATTTTCCGAATTAGTTTGTGGCCCTGGCAAATTGAAATGTACGTTCAAATCAAATATTGAATATTTTAATTTGATGGAAAACTGACTGAAATAGTCGAATGGGCCTACGAAACATATCCCATTGTGTTCGAAATGGGGGTAAAACGCTAGGGACGACAGTCGTTGGGTCTGGATTGGGGTTCGTGAGTGAAAGAGGGTATTTTCGAAATTTAAAAATATATAAATAAATAAAATAATCTCATTGGTCAATCCACTCCTTCTCTCTCCCCGATAGCCCCTCGCGACAGGCGGAATACGTTGCCCCCTTCTCTCCTCTTTTTCTCCTCCTCCATGCAATAAAATCAGGAGCTCCAGTTGAACTTTTTGAAGGGCTCTCTCCACTCTTCAAATCCATACCGGTTGCTTGAATTTTCGTTGAGGATTGAAGGAGAAACGAAGCCCCAAAGTCGCGCCGTTCGAAGCCCCGCCGCCGCCACCAGAGTTGACCGAACTGGCTCCCCTCCTCGGCGCACGTGTGCCTCACGTAGCCCTTCGACCTTGCGCAACCTGATCGTGAAACCGTTACTCCATTTGATCGCAAATTCAAAACCTAGTTTTGAACGATTTCTGAAAGGTACGGCCAGATTTATTTTCAACAGTTTTAACACCTTTAAACCGTTGCAAACTTTGAAAAATCATATCTTTTTCGTTTCTTGACGAAATTCGATGAAACAGGAAACATCGCGACCGTGTGGACGTCTTCTACATTCTAGAAGAGACCGCATATTTTTCTGAGCCTTCTGCTATTTTGGTGGAGTGGAACCCAATGTGAGATTTCTAATTTATAAACGATATGGAAAACGACGATGTATAAATTATATAGTCGATGTATGAGTTATATAAGCGTTGTACACCTCTTGTATAAGCGTTGTATAAGTTGTACGTTCGATGTATAAGTTGTATATGCGTTGTAAAAATTATATATGTGTTGAAATAGAAGTGAATTGCTATATATAAATAAATAAATATATATACGCCCCTTGTCCACAAACCATGGACGATATTTATTGGTTGTGATTGGTGTGAAATTTAATTGATAACGAATGGTTGATTGGAATTGTTTGTGGTTGATATTGATTGATTGTGGTTTGAAAATACCCATTTGTGGTTGAGAAATATTTGGTTGAAACCACATAGGATTAGTTTGTGGAAATGAAAAATATATACATGCCGCCTGCGTGCGAACTAGATGCATGATTCCCCATTGTCAAAAACCGCGAGGTTTTAAGGTAGAGCGAGGAGCCGTACTAGGGACGGTCCCGGTTTTAACTACCCTGCCATTATGCTGCCGAAATTTCCTGAAATATTCAAGTGTTTGATTTATTTTCAATTGTTGAAACTTTATTCATTGGTTGAGTGAAATTCATGTATATAAAATAATCGTGTTTTGAAATAAATTGTTTTATATTAAAAATCACATTTTTATCATCGGTTTGAACTATATAAAATAATCGAGTTTTGAAATAAATTGTTTTATATTAAAAATCACATTTTTATCAACTGTTGGAACTATAAAAAAATCGGGTTTTGAAATAGATTGTTTTGCAATAAAAATCACATTTTTACTATATATACATGAACTGTGGAAAATGGTGATGTGTAGAAATAAATATCTGTTGGATAAAAATATCATTTTTTATCGATAGTGCGAAGTGAAAATGGTTTTGAAATCGAAGAATGAAATATATAGAAATATATATAATTATAATATATCAAATAACGAAGATGCAGTTCGTATTTTGAAACCGTGATTTCAAACGATTAGTGCGGAAGATCCAACCATCGGATTTTCCTGAAACCACAACCGTTGGGTTCGCCTTGAAAATATCTTTCCAACGACACCAACTTTGTAAAGATCCAACGGTTGGATTGTCTGGAATGTTTAATTCAAATCTGAAGAAAAACAGAGCCAGAATCGATTATATTTATATATATAAATATAATTAAATTAAATCGAATAAAGACACTGCAGTTCGTATTTTGAAATCATAACTTCAAACGATTAGTGCGGGAGATCCGACCGTCGGATTTTCCCAAAACTGAAATCGTTGGATTCGTTTTGAAAAGATCTTTTTAATGATATAAATTTTGTGAAGATCAAATGGTTAGATTTTCATATGTATAAATCAAATCTGGAGAAAAACAGCGCCACGACCGCGTTATGGCCAGAAGCATTGTTTGAATGAATTGGATATTTTTAAATAAATAAAAATAGCGATACATCGTGATAAAATATTATAAACGATATGGAATGGACATAAACTGAATTTGCTCGATTTATTTGATATTTGATGGTTGAATGTGTTTGGTGTGAAAATTACATTAAAGAACAAAATTGGTGTTGTCGAATAATTTAACCATTGAAATGAATTGATTTGAAATTCTAGATATACGTGAATTATTTGAAAAGGCCGAGTTAATTCTCATTTCAAATAATTGATCGACGAGTGAAAGTCGAAGATATGAAGACGGTGCAAGACCGATGATCTTCACGTCGAATGGAGGGGTGCTACTGATGCTCATGATAGGAGTAGCTACCTTGACGGGGTTGAAGTAGTAGCCACCCGGACGTACTTGTTGATTATACGGATATGCGAGGTATTGAGTGCCTCCGGTTTCGTTCAGACCCAGAACGAACGTATAAATGGACTGGGTGTCTGACATTGGATTTTGTTCTGTGCGGATTGATCTCTATTAAATATATATCTGTTTGGCAGCGGAGAATTTATTCTCTTGCTTAACGCCCTTCTCTGAGACGTACGAGCCCAGAGGTTATATATCGATAGAAATTAGTCGCACGGGGTGAATTGCCTGTGTGGCACACCTAAGAGATAGATGATCAAGGCTTCTGTTGAAAAGCAAAGTCTTGTGGTTGATGATCAAAGCACAGCCTGTGTGGCATAGCTTTGTGTATAACGTGAATTCGCGAGCCTCACACCCCGGGATGGACCAGAAACGGGAGAAGGATCCAGGGAGGACATGCGTTTCTTTCTAGCTAGGGTGGTGTCAGTGACCTACCAGCCCTGACATTTATATACTTTTCACCTGTGTGGTTGTTGCTGTTGCGAGGCGCCTCGGATATATCAGTCGATCCGGGACCGATAGAGTCGTTGGGCTCATTTACGCCCCAAAGTGCGGGGAAACGCAGTGTTCAGGCATTTTAATCCACATCGGTGGACCGGCCCTGTGGCTCCTAAGGCTTGACTGAGTACTTGCCTGAGGCTCGGGCTAGAGAGTCTCGAATTCGGTGAGGACTATCTTTTGCCTCGGTTCATGACGGAAATCCAATTTCCAAATACGACATCGTGCGACTTTGATTGTATATATACATATGGCAACATGATATATGGTAACCATGCCGTCTATGATTGATAGTTATGATTGAAATGGTTTTTGAAACATATATACACTAGCAATAATATCAAATGATTTGTTTTGCTCGTATCAAGCATATTTTGGCCATTATAAGGTAAAACTCTATCCTCGGGTGTGTGTTGCATTGTGTGATGGGAACCGAGTCTTATAATGGCTTCATTTTTATAAACAGCATTGCGATGTTTAAAAGAATTATTTGTTTTAAAGCACTGGCAATCCAATGGAGTAAACCCGTTCCGCGAAAGTGGCATGGTCCTGTGATTAGCCATATTTGAAAATGTGTTGAGTAGATTTCTCATACCAGTCCCATGACTGACTCGTAGTTTGTTTCACTTGCAAACTCGGGTGCCCCTATTTCTACACGGGAAGCCTTGTATCCAGGTTTTAGCAGGCTCTTTCTGGATAGCTGGAGCTGAAGATGGATTCTATCATTTATCTCTTTTTATGCTGTTCAGCTCCTATTGTACATATTATGTTTTATTTTCCGCAGTAGGCATTTATGTATAGCTGAACTGTATTTTTGTACTAAGTATGATCTTATATACTGTGTAACTCTAATGATTATATTTATCCAGTGTATTTTATTGTGCATTATCTGGTGTATTTATTTATTTCTGTTCTGCTGTTATCTGTTTTATGTGTTATATTCCAAAGATTACCCTTGAACCGTCTCTTCGGGAATGGGGTCGTCACATATAGGGATTACACGAGGAGATGGCAAATGCGAGCTGGGGAGGCTGTACAAATTCTATCATCTTGTAAGTTTACCCACTCCTTCTAATATTTGATTTGTGTAGCATTATTCTTTGTGTAGCATATACCATTTTATTGTCATATGCTAACTCTTTGATTGTAGGGACAGGTCAGCTATAAGACTTTACCTATCTATTTGCATATTTTATAGTACATTCTATGATACATCTTATCGCTCATGCCAAATTGTTGTCTGGCCTAAGGTTTTCTGTTTTCTCATATTATCTTGGGTACTTATTGATGATGTTGATGAGTAGACAAGATAATGGGTCAGTTTACGAGATGTTGAGCTGAAGACAAGTTTGGAGGAGCTATAGTGTATACTTAATTGTATATATATTTTCTTTTCACTGTTATGAATGTACTCTGAGAGTTTTAGCAAGGATGAAATGTATCTAGATATTATTGGATTTCATGTACATAACTCTGTCATTTGATGATATTTCAGCTGCTTTTTGTTCTGTCATCCCTCATTACATTACTATATATATATATATTTCTTATTATACTTTATCTATGCGTTGCAAGATATACGACATATCTGGTTTTGATTACATTTGATGGTCGACTATATCAGCTTGGCATGTTTCAGCGCAAATTTTACCTACTTACATGCAAGTGATATCAGGTGGTCTCACATTTGGTATCAGAGCCTTGGCTATATAATTTGACCAAATAATTAAGATGTATATGCATAAGGGAGATGTATTTGTAGATTGATGAATCTATACTATATATAGTACTATATAGTATTCCGCACTTGAGCACCATTGTTGCATTTCTCAAGTTAGGAATGACTATTCTAGTTACAAATTCAAGATGAGTTAAGGCACTAGAAACACAGCTAGGAACAATTTTGCTTCAGGGGTAGTTGGTAAAGGTGGATTAATGATAGGAACTTCCAGTTACTAAGCCATGTTAGATGACGTAATAAAGTCGATCGTGAGAAGAGATAAAGCTATTCTTGGAGTAGCTGTAGGAGGAGATGGTGCTTTTGTGCCGATACCCCGAATGTACTTTGCCAAGTTATGCAAGGATTTATCTACTCTGGGAACCAAGTCATTCAACGGATCTGAGTCTACTTTAGGTGCCCAGGAGTGGTTGAACACTTGTGCTCGCATTTCCAAAGAGTTGGGTATCGAGGATGAGAAGAAGACGAAGCTTTCTTCTTGACACGTTCAGGGTAGAGCCATGAGTTGGTGTAACTCTATCCTCTTCTTATCCCAGAGGATCATATTACTTAGGATAGCTTTAAAACTAGATCCGATAACAAGTTTACTCCTGTGGTCCATAAGTCTATCTTATTTAAGAAGTTTGCGGAGTTAAAACAGGGGGATAAGACATTCTCAGAATATGTCACTGAATTTGAAGCTATTTCCAAGTATGGAGAGGTATCTGGGAGAGAAGCTTGTAGACCATATTAAGGATCATTAAATAAAACTGATTGAGAAGGCCCTTATCCATGAGAGCATATTCCCTAAGAAGGTTGTTTCTTGTGATGTTTCTAAGGAACCAAAGATGCAACAGAGTGGCGAAGGTAATAAGAAGAAATGAAATAGGAAAAGGAAGCAGCAACAAGGTAAACATGGATTCAATAAGAAGAAGGATAATAGTAAGGTAGTTCGCTATGACTACCAGGAGAAGGGCCACTATTCCACAGAATGCAAGGCTCTAATGGTGAAGAAGTACTATAGATATGACAAGTTTGGTTCACTTGAAGAAAGATTGTCCAGAGTCAGTGAGGGATAAGAAGGTGGTGGAGGCTTATGCTTTGGATGTTGTTCCTACCTTTTCTAGTGCATCAATAGCTAAGGAAAAGGCAAGGAATGTAGTGGTGCAAGGTATACTTTCAATCAGAGACACTTTTGTTAGAGTTGTATTTGATACTAGAGCTACACATTCTTTTTTCAGTAGCAATTTAGTGTGCAGATTGGACTTACATCCTAAACTTGTAGATAGGTCTATGTTCATGACTAATCCAATTGAAGGGTCTACTACTCTTCGTATGATTTGTCATGGTCTTGTTTTATCGAATCATGGATGCTCCTTTTTTTAATTGTTTTGTCTTGAACTTTGTGGGGTTCAAGATTGTCTTAGGTATTGAATGGCTTAGGAAGTATATGACCATTATGGATTGTAAGAGGCTTAACGTGACGATCAGGAACATAGAGGGGTAAGGGGTTATGGTTGGATATTTACTGGGAGACGGTGTAGTGGTTAGTTAATTTTATTTATTAGGACTCTATAGTATGGGTTGTCATCTACGAATGTTGACTGCGAGTATCCAGATGTTTTTGAGAAAGTTATTGGATTGCCTCTGCATCGTGAGATCGAGTTTAGGGTAGATAGTGTAGATGGAGCCAAACCTATTGTTGTCCCATTAAGATGAATGGTGCTGAGAGAGAAGAAGGAGCTAGAGGTGCAGGTTAGAAATCTTTTGAGGAAATGATTCATTCAGAGGAGCATATTCGAATGAGGTGCACCTATTGTGTTCGCAACTAAGGCATATGGATGTGGATTATCGTGAGTTAAATAAAGTGACTAAGAAGAACAAGTATCCATTATCGAGGATTGATGACTTACTCGACTAGCTGCATTAGGCAAAGGTCATCTTCCAGATGGATTTGAGTGTGTTTTTAGTGTGTCAAAGTCTGCTTTTTGGACACCGTCGGTTTCTTCTAGTGATTAATTATGCCGTTTGGATTGGTTAATGTGCCGACATACTTTATTGATCTTATGAATAACATAGATCAACTAGACAAGTTTGTACGTGTATTCATGGATGATATTCTTATCTTCTTTAGGACGAAAGAGGAACACAAGACTCACTTGAGGATTATGCTACATGTGTTGTGAAGACATAGGCGAAAGGCAAAATTTTCTAAGTGTCACTTCCGGAAGGAAGATGTGAGATTCTTAGGTCATGCAGTATCTGGATGGGGGATAACACTGGATCCTATCAAGATAACAACAATTCAAGATTGGAATCGACCTAAGGACGCTGTGGATATTCGAAGTTTCCTTGATCTAGCTGGATAGTATAGACGATTTATCAAGGATTTCTCCAAGATAGTTGTACCATTGACTAACTTGTCGAAGAAGAATCAGGTTTTTGATTTGGAGCACGGTGTGAGCATGCTTTTGTGGTTCTGAAAGGAAGATTGACAAGTGCACCATCATTGATTATTTCTAGTGGGAATGAAGAGATGACTGTGTACACAGATGCTTGTGGTAAAGGTGTTGGTGTTGTATTTATGTAGAGAGGAAGAGTTGTCACTTATGCCAGCTGACAACTGAAGCCGCATGAAAGGAATTACCCTACTCATGATTTGGAGTTGGCATTGATTGTCTTTGCTTTGAATATATGGAGGCACTACTTGTTGGAAGAAAGGTTTGAGCTGTTTATAGATCATAATTATTGAAGTACTTTTCTATCAAAAGGATCTTAACCTTCAACGATAGAGATAGTTAACGTTTACGGCCTCATATGATTTCAGTATTTCCTATACTCCCAGAAGGGGTGACGCAATGGTGGATGTGTTAAAGTAGGATTCACGTCGGGCTTGGAGCTATGTTTATGGAGTGGAAACAACTAGAGTATTTAGCTAGGTTCGATTTCAGACTTCATTGTGAGTTCGAGCCCCAAATGTTGGTGAGTTCATCCATCAGACCTTCTTTGATTGAAAGAATTGCAGCTATCCAGAACCAGATGCTAAGCTAACAGAGATTTTTGGTAAGATCAAGACTAGAGTTGACTCAGAGGATTTGAAGCGATACGAGATCTATCGAGATGGTTTACTTCACAAAGATGAATGTTGTATATTTTAGATATTGATGGTCTTCGAGAGAAAGTTTTGAGGGAATTTCATCATTCTACATTGACCATCTATTATTATGGTAATAAGATGTATTAGGGCATGAGAAGGACTTACTACTGGGTAGTATAAAGCTTGTCATGTGAAAGTTCATCTCAAAGTGTATGAACTGTTAGTTAGTGAAAAATGAGCAGAAGAAGCTGAGTTTGTTACTTCAACCATTAGAGGTTCCGAAATGGAAATGGGAATAGGTATCTATGGACTTTATTGGTGGATTACCAGGGTCTAGGGCAGGTTATGATAATACTAGGGTTATAGTTGATCACTTCACTAAGAGCGCGAGATCCTCACTACTCCATTTCCCTGCTTCTTTCAAGTAACCCTATTCTCAAATATTATTCTAATGGTGTATTAAGGCTTGGTTCTAATACATATTTTTGGAGTATATTCATAGATAGAGAGGATCTACCAAGGCTTATTGGATTTACTCAAATTTTAGGTGAGTACATTCTATGATTACGAGAATTCTTCCAAGTTGAGTTTAAAATTGATACAATAGTTGTTACAGTGGTTTCAGATCTGAATATTTCTGTAGTTGTACAAATATCTAGTTTATTTGTGTTTTTATTTACAGATCCAACTATCCTTAATTCTTTTCTCTGTAATTTTTTTTTTGTAGATCTGCTTTCCGTTCTTGTTCTTCCGTTTGCCTATTTCAGTAAATCCATTACTGTAGTTTATTTCAGTTACCTATACCTTTATTCTTCATATAAAATTTTATTGCAGTTTTGTAATTAGCCCTATTTTTATTTCGGATCCACTTCTGTCTATCTGAGCCTAGGCCATGCGAGAGCTTAGGCCATTTTCTTTTTATTTCAAATGTTGAGTTTAGACCTTTTTGAGCCTAAACCTTTCATTCTTTCTTATTTTGCACAAATTGTGTTAAAACATGAGATGAGACAATAATAATGCAATTGGATAGTAATAATAAATATGTATAAAAAGGAATAATCGGGGTTTAGTGAAATTTTATATAATAATGAAAATAGGTATGAAATGGGCATGTTGAAATCGGATTAAAAAATATAATCAACAAACGAACTGTAATATTGGGAAGATGTCGAAGTTGGACAAATATTGCAATCTACAGATGAACTGTAACATTGAAGATAATGAAAATGAATAAAAAGGGGTAATTAGACATTTTAGAACTAATTAAACATTATTGGTGTTGGGCTGTGGATTGGGGATAAAACTTAATATGCAATCGGAAGGAAATGCAAACATATAAACTGAAATAAGGTAACTTAGTTTGGCGCTAAGTAACGTGGGTATGGGATGTATAAAAGGATAACATTAATTAATAATGTTTAATATAACCTAGGAATATAACACGAGGTTATTTGGATTAATAAACTTAAGTGTGTTAAGTTAAATTAAAGATAAGAATAATAAGCGAAGATAGTGGAGTCCATTCTGGCAGCGTGAGGCTGATTGGGGAAGATAAGTAGCTTTCGGATTAGGTCCATTCCGGCAGTGTATGGCTGATTGTGGAAAATAAGAGACTTAATAAAATAATGAAATCCTAGTTTAGGTCTGTTCCGATAGCATGTGGCTTATTGGGGAAGATAAGAGGTCTAATAAAATAATAAATTGGGGACTAGGTCTAGTCGTGGCTTTTGCCAATTGCATTTTTGGTTGGGAACTTGTATCAGTCAGTATTTCTTTGTTATCACAGAGTCTCACACTAGGTTGAGGCTAGGGCACGCTTTACCGAACTAGATAGTAAGTGGTTCAAACGAGGTGGGTATAAGCGTGTTTCGGCGGAACAGTGAGTGTGCATCATTCCAACTGGGGAAGATAAGCCGCTGTAACGTCTCTGATTAACGGATTCACTACAAGAATAGTCTTATTTTATAACGCAATAAGATAACGTCTTAATCAATAGTGTTATTATTTTTTCTAGCTTGTTTTGTTAGGGATTGTTATTGACACTCCAAATACTGTTAAAGGAAGGTCATTTTTTTATTTTTAAATTTTTTGTTAAGGGGAGTGCTAATGAGGAAAGTAGCCCCTTAACAAATAAATGCAATTTTAGCTTATTATCCATTTGGGCTTAATTTCACTTTTATATTCATTATTCTACTTTTTTAATGGTTAATCAACACCATTAGCCATGAAGAAATCAACCCCTTTGACGGTACTAAAATCATTATCATGACATCCCCTATTGAAAAAAAAATACGTCCAGTAATTCGCCAAAAAATTCAAAATTCGATGAGTCGATTCGATTAATTACACCAAAATCAAAACTTTTAAAGCGAAGAAATTTAACTACAACCATCGAAATAAAGAAGAATGAAGATCAATATCATGTACCTTTCGATTGGCTTCTTCCTTATTTCACAATCTGGTAAAGTGGATAGTGATATTTTCTTCATTCTTACTATTTTTTCTTTGACTTTGCCCAAATGTTATTTATAGTTGAAACAATTTAGGGTTTTGTGATTTAGGGGTACTGATGATTTTGTGGTAAGTAATTTTTAGAAGTAAGGGTAAAAGCGTAAGAAGTAAAAAAAATCAGTCACATACATCGATCTTCCCTTAACAATTTACAAAAAGTGGAGTGTCCTTAAAATATAGCCCCCTTAACAAAAAAATGAGTATCAATATGAACACCCGTTTTGTTTAGAAGAAGTATCTACTACACAACGCTTTTAAGAAAGTAGGCTCCCAAAGTTTTTCTCGTGGTCGCCTCTTCTTCAAATTATTTCACTTTTCCCTCTTTTGTTGTTCTCCCCATGTAACGACCCGGAATTTTGGGTCCAATTTAAAATTTTTATTTTAGAAATTTTAATGAATTTTAATATTTAAAATTATTTATTTTAATAATAACAACTAAAAAAAAAAATTTCCATTACTATAGGAAATGTATTTACATTGGATTTTGCATCCTAGATGTTTATGAACACCTCATGTTTGTATAGTTGAAAATAAACATCATGTTTGTATAGTTGAGATAAATATCTCATGTGTGTTTTGTTGTAAAACCAAATTACCATATTTTGTTGATTTAGAAAGAGAGTGAAACAAAATAATCATTGTGTTAAATAGGAAAGAGAGAAAAACAAAATTTCTCATTTGTTTAATAGGAAATTGTTATGATTGAAAGTAGAATTAGATGCAAAATAAAAACATTCTTTTTATGTGCTATGTTAAAATTAGATATGTGTACAAATAAATATTAACATTTATTTGTCATGTTAAAGATTAAGATTTGTGAACGAATAAATATCCACATTTATTTGTTACATAAAAAATTGGAATGGTGTACAAATAAAAATATTCAATTTATTTGTTAAAATAGAAAATTTTGTACAAATAAAAATACTCATTTGTATTTTGTTATGAAACATATAATTGTTAGAATTATGAAACGATAAAAATAATCTTTTTATCGTAACTCATGAAACATAGAATTATTAGAATTGTCATGATTATATAAAATGCAGTTTATGTTAGAATTGAAATGTCAGTTATGTTAGATTAGAAATACTAGAATAACATGTCACTTCATGTTTTGTTTACTAAAAAGACATTTTTTTCCCTATGTCAGTAGAATAAAAAGAGAAACATGTTACACTTGTTTTGTTATCTAAATAGACTTCTTAGCATGTTCAGTTAGGATAAATAGAAATTTATGTTAATATATGGTTTGCCATTTAAAATGACATTTTTAATATGTCTAGTTAGATAAAAAGAATTAAGTTATTAATATAAATCATAATGGGCAAGTTATAAATATAATTTGTAAAAGAGAACCACGTGTATATTTGTATTCTCTTTATTCCTATCCATCCAATTAAATACCTTCTCATTCTTTCTCTTTGTCTTATTATATTTTGAAATTTGAATAAGAGAACCACGTGTATGTTTGTATTCTCTTTATTCCTATCCATCCAATTAAATACCTTCCCATTCTTTCTCTTTGTCTTATTATATTTTGAAATTTGAATAAGAGAACCACGTGTATATTTGTATTCTCTTTATTCCTATCCATCCAATTAAATTCCTTTGTAACAATTGTATTAACGGGCCTTTTTGAAATATAAGAATTAAATAGTTTTATTAATATATATACCCCTAGTATATACGGTCAAAACCTAACCCTATTCTCTCATGAACCAGCCGCCACTCCAAACCAAAACAAAGGTTATGAAAATTTTGATTTTTATTATTTATTTAATTTGGAAAATTGATTATAAATTCATACGAACTCTTAATCTGAAAATTTCAGAACCGGTAGAACCATATCGACGTAGGCGAGGCTTAGAAACTGATTTGGACTGATTTAGAGCGATTATGGATTGTAAATCTAAATTAGAACAAAGGTGAGATTCTATTTTATAATTTATGAAATTAAATTATCTTTCTTGTGTTATTGATGTTTGTATGTACATGAATATGGATTGGTGATGAATGATTGATATTGGTGATGGATGTTTATGTAGTTATTGGCAGTTCTGTTCATGTATACGTTGTGAATGTCATTGATTGTGGAATGAATATTGATAGGTAAACTTGTGTAAATAAAGTTCATTCTTTATTTCTATATTCTTGAGAATTTATATTTAAATTTAAATTTATAATTTCTATTGTTGTTTCAGAAAAATGGGTGTTATTTAGATTTGCAATTTTGTACCAAAATTTCATTTTTTCATGTTTTACATGAAAACATGAATTTTATACAAAATCGTTGAACTAAATAAATATTTTATTTTATTGAACTACATGGAAATGAATTTTTAATTAAAATGTTGATTTTTGATAAAAATAATATTTTAATCGATTTTGTCAAAATTTGGGCTTTTATGCAAAATTGTCTTTTCTGGACAAAAAGAACAAAATTTTGTTTTCTTATTCTTTCTGAAAATAAAGATAACATCTTTATTAACATGGAATTTTAGAAAATAAAATTTGTTTTTAGAATTGTTTATATAATTTATATTTTCAATATAAATTATAATTTCAACGTTTCAGGCACGTGCAGTTCATGTTTTGAGTTTCAAACTTTGAATGACTATAACGGAAGATCCAACCGTTGGATTTTTCCAAAACTGGATCCGTTGGATCCGCTTTGGAAAAATCTTTCCACCAATACCAAGTTTGAAAATTTTCAACGGTTAGATCTTGAGTTATGTGTAATTCAATTTTTGGAAAAACAGCGCTATAACTACACTTGACCTGTAACGTCGTTTTAATGAAACGAATAATTATAAAAATAAAGTTTGGATCCTTATTTTTGAAGAATAAAGTTTTGATTTTGTTTTGGACTAAAATGAAAAATTTGATCTTTATTTTTAATAAATAAAGTTTTGGTTTTTATTTTATTTTGAAAATAAAATAAGGTTTTTGTGAACATGAATTTGTTTGGACTAAAATGAATAAAAGTGACGTTCTTTATTTTTAAAAGGACTAGAATGATAAAGTGTTATTCTTTATTTTGGAAAAAAAATTAAATTGAATAAATTTATTCTTTATCTATGAATGGATTAAAAAGGAAAGACTTAAAACATGGACCGATTACATTAAATTGAAATGATACAAAAGGGAGTTTTATTCTAAATCGGTTCCATTCAAAAGAATGTAATTAATACCTATTAGGTGAACATCGTTAATTGGTTATACCATTTATGTTATAATTTAATGCACTTGTATACACTACCATTTACAAGCGACCTTGGCTTGTTTATGTGAGTGGACGATAAATTTTTACTCATCGTCCAGAAGCACAGTTTATTTCATAATATGTGAATTGTGTTGGCTGAAACCCCACACGGGTTAAGGGTTGACATTTGAATACACGTCACCCTTGGAATAATTAGAAATGCACTTTGGATGGATGTTTGAAATTGTGATATAATTAATGTTTGTTTTTCCGTATAATTAATTTATATGGAAATAGTGGGTCTCATTCCAACTTTGAGTTAAATAAATAAATATTCAATTAATGCAATTAATTGGTAATTAAATTTAGGAATTGTGTATTTATTGTTTTAAAGTATTGAATAAAAGCTTTTGAATGAATGTAATAAATTTCCTTTTTTTATTCAATAAATGAAATTAATTGGCAATTGAAGTAAGGGATGATGTATTCGCTTTTTAAAAAGGAAATGATAAAGAAGTTTTGAATTGATCATATTTCATTCCAGTTTTGAATGAAGGAAATTAATTTCCATTTATTACTCAATTAACGAAATTAATTGACGATTGAATTGAGAAGATCAAATCTTATTTATTTGGAAAGTTACAAAACAAATCCTAGAAATGGGTAAATTACCTTCCAACTTTAATAAGAAGATTTGAAATTTAAAGATACCGTTTTATGTTAACATTTAATTTGGGAAATTGATTTCATTTTAATATTGAAGCGGTAGGTTTTAATATCACAATTAAAACCGTTTTGAAAATAATTATTATTATAATATCATAATAATATGGAAAGTTAATATGTATTGAAATGGAATAATAAAGTTTTATATGAAAGAACATTTCAAGTAAGGAATGATATTAAGTAGTTGGATATTTTAAAATATAAAATATTTTAAAATAATATTCTTGGATAATATTTATAATTTAAAAATTATAATTATATTTGGACACGAGGTTAGGTCACGTTTATGGTGGAAGTCTGCCCGGACCCAACCGGCATATCCAGCAGCCATAAATGTTGGGCCTAATGTGAGAGGTCCAAGTATACGTATATGAATTGGGTTTTGACTCGAGGTTAAGCCCAACTGTGGAATAAGTCTGCCCGGACCCAACCGGCATATCCAGCATCCACAAGTTGTAGGTTTAATGTGAGAAGTCTGGCCCAGTATGAAATTGAAATATAATAACGAGTTGGGCTTTCTTTTTAGTCCGTTTTAAAATGATAATGCCATTTTAACCAGTATGAAATATCTTATTCATTTGAAAATGAATATTGAAAGAGTTAAATTTCAAAATAAATAATATTTTGGGAAAGGGGATTTGTTTATTTTATAAATAAATAACAGGAAGTAAAAGTGGTTTTATCATAACCACGTAATTTCACTGAATATTTGAAATAGGCTTGAGTGGAAATTAAGTACGGATTATTTCAATATTAATTTCCGTAATTAAACGGTTATTATTTTGGGAATTTGGAAGATACTTATTATCGCTATTTCCGAAATGATTGCCGTTGGTTTTGGAATTTGATATTGAATTTGAGTCGTTCTAATTTTTATTTAAAGTCTTATATTTAATATCAAATTGATTTTGGTTGATTAATGTTTGAATAACATTAATTCTTAAAACCTCAATGAATAGTGAAATGAATATAAATCTTTTAATTAAGATTTGAACGAAATTTCCTAATTTAATTTATTAAATTGGAAATAACAGAAATGTGAATTTGGGTTTATTGTGAATTATATTTTAAATAACATTTATTCTTTAACCAAGATTTATGATAGCATTAATTCCCTAACTATTGAATAATCATTTAATAATGATTTTTGAAAGTAAAATCTAAATAAGGTTTTGAATAAAATCTTTAATAAGATTTTAAAAAGGGGAATTAAGTAAATTATTGAATTAAGGAAATAAACAATAATGGAGTTCCACCAGTTTAACTCCAAGCGTTAGTTAAATCTTTAATTAGATTTAAACGGAAAAGGTAATTAAGTTTACCAGAGACTAATTGGGATTGATAAATTGGTAATTTCGGTAAAGCGTAAAATTCCGATTAGTTTGAATAAACCTTAATTTGGTTTAATATGGATAAATAGAGATTAAAGAATAAATATTAAAGATTTATCTTTGATAAAATTAATGGGAACCTATCCCTAAGAAATTGGATATTTTTAAGGAATATTCGGAATTGGAATAAGGCGTTGGTTGAATTTTATCAATTTACGTTTTTAGATCAACGCGAGTTATTCAGAAAGTCCGGGTCCAACCCATTCTGAATAATGAATACGACGATGAATAGTCGAATGATTGAAGACGGTGACAAGACCGACAATCTTCACATCGAATGGATGTTGATGCTATTGAGGCCCATGAAGGGAGTAGCTACCTTGAAGGGGCTGAGAGGGCGTCCGTCCGGACGTAGTGCTGATTTGTACGGATTGACTTTCGTTCAGACCCAGAGCATAAGTTTAAATGGATGGTGTGTCTGACATCGTACTTCGTTATATATCATATTGTTGATTTTCTGTTAATATATAAATGTTGGTGGTGGAGAATTTATTCTCTACTTAACACCCATTTATGTATTGGTAGATAAGCAATGGTATGGTATGGAGTGACAGTGTGGCATACTAAGATGCAATGATCAAGGTTTCTTGTTGAAAAGCAGAACCTTGTGGTGATGATCAAAGCACCGCTTGAATAAGCAGAGCTTTGTGTATTACGTAGCCTCACGAGCCTCACAAACCGGTGGAGTCTAAAACGGGTGAAGGGAACGCAGGGAAAGTAGCACGTTTCTTTCTAGCTAGAAGTGGTGTTTGGGTTTTATCACAGCCTGGCATTTTACTTATGTGGATGATGGAATGAGGCGCCTCGGATAGGTCCTATAGGACCGGGGAACGTGTGCTTAGGAATTGCCAATCCTCAAAGCTGTATGTGAGGACCGGCCCTGCAGGATCCAAGGGTTCACTGCGGGGAATCCTGAGACACTAGCTAGAGTGTCTCGAATCGGTAAGGAGCTCCGCTCTAGCCTTGACTCATGATGGAAATCCAAACTTCCAATACGCCCCATGCGGTTTTGATTGTATTACTAGTACGGAGGCATAATATATGGTACCTATGCTTCCTAGGATTGGTATTATGATTGAAATGTTTTATTAAAACATATACACACTAATAATAATATCGTTTTTACGTATCTATCATCTTTTAATCACCATAAGGTAAAACTCTATCCTCTGGTGTGCGTTGCATTGTGTGATGGGACCTGAGTCTTATGGTGGTTTCATTTTTCTAAAAAGCATTGCGTTATTTGACGATTTACTTTACTGTTATGCACGGCAATCCATTGGTACAACCCGTTCCGCGTTAGCGGCGTGGTCTTTGGATTTTCCTTATTAGTATGAGTTAAGTTATTTAAGAATTCTCACACCAGTCCTTGTTTAGCATGCCGGGAATAGGATGCATGTTTGTTTCCCCCTTTTTGCAAACTTGGGTGCCCTCTCTTCCACACGGGCAGCCGAGTATTTATCTACAGGTTCTCTTTTCAAGCAGGATTCTGGGTTGAAGCTTAAGCTGTGTCCAGAGTTTAGATTTCTTTCCGCTGCAATGTTTTAAATTTAATGTTATCTTCCGCTGTAATATAATTCGATGTACTCTGATATTTTGTACTCTGATGTAAACATTTTGTACTGTTTATAAAAGTTTGCTGTTTTGTTCTGATGATTGTTGTATTCCCAAAGTTAAAGTATTCGGGATTTGAACGGTCTTGGTCGATCTTTCGGTCGATTAAGGACGGGCGAAACCTGGGTCTTTACAGTTGGTATCAGAGCTCTGGTTAGCTCAAATCTTTGGGGTACAACTCATTAGAACGGAACAGAAGACTCATCAGAGGTTGGATTAGTAATATCCAATAAGAATACTCATTAACGTATTTTTAATAATATATATAATCTATTTTAGAAAATATGATTTTTGAATATATATAAAGGTTATATATTTGTAAGCTAATCAACTAATAAAATTATTGAAATGAATAAAAGAAGGGAAGATGACTTAATAAATTAAACACTTTTAGCTTCGTTCCTTTTCGAGGACGAAAAGATTTTAAGTGGGGGAGACTGTAACGACCCGGAATTTTGGGTCCAATTTAAAATTTTTATTTTAGAAATTTTAATGAATTTTAATATTTAAAATTATTTATTTTAATAATAACAACTAAAAAAAAAAATTTGTCCATTACTATAGGAAATGTATTTACATTGGATTTTGCATCCTAGATGTTTATGAACACCTCATGTTTGTATAGTTGAAAATAAACATCATGTTTGTATAGTTGAGATAAATATCTCATGTGTGTTTTGTTGTAAAACCAAATTACCATATTTTGTTGATTTAGAAAGAGAGTGAAACAAAATAATCATTGTGTTAAATAGGAAAGAGAGAAAAACAAAATTTCTCATTTGTTTAATAGGAAATTGTTATGATTGAAAGTAGAATTAGATGCAAAATAAAAACATTCTTTTTATGTGCTATGTTAAAATTAGATATGTGTACAAATAAATATTAACATTTATTTGTCATGTTAAAGATTAAGATTTGTGAACGAATAAATATCCACATTTATTTGTTACATAAAAAATTGGAATGGTGTACAAATAAAAATATTCAATTTATTTGTTAAAATAGAAAATTTTGTACAAATAAAAATACTCATTTGTATTTTGTTATGAAACATATAATTGTTAGAATTATGAAACGATAAAAATAATCTTTTTATCGTAACTCATGAAACATAGAATTATTAGAATTGTCATGATTATATAAAATGCAGTTTATGTTAGAATTGAAATGTCAGTTATGTTAGATTAGAAATACTAGAATAACATGTCACTTCATGTTTTGTTTACTAAAAAGACATTTTTTTCCCTATGTCAGTAGAATAAAAAGAGAAACATGTTACACTTGTTTTGTTATCTAAATAGACTTCTTAGCATGTTCAGTTATGATAAATAGAAATTTATGTTAATATATGGTTTGCCATTTAAAATGACATTTTTAATATGTCTAGTTAGATAAAAAGAATTAAGTTATTAATATAAATCATAATGGGCAAGTTATAAATATAATTTGTAAAAGAGAACCACGTGTATATTTGTATTCTCTTTATTCCTATCCATCCAATTAAATACCTTCTCATTCTTTCTCTTTGTCTTATTATATTTTGAAATTTGAATAAGAGAACCACGTGTATGTTTGTATTCTCTTTATTCCTATCCATCCAATTAAATACCTTCCCATTCTTTCTCTTTGTCTTATTATATTTCGAAATTTGAATAAGAGAACCACGTGTATATTTGTATTCTCTTTATTCCTATCCATCCAATTAAATTCCTTTGTAACAATTGTATTAACGGGCCTTTTTGAAATATAAGAATTAAATAGTTTTATTAATATATATACCCCTAGTATATACGGTCAAAACCTAACCCTATTCTCTCATGAACCAGCCGCCACTCCAAACCAAAACAAAGGTTATGAAAATTTTGATTTTTATTATTTATTTAATTTGGAAAATTGATTATAAATTCATACGAACTCTTAATCTGAAAATTTCAGAACCGGTAGAACCATATCGACGTAGGCGAGGCTTAGAAACTGATTTGGACTGATTCAGAGCGATTATGGATTGTAAATCTAAATTAGAACAAAGGTGAGATTCTATTTTATAATTTATGAAATTAAATTATCTTTCTTGTGTTATTGATGTTTGTATGTACATGAATATGGATTGGTGATGAATGATTGATATTGGTGATGGATGTTTATGTAGTTATTGGCAGTTCTGTTCATGTATACGTTGTGAATGTCATTGATTGTGGAATGAATATTGATAGGTAAACTTGTGTAAATAAAGTTCATTCTTTATTTCTATATTCTTGATAATTTATATTTAAATTTAAATTTATAATTTCTATTGTTGTTTCAGAAAAATGGGTGTTATTTAGATTTGCAATTTTGTACCAAAATTTCATTTTTTCATGTTTTACATGAAAACATGAATTTTATACAAAATCGTTGAACTAAATAAATATTTTATTTTATTGAACTACATGGAAATGAATTTTTAATTAAAATGTTGATTTTTGATAAAAATAATATTTTAATCGATTTTGTCAAAATTTGGGCTTTTATGCAAAATTGTCTTTTCTGGACAAAAAGAACAAAATTTTGTTTTCTTATTCTTTCTGAAAATAAAGATAACATCTTTATTAACATGGAATTTTAGAAAATAAAATTTGTTTTTAGAATTGTTTATATAATTTATATTTTCAATATAAATTATAATTTCAACGTTTCAGGCACGTGCAGTTCATGTTTTGAGTTTCAAACTTTGAATGACTATAACGGAAGATCCAACCGTTGGATTTTTCCAAAACTGGATCCGTTGGATCCGCTTTGGAAAAATCTTTCCACCAATACCAAGTTTGAAAATTTTCAACGGTTAGATCTTGAGTTATGTGTAATTCAATTTTTGGAAAAACAGCGCTATAACTACACTTGACCTGTAACGTCGTTTTAATGAAACGAATAATTATAAAAATAAAGTTTGGATCCTTATTTTTGAAGAATAAAGTTTTGATTTTGTTTTGGACTAAAATGAAAAATTTGATCTTTATTTTTAATAAATAAAGTTTTGGTTTTTATTTTATTTTGAAAATAAAATAAGGTTTTTGTGAACATGAATTTGTTTGGACTAAAATGAATAAAAGTGACGTTCTTTATTTTTAAAAGGACTAGAATGATAAAGTGTTATTCTTTATTTTGGAAAAAAAATTATATTGAATAAATTTATTCTTTATCTATGAATGGATTAAAAAGGAAAGACTTAAAACATGGACCGATTACATTAAATTGAAATGATACAAAAGGGAGTTTTATTCTAAATCGGTTCCATTCAAAAGAATGTAATTAATACCTATTAGGTGAACATCGTTAATTGGTTATACCATTTATGTTATAATTTAATGCACTTGTATACACTACCATTTACAAGCGACCTTGGCTTGTTTATGTGAGTGGACGATAAATTTTTACTCATCGTCCAGAAGCACAGTTTATTTCATAATATGTGAATTGTGTTGGCTGAAACCCCACACGGGTTAAGGGTTGACATTTGAATACACGTCACCCTTGGAATAATTAGAAATGCACTTTGGATGGATGTTTGAAATTGTGATATAATTAATGTTTGTTTTTCCGTATAATTAATTTATATGGAAATAGTGGGTCTCATTCCAACTTTGAGTTAAATAAATAAATATTCAATTAATGCAATTAATTGGTAATTAAATTTAGGAATTGTGTATTTATTGTTTTAAAGTATTGAATAAAAGCTTTTGAATGAATGTAATAAATTTCCTTTTTTTTATTCAATAAATGAAATTAATTGGCAATTGAAGTAAGGGATGATGTATTCGCTTTTTAAAAAGGAAATGATAAAGAAGTTTTGAATTGATCATATTTCATTCCAGTTTTGAATGAAGGAAATTAATTTTCATTTATTACTCAATTAACGAAATTAATTGACGATTGAATTGAGAAGATCAAATCTTATTTATTTGGAAAGTTACAAAACAAATCCTAGAAATGGGTAAATTACCTTCCAACTTTAATAAGAAGATTTGAAATTTAAAGATACCGTTTTATGTTAACATTTAATTTGGGAAATTGATTTCATTTTAATATTGAAGCGGTAGGTTTTAATATCACAATTAAAACCGTTTTGAAAATAATTATTATTATAATATCATAATAATATGGAAAGTTAATATGTATTGAAATGGAATAATAAAGTTTTATATGAAAGAACATTTCAAGTAAGGAATGATATTAAGTAGTTGGATATTTTAAAATATAAAATATTTTAAAATAATATTCTTGGATAATATTTATAATTTAAAAATTATAATTATATTTGGACACGAGGTTAGGTCACGTTTATGGTGGAAGTCTGCCCGGACCCAACCGGCATATCCAGCAGCCATAAATGTTGGGCCTAATGTGAGAGGTCCAAGTATACGTATATGAATTGGGTTTTGACTCGAGGTTAAGCCCAACTGAGGAATAAGTCTGCCCGGACCCAACCGGCATATCCAGCATCCACAAGTTGTAGGTTTAATGTGAGAAGTCTGGCCCAGTATGAAATTGAAATATAATAACGAGTTGGGCTTTCTTTTTAGTCCGTTTTAAAATGATAATGCCATTTTAACCAGTATGAAATATCTTATTCATTTGAAAATGAATATTGAAAGAGTTAAATTTCAAAATAAATAATATTTTGGGAAAGGGGATTTGTTTATTTTATAAATAAATAACAGGAAGTAAAAGTGGTTTTATCATAACCACGTAATTTCAATGAATATTTGAAATAGGCTTGAGTGGAAATTAAGTACGGATTATTTCAATATTAATTTCCGTAATTAAACGGTTATTATTTTGGGAATTTGGAAGATACTTATTATCGCTATTTCCGAAATGATTGCCGTTGGTTTTGGAATTTGATATTGAATTTGAGTCGTTCTAATTTTTATTTAAAGTCTTATATTTAATATCAAATTGATTTTGGTTGATTAATGTTTGAATAACATTAATTCTTAAAACCTCAATGAATAGTGAAATGAATATAAATCTTTTAATTAAGATTTGAACGAAATTTCCTAATTTAATTTATTAAATTGGAAATAACAGAAATGTGAATTTGGGTTTATTGTGAATTATGTTTTAAATAACATTTATTCTTTAACCAAGATTTATGATAGCATTAATTCCCTAACTATTGAATAATCATTTAATAATGATTTTTGAAAGTAAAATCTAAATAAGGTTTTGAATAAAATCTTTAATAAGATTTTAAAAAGGGGAATTAAGTAAATTATTGAATTAAGGAAATAAACAATAATGGAGTTCCACCAGTTTAACTCCAAGCGTTAGTTAAATCTTTAATTAGATTTAAACGGAAAAGGTAATTAAGTTTACCGGAGACTAATTGGGATTGATAAATTGGTAATTTCGGTAAAGCGTAAAATTCCGATTAGTTTGAATAAACCTTAATTTGGTTTAATATGGATAAATAGAGATTAAAGAATAAATATTAAAGATTTATCTTTGATAAAATTAATGGGAACCTATCCCTAAGAAATTGGATATTTTTAAGGAATATTCGGAATTGGAATAAGGCGTTGGTTGAGTTTTATCAATTTACGTTTTTAGATCAACGCGAGTTATTCAGAAAGTCCGGGTCCAACCCATTCTGAATAATGAATACGACGATGAATAGTCGAATGATTGAAGACGGTGACAAGACCGACAATCTTCACATCGAATGGATGTTGATGCTATTGAGGCCCATGAAGGGAGTAGCTACCTTGAAGGGGCTGAGAGGGCGTCCGTCCGGACGTAGTGCTGATTTGTACGGATTGACTTTCGTTCAGACCCAGAGCATAAGTTTAAATGGATGGTGTGTCTGACATCGTACTTCGTTATATATCATATTGTTGATTTTCTGTTAATATATAAATGTTGGTGGTGGAGAATTTATTCTCTACTTAACACCCATTTATGTATTGGTAGATAAGCAATGGTATGGTATGGAGTGACAGTGTGGCATACTAAGATGCAATGATCAAGGTTTCTTGTTGAAAAGCAGAACCTTGTGGTGATGATCAAAGCACCGCTTGAATAAGCAGAGCTTTGTGTATTACGTAGCCTCACGAGCCTCACAAACCGGTGGAGTCTAAAACGGGTGAAGGGAACGCAGGGAAAGTAGCACGTTTCTTTCTAGCTAGAAGTGGTGTTTGGGTTTTATCACAGCCTGGCATTTTACTTATGTGGATGATGGAATGAGGCGCCTCGGATAGGTCCTATAGGACCGGGGAACGTGTGCTTAGGAATTGCCAATCCTCAAAGCTGTATGTGAGGACCGGCCCTGCAGGATCCAAGGGTTCACTGCGGGGAATCCTGAGACACTAGCTAGAGTGTCTCGAATCGGTAAGGAGCTCCGCTCTAGCCTTGACTCATGATGGAAATCCAAACTTCCAATACGCCCCATGCGGTTTTGATTGTATTACTAGTACGGAGGCATAATATATGGTACCTATGCTTCCTAGGATTGGTATTATGATTGAAATGTTTTATTAAAACATATACACACTAATAATAATATCGTTTTTACGTATCTATCATCTTTTAATCACCATAAGGTAAAACTCTATCCTCTGGTGTGCGTTGCATTGTGTGATAGGACCTGAGTCTTATGGTGGTTTCATTTTTCTAAAAAGCATTGCGTTATTTGACGATTTACTTTACTGTTATGCACGGCAATCCATTGGTACAACCCGTTCCGCGTTAGCGGCGTGGTCTTTGGATTTGCCTTATTAGTATGAGTTAAGTTATTTAAGAATTCTCACACCAGTCCTTGTTTAGCATGCCGGGAATAGGATGCATGTTTGTTTCCCCCTTTTTGCAAACTTGGGTGCCCTCTCTTCCACACGGGCAGCCGAGTATTTATCTACAGGTTCTCTTTTCAAGCAGGATTCTGGGTTGAAGCTTAAGCTGTGTCCAGAGTTTAGATTTCTTTCCGCTGCAATGTTTTAAATTTAATGTTATCTTCCGCTGTAATATAATTCGATGTACTCTGATATTTTGTACTCTGATGTAAACATTTTGTACTGTTTATAAAAGTTTGTTGTTTTGTTCTGATGATTGTTGTATTCCCAAAGTTAAAGTATTCGGGATTTGAACGGTCTTGGTCGATCTTTCGGTCGATTAAGGACGGGCGAAACCCGGGTCTTTACACCCCATTCCTCTTCCTCTTTGTCCAGTGATTTCCTCAAATCCAAACATATAATCTCCCCTCTTCAAATTTTCAATTTTTTCTCCAGCAAAACCACTTCTCATTCCGAGAGGAGAAAAATCTAAAGTCGGTCACCACAAACCCTTTCTCGCATCTCGTCCAATAGGACTTTGCTTCTAACCCTAATTCCCTAACTACCAAATAAAAAATCGTAATGTCAGAGAGAGGAAAGTTGATTGGATCTAGGGTGGCAAAGAAGATAACTTCTAAAAGTAGATGATGAATTAATGGAACTCAGATTATCACATATCGGTTGATTCTAGCAGCAGAAGGCGACTTAATGACATTTACAATCATAACAAGTTGGTTGATTCTATCACATGTTAATTTTTTCTATGTAATTTTTGTTTTTACTAATGTTTTAAGTTTGCTGACATATGATTGTAGATCTGGTTTCAATTTAGTTGATCGTGAAGATATTAGATAGCAGTGTTAGTATTGATTAGGGATCTTTTGCTTACTTTAGTTGGATGATTGCTTGAATGAGCATTTGCAACAACTCTTAATTTCTAGTAGTTGAAATTAGAGTTTCTTATGGGTAAAAAATTCCATATAGATAATGGGATAATACTTTCCATTCATGTGAAAACATAGTGGTTATGCATTCTTCTTTAAGTTGAAGTTTAAACTCAAACACCCATTGCATTACAGTGGTAGCACTGAGTTCCATTATTGTAGTTGATAAACATTTATTGTAATCATGATACATGTTTAAAACTATAGAGTCTATTCTCGAAGTCATTTTGTCAAAGCGTAAATGGATAAACCAGGTTCTTGTTGAAAAAAAATATAAAAAAAATCCTTCTGAAATTCAATTTTAAAAAGCTTTCAACATTATAATCTTTGTGAATTTATGTCATTTATACTTGAAAATTTATTATAGCATTATATCTGCAGACTTGAGATTACGCTGCTTCTTATAGTATACATAACATATGGTTACACAGACAATGGTGCATCTTCTTTTGTCCTCACTCTCAGTTGTTGGGTTCTGGTTATTTCCTGGCACTTTTCATCATATATCTTCGATCCCTCTGGATTTGAATGGAAAAAGTTAATTTTCTGATATAATTATGTTTGCACGTTTTCGGTTTTTGTTTTCTAGTAGATACGTATAATTTTCCAATACTGAGAAGTTTTAAAATGTCAGGATTGTTGAGGACTTTGATGACTGGACTAACTGGCTTCTTTATAAAAAAGGAGTTGGTATAAAAGGGGATAAAAGCTGGGAATCATGGTGGGAGGAGGAACAGGTAATTGAATTACATAATGCCTTGTCTAACATTTTTAGTACGAAATGACCAAAATTTCCGTATTCTATGCATAGGAATTGTTGGGTTGCTACAGTCCCTTTATACCAAAAGTTTCATGTATAACAAGTACTGATTTATTTGAGTTATTCTTTATTTTCAGCTGTTTATTTATACCGACTATTTAAACACAGTAAAATATTCCTGGATTCATCAAAGTGTCGTGTTATACAGATATTCACTATGTTAGATGTATTTAATATTACCGTTGTTATGTACAGTCTTAGTTCTGTTATGTTGTTGCTTTATGAACATATATTTTTACCCCGTACCTGTTGTTAGCTACAATGTATAGTTGGGGTTAGAGGTTTATGCCCTGTTTGGTTTTTTTTCGTCTAAATAGAAGTTCATCCATTATATGTATTGTTGGAAAACTAACAATTTTGAAAAATGAAATTAACATATAAAATAGAAAGCAGGTTTATTATATTTTTCATTTTTTGGGAAATAACAAAAAAACGCATCACAATCAACTTCTCCATTGTTGGTTGATCGTTGCAATGGCTAAGAATTGTTAGATCTATTTCTCTTGTTTCTTGTTATCACAAAACTCAAGATCTAAAATGAAACCAAATGGGACCTTAAGGTTTCCTGGCATCGAGTCTTCATGGATTAAACATTTAAATATATTATATGTATTGGTCATGCAAGTCCATATCCATACATTGAGGGGTCGTATCTTGGAGAGCATTTTAAGCCTTATGTTTTTCATATTTCAATACGGGATTGTATACAAGCTTCCTCTTACGGCACATCATACTTCACTTGCTGTAATTTTTCTCACAATTTTCCGGCTTCATAAGTGAAATCATGGAAAGTTCTTGCTGATTTCTCCGTTCATTTTAATCTTTGCACAGATTAAAATCCTATTACCAAGATTTATGTTAATTATTTCACAACCCAATCCTTGTAACTGGTTTGCTGTCAAAATTCATAATTCTGCTTTTTATCTGAGTGTGGATTACATTTCTACATAGTAATATAATATTTTCAACATTAACCAGTCCAAAAGTCCAAGAACATGAAAACTGTTACATGTAAAATTTGATTTATTTTATGTCTATGACTTTTGAAGCTACTTGGAAAGCTTTCAAAATGTGATTTTATTGCAAGAAAAGAATATTTGAGTCCAAGGTTTCTGCCGAAAAGATATCACAATTTTTGTATATCAGTAGAATAAAATAACAGAAGCGCATGTAAGTTAGCGTCCATGTACTAGAACCTTGAGCTTCGGTTAGTTTAAGGAGAGTGTTATTAGTCTTAGATGACAGGACTAGTGTATAGGGGCATAAGGCGTTGTGTTGGTCTTCCGCATCTATCACTACTAGTACTATCATGATCATCGTCATCATGTTTTATTTATTTATTCATTATTATTAATATTATTATTTGTTTAATTATTTTAAAATTTATTTTATCTTTATTTATGTTTTTTCCTTTAAGTCTCTTGTTACTATTATCACCTTTATATTGTTGAGACAAGTCCCACACTGGGGAATTTGTAAAATAAATTCTGTATAACAATTAAGAGTTCACCTTTCACATCGTCAGTTGTTTTTGTGATAATTCGGGGTTCTCTAACATGCTATCAGAGCGGGTTTAATTCGTATGCACAATGCCACACTTATCCCGTCACCCAATAAAGGTCCACGTGTTAGGCTCATGATATGCCACACGTGCGGGGGCGTGTTGAGACAAGTCCCAGAATGGGGAATTTGTAAAATAAATCCTGTATAACTATTAAGAGTTCACCCTTCACATCGCCAATTGGTTTTGTGATAATTTAGTGTTATCTAACATATATTGTCTTTGTCGTTTGGTTTTTGGTTTCATCTTTCTCTTATCCCAACATGTTTGGGATTAATATCTTAGGTTTAATTGATTAAAATGACACAATAGTGAATCATGATGCTTACCATATATCGTAATAGTTTAGATTTGTCTTTGACGTCTTCTAAAGTAGGGACAGGATACATATATACATATATACATACATACATACATACATATATATATATATATATATATATATATATATATATATATATATATATATATATGTATGTCCACAATACATGGATGTTTTGACTGTTAATTTTGAATATGTATGTGGCTCAAAATCTCTCATTTAGTTATTCAATTATCCATATCACATGGATTCCGTGTCATAGTTTCTTATATGTTGGAATTACGTTGCAAAGTATAATGCTAACCTAGATGCAGGCAAAAAGTGCAGCTGTTATCGAGAACTTTGCTGAAAACTACACAAAACAATGACTTTACAGCACGATACACACACACACATACACTATATATATATATATATATATATATATATATATATATATATATATATATATATATTATAACTACCGGGTTATATTTCTAGTGCTCTAAGCTCTCCTCAGCTTTTTCGTTAATGCTAAATTGAAGCGTCGCGATTTAACTTACTCTATTCTTCTTTTAACCAGCCGCCTCCTCTCTTCTCCGTAGTTGAAAAAACAAACTTTTTCCCTTCCTGCTAATGGCATCCTAAGCATCCTGCTTGCTTCATACAAATCCAATTCTCTCATACGTGGTAACATGAAGCTTATTCAGTTTTGTTTACTTCGTTTCCTTCGTACAAATTATGTTCCTACATTCTTAGGATTCCCTTCAATAGCCATCCTTCCATTATTCATGAAATTTGCGCTCGCCCTCGCCCTATGAACTTTTGCGATGATTGCAGGGAGAAAATGGCACAAATTTGAATGTGCTCTTTGATTGCATCGCCCACGACCAATTTAAGTACTCGATCGATGGTAAAATCCTTTTTTTATTGCCCAACGCTTCAATTGAAAACTCGTTTATCATTTTTTTTCAAATTATTAATGCTTTGTATTCCTGGATGATGGCGAAGATGAAATTCCTTCAACTATTTTGATATGGCTATGCGAAGGAGATGCATAAATTCTGATTTTAAGGTATGTTTTTGCTTTTATTCTTCTTTTAACGTTAGATGTATATTATTGTCATTTATGAAAATTTGATGAAATCTACACTCTTAGCCATGTTTAGATAAACCTCAGGTAGAAGAAATGTAGCTGCAGTAATACACTAACTTCTGGGATAAACTAAGCAATTCTTATTTAGTTTTCGTACTTATAATTCTAATAATCCAAGTAACATAGACTAAAATCAGATAATGCATTTTATGATAACACATCAACTTATAGATTGAACCATTGAAAGTCTGAATCATATCTTGATGATGCCACTGTTTCATTTTTAAAATACCATTCACTGTTGTCATCTTCTTTCTAAATTACATACATGCTTATATTATCTATTTTATTATGCTATTAGTTAATTTCTGTTTACTCCTTCCAAACTTTTTGGTTATTCTATTAGTTAATTTTTGTTTGCTCATTCCCAATTTTTGAGTACGCTACAGTCAATCTAGGGTTGGATTTGGGAGTCTTTTATTTCACTGTTAGATTTACTATTGTGTGTTTGTGTGTGTATACGTACGTACATATATATATATATATATATATATATATATATATATATATATGTATGTATGTATGTATGTATGTATGTATGTATGTATGAGTGTTTAATTGAAATTGTTTTTCTGGTTCAAAAGGGAGGAAGAAGAATTATCTTTGGTAACCTATAAATTTCTAAAGAAAGGGTGAAAACTGCAGCTGTTGAGCTACTGAATTCTCTCTAATAATGATGATTGGAGAAACTGATTTCTAAAGGTAATTTCTTTTAATTTATCCATTAGTTTTACTTTTGTCCTTAATTTTCAACGTAGATGATCTTCTTTTTAGTCGGACAAGGTATAGTAAAACCGATTAAGGACAATCTCTGGTGCGTACATATGATTTCAATAGCAATTACCACTTATGGCAATTGCTACTATTGAAAATTTTCCAAATCATTTCATTGTTAGAAAATAGTTTTCTTGCCCACAGGCGCATACACACATATATGCACATATATATCCATGCACAAGATGCATTGCCCTACTATCAAAAGACAAGTTCATGTATAGTTGATCTTAGTTTTTGATCTGGAATGTTTTTCCCTAATTTTTTTTTTTTAGTTTGCAAAATAATGATTATTACTCTAGATTGTAAAATTTAACTAATTGTTAGGCTGTTATTATTATTTACATGTAATTAAGGAATTTAAAATCGTACTATTCCACATATTATTATTACACTGTGCTTCATACAACCAATAAAATCATACTCCTGTTTAATATTTTACTAACCTGGGCACCTTTGATTTCATCAAGGTTTATGGATGTCATAGACAATGGAGTTTATTAAGAAATTAAATTTCCCATAGATGAGCTTCAAAGGCTACAAATATCCACCCCAATATGCAAAGAACGATTTTGTCAGGAACATTAAAATTAGTCAGATTAATTAAAAAGGTCACAGTGCCTTTCATGTCCCTATGGGTTAATTTTTTTCAAACATAATGTAAAACTATTATTTTGTCTTATCATATTTGTTAATTTTATGTTAGTGTTGAAGTACATGCACCATGTTGTACTGTATCCAAATATTTGAAGTATTAGGGAAAAGGATAGGTTTAACACATATTCTCGATTTATATTTCACATAAGTTCTTGATAACCCATAATTTTTAATTGCTTTATCTATATTTTTACTTTGCCCATTTATACAAGCAAATCTTTCATTCACCTTTGTCTACATGTAATATTTTCTATCTATCTGTTATCAATTTAATTATTTATAAATCCTACATTTTGCATCCATACTGTACCAAAGAAAAAACCCATTCCTTCCTTTCTTTCTCTTATTTTCAGCCTTTTGAAGTCAGAAAAGCATAGATCATCAAACTTTACTGTTTGAATCAAAAAACGACTCAAACACCAATGGTGTGAAACCACACTTCACCAATTATGGTTAGAAATAAAAATGACCGCAATCGCAAAATAAATGGAGAAAAACAAGTAAAGGACACAGGATTTTTATAGTGGTTCGATTCAATGTGAATCTACGTCCACTTTTCAATCATTCTTCATCATTTTGGAAAGAATTACAAATTTTATCATCTCATTCATCGCATTAATTACACTTGACCACTTTCGGGATAATTCACCACTTTTTGCTATATTTATGCTTTAAATCACACTTAGATTCGAGGAGCAATGGATTGGATCGCGTAATTATATACTTTTCCTTGGTTCCATCATGAAATGAGGTTAGATTCGTGCATTGAAAGGAGCAATAGCGATTGGAGCTCACTTGGAGTAGATCGGAGTGTGAATTAATGGTGCTCGAAGAAGATGAGATCAATTCCATGTTGGAGAAAGGAGGAGAGGAATTTGGCGGCCACTAGTAAAATTTTTAGAAGCTTTAGAATGGTTGAGAATTCATTTTGGTAGCCCTTCGGGGTCGTGGAATCCCCCTTGAATTGTGGAGTAAGGGGCTATTTATAGAAGAAGTTTGAAGGTAGTGGCAGTCTCGTAATTATTGAGTATAGAGTTTGGATCGGGCGTAAACTTGGATCGGGCTAAAACTATTTACATAAATGTCATTGGTCCACTTTACAGCTGTGTACAGCTGTCATGGTCCGGTATTTACAGTTCTGCCACCGCTCTTTGTACATGACCGATCCAAAATATGGAGCATAGACCGATCCAAATCATTCATGAACATACCAATCCACTTCCATTTAAAGCACGGACCCATCTATTTATAAATTATAGGACCGATCCATTTCTTTATTCTAATGCCCCGATCTAGTTTCCAATGTCCCGATCCGGTTCATTGCAATGGCGCCATTTGTTTGTACCGATCCAATGAATATTGTAACACCCCACCTCCGTTAAGGTCACTCACAAAGGGAATGCCTTAACTTTGGTGGAACATTTTAGTAAACAGAACAGAAACTTACAAGACAGATAAAACAGTACTTGAAATTTTTTAACTTTATTACAGCGGAAACAGAAAATTAATATGGTTACATCCTTTCAATTTCAGAATTCAAGTACAAAATATCAGTCTTGTACAAAAGCCTTCAAAATGCATAGTTTAAAATCATAATCCCCATCGAACGGAAGCTATATAGAGCCAAGCCATACTTTAAGCACTTCAAGCAAAGAGAAATCCGGATCAAGCTAAAGTATTTCCCTCCTTGGATAACCTGGGGGGGGGGGGGGGAAACGGAAGAAAGGAGGCGAAACAACAAGGGTCAGACAAAAAGTCTGGCAAGTCCAGTGACTTTCAGCATATGAACAGATAATAATAATATGATATGAACATAAAACTGGATGTGAGATAACTATAACAGGTGTAGCAGATATAACAGAAAAACAGAATGATATAAGCTATTGTTTTACACTTCTCTGCACTAATACTAGTATAGCAGAATTAGGTGTCACCCTAATGTCTAAATTGAAGCAGGAACGGGTACAGAATACTTTAACAGAAACAGAATGCTAATAATGGGCCTTTACTACCCGATCAGAAACAGACAGAAGAAGAAACAGATTTATCCCTATGGAGACAGAATGTGGAATTAGGTGTACACTAGTAATGGGCCTTTACCACCCGAACAGACGGTACCACACAGAAACAGACAGGTGTTACCACCCAACAGAAACAGACGGTACCAACAGAAACAGACAGAACTAAGCGTACCCTAAAACCCTACCCCAAGCGATCGGCTCCCTAATACATAAATATCCTGTGTCGGCCCCACAGTAGGGTGTATCACTCCCTAAAGTGACAACCAATTGGCACAGACCTATTTACAGATGTCACGACGTCTTACATCCTCAGAGGCAGACCGGGGTCCATGCACGCACATGACCCGGTTGGAACGCACCATCAACACCCTTCGCCATTATCAGAATGAACCACTTATAATTAGTTCAGTAAGCGTGCCCGGACCCTACCTACTGTTGGGTCAAAGTTTTGATACCAGAAAGGGTTACTGACTAATATGGGTCCCAAACAACAGATGACACAAGTAATTCCCCTCCTAACCTTGTGTCCCCAGACTAACAGATTTCAGATTAACTTGTTTACAAGTTCAGACATACAGAATTCAGATTTACTAATTCACAAATTAAGTTAACAAGTTTTCAGACTAACAGGTCAGATGTACAGACTTTTCAGATTTGTCTAACTTTGTATTGGGCCTACAGATTCATGGACGGGTTTTACTACATCTATTAATCCCTTTTGTTTAACCCTATTTTCCCCAATACGTTTTAGACGTCATTCTTATCTTAGATTTGCATTAATTAATTATTAATGCACAGACCTCTCACATTAGGTCGGTAGCTTGTGGCCGCTGGATATGCCGGGCGGTTCCGGGCAGACTTCTGCCACAAGCCAGACCTAACCTCGTGTCTTACGCATGTTATGACTAACTTCTCACATTAGAACCTATTGTTTGCGGCCACTGGATGTGCCGGGCGGTTCCGGGTAGGTTTACGCCGCAAACTCATTCTAACCTCGAGTTAGCCATGTTTATCTTTGTGGCCAATTAATTAATAATTTACCGTTTATGCGCACGCCCAATATATATGCCAATTCAGATTATATCAATCACAGGATGATTATATCAACATAGCAGATAACAGATTTTATATGACTTAACGGATTTAACAGATTTAGCAACTTAGCAGATTTTGGCATATAACAGATTAGGCATCTCAACAGACAAATTTAACAGATTTGGCATTTCAATCTAATTAGCAGTCTAGGCAATATAACAAAACTAGCAGTTTAGGCAACTTAGCAAATTAACAGATTTAGCAAACCTAATAATTCTAAAGGTTCTATTTACATGCCTTGCCTAGTCATAAATTAGACCTAAATTCATATGCCTACATAATTTTTCATGATTCACAACATATATTCCATGTTTGCTTGAGCGCAGAATATGGACATAATTTGCCATATATCATATGTTCCAATATAGATCATACCAAATATAACCATTAATTTCAATGCATGTCATATATCCAAAAATCCCTAATTAGGTGTAATTACAATAATAGATATCCTAATTAATGTAAATCTTAAGTTTCCATATCTTCCTTCTTTTCATGTCATGAATTATTATGCAAACTATCCCCAATAATATAAATCTTTAAACCATATCTTCTAAAAATCAGATCTTGCCTTTTTATATGCATTTTGTCCAAAGTCTCAAATCATATGTAATCTTTACAGTGGTTCCTCTTCTTCTTTTATCACAAAATATGCATAGGTCTAAAAATAGTTTATAACATGTGCTATTTTTTTTCTAATTAATTACAGGTCTAAATTACAACATAACTATGCATACAACATGCATAAATTATATGTTCATAGTCAAATTTATGCATCCAATCCCAAGTCATATGTCCAATATATTTTATGCCTCAGACCTAAAGTCATACATTCAATTTGGTTTTGTCAAATTTCTCCTCATTCATCCCAAAACTTGCGTTCATACGTTCATCTCTTATGAGATTAGGCACAGGCTCGTGGTAGCCTGGCTATAGAAACAGAAAAGAAGAAAGGAATATAGAACAGTCACAGAAAACAGATCTAACAGAAGAGAATACAACCTCAAACTCAGATTTAAATGCATATCAAAATTATAATTAACGTTTATAGCGGAGAATAACTGTACTTGCCTTGATTGGATTAAAGAAAGAACTTTAACTTGTTGTAGAATCTTTGCAGAACTTTAACCCCTAGTTTGAATTGAGTTGCTTAGGCTGATGTTGATTATCTTCTAGTTTTAATTCCAGCAGAGCAGAGACGCCATTTTTATTTTTTTATTAGAAGAAGAGAGCAATGGAGGCTAGAGAATTGTGCAAGAAACCTAGGTAGAGTCTAGGGTCCTTTTTATAGAGGTTAGGAACTGATTAGGACCATTGATGATGCTTTGATTGATCGTAGCCATTCATCCTAAGGAGAGACCAATTAGAGCCTGCCACCTAGCCCTAATGACAAAGCAGACCACAGAAAATCGACTAACAGAGAATAGGCCAGCCGGGTTAGACTGGGCTCGACCTGGGTCTGGACCAGGTCGACATGCCTGTCGACAGCCCTGTCGACAGCCCTGTCGACCTGGCTAGACCAGTTCGACAGCCCAGTCGACCTGGGTGCGTCAGGCTCGCATTTTTCCACCCTGGCCCATTGGGCCCCATTTTCGAATTTAAACTTGATTTTCTGAGCTTATTTTATTCTGTTTGAATTTTAAACTTAATTCTCAAACTTCCGAAGGCCATATCTTCTTCATACGGACTCCGTTTTTCAAAAACTCGGACTCTATTTCGCGTATTTTTCCGAGACGAACGCAATGGCATATCCCGTTTCCCTTAGTTCTTTGATTTCAAATTAATTATACTTTAATTTGTTAATTCCACAGTTATAGAATACACGGGGTGTTACATTCTCCCCCACTTAAAAGGATTTCGTCCCCGAAATCTTCAAGTTAAGAAGAATGTGTCCTACCATCCAATCATCCATCTACTCAATCATCAACCACAGGCATCCATTGTCCTTATAGACTTCTAATGCTTTCATGTTTAAATGCACAATGTGTGTTCATGTCCGTATCTAATGCAAAATCAGGCGGCCCACTGATTCAGTCGACCTCCTTAATGCAAATCATGTTAGTGCCATGAGTCCAATATGTATGCAAATTTTCCTATTTGAGACATATCATTTCTATATGAGTGCACAACTGCTCATTCATATGCAACATCCATATGCTGATTCAACCATTTTGCGTCCATAAAAATTTAAAAATGCTCACACATCCATGTGCAGTATGAGAGTGCTTTCGAGCCGATCTAGTGCCTAGTGTGTGTATATGCATCCACGAGCAACCACTAGCAACCACTTGCATCCACTTGCAACCATCAAACATAACATGTCTCAAACACATGTTTACACCCATTAGTTTCTACCTAAAGTTCAAATATTCGATCGATAGGATACAGTCGAATGATGGAAGCGAGTACAGATAGAACGAAAATTTGGTTCCCATTAGACATGGGTCCTAAGTATCGGCCCCAAAGACCGGAACCAACATCAAATTGATACCCCACGAAAACTCAGAATGTATGCGTCATACTTGACGCCTAACACAGATATCCCTCAAACCCCAGTCCCAAACAGATGATCCATAACCCTTATGGGTCTGAGTCTACAGCGGAATTCAGAAATAATACTAGTATTAAAGTGCAGAGTATCGATTACAAAATCAAAATACCAGAATCAGAAAAAGTCTTGACTTCATAATCAGATAAAGAAATTAAACCTACTATAGAAATTTTTCCCTATTCCTATCCTAGCCACTAGCTTCAAGAGTGTTCGCCTGCCCTCCTTGTCCTCGTCTCTTCGGGCAGTCCCTAGTGAAGTGTCCCATCTCCCCACAGTTGAAGCAAGCACCCTCCCCTTCCTCTTTCGGTAATCCTTATTCAGATGAGTCGAGCTTCCATAAGTAAAACACTTTCCTCCTCCTTATCTTCAATCTTTCCTTCCTTCTTTTGTGTTTCCCTTTTGCCTCCATTGTGAACTAAGTCTATATGAGTTTCTCACCTTTTGGGTTGTGCTCCTTAGCCAAACCTCATCATTCTCATCTTTACTATCCTTGTGTAACATGTTGACCAATCCCTCGAAAGCTGCTTCCATCGCCCGGAAAAATCCTTCAAAGCTTTAAAGAAAACTAGCCGCAGGTGAAACTACTACAGCTATCGATGGAAGTCGGGCACTACTTTGCCCTTGGATGAGGTTACCTCCCAGAAAACCGGGAGCCCCAGAGACTCAAGAAAGAAGGAAACAAGGATTCAAGCAGAGGATCAAAAGATAGATATATGGCTTAGGGGACTATGTTTTTCAAAATAAGCTTTACTTTTGAAAATACTTCCTTTTTAAATCCTTTTTGAAAATAGTTTTCAAAACTTTTTATCAAATCTGGTAACCTTCAGCTCTGATACCAAGTGTAACACCCCACCTCCGTTAAGGTCACTCACAAAGGGAATGCCTTAACTTTGGTGGAACATTTTAGTAAACAGAACAGAAACTTACAAGACAGATAAAACAGTACTTGAAAATTTTTAACTTTATTACAGCGGAAACAGAAAATTAATATGGTTACATCCTTTCAATTTCAGAATTCAAGTACAAAATATCAGTCTTGTACAAAAGCCTTCAAAATGCATAGTTCAAAATCATAATCCCCATCGAACGGAAGCTATACAGAGCCAAGCCATACTTTAAGCACTTCAAGCAAAGAGAAATCCGGATCAAGCTAAAGTATTTCCCTCCTTGGATAACCTGGGGGGGGGGGGGAAAACGGAAGAAAGGAGGCGAAACAACAAGGGTCAGACAAAAAGTCTGGCAAGTCCAGTGACTTTCAGCATATGAACAGATAATAATAATATGATATGAACATAAAACTGGATGTGAGATAACTATAACAGGTGTAGCAGATATAACAGAAAAACAGAATGATATAAGCTATTGTTTTACACTTCTCTGCACTAATACTAGTATAGCAGAATTAGGTGTCACCCTAATGTCTAAATTGAAGCAGGAACGGGTACAGAATACTTTAACAGAAACAGAATGCTAATAATGGGCCTTTACTACCCGATCAGAAACAGACAGAAGAAGAAACAGATTTATCCCTATGGAGACAGAATGTGGAATTAGGTGTACACTAGTAATGAGCCTTTACCACCCGAACAGACGGTACCACACAGAAACAGACAGGTGTTACCACCCAACAGAAACAGACGGTACCAACAGAAACAGACAGAACTAAGCGTACCCTAAAACCCTACCCCAAGCGATCGGCTCCCTAATACATAAATATCCTGTGTCGGCCCCACAGTAGGGTGTATCACTCCCTAAAGTGACAACCAATTGGCACAGACCTATTTATAGATGTCACGGCGTCTTACATCCTCAGAGGCAGACCGGGGTCCATGCACGCACATGACCCGGTTGGAACGCACCATCAACACCCTTCGCCATTATCAGAATGAACCACTTATAATTAGTTCAGTAAGCGTGCCCGGACCCTACCTACTGTTGGGTCAAAGTTTTGATACCAGAAAGGGTTACTGCTAATATGGGTCCCAAACAACAGATGACACAAGTAATTCCCCTCCTAACCTTGTGTCCCCAGACTAACAGATTTCAGATTAACTTGTTTACAAGTTCAGACATACAGAATTCAGATTTACTAATTCACAAATTAAGTTAACAAGTTTTCAGACTAACAGGTCAGATGTACAGACTTTTCAGATTTGTCTAACTTTGTATTGGGCGTACAGATTCATGGACGGGTTTTACTACATCTATTAATCCCTTTTGTTTAACCCTATTTTCCCCAATACGTTTTAGACGTCATTCTTATCTTATATTTGCATTAATTAATTATTAATGCACAGACCTCTCACATTAGGTCGGTAGCTTGTGGCCGCTGGATATGCCGGGCGGTTCCGGGCAGACTTCTGCCACAAGCCAGACCTAACCTCGTGTCTTACGCATGTTATGACTAACTTCTCACATTAGAACCTATTGTTTGCGGCCACTGGATGTGCCGGGCGGTTCCGGGCAGGTTTACGCCGCAAACTCATTCTAACCTCGAGTTAGCCATGTTTATCTTTACGGCCAATTAATTAATAATTTACCGTTTATGCGCACGCCCAATATATATGCCAATTCAGATTATATCAATCACAGGATGATTATATCAACATAGCAGATAACAGATTTTATATGACTTAACGGATTTAACAGATTTAGCAACTTAGCAGATTTTGGCATATAACAGATTAGGCATCTCAACAGACAAATTTAACAGATTTGGCATTTCAATCTAATTAGCAGTCTAGGCAATATAACAAAACTAGCAGTTTAGGCAACTTAGCAAATTAACAGATTTAGCAAACCTAATAATTCTAAAGGTTCTATTTACATGCCTTGCCTAGTCATAAATTAGACCTAAATTCATATGCCTACATAATTTTTCATGATTCACAACATATATTCCATGTTTGCTTGAGCGCAGAATATGGACATAATTTGCCATATATCATATGTTCCAATATAGATCATACCAAATATAACCATTAATTTCAATGCATGTCATATATCCAAAAATCCCTAATTAGGTGTAATTACAATAATAGATATCCTAATTAATGTAAATCTTAAGTTTCCATATCTTCCTTCTTTTCATGTCATGAATTATTATGCAAACTATCCCCAATAATATAAATCTTTAAACCATATCTTCTAAAAATCAGATCTTGCCTTTTTATATGCATTTTGTCCAAAGTCTCAAATCATATGTAATCTTTACAGTGGTTCCTCTTCTTCTTTTATCACAAAATATGCATAGGTCTAAAACTAGTTTATAACATATGCTATTTTTTTTTCTAATTAATTACAGGTCTAAATTACAACATAACTATGCATACAACATGCATAAATTATATGTTCATAGTCAAATTTATGCATCCAATCCCAAGTCATATGTCCAATATATTTTATGCCTCAGACCTAAAGTCATACATTCAATTTGGTTTTGTCAAATTTCTCCTCATTCATCCCAAAACTTGCGTTCATACGTTCATCTCTTATGAGATTAGGCACAGGCTCGTGGTAGCCTGGCTATAGAAACAGAAAAGAAGAAAGGAATATAGAACAGTCACAGAAAACAGATCTAACAGAAGAGAATACAACCTCAAACTCAGATTTAAATGCATATCAAAATTATAATTAACGTTTATAGCGGAGAATAAATGTACTTGCCTTGATTGGATTAAAGAAAGAACTTTAACTTGTTGTAGAATCTTTGCAGAACTTTAACCCTTAGTTTGAATTGAGTTGCTTAGGCTGATGTTGATTATCTTCTAGTTTTAATTCCAGCAGAGCAGAGACGCCATTTTTATTTTTTTATTAGAAGAAGAGAGCAATGGAGGCTAGAGAATTGTGCAAGAAACCTAGGTAGAGTCTAGGGTCCTTTTTATAGAGGTTAGGAACTGATTAGGACCATTGATGATGCTTGGATTGATCGTAGCCATTCATCCTAAGGAGAGACCAATTAGAGCCTGCCACCTAGCCCTAATGACAAAGCAGACCACAGAAAATCGACTAACAGAGAATAGGCCAGCCGGGTTAGACTGGGCTCGACCTGGGTCTGGACCAGGTCGACATGCCTGTCGACAGCCCTGTCGACAGCCCTGTTGACCTGGCTAGACCAGGTCGACAGCCCAGTCGACCTGGGTGCGTCAAGCGGCCGTTTTTCCACTCTGGCCCATTGGGCCCCATTTTCGAATTTAAACTTGATTTTCTGAGCTTATTTTATTCTGTTTGAATTTTAAACTTAATTCTCAAACTTCCGAAGGCCATATCTTCTTCATACGGACTCCGTTTTTCAAAAACTCGGACTCTATTTCGCGTATTTTCCGAGACGAACGCAATGGCGTATCCCGTTTCCCTTAGTTCTTTGATTTCAAATTAATTATACTTTAATTTGTTAATTCCACAGTTATAGAATACACGGGGTGTTACAAATATATATAGGACCGATGCACCATTCTTGGACAACATTGAACCACATATCATGTTTTGAATATAATGATGCTGATCCAAATTTGACTCTACAATACTCCACGTCAGTAGTGTATTTTATACCCACTTTATCTCGTATAACACAAGTCTGATGCGTGCTCATCCTTGCTGCAAGGTTAGTAGCGATGCCATTCTAGTAAGGACCGATCCATTTTGTGCTTTACACCCGGTCCACGTGGCCTTGTCCTAGTGTTTAAACAAGAGATACTTCACACATGCTTTCACACTTTTGATTCCGTATTGATACATATGTTGCCTACAGGGGAATAATGAATTCATACTTATATGTTACAGTGTATTCATTACATGCTTCATATAAGCTATTTCACACTCGCCATATTAACATTGGTGGTATCATCAGGCAAACTACATTATGTTGTAGCCCATCACTCTATAAAGTCTTGAAGCCGACCCATTGTGAATGTATATCCTTACAACGTAACCGATTAATATGTAATATTTTCTGCACTTTATTAAAAAGTCCAACACTTGTATACTTTCATTGCTATGCTGCCAATTCATGTACAAGCTGGTACATGCTTGAGGGTGCCCATCGCATGCACGAACCACATGTATGATTCACGGTCCATATTGTACTAGTCTTGATCCATGCATGTAATTCTCATAAGTGCTGATGTTCACAACATTTGCAGTTGGTCTGTACACATATGAATTTATGCATTTATCCTTTTACACTTGTGGATGGTCCATTCATAGCATATTAAATTGGTGACATTCATAGCTTGATAGGCCGAGCCAATATTAAACGACCGATCCAATCAGGTGCATGCCTTTTATACATTGCTTTAAACTAAGTACAAATTGTTATATGGTCCATACTACCATGTGGTGTACATGGTTTTATCGCGACCGATCCACTCTGTAGTGACCGATGCATTGCTACGGACCGTCCCAATGCAACTGACCAACCCGCACGAATGAGCTTGACCGGCCCAAAGCTTTAGTACTGTCCGACCCAATTAGTGCCGACCCGATGCTTTAGTACTGACCGACCCGGACCATAAATGCTGTCCGAACCGGTCCATATTATTAAGGAGCTAACTGACCCGGTCCACTGAAACTGACTGACCCATATGATTGAGGCCGATCCATATTTGTGACCGACCCAATCCATTCTGAATGGACCGACCCAGCACTTTGAACTGTGTTTTAATAGTGTAAACATTTGCCCATCAAAGCTTGTATTTTTTTCTTGCGGGAAATGCAAACTTTGAAATAAACATTGCTATTGATATATTCTGCATTGAGATCCAGTGATAGCTTTTTGTCTTGCTATGGTGAACCATGCTTTGAATTCATATGCTTCGTGTCACCTGTTCTGTAATCAAAACAAGCACTTGTGCAATTTTGGACTTATACTTCACTATCAGTCGTCCATATCGATTGCGGATTAGTTAATCATAAAAAAATGAATTATAGCGAATTTTATTCTAACTTGAATAAAGTGTCTGTATAGAATTGTTTTACTCAACGATGTATAACTCATCAAATATCATCTGCACAAATACGATATTCTAATTCGAATCCGCATTAACGTTTAAAATCAGCTAATCAACTAAAGCCGACTATGGATTTCAAACATTATCGTTTCAATGATTCATAGGTTGGCGTCCTCATTTGGGAAATATTTATCTATGATTTATTTTCCGCTTCTTCTTGGAGAAGCTCCAGATTTTCGTGCTTTTCTTTGGGAGGTATTTATCCTTCATTATGGGAAAGACTTTTTCGGTTTAATGTTTGCCTGCTTTGTAGGCCAGTTCTGATATAACTCCATTGGATGTTCAAGTTTGCCTTTTATCATGTGCAAACTTCGGGTCGAACTCAACAGTATTTACATGATCACGTAAACTTGTCTATCTGGAAGCCTGCTAACATGGTCTGGCAATCCCCTAACCTGTCAGCTGCTCGAACTGTTGCAATCGCTTATGCTTGATCATATCACTCAGTCATGCTCGACCAACATGTTGGTTTAAGCATGACTAGCTCGACTTGGGTTTGAGTATGTTCGAACTTGCATTAATTTGAGCATGCATATTATTTGAAGATTTTCCTACATCGCCAAATTTTGTTCGATTCGATTCTGTGGATTCCGCTTGAAGCTTGGAATGCCGGAAAGTATTAGCCGTAGTCGTATTTCCAAGCTGCAAGCTTCAGGTTGAAGTAGTTGGGTGATATTTTGATAACTTGCAGAATCCAAATTGGAGATCATGATCGAGCTTGTATGCCCTCAAGTCTTATTGGATTACTAGTTTGCTAGAGTAAGCTCAGAACCGACCTTGGACATTCACTGCTGTAGATGGATTCACAAAATGGCCTTGCATACCAATATGTACTACGGAATCTGCAGTCTACTTTGATATTGAGTTGCTTTAAATCTGGTATACATATGTTTGTTGCTTCGAGCAGTCATAGCTTTTTATATGCTCCGAACTCCCCCATGTCAACATGCTGCCCGAGCTTTAACTTAGTGGACACTTCGAGGCTTTAGCTTGGTGGAAGCGCCGAAATTTCAAGTTGTTTTAAAGACTGGACTTGTCAATTTAAAGCTACTCTGGCTTCCGACTTGATGGTTGAGCTTATATGCTCTGTACCATCGGACAGAATACTTGTTGATATTCTGGAAGATAAATCACTTCCTATTAGACTGGATCTTTTATATCAGTTTCCGAGTTTAGAACAGTTACAACTTCTGGATTATGAGCAAATCAAATTTTCATTATCCCGTATTCCCTTGACAATTCGCCGGAGGGGGTGTCATTTGATTTTTCATCCTTTGGCCTTGTTGCGGTGGCTTGGTTGGTCTTAGAAGTCTCATTTTGAACTTGCAGATAACTCTCGAGCAAGCCAATGGTACATGCTGGCTCTGTTTGTGTCTTTTGCCTTATTTTGATGAACGGTGGTGCAACAATGGCTCAGTTTCATTGAAGGGCTTCCTTGGCATAAGTGACCATTTAGGAAACCTGTAACGAAGAGCTTTTGCGCATATTTGGCCGTAAATTCGTTGTCGATTGCTCAAGATGATAATGGGTTAGTTTAATAAAAGAAGATAAATCATGATAAACGTTCATAGATTTAAATTTGTTATGAATGTGAAGCTGCTTTTTATTTAGGAGTTTATGACTCGGTGGATACAGTTCATACTAATAATATATTAATTTGGTTATCGAGAACACTCAGGATTCACAAGTCTCGATTTTTGGACTGCTAATTCCAAGTATTATCTTTTAAATTATTTTTGTATTTAATTCGATACCTATGGAATGTGTGCACCTGACAATTTGTCTGATGGGATTCTGAATTTGACCTACCTTATCCAATTATCAGCGATGCCCCAGTTGACATGATACATGTTCTTCGCCAATCCCTTTGGGTAACTATGACCACAGGATTTTCGGGAAATAAATTAGCTTATGCGCATCGCTTAATAAGTTGTGCTAAGTCATCATTTTATATAATGCTGTTGTAGTATCCATCCTGAGGACCTCGAACTTTAGGACAAGGTTTTTTGGAATTTGAATGTTGCTCATTAATGAATCGCTTCTTGTATTATTTCTGCATTTGATTTTTCCGCAATCCGAGTATACTGCAACCCTGCGATATTGTTGTCTCTTCCAACCCTATTTGATATCATAGGCCATCCCAAGCTAGACAAAACTTTGAATTTTCATTTCACGACTGTTTTTCCCAGTGCATTGTTATTGCTCAACCTTTCTTATAACTCATGCTGATACCATTGATAGATAATAGCTTCGATCCCGAGAGAAACACAAATGTAATTGTGTAACACCCCACATCCTTTAGTGTCATTCACAAAGGGAATGCATTAAGTTCTGCAGAGCATTTAGGATAAAAGATGCAGATAAATTACAAGACAGACAAAATTAAAACAGCGGAAAATAAAACTTTACTTTATTGATAAAATAGTTTGTACAACAATTGTTTTCCGATATCAGAGTATCATCTGTCTTACAAAATAAAGAAGCATAAAATAACATTTATATTCCCCAATGTAGCATAAGCCAGCCATAGCAGCAGAAAAAGAGAGTACAAAGCACTTTGTCAAAGAATCTTCGAGCTTGAGAAGAGTGACGGTCCAATCTAACCTGAGCTATACTATTCCCTCCTTAACTACCTGGGAGGGGGAGAACGAAAGAAAAGAAGACGAAAGAAAACTGGGTCAGACATAAAGTCTGGTAAGTTCAGTTACTTCTAGCATGTGAACAAGGAAAAACAAAACGACATGAATTAACTGAATATAAGACAATACCATGATGATAGGGCCAACAAGATAGGATAAAATTAACACAAGATATGCTAAGACAAGATAAAGTGGATATGCTTTAATACTTTCTCCGCTTCGCCATTAACCTGTTATTATGGTTTCTATGTCTCTGCACCACCTATCTAGTGTCCCAACTAGTAATCTATCTAAAATGATAACGCGATCCCAATCCCAGTAATTGTGGTTGCCTTTAGGCGTACATCTATTATTTATTACCTAGATCTAATCTAGGGTTTTCTTATCGAGCGCTTCCTAGATTCGACTAGGGTTTATGCGACTTATCTAATACTTCTCGGATTCAGGTTTATGCCACCTAGGTCCAACTAGGGATTATGCTACCTGTCGAACGGTGCCCCTAGTCTAGGACACACTACCCAGAGCGATAAGTGTCCCTAGACTTTACGTCCCAATCGTATCGTAAACGTGCTAGGTATCTAGTTGCACATGTCCTCTATATGTGCAGCCCGAGTCCCGTGGCAGGGCTAATCATGAAACACGAAACTCGGTCGGGAGCTTTAAGTTATCTGCCGATGCAGATGCTAAGGTCTGTTTTTTCCAGTGGCTATGGTCCCACTCGACCCCTCCCTTAGCTAATGAAAGGCACACCTTGAAAAATGAGAACTATACGCAGGCCCTCTATGCCCCCACTAACCTTTGGCCATCCTCACCCATAACTAGATAGCAAGTATATGGTCTTTTGGAGTTCTCCGCCTTTCTGCTTTACGTATCTCGACTGACTCAAGATGGTAGGTAGACGAAGAGTCGCCATCATAGGGCTACTGGTCTCGCTGAATCACGCTGGTCCATCCTAGTCTTTAGGTTGCCATATATTGCAACCAAGGCATACCCTTGGTTCTTCTCACGCAGACCTTAACCTCTGTGAGCCCAGGCGGATCATCTGCATTCTCACAGAGGGATACTAAGAGTACCCTTACGTCCCCTCGAAGCCTCGGGCTTCGTAACCCAATTCGTTGGAGCCTTCTTTAAGATCGTTCGCTCCTCCTCGTGTTATACTAAGGATTACTACTTAGTTTTCCTAACTAAGGTTTACCACTTGGTTTCCTAAATCATCGTTTTCTTAACTAAGGTTTACCACTTAGTCCTTTTAACTAAGGTTTACTACTTAGTTCTCTTTCTCGTCAAGTTGGATTGGTTAAGTGTCATTAGTCGATACAAGTTAACTTAACCTATTCATTTGTTATGTTAAACTAGTTAAGTGTTACCAGTAATTCACGTTGACTTAACCCTACTAGTATCAAGTTATATTGGTTAAGTATTTATTTAACCCTACCCATTCATCTTGTATTGGTTAAGTGTTCCTTTTTAACTTAACCTTGCCTATCTGTTTTAACTAACATGTTATAACAGTTAAGTGTTCCCTTAGTTAACTTAGCCCTAACATTGGTTTGATTAACATGTTCTAATGGTTAAGTATTGTCCCTTCATGTTTTTAACTTAACCCTATTCATTTATCACACTCTGATGGTTAAGTGTTCAAGCTTACTTAACTCTACGGTCTAGTCCAGCTAACATATTAAATTGGCTAAGTGTATTAAATTTACTTAACCCCAACCTCTAGTCTAGTTAGCATGTTAAATTGGCTAAGTGCATTAACTTTACTTATCCCCAACCTCTAGTCTAGTTAACATGTTAAATTGGCTAAGTGTATTGAATTTACTTAACCCCCACTTTCTAGTCTGGTTAACATATTAAATTGGCTAAGTGTTTTTTCTTAGTTACTTAACCCCTACAAATCTTGTCTTGTTACCATGTTAAGTTGGTTAAGTGTTCTAGTTAACTTAACCCTATCGTTCTAACTTAACTGTGTTAAGTTGGTTAAGTGTTCTTATGGACTTAACCCTCCCATTCTAGCTTAACTTTAATTGTCTTATTAAAGCACCAGCCACTCACATTAGACATGTATTGTTGTGGCTGCCGATATGTCGGTTGGTTCCGGGCAGTCTTACGCCACAACTCAGTCTAACCTCGGGCCTTTATCGGGCTCAATGCCTTAACCTCCCACATTGGATATGTATTGTTGTGATTACTGGACAGCCGGGCGGGTCCGGGCAGGTTTACATCACAACTCAATCCAACCTCGTGTTAAGCATGTCCGTATTGTCTAAATTTACTTTTCTCATTTAGGATAAATTCTATAAGAAAATTTTCCCTAATTTACTTATTCCATTATTACTCTTTTAATGTACATTGTCAACATTTATTATTATGACCCATTTTCCCTATATATCATATTTATAGTTTTTGGTATGTAAATTATACCAAATTAAGTGTCACTAACCATGATTATTCTAAACATGACAATTACTCACAATTATGACTAAATTCAAAATTTGTGCTAATATACTTATTATGCCAAATTAACTTTAATTGACCCAATTCTGATTTAACATCCTAATTTACAGTTTATGGCAAGACTAGAATTATTATTCTAGTTTACTGTTTACGCCTAAAACTTAGCTTACTTGCCAATACTAAATTTAATATGTCAAATTGCATATTCCATAATTCATGTCAAATTTTCAAATTTGCGTTCTAATAAACATGCCATTATACATGTTCTAAATTATGTCAATCATAATTAAGTTCATGTTCCACATTATGCCAATTTCCAAGTTTACAACCATGTTTAAGTCAAATTGATGATTTGCCCAAATCGTATTCCCATCGTTCGTGTAATCGTGATTTCATCCTAGATTATAGATAAATCTAGATTCGTAGATAAAAAGGGAATGAACCAAAATGCTATGAAAAGATAGACATAATGACTAGCAGAAGATGATAACAAACTACACTGAATAAATTGATTAAAGCATCGAAGGCCTATAGATCTGATAATATTATGACACAAAAAGGGTTGAACAAATAACATAGGTTCAAGTATATGGGTAGATCTAACTTAATAGATAAATTCCCATAATCAAGATCCAATGATAATTAAGAATAAACTGAATAGATAATCAAGTTTAGATCCAATCTCACAGTCATAATCCTAGGCAATAATATCATGATCATGAATCATAGGTAATTATCCACTATTGTCCTTGTCATAGTCATAGGCATTGGTTTATGCTCCTAGTCAAAGGCTTATGTTCATAGTCAAAGGCTTATGTTCATAGTCAAAGGCTTATGGTTTCAAAGGCCACAGTTCCATAGTCATAATCTTAAGCATTGGCAATTTAGTCACAATGTGTTCTAGGCCATAATTAAGAATCAGATCCAAAGTCATAAACAAGCACAGATTCAATGAAATGATAAGGCATATTTCATATATTATTTTAATTTCATGTCACAAATAGAAAAGGCGTTCAAATATAAAAAGTAACCGACATACATTGATTGGATCTAGAAAAGAATAGAAAGATAGCGTTGCTTGAAGCCGTTGAATCTTTACTTGAATCCTAACTTGTTTTGAATCTTCTCTTGAAAGAATTGAGCATCATATCCTCGTCTTGATTTATATTTTATTTTAATCTATTTATTTAGATTTAGAGGAAGAAGAAGAAGCCATGTCCATCAAGAATTTGTGCAGCATAAGGATAGAGAAGAATGGTGCAAAGAGAAGGAGACAAAGGGGCTGTTTATATAGGATTGCAAGTTAATTTGAGTCGTTGATGAAGCCAAGATTAATCAAAGCCATCCATTCTAAAGAGAAGCCAATTATGTTCACAATTACTTTCTTAATATACATTATTAACATTTATTATTAAATTTGTATGCACATTAGATACATTCCCCCTTTACACATTTATTATTAAATTTGTATGCACATTAGATACATCTCCCCTTTACACATTTATTATTTAATTTGTATGCACATTAGATACATCTCCCCTTTACACATTTATTATTAAATTTGTATGCACATTAGATACATCTCCCCTTTACACATTTATTATTAAATTTGTATGCACATTAGATACATCTCCCCTTTACACATTTATTATATTAAGCGTTGGTTATTCTTAAATTAGTAACTTTAGTGTTAACAGAAATATGGGGTGTTACATTCTCCCCTCCTTAAAGGATTTCGACCCTGAAATCTTCAAGTCAAAAAGAATGTAAATCCTACCATCCAATCATCCATCTACTCAACCATCAAACACAAGCATCCATTGTCCTTAAAGACTTCTAATGCTTGTATGTTCATATGCATAGTGTGTGTACATGTCTTTATCTAATGCAAAATCAGGCGGTCTACTGATTCAGTTGACCTCCTTAATGCAAATCATGTCAGTGCCATGCGTCCAATATGTATGCAAATCCTAATGATACATATTATTTTTATATGAGTGCACAATCATTCACTCAAATGCGACATCCATATGATAACACATTAAGTTCAATTCATAAACAAATACATATATGTAAATGAAATATGAAGGCGTCTGAGCTGATCTAGTGCCTAATACGTGTGTATATGCATTCACGAGCAACCACTAGCAACCATTCGCAACCATCAAGCATAACATGTTTCAAATACATGTTTACATCCAAAAGGGTTTCTACCTAAGGATCGATGATACGTCCTAGAGGATATACCTTAAAAGCTAGAAATTAGTATGCATAGAATTCCTAGAAAAAGGAATCAAGGATGTACCCTTAATAAAAAGGGTATGAGGCGCGTATGCCTTATCTTCAATCTCCCGTATCACGTCTTCTTGAGCTTTACTCAACTGTACCTTAACAGATTTAACTTCACGATTGTGAAGTTTCTTGACCTCCATTTCCAAAATAAACAAATGTCAACCATGATACTGAGTGTATATACTAGGATGATCAGAGGTCTCTCCTCTTAGCTTATTCATCATGCCATAACTATGAGGGTCAAAGGTCACAACGTACTTTTTACCTCTCTTAAGGTTAGTCATTCTCTATATAGAGCGCCTGCCACAACTATTCATCTCTCAAGACAACCATCCTAGTCGAACTCGACATCCCTCAAGTACAAGCCCCAAAGGCCTAAACCAATATCAGACAAGCACCCGAGGAATGTCTCCTCCGAATTTGGACGATCTACGTGAGATGATCTAAGCAAAAACAACCAAACACTTGAGCACTAGTTGGGATCTTTTACTATATAAGTACTAAGGTGCAGCGACTCAACTATGGAAGCAAATATGAACAAATGCGAAGTGCTAAAACCAAAAGAAAGAGTACAAACAGAAAAGCTAGACTCTTCCAACATAACTTTACTACCTTTCTCCTAGGTACGCTTAGTGGTGAAAGCATGTACTTGCCCTTCTGAAAATCTTGTCCTTTGTTCTTAATTATATGCCCTATTCTTCCATAGTAAAGATGCTTCCTCTTGTCTTAGGTTTTATAATCCCTTCCTCCTTCGTGAGCCAAGTCAACATCCATTAATTCCTCATCATTGGGTTGTGCTCCTTAGCCAAACTCCTCATCCTATTTCGTGTGTAATCATGTTGACAAATCCCTCGAAAGCTGCCTCCATCGTACAGAAAACCCTACTAAGCTTGAAAGAAAACTAGCCGCAGGTGAAACTACTACGGTTATAGATGGAAGTTGGGCACTACTTCGCCCTTCGATGAGGTTACTTCCCAGAAAGCCAGGAGCCCCAGAGACTCAAGAAAGAAGGGGACAAGAATTCAAACAGAGAATCAGAAGATAGTGTGTATGGCTTTTGGGGAATATGGCTTTAAAACAAAACTTTTCTTTTGAAAATGCTTCATTTAAAACTGTTAGAAAATAATAATTTTTTTCAAATCTTTTATCTGATCCGGTAACCTTCAGCTCTGATACCAAGTGTAACACCCCACATCCTTTAGTGTAACTCACAAAGGGAATGCACTAAATTCTGTGGATCATTTAGGGTAAAAGATGCAGATAAATTACAAGACAGACAAAATTAAAACAGCGGGAAATAAAACTTTACTTTATTGATAAAATAGTTTGTACAACAATTGTTTTCTAATATCAGAGTATCATCTGTCTTACAAAATAAAGAAGCATAAAATAACATTTATATTCCCCAATGTAGCATAAGCCAGCAATAGCAGCAGAAAAAGAGAGTCCAAAGCACTTTGTCAAAGAATCTTCGAGCTTGGGAAGAGTGACGGTCCAATCTAACCTGAGCTATACTATTCCCTCCTTAACTACCTGGGTGGGGGGAGAACGGAAGAAAAGATGACGAAAGAAAACTGGGTCAGACATAAAGTCTGGTAAGTTCAGTTACTTCTAGCATGTGAACAAGGAAAAACAAAACGACATGAATTAACTGAATACAAGACAATACCATGATGATAGGGCCAACAAGATAGGATAAGATTAGCACAAGATATGCTAAGACAAGATAAACTGGATATGCTTTAATACTTTCTCCGCTTCGCCATTAACCTGTTATTATGGTTTCTATGTCTCTACACCACCTATCTAGTGTCCCAACTAGTAATCTATCTAAAATGATAACGCGATCCCGATCCCAGTAATTGTGGTTGCCTTTAGGCGTACATCTATTATTTATTACCTAGATCTAATCTAGGGTTTTCTTATCGAGCGCTTCCTAGATTCGACTAAGGTTTATGCGACTTATCTAATACTTCTCGGATTCAGGGTTTATGCCAACTAGGTCCAACTAGGGATTATGCTACCTGTCGAACGGTGCCCCTAGTCTAGGACACACTACCCAGAGCGATAAGTGTCCCTAGACTTTACGTCCCAATCGTATCGTAAACGTGCTAGATATCTAGTTGCACATGTCCTCTATATGTGCGGCCCGAGTCCCGTGGCAGGGCTAATCAAGAAACACAGAAATCGGTCGGGAGCTTTAAGTTATCTGCCGATGTAGATGCTAAGGTCTATTTTTTCCAATGGCTATGGTCCCACTCGACCCCTCCCTCAGCTAATGAAAGGCACACCTTGAAAAATAAGAACTATACGCTGGCCCTCTATGCCCCCACTAACCTATGGCCATCCTCACCCATAACTAGATAACAAGTATATGGTCTTTTGGAGTTCTTCGCCTTTCCGCTTTACGTATCTCGACTGACTCAAGATGGTAGATAGACGACGAGTCGCCATCACAGGGCTAATGGTCTCACCGAATCACGCTGGTCCATCCTAGTCTTTAGGTTGCCATATATTGCAACCAAGGCATACCCTTGGTTCTTCTCACGCAGACCTTGACCTCTGTGAGCCCAGGCGGATCATCTGCATTCTCACAGAGGGATACCAAGAGTACCCTTACGTCCCCTCGAAGCCTCGGGCCTCGTAACCCAATTCGTTGGAGCCTTCTTTAAGATCGTTCGCTCCTCCTCGTATTATACTAAGGATTACTACTTAGTTTTCCTAACTAAGGTTTACCACTTGGTTTCCTGAATCGTCGTTTTCTTAACCAAGGTTTACCACTTAGTCCTTTTAACAAAGGTTTACTACTTAGTTCTCTTTCTCGTCAAGTTGGATTGGTTAAGTGTCATTAGTCGATACAAGTTAACTTAACCTATTCATTTGTCATGTTAAACTGGTTAAGTGTTACCAGTAATTCACGTTGACTTAACCCTACCAGCATCAAGTTATATTGGTTAAGTATTTTTTTAACCCTACCCATTCATCTTGTATTGGTTAAGTGTTCCTTTTTAACTTAACCTTGCCTATCTATTTTAACTAACATGTTATAACGGTTAAGTGTTCCCTTAGTTAACTTAACCCTAACATTGGTTTGATTAACATGCTCTAATGGTTAAGTATTGTCCCTTCATGTTTTTAACTTAACCCTATTCATTTATCACACTCTGATGGTTAAGTGTTCAAGCTTACTTAACTCTACGGTCTAGTCCAGCTAACATATTAAATTGGCTAAGTGTATTAAATTTACTTAACCCCAACCTCTAGTCTAGTTAGCATGTTAAATTGGCTAAGTGTATTAACTTTACTTATCCCCAACCTCTAGTCTAGTTAACATGTTAAATTGGCTAAGTGTATTGAATTTACTTAACCCCCACTGTAATGGCTGGATTTTCTTAAGCTTCTGACATTCATTTTTATAAAGAAATTTAAATATATCTAGAAGACTCGACCAATTTAAAATTGTATAATCACTTATATGTGTGTATATACATATATGATTTACACTATAACTTAATATACACAAGATATATTAACTAAATGTTTTAACAACTTAAGAAACAATGGCGACACATTTTATAACATTAGGAAGTGTAGGGAAGCTAGCAACATGGAATAAGTGTGGAAATTCCTATTTTACAACTAACATGTATAATCTTCATATACTAAGCAAACTAGTAATGAGATTAACACCTATATATTTCTATATTTATATATATAAGTATAGCATGAAAAGTATAGACATATATATACATTTCTATATACATATGCTATGGCCTAAGTATATATATAAGTACATATATACACCAAGTTCATTTGCAAGAAGTATAGTCCAACCTTTAAACAAAATCAAGTCCAAAACCCCATCATTTAGAAATAGATTTGAATTTAATCATCACCTAATCCCTACACTATTACTTGCGGCTGAACTAATAATGAGAGCAAACAAATATCAAAGAGGAAAACTATTTTTCTCTTAAGGTTTGTGATGGTAAGTATTGAGAGCATTTAATGCAAGCAAGGGGAGCATTTAATGAAAGCATAGTCTTGTACTTTGGAGAGACCAAGGAGACATTGGTAGAAATATCTCTTTTGGAGAGTACTTTAAAAAAAAGCATGCTGTATAAAGTTTAGGCCATACAAAGGAGAGAGAAAGGGGTAGGTAGAAGACGTGGGTTTTTACTTGTTAAAAACATAAAGGGAAAAACTATTGTTTAAAGAGAAAAGTTGGGCTATATATATACACCATCATATCCATGCAAATGGTCTTTCACAAAACACAAGAACACTTTGCTGAAACAAAAACCATCCACGGCAAGAAATTTGTGAAAGCTTTTCAGGTGAGTAAACTTTATTTAAATTTCCATTTTTAAACTATTCCTTCTTATAAGTAGTATGATATAAATAGGTACATGAATATATACTTTCTGAATAAATGGAATTAGCTAACTTGATCTGTATATTTAAACCGGAAAACAAACTATAGAATAGAGGACCATTGCCGTGAGAAAACTCTGCTGTTAAATGTTAATTTCTGATAGTTTGTTGAATAATACAATTCCATATAAGCTTATCTGCTCGCTTAGTGGTTGTTAGTTTACCATACTTTGGATATAGATATCAAAGAAAACAGAGGACCTAAATTTAGTGAGATCATGTGTGTGTCTAAGTTATAATGTATTAGTCTAGAAACTAGTTTAACTAGAAATAAAAAATGTGGTCATTTGTACACCAGTTCACCATACAAATGAATCATTACTGGGCATTCCATCCTTTCTATTTACAAGCTAGATACTGTCAGGTGCTGGAACATGGAAAGTCAGAGACTGGTTTTGACAGTAAATACCTTACTGATGAAATGACAGTAAAAACACTTTTGAATAAGAAGCTCAATAACAAGTCAATTCACACTTCAACTTACAAATGCATGCGTTGGGTGACCGATATTTAATCACACATTAAAAGCGCTGTCAATGAAACTTTAACGTGAAAAAGGCTATGTCGCATAGCATGCCATTCGGAAACTTATGGTTTGAAGTCCACAAAGGAAATACAAACAAAACAATAGAAGAATCGAAACAAGAAAGAAACGGAGGGAGGCAGAAAAGAAATAGAGAGGGGAAAGAAGAACTGGGTTAAGAGTTGATCGGGGCTTATGGGAGGGACCAATGGAGGATGTTGCGAATGGAGACGTGGGTGATTGTGCATGTGTACAACAGTGTGTGCACCTGTGTGTGTCTGCATGAAGACTGGAAAACATAGGAAGAAGGCGCAGTATGCGGAAGAGGGAAGAAAGGTTATTGGAGGCAGTAGCAAAATGTAGGAGAATAACAGTTAAAGAAGTGACATGTGTACAGATGGTCTTGGAATTGGCAGGTGGCCGAGGCAGTGTGTTCATGTGCACTGATACAATCCGGTGCATAAAAGCTGGAGCAAGAACAGTGAGCAAAGAAATATATAAATTAAATAAAACAAAAACATATAAACAAGTAAAGAAACGAAGTGAAGAAAGATGGGAAGTGCTGGCAATAGAAATGAGGAATGTCATATGTGTCCTGCATATTTCAGTTCAATGATAAAATAATTAGAGTCGGCAAAATTAGGAAGAACGTGCATAGTGTTTAAAGCACATTCTGAAATATCATTTGTTTCTTGATCAACCCAACCTAGAGTATTCCATGCACCTATCAGATGGTACGCAGAAAGAGAAATGCGAAACATGCAACAACAGTCCTAAATGATTCTCAATAATAACGTCAGAATAAGAGCAAACATAACCATGCACTGAACTGTGCACTTGAATACCAAACAAAGAATAATACTATGTGAAGAAACAAAAGAAAAAGCATGACAAGGAAAAAGAGAAACTGGGGTCTGGTTGTAGTGAATGAGAGTGGAAAGAAGAAAATGGCAAGAAGTTCAAAAACGGAAGTTGACCGAAGAAGTTCAACGAGTTTGAAATTTAGAATTTAAAGAAAAAAATTTAAATAAATTATTAAACTAATTTATTTATGATAAATTAGAAGGAAACAAATAAGTTACTAGAAGAAATGGATTATTGAACATTGTTCAAACATCGACGATGAACGAAGCAAAATACTGTGTGCGAAGCACGTGCTTCATTTATCCATTTCTAAATAATGAGCAAAACTGAATAGAGTACCGTGTGCAACGCACACACTTTAACTATTACTATCCAGATATGAACAAGATAAACATATATTGTTTGTGTGATGATAATTAATGTGTAAACTGAATAATAATCATGATTAAGCTGATAATTGTTTATCGACTATAAAAGACATCTCGTACATCGTTTCGAAGAGTCCGGAATAAATATTTCACTTCGACTCGAATTATACGACGCATGACAGAATACTAAAGTCAACGATATGCAAGGGCTATTTTAAATAGTATCTTCGGTCTGTTCAGTCCCAGAACAAACCCGAATGGACGAATGTCTGACAATGTATGTCAGTTAGATTCTACACATCGAATTTATGTAAATATATTACGTTGGTAGCGGAGAAATTCGTTTCTCTTAGCTCTATTGCCCGCAATATATTTGGGTAATCGGATGAGTGTCTCGGACGGATATGACGATGTGGCATTCAAAGAAATTGAGGAAATGAATCTGTCAGAAGAATAAACGTGACCTCAAAACCTCACCACCAATAAGTAACAAAAGTTGGGCTAGGCAGCATGGCTAGTTGGGTCATACCCAAGCAGGGTATATTATCACCATCTAGAGAATATTCATATTTGTTACTTCTTTTAATTCTATATCTCCCGGGAACGGTTATGTTGGTACCAACCGTAGAGGTGGTAATATATTCGTTACACTCAAGCTAAATGAGTGGACGGTCATGTGTGGCCGGGTTGCAGGATGTTCTTGTTGAACCCCAGTGTATCTTCTCTAGAGTACACTGATCGGTGGGTGCTCCCATACCCTGTCAGTTAGAAACCAAATTTCCATAAGCACTCGACGGTTTTAAATTTTATTCTATGTACGTGAACGTGAGATGTAAGCGATTCACTAGATGATTATTTATTTGATAAATACTATCGTAAATATCAAACATTTTGATATTAAAATACAAGGGTCGTTTTCCATATATTAGTTATGGATTGGGCATAAGATTTCTAAAGTAATTGAATCTATTAATAACGGAACACCTTATTCCTTATTTCCCTACTTACATCTATTTAACTGTGTTTACTCACACCAGTCCCCTGACTGACCCGGAGTTTATTTTCTGTGTTTTCCCTAAACTCTTGGGTACTCATAATATTTATTATGAGTAGTCAAGTAACTCAGGTTGGCAATGGAACCTTACGAAGTTCAAGTTGCAGGACAAGTCTAGTAGTTTTAACTACACCTATGTATCCAGTTAGATTTGTATTTCCATATCATGATGTATTATTATATGAATGTACTATGATGTTGTAAGTTGTTGATGTATTATGATGTATCAGACCCTATGATGTAATGTATTTGTATTTTTAAATTCCGCTGTGAGATTTCTGATAACTTCTTATTCTTCTATTCTATTAGTTCTATCTTTTCTATCTCATCTTCTAATTTCTTTCAATAATGACACGGTTTTCGGAAGGTCGAAAATCGCGCCGTTACAGTTGGTATCAGAGCCTATGATCTTCGGAAACGTTTAGGCTTTGGAATAGTGAGAGAGCGTATGGTTACTAAAAACTATATTTTAATATAGGTAGATCGTAGTTACTTAGGAAATCCTTTGACATATTTTTCTGATGAGACATTTATTTTCAATCCGTGTACTCAGGGAGTTGAAAATGAGTTCTCGTGGAGGAAGAGGCCGAGGAGCAAGCGGAGCAACCACGACAAACGGACACACTGTTAACCAGACCCAAGTGGATACTACTGAAGTAATCCGAGCACCAACTCAGCCTAACTTTGCTATGGTCTGTAAGAATTACATGACTCTGGGAGGAAATATTTTCAGAGGTACTGAATCACTGGTCGGAGTCCAAGCATGGATTAGATCGTGTGAGAAGATTTTTAAAGGACTGAGGTTGGATGACGAGCATAAGCGTCTCTTAGCTTCATGGAATCTGGAAGGAGCCGCAGCAATATGGTGGGATGCCCAAACTGCTAACACTCCTGAGGAAAACTTTACTTGGCCCATGTTCAAAGAAGCTTTTGAAGGTCAGTATCTACCTGCTACTGGAAGGACAAGGATGTACCGAGACTTCATTGATTTAAAACAGGAAAGCATGTCTGTCGCTGAGTACGAAAACCAGTTCAACGCACTTTCAATCTTTGGACCGGTGCTGATAAATACTCTTTTGAAAAAGAACGAGATGTTTGTTGCTGGTCTTAGAGATAATCTGCAAGGAAGGATGATGGGACATTTGAAGGATCCATTTGTGGAACTAGTAGACCTAGCACTCAGATATGAAGCACTAGATGCAAAGAAACCAGGAGCGAGGATCCAGACTGGGGAGACGAGTGGGGCGAATGCCATGAAAAGGAAGGTCAACCCAGGTTGGAAGGATAATCAGGGCCAAGCTAAGACGGGGCAACAGACTGTGGAAGGTAAATTTAAGAATGTGGTGTGTCACAACTGCAAGAAAAAGGGACACATTGCACGATTCTGTAAACAAAAAGGGAACCAGAAACCCCAGCAATACCCACAACAGCATCAGAAACCCCAGCAATACCCAAGACAGCAACAGAAACCGCAGCAACAGAACCAGAACCAGAACCAGAATCAAAGGAACGAGATGGTAGTGAAGAATCTGTGTTTCAACTGTCATCAACCAGGACACATGGTGAAAGACTGTCCATTGATGAAGAGGGCACCACAGCCTAGGGTTTTTGCAATCAAAGATGAGCCGTCTACTTCTCAGAATGTTAAAGGGAAGGGAGTGCTGGAAGGTACTTTACAGTTTAATGGAATTTACCTTCGTGTTTTATTTGATACCGGCGCTTCACACAGTTTTATTTCAGCCGAAACCATAGATCAGTTTGACCTTAAACCAATTATATCACCGAAACCCATTTGCGTATCAAACCCCATAGGGGGAAAAACTGAGCTTAAAATGTGCTGTGAGGATATAACTCTCTTATATCTCTCACACTCTTTTCGATTTGACTTCTATGTTCTAGACTTCAAAAGTTTCAATTTCATACTTGGATTAGACTGGTTAAGCAAGTTCCAAGCCAAGATAAAATGTGATAAAGAAATCATAACCCTTATAACTAGCTTAGAGCGAAAAGCTAGAATAACGTGTGGGAAACCGGGAATTCACACCTGTAGTTTTCTATACGCTTTAGAAGCACCTCAAGAAAGTCTTGACACTTTGGAAGTAGTAAGAGAATTCAAGGACGTATTCGAGGAAGTCGGAAGTTTACCTCCGCATCGAGAGATCGAATTCCGAATTGATTTAGTCCCAGGAGCTAGACAAATGATTCAACCAAAGAGACGGATGGCTCCCAAGGAAGTTCAGGAATTAGAGAAACAAACTCAGGATTTGCTGAGTAAAGGCTTAATCCGACCAAGTTTTTCTAGTTGGGGCTCTGCGGTAGTTTTTGTAGTAAAGTCTGACGGGTCCTTACCACTGTGTGTAGACTACCGAGAATTAAATAAAGTAACCATCCGAAATAGATATCCATTACCTAGAATTGATGACCTTTTCGACCAATTGCACGGAGCAACGGTATTCTCCCAAATGGATTTAGCAACAGGATTTCACCAACTGAGAATCTCTGAAGATTGTATTCCTTTAACAGCATTCAGAGGCCCAGATTTCTTTTATGAGTGGTTGGTTATGCCGTTCGGATTAACCAACGCGCCAGCTTTCTTCGTAGATCTGATGAACAGAATCTTTAGGAAAATTCTTAATAAATTCGTTCTCGTTTTCATTGACGATATTTTAATCTTTTCAAAAACCGAAGAAGAGCACCGTGGTCATCTTAGGGTAGTGCTAGAAACTCTAAGGAAGCACGTGTTGAAGGCAAAGTTTACAAAATGTCACTTTTGGAAATCGGAGGTGAGATTTTTGGGGCACATAGTAAACAGAGATGGGATATCAGTAGACCCAGTTAAAGTAAATGCAGTACAACTATGGAAACAACCTCAAACACCAACAGATATTCGTAGTTTCCTAGGACTGGCGGGATACTATCGAAGATTTATCCGAGACTACTCCAAAATATCGTCACATCTGACCAAGTTAACAAAGAAGGGCCAAAAGTTTATGTGGGACCCAAAGTGTGAAAAATCGTTTCAAGAACTAAAAAAGAGATTAACAGAAGCACCAGTATTAGCTGTTCCCGATGGAACGAGCGGATTTGCAGTATACACCGATGCTTGTGTAAGAGGAGTAGGAGCGGTGTTAATGCAGAAGGGACAAGTGATTGCATATGCAAGTAGGCAATTAAAGATTCACGAGAAGAATTACGCAACTCACGACTTGGAGTTATTGGCAGTCGTTTTCGCATTGAAGATGTGGAGACATTACCTGCTAGGGGGAAAATTCGAACTTTTCACCGATCATAAACCATTAAAGTATCTGTTCACGCAAAGAGATTTAAATCTGAGACAACAGCGGTGGTTGGAATTTCTTGCATCATATGACCTAGATATCATTTATACACCGGGGAAAGCAAACGTAGTGGCAGATGCCTTGAGTAGGAATGCGATATTATCACTTTTGGAAGTCACACCGACTCTCCAAGAAAGGATAATGAGTAATCAGGAAAGGGATACCAAACTAGAAAAGATTATTCGAGGAGTCAAAAACGGAAAAGAGACTGACTTCGAGTTGGACAATCAAGGAGTATTGAGAATAAACGGCAGATTATGCGTACCTGACGTGGATGGGATAAGACAGGAGGTTCTAAAAGAATGCCATGCATCAAAGTTGAGCATCCATCCAGGAATTCATAAAATGAATCACGATATGAGACGAGTATTCTGGTGGTCAGGAATGAATAAGGATATCATTACTTACGTAAATGAATGTCTATGTTGTCAGCAAGTCAAGGGAGACCATCAAAAGACTGCTGGACTATTACGACCATTAGAGATTCCCAACTGGAAGTGGGAAATGATATCGATGGACTTCATCGATGGTTTGCCAAGAACAAGGAGAGGCTACGAAGGGATTTGGGTAATCGTAGATCGGTTAACTAAGAGTGCGCACTTTATTCCAGTGAAACCAACGCGCACTGCCATAACATTAGCCGAAGTATTCATGAAAGAGATAGTACGACTGCACGGTATTCCAATGAGCATTGTAAGCGACAGAGATACCATTTTCACAAGTAGATTTTGGGAAGCTTTGCAAAGAACGTTGGGAACGAGATTAAATTTCAGTACAGCTTACCATCCTCAAATGGACGGTCAGACGGAAAGAGTTAATCGTATATTGGAGGATCTTCTAAGAGCGTGTATTTTAGATTTTGGAGGGTCGTGGGAAGATCATTTACACCTAGTAGAATTTTCATATAATAACAGTTACCAGGCGAGTATACAGATGGCACCATATGAAGCATTATATGGAAGACCTTGTAAAGCGCCAGCATGTTGGGTAGAGTCTGGAAACAAATTGGTACTTGGTCCGGATATGATACTAGAAGCGACAGCAAAAGTGGAATTAGTGAAACTGAGAATGAAAGAAGCCCAGGATCGCCAGAAAAGTTATGCCGATCAAAGACGAAGAGATTTAATATTCGAAATAGAAGATCTAGTTTTTGTGAAGATCTCACCAATGAAGGGAGTAGTAAGATTTGGAAAATATGGAAAGTTAGCACCAAGATATGTTGGACCTTTCCGCGTCTTAGAAAGAATTGGTTTTCAAGCATATAAAGTTGAATTACCAGAATATATGGCGGGAATTCACAACGTATTTCACGTATCACACTTGAGAAAATGTATGCACAATCCATCATTAATTCTGGAACCCTCTGTTCAGCAAGAAATAGAGATTGAGCCAGACTTGACAGTGATTAGACATCCATTCAGTATTATTGACCGAGAGGGAAAGCAACTTCGCAACAAAGTGGTGAGGCTACTAAAGATCCAGTGGAGCGAAAACCCGAAAGACTGTACTTGGGAGACCGAGAAGCAGATAAAGAAATAATACCCAGATATTCCTACGAGTTAGGTATGATTCACTATGGTATGGGTAAAATGTAAGGAAATTTTGATTTCTACATTTCTGTGAGCATTTGCATATGTGTGTCATGATTCAGTTTATTAGGACTTATGAACTCTCTTGTATGTTTACATCACTGATGAGTTCTATTTTCTTGTTTACTGTTAGATGGCACCAATATGGAAGACCACAGCAAGAAAGAGGGTAACACCACTCCAGCTCCTTATGCTACATACAAAGAGACAAAGGGTAGGAGATTCCGACAACAACCGAGAGAGATCACCCATCGACGACGAGGACACACACATATCATCAGAAGGATCAGTGCTGGGCAGGAACGAACCAATGGAACAAGATGGAGGACACCAAGACATTACTAATGAGGATGAAGCGATAGAAGGAGGTGGAAGTGTTGACGGGTATGGTGGAGGAGATGAGGGTGGCGAAGATGAAGAAGAATATGAGGAAGAATATGAGGAAGAATATGAGGAGGAATATGAGGAAGAATATGAGGAGGAAGAAGACCAAGTTGTTCCGGGAACCCCAGTCATTGTACCTGAGACCCCAGTCATGGCTACGGGAAACCAGCAAGAAGAGCTAGTGGCCCAAAGGACAGCGATATGGAATAGATTGGAACAAGTTCTCGTCGAGTTTCGCATGGCAGGAGGAGGAGTACAAGTATTTGGTGAGTATGGATATCCCGTGGTGAGGCTATATTTAATACCACCAGTGGGTCTGATTAATATATCTGATGACGAGGAGGAAACTGATGCAGAGGACATAGTTGAGGTCCTTAATATATCTGATGACGAGGGGGTCGTAGAGATAATAGATATCTCTGACGACGAGTAGTAGGACAGGGACTCGAGGAGGATAGTTACGTATGTATATTTTGGGGCAGTTTAGAACTTGAGTAGTCAAGTCTAGTATTATTGTATGTATCGAGACTAGTGATAATATAGAACTAGTCGTATTTGTATGTGTACTAAAGAAATCAGTTTATGGAATATTTTCTTTTGGGAACTTTCTATCTTTCTTATGTAATTTCGGGGCGAAATTCTTTTAAGTGGGGTAGTCTGTAATGGCTGGATTTTCTTAAGCTTCTGACATTCATTTTTATAAAGAAATTTAAATATATCTAGAAGACTCGACCAATTTAAAATTGTATAATCACTTATATGTGTGTATATACATATATGATTTACACTATAACTTAATATACACAAGATATATTAACTAAATGTTTTAACAACTTAAGAAATAATGGCGACACATTTTATAACATTAGGAAGTGTAGGGAAGCTAGCAACATGGAATAAGTGTGGAAATTCCTATTTTACAACTAACATGTATAATCGTCATATACTAAGCAAACTAGTAATGAGATTAATACCTATATATTTCTATATTTATATATATAAGTATAGCATGAAAAGTATAGACATATATATACATTTCTATATACATATGCTACGGCCTAAGTATATATATAAGTACATATATACACCAAGTTCATTTGCAAGAAGTATAGTCCAACCTTTAAACAAAATCAAGTCCAAAACCCCATCATTTAGAAATAGATTTGAATTTAATCATCACCTAATCCCTACACTATTGCTTGTGGCTGAACTAATAATGAGAGCAAACAAATATCAAAGAGGAAAACTATTTTTCTCTTAAGGTTTGTGATGGTAAGTATTGAGAGCATTTAATGCAAGCAAGGGGAGCATTTAATGAAAGCATAGTCTTGTACTTTGGAGAGACCAAGGAGACATTGGTAGAAATATCTCTTTTGGAGAGTACTTTAAAAAAAAGCATGCTGTATAAAGTTTAGGCCATACAAAGGAGAGAGAAAGGGGTAGGTAGAAGACGTGGGTTTTTACTTGTTAAAAACATAAAGGGAAAAACTATTGTTTAAAGAGAAAAGTTGGGCTATATATATACACCATCATATCCATGCAAATGGTCTTTCACAAAACACAAGAACACTTTGCTGAAACAAAAACCATCCACGGCAAGAAATTTGTGAAAGCTTTTCAGGTGAGTAAACTTTATTTAAATTTCCATTTTTAAACTATTCCTTCTTATAAGTAGTATGATATAAATAGGTACATGAATATATACTTTCTGAATAAATGGAATTAGCTAACTTGATCTGTATATTTAAACCGGAAAACAAACTATAGAATAGAGGACCATTGCCGTGAGAAAACTCTGCTGTTAAATGTTAATTTCTGATAGTTTGTTGAATAATACAATTCCATATAAGCTTATCTGCTCGCTTAGTGGTTGTTAGTTTACCATACTTTGGATATAGATATCAAAGAAAACAGAGGACCTAAATTTAGTGAGATCATGTGTGTGTCTAAGTTATAATGTATTAGTCTAGAAACTGGTTTAACTAGAAATAAAAAAATATGGTCATTTGTACACCAGTTCACCATACAAATGAATCATTACTGGGCATTCCATCCTTTCTATTTACAAGCTAGATACTGTCAGGTGCTGGAACATGGAAAGTCAGAGACTGGTTTTGACAGTAAATACCTTACTGATGAAATGACAGTAAAAACACTTTTGAATAAGAAGCTCAATTACAAGTCAATTCACACTTCAACTTACAAATGCATGCGTTGGGTGACCGATATTTAATCACACATTAAAAGCGCTGTCAATGAAACTTTAACGTGAAAAAGGCTATGTCGCATAGCATGCCATTCGGAAACTTATGGTTTGAAGTCCACAAAGGAAATACAAACAAAACAATAGAAGAATTGAAACAAGAAAGAAACGGAGGGAGGCAGAAAAGAAATAGAGAGGGGAAAGAAGAACTGGGTTAAGAGTTGATCGGGGCTTATGGGAGGGACCAATGGAGGATGTTGCGAATGGAGACGTGGGTGATTGTGCATGTGTACAACAGTGTGTGCACCTGTGTGTGTCTGCATGAAGACTGGAAAACATAGGAAGAAGGCGCAGTATGCGGAAGAGGGAAGAATGGTTATTGGAGGCAGTAGCAAAATGTAGGAGAATAACAGTTAAAGAAGTGACATGTGTACAGATGGTCTTGGAATTGGCAGGTGGCCGAGGCAGTGTGTTCATGTGCACTGATACAATCCGGTGCATAAAAGCTGGAGCAAGAACAGTGAGCAAAGAAATATATAAATTAAATAAAACAAAAACATATAAACAAGTAAAGAAACGAAGTGAAGAAAGATGGGAAGTGCTGGCAATAGAAATGAGGAATGTCATATGTGTCCTGCATATTTCAGTTCAATGATAAAATAATTAGAGTCAGCAAAATTAGGAAGAACGTGCATAGTGTTTAAAGCACATTCTGAAATATCATTTGTTTCTTGATCAACCCAACCTAGAGTATTCCATGCACCTATCAGATGGTACGCAGAAAGAGAAATGCGAAACATGCAACAACAGTCCTAAATGATTCTCAATAATAACGTCAGAATAAGAGCAAACATAACCATGCACTGAACTGTGCACTTGAATACCAAACAAAGAATAATACTATGTGAAGAAACAAATGAAAAAGCATGACAAGGAAAAAGAGAAACTGGGGTCTGGTTGTAGTGAATGAGAGTGGAAAGAAGAAAATGGCAAGAAGTTCAAAAACGGAAGTTGACCGAAGAAGTTCAACGAGTTTGAAATTTAGAATTTAAAGAAAAAAATTTAAATAAATTATTAAACTAATTTATTTATGATAAATTAGAAGGAAACAAATAAGTTACTAGAAGAAATGGATTATTGAACATTGTTCAAACATCGACGATGAACGAAGCAAAATACTGTGTGCGAAGCACGTGCTTCATTTATCCATTTCTAAATAATGAGCAAAACTGAATAGAGTACCGTGTGCAACGCACACACTTTAACTATTACTATCCAGATATGAACAAGATAAACATATATTGTTTGTGTGATGATAATTAATGTGTAAACTGAATAATAATCATGATTAAGCTGATAATTGTTTATCGACTATAAAAGACATCTCGTACATCGTTTCGAAGAGTCCGGAATAAATATTTCACTTCGACTCGAATTATACGACGCATGACAGAATACTAAAGTCAACGATATGCAAGGGCTATTTTAAATAGTATCTTCGGTCTGTTCAGTCCCAGAACAAACCCGAATGGACGAATGTCTGACAATGTATGTCAGTTAGATTCTACACATCGAATTTACGTAAATATATTACGTTGGTAGCGGAGAAATTCGTTTCTCTTAGCTCTATTGCCCGCAATATATTTGGGTAATCGGATGAGTGTCTCGGACGGATATGACGATGTGGCATTCAAAGAAATTGAGGAAATGAATCTGTCAGAAGAATAAACGTGACCTCAAAACCTCACCACCAGTAAGTAACAAAAGTTGGGTTAGGCAGCATGGCTAGTTGGGTCATACCCAAGCAGGGTATATTATCACCATCTAGAGAATATTCATATTTGTTACTTCTTTTAATTCTATATCTCCCGGGAACGGTTATGTTGGTACCAACCGTAGAGGTGGTAATATATTCGTTACACTCAAGCTAAATGAGTGGACGGTCATGTGTGGCCGGGTTGCAGGATGTTCTTGTTGAACCCCAGTGTATCTTCTCTAGAGTACACTGATCGGTGGGTGCTCCCATACCCTGTCAGTTAGAAACCAAATTTCCATAAGCACTCGACGGTTTTAAATTTTATTCTATGTACGTGAACGTGAGATGTAAGCGATTCACTAGATGATTATTTATTTGATAAATACTATCGTAAATATCAAACATTTTGATATTAAAATACAAGGGTCGTTTTCCATATATTAGTTATGGATTGGGCATAAGATTTCTAAAGTAATTGAATCTATTAATAACGGAACACCTTATTCCTTATTTCCCTACTTACATCTATTTAACTGTGTTTACTCACACCAGTCCCCTGACTGACCCGGAGTTTATTTTCTGTGTTTTCCCTAAACTCTTGGGTACTCATAATATTTATTATGAGTAGTCAAGTAACTCAGGTTGGCAATGGAACCTTACGAAGTTCAAGTTGCAGGACAAGTCTAGTAGTTTTAACTACACCTATGTATCCAGTTAGATTTGTATTTCCATATCATGATGTATTATTATATGAATGTACTATGATGTTGTAAGTTGTTGATGTATTATGATGTATCAGACCCTATGATGTAATGTATTTGTATTTTTAAATTCCGCTGTGAGATTTCTGATAACTTCTTATTCTTCTATTCTATTAGTTCTATCTTTTCTATCTCATCTTCTAATTTCTTTCAATAATGACACGGTTTTCGGAAGGTCGAAAATCGCGCCGTTACACCCACTTTCTAGTCTGGTTAACATATTAAATTGGCTAAGTGTTTTTTCTTAGTTACTTAACCCCTACAAATCTTGTCTTGTTACCATGTTAAGTTTGTTAAGTGTTCTAGTTAACTTAACCCTATCGTTCTAACTTAACTGTGTTAAGTTGGTCAAGTGTTCTTATGGACTTAACCCTCCCATTCAAGCTTAACTTTAATTGTCTTATTAAAGCACCAGCCACTCACATTAGACAGGTATTGTTGTGGCTGCCGGTATGCCGGTTGGTTTCGGACAGTCTTACGCCACAACTCAGTCTAACCTTGGGCCTTTATCGGGCTCAATGCCTTAACCTCCCACATTGGATAGGCATTGTTGTGATCACTGGACAGCTAGGCGGGTCCGGGTAGGTTAACATCACAACTCAATCCAACCTCGGGTTAATCATGTTCGTATTGTCTAAATTTACTTTTCTCATTTAGGATAAATTCTATAAGTAAATTTTCCATAGTTTACTTATTCCATTATTACTCTTTTAATGTACATTGTCAACATTTATTATTATGGCCCATTTTCCCTATATATCATATTTATAGTTTTTGGTATGTAAATTATACCAAATTAAGTGTCACTAACCATGATTATTCTAAACATGACAATTACTCACAATTATGACTAAATTCAAAATTTGTGCTAATATACTTATTATGCCAAATTAACTTTAATTGACCCAATTCTGATTTAACATCCTAATTTACAGTTTATGGCAAGACTAGAATTATTATTCTAGTTTACCGTTCACGCCTAAAACTTAGCTTACTTGCCAATACTAAATTTAATATGTCAAATTACATATTCCATAATTCATGTCAAATTTTCAAATTTGCGTTCTAATAAACATGCCATAATACATTTTCAAATTATGTCAATCATAATTATGTTTATGTTCCACATTATGCCAATTTCCAAGTTTACAACCATGTTTAAGTCAAATTTATGATTTTCCCAAATCGTATTTCCATCATTCGTGTAATCGTGATTTCATCCTAGATTATAGATAAATCTAAATTCGTGGATAAAAAGGGAATGAACCAAAATTCCATGAAAAGATAGACATAATGACTAGCAGAAGATGATAACAAATTACACTGAATAAATTGATTAAAGCATCGAAGGCCTATAGATCTGATAATATTATGACATAAAAAGGGTTGAACAAATAACATAGGTTCAAGTATATGGGTAGATCTAACTTAATAGATAAATTCCCATAATCAAGATCCAAGGATAATTAAGAATAAACTAAATAGATAATCAAGTTTAGATCCAATCTCACAGTCATAATCCTAGGCAATAATATCATGTTCATGAATCATAGGTAATTATCCACTATTGTCCTTGTCATAGTCATAGGCATTGGTTTATGCTCCTAGTCAAAGGCTTATGTTCATAGTCAAAGGCTTATGTTCATAGTCAAAGGCTTATGGTTTCAAAGGCCACAGTTCCATAATCATAATCTTAAGCATTGGCAATTTAGTCACAATGTGTTCTAGGCCATAATCAAAAATCAGATCCAAAGTCATAAACAAGCACAGATTCAATGAAATGATAAGGCATATTTCTTATATTCTTTTAATTTCATGTCACAAATAGAAAAGGCGTTCAAATCTAAAAAGTAAACGACTTACATTGATTGGATCTAGAAAAGAATAGAAAGATAGCGTCGCTTGAAGTCGCTGAATCTTTACTTGAATCCTAACTTGTATCTTCTCTTGAAAGACTTGAGCAGCATATCCTCGTCTTGATTTATATTTTATTTTAATCTATTTATTTATATTTAGAGGAAGAAGAAGAAGCCATGTCCATCAAGAATTTGTGCAGCATATGGTTAGAGAAGAATAGTGCAAAGAGAAGGAGACTAGGGGGCTGTTTATATAGGATTGCAAGTTAATTTGAGCCGTCGATGAAGCCAAGGTTAATCAAAGCCATCCGTTCTAAAGAGAAGCCAATTATGTTCACAATTACTTTCTTAATGTACATTATTAACATTTATTATTAAATTTGTATGCACATTAGATACATCCCCCCTTTACACATTTATTATTAAATTTGTATGCACATTAGATACATCTCCCCTTTACACATTTATTATTAAATTTGTATGCACATTAGATACATCTCCCCTTTACACATTTATTATTAAATTTGTATGCACATTAGATACATCTACCCTTTACACATTTATTATATTAAGCATTGGTTATTCTTAAATTATTAACTTTAGTGTTAACAGAAATACAGGGTGTTACATATTGCTTTATGGGATTACACCATAATAGCGTAGTCGCCTTTCAGCATTACCTATCTTCGGGTTTGAAGCAGAGTACCATTAGGTTCTTTGAGTTATGCACGATTAGAGCTTGCAGATATTGCAGAGTACCTGTTGCAATAGATTCATAAATCTATATAAATTTTTTTTTTACAGCTTGCAGATATTACATATTAAATGTATTTGTTTTAATAATAGTGCATATCACAGAATGGAATAAACAAATAAAAATTTTATTTTAACAAAGTTTTAATAGTACAAACAATTACAACAAAAATTTCTACAATTTTCATACATCATTCATATATTACAATTTCTTCTTTCACACAACACATTTATTTCGAATAGAGTATTTTCTAAACAATTTTCAAATAAATTTGTTACATATATTAAAAAAAGGGCAAGTAATCACCTCCTTCCATCAACAGCCCTTGGATCAGAACGATCTTCACATTTTCTGCCACAAACTTTGTTGTTGGAATTAGAATGTTCACAATATTCTGAGAACTTATCGAAAGCGTCTTTAAACCAGTTGTCAGTGCATTTTAGAGCTGCATCGGGAATTGTGAGTCATCCTCTACTTTTACTGCTTTGTTCAGGCCAGGATTCCAGTACTTCTTCCACATGCAAGGCAAACATGATGTGAGCTTTGCAACACCCTTCAGGGCTGAACTCATCTTGATGGCTTTTACTTATGAATTCATATTTCCCCAAAAATTCCTATAGTTCACCTTTGACGCCTACTTCTTCCATGCAGAGTCTGCAGGCATGTGTTTCTTGTTTATGAACCTTGTTATATGCAACTTAGTGTCATCAGGTTGGTTAATATATACATGTCCACTGTAATTTAACATTAAAATACCATATGTAGAATGAATGCAATTTGGGAACAATAACTTTCACTGACAAATAGCCTACCAGCTACGAAGCTTCTCTTTAGCGGTTTGATAATCCTTCGATTGAGGAAAATTATATGGCCAACTTCTCACTTTAGTTTTCATCTGAAATACATAATAATTAATATTTAATGTCAAGTCAAATAATTCAAAGAATTATGTACTATGTGATCCCTTTTGGTCTTGTCGATTAAATGCGTGTTATGACGATACAGAGACTAAAAATCGATGGCTGAAGTTAGCCTAATGAAGTAATCAAATTTATTTTAGAAAATAAAGGAAAAAAGTTCAAAAACCGAAGACCTGACAAACATTTTTTCCGAAATTTATTGATAAATCAACTTTTGAAGATGTGCTATAGCATAATTGTTACAGAGATTCAGAACCTAAAGTGAAACACATAGATAGCAAGTTTCTAATGGAAACCATGGCAGTAAAAAAGTGACATTAATTATAAACTCCAATGATATATGTTATAAAATAAAAATCCAAGTCAAGATATAGTGTTTCTGTCTGTTATGTTCAAAAATTATTTTGCCAATTAGGTAGCTCTTTATTTCTAAGTTTGCGGTGACAGTTGGGTTCCATACCCTTTACATGATAAAAACATGGTACATACATAGTAAAAAAATAATGGTGATGGCCCTTGCATATTTAAAAATAAAAATTAAGGAACCATACAATCAGCTTATACCAACCATGTTATACAATACAAAAAGTATTATATATAGATTGCATAAATACTTACAACGTCATTTACATTCTACACTAAAATATGTACAAAAATGGCCAATGCTTATTGACTGTCATGTAAACTAACTAAACATGATAAGTTCACAATATTATTTTGCTGCAATATATAATATCATGATCAATAAGAGAGTCGTTTATATTGGAATATGGCTACACATACTTATTTTGCTCATTTTAAATGGCACTCAAAAGAAGCCATTACCCTATCGAAATTAAAGTAAATGCAACGTTGGAAAATGATGCAATGGATTTCTAATATTTAGTTATGAAATTGGGTGGACATATACTTCTGCTTCTGCTGTCACCTTTATTACCCAACATTTTAATGATTACATATATTCACAAAATTATTCAATGCGGCTAATATATGCAAAGTTCGAACTAAATAAAAGATATATGTATGTAGCATGCATGTATATACAAAATATAAATGAAAATCAAGCAACCAAATTGCTTAACTGTATAGGTCATTTAATGTGTATAAGCTCCAATATAGTAAATTATATCCAATCATGAATCTAGGTAGAGAACACTGTTTTTCAGTGGTAATTCAAAGTGAAATAAAGTTTTATATTTTCCTAAATGTCGCAAACCCCATTGCCAGAAGGCTACTTATAAGCTGGATTCGGTGTCATTTGTCCATGGATCAAACTAATGATACCAGCCACTAATCAAAGATTTCATGATTAGTAAAAAATGAAAAGCAGAGATCTAATTAAGACCTTTTTCACTTCCATACTTAAGGATGAAAAATCAATTTTATATTACTGAGTGGAGATCAATCAACACTTCAATATGTAGATCAACATAATTAAATTTACAGTGCTAAGATAATCCATTTCCAGAGCAAATATTTTGATAGATTTAGGAATCTTTAAACGCACCAAAAACATTGGGAGAAAAGTGAACATGCAAAATCCAACTTATTGCATGGTCATGTAAACAAAATATTCAGATAAAAATATATTTCAATTGTTAGTAGGCATGGGAGGATGAACATGCAACAATCTTTATTCGTAAATATGACACTTAGTTTACAGGTTAAATGTACAATATCTTAACTTTATATTTTCCATGATTACTCTTTGTGCATTATTGAAAAGTAGTCCCCTCAGGTTTTGGTTAAGTCTATACAGGTTAATCCATAAGATTCGTACTTCAATTTACACGTTCTTGATAACTTATTTCTAGGAAAGACATATATAGAGTAAAATTACCTTCTACCACCACAACCACTCTCTCTCTGACAATTAAAGAAAAAAGCAGCATCAGGGGGTCCAAAGTTATAATATGCTGAAAAATCTCTAGAGTTGAAATTCTGACGCCACCCTGGTGCATAGACAGTTTGCCTCACAATTTGTTTGAATAGCACGAACACAAATCGATGTATCCCAGCCGTTGGTTGTGGGCTTTCATATGATACAATCTCATTTCCTGAAATTATTTGAGCATAATTTACTCGATACTCATGGACGATTTTGGAAATCCAATGACATGACTTACCAAAACTTGCATCTTTTGATCCTGGGATGTCTGTCACCATCCTGTGAGTACATATAAACTTAATAGATAGCCGAGACATAATATCCATGAAACATGGTATATAACACACTAGCGGTAGTACCATTTCATTACTTTGGCGTCTCATATATATTGTTTTGTCACTTCATCATATTTTCTGTTAATTCAAATTTTTCTTTTGCTATGACATTTTAGGATGCTTATGACTTCTGCCATCTTTTCAACAAGTTCTCTCCAAATGGTAAAATTAACTTAGTTATGAAAAATTATCACATGTAATGGATGTTTGCTACCTGGAAAGTTTGATCAGATACTAGCATAAAGATAAAAATCATATACTATACTGAGACTGTTTTTTCCCACATTCATAAAGTCTTATATAAACCATGTGAGGTTGGTCTCATCTTATATATGCATTAATAAATTGGTCTCCGATTATGTTAAAATGCAAACAGTTTTTTGTATATTTTTTTTCTTTTGAAAGGACATTGTGAACTTATCTATCAACGTATCATTGTTGACTTTGCCAGTTGGAGTGTGGGTCTCAAATGATTTTAAAAAAAGTTAGTATTTTTTTTGCTTTTTATTCAGATTTTATCATAACAGTTTCTGAGATATGGATGAAATATTTTGCTGAACAATCACCTTAATTAATAATTTATTTAGTATTTACTTTGTGTTTGTTAGTTTAATCCTTCAAAACAAAAGAAAACACGAATTCATGATAATATGTTTACATGATATGTATTGGAATACCGTTTGTGTCAAATATTGTATCAGATATATTAATATAGTGTAAAACGAGTAAGGTGATTGGAGAGTTAAAGAACCATGATTCTCACCAGTGCAAGTACTCCCTTTTAGCTAGATTGCTTGGGCTAGGCGAATCTGTGTCTACCATGACCTTTAGTTGATTAAAAAAATGACTGCCATTAGCAATACTGTATCAGAATTTGAATTCAGAACTTGAAATAAAAGATAAACGTTATTCAATATAATTCAATAAAAAGAGCGAAAGGGTTAACGAGTATTATTACCAATTTCTTCTCAGCCACCACCGATTCCAAAACACGCAAGAGATTCTCGTTGTCACGCTTGATCTTATCATTCTCACTGGCAAAACTTTCTGAAGAAGCGGATTTGATAGAAATCATGCAGCATGGTTTGCTTATTAAATTTCGAAGGATCAAAGTCGTTGAGATGAGAGGAGTAGTCGAGTAAAATTGAGATCTGGAAATAAATGAAAGACTGGGAATTGAGCGGCATACCAAGGAGGAGATTAAGCAAGAAGCCATCGTTATGTTCTGTGGTTTTAGGGAAAAGCTTCGCAATTTAGGGATTTATTACTTTGAATATTTATTTGGGATTTGGGTGGGTTAGTGGAGCGCGTAGGAAATATAATAGTTGGTTTTAGGAGGGAGGGCGAAAATATCAGTTTGGAGCCAAAAGTTTTATTCCGAATCCGAAACCTGGAGATTTGATACTGCCAACACTTCATACCATACAAACTTACGTTTATTAGTTACAGACTAAATATTAACCTTAATAGTTATTTAATAATACTAATTATTTATTAAAAAATCAAGTACTAAATATTAGTAGTAATAATTTAATATTAAATATTAATAGTAATAATTATAAAATATAATAATTAGTAGTACTAATTAATAACAATAACAATTTAAAATTTGCTACTTAATTTAATCTCAAACTTCGAATTCCAACACAAACACTATTTGTCATTCTTCGGACAAGGCGCGGTGTTAGAGTGCATATTTTAGACGTTTGAAAAAAAAATTGAAGTCAAAAATTTAAATGTTTGAGCTAAAAGAATTGTTGAAATTATAATTTATACATTATTAATAACCAACCATGATAAGTTTTTATAGAATTTATTAATTATCAAAGTATTAATTCATATTAATTAATTATTACTACTTAATACTTATTATATTATAACTAAATATTACTTATCACTTCGTACTATTTAATAATAACTATTTAAAATTATTACTAGCAGTTAATCATTTAATAATAACTATTTAAAATTAATTATTAACAATTAATAATTAAATCCTGATACTAATTTTTAGTAGTATGTTTTTCGCAACTGGCTTTACCAGTTGTAAAAAAAAATACAGTTATTGCAAGTGGTAAAAACTGTTGCTAAAGATATCTATTCGCAACTGGCTTGGAAGTATAGTTGCTAAAAGTATGTTTTTGCAACGGGTAGTGAAGGACAGTTGCTAAAAATATGTATTTCGCAACAGAAAAAAAAGGCGTGTTGCTAAATCTCATCTATTGCAACTGTGATTGACACAAAAATGTGTTTATTTTATGCTCTTATATCTTATCTTTTGTATATAAATAAATATTACTTGGGTATTGTTTTGTTACTTTTACAGATATTCCAAACCCAGCCCGCATGCAACCAGAAAAGTAGAGAAATAGATATGAAATTGATATATATTTACATTTTGAAGAATTGTAGATGAAGATCTCACATCTTGTAACAACCCGTATTTTTCGATAACGTGTTAAGACGAGAATCAAGGCAGAATTTAATTTTAAATTCTGAATCAAGTAAAACGGGCTTTGCCATTGCGTTCGTCTCGGAAAAATACGCGAAATAGAGTCTGAGTTTTCGAGAATCGGAGTCCGTATGACCAAGATATGGCCTCGCGAAGTTTCACGAAAAATTCCCAAATTAAAGTATACTTAATTAAGTGAAGTGGGTTGCGCAGAGAAATATATATATATATTGATATATATATATATATATAATTGAAAATTAAATAAATAAATATGCAAAATGTTCAAAACAGCGAATTGGGAGAGGGGAATAACCGAACCGGCCGATTTTTGAGGTCGACCCGAGCTCGCTGGGTCGACTAGGGGTTAATCCAGGGTGTTTGGCTGTCAACCCGTGGGCCGATTCGCTCAAATGCAGATTTTGCATTTGGATGGTTCTCATGGTTCATCTTTAATCTAAAGGCCCTAGATGGTTCCTACACTTGACTTCTTCCCCAAGACATGCTTTGATGGCTTGGATTGAATCTAGGTTTAATCCTATGGCCTAAAACACTTGCCTAATCTATAAATAAGACCCTAACCTATCCTAAATCCTCATTATTCATTCATGCAACTAAACTATGGCAAAATTTTACCTCTCATGGCCTCCACTCTCTTCATAAAATTTCTAAATGGTTTCTATGAGAGATTTTCCATGCATACAAGTGTTTTCAAGCTTGTATGAGTGTCATTAGCTTGCATTCAAGTCAAGTTTCTATCTTTGCATCATAAAGCAAGGGTTTTGATCATTTTGGCTCAAGGGTTTTTATGTTAGAGCTTGCATTTTGGGTCTATTTGATTGCATAAGGGCTTTGTCATATCTTTTGTGCCTTCATAGCAATGTAAGCCCTTTCCCTACTCTTAGATATTAACTATGAAGTTAAATGTTCATGTTGCAAGTTTGGGTTTGATCATTGAGTATGATACATGCTATCATGTCATGCAAGTTTATGAAGTCATTATCTTGATCTTGTGAGCTAAAAGCTACAACCTTTATGTTGAAATGTTGCATTAGGCAACATGAGAACCCTCATAACCTTTATGTCAACTTGCATATGAAGTCATAACCCTTATATGATGATATATGCGAGTTACTAGTCATCATTCCATATCTTTTGTCACCATTATTCGCTTATGTGCCAAGTTTGGGTTTATGCATGCTTTGAGGCTTAAGAATGTAACATGCAAGTTAATGAACACATTTGTGCCTCATTTGCCACCATGATTAACTTGTGGCTTAATATCCATTTTTGTCATGCCTTTGCCAAGTCTCTTCTTTTAATCCATTACGTTGTCGCGAACGTATATGCGAGTTTAAAAGCGTTGGGTTATGTTATGGGTAATTTCTAATGACATGAAAATACAACTTGAAAACATGACTTGAAATATAACATGGAAGTTGACATGTAAGTATGCATAAAAACATAAGCTTGGGAATTTACCTATTAAGTTAGGTCTACCCTTTGGGAATTTACCTATTAAGTTAGGTCTACCCAAATGCTTGAAAACTTGTAACATGTTTTTGGAAACATGATGGAGATGACACTTAGATAATATAAGTGTGGCCAACTCGAGGTTGGGTTGAGTTTGCAACGTAAAACTACCCGGAACCGACCGGCCTAATTAGTAGTTGCAAACAATAGGACCCAATGTGAGAAGTTGGTCATGTTGTGCTTGAACCCGAGGTTAGACCAAGTTGTGGTGTAAAGCTACCCGGAACCGACCGGATTAACTAGTAACCACAACAAAGTCTAATGTGAGAGGTGAAGGTGCATTAAGTAATTAATGCCACATGATAGGGTTATGTTAATTTGATTAATGACTCTTAACCAAATATGACATGGACAAATGGGTTAAGTAATTTGATTAGGCTAATGATACTTAACAAAACATGACAAGGTTGGGTAGGTTAAGTAACTTGATTTGCCTAATGACACTTAACCATTTTTATATGACTAGTGGATGGGGTTAAGTTAACCAACACTTAATCAATCCAACGCGATAACTTGGTAAGGTTAAGTAAGTTTTCTTAATGACGCTTAACCGAAAAATACGGTTAACGAATGGGGTTAAGATTAGACTCAACTAGTCTAAACATGGAAATCGGATGGGGTTAAGTTAGCCTAGACTTAATTAATCCCACTTGGTAGTTTAATGGGGTTAAGTTAAACACTTAACTAATCTAAACATGATGAATTGATGTGGTTAAGTGACCTATACTTAACCAATCTAACTCGTGAATTTATTGAGGTTAAGTTAACCTATACTTAACCGATCTAATGTGAAAACATGATAAGGCTAAGTCACGAATCGCTTGAATACACTTGACCGATTTGACTGAGTAAATTGATAGGGTCAAGTTAATATATACTTAACCAATCTAGAATGATAATTGGACGAGGTTAAGTCGTGAATTGCTTAATACATACTTAACCAACGTGAGCATAGTTTGTAGGGTTAAGTCTTGGACTTGGATACTTAGCCAATTTTGACATGATTTGAAGACGGGTTAAGTCTTGGACTTGGATACTTAGCCAATTTTGACATGATTGGTAGACGGGTTAAGTCATGAACTTAAGTGACACTTAATCCATTATGTAAACCCTAGTTCTGAGGATAGGGGATAACCGTAGTTAACAAGGATAACGGGAATAAGGCTAAGTGGTAAACCTTAGTTGAGGAATAACTAAGTAATGATTCTTAGTCAAGGAAATTTAGACCAGTTCATAGATAGATGAGTAACCTGATACGGTAGGTCATCGTTTAAGTATACGAGTAGGAGCAAGTATCTGATTTAGATAAAGGCTCCAGCGAACTGGGTAACGAAGCAGCGGCTTCGGGGAACGTGAGGGTATTCTTGGTATCCCTCTATGAGCTGCCAGGTGATTATACTAGGCTCATGAGAGGATAAGGTCTGCGTTAGAAGAACCAAGAGTATGCCTTGGTTGCTATGCGAGCGACCTAAAGACGGGGATGGATAGGGGATAGTCGACGATACACGGTCGTACGCTAGATAGCATTTCGTCAGACTACCTACCATCTTTGGTCAAGCGTGTACGTACGGAAAGGCAGAGAACACCCAATAGACCATAATTGCTATCTAATTATGGTTGCGGTAAGGCTAGGATTGTGGGTTGGCCAGTAGTGTGTTCTCATACAGGATTTATCCTGTCTTGTCTTTCACTAGTTGAGGGAGGGGTCGCGTGGGACCATAACCACGTATAGAAAAACAGACCTTAGCATCTGCATCGGCAGATAAATCGAAAGCTCCCGACCGAGTCCTGTATTTCTCGATCTGCCCTGTGACAGGACTCGGATGGCACGATGTGATACATGTGCATACAGTCATGGAAAACGATTCACGATGAATGCGTGGGAAAAAGGGCGCGGTTGACGGTTAGCGTAAATCCCAGTGGCCCTGGGTGGTTGAACCAAAACCGAGATACGAAAACGTGCAATAGGTAAGCGTAATCCCTAGTGGCCCTAGGTAGCATAAGTCCTAGTTGTACAAACGATAATTCATGTTGGAAGACCCTAGCTAGGTTTAGGGTAACAGTCCAAACCGATCTTAAGGATCATGGAACTATGTTAAAGTAATGTAGAATCTCATGGGAAAGCCCGTATGGTCTACGGCAAGGGACTGAACATTTACATGGAATAAAACATACAAGTTGAGTAACCTATATATGCGATATATTAGGTTGACATGGACCATTACACGACTTTTGAGTGAGGGTCATTCTTGGTTAACACATGATACGGTGGGGATACTAGTACGGTAGGTGCAGAGCTAAAATGCAGGATAGATATCATGGGACGTTATACGTGATAGATATCTTGGGGATATTATACTTGATAGAAACCTGATGATGTGATACCTTGTTTTATCTTGACATCGTAATTTATCATGACACCTTAGTTTATCTGAGTTCAGTAGTTCATCCTGTTATTTTGATTTAGCTTATCTATCTTGTCATCATGCTTATGTTCATCTCAGTTTCTCATGTCAGTTAACTTTACTAGTTTTTATGCTAATAGTAGATAGGGCTTACTCAGTCTTTTTGACTGACCCGTTTTGTGTCGCCTCTTTTCTTCCGTTTCCGCCCCAGGTTACAGGGAGGAAATACTGTTGTTTAGTTCGGACTTCTTCTGCTTGAAGGTCATCATGGATGGCTTGGACTTTTCTTGGCTAATGGCTACTTTACTGTTTTTACTTGGGGAATAATTTATGAAAATGTCTTTATGCTTCTTTACTATTGCAAGACAGGTTTTGATGTACTCTGATGTAAAAGGCTTTAGACCTTATTCATTCGTGTTATGAAAGTTTGATTTTACTTCCGCTATTTTTATATGTTCTGTCTTGTGATATTTTTGTGCATGTTTACCAATAATGCCCCTCTAAAGCTAGTGCATTCCTTTGCGAGTGACCCTAGCGGAGGCGGGGTGTTACACGTGGTATCAGAGCAGAAGGTTACCAGACTGGGCAAAAGTTTTTAAAGACCTTCTGAAAACTATTTGAAAATCGTTTACAAAGAAGCATTTTTTCAAGAAAATTTTTCTTTTAAAAGAAAAAGGCTATTCCCCAAAGGCCATTAGCACTATCCTTGTTTCCTTAATTGAATCTCTTCTCCTTTCTTTCCTCCATCTGTAGTCACAGTGGTTTTAACTGCGACTAGTCTTTTCTATCTACGAAAGTGCTTTCCATGCGATGGAGGTGGTTTTCAAGAGACCAGTGGCCGCGTTATAAGAAAGGATAGTGAGAAAGAGGATATAGGATACGAGCTTAAGGATGAGCAACTTGTTGGTATGGCTTAGTCCTCAAAGGAGGGAGAAAGATGAACAATGAAACCCATGACGAGAAAGTATCTTTGGTATGGTGAAACGGGACGGATAGTTAAGTATTGTGGGACAAGGACAAGATCATCGTTGTATACCCTCACTAGAGTACCTGAGTAGGGGGATAACATCCTTGTTGAAGATCTAGTTATTCTTTTCTATCATCCCGCCAAGACTTTGTTTTGATCCCCGCATCATTTAAGTCCGCTTCGGTAGTTGAGTCTCTGCACCTTAAGTACTAACGTAATAGAGAATCCCATTTTTGTCTCAAAGTCCTATTGGAGAATCAGTCCATTTATACATGACTTGTTTGGATTTGGGAATGTCTATGCCAAGTGTTGAGTTTGGAAATAATGCTTATGTTTACAAGCTATGGATGGATTCTAGGGATGAAGTGGTTATCCAGTAGGGGGTGCCACTCTCGGTTTTGATAGGAGGGTAGTTAGACCTTTTGACTAGCCTTGGTAATGCCCTCGAAGTATCGGGTAACCTTTTTGAGGTTCTGTCATGACTAGTTACTTAGAATCCCTTGATGCCTTTATTGGAAATTTGAAGCCCGATCGAGTGGTGTTCGCCAATAAGACGGATGGTTTACTTCATTTATGCATGGGTTATAGAGATCACTCTAGTAAGTGTGCATGATAACCTGATTGACATCTGTTTACTTTCAAGAGAAAGTTCTTCTACATGGAATGCCTTATAGTATATAAACGAGATCCAAGATTCACTAGTGAATTTTGGAAAGCTTGCATGAGATCATGAGTACGCAGTCTTGTTTGCGCCAAGTATTCTAGAAAAAGGACAAGTGCAAGTGGAACGAGAGGCGACGAAGAAATGAGTTTCAGCTCATGTTATGGAAGCAGGAAATAAGAAGCTACGAAATCGCGAAGTTAAAGGGCGGTCAAGGCACAATGGAAGTAAGCCCGAGGAAATACGACTTTGATGGTCAAAGACTAGATACGCGCATGATATCTCTTTTTGGGAGTATATCCTTGATCCCTGTTTCTGTAGAGCTTGCTTGTATGTTATCTTTTGTGGACATCCTCTCGGTCCTACTTTCTGTTACAAACCCCGTAAGGAGTTTGTCTTGTTTATCTTCTCGGCCCTGTTTCAGGGAATTCTAGGTAGAACCCTGTGGATGTAAACATGTATTTGAAACATGTTATGATTGATATGGTTGCAAGTGGTTGCAAGTGGTTGCTCGTGGATGCGCGAATACACATTAGATACTAGCTCGACTCGGTCACATTTCATATTGCATATGCACGAGTATTTATACTTGTTTATGGATGAAATCGAATGTATTATCATGCGGTTGTTGCATATGAATGAATGATTGTGCACGCATATAGTATCTATATGACTAGGACTATTTGCATACATGTTGGATTCATGGCACTATACATATTTTGCATTAGAAAGATTATTCAGGCCTGATCATTAGCATTAGCTAAGGAACATGTACACACACGTTTTGCATATATTCATACAGCATTAGAAATCATCTAAGGACAATGGTTGCTTGTGGATGATGTTTTGAGTAGATGGATGATGGATGGTAGGATATGTTCTTCCTAACTTGGAGATTTCGGGGACGAAATCCTAAATGGTGGGGAGAATGTAACAACCCGTATTTTTCGATAACGTGTTAAGACGAGAATCAAGGCAGAATTTAATTTTAAATTCTGAATCAAGTAAAACGGGCTATGCCATTGCGTTCGTCTCGGAAAAATACGCGAAATAGAGTCTGAGTTTTCGAGAATCGGAGTCCGTATGACCAAGATATGGCCTCGCGAAGTTTCACGAAAAATTCCCAAATTAAAGTATACTTAATTAAGTGAAATGGGTTGCGCAGAGAAATATATATATATTGATATATATATATATATATATATAATTGAAAATTAAATAAATAAATATGCAAAAATGTTCAAAACAGCGAATTGGGAGAGGGGAATAACCGAACCGGCCGATTTTTGAGGTCGACCCGAGCTCGCTGGGTCGACTAGGGGTTAATCCAGGGTGTTTGGCTGTCAACCCGTGGGCCGATTCGCTCAAATGCAGATTTTGCATTTGGATGGTTCTCATGGTTCATCTTTAATCTAAAGGCCCTAGATGGTTCCTACACTTGACTTCTTCCCCAAGACATGCTTTGATGGCTTGGATTGAATCTAGGTTTAATCCTATGGCCTAAAACACTTGCCTAATCTATAAATAAGACCCTAACCTATCCTAAATCCTCATTATTCATTCATGCAACTAAACTATGGCAAAATTTTACCTCTCATGGCCTCCACTCTCTTCATAAAATTTCTAAATGGTTTCTATGAGAGATTTTCCATGCATACAAGTGTTTTCAAGCTTGTATGAGTGTCATTAGCTTGCATTCAAGTCAAGTTTCTATCTTTGCATCATAAAGCAAGGGTTTTGATCATTTTGGCTCAAGGATTTTTATGTTAGAGCTTGCATTTTGGGTCTATTTGATTGCATAAGGGCTTTGTCATATCTTTTGTGCCTTCATAGCAATGTAAGCCCTTTCCCTACTCTTAGATATTAACTATGAAGTTAAATTTCATGTTGCAAGTTTGGGTTTGATCATTGAGTATGATACATGCTATCATGTCATGCATGTTTATGAAGTCATTATCTTGATCTTGTGAGCTAAAAGCTACAACCTTTATGTTGAAATGTTGCATTAGGCAATATGAGAACCCTCATAACCTTTATGTCAACTTGCATATGAAGTCATAACCCTTATATGATGATATATGCGAGTTACTAGTCATCATTCCATATCTTTTGTCACCATGATTCGCTTATGTGCCAAGTTTTGGTTTATGCATGCTTTGAGGCTTAAGAATATAACATGCAAGTTAATGAACACATTTGTGCCTCATTTGCCACCATGATTAACTTGTGGCTTAATATCCATTTTTGTCATGCCTTTGCCAAGTCTCTTCTTTTAATCCATTACGTTGTCGCGAACGAATATGCGAGTTTAAAAGCATTGGGTTATGTTATGGGTAATTTCTAATGACATGAAAATACAACTTGAAAACATGACTTGAAATATAACATGGAAGTTGACATGTAAGTATGCATAAAAACATAAGCTTGGGAATTTACCTATTAAGTTAGGTCTACCCTTTGGGAATTTACCTTTTAAGTTAGGTCTACCCAAATGCTTGAAAACTTGTAACATGTTTTTGGAAACATGATGGAGATGACACTTAGATAATATAAGTGTGGCCAACTCGAGGTTGGGTTGAGTTTGCAACGTAAAACTACCCAGAACCGACCGGCCTAACTAGTAGTTGCAAACAATAGGACCCAATGTGAGAAGTTGGTCATGTTGTGCTTGAACCTGAGGTTAGACCAAGTTGTGGTGTAAATCTACCCGGAACCGACCGGCTTAACTAGTAACCACAACAAAGTCTAATGTGAGAGGTGAAGGTGCATTAAGTAATTAATGCCACATGATAGGGTTAAGTTAATTTGATTAATGACTCTTAACCAAATATGACATGGACAAATGGGTTTAGTAATTTGATTAGGCTAATGATACTTAACAAAACATGACAAGGTTGGGTAGGTTAAGTAACTTGATTTGCCTAATGACACTTAACCATTTTTATATGACTAGTGGATGGGGTTAAGTTAACCAACACTTAATCAATCCAACGCGATAACTTGGTAAGGTTAAGTAAGTTTTCTTAATGACGCTTAACCGAAAAATACGGTTAACGAATGGGGTTAAGATTAGACTCAACTAGTCTAAACATGGAAATCGGATGGGGTTAAGTTAGCCTAGACTTAATTAATCCCACTTGGTAGTTTAATGGGGTTAAGTTAAACACTTAACTAATCTAAACATGATGAATTGATGTGGTTAAGTGACCTATACTTAACCAATCTAACTCGTGAATTTATTGAGGTTAAGTTAACCTATACTTAACCGATCTAATGTGAAAACATGATAAGGCTAAGTCACGAATCGCTTGAATACACTTGACCGATTTGACTGAGTAAATTGATAGGGTCAAGTTAATATATACTTAACCAATCTAGAATGATAATTGGACGAGGTTAAGTCGTGAATTGCTTAATACATACTTAACCAACGTGAGCATAGTTTGTAGGGTTAAGTCTTGGACTTGGATACTTAGCCAATTTTGACATGATTTGAAGACGGGTTAAGTCTTGGACTTGGATACTTAGCCAATTTTGACATGATTGGTAGACGGGTTAAGTCATGAACTTAAGTGACACTTAATCCATTATGTAAACCCTAGTTCTGAGGATAGGGGATAACCGTAGTTAACAAGGATAACGGGAATAAGGCTAAGTGGTAAACCTTAGTTGAGGAATAACTAAGTAATGATTCTTAGTCAAGGAAATTTAGACCAGTTCATAGATAGATGAGTAACCTGATACGGTAGGTCATCGTTTAAGTATACGAGTAGGAGCAAGTATCTGATTTAGATAAAGGCTCCAGCGAACTGGGTAACGAAGCAGCGGCTTCGGGGAACGTGAGGGTATTCTTGGTATCCCTCTATGAGCTGCCGGGTGATTATACTAGGCTCATGAGAGGTTAAGGTCTACGTTAGAAGAACCAAGAGTATGCCTTGGTTGCTATGCGAGCGACCTAAAGACGGGGATGGATAGGGGATAGTCGACGATACACGGTCGTACCCTAGATAGCATTTCGTCAGACTACCTACCATCTTTGGTCAAGCGTGTACGTACGGAAAGGCAGAGAACACCCAATAGACCATAGTTGCTATCTAATTATGGTTGCGGTAAGGCTAGGATTGTGGGTTGGCCAGTAGTGTGTTCTCATACAGGATTTATCCTGTCTTGTCTTTCACTAGTTGAGGGAGGGGTCGCGTGGGACCATAGCCACGTATAGAAAAACAGACCTTAGCATCTGTATCGGCAGATAAATCGAAAGCTCCCGACCGAGTCCTGTATTTCTCGATCTGCCCTGTGACAGGACTCGGATGGCACGATGTGATACATGTGCATACAGTCATGGAAAACGATTCACGATGAATGCGTGGGAAAAAGGGCGCGGTTGACGGTTAGCGTGAATCCCAGTGGCCCTGGGTGGTTGAACCAAAACCGAGATACGAAAACGTGCAATAGGTAAGCGTAATCCCTAGTGGCCCTAGGTAGCATAAGTCCTAGTTGTACAAACGATAATTCATGTTGGAAGACCCTAGCTAGGTTTAGGGTAATAGTCCAAACCGATCTTAAGGATCATGGAACTATGTTAAAGTAATGTAGAATCTCATGGGAAAGCCCGTATGGTCTACGGCAAGGGACTGAACATTTACATGGAATAAAACATACAAGTTGAGTAACCTATATATGCGATATATTAGGTTGACATGGACCATTACACGACTTTTGAGTGAGGGTCATTCTTGGTTAACACATGATACGGTGGGGATACTAGTACGGTAGGTGCAGAGCTAAAATGCAGGATAGATATCATGGGACGTTATACGTGATAGATATCTTGGGGATATTATACTTGATAGAAACCTGACGATGTGATACCTTGTTTTATCTTGACATCGTAATTTATCATGACACCTTAGTTTATCTGAGTTCAGTAGTTCATCCTGTTATTTTGATTTAGCTTATCTATCTTGTCATCATGCTTATGTTCATCTCAGTTTCTCATGTCAGTTAACTTTACTAGTTTTTATGCTAATAGTAGATAGGGCTTACTCAGTCTTTTTGACTGACCCTTTTTGTTTCGCCTCTTTTCTTCCGTTTCCCCCCCAGGTTACAGGGAGGAAATACTGTTGTTTAGTTCGGACTTCTTCTGCTTGAAGGTCATCATGGATGGCTTGGACTTTTCTTGGCTAATGGCTACTTTACTGTTTTTACTTGGGGAATAATTTATGAAAATGTCTTTATGCTTCTTTACTATTGCAAGACAGGTTTTGATGTACTCTGATGTAAAAGGCTTTAGACCTTATTTATTCATGTTATGAAAGTTTGATTTTACTTCCGCTATTTTTATATGTTCTGTCTTGTGATATTTCTGTGCGTGTTTACCAATAATGCCCCTCTAAAGCTAGTGCATTCCTTTGCGAGTGACCCTAGCGGAGGCGGGGTGTTACACATCTAGTTGCTGTTGGACAAGAAAAGGATTGATAAAAAGGTTTTGCACATCACAAATCAATGAAGAAGTGTCAAGGAAGCAAGAGGAAAAGAGAAAAGGCCCAAATTTGCTTTATTTATCTAAGGCCCATTTATGTTTCTCATTGTAAACTAATTAATGATGTAATGACCAGGCCCATTTATCATTAGGGTTAGGGTTAGGGTTTGGCTATCTACCCTATATATACCCTTGTAATATCATTGTAGCCACCATCCTATCATATATCTCATTCTATTCTTTTCTTCATTAATAAAACTCAATTTTCTTTTTATCTTATGCAATTTTCTATTTCTTAGCAATTAGTGTTGTCTACACGATTAGATTCGGTAGAACACTATTTGTATTTTGCATTTCTTTTCATTAGTGATTGACCGTCTGATTAGATTCAGCGGTAATCCTAATTTTATTTCCTGTTGTTATTTATATTCTGCACTTTTATTTTCTGTATTTTAATCGCGTTCATAGGTTAAATTGGATTTGATTAGATTTGAATCTGATTCATAGTTTCATTGCTTTTCCATTGAAATTGTGATTTGATCGTCGGTTCAGTTAGATCTGTTCTGAATCAAATTACAGTTTTAATTTTGTTTTGTTTAATTTTCAAAATCAACCTCCAAAGTTTTGTCTAACTCGCTCAAGAGATTAGATAAATAATTTGATTTAATTCACCTCCCTGTGTTCGACCTGTATGCTACACACCTGTATGCTTGCAGAATTTAATTTAAATGTCGCGCTTTTCTAATTCATAGACTAGCGTCGATCAAGTTTTTGGTGCCGTTGCCGGGGAGGCAAACATTAAATTTTATTATTTATTTAATTTCCGATTCGTGTTAGTTTTTATTTTATTTTTTGTTGCTTTTTTTTTGTATATATAGAAAAAAAGTTCTAGTTTGGTTGATTGAGTATTAAAATATTAATACTACAATCTTCTAATAAGGAGAAAAAAATCTTGCCTTTTTATTTTTATTATTTCTTTCCTCATTTTGATTCCTTTTGCTTTTTGTTTTCCCTTCTCCCATTTATTACTTTCCTTTTTTTATATACATCCATTTTCTTCTTCTTACAACTTTGAAAGCAAATAAAAAAAAACTTACCAAATTTCCTTAATTTTATCTTCTTCTTTCTCATTTATTTCTTCCCCCTTTCAATTTTTTCCTTTTATATTTCTTTTTCCTTTCCTACTTTCAAAGCAATAAAAAAACAAAAACAAAAAAAAAACTCATCATTTAATTTCTCCAACTCTTTCCCCTTTTTCAATTTCATTCCCAATTTCTACAACCTCTCTTTCAATAGCTTTCATATAAAAAAAAAAAACTGAAAACTTTCCATTCTTTCTTCCTTGTAGTTAATTCTCTGCTTGTCATTTGATTACTACCCTCTTTTGCTATTTCTTTATTTCTTTCCATTCTTTTTCTTTTTGCAATTACAACAGCAATCTCTTCTCATCTTCTTGCCATTCCGTACATCTTCTTCTCTTCCACCAAGACCAAAACCAAAACTATCTTCACGCATACCCATAAAAATCCATATATCTTCCACCAACGAAAACTAATACAGCAAGTCATAACCTCCCCAAAACCATCCTTTCTCACAACCACCAACATCAGCACGTCACCCTCGTCCATCACAAATACCCCACGCACAACTTCTGCGCACCATCACCGCCATCAAATCCGATCACAACGCACTACTCAGCAGTTCCACTGCGTTTACCAGCCTCTATCCACTAAAACCGCTCCATAATACCACCGATACCCACTCCAAATCCGATTCTCCGATCATGACATCATCCTCCAACCTCACGTTCGAATTCCAACACCACCTCCACCACGCAACAGATCCAAGAAACCCATAAATCGCCAATTCGAAACCAAGCCAAAAATCCCAAGTCAACAACGAAAAAGCAAATCGGAGGGGCCTTGAGTTTCATATTGAAAATTTTCCTTTTTTTGGATCTCGAATAGCTTAGTTGTGGAGATTGATTGTGGGTGGAGTCTATTAGGGGAGTTGCGTCCTGTTTTCCAAGAAAAGGAGGAGGCGCGTCTCAGTGAGATCTCCCGTGAATTTTTTTTTGGGGCACTGCAATTTTTTTTGGTGAACATTGAAGTTTGTGCATGGTGTTTAGCAATTGAGTAGGCAATTGATTTGTTTTCATTTTCTTTTTGATGTGGTCTCTTCGTGAAAGGTAAATTATACTACACACATTAAAAAAAAAATGGGATTGCCATTTTTGGTTTCTGAGAGATTTTGGGAGCGCATATCCTGTATTTTGTTTTTGGCCTGTTCGACTGTGCCAAAACAAATAGCAAAAAAAAAAAATGTGGTTTGAGGAGCATAATTAAGGCGAGAATTGGATTGTGTTGCCTATTTTTGGGTGCGTGCGTTTTGATTGAGAATTGACTTTCCAGGAGCAATTCTTTATTTAGTGCGTTAGTGCTTGTTCCTTACTTTTTTATTTTTTTTATTTCTTTTGTTAGGCTTAGCTTTTATTTTAAGTTTAGTTTATTTATTTTGTTTGGTTTTATTTTTATTTTTATTCTAGGTTTTTATCAGTTTGTAGTTTTCTTTTGATTTTACTTCTTTTCTTTTTCTTAAAAAAAAAAGAGCACGTTTTTTTTAGGCTTAATCGAGTAGGTTCGCTTGTTTGTTTGTTTGTATTTTTTTTCTTTTTTTTCCTTTGTTAGTTTTTTTTCTTTTTCTTTTTAGGTTTTCTCCCTTTCAATTGTTTACATTTTTTTTTGTTTTATTTGCGTCTCTTTATTAAAAAAAAAGAGGAAACCTCATTCAAATCAAAGGCAAAAAGCAAAGAATTCGAGCAAAAAAACAAGAAAACTCGGAAGCCAAGCAAATTTGCAAATCGCCAACGCTGCTCAATTGCACTGGACGGACTGCCATACCCCGCTGTAAAATTCTCTTAACTCTACAGGTGCTCTGCTGCAAAATAAAAATATAGAAATTGTTGTAAAAATCTTCTGCAGGGGCAGCGGCTTGAATGTAAAAAAATTTAATTCTGCAATTTATATTTCTGTGACTGTTCTGTGACTGAAATTTCTGAATTAGTTGGGTACGGACTGATATTTTCATAACTGTCATCATTCTCATCGTTTCTCAACAATAAAATCCGATTAGATATTTCAAAATAATATAATAGAAAAGTGGTGCTTTGTGAACTTGACTGTCTCGTATAATTGGATCGCGGATATATACTAGTTCAATTTATTGGACTATTAGCAAAAGAGGTTGCATACTACCCGTAAAACATTGGTCGTATCCCTTAGTATTTATACTATACGTGAACGGCCATAAGACCCTCTTCCCCCTTCTAATTGAGTCAGTTAATTAATAGAGCACTACTCAGTATTTTATACTATTTTGAAGTGAGAATATTTTCTGTCTTGCATTGACTTTATTCAAATGTCTGATTCAAAAAAATCCTTGAGAGAAACGTGGGATAATAATCGGAGTAGACGTCCTCTTGAAGAGTATGAATATGAATTACAACTCATGAGGCAAAATGTTCCAAAATTTCATGAGCTCAATGCCAACAGTTTTCAAAAATTTCCAACTGACCAACAATTTCAAAATCATGATAATAATCGAAATGACGATTTCAATTCAAATTTCAACAATTTCGATTATGGGCCACATCCACATGAAAATAGTTTTGAATCCCAATATAACATTGATCCACATCAATATGGGGTTGTAAACCAAAATTTTCAAAATTATAGCCCATATCAACATCTTGAAAATGACCAAAATTGCTATTTTCACTCGAATTTTAACAGTTTTGGTTATGAACAAAATTTCTATGATCAAAATAATTTCCAATATCATTGTCAGTTTCCTGAAAATTCAAACAACTACCACATTGGAAATAATATTGATTGTGAAATTAATGTGGACTATAATTTTGAGAATCAAGAAATCCAAAACGAGAGCTCTCAAATCAACGATCGTCTTAACATTCTTAGAGAGAGGGAAGAAAGACTAAATAAAAAGGCCGATGAACTTCTTTGTTTATTGACATCTTTGAAAGAACAACAAGAGCAACAAAATCAAATTCAAACAAGCGATGAATCAGAAAATAATCAATTCTTTACTGATGGTGAAAATTTTCAAATAACGACTTTTGAAATTGAGAATAATCATCTTGATGAAGTTTTCCAAAATTCAACAAATGATTTGGACTTCAGCTCTTTTTAGAAAAAAGATTTAAGCTTGGATTTTGATCTTCCTCTTTCAGACTGTGAGAAACTTGAAATTCTAGAAATTGAACAGAATAAAAATGTTGAATTTTTCAACTCAAAATTGGAAAAGGATTTTAACGAACATGAATTCCTTGGTTTGTATGAGGATGAGTTGGCAAATGAGGATGAAATAGATTCAAGCCACCAATCTGAATTTGAAAATTTTGATTTTGAGGTTTTTAACGAACTTGAAATGGTCAGTGTCGAAAATACCTTGTCAATTAATGATGAGAAAGGTGATCACATACTCTTGAACAACACTCAGAATTCAAATTTCACTGAATTTATATACGATCACAAATTTTTGAAAAATTACACTGACAAATTTGTTGAACACATGAACTATCTTTGGAATGCTGGCTTGGTTGAAAAACTTCATGTTAGGACGACCCTGGATATTTATCTCCTGGACTATAAATCTAGGTTTAAAGATGATATGGTTTTCAAGAACTCTTGCTTGTTAGAAAATATGCCTAGGCATAGTGGGAATGGGACTCATAGGGCAAGAACCAAGTGTGGGGGAAAAAGTTGGTGGCAATCCTTGCGTCGCATGCATCGCAAACACATTTATCATTGTACATATGATCCTTTCTTACATATAGTTAAATTGCATTTCGTTTTACAAATCATTTTACATTTAATCCATCTTTGGGTTCTATCTTTCACATTTAGGAAACGTGTTTACAGTGTGGACACTGTTTAGTTCTAGTGTGGGGGGGAGTCTGCATTTCACTCATTTTCGTTTTTTTTTCGTTTTTTTCTTTCTTTTCATTTACATCCATTTAAATAGGACCATCATGCATTTTAGACTGTAGTAACATGCCATTTTTTTTTGAAATACGACTCATTTTCAATTGATACAACAAAATAAGTTTACAATTTTTAGCCAGTTGATAGTATTTTTCTCTCTCAGCTAAATTCGAATTTGAAATATAATGAAAATTTTAATTTTGAGGGATAATAGTGTAACCGGTACATAGGGAGATTCTTAGGTGATGGCCATGAAATCTATTCTATATTGTAGACTTTGTTTAAATAAGTGGAGGACTTAAAATACATATATTGGCTTTTCGAATCTTTAAAACTAAGTTGTGTTAAGTTGAATTCGCGTAACTCTCTTTTGTGCTTATAATTTCAATAATAATAATAGTAATCCAAGGGTATCCAACATTGCTTGTATATCAAGCGTTGGTGTGCAAACCCGCCAAGCTCTATTCGACACGTTGTTGACAAAGTCAGCGTTGGAATATCTTTGTCTCATTTTATGAGATTAGACACCTAAGGATTACCGACACGTTGTTGACAAAGTCAAAGTCGGCCTGCACAATCCGCCATGCTCTTTACCCACTCTCCGTTAGTCCGCGAGGCAGTGCATGGGTGGTAAACCTTGGTCTTCTAAGTTAGGTGTATGTACTTAATCATAAATCTTAAAATTTTATAGAATAAAGAATAAGCGATGATGCCCAAATACTTCTTTACCTTATTGATTTGACTAGCCATACATAAGAAAATTAGAATACCACTTTACAAACTGTGCCAAGCAAACTAAGAATCTATTTCATGGCTGCACTATGTTATCGACCGAACTAACTGGCCAAACTGGAATTTAACATTTGAAAACTTGATTTATATTGAAAATTTGTGACAAGTCGAGGTATCTAAAATAAAATCAACTGATCAGAAATTGTTAACTTAATTTGTTGTACCACCTTCCTGAAATAAGTCGTGTTTTCATTTTTCGTTTTTATTTGCATATGTCCATTGCATTCATGTAGTTTCATTAGAATCATAGCATACTGCATTTGGATTTTGTGGGTAGTATCCGCTGAAAACCCTCACGAGACACCACTCGTCCTACTAGGGACACCTAGAGGTTTAATGGCTTGTTTCATATGCTCAATGCAATCGTGTTTCCTACGAAAGTGCGACCTATCTAGTTAGTTTTTCATTTTCTTTTTACTTGAGGACGAGTAAAAGATAAGTGTGGGGGTATTTGATTGACACAAAAATGTGTTTATTTTATGCTCTTATATCTTATCTTTTGTATATAAATAAATATCACTTGGGTATTGTTTTGTTACTTTTACAGATATTCCAAACCCAGCCCGCATGCAACCAGAAAAGTAGAGAAATAGAGATGAAATTGATATATATTTACATTTTGAAGAATTGTAGATGAAGATCTCACATCTAGTTGCTGTTGGACAAGAAAAGGATTGATAAAAAGGTTTTGCACATCACAAATCAATGAAGAAGTGTCAAGGAAGCAAGAGGAAAAGAGAAAAGGCCCAAATTTGCTTTATTTATCTAAGGCCCATTTATGTTTCTCATTGTAAACTAATTAGTGATGTAATGACCAGGCCAATTTATCATTAGGGTTACGGTTAGGGTTTGGCTATCTACCCTATATATACCCTTGTAATATCATTGTAGCCACCATCCTATCATATATCTCATTCTATTCTTTTCTTCATTAATAAAACTCAATTTTCTTTTGGGTACGTTTTTTAGAGGTCCCTATTAGGTTTCAAAATATAAAAAAAACCCGGTCATAAACTTATTGTAAATTTAGTCCCTATTTTTCGAAAATTCATAAAAAAAATATAAAAAAATTATAAAAAAATCACGATAATTCGTATTTAAATTAAACATGTACTCGCCCAAAAATTCAGATCATAATAAAATCAAAACATGCATCAAAATCAAAAAAATACAGAAAACAACGAAAAATGCAGTAATTTGCATCAAATCATGCACATATTTGGAATACTTGCATTCATCTGTGCAAGTATTTCTCTGTTATATTTTTACATGCAATACTTGCATACATGTGTGTAAGTTTTTAAAATAGTTGCATACATGTATGCAAGTTTCTGCACACATTTTATTTTCACATGTAAATACTTGCATACATGTGTGCAAGTATTTCAAACAGTTGCACACATGTATGCAAGTTTCTGCATACATTTTCAACTAAAACAGCTTCAGAAATACTTGCATACATGTATGCAACTATTGGCAAAAGTTGCATACATGTATGCAACTATTTGCATGTTTTAAATTCACAATACATCCCTGTAATTAATGTTTTCTCTGTAAACCCGCCCCCTATTTTAGCTGCCGCCTGGAATCTTCCGCCTGCCACTTTCCATACCTCCGCCTCTTTCGTTTTCTGTCCAAATTTTCAGGCGCTATCACTTAAAAAAAAAAAAATTCTAAAATCTATAAATATTCTCGAAAGTCCACAGAAATTTAAAAAAAAAGTTGCATAAATGTATGCAACTTTTACGAATAGTTGCATACATTTATGCAACTATTCGAATACACATGGATATATTTATGCACGCCTGTTTGAAAAATTGCATACATGTATGCAGTTTTTCTATATAACTGCATACATGTGTGCATATATGTCAAAATACATGCAAACGTGAATAAGTTGCACGTAGGAATGCAGTTTTTAAATAAATGCATCAGCAGATGCATGTTTTAACAATATATGCATACATGTATGCATTTATACTGCAGTTTTGACGCAGATTTGAAATAAATGCATACATGTATGCAACTAATCGATTTATATGCATGTTTTGATGCAATTTACTGCATTTCGTTGATTTTCTGTATTTCGTGATTTTGACGTTGTTTTTAATGTTTTTTTGATCTGGTTTTTTTCATGATTAATTGTTTTAATTAAATACGAATTTACATGGTTTTTTAATATTTTTTTATATTTTTTTATATGTTTTTGAAAAATAGGGACCTAATTTACAATAAGTTTATGACCGGATGTGAGCCTAATTAAGTTTCGTTTTAGGGATGTGTGCCTAATATTCACTTTTCTTTTTATCTTATGCAATTTTCTATTTCTTAGCAATTAGTGTTGTCTACACGATTAGATTCGGTAGAACACTATTTGTATTTTGCATTTCTTTTCATTAGTGATTGACTGTCTGATTAGATTCAGCGGTAATCCTAATTTTATTTCCTATTATTATTTATATTCTGCACTTTTATTTTCTGTATTTTAATCGCGTTCATAGGTTAAATTGGATTTGATTAGATTTGAATTTGATTCATAGTTTCATTGCTTTTCCATTGAAATTGTGATTTGATCGTCGGTTCAGTTAGATCTGTTCTGAATCAAATTACAGTTTTAATTTTGTTTTGTTTAATTTTCAAAATCAACCTCCAAAGTTTTGTCTAACTCGCCCAAGAGATTAGATAAATAATTTGATTTAATTCACCTCCCTGTGTTCGACCTGTATGCTACACACCTGTATGCTTGCAGAATTTAATTTAAATGTCGCGCTTTTCTAATTCATAGACTAGCGTCGATCAAACTGCCATAATAGGTCTGTTGCTAAATATCATTTACTGCAACCGTCATATGTCGCCTGTTGCAAATAGCTAGTTGCCATAGGGTATTTTCTTGTAGTGCTTGCACTAATCCTTTCTCTCTCGAGGAATTTTTTCTGCTTTTCGTTATATGCCCAAAGCATCGGATGCCCTAGGCCTTTAATGGAAATGCTACATTGAAAAATTCCATCGAGGAGTTTGTATTGAAAAAGTGGATTTACTTAACCAATTTTGTTGGATTTCATTGATTTTTACTAGGGAAATTTTGAGGTTTTAATGAATAACGGTCTTTGTGCTCTTCATAGTATCAAAATTTTCAAATTTTCCTTTTCCATTTCAAGGTTCCGCTTGGTTGGTCAAATTAGTCTTTGCTGAACCTTTCATTTTGAAGCTATGACGAGTTTGTGGTATGTTTTAAGAAGTAAGCATTGTCGAATCTCTTTAATGCGGTAGTAATGCCCCCATACCAAAATTTTCCATAGACTTTTAAGGTTAGGCGCGACATTATGTGACCGACTTTATTTGGAATCTTCTGATCATGTGTTTATGCCGTTGTTGAATTTTTTGGCATGATCATGATTAGAGGTTTCTAATCCAGACGATCCTACTCATGCCTTTTTATGGAGATAAACTTCTGTTTTTGTGCCCTTTCTTGAGAGGTCTTATATTTTATATTTTCAATCTTATTTCTCACTAGCCTGGTAATCTGGACCCTTCGGAGATTAGATTTGAACATATGCCCCTCGAGAGGTCTTATTTTGCGTTCCTTTGAAGATGTATTTGTAAACCCTTTATTCGTTGTGACTGAATGACTCAGCCACTTGTAGAATTTGTAGGGCGCCTCCAAAAAGGTCTTTCGGTCCGTCACTAACTGAATTTGGAAGACCCGGCTTATGATCGGATGCCCCCCAGGGGGTCCTTGATCCATTGTTCGTTGAGTGAATAATTCAGATGGTTGTTGAACTTGTCAGACACCCCAAAGAGGACTTTTAGAGCCCAGTGTTTATGTCGCTATCCGGCCATGTATTAATGGCGTCGACGATCAACCGAGTGCCCCTCGGGGAGGTATTGGGTTTAAAAGCCCGATGTTTATATCGCAATCTGGCCAGGTATTAATGGGTCGGCGATGAACCTGGTGCCCCTCGGGTAGGTCTTTGGTTTAAGGTTGCATTGTTTCACGGGGCAGACACTAGTTCATTTATCGGGATTTACCACGATTTGTTAGAACTAGGGCCAAGACCTTGCAATTAAGAAGGTTCCCCTTCGGCGAAACTTACAACTTTGTTTGTAATCTGAACACTGCATCATTTGACCATTCAGCTCCTGGTTTCCCTTATTTGCTAGGCTGTGCTCCACACCTTCATGTTTGTCGTGAATAATGTTTCAAGTACTGAGCAGTGGGCACTAGAGCTATCCTACTCGGGATGCGCTTTAATGGTCACCAGGTTCTGCTAGGATACGGATGTGTTAACGTTCTTGTAGAAGACAGTTGCTTCAACTGGTCCCTTCTTCCTTTCCCCTTTGTCAGTAAACTTAGCAATGAAATCGGCTAAAGCCTGCCCATTTGTAGTTCTTCGAGGATGGTAAGTGATGTCATACTGGTCAAGCTCAATATTCTACTTTATTTATCCTTCCGAAGCTTACGGGCGGAAGAGAACTTGCTTTAGTGGCTCATCGGTAAGAACTTTGATAGAGTGGGCTTGGAAGTGTGGCATTTGCTTCTTTGAGGCAATGAGCAGACAATATGCTAACTTCTCCAACTTAGGATAGCTCAGCTTTGCCCTGGTAAGCTTTTTGTTAATGTAGTACGCTAGCCATGGGATCTTTTCTCGGAGAAATGTCCTTTGAGTGAAACTTACAATCCTTTAGTTCGTTTACTGCGACACTTGCTCATTGTTCGACCCTTCACAACCCCTTCCTTCTACTTTTCAAGGCAGTGCTTTTTATCTCTATATTTAGTTATATTTGTCACTTGGACTGGTATTTTTAGGGGTCGCGAAGTATCGTCGATTTTCAATGGAATAAGCGCTCGTCAAGCGTCATTTGCCGCAATCAGGATGAGTAAATTCAACTTTGGTGATTTTGTCAAGTAAACTGCTTGCTCCTTTCCTTAGTTGAATCCACTTTTTTATTTTCCAGATGGTGAATCACATCTTTGCTTTACATGCGGAATGATGCTTGTTGCACTTAACGCTTGGAATATCATTGTCGGGGCATGTTATAAATATCACTCAGACTTGTTGAACTACAAGGAAATATACATTCCTTTAACTGCATGGTGTTTATCTTGGTGAGTGACCTGAAGTTGGAGATTTGATGTTTCCAACTTCCTACTTTAAGTAGTACCCCTTTAATGAAATATGCAGCTTTATGACACAGTGCTCATTTGCTGCGCTTTTCATCGTTTGACTCTAAACAGATTTTTCTTTTGATTTGCAAGGTGGTGCTTTACATCACTGAATTTTCTCCATATGATGCCTTCGGTACCCAACACCTGAACTGTTCAAATGGGGTATGCTAGCAAGGGTTGCCAGAACTTATCAGACCGCGAGCCAGTAAGTGCCCTGTAATATTAAATCGGTTTTAATGACTTTCGATCCAATGAAATAACTGAAGTAAAGCAGATGCAAACTTCTTATTATATGAAAATTGACATAGTAATTTCCCAATTACAATCCCCCCTTTACCAGAAGAGGTTAATATTTGTAAAAGAAAGCATGACAATTTTTCATAAGAACTAAGCAGTGCTTTTATGCCAAATGTTTATGCAAACGATCGTCATTCTAGATTCTTGGTACTGGAACTTCATCAAAGGTCGGCAGTTTGTAGGTGTCATTTAGAAGCTTCTGGATGATAACATATGACCTTTGCCAGTTAGACTTAAGCATGTCAACACCGGCCTTTACTGAGGCACGGTATGGAAGTGACGGGGGATCATTGGATGAACATGAGCTTCTAATTCCATTGGGATCACAGCCTCTGTCGGGCTATACTCTTGAGAATTTGCATTGCTTTGAACCTTTCCCCAATTTCTATTGGTTGAACGAGAACTGTTTGCCATAGTATCGAACATTGGCTTACATTGGCTTCTCACTGTTTCTTGTTGGAACCTCTCCATCTGGGCTTGATCGTTTGACGAATATGCTTCGCCCCGAAGGAGTTGAAAGAGGATTTGTTGTATGCGATTTCTTGACATATTGTTGTAGCTTGCTCTTCCTAACCAACATCCCAATCGAGCTTTTTAGATGTCTGCAATTATTAGTATCATGACCAGGCTGGTTGTGATAATGGCAGAAACTTCCAAAGGTTGCTGCTTTGTTCGAGATCTTTAACATTGGTGGTGGCTCTGGAAAGAACCCTGCGCCCTTAGTAGCAAAGAAGATCTTCTCCAAGGTATCATTTAGGGGAGTTAATTCTTTAGACTTGAAAAAGTGAAATTTCTTGTTTCCTTTTTGTCTCCATATGTTCTTTTCCGCCCTCCGACATCCTTTTTGTTACTTGCCGGAAAGGTAGGGAAAAGGTCGCTTGAATTTGGTTTCCTTATTATCATGATGACCACAATTCTCTACGTGAAAAATCTAAAATAGTGAGGCACGTGCTCCTTTCTACACCAAGTTATTCTATATAGTTTGTGAGTTCGGCTTGAGTGGCTTCGATATCCTGTATTTGATTCAGCAACATCTTATTCGAAGCGTCTATTTTCTGGTGCAAATTGGTCATGGCGGCGACGAACTCTTTTCGAGTTACATAATCCTTCGGAGTTTCATTCGAGGTTAGATTGTCGGCTTGAGAGGCAATGGAAGCTTCCGTAATGGTATCGTTAAAAATTCCTGCAAGCCTGGCATTATTTCCTGAGAACGGCTGCTTGTCTTTATATTGACCCATGAGGCAGACATCGTCCCTTTTCCTTGACATTTGCTCGGGCAAACAACGACAGCTAGTAAACTGAGTGCTTGTACTTCCGGTCTGAAGAGGTGCCCCTTCACTAGGACTTGTAACCTTATGGGAACCGTACTTGTTTATGTGTCTTCTCTTTGACGGGACTCATTTGAACACTTTAAGATCCGTTTTGGAATCTTTAATGTCTGATTCGTTTCCAATATATGGCCGAACATCCACTTCCTTTATGTCGTGATCATGATTATTATCTAACATCGATGAGTGCTCATTCCCACTTAGGTCGATCTAAATTTTATGAGGTGTCGGATTTGCTTGAGTAGCAAAGTGAATTTCCGTCTTACCCACCAAAGTTTTACTTTGCTTATTAAAATTGGTGACAGCAGCTTTAAACCAGTCATGGGCTACTCTAACTTCCACCGTTTCAACACCAGTCAGGTTACTGGTTTGTAAATGGTGGGGACACCTTTTACAGTTTTACCGCATTTTCACGAGTCGGCTTTTGAAGATATGAGATACGTTTGAGGGACCAGTAGCTTATCAAGCTTATCCACTAAGGCTTTGCTTGAAATTGCCATTTGTTGATTTAAGTCGCCCACAACCTTATCCAACTGATCTTGAGTTATGCCAACTCCTATTCCCTTGGATCGATCAGTATTTGGGAGGTTCGCTCACGGAATGGTGATAGCTTCATGATCGACACTTCCCGAACTTTCGGCGGAACTATTGTCGTACTTCTTTGGTAGAGGCATAACTTCGTGCAACTCTTCTGATTTTGGCAGAGATCTTTTGAATTTGAAAGGTAGTTCATCGATTGGTCTACATCGAAGACTTGCGGGATCTATGGTAGAAATAAGATTAAAATTTCCAATGGTACACTCTTAAGATTGAGAGGAGTGCGAACGCGGCCCCACGGTGGGTGCCAAATGTTTGAGTCATTTTTTGATTCAAACATTTACAATGTCGCATCTTTCTATAATAAAGCAGAACATCTGATTGGTCTTCAAATAACATGGTTTTCAAAGTATTGCTTTATATGACTGCATCCTTTCTCATGTCACTTTCATAAGAATGAACCATTCGTTGTTTTAAATTTTTGACTACAACTAAACAATTCAATGCTTTAGCAAGGTATAGTTATTTATATTTATGTTACTAGCAGTCAACTCTTTGTTGTATTTTAGCAACAATTAAACAATTATTATATGTCAGAAATAAGTTTATCTAAATGGTTTCATAATGTAGGGTATCTCTTGAATTGAACACCTCCAAGCTGCTTCTTCAGGCGCTCACATCATCAACTAGGCAGTTGAAAGTTGTCAGAGTTGGAATTCTACAGCTGATTTATATCTCTGCATTCATGTCTTCTTACATGTTCAACTGCAGTTATTCATCCAAGGCTAGCGCTTACTTGCCTAATGGTAAGCATTTTCTCGGTTCTTTTTTTATTAACATTATTTGTAAGTTCTACGATGGTAAGTATAAATACATATCAACTGCACATAATTCAAGTCAGTTACTGGTTTTCGATTTTTTATGCCAAAATAAGTTTTTTCAAATAATTAATGTACTTAGGAGCTACAGAATTTCTTTACTCCTTAATGTAGTTGACAAAATTAGCCTGGGATTCAATGTAAAATTTATTTGTACACTTGATATCAGTTCCTCGATTATTTAGTCCACTACCATAACTTTGATATGTATCAAAAGATAATATGTGGTTCATTTTTGAATATGTTCCATTGTCAGAAATTACCTTTATGACTCATTTATCAAATAATTTTCATTTTACATTTCAAAGTTGAAATGTTATCCTATATTTGGTTCTGGTAATACTACTGCTTTGTTTCATGTTTATTATGTTACCAAAAACATTTACCTTGAGAAAATGATGAGAAGTAAAAAGAAAAACATTAAGGAGTATGAAAGTTAAAAATAAGATATTGAGATAAATAAATGATGGCATAACCTTTTTTTTTAAATCAAAGAATAAACAATAGTTTAATCAGTCTTGAATGCCTTTTTCTATTGTGTTTTAATCTGTGTTATCATAGCAAGCGCTATAGCGCCAAGTAATGTATAGCGCATAACTTGTGCTATTCTACTTCTTATAGCGCAAGGGGCCCTTATAGAGCAGATGTAACGACCTGCCTTTTTGACTGCTTTAAGTCGATATTTAAACCAACTCAGTACGTTCAAAATGACAGGTAGTTATTTTAGCTTATCTGGTTTAAACAGAATTAGCATACAGAATCACATAATAAAAGGAACAATAATATCACTTATTCAAATATGGTGTACCTCATAGCTTTAAACCAAAGCTCTGATACCAACTTATTTGAATAAGAGATATTATTGTTCCTTTGGTTATGTTATTCTATGTGTTAATTCTGTTTAAACCAGATAAGCTAAAGTAACTACCTATCGTTTTGAACGTACTGAGTTGGTTTAAATATCGACTTGGAGCGGTCAAAAAGGCAGGTTTTTACAAAGTGTATTAGCACGTTGGTGAGTAAAGATGGAAAGAGGAAGGTCCAGGAAGAAGATTTACAGGAGCAGACAAATACGATCAGAAATATTAAAACATATCCATATCCAGATTCTGATAGTATAGCCTGTTGGGATTTGCATTTGGGTTTATGGGCCACGACGTTGGTGGCTAACCGATCATTTGTTGGACCTATATTTAAAGGGTGAAACACTCATATTTACTTGTTTTTGTAATTTGATAAACTTAGAATAAAATGAAAAGGAAATAAAATGGCACCCTGCATGCCACATACCCTGATTGTTGCCGCACATAGTTCTTTGTTGTGTGATGTTCCATTCGTTACTAGTCCATACTTAATTATATACTTATGTAGTTAGTTTGAGTTTATTCTAGTTTGTAAACCATAAATAACTCCTATGCTTTTGTCCCCTTGTTTTGCACCCTGGAATATTTGTCTCTTGACATTTCCTGTGCATTGAACTTACGTGTATATGTGAGTTTTGACTCACATGTACACATAAATGTGTATATTCAAAAGTTGGCTGATTTATTTTACATTGTTCTAAAAAGAAAAAAACCCTGATGTGCGTGGAACACATGTTGCTGGATCTTTTATTGTTTTGGCATTTGAGTTCTTGCGAAATGCTAGCATACATGAAAATGTTGAGCATATGTTGTACTTTATATATATATATATATATATATATATATGGTCATTGTATAAGTTCTTGTGGGTTGTATTTGGCTTTTGTATGCATACCATGACCCTAAGAAATACGCTGCTAAGTAAATGGGTTTAGGGATAAGTGTACACCTTTGATAGTATACATGCATGAAGTGTTTCAGGTTTAGATATTTCAGCTCGCAACGAAGTGGAGAGATGAAAGACGCATACGCGCGCAAGGCGACAAAAATCGTAAACTTTTATTTTTAAAAAAATTCATGTATATATTTTATTTAATTCTTCCGCTATATAGGAAATTTCTGTATAACTCCGATATTATTTATACATAAAATTTCGTTCTTGAGATACTGTCATTTCTGTGTCTGTGATTTTTGTGTTTATTCTGTTTAGACCCGTAAGCTAAAATAACGATTCGCTGTTTTGAGTGTCTTGAGTTGGTTTAATTACCGATTCAAGACGTTAAAAAATAGCGAGTCATTATAGTTGGTATGAATTTTTAAATTATATGTAAATTTGTTGAAATCTAAATGATTAAACGATGTTTGGAAAAATAAACTTTTATTTGAGAATTATAATTTTTAGATTTGTTAAATTTTAAGCTTGAGATTTTACTCATAATTTAATTTGGTTTGAAATTGGTTTTAAACTAAATTTGTGTATGCATACTTAGTGTATATAAATGGTATTTATAGTTGGAAAAATATATACTCTTTTAATTTAACCTTTTATTTAAGGGTGTGTTTTTTACAGGTCCCTATTAAGTTTTAAAATATAAAAAAAAACCCGGTGATAAAAATAATATAGAAAACATCCCTAGTTTTGAAATTACGCTGGAAAAATCCCGATTATATCCTTTCAAAACCTAAAATTCCTCGATCCACATATCCTCGCTTCATTTTTCACGTCGCAGAAATAGGGCAGTCGACGAAAAGGAAAAATTAAAAAATTAAGCCGATTTTGATTTTTTAATCTCGATCGAGTGAAGACGCCTAAAATCATTGGTGATTTGAACAGAAAATAGCGTCATATGGGGAGAACGAAGGTAAAAATTTGTTTTTTTCTGTCAAACAACAGTTGTTCTTGTCGAATTTTATATTAAAATATGGATTAATTGGAATTATTGCATGAGTATATGATTACATACAATTATTTATGCAAATTTGTTTAAAAAATTGTTGTTGGTTGCAAAAAAAATTGTTACTATCGTTTTTTTTCAGATTTAAAGCATTGCTGAAAGACTTTATTATGAAATAGTAACATGGTTGAGTGATTTTTGGCCAGAAATGTTTTTCGTTGCTGTGATTTTTATCATGGATGTTGCAAAATTATATGATTTGTATAAATGAGTATATAATGAAATTCTGAGTGGAAATATGCATTTATTTACATTATTTTCATAGTTGTATGCATATTTTTGTTACGTATGCAAACATACAATTATATATCAAAAAATTGTTGCTTATGTGGATGTAATGTTCAACACAGATGCTTGCTTATATTCACAAATGTAGGAATAGTACTGGAATAAATTAATGAATTTAATCAGAAATATAGCATTCTTCTATGCAAACTAATTTGCAGTTATTACTGGAATGTTGCATGAATATATACATTTAATAAAAATTGATGATTGCAAGCCTGAAACCATCAACAAATATGTTCATAATTTCTGTGCAGTAAATCTAAATTTTACAATGCAAGTGTGCATTTATGTAATGATTGTTGCATAATTTTGTTGATGTAGTAATAACTGTTGCATACAAATGTGCATATATCCAATATTTTTTTCATACTTATATGCATTTAAACATGCTTGTTTAAAAATGTTTTCCTTTTTTTGCAGAGAACTAATGAAAAAGAAAATGATGCAGTTGAAAGTGAGCAGGAGAAAGCCTGAAATCATGCATAGATATGTTCGAGAAATTGATAGCTTAAATACTGAATTACTACGACATGATTATGTAGTTCCATTGCTGAATTATGAATGAATTTTATGTTTTTAAGAAACTTAGTTTTAGTGTTTACTTTTACCATTTGTTTTAAATATTTATGTGATGTAATAAAATCAGTTCAGTTTTTTATTGTGGCTTTGTTTTAGATTGACATTTTTTTAAGCTGAAATGTATGCAAATATTTGTTATATTTGAAAAAATATATGCATAATATTTGAACATTCCTTTACCTGTTACATCTTACTATGCATCAGTTATAACGCTGCATTTTGCTCTGTGCATGCTTTGAACTTTTGCTCGTGTAATTATTATTAAAAATAATATGGACAGCATTTTCGTCTTGAATACTTGTGCAAATTTATGTAGTAATGTATGCAATTATTCCAGATAAATTCATAAATGTATGCAACTATGGAAATTATATGCTCGCAATTAGTATTTGAATTGTTTTTCATATTCCTATGCAACTAATATTAATGATTTCATATAAGTATGCTATTATTTTACTTCTGCAGTTCAATTTTGCAAATTTTCATAATATTTTGCTTACAACGATGCTAATATATTGAATAACTGCACACCAGTAAGCAAAAATACCAGGTTATCATACAGAATCAAAATAACTTCAAACACTACGTAATATTCCCATGTAATTCATTTCTGTAAATAATAATCAACAAACCGTAATTAAAAAAACAATACAAATATTCACAAAAACATTCTAAACATCAAATTTTTCAGTTTTATTTCACGTTGTTTGCATTCGATAGCAACCAGTTCTGTGTCAGGTCTTGACTTGGAGTCCAGCTTTGCGGTTTGCAGTTCACAATTTTGTATGCGAGCATTGCTCTTTGTAAATCAACATCCTAAGCGTTGTAAAGTTCATCTTTCTTGTCCAGTTCTTTTTCCTCACTTCTTTGATTCATCATATTCATTACAAACATTGCATATTCGACACTGCAAAAATTTATAAAGCATAACCAATTGTCAATTGGATAATAGGATTTGTTAAGAAACTATTCAAAATATCTAGATAGAAACATGGAATAATTATTAAGAAATGCGTAATAATATTCACAATTGAATGAAGATAACTGCAACAATTATTACTTCATCAATAGAATCATGCAACTATTGTTAAAATATGCATATATTGTCAAAATGATCATAAATGTACGCAACTTTTGTTAGATCACTTGGTTTTGCAAGTACTCAGAAAAGATGATTATAAGTATGCATATATTCTAGATATATGCATACAAATATGCATATATTTTTACATTTATCTGTATTCATCATTTATGTAAATAAATTGCTTACAAATATGCATTTATTCTTAATATATGCATATCTGTATGCAACTTTATATCAAACATGCAGAAAACCAGAATATAGAATATATGTATATTTGTATGCAAATATCTAGTATTTTTGCATAAATATATGCAGATATTATTGTTATTTTGCTGAATTGTATAATTCTGAAATTCCAGCGTGCATCTACTACGAATTAATGCATTCAAACATTTATTTTTTGTGCGTTCTTGCTTACAATCGTAAATATTTACTGAATAAAATACAGATTACCAAAAGACAGTATCTACAGCCCAGTACGAAAAAAAGCAACCAGATTCATACCTTTTTTCGCTATTTAATGTAATTTGATGATGACTACATCGAACTTCAAGCAAAACAGGAAGATGTTGATTAAACTGATAATCACCGGCTTTTATTACGGGTTTTGATCGACATAAAAGAAGCGATCGTTTTGAGTAAATCACCTGAAAAATCGCAAGCACCAGCTGTAAAAAACTTCCATTGCGACTATTCATTAAACCATCCGTAATTACCTAAGTCGCTGCAAATTTCAATCGCTACTTCTCTCTGACAATAATCAACCCTAGATCTGACTGAACGGAAGAACTCAATCCAGTGAATAAATCTAGGTTTGATATAATCAGCGATTTGAAGAAATGAAATTGAAGACAGCGCCGCCATTGACAACGAATATAGGTTTCTGGAAAAGAAAAAAAATACTAATTATGTACTGAGTAAATCCGACCTAGGTTATTACGGCGTGAATTAAGAACAAGGGCAGTTTTTGAAAAAAATTAGCCGTTGTTTAAAATTAGGGATGTAATTTATATGTTTTGAAACAGGAGGATGTGAGCTTAATTAAGTTTTATTTTAAGGATGTGACCCTAATTTTCACTTTATTTAATTTATTTTTCCACGTTGCTTTCATGCCTTTGCACGTCTTCTTTGTCCTTGACCTCTTAGTTCTTACCCTTTTCCTCCCTCTCTTCTTCGCGTCCATTCTTCATTTCATGGTGACCAAGTAAATTCCACCGTCCACTCACGAACGCCTTCCCCAACCATTTTTCTCCACCCTTGCTTCCTTCCCTCTTCCTAGTAGCGGCAGCTCTTCCCCTTTTGTCGCTCGCGTTTCTCTCTTTTAGCCTCCATCCGCTCAATCTCCACCTCCACTTCCAGTTACCGACCTCCGCCTGGCACCGCACCCTGACTTTGCAGCTCCAACGAGACCTTTACTTCCTCCTCGCATGGCCACACCTTTCTCTTCTCTCTCATAACAGTCGGCATCTCCATTTGCTCCACACACCTGAAGCTCCACTTTTGCACTCTCATCCAATCAGCATCCGCAAGGTCAAAGCACACTACCGCGCAACTAACAACACCGCTGCCTCTGACGAACCGGCGCCTTCCCCGTGGTCTTCGCCTCCTCCACAAACCAGTAGGCCGCTGTCTCCTTCTCTTGAACCCGCATACAAGCCACTGCCATGCAAAACATCTCTCCAACCGTACCCCTTCGTGACCGCTCCTTCCTCCTCTCCTTATAAATCGCGTGCCCTTCCTATTCATACAACGTTGGGCCTTCTCATTTTGTTCACCACCACAGTACTTCTTTTCCTAATAAAAACTATCAGCCTTGTGTTTTAGCCGTAGTAGAGTTTAGGCGGAACTGGTTTGTTTTGCTATTTGCTGAGGCAAAGGGAGGGTATTGTTTTTCCACTTTTGAAGAGGGATTGTATATGATGGGCTGTGCATGTTGGATAAACATGACTGAACGCAAATGATGGAAAAGAAATGGAATGGATAAAGCTTGACGTACAGGAAGAGAAAAGAAAAGAAAAATGAATGGAGAGAAATCTTGCACTGCATGCGTAGCCACCTAGCCTTGCCTTGGTGGCATGGTAAGGGTAGTTGAAGTATGCACCAATTCTTCTGTCCCGAAATTGCATGTGCCTCGTGTCCCCAACCAATCACAGCCCCCTGATTTCCATTTTTTGCAGTTAAACCCTTAAAATTTGATTGGTGGGCACTTACGGGGATAGGGGAAGTGGGCTGTAACAACCCGTATTTTTAAATAACATGTTATAACATAAACCAAGGCAGAATTAAATGATAAAATCTGAATCAAAGGAAACGGGCTGTGCCATTACGTTCGTCTCAGAAAAATACGCGAAATAGAGTCCGAGTTTTCGAAAATCGGAGTCCGTATGACCAAGTTATGGCCCGTCAAAGTTTTCAGAAAATTTCAAGTTCAAAAACAGTTCAAATTTGAATTTAAAATTCAAAATTTAGCCAGGCAGAAAAGGCGGGAAAAATCCCCGCCACCCCCAAGTCGACTTGGGAGTCGACACACCCCAGGCTGTGTCGACTGCCCAGTCGACACCCCTGTCGACTTGGGTGGTCGGCCAGTCTGGCCTGGGTGCACCTGACTTGTTTCTCAAGACATGTTTGGAGGCTAGTGACGTGAATTGATGGCTCAGATCCGATTTAGGGCTAATCCTATGGCTAAAACTAATCCTAACTTCTATAAAAAGACCCTAAGACCTAGCCTAAACCCTCATTAATCATTCCTACAACTAAACTATGCCAAAATGTTTCTTGATCATGGCCTCCATCTTCATATCATGGCCTCCATCCTCTTCATGAAAATTTGAGTATCCTAAGATAGTAAAGGAGCCACCTTTCTTCATCAAAACAAGGATCTTTCTTCATACAAATCAAAGGAGCTTATTGTTTCTCAAAACAACTTGGAGCTTATATGCGATTGGGGTTTTTTAGAGTTGCTAGTGGCTTCGTCTCAATCTTATTTTATTTCATAGTTCTTCATAGCATTGTAAGCCCTATTCTACTCTTAGATTCTAACTATGAAGTTAAATATGACATGTTGCAAGTTTGAGTTTGGGCCTAAGTATGATTTGTGCTTTGATTCTATCATGTTATGCATAGATTTATTCTATGCATGTTTGTAAAGCTATCACCTTGACTTCGTGCATAGAAAGCTATGAGCTTTGATTTGAAATGTTGCATAAAGCAACATAGAAACTCTCATAACCCTTATGTTATTATGCATATGATGTTATATGCGAATCACTAGCTATCATCCTATGTCATTTATGGCCATGTTTCACCTATTATGCTAAAGTTGATATCATGCATGTTTTGAGGCTTATAATGTAATATGCAAGTTTATGAACACATTTGCCTCATATGCCACCATGTTTAACTTGTGGCCAAACCTTAACCCCTCATGTTCCTTAATATGCTTGTGGCCAAATCACCCTAATGATATTATGCATGCTTGTGGCCAAATCACCCTTATTGTGGCCAAATCACCCTTATGCTATTGTGCATGCTTGTGGCCAAATCACCCTTATGATATTATGCATGCTTGTGGCCAAATCACCCTTATGCTATTATGCATGCTTGTGGCCAAATCACCTTTATGCTATTGTGCATGCTTGTGGCCAAATCACCCTTATGCTATTATGCATGCTAGTGGCCAAATCACCCTTATGCTATTTGATATGTTTGAGGCCAAGTCACCTTTTATGCTATCATACATGTTGAGGCCATATGCTAGTATGTTGAACCCCTTTTGGCCTCAAATATCACCATGTTTAACTTGTGATAGACTTTGCCATCTTATGCCCACCTTGTCATATTGTTATGTTCCCTCTTTGATCTATTTGCGTTGATGTGAATTTACGTGCGATGGAAATACGTTATGGGTAGTTGGGCAAACATAAATAACATGAAAACATGACTTGAAAATATGACATGAAAGTTTGACATGTGTTTATGCTTGAAAACATGAACGTGGACATGACATGTAGAAAACATGGAAGTGGCCAACTCGAGGTTGGGTTGAGTTTGTAGCATAAATCTACCCGGAACCGACCGGCTTAACTAGTAGCTACAAACAATAGGACCCAATGTGAGTAGTTGGTCACATCGCACTTAAAACCCGAGGTTAGACTAGGTTGTGGTGTAAAGCTACCCGGACTCGCCCGGCTTAACTAGTAACCACAACAAAGTCTAATGTGAGAGGTTGGGGTGCATTAAGTTAATTAATGCCACATGATAGGGTTAAGTCATGGACCGCTTGAATACTTAACCAATTAAACACGATGGGTTGGTAGGGTTAAGTCATGAACTACTTGAATACTTAACCAATTAAACACGATGTATTGATAGGGTTAAGTCATAAACTGCTTGAATACACTTGACCAACTCAATACATGGTTAGGATAGGGTTAACCACAATTAACCCGCTTGAAATCCTAGTTACGAGGTCCTTTTCAGCCGTAACCCACTTGGGAGTATCTGGATACCCTGGACTAGGCTAGGGTGGGGCACGATTACTGGACTGATTGTAAGAGACCAAGAGAGACAGCTGAATGGTGCACCGTTTGTTCAGGCGGACCATGGTCGTGCAAATTAAGTTCGGAGTTGAACATGGGCACCAGTAGGTTTAGACTGTGCGTGCTTGAATTGTGTCTGTGGTTTACACCTTAGGGCTGGATACACCCTGGGGTGGACCTTGCACAGTTAACTACATTCCATGATTAAGCCGAATGACACCGATACACGACGAGTTAGGCTTATAAGGAGCCGATCGACTAGACCGAGTAGTTGGACCTTGATTTAGGTCACCTCATGATATTGGGCCAGCTTTGGGCCAAGGGATCATTTCTTGTTTATACTTGACATGGAATTAATACTAGTACACACTTGGTGCAACTTAACCTTGTATATGTGATGCCACACATTGATCTATCTTGTTAACTTTTCACCATGCCAGTTATCACCCTATGTCTCATCTCTGTTTTACATGTCCAGTTAACTTTATTAGTTTTTATACTAATAGTAGGTAGGGCTTACCAATCTTTTTGACTGACCCGTTTTCTTTCGCCTCTTTTCTTCCGTTCCCCCCCAGGTTTACAGGGTGGGAACACTGGTACCTAGCTCGGATTTTTAGCTGCTTTTTTGGATAGCTCATGTACGGTTTGGACTTGGGCATGCTATGGCTTTATTCTGCTTTGGGGATAGTTTATGTTAGCCCACTTTGTGAGCTGGGCAACACAAAGTCAAGATGTGAAATATTGAAGAGCTTGAAAAACACTGAAGTGGGTCGGATCGGAGCGGCGTATCGATTCGGATCGGATAAAGTTTTCTGTTCGGATCGGTGAACCATTACTATTGGAATTAGAGAGGCACAGCTGTTCGGATCGGAGAGGAATCTACTTCTAGTTGGATCGGAAAGCCACCCAATCGCTACAGAGATAGATCGGAGCGGAGCAGAGTAAGAAGAAGGGAGAATCAGTCCTAAATTAATCTGGGTCGAATCGGAGTCGCCGATCCGAACCCCTTGAGCATACTCTTCCGATCCGAACCCATTTTCCGCGTCACTCCCCTGCATAGGCGCCTGGTTATTCGGATCGGCTGTGACCAGTTCCTACCCTCAACGTCCACTACTCTGATGCGTTGTCAACACAGAAATCCATCCGAACCCGAGGCTAATGGGATGGATGACACGTGGCTCCGATCCGGATCGGCTTCTGAGCAAATTCTCACCTATAAATACCCAGTCTGGAGACAAAGAAAAGGATCTTTTTTCTGGCACTTTGAGAGTTCAACCACCTTCATAACCCGAATTCCAGCACTCCCGAAAAATCCAAATCTTCTTTCATTATTTGTTTTTAGATAATTGAGTGATTGTAAGTGAGTTGTGAGAGAAATCAAGTGAATATTTCATTGTACTTGCAACTAAATCAGTGAAAATAGTGAAAGACAAGTGGACGTAGGCATTTCTTCGCCGAACCACTATAAATTCTGTGTGTTCATTTTTATTTTTGATCTCATTTCATTCTGCTTTTAATCAATTTGGGTGTTAGAACCACTTTTTGGTCTAACATTTTGGTGCTTTCACTGAGAACTCATCTGAATTCTTTGTTTTTCGGGATTATCGTTCTACTTTTTGGACCGTTGAGTTCAAAGAAGTTAATCCTCAAGTTTCGATGCTCTTGGATATTTGTCGAAGTGATTGTTGATGAAACCATGGCCAAAGGAAAAGGCAAAGAAGTTCAATCTGCTCAAGGAAATGGAGCTGGCGAAGATCAGCAAAATGCGGTTGTGACAAGGTCTCGTGGGCAGAGTTCAGCAGCAGGACGAACCGATGCAGGAAACCCGAACTGCCTTCAGGGGGAGAGCTCCGATCCGATCCGGGTAGGAGATTCTGAAGCAGTGCATTCCCCCAACCTGAATCGACCCGAACAGCTTGCTACGTACCTACCCGATCAGGCTCCCCAGCTCCGAACCGACCCGATCTCCCATCTCCGATCCGATCCGACTCTTGGTGATGTTGGAACCTCTACTAGAGTCCCTACAAATGCTCCGATTCCAGCTACCAGGGTCAGTGACCAGGTCAATCCATCTGCGCCCATTACTCAAGGAGATTTCTCGCGCTTACTTGACATGCTTGAGAGTACTAGGGAGGCTATGAAAGTCCACGAGCGCACTAATCTCATGATGCAGGAAAATATGAGGCTCATGAGCAGGGAGATTAGCGAACTCCGTCGACAGAGAACCCCATCACCGGTTCGTCACACACCAGTGGATCAGTCTTCATCTTCCGAGGAAGAACGGCCCCGTGAACGAAGGCCGCTCGAACGACCTCAGAATGTGGAGCAGCTGACATTCGGATCTTTGGGGTCTCGCGAGGATATTGCACGAGCACTAGGAAACAATGACCCCACTCGGGGGTAAGGGCTCCAGTCCCCTCCTCCCGAGATCGACCGGGAGCGTAGGGAATGGAATAGAGCAGAAGCAGCTCGAAGAAGAAGGGCATCTCCTGAACAAGAGCCCAGAAGGAACCCAGATACCAGGGCCAGGGAAGCTGAACGGCCCCTAACTAATGCTGATGTACAGGCAATGGTGCGCCAGATCATGTCCAAAAGCCGGAACTATACCAATGAAGATTATGGCATTGAGCGAAGCCATACTCCTTTCACTGACGATATCCTCGACTTCCAGTTTCCCCGGCGTTTCAACCTGCCACAAATGGACATGTACAACGGGAGAACTGATCCGGGACAGCATTTGATGCGATACTCGTGGCTCATGAATGCCGCTGCTGCCCCTGATGCAGTGAATTGTAAAGCATTCCTGATCTATTTAGAAGATGTGGCGTTGTTATGGTTTACCCGACTTCCCCCTCGTTCGGTTTCGAATTATAGGGAACTGAGCGAACGTTTTATGAATCAGTTCCGACTCCATACCCGAAAGTCCAAAAGTGTTATTGAACTGTCAAGAATTAAGCAGGCGCCAGAAGAGTCTTTAAGGTCATATCTTGACCGTTTTAACTTAGCTGTGACTGAAGTTAGTGACCTACATGAGCCCACCATTCTGATGGCATTAAAGGAAGGAGTCGATCCTGAATCCGAGTTTGGAGATTACCTTTCTGGGAAGACTCCCTCCATGAGAGAGATATTCTATGAAAAGGCCGATATTTATTTAAGACGAGAGGAAGCCAGGGCAAACCGAAAGAGAAAGTCTGAAACGACATCAAAAGAAAATGTTCAGAGTAACGTCGCCGTGAAGCAGTCTGGGGAAAGTTCCGGAAAGGTTGAAGTAAATGTGGGAAACAAGGGTGGCAACAACAATTCTGGAAACGGGGGCAACAACAATAACCGTAATGCGAACGGTAACAGAAGAAATAGAAATAGGGGAAATGACCCTAACAAAAGACCCCGATTCCAAACTTATGAGGATTATACACCGTTGAACGATACTCTGGAGAACATTTACCTGGATACGTACAACGTGTTGCAATATAAAAGACCGCCACCTCGTGACTCGACAGAGAAAGAAATGGCATCTGGGAAGTTTTGTTTGTTTCATGGATCTCATGGGCATTCAACCAATGAATGTTGGCATTTGAGAGATGTGATTGAGAAGCTGCTGCGCGAAGGGAAACTGGATGAATATAAGGTTGCCCCGAGGGACAGGGGGCAAGGAGAGCAGGCTCCAAAACAGATTCTACCTGCTCCCAAGCCTACAGCGCAGCAGAAAGGCAAGGGAATTGTTATCAACTCCATAGTGGGTGGACCTCACCCAGCAATCCGTAGCTTTAGAGCAATGGATCAATATGTAAATGCTGCCAAGCACGTAGATGTGAATGAAGGTGATGATTTGGAAGATATCACCCCCATAAAACAACAGAAGACCATGTTTGACGACGTGGTATTCCGCAGCAGAGATAATACTGGGATTCAATCACCCACTGATGATCCGTTGGTCATTACTACCACCATTGGGCCGGCCTTGGTTCATAAGGTGTTAGTAGACAACGGAAGTTTCGTCAATATTTTGTTTAAAAAGTCTTTCGATCAGATGAAGCTTGAATCTGAAGATTTGAAGCCATGTGAAGGATAGATCAGAGGCTTCAACGGGGCGTCAACAGCTCCCATGGGATACATAGAATTGCCCGTGACCTTGGGGCAAGGAGAACGCAGAAGAGTGCGGATGCTTCAGTTCATAGTGTTGGACGTAGATTCGCCCTATAATGCATTTTTGGGGAGGCCTGCCCTTGCTGAGTTCAGAGCTTGTATCGCCCCTTGGTGTTTATTGCTTAAGTTCCCAACCGAAGCCGGAACTGGAGTAATGAGAGGGGATCAAGTTTCCGGACGGGCCTGCTATGTTGCCGAATTAAAGATGTTGATGAAAGGACTTAACATCGAGAGTAAAGATGCCTCGCCTCCCCCAAAGGGGGGCTCGGCGTAACAATTAGAGAAATCGACCCCGAAGGAGTTGCCCAAAGGAACGCCTGAAGACCTAGATCCCAGAAAAGACGAGGAACCAGAGACTAGAAATGCAACTCCTAATGAAGCGATAGTGGAAATTCCCATTGATGAAGCTGATCCAACAAGAGTTTTGAAGATTGGATCTCAATTGGATCCACGTCGAGCCAAAGAACTAACGGACTTCTTAAAGGCAAACTCGGACGTGTTTGCCTGGACCCACGCTGACATGTGTGGGATATCGCCATCCATTATAAGTCACAAATTAAATGTAAATCCGAAACATCCGCCTGTGAAGTAGAAGAGACGCATGCTGGGCCCAGAGAGGTCGGCTGCTCTCAAAGAGGAAGTGGAGAAGCTGAAGCAGAACGGGTTTATTCGAGATTCGACATATCCCGACTGGATATCGAATCCCGTCCTGGTAAAGAAGCAGAATGGAAAGTGGCGGACTTGCATTGATTTTACAGATTTGAACAAAGCTTGCCCAAAAGATATTTTCCCACTTCCCAGGATTGACCAGCTTGTAGATTCGACAGCAGGTCATGAACTTCTCTCTTTCATGGATGCATATTCTGGGTACAACCAAATTCCTATGCACGTGCCAGACCAAGAACATACGAGCTTCATTACGAATTTGGGATTATATTGTTATGTCGTAATGCCATTCGGATTGAAAAACGCCGGAGCCACTTATCAGCGCTTGGTGAACAGAATGTTTTATAATCAAATAGGGAAGACTATGGAAGTTTATGTGGATGATATGCTTGTCAAATCGAAACAGTCCTCCAGCCATACGCAAGACTTGGCGGAAATGTTTGGTATCCTGCGAAAGTATCGGATGAAGTTGAATCCTTTGAAATGCTCATTTGGAGTGGCATCGGGAAAGTTCCTAGGCTTCATTGTGAGCTCCCGAGGAATTGAAATCAATCCTAGCCAAATAGCAGCGATTAGAAACATTGAAGAGCCGAGGAGAATTAAAGACGTCCAAAGTCTTGCAGGGAAAGTAGCTGCGCTGAGTAGATTTATCTCTAAAGCCACAGATAAATGTGTCCCGTTTTTTGATTTGATTAAAAGAGGAATGAAGAACTTCGAGTGGACTCCGGACTGTGTTGAGGCCTTTCGAAATTTAATGGAACTGCTAGAGAAACCGCCGATTTTGTCAAAGCCAGTGGGTCACGAAGAATTGTTTGTTTACTTGGCAGTCTCGGCTCACGCCGTTAGCACAGCCCTGGTTCGGGAGGAAGACAAAGTACAAAGGCCAGTATATTATGTAAGCAAGAAATTAGCAGCGGCAGAGCGCAACTACCCAAAGATTGAGAAGCTCGCTTACAGCCTCCTAATCGCATCCCGAAAACTTCGTCACTATTTCCAAGCTCATCCAATAACCATATACACTGACCAGCCCTTGAGGCAGGTGTTGCAGAGACCTGAGGCATCGGGAAGGTTGATCAAATGGAATATAGAATTAAGCCAATTTGATTTAAATTTTCAACCACGAAGGTCGATCAGGGGGCAAGCTCTGGCAGACTTTATTGCGGAGTTCACCATCCCAGAGGAGGAAGTAATCGATGACAGAGTGGTTAAGTCCGAGGATGAGTTGAAGATAGATCCATGGAAACTATACACAGACGGAGCTAAGAACGACCGAAGGTCTGGAGCTGGAATCGTCTTAGTCACTCCTGAAGGACGGTCGTTATATTATGCTCTACGATTAGAATTCTCGGCGACTAACAACGACTCTGAATACGAAGCCCTGATTGCCGGGCTGAAGCTTGCTAAAGACCTCGGAATAAAAATGTTGGACATATTCTGTGACTCTAAAATCGTTGTTTTCCAAGTGCGAGAGGAATTTGTGGCTCGGGGACCTCGACTTATCGCCTACCTCAGGAAAGTGAGAGAGCTATTAAGTAGCTTGGAGCGGTACAATATAACACACATCCCAAGAGCCGAAAACCAGAAGGCGGATAGGCTGGCAAAGCTGGCTAGTTCCGACAATCCAGAAGAGACTGAAATAATTCCAATTGAAACGTTGGAATCGCCAAGCTTTGAGTCGATGGAAGTTGAGTTCGCTTTCGAAGCGGAACCGGAGAAGGAGTCGTGGATGACCCCAATTAAGAACTTCCTTAAGAATGGGACACTCCCATCAAAGAAGAGTGAGAAAAGGGCTGTAGTTCGCAAGGCTACCAGATATGTCATGCAAGATGATACTCTTTATAGGCAAGGATTTTCTATGCCTCTGTTACGATGTAAAGCACACGACGACATCAAGCGTGTACTAAGAGAAGTGCACGAAGGTGAGTGTGGAGATCATACAGGAGGTCAGACTTTAGCGAAAAAGATATTGCGATAGAGATACTTCTGGCCCACAATTAATAAAGATGCAGCTGATTATTCATGACGCTGCGATAAGTGCCAGAGATTCGCCAAAATCCCCAGAGCACCGTCGACCCAACTTAAGTCAATGGTGAGTCCTTGGCCATTTGCCATGTGGGGAATTGATATCATTGGAGTTCTACCGATTGCTAAAGGAGGAGCGAAATATGCAATAGTGGCCGTGGACTATTTTACGAAGTGGGTGGAAGTTGAGCCCTTGACCAAAATCACGGCAAGAAAGGTGATAAGTTTCGTGGTCAGAAATATTATATGGCGATATGGGATCCCAAGGACGATTATAACTGACAACGGAACCCAGTTTGATGGTACTGAATTTAGAAATTTCTGCCAGAAGTATAAGATTGACAAGCGATACACTGCGGTTGCTTATCCGCAGTCGAACGGGCAAGTAGAGGCAATAAACAAAGTAATAAAATCCATCCTCAAGAAACGGTTAGAGCGTGCAAAGGCAAAATGGGTTGACGAATTGCCCCTAGCTTTGTAGGCATATCGAACAACATTTAAGACGGATACTGGTCATACCCCTTTCTCTCTCTCCTTTGGCTCAGAAGCAGTAATTCCAGTTGAGCTGGAAGTTCCTTCCCACAGTGTGACATATTATGACCCAATGACGAATCGGGCACTCTTACTTGAGTCTCTTGATGAAGTCGAAGAAAAAAGGGACGAAGCAGATTTGCGTGCGGCAAGACATCGACGTCAGATGGCACGCTATTATGACAAAAAAGTTCACCTCAGGACTTTTGAACCAGGAGATTTGGTGCTAAAGAGAGTCTTTCCATCCCTTCCTCACCTCGGTCCAAAGTGGGAAGGACCCTTTGTCATCCAACGGAAACTTGAAAAAGGAACCTTCAAGTTAACGACCGTAGATGGCGAAGAAGTCCTTAGAGCATGGAATGCCCAACACTTAATGCGATATTTGGATTAGAAATGTTGTACTCTTTGTTATTTTTCTTATGAACTCTGTAAAAAGGCACGACTTGCCTGGGGAAAATCTGATGATATGAATAAAGGACTATAAAGTGGATGTAGGCTACGACTTAGCCGAACCACTATAAAAATATTGTGTGTTATTTACTTTTATGCATTATATATATACATTCATCGATTATTCTGTTGTGATTATGGAACACAGGATGATTCAAAACCTGAAAAGGTTGAAGACAGTTTAAACATAAGAAAAAGCACAACGGCTATTTGTGCGACAAGTCATAAAAGAATGAGAAAACGACATTCTTAACTCTAACTCTCCAGAGAGAGAGAGAGTATAAAAGCGTCTCTGACTGAGCGCTGAGAAAGAGGTCCTTCCCCGCTGAAAGACCGGGGAATGAATAGATTGCTGAGCTCGAACTCTAACTCTCCAGAGAGAGAGAGAGAGAGTATAAAAGGACGGGAAGACGACGTCCTCTGAGGCATGAAGGTGCACCCAGACAAGGGACCGCCTCAGTAAGAACTCTAACCTGAATATAAGACAGGAGAGTATAAAAGAAATGCCAGAAAAAACGACAGGCACTGACGACACAGGAAATGCTATCCCATCAGAAAATCGGGAGCATTCAGATTGCTTGATTACGCATTAAATAGTTTGTGAGAATTGACTGGGGGCATATATGTATACACATATTTACTCCCTCCGTAACTTCATTTCATAACTATAGTAAAACATGCATTTTTACATAAGTGCAGAACTACTGACAAACAGACATTGCAGAAAATGAATTATTTTTTATTTACGAATGAATTTGTACAGGAAAATAGCTAAAAAAGAAGGTGCAAAAGCCACTCTGGTAGCAGCAATTGTTAGTTCACTAAATGCTAAAACGACACAAGACAACCCACTATTTAGATTTCGAGTGAGCCTTGGACTTCTTGGCGGCTTTCTCCGCATCCTTTGCCTCTTTCTCGGCTTCTGTCAAGATTCGTTTTGATTTCTTCTTTCCTGAAGATGCGGTGCTGGAACCTGTTGACTTCTTCCCGGAGGGCGGAGCGCTGGAATCAAGAGAAGATTTTTTAGCGAGTTCCTCTGTAATAGATCTAGTTGAGAGCTTAACAACTAACCTTGATCCTGCATCCACAACTGCGAGGGGCTTGAGGGCTTCAGGGTCTAGTTCTTCGGCTTTTAATTGCAAGCGTTTGTCTTGATCGGCTTTCATTGCAGCCAAAGTAACATCATCAGCATTTTTTGACTCCCCGTGTAACACCCCACGTCCATTAATGTCACTCACAAAGGGAATGCATTAACTTCCATGGAGGTTTTAAGTGAATATAGAATAGTAAAATTACAACAAGACAGATATAAAATAGTACATGGAAATTCAAAAACTTTATTTCATTGTAGCAGAAGTCAAAACATGTTTGATTACATCATAACACCATATTCAATGTCAAGTACAATATCTATCTTGATAAAACAAGTACATAATCCCATTACATGAATAGCCATTAAAAAGAAAGATAACAAGCTGGACTTTACTTCAGCAGTCCAAGCTTTCCAGAAGATAAGCGATCCAACTAGACTCCACTAGAACTTGGCCTAACCAGCGGACCTGAAGGGAGAAAAGGATGGAAAAGAGGGGGTCAGACATAAAGTCTGGTGAATATGATAATTCTACAATACTATTACCAAAATAACTGGACTAAGGCATAAGCTGGAAAACAAGAAAATGTCTATGAAGAGCAGATTAAGGACATAGACAATCGCTAAAGGCAACGTTATAGGCGCTCCTAAATACTAAAGGATAAACACTATACTGCACCACACCAGTCACCCTAAAGATTCATCCCACTTAGCTTCACTTAGAAACTTTCCCAATGGCTTTACGTACCCCTAGCTGACTACATAGGTGCCGCCTGCCCCTATCTCCACTAGGTGTACCCTACTTCCCATTATTCGATCAGCTCCCTAACTCGTAGATACCCGTGCTGGCCCCACAGTGGGGTGTATCACTCCCCTAAAGTGGCAACCTGATACAACGGACATGCACGGCTTATACCTACACGATGCAACAACGTCTTACCTACCAGCCCGGGTCCACACACGCATATGAAACCCGTTGGACTTGCGTTGCCACCGCTCCCTGTTTTGGCCTCTTATAGTCAAACCCAGTATGCGTGTCCCGTCCTCGACTTGGGTCGAGCCCACAAAGATACGTTTTGGGATACTGGTTGAAATGGGCCCCCACTATTTACGACAAGCATTCCACCTAAGCTTGTCCCCATTAGTCCATCCCACTTAACCCACTTAGTCATGTTCATTTACATGTGTGTTTGGTTAAGTCTAATCGTATTTCAAATGCCTCTAAAGGCAACCACCAGATTCCTCATGCCACCCAAGGCACCTACTTAACCCCCATGTCCCACCTTACATGATTATCTGGTTAAGTATTTCTTAGTTCATTAAGGCCATAACCTCATAAAGACCTCTCACATTATACTGGCATTTATGGCAGCTGGATTTGCCGGGCGGGTCCAGGCAGTCTTACACCATAAAAGAGTCTAACCTCGTGTCTTTACAACTGTTATGCTTTAGTTTGGGCCTAGGACCTCTCACATTGGGCCGACATTTGTGACTACTGGATTTGCCGGGCGGGTCCGGGCAGGTTTACATCACAAACGGGTCCAACCTCGTGTCCTAAGCATTGATTATTAATAATAATCCACTTTCCCCCAATTTTAATAATTCGCTACTTGAATTATTAATTACTTCCAATTTTTAACAATGTCCATAATTGACTCAATTATGGACATCCATTCATGGTATGCAAAATCTTACAAAATTGCACCCAATTTATTAATTCCTAATATTACCCCTACCCCACGTTTGAACGTTTATTCGCAAAATATATGTTAGACTCGAATAGCCTAACTCATAGCATAAAAGAGATTATCATAATAACAACATGTATATGTGACCAAATGAATCATAATAAGGGGTGAAACTTGCATATGTCCAACTTGCATAGATTATACATGTCATGGACCTAAAGGTGTCAACTTGTTCAAAATTCACCTAATATAATTCTCAATCAATTTTCATAAACTTACATATGAACATGTGTGAATCAACATCATCTAATTTTTTAACAACATGGTTTTATATGGGTACACCTAACTCAATAGGCAAATTCCCATAATCAAGTTTTATTTAATTATAGTTTCAAGTTTATGGGTACACCTAACCTAATAGGCAAATTCCCATAAACAAGATCCATTTAAATTAAGAAAAAAAAAACATAACTTTAAGCATGATCCAACAGCATGATTTTTCAACATAATATAGCATGATTTATAACATGGCATAGTATGATAGTATAACATAGCTTGACATGATTCTCAACATAGCACGACATAGCATAAGAGAATTTACAACATAGCATGACATAGCATATATAATTTACATCATACGACAACATAATAACATAATAAGAGATCCACAATATATAGAATTTACAATTACAAATCACATCACTTTCTTGTGATCCATTCATAACTGAGTCAAATTAGTTTGTAATAGTCTTGTGAGAATCATCATACACACCAACAAAAGAAAAGAATTAGAGAAAGAGAGATCTTTTGATTTGATTTGTGTAGATTTAGTTGTAGATGATTAGGCTTCCTCTTCTTAGTTTGTGACGGCTAGGCTGAACTCCATGGCAGCAGCATGACGGTAGCTTCTCTAATTTTACAAGTGATTTAGGTCTAGGGTCTACCCACTTATTTATAGATTTTAGAATTCATTTAGGCCATTAGATTTAACCTAGAAATAACCGCAGCCGTTCAGACAAGATGGGGTTTATCTTGTTGACTCAGCAATGAGTCAGAAGTGACTCAGCAAACACTCAGCAATATATATATATGTATATATATTCTACAATGTACACATTAGATACATCCCCCCCCCTTTTACACACTTATTATTGTTTTTATATACATATTAGATACATCCCCTCTCTTACATACTTATTAATATTATTATATTCATATTAGATACATCCCCCCTCTTACACACTTATTAATATTTTAGCAACTTTAGTGTTAATAGAAAATTCGGGGTGTTACATTCTCCCCTCCTTTTAGGATTTCGTCCCCGAAATCTTCAAGTCTGGAAGAATGTATATCCTACCATCCAAACGTCCATCTACTCATCCATCATACACAGGCATCCATTGTCCTTACAGACTTCTAATGCTTTCATGTTTAAATGCACAGTGTGTGTATATGTCCGTATCTAATGCAAAATCAGGCGGTCCACTGATTCAGTTGACCTCCTTAATGCAACTATGATCGTGCCATGCATCCATTATGTATGCAAAAGATTCTTAATGCTACATAATACTTCTATATGCGTGCACAACCATCATCTGAATGCAGCATCCACATGATAATACAACCATCGTTCATCCATTTTACTAAATACATCCATATATATGCAATATGCAATATGTAGTGACTGAGCCGATCTAGTGCCTAAAGTGTGTGTATATATGCATCCACGAGCAACCACTAGCAAACACTTGCATCCATTTTGCATCCATCATACATAACATGTCTCAAACACATGTTTCAACCATAGGATTATCCTAACTAAAGGTCAAAGATACTAATGAGAGGACATACTAAAGATAAGATAAGATAAGCTAAGCGATAAAGGAGAAATTAAAAGACATACCCTCAAAAAGAAAAGGGTACAACGAACGCATCTTCTCTTCTGTCTCCCAAGTTGCGTTGCTCTCATCATCTCCCCATTGCACTTTAACCAGTCTGACCTCTCGATTCCTCAACTTTTTGATCTCCGACCCAAGAATGCATGTAGGAGCTCGTCTAATTGTTGCATCACGCTCTATTTCCACCTCTTTAAGCAAGCTCGGCTCTACCACCTCCGCGGTCTTGTGCAAACACTTCCTCAAATGTGATACATGGAATACGTCGTGTACTCCACTAAGTTTCTCAGGCAACTCCACCCTATATGCCATCTTCCCAATCCTGTTTTTTTTACAGGAAACGGCCCTACAAACCTTGGTGCTAATTTCCCCACGGACCCAAAGCGAAAAACATTATGTAACGGAGATACTTTGATAAAAACCATGTCCCCAATGTCAAACTCAAGATCTGTCCTCCTCTTATCAGCATACGATTTTTGCCTATCTTGTGCTGCTTTCATCCTCCTTCGAATCAACTCAATCTTCTCCGAGGTTTCCCTAACCATATCGGGCCCAAGTAGGATTTTATCGGTAGATTCCCACCAACATGTAGGCGAACGGCAAGGCCTTCCATAAAGAGCTTCGAAAGGTGCCATGCCAATACTAGACTGAAAGCTATTGTTATATGCGAATTCTACTAACGGAAGGTGCTCTTCCCATGTACCCCCAAAGTCTAGGATACAAAGCCTTAAAAGATCCTCTAGAATGCGATTCACCCTCTCGGTCTGGCCGTCTGTCTGAGGATGATATGCGGTGCTCAAACATAGCAGAGTCCCTACCGCCTCTTGTAAACTCTTCCAAAATTCGCTAGTAAAGATGGGGTCACGGTCGCTTACTATACTAGAAGGAATACCGTGCAAACGAACTATCTCCTTAATGTATACAGAAGCCAACCACGGAGCAGTCCTCTTACTTTTCACGGGAATAAAATGGGCGCTTTTAGTAAGTCTATCTACTATAACCCAAATCCCCATGTTACCCTTCCTTGATCTTGGTAATCCATCCACAAAATCCATTGAGATGCTTTCCCATTTCCATAGTGGAACTTCTAATGGGTGAAGCAACCCACCAGGTTTCTTTTGTTCTGCTTTAACTCGTTGGCACACCAAGCATCTAGCGACGTACTCGGCCACATCCTTTTTCATACCGGCCCAAAAGAAAACCCGCTTCATATCTTTGTACATCTTATCCCCGCCGGGATGAATGGTCATTTTTGAGCGATGAGCATCATCAAGAATGGCCTTCCTTAAGTCTTCGTCTTGCGGTACACAAAGTCTATTATCCCTTCGTAACCAACCCTTATCGTCTAGGGTATACCTACGAAGATGGCTTGACGACTCCCCCCCCCTTTGAGCTTTTCTACTATCTCAACCAATTGTGGGTCGTCTCGCTGTGCCTCACCAACCCGTCCTAGAAGTGTAGGTCTAACCTCCAAGGATGCTAACAGACCGGGTACTAAGTCAACGGAGGGTCTAAAGTCAAACATAGAGATGAATTCTAAGCTTTGTCGTTCAACAAACAACGGACTCAAGGACAACCTTTTCCTACTTAAGGCGTCTGCCACCATGTTACCCTTGCCCGGGGTATATGCTATTTCAAAATCGTAGGTGGCTAAGAATTCCATCCACCGTTGCTGCCTTAAATTCAAATCCTTCTGAGAGAATAAGTATTTTAATGATTTGTGGTCAGTGAACAGTTCGAATTTCTCACCAAGAAGATAGTGACGCCAAGACTTAAGCGCGAAAACAATTGCGGCTAGCTCTAAGTCATGCGTGGGGTAATTCTTTTCATGAACCCTCAACTGCCTTCCACCATAGGCTATTACTCTTCCCTCTTGCATGAGGACCGCGCCAAGTCCCGTCCCACAAGCATCAGTATAGATGGTAAATGGTTTATTCCCGTCTGGCAGCACTAAGACTGGGGCTGAAGTTAAGGCTCTCTTTAAACGTTGGAACGCATCATCGCAATCTTTGTCCCACGTAAAAACCAGGTTCTTCTTCGTGAACCGTGTTAATGGAGCTGATATTTTTGCGAAGTCTTTGATAAACTTCCTATAATAGCCAGCCAACCCCAAGAAACTTCTTACTTCGGTTGCATTTTTAGGGACCTTCCAATCTTGGATGGCCACCACCTTTGCGGGATCCACTGCTATCCCTTCTTTGGAAACCACGTGCCCTAAGAACCGTACTTCCTTCCTCCAGAAGTGACACTTAGAAAATTTTGCCTTATGGTTATGTGCTCGAAGGGTTTCCAACACTTCCCTAAGATGTAGGGAGTGCTCTTCTTTATTCTTAGAAAAGACTAAGATGTCATCCACAAAGACTACCACGAATTTGTTAAGGTATTCCCTAAACACCCTACTCATCAAATCAACAAAATATGCAGGGGCGTTTGTCAAACCAAAGGGCATCACTAGCCATTCATAGAATCCGTCAGGAGTCCTAAAAGCAGTCTTATCTATACTATCCTCAGCCACTCTCAGTTGATGAAAGCCAGTGGCTAAGTCCAACTGCGAAAACACTGAGGCGCCAACTAACTGATCAAAGAGATCGTCAATCCTCGGCAGTGGGTGTCGGTTCTTTTTAGTAAGCTTGTTTAGTTCTCTATAGTCCATACAAAGTCTAAGAGACCCATCCGCCTTTGTGGCAAAAACTACTGGAGCACCCCACTCCGATATACTACGTTTTATGAACCCCTTCTCAAGAAACTCCTTTACTTGCTTATTGAGTTCCCTCATTTCACGAGGAGCCATGTGGCGCACTGGCAAAGATACGGGTTTAGCATTATCCACAAGATAAATTCGAAAGTCTATCTCCCGCTTTGGAGGTAAGCCCTTCACCTCCTCAAACACATCCGGATATTCCCGGACCACTTCTACCGATCGCAGGTTCTCTACAGACGCGTCGAGCGATTCAAGATAACTTAGCATAACGGAATTTATGGGATTACAAAAGATGTCGAGAGCATTACCAAGGCGAGTCACAAGCCTAACTACTCTCCTTTCACAATCAAGAATGGCCCTATTTCTAAACAACCAATCCATTCCTAAAATTAGCCCATAGCCCGTGAAGCCCAATACATAAGCATCACATCTAAATTCAACGCTAAGTATAGAGATTTTCAAATCCAAACATATCATGGTCAAATGAGCCGAACCCCCAATTGGATTTGAAACGACCAAGGGATCCTCTACTAAACTGGTGTTCAAGTGCAGTGATTCAACTAATGATGCAGAGATAAACGAATGAGATGCGCCAGAATCGAATAAGGTACAGACAGGATGATCAAACAGAAAAACTAAGCTTTCAACAGAAATTGTTCTACCTCTTTCTTGCAGCGGTGGGGCCGCAATAGCCTGAACTTGCCCCCTTGCCTGCCCTGGTGCCATAAGAGCCTGCACCTGTCCTCCCGAGGTAGACCCTGCCCTCTGCCCCTTCTTTGGACAGTCCTTCACTAAATGTCCCGCATCTCCACAATGAAAACAACCAGTCTTCTTTTTCTTTCTACAATCTTTGCTGAGATGGCCAGGCGTCCCACAATTGAAGCATTTCTTCTTCCCTTTGCCATTATTGTTTTTACCACCCTTCTTATTTTGCTGTTGGGGTTTCTTCTGATCCCCTTTCTTTTCAACTGCCTTATCCTCATGCATAAGTGCCATTTCTACTAGCTTTTCAAAGGTGGCTCCCATAGGGATGTGGGTCATAGCCAACCCTTGCAACGGTTCATTCAAGCCTCTAACGAACCTCAAAGCTTTCTTCTCTGGCGTGTTCACCAACTCCAAGCCAAACCTTGCTAACTGATTAAATTTATTGACATATTCCTTTACTGATGAGCTCCCTTGCTTTAGTGCCAGGAATTTTTCCATATTTAAGTTCTCCTCTGCCCTTGAAAGAAACTTTGCCTCAAACCTTCGTCTGAAATCCGCCCATGAATCAACTGGACGTTCCCCGTTAGTGACCTCCCACCAAAACGAGGCCTCTCCCTTCATTAACCAAGCAGCTAAACGGACTTTCCTCCCATCTTCCACTTCAAAGATATCCAACAATTCCTCAGTCTCCTTAAGCCAATCTCTGGCCTCCACAAACGTCTCAGTCCCTTGAAAAGTTTTTCCTCCCATAGCCTTGAATTCCTTGCACGTCTTTGCAAAAGTGTCAACACGAGGAGGAGGAGGAGGAATGGGTGCAACTAGGGGTGGAGGAGTATCCGCTGGGCCTGCAGTGGTGGCCCTAGCCTCCAAGTATCTCCTAAACCACCCTGGAATCGTCACACCTTCTGGGAGATTAAGATCTTCAGCCATGCTGAAACGAAAAAGGAAAGATTAAAAATGGAGAATTCGAAAGATAAAGATAAGGATGTGGCTATTTGGGATTATGTTTTTCATAAAAACTCTCTTTAAATAACATGTTTTTTTTTTTTTGAAAGCACTTCTTCCAAAAATACTTTAGAAAAAAAATATTTTTCTAAATTTTTTTTTTATCTGTTCTGGTAACCTTATGCTCTGATACCACGTGTAACACCCCACGTCCATTAATGTCACTCACAAAGGGAATGCATTAACTTCCATGGAGGTTTTAAGTGAATATAGAACAGTAAAATTACAACAAGACAGATATAAAATAGTACTTGGAAATTCAAAAACTTTATTTCATTGTAGCAGAAGTCAAAACATGTTTGATTACATCATAACACCATATTCAATGTCAAGTACAATATCTATCTTGATAAAACAAGTACATAATCCCATTACATGAATAGCCATTAAAAAGAAAGATAACAAGCTGGACTTTACTTCAGCAGTCCAAGCTTTCCAGAAGATAAGCGATCCAACTAGACTCCACTAGAACTTGGCCCAACCTGCGGACCTGAAGGGAGAAAAGGATGGAAAAGAGGGGGTCAGACATAAAGTCTGGTGAATATGATAATTCTACAATACTATTACCAAAATAACTGGACTAAGGCATAAGCTGGAAAACAAGAAAATGTCTATGAAGAGCAGATTAAGGACATAGACAATCGCTAAAGGCAACGTTATAGGCGCTCCTAAATACTAAAGGATAAACACTATACTGCACCACACCAGTCACCCTAAAGATTCATCCCACTTAGCTTCACTTAGAAACTTTCCCAATGGCTTTACGTACCCCTAGCTGACTACATAGGTGCCGCCTGCCCCTATCTCCACTAGGTGTACCCTACTTCCCATAATTCGATCGGCTCCCTAACTCGTAGATACCCGTGCTGGCCCCACAGTGGGGTGTATCACTCCCCTAAAGTGGCAACCTGATACAACGGACATGCACGGCTTATACCTACACGATGCAACAACGTCTTACCTACCAGCCCGGGTCCACACACGCATATGAAACCCGTTGGACTTGCGTTGCCACCGCTCCCTGTTTTGGCCTCTTATAGTCAAACCCAGTATGCGTGTCCCGTCCTCGACTTGGGTCGAGCCCACAAAGATACGTTTTGGGATACTGGTTGAAATGGGCCTCCACTATTAACCACAAGCATTCCACCTAAGCTTGTCCCCATTAGTCCATCCCACTTAACCCACTTAGTCATGTTCATTTACATGTGTGTTTGGTTAAGTCTAATCGTATTTCAAATGCCTCTAAAGGCAACCACCAGATTCCTCATGCCACCCAAGGCACCTACTTAACCCCCATGTCCCACCTTACATGATTATCTGGTTAAGTATTTCTTAGTTCATTAAGGCCATAACCTCATAAAGACCTCTCACATTAGACTGGCATTTATGGCAGCTGGATTTGCCGGGCGGGTCCGGGCAGTCTTACACCATAAAAGAGTCTAACCTCGTGTCTTTACAACTGTTATGCTTTAGTTTGGGCCTAGGACCTCTCACATTGGGCCGACATTTGTGACTACTGGATTTGCCGGGCGGGTCCGGGCAGGTTTACATCACAAACGGGTCCAACCTCGTGTCCTAAGCATTGATTATTAATAATAATCCACTTTCCCCCAATTTTAATAATTCCCTACTTGAATTATTAATTACTTCCAATTTTTAACAATGTCCATAATTGACTCAATTATGGACATCCATTCATGGTATGCAAAATCTTACAAAATTGCACCCAATTTATTAATTCCTAATATTACCCCTACCCCACGTTTGAACGTTTATTCGCAAAATATATGTTAGACTCGAATAGCCTAACTCATAGCATAAAAGAGATTATCATAATAACAACATGTATATGTGACCAAATGAATCATAATAAGGGGTGAAACTTGCATATGTCCAACTTGCATAGATTATACATGTCATGGACCTAAAGGTGTCAACTTGTTCAAAATTCACCTAATATAATTCTCAATCAATTTTCATAAACTTACATATGAACATGTGTGAATCAACATCATCTAATTTTTTAACAACATGGTTTTATATGGGTACACCTAACTCAATAGGAAAATTCCCATAATCAAGTTTTATTTAATTATAGTTTCAAGTTTATGGGTACACCTAACCTAATAGGCAAATTCCCATAAACAAGATCCATTTAAATTAAGAAAAAAAAAACATAACTTTAAGCATGATCCAACAGCATGATTTTTCAACATAAAATAGCATGATTTATAACATGGCATAGTATGATAGTATAACATAGCTTGACATGATTCTCAACATAGCACGACATAGCATAAGAGAATTTACAACATAGCATGACATAGCATATATAATTTACATCATACGACAACATAATAACATAATAAGAGATCCACAATATATAGAATTTATAATTACAAATCACATCACTTTCTTGTGATCCATTCATAACTGAGTCAAATTAGTTTGTAATAGTCTTGTGAGAATCATCATACTCACCAACAAAAGAAAAGAATTAGAGAAAGAGAGATCTTTTGATTTGATTTGTGTAGATTTAGTTGTAGATGATTAGGCTTCCTCTTCTTAGTTTGTGACGGCTACGCTGAACTCCATGGCAGCAGCATGACGGTAGCTTCTCTAATTTTACAAGTGATTTAGGTCTAGGGTCTACCCACTTATTTATAGATTTTAGAATTCATTTAGGCCATTAGATTTAACCTAGAAATAACCGCAGCCGTTCAGACAAGATGGGGTTTATCTTGTTGACTCAGCAATGAGTCAGAAGTGACTCAGCAAACACTCAGCAAACACTCAGCAATATATATATGTATATATATTCTACAATGTACACATTAGATACATCCCCCCTTTTACACACTTATTATTGTTTTTATATACATATTAGATACATCCCCTCTCTTACATACTTATTAATATTATTATATTCATATTGGATACATCCCCCCTCTTACACACTTATTAATATTTTAGCAACTTTAGTGTTAATAGAAAATTCGGGGTGTTACACCCTGACTATTGCAACTTCTGGTTCTTCCTCATGACCTCCGTCACCGCCATCATCCTTTAAAGCTGCTATCATTTCTTCATCATGGGGAGTGTTGGCCTTAGTCGGCTCACTTCCTTCTCCCAAGTCTATAGGAGCAGCCTTGTCCTCCCCTCCTTTTGCCTTTTCCGTAGGCTCTACCCCAGCGGTGGCTCCCTGAGTCACATCTGTCTTTCCGGATGGCTCAATACCTACAGAATGAGAAGCAACAGTTATCAACTCAGGCGAAAACAATGGGTTTTTTATCGATTGCTCAATCACGTGGCGAAAGGTAGAAATAGCCTTGACAAATTGAGGAGAAAAGGTAGGGATACCTTCCGAAGACTTCTCAGCGGGGGTAACTGCTGTCTCTGATGCCATTTCAGGGATTGGGGATAGCAGAGTTGTTCGGGGGATTCCCGGATTTTCAGGGTCATACCCCTCTACTTCCGAAGTCGCGGGGGCAGCAGAAGAGGAACCAGTCTCAGGAATGTTTTTCTGTTTAATCCTCCGCCTCTCTTCTTCCATAGCCTCAGCAATGAGGCGGCGTCCTTCAGCTAGGCGTTCTGGCTCATCATCCCTCAAGTATTTTTCCATTAGCTTATCCTCATCGATGGAATCGACTTTTAGCTCCTCTTTTTCCCACTCAACGATCTGATTCCATACTTGAACTAGAGTGGATAGGTAATCTTCGATCCAAGAAATGTTTCGGCGACGGATGATATGTGCGAAGAATTCAATCATTAATTCGCCAAAACCCTGAATATCAGCCTCCGCCTCTGACAATTGTTTGTGGGCTTCCTCCGCAGATTTGATAGCACACTCAACATTGCCCTCCGCCAGGGCAGCTCTGTTCTCTGCCTCCAATAGCTTTGAAGCCAAGTCAGCATTCTTATTTTCTAGCTCAGCATTCCTCTTTGCTAACTCGGCATTTTTCCGTTCGAGGTCAGTATAAGCAAGGCGCATCTTAGCAGCTTATGACTTAGCATCATCAGCTTGCTTTTTTAACTCAGAACGCTCTTGAGTGTGAGATTCAAGCAAGTCATGATAGCGTTTTTGCATATCCTCAAATTGTTGTTTGAAGTTGGTAGCGTCCCTCCGAGCAATAGCAAGCTGGACCTGTGTGTCCTCCAAATCTTTGCCTAGGTTCTTTAAGGCCTTAGCATCTTCTTCCGCGGTTTTTTGCATTGAATCAGCATTCGTGATTAGAGTACGGATAATTCTGGAAAGATTGCATGAATATTTAAACATCTCAGAATACTGTTTTTCAACCGCGTCTATCTTTGCTTTGGCCTCATCTTCCCACTTAGAGGAAACAGGTTCAAGGGCAGGTAATAAAGTCAAAGTCTCAAAGTAGTGTTTGGGAGATTGCTTCTTCAAATACGCCCGCTTGATTGCATTTTCCGCATCTAGTGGTGGAGGAGCAGGGATCGTCAATTCAGTGTCCCTGTGTGTGGAGGATTCAATAGTTTCTTTATTTGTCCTAGGCCGTTTAGTAGCAGGGACCTTGTGTTTACTTCGAGACCCAGTATCTTTTGGAGGACTTCTCTCTCTGCTGCGCTTTTCGAGGGAATAGGTGGAGTCTTTTGATTGTGGCCTATCCTCTTCCCTACGACTTTGATAACCTTTATGTTTCTCTTGGTCCGACCGAACGGGAGAGCGAGTGCGTGAGGGTCGAGAGCGATAGGGTTCATAAGGCCTTCTCTCCTCCCTACCGCGATCATCGCGGCGATCATACTCGATATCCTGAGGTGGATTAGACATGCTGCGGCGAAGCTTCCTGATATCATAGTAAGATCGAGACATCGTGCCTGCACAATAAGATAAACGAAATTCAGAATCAATGGATTCACAGAGAAAGAGGTGCAATGAATGCTAATGCTGTTGTATAAAGTGTGTCCTAAGTGGTGTGTTTCCCCCCAACCAACCCCAGTCTGAAGCTAGACTAGTACAGGCAGGCTCTTTGGCCTTAGCAGGAGTGGTCTCCTCAGAAGAGGTGAAGACTAAAGGATCCTTCCTAAAATCCTCTGAGGTGTATATAGTTTCAGGTAAGGGGAGATCCCCCAAACCCTGAAATATTGGGTCATCAGTACTAGGGACATCTCCCTCGGAAGCATTAAGTGGCGACTCTTGGGAGGATGTTGACTTTTCCAGAGAAGTAGCCTCTTCGGGGGCAGAATATCCTTCACGATGCTTTTCAGCCAGGTTAGCCAATTCGTCATCTTGAGTAGAAGATGGAGAAGGTGAAGTTTGAAGAGGCACTGCAGGAACTCCAGAACCTTCTCCATCTCTGGAACTACATCCACTGGAGGAATATATACGTATGGAGCCGTCCCATGACCGGTACTACGAAAAACGGATAACAGCCCATGAAAGTGAAGATATTCGTCCTTAAGGACTTTATCAATAGTCAGGAATTTCTGGTCGCCATTAAGAAGCTGGTGCATTTGGTCAAAGAACACCTGATCTGATATTTGTTTCGGGTTGTCGACTTTAAGCAAAAAGAAAAACAAGTTAAGGCGATGACTCGAGTGTATAGAGCCCGAATTTAGAAAATCAGTGCTTTACTTGATTTCGTCCACCTCCTGGCACATCCAGTTTGTCGCTTCACATAGAACCATTCCAGTCTGGAATCTCCAGCTTTACTGCTGAATGGCGCCGAGATTATCTTCCTCTTAGGAACAGACTCAAAATAGCAGAAAGATGGAGTCTCTCCAGTCCGATGCTTGAAGTTATAGAAGAAATGAACGTCATCGAAAGTGAGCTCTATGCCTAAGATCTCACGGTATGCTATGTACAAAGTGTGCAAGTAGGCATAAGAATTGGGATGCAGCTGCATGGGGGCAATCCGCATTTGTCTTAGAAAATCTACGATGAAGGGAGAAAATGGAGGGATAGCACCGACCATGCACATCAACCGGGTGATTGCCATATATCCTTCCGGAGGATTGTGGGGACGATCAGATCTCGAAGGCACTAGAGTGTCCTTTTTCATTATCCCGTACTTTAAGCAAATTCGGATAAGTCGGTCGTTGTCGATTGTTGATTCAACGGAATCTGGAGGTGATTCCAATATGACAGCCGATTCAAACTCATCAGGAGCCCGGTCGTCACCAATCCCTCCTTCCTCCTCAAAACCTAGAGAAACTTCATTCTCTGAAGACATCTCGTCACTTTCACGATTTCCAACCCCGTAGTCTGAACCCTCATTATTCCATTCTGGATCCGACGGAGAAGATATGTCCTCGAGAGTAATTTTGTTAGAGGTTTCCGGGGCTTCTTTCCTCTCAGCTAGTCTGGAAGAGCGTCTGGGTCTCATGGTCATAAAACTATTGAAGAAGCAATAGCACAAATTAGAGCAAATTAGCCCGTATCCCCCCGTGTGTGTGCAAACTAAAGTGTAAACAGTGTATACGGAAAGTGCAAAGTAAATGTTTAAAAGTGCGACGAAAAAGTTTGGCAAGATATAAAGAGTTGAAGTAATTCTTGATGTCCAGTTACGTTCGCAAGGCACTATCCTAACTGTCCATTAAATTGAAGACCATGCCAAAAGTTGATTGGGCCAGTTAGACGAGTTTTTATGCGTTAAGGTAGACTGTGCTTCGGTTCGGTTCGGGTCCATTCATTGGGATCGGATCGGGGGCATGACCTTAGGCTTGAATATCACAGTGAAACTCAGAAATCAAAGTCGGATTGGATCGGAGGTAAAGTCCCCTAACGGTTCGGATCGGATCACGTAGTTATACTTCTCCTCCGTCATCTTACGGTCCGACCCGATCCGGTTAGGTAGGCTCCTTTTCCCCTTCTTTAAATACTTGCTCCGACCCGATCCGATCTCCTGGATTTATTTTCTTTTTTCTTTCTTTACTTGCCCCGACCCGGTCCGATTTCCTGAACTCCCTTCCTCTTTCCCTCATTTTTTCAACCTCCATGTCCCTCCGAACCGAACCGATTCTCTATCATCTTCTTCTTTTCCTTCACCCACTTTCTTCCCTAACCGACCCCGAGGCCAATTCCGTGCCAGTCACTCAAATCAAAACCAAGCAATTGTATGCTGGTGCACTCAACTACGGATTCTCATCCCCTCCGTTCCAACCTCAAGATGACGACGAGTCTACTGGCGACGATGACGAGGGGGGGTTCACGGTGGCAAGGTCATCAGAGTTTCATACTCAAATCATCCTAATCGCTCACGAATCCGAATCGAAATCAATTAAAAAAGGGATTGTTCAAAGTTTTATAACCTACCGGTGTAATTACTTCGAGAATTAAGGAGAATTTTGATGTTTCACAAATTGAGTTTTTTCTCTCGTTTTACAGAACTTCGGGAATAAAACAGTAAAAATGAAAGGAGGAAGAAAGAAGTGTTTATATAGGAGAGAAGAATGTCTATTCGTCTCCCCATTCGGATCGGCAGCCCAGTAGAAGAATTCTCGATCAGATCGGATGGACAGTCCAGAAGTAAAGCTTGGCCCAATAGTCCAGTGGAAAATAGAAAGGAGAAAGGGTCTGTTCGGATCGGAATCCGAACCGAACCGAGTTCTTTTGCTCAGCAACGAACTGAGTTGAAATTTGAAGAAAAAGATGAAAACACAAGGAAAATCAAAAGAAAAAGCACCTCGAAGAGCGTTGTGCAATGATAGTCAAAGCATGCTCCGTCTCCAACAGAAGCATCCTTTGAGGGGGCAAAATGTTAGCCCACTTTGTGAACTGGGCAACACAATGTCAAGATGTGAAATATTGAAGAGCTTGAAAAACACTGAAGCGGGTCGGATCAGAGCAGCGTATCGATTCGGATCGGATAAAGTTTTCTGTTCGGATCGGTGAACCATTACTATTGGAATCAGAGAGGCACAGCTGTTCGGATCGGAGAGGAATCTACTTCTAGTTGGATCGGAAAGCCACCCAATCGCTACAGAGATAGATCGGAGCGGAGCAGAGTAAGAAGAAGGGATAATCAGTCCTAAATTAATCCGGGTCGGATCAGAGTCACCGATCCGAACCCCTTGAGCATACTCTTCTGATCCGAACCCATTTTCCACGTCACTCCCCTGCATAGGCGCCTGGTTATTCGGATCGGCTGTGACTAGTTCCTACCCTCAACGTCCACTACTCTGATGCGTTGTCAACACAAATCAATCTGAACCCGAGGCTAATGGGATGGATGACACGTGGCTCCGATCCGGATCGGCTTCTGAGCAAATTCTCACCTATAAATACCCAGTCTAGAGACAAAGAAAAGGATCTTTTTTCTGGCACTTTGAGAGTTCAACCACCTTCATAACCCGAATTCCAGCACTCCCGAAAAATCTAAATCTTCTTTCATTATTTGTTTTTAGACAATTGAGTGATTGTAAGTGAGTTGTGAGAGAAATCAAGTGAATATTTCATTGTACTTGCAACTAAATCAGTGAAAATAGTGAAAGACAAGTGGACGTAGGCATTTCTTCGCCGAACCACTATAAATCCTGTGTGTTCATTTTTATTTTTGATCTCATTTCATTCTGCTTTTAATCAATTTGGGTGTTAGAACCACTTTTTGGTCTAACAGTTTACTTTATGTTATTTCCAGTTTTCAGTTTATGTTATTTTCTAGACTTTGTTTTGTGGAAAATAATGACTCAGTACTTTGATGTAACTTGACTATGGTTTTGAAATACTAGTTTTATCCGCTGCTTTACTTACTCTGTTTTACTTATATGTTCTGTCTTGTGATATCTGCATGCATGTTTACCTCGTTTAACGCCCCTCCAAAGCTAGTGCCCTTGCAAGAGTGGCATCGGCGGAGGTGGGGTGTTACATTTGGTATCAGAGCATAAGGTTTACAAGGTTGAACAAAAGGTTTTTAAAACTTACCTTTTGAAAAACTATTTTCAAAACCAATTAAGTATTTTCCAAGAAAAGCTTAGTTTATTTTAAAAGGCTATTCCCCAAAAAGCCATTAGCACTATCCTTTGTTTCCTTGTTCTCAATCTATCTTTGTTCTTCGTTTCAGTATGGCCAATAATTTTGCCATTCTGGAGGGCGTACCAGTACCTATTTGGTTTAGAAGGTACATGGAGGCAAGGGCGAATGAAGCCGGCCCCGCGAACATTCCTCCTCCTTCCCCCATGGCTAACATTCCACCTCCTCCCGTAGCTGAGGTTCCTCCTCCTCCTCCTCAGCATCCGCAAACGGATTTCGCGAAGATTTGCAAGGACTTTAAGGCGATGGGTGGCAAGAATTTTATTGGGACGGAGACTTTTGTTGAGGCAAGAAACTGGTTAAAGGAAACTGAAGACCTCTTCGCTATCTTTGATATAGAAGACCGTAGGAAAGTTCTGTTAGCGGTATGGCTGTTGAAAGGGGAAGCTGCATATTGGTGGGTAGTCACCACCACTACTAGGCCAATTCAGACTTGGGATGACTTTAGGAGAAGGTTTGGACTGAGGTTTCTATCATCGACAGAAGAGAACCTTCAGATGGAGAGGTTCCTATCACTAAAGCAAGGGGACATGACCGTTAGGGAATACGTCGATAAGTTTAATCAACTTGCTCAATTCGGTCTAGACTTGGTTAACACAGCTCAGAAGAAGGCCCTATGCTTTGCTCTAGGATTGAATGAGCCAATGCGCGGTTTGGCCATGTCTCATGTACCCATGGGGGCGACCTTCGAGAGTTTGGTGAATATGGCCCTGCTTCAAGAGGAAGATAAGAGTGGCAAGAAGGAGGTCAAGGCAAATGAGTCTCAAGGCAAAAAGGAAGATTACGAGAAAGGAGACAAGAACAACAAGAAGGGAAACAAGGCCAACAACAAAAAGGCAAAAGACACAAGAAAGTGCAACTTCTGTAGGATCACTGGGCACATAGTCAAAGACTGTAGGAAGAAAAAGAGGAAGTTAGACAAGTGCTTTCATTGTGGAGAGTCTGGACACTATAGTAAGGATTGCCCGAAAAAGCGAGGACAAGGGAAAAGGCAAATTCAGCAAGCAGGACCCTCTGGAGGGCAGTTGCAGGCTCCCCTCGCTCTTCCAGCTTTTGATCGAGGTAGTGTTTCTATAGAAAGTCATGTTTACTTTTCTGATTTCCCTGTTCATACCTTATTTGATTCTGGCGCATCGCATAGTTTTATTTCTGATCTTGTTGAAAGTTTGCACCTAAGTACTAGTCTAGTTGACGTCCCGTTAGTGTTTCAAATCCAATTGGGGGTTCCGCCCATCCACCTGTGATTTGTATGGATTTGAAAATCTCTATCTTGAGCGTAGAATTCATGTGTAATGCTTAGGTTCTCGGGTTTAGGGGACACAGACTGATTTTGGGCATGGATTGGTTATCCAGTTATGGAGCCATTCTTGACTTCGAACATAGGGTTGCGAGGCTCATGACTCGCCTCGGTAATACCCTCGAAATCTCGTGTGACCTTTAGGATTCCGTCATGATTAGTTATCTAGGATCCCTTGGCAGCTTTATTGGGAATTTGTAATCCAATCGAGAAGTGTTCGCCACTAAGGCGGATAGTCCATTCCGCTTAAGCATGGGTTATAGAAATCACCCTAGTAAGTACCTTTGGCAACATGGATTGGCATTTGTTTTCAAGAGATAGTTCTTCTGCGTGGAATACTGTATAGGATGTAAACGAGATCCAGGATTCACTAACGAATTTTGGAAAGCTTGCATGAGACCATGAGCACGCAGTTATGTTTAAGCCAAGTATTCTAGGGAAAGAATAAGTGGAAGCGGAATGAGAGGCAACGGTGAAATAAGTTCTAACTCATGTTTTGGAAATAAGAATTAAGAAGCTACGGAATTGTGAAGTTAAAAGACGGTCAAGGCACCATATGATTAAGCTCAAGAAAATGCGGCTTAGAAGATTGAAGACTAGATACGCGCATTATATCTCTTTCTAAGAGTATATCCTTGATCCCTATTATTCTGTAGAGCTTACTCGCATGCTATCTTTTAAGTATATCCTCTCGGTCCTATTCTCAATCTTAGTTCTGTCGCAAACCACATAAGGAGTATGACTCGCCTGTTTGTGATATATAGTTGGGGTGAAGATGTCCGTCAAGTTGACCAAACTGTTTGGGCTTTATGGGATAGGGGTCATAGTTGATAGACTTACGAAGAGCACCCATTTCATTCCAGTAAAGAACAGGAGGACCGCATCAGGTCTAGCATCTGTTTATCTTCGAGAGACAGTCCGATTGCATGGAGTTCCTTCTAGCATAGTTAGCGATCGTGACCCAATCTTTACTAGCCAGTTCTGGAATAGCTTGCAAGAAGCGATGGGTACGCGATTGAATCTAAGTACAGCCTATCCCCCCCCAGACGGATGGCCAAACCGAAAGGGTGAATAGAGTGCTAGAAGATCTTTTGAGACTTTGTGTTCTTGACTTTGGTGGTACTTGGGAAGACCACCTTCCTCTTGTAGAGTTTGCTTATAATAACAGCTACCAAGCAAGCATAGGAATGACACCATTCGAAGCTTTGTATTGGAGGCCGTGCAGGCCACCAACATGTTGGTGGGAAACGATGGATAAGCTTATACTTGGGCCCGACATGATAAGGGACACATCCGAGAAGGTTGAGTTGATTCGAAGGCGGATGAAGACGGCCCAAGACAGACAGAAATCTTATGCTGGCAAGCGAAGGGCAAATTTGGAATTCGAAGTTGGAGATATGGTTTTCGTGAAGGTTTTTTCTTTGCGAAACGTGGTTCGAAAGATAGCACCAAAGTTCGTAGGACCCTTCCCTATCATAGAAAGAGTTGGGAAGATGACTTATAAGGTGGAGTTGTCCGAGAAGCTGGCCGGAGTTCACAATGTTTTTCATGTCTCGCATCTCCGAAAATGCCTATATGAGTCAGCCGAGGTAGTTGAGTCTAGCATTCTTGAAGACATGGACATAGAGAAAGAGGCAACCTTGAGGCGAGCTCTGATCCGTATCTTGGGAACGGAGATCAAGAAGCTGAGGAATCGAGAAGTCAAGTTAGTAAAGTGAAGCCGAAAAGGACGCAACTTGGGAAACCGAGGAGAAGATGCGCGCGCTTCACCCATTTCTTTTTGAGGGTACATTCTCGATCTCTTTTCCTAGCCAGCATATCTTTCTTTCACTATCCATGTTTATCTTGTTATCTCGTTAACCTTGTCATGAGAACCTTAGGAAGAAACCCTTTGGATGAAACATGTATTTGAAACATGTTATGCTTGATGTTTGCAAGTGGTTGCAAGTGTTTGCAAGTGGATACTCGTGGATGCATGATACACATTAGGCACTAAGATCGGCTCACACACTTTCATATTGCATATGCATGAGTGCTTATACTTATTCATGGCTGAAACTTGTTATGCTATCACGTGGATGTTGCATATGGATGAATGTTATGTGCACTCATGTAGAGATTATAAATTATGCTAGGAATTTGCATACATATGGACTCATTTCACTAACATACTTTGCATTAAGGAGGTTTACTGAATCAGTAACCGCCTGATTTTCGCATTAGATAAGTACATATACACACACCTTTGCATATGTTCATACAGCATTTAGAATCTTTTAAGGACAATGTTTACTTGTGGATGATGTTTTGAGTAGATGGATGATGGATGGTAGGATATGTTCTTCCTAACTTGAAGATTTCGGGGACGAAATCCTTTAAGGAGGGGAGGATGTAACAACCCGTATTTTTAAATAACATGTTATAACATAAACCAAGGCAGAATTAAATGATAAAATCTGAATCAAGGGAAATGGACTGTGCCATTACGTTCGTCTCGGAAAAATACGCGAAATAGAGTCCGAGTTTTCGAAAATCGGAGTCCGTATGACCAAGTTATGGCCCGTCAAAGTTTTCAGAAAATTTCAAGTTCAAAAACAGTTCAAATTTGAATTTAAAATTCAAAATTCAGCCAGGCAGAAAAGGCGGGAAAAATTCCCGCCACCCCCAAGTCGACTGGGGAGTCGACTTGGGAGTCGACACACCCCAGGCTGTGTCGACTGCCCAGTTGACACCCCTGTCGACTTGGGTGGTCGGCCAGTCTGGCCTGGGTGCACCTGACTTGTTTCTCAAGACATGTTTGGAGGCTAGTGACGTGAATTGATGGCTCAGATCTGATTTAGGGTTAATCCTATGGCTAAAACTAATCCTAACTTCTATAAAAAGACCCTAAGACCTAGCCTAAACCCTCATTAATCATTCCTACAACTAAACTATGCCAAAATGTTTCTTGATCATGGCCTCCATCTTCATATCATGGCCTCCATCCTCTTCATGAAAATTTGAGTGTCCTAAGCTAGTAAAGGAGCCACCTTTCTTCATCAAAACAAGGATCTTTCTTCATACAAATCAAAGGAGCTTATTGTTTCTCAAAACAACTTGGAGCTTATATGCGATTGGGGGGTTTTTAGAGTTGCTAGTGGCTTCGTCTCAATCTTATTTTATTTCATAGGTCTTCATAGCATTGTAAGCCCTATTCTACTCTTAGATTCTAACTATGAAGTTAAATATGACATGTTGCAAGTTTGAGTTTGGGCCTAAGTATGATTTGTGCTTTGATTCTATCATGTTATGCATAGATTTATTCTATGCATGTTTGTAAAGCTATCACCTTGACTTCGTGCATAGAAAGCTATGAGCTTTGATTTGAAATGTTGCATAAAGCAACATAGAAACTCTCATAACCCTTATGTTATCTTTCATATGATGTTATATGCGAATCACTAGCTATCATCCTATGTCATTTATGGCCATGTTTCACCTATTATGCTAAAGTTGATATCATGCATGTTTTGAGGCTTATAATGTAATATGCAAGTTTATGAAAACATTTGCCTCATATGCCACCAGGTTTAACTTGTGGCCAAACCTTAACCCCTCATGTTCCTTAATATGCTTGTGGCCAAATCACCCTAATGATATTATGCATGCTTGTGGCCTAATCACCCTTATGCTATTATGCATGCTTGTGGCCAAATCACCCTTATGCTATTATGCATGCTTGTGGCCAAATCACCCTTATGCTATTGTGCATGCTTGTGGCCAAATCACCCTTATGATATTATGCATGCTTGTGGCCAAATCACCCTTATGCTATTATGCATGCTTGTGGCCAAATCACCTTTATGCTATTGTGCATGCTTGTGGCCAAATCACCCTTATGCTATTATGCATGCTAGTGGCCAAATCACCCTTATGCTATTTGATATGTTTGAGGCCAAGTCACCTTTTATGCTATCATACATGTTGAGGCCATATGCTAGTATGTTGAACCCCTTTTGGCCTCAAATATCACCATGTTTAACTTGTGATAGACTTTGCCATCTTATGCCCACCTTGTCATATTGTTATGTTCCCTCTTTGATCTATTTGCGTTGATGCGAATTTACGTGCGATGGAAATACGTTATGGGTAGTTGGGCAAACTTAAATAACATGAAAACATGACTTGAAAATATGACATGAAAGTTTGACATATGTTTATGCTTGAAAACATGAACGTGGACATGACATGTAGAAAACATGGAAGTGGCCAACTCGAGGTTGGGTTGAGTTTGTAGCATAAATCTACCCGGAACCGACCGTCTTAACTAGTAGCTACAAACAATAGGACCCAATGTGAGTAGTTGGTCACATCGCACTTAAAACCCGAGGTTAGACTAGGTTGTGGTGTAAAGCAACCCGGACCCGCCCGGCTTAACTAGTAACCACAACAAAGTCTAATGTGAGAGGTTGGGGTGCATTAAGTTAATTAATGCCACATGATAGGGTTAAGTCATGGACCGCTTGAATACTTAACCAATTAAACACGATGGGTTGGTAGGGTTAAGTCATGAACTACTTGAATACTTAACCAATTAAACACGATGTATTTATAGGGTTAAGTCATGAACTGCTTGAATACACTTGACCGACTCAATACATGGTTAGGATAGGGTTAACCACACTTAACCCGCTTGGAATCCTAGTTACGAGGTCCTTTTCAGCCGTAACCCACTTGGGAGTATCTGGATACCCTGGACTAGGCTAGGGTGGGGCACGATTACTGGACTGATTGTAAGGGACCAAGAGAGACGGCTGAATGGTGCACCGGTTGTTTAGGCGGACCATGGTCGTGCACATTAAGTCCGGACTTGAACATGGGCACCAGTAGGTTTAGATTGTGCGTGCTTGAATTGTGTCTGTGGTTTACACCTTAGGGCTGGATACACCCTGGGGTGGACCTTGCACAGTTAACTACATTCCATGATTAAGCCGAATGACACCGATACACGACGAGTTAGGCTTATAGGGAGCCGATCGACTAGACCGAGTAGTTGGACCTTGATTTAGGTCACCTCATGATATTGGGCCAGCTTTGGGCCAAGGGATCATTTCTTGTTTATACTTGACATGGATTGGAATACTAGTACACACTTGGTGGAACTTAACCTTGTATATGCGATGCCACACATTGATCTATCTTGTTAACTTTTCACCATGCCAATTATCACCCTATGTCCCATCTCTGTTTCACATGTCCAGTTAACTTTATTAGTTTTTATACTAATAGTAGGTAGGGCTTACCAGTCTTTTTGACTGACCCGTTTTCTTTCGCCTCTTTTCTTCCGTTTCCCCCCCCCCCCGGTTTACAGGGTGGGAACACTGGTACCTAGCTCGGATTTTTAGCTGCTTTTCTGGATAGCTCATGTACGGTTTGGACTTGGGCATGCTATGGCTTTATTCTGCTTTGGGGATAGTTTACTTTATGTTATTTCCAGTTTTCAGTTTATGTTTTTTTCTAGACTTTGTTTTGTGGAAAATAATGACTCGGTACTTTGATGTAACTTGACTATGGTTTTGAAATACTAGTTTTATCCGCTGCTTTACTTACTCTGTTTTACTTATATGTTCTGTCTTGTGATATATGCATGCATGTTTACCTCGTTTAACGCCCCTCCAAAGCTAGTGCCCTTGCAAGAGTGGCATCGGCGGAGGTGGGGTGTTACATGGGCACAGAAGAATTTCTCTCGTTGAAGTAGATCAGAAAGTATAGTTGCGGAAACAAAGCGTGTGAATAAGGACGTCCATGAAAAGTGTATGGGATTGTCCGGAGTTTTGCTCGTAGTTAATATGAGATTCGAAGGCAATATTGATGAGAACTCTAATTTAATAAATTTTAAATTAGTTAAACGGTAAACGTTAGTTAGTAGTTATTATAATTAGTCAATAGTTATAATTAGTCGATGATTATTATTGGTTGCTATATTGTATGTGATGAATGCTCATAGTTAGAACACGTCGAACAAAAAACGTTATTGACCGTAACGCTTTGCGTACATTAGAATTGGTTGTTTTAATTGTGTTTGTACGATGGATGGTTTATGTTCATTTGTTTGTTTATGTTTTGCATCGCATACACTGTAGTTGTGTGATTGTACGAATGATCGATTTGAATCTCCTTGTCATGTAAATAATGATTTTATTATTATTATTAGTTTGAAATTGAGGTTTGAATTATATTTAAATTTGACTGAAAATCTAAATTAATCAACGAGGTTTGTAAAAAGGAAATATGACTTGGAAAATGATTCGAAATTTTATGTTAAGAAAAATGATAGAATGACTTTTGTAAAAAGGCGAAACAGTTTCGACGTATATTCGATAATTTATACTAGGTTGGTTTGGTTATTATGTAAATAAATTAAAATTTTGAATCAGATATAGTTTAAAATACGCAACCAATGTTCGTGGAAACAATTTTGAAAGTGAATTAGTTTGAAATATAGATCGTATCATGATTTGGAATATGTATTCAACATTGGTTCTATGCAACAATTTTAACGATAATTATGAGAAATTGAACTAGTATTGGACATTGTTATTTAAGACTTTGATTAAGTTTAAAGTGAATGTTTAAATTTTGGAATGATGATTTGAAATAAAGTAACTTCAAACGCAAATATAAATACAAAATATCATTCGAAGTATGCGATGACACTTAAAATTGTTCGAGACTCGAATTGAATATGAATTTTAAACTTAAGGGGTCGGATTTGATTGTTGTCTTGAATCGAGATATGGAAATGAAATGAAATCGAAGCTGGAATATAAATTTTAAGTTATTGAAGTTGGAAGAAGGAAACAATTATGGTTTTAAAGAGTTAACTATATATACCTATAGTCTGAAATAAATTATATTATATTATATTATTTATTATTTATATATTATTTATTATATAAAAATTATTTTTGTAAAGCATTTAATATATGTATATATATAGTGATTTAAATTATTTTATCTTACTCTAATTATTTTAATTTATATATTTATAAAAAGGGTTTTATTTGAAATTATCTATTTTTTTGGTTATTTTTAATGTTTGTAAATGCTTCCTAAATTGGAATTGCTCTCGATTTAAACTGTTGAATCAAGGTGAGATTTGAAATAAATTGTACTCTCCTTTGAATATAAACCAGTTTCGAAAAGATTAGGGTATTGTAGTTTGAAAGGATATTCTATTTTGAATATAAAATCGATTTTATAATGGTTATGATATCTCGTTAGGAAATATATTATATGTTGAATATAAATGGGTCTGGAATGATTGTGACATTTGATATGAAAAATTATATTTTATTTTGGAATATGAATTGTTTGAATTATCGTGGATGGAATCTAACCAAATTTAGATTTGGGAATTTTGAAAACTTATGAAATGATAACAACAAACAAAGAAATTTTGTTTTGAAACATAATATTGAAAATGAGTATTTAATTTCATGAGAGGTTAAGACGATAACGAGATTTGCGAAATTTGAGTAAATCCAATCTTGATTATAAATGAATCGATAATGATTTGGAGGGAGATTTAGTTGGATAATCCGAAATGATCCACAACTATTGTTTTAAAATGCGCTTATTTCTTGGAAAGACCGAGACCAGATATATGTTCGAAAACCATTTCAAGTTATAATATGACGTTATGAAGAAACTGAAGACTTGAAAATCGATAAAGTGAAGACCGAGAATCTTCGAATTATTCGGATTGACGGCTGATGTCTCGTTAGGGCCGATCACCCGATACGAGGTTATAAGTGGCATGAGATCTGAATATATTTGAATATTTTTGGATTGTTTTTCCGTTCAGACCCAAAACGGACTTGTATGGATTGTGTGTCTGACATTGAAATTGACTGCATAACACTGATTTCCGTTGACATATATATCGGATTTTTGGCAATATATTATCCTCGTCTCTAAGTCATATGAACTTAGAGAGTATGCACAGATAGAAATCAGTGATATTTCGTGAATTGTCAATTTGGCATACTCGAGTTATGAAATAAGCTAGTGATGATCAAAGAACGGCTATTGAAGCGTAGCTTTGTGTATATCGTGACATCGACAAACCTCACACCCCGGATTGATGATAAGCTGGCTGTTAGGTTTTATACATAATCTCCAGTGAAATTCGAAAGCTGTGGCGGTAGATCTACCTTGAAACCGGAGGGAATAAAGTATATATGGTGTCCGATGTCTGGATGTTATCTGGGATATATACTTTTGCGCTATGTATTCGGTGTCCGTTGTCTGGATGTTAACCGGGAATACTTAGCTTTGTGTCCTCCAATGATCTTTCGTGTCAGGAACCATCATGTTGGAAACCCAATATCCAATACGAGCCCATGCGATTTTGATTGTACACCTATATGTCAATATAACCAATTGGGGTTATGGGGGCTATGATTCTATATTTAATTGCGAAATGGTTTTCGACACTATGCATTAATCATAATATTAAAAGACGATTTTACACGTTAAAGCATTTTTGGTTATCATAAGATAAAACTCGCCCATCTGGTGTGCGTTTGCATTGTGTGATATGGGACGAGCTTATGATAGCTTCATTTTCCAAAGTCATTGCGAATTTCTATGCACGGGAATTCACATGAAATAAACCCGTTCTGCGTTAGCGGCATGGTCCAGTGAATTATCCCAACTGTAAAATAAACCGAAATAATAACTGTTTTGCGTTCACACACCAGTCCCACGACCGACCTGTAGTTTATTGTTCCTATACCTAAACTCTGGATGCCCATATTTTTGCACGAGCAGCTAGTAGTTTAGTTTGCCGATTTAGTTTCAGAGCTGGATTCTAGTTGGAGCTAGAGTCTTATTTTTTGTTTTACTTCTTCCGCCGTGAGCATTTGTCTTCCACTGAGTTTATGTTGTACTCTGATTTACTATAACTCTGGTGAAAAATTTCTATAATGAAATAAAAGTTTTGTTATTTTGTTTAAATATGTAAGTATGCATAACCATCTGTCTTTGTGAACGATTTAAGTTGGTTTAATTACCGGCGAGAATTAGGCAAAAAGGTGGGTCGTTACAGCAGAAATAACGCGCTATTTTATCATAGCGCATAGTGATAAATAGCGCGCTATTTTTCATTTCTCTTTTTAAGGTTTGCAGTGTGTGTAAAGAAGCCCGATCTGGCCCATTTAATTTGAATAATAACATAAAAGGTCCATTTTGTTTTCTATTTAGACAATAACATAACAAGTGAACCAACTTCTAACCTAGGGAAAAATTATTTCCTTCAAATCAATTTCTGCTACTAGAAATCTGAAGTTGACTTCAATCAGTTTGTTTATTGCTTTATTCATTTGATTTCATGATTGGCTTTACTTTTGTTTTCTCCTTCTCTAAATCTGAATTTTAAAACCATCCATGTCTTTTTCTGAGACATTTTCCTCCTTTTATCTACTTTCCAGATGGATATACAGGTTTCTTTTTGAACATACAGTTTTAGTTTTTTTTTTTTTTGATTTAATATTTTGAGCATATAGGTTTTGTTTTGTGCTTTTTTCCTATGTTAACCTTGCTGAGATTATTTTTTAAAGAAAAAAAAACTATTTTCTACTTTCTAGATGAACATACATGCTTTCATATTTTATGTGAATTGTAATTTTCATGCATTTTTCCTATGTTAACTTTTTTCGGAGATCTTTTACATTTTATGCGAATTGTACTTTTCAGTTTTCATGCATTTTTTGGTAGAATCCCATCATAACTCACAAACAAAATAAATTTCATCGTAAGTCATTTTAAGAATAAATTTCAAATTGTGTAAGACATAAATATGTTATATCCATCAATAATTTTGAATGTACAATATAAAATTATTAATTTTACTCTAACATAGTTACATTTAACATTAAATAAAGATAACATATGCATGAAGTACGTTAGCATTGCATTTGGAGCCTTTAACGTCTTGGATATGGCACAAAATTTGCAACAAAAGCATTAAATTTCAGCTATGTATGATAATTCGATTAGTTGTGTAAAAAAAAAAACATTATAGCGTGCTTTATAGCGCATAGCACAAAATAGCGCATAGCGCAAGCCTTGCGTTATTTTGCGCTATTCGCTATTGTCTACACTAGTTTTAACATTGGATTCATCACTATCTAGAGATATAAACTGGAAATCCAAACAATCAAGTATTTATTAATGATAAGAAAGGTAGCAGCCAGAGCATGAGAAGTGTTGAGAGGTAGTTTAAAATTTCACGTAATCAGTTATGGTTGGAGAGAAATAATAGGCTAATACCAAAATAATGTAACCATTGTTGCTTCATTTTCTGATATAATAACTTCTTCAATCCAGTGTTTTAAGAACATTAAAGGTGTTTCTTCACTACACCTTGAGTAGAAAAGTTCTCTGTCAGGTAGAACCGTATCACCATTATCGTATAGTGACAACCTACTCTAAGTTAGCAATTATTTCTGACAAAATCTGCTTAAAAAATCCAGAATGTTCATTTCAGTAATTTTTCAGTAATGGTTTATTTGTTCAGTATTGATATAGCCATAGTTTTCTGTGCGTGCGTACTATTTTGTTTGTTTTTTAAGTATCGATACCAAACAAAAAAATTATGGGGACATCAGAAAAACTAAAGCTTGCACGATTGACGATGGCGATAGGGACTGCTCATTGACAAAAAAATTATGGGGACATCA